>CM057841.1:2230564-3536814 GCA_030068075.1 Paguma larvata | reverse complement strand
GGTAAGTTAGGATTTTTATAATTTGATTCCAGGTACAATCCTACGGGGATGCCACACAATCCGTCCTATACTCAGAAGCACTTTCTTGTGTGGGGAGGATAGAGAGCCACACCAAGGAGCTGGTAAGGGAAATGTATTCGTGATGCATGGAGATGGTAAGGAAGGCTTTACTGCAGAGAGACAGCTACAACTGGGGTTTGGAGGCAGAGGACAGAGATGGCGCTCAGCTCCGAACACAACGAGGACAAGTGGGTGGATCCAAGGAGGTGGGGTTGGTGGGTGGATACCAAGAGGAAACATCAAGGCTACTGGCATTCTTGCTAGATCCATTCATCAAGATTCCTGCTGAGGGTAGACCAGGGTGAGCAGATGTCACCTGGGAGAGGAGGAATTTGATCAGATACCAAGGGTGGGGGATTTTTGTAAGCTTAGTCCAGCTTGAGCCAGAATCCTGCTGAGTCAAGTGGACCAAGGAGAGAGCCCAAGGATGAGGTCCAAAGGAAAAGAGCACGTAGGATGCTGACTCCAGTTCAGTCAAGAAGACACTCTTTGTCAGTGCCTGACTTAGGATTCCTAATTCGTCCTAAGGGTCACACCTTGGTAGTCCCTGCAAGGTGCCAGGCACTGCTATCTGGCTCATTTAAGCCTTACAATATTCCCAAGTTATATTCTCCCTATTTCAAGTATTGATACTGAGGCACCAGAAAGGTCAGGTAGGCCATTGAAGGTCACATGACCACATAGACTCTGAACTAGGTATTATAAATAGCTCCAGAGTCCAGGCTTCAGTCACTCTGCCAGGACAGTTGTTTGAGGAGAAATGAATTACATCTTTTGAGAGATAGCAGTGGTTTCTGGACATTGAGGGAGGAGACGAACCCATGAGGACCCAACAAACACCTAGGATAGGGGCACCCATCTGAGCTGGGTTCCTTCTACTTCCAGCTGCTTGGATTTCCACATGCCCTTCCCAGTGAAGAAGCGGTTGGGTCTAGGGTTACGGTCAAGAACAGCCCCTCCACTGTGTTCCTGAGGTGCACGTGCACTCTACCTGCTTACTAAATTTGTCACCAACTCCATTCATAAAGCCATGTTTCAGCCAAGGGTGGTCATGGGACATTGCTGGCCCATGAAGTTAGCTTAAGTATTTTTGGTTGGGCTTTTGAGAATGTTATTTTTGTCTTGATACAAAGGTGGCAGAAACAGCTGAGTATGCTTTGACCTTTGTCCCCCAACCCTGCCAGGCATGTGGAGAAGGTACATGCAATCAGGAGGTTGCAGTTGACTTGCAAGAGGGAAGCTGGCCCCTTTGGTGGTTAGCCTGCAGCACCTACATCTGCTCCAGACCATGGTGTGAGGGATAAAGTCATCTGAAGCATCCCCGAACTGCAATCCCAGGCACCGTCATCTTACTCTAAAAACAGGAGACTCATCCCAGCTTCCACATGCACCAAACCTGCACCAGCACACGCCTAATAGTTCTATTTATATTGGGTTTGAAATAAATCCTGTTGACCATTTTTTTTACATGTAAGCACATATAGATTTTTTTCATTTTTCTTAAGGTAAAATTCATGTAACATCGTATTAACCATGAACCATTTTCAGTGAACAGTTCAATGGCATTTAATACATTTGAGTGTGCAGCCACCATCTCGAATTAGTTCCAGACACTCTCATCTCCCCAAAAGGAAATCCTGCTCCCCATTCTCTCCTCCCCACAGCCCTTGGTGACCAACAGTCTGCTCCCTCTCTCCATGGATTTGCCTGTTCTGGAAGGTTCCCACAAATAGGCACACATTATGTACAAAAACTAACTCAAAACAGACCTAAAGAAGGGGAAAAACCACCTAACATTTTAAAGTATTTACGAATGCCTAAAGTTTTATGCCAGCATAAGAAAAGGACATTTTTCTAGTATTTCTTCTCATATTAATAGGTCACTGTGATCCTCTCTCACCATCTCCCTTCCTCTCTCTGAAGGCAGAGAGCCATTTGTTCACTCAGGATCCTCAACACCTTGATTCTCCCCGCCCCCGCCCCGCCTTAGTTCGTAGAGTCCTTCTTGGCCCTATGATCTCCTCAAATTTGACTTCGGGTTATATTTATCAGCAGATTTCATGTGTCTTTTTTTTTTTTTTTAAAGAGATGATGGCAATGTGTCTCTCCCAAGTTTCTAGTCAGGTCAGGTGTTCAACATCTAATTTAGCCCCTTAGAAAGAGTTAGAAGGGGTCATTGTGTAAAGATGATTCCTTAAAAGGTGGAGAATGGACATTTACAGAGGTTGAGGGAGGGCCAGTTCTCATCCAGCTGTTAAGTGTTGAAGCCAATATTGTACTCAGAGCAGTCTTATCCCAGAACCTGTGATCTCAATTCCTCTGCTAATTGATTCAAGTAGATGCCACTCTAAAGTCACCAGTAATTACACAGAAAAAATAAGGACAAGGCAGAAGACTAAAGTCAACTGGTTAAATACAGAAGAAAATATTATCTTAAGCCAACTAATAAAGCAAAGTGTGTCAACACCTGATGGGGTTTTCAAGACTGGTGACTATTATACAATACTCCCTGGATAATTACAGTGGAAAAGAGAAAAGTTAAACTTGCAATGCTGTTTACAATTGCAGCGACGAAGAGAATCTTATATGGAAATAGGATATATATACCCAAACATTCCGCAGTGGTATTTACATTGCAATGCAGTGGGGAAGTCTTGTTGCTACTCTTGCCCTCTCGGTCTTTAATTAGCATCCATTTTATTTGTAGGAGGACCTATTTAATAGAAAAATGATTCAGCGACCTTTTGGAGACTTGTCAGAAAGGGACCAAAAAACATCCTTTGCATTTAGCAGACAAGGTCTTAGGAAGAACAATTTCAGGAGAAGAGTAAGATAAGCAGCTAGAGTGTAATGCATAAAAACATGCACGAGATTCTCAGGGATATGGGTGTAGAACGCTACTTGTAGAAACTCAACCCAGGAGAGAAGCTTTTGCACGAAGAGGAGTTTCACTTGAAATCTCAACAACCCTTCAAAGGGGTGACATCCAAACATTCAAAGGAAGGGAGGAGGAATTTTTTTTGTAGAGATGTAACGGTGGAATAAAGTTAAGGAGGCAGGAGTGTTACTCACCTCTCCAACACCAGGAACTCCTCTCCAACTGTGAGTGCTGCAGGTACAGAAAGCCTCCCATTAAAAGACTTTCTCGTTCTTCCCCGAGCTCTGTGATTGGATCTTGGGACCCAATCCCATTGCAGAGAACTTCCTGCATCCACCAGAGTTACTGAGAGGTGACTACTTCCTCAGTGTGAGCGTCAACCTTCTCCTAGACCAGAGGATGCAGACCCCATATCCCTGGGGCATCATTTCAAAGTATCAAGTTCCCAGAGATTCTGATTTATAAATCAGATCGGGGCTGCCCAGACTTTAGGCTTCTTTAAAGATCCCCAGATGATTTTAATTGCAGCCAATCTTGAGAAGACCTGCTCAGAGCCTCCAGCTGTGAATGACCACCCCTTTCTCTCATACCAGATATTTAAAAATCTATCCACATTTCATGTTAAATATAAGTGACACAGTTAATACAAGAGGTACAACAATAGCCGAGTTCATCAGTTTTACACTGACAATATTAATTTTTGTAGATATGTAAATACGATTTCAAGACTTTGGAGTTCACAATTTTTGTGTTTTAGAACAAATACGTATCTACATCTCACTCTCAGCTCAAACCTGAAGTCTCCAGACCAATGCGGTATATAATATACTAAATAGAATACATTAAAATATTTTAATACAATAAAATAACACAATACACCTGCAATATAAGCCATGTGTGTAATTTTAAATTTTCTAATAGACACATAAAAAAAAAGAAAAAGAACTGGGGCACCTGGGTGGCTCAGTCAGTTAAGTGTCCGGCTTTGGCTCAGCTCGGAACCTGTTGCCTGCTTCAGATTCTGTTCCATCTCTCTCTGCCCCTTCCCCTTTCACACTCTGTCTGTCTCTCTCTTAAATATAAACAAAACATGAAATTTTTTTTAAAAATGGAAAAAGAACCAGGTAATTAATTTTTACAATATTTATAATTAAAAAATTTTTAAATATTAATTTTACAATCTATCCAAAATATTATTTTAATATGTAGTCAATGTAATTGGCTACTGGGATATAATAATTGGGATATTTCATATTCAATGTTTTGTTCTAAGGCTCTGAAATGTGGGCTGCACTTCATACTCACAGCGCATTTCAGTTAGGATCACGCACATTTCTGGTGTTCAACAGCCACAAGCGGCTACTGGCCATCATATGGGTTAGTGCTAGACCCAAGGACAGGAAAGTGACCTCTGGTTTTAAAGAGGAGGAGGGTCAAGGGATCGAGAGGGTTGGTCTCCCAGCATTCGGTTACTGGTTACTTCTCTCAGCCTCTCGAAACACATTTATCAAGAGTTGCTTAGTAAGAGGAGGCAAGGGATGAACCCTCAGATCTGAGAATCAACCTGAGAGCTGCTTTCCAGGTCACAGTACGCAGAGGGACATTCATCCCTCTGAACCCTTCTAGACGGTGCAAAGTTGGCTGAGTTACCTAATGTCCGTGCCTCAGTTTCGTTACTTGTAAGGTGGGGATAACGACAGCACCTTCCTCATAGGAGAAGAGTATTGTACGTATGTATCTATGTATGTACTTTGTGGGGGAGGAGCCAAGGAGAGACAGAATCCCAAGCAGGCTCCATACCATCAGCACACAGCCTGATGTAGGACTGGAACTCACGAACTGTGAGATCATGACCTGACCTAAGATCAAGAGTCAGACACTTAACCAACTGTGCCACCTAGGTGCCCCTTTTATTATTTATTTTTGAAAGAAGACTCTCAAAGAATAAGAAAGAACTGAGGGAAGAGATGGGTGTGGGAGGGGGGAGAGTGGGTGGTGGGCACAGAGGAGGGCACTCGTTGGATTGAGCACTGGGCGTTGTATAGAAACCAATTTGACAATAAACTATTAAAAAAAATAAAATTTGGAAAACACATACACAAAATAAAAGCACCATGAAGAAAAAAAAAAAAAGAAAGAAAGAAAGAAAGAGAACATGAGCCGGGGAGGGACGGGGGGGGGGGGCAGAGGATCCGAAGAGGCTCTACATTGACGGCAGTGAGCCTGTGTGGGGCTTAAACTCATGAACTGTGAGATTATGACCTGAGCCGAAGTCAGATGCTCAACCGACTGAGTCACCCAGGCGCCCTAGGAGAAGAGTATTTTAAGTAAGTTACTACTTGTAAAGGATTTAAACAGTATGTAGAAGAAACAGTATGTAGAAAGAAACACTATTATACATTCCTGTTTAAAGATAAAAATTTCCTCCCCTTCCTGAGATGAGATGAGACGTTGGCAAACATCCTCCTGACAGAAGACACAAGGGGGTAAGTTTATTTTCTTTCACTCCTGTAGACTTCTCTCCCAGAGTCACCAAGATAGAGTAAGATGGGAAGAACCACAGACATGCTCCTACATCCCAGAGACCCCCTGGCCTCAGCACTGCTGCTCTTATGAGGAACAGACTTCTCTGGCAGGTGACACAGACCCCCAGGAAGTGTGAGAGTGACCCCACTCCCAGTAGGGAGCAAAGGCAATTCATATCCTCTTTCTGTCTCCTCCCTCCTTGGTGGAGAGGAGACTTGAAGAATTACCTGACATCATGAAGATGTTAATCATCTGACCTTCGAACTACACTCAGTCTAACCTGATTCCTATTTCCTGTTCCTTCTATATAACGCAAGGGGTAAGAAAATCACAAGATAGAGAAGACGAAAGAAATAATTTCCAGTCTGAACCCTGCTCTGAGATGCCATGGACTCATGGCCCTTGCTTCTTAATTCTGCATTCCCTTCTTTATATACAAAGTGAGGGGGAGCAAAAATGAGTTCCTGAAGAGCTATAATCACAAGGTATGTAAGTGGTCCCAAAAAGAACATGCTAGAGAGGCAGTAGCATAATTATTATTTTCCCTTCACACTCTGCTTCTGTCTCTATTCCCAACATAATGTCAACACTGATCTATCCGTGTGTGTTGATTTTGAACCTAAACAAGATACTTACATTAGGTTAAGTTACACCTTTGTTCTTGAGCGTTCTCACTTGCTGAACCTCCTTGAAAAGGTGGGTCATCTTTTCTCCTGGATGAACACATAGTGGTGATTTAAAATCCTCTCCAAGGGGCGCCTGGGTGGTTCAGTCTGAGATCAGCTCAGGTCATGATCTCATGGTTCATGAGTTCGAGCCCCATGTCAGGCTCTGTGCTGACAGTTCAGAGCCTGGAGCCTGCTTCAAATTCTGTGTCTCCCTCTCTCTCTGCCCCTCCTCCACTCACACTGTCTGTCTTTCTCTCAAAAATGAATAAATATCAAAACAATTTTTAAATCTTCTCCTATTATACCTCCATGACACTATCTTTGCAAAAAACCTCAAATAATTTATAACTAACATTTTTTTGAGTTTTTATTTCATTCTACACAGGTAGATTGCGTGGAGCAGGTTTGAATTTAGTCCTCAAAACATGGTGGTAGCCTGGATTATTGCCCCCAGTTTTGTAGTCATCCATGTGATCATATAGTGGGTCTAAGCCTTTTCCAGTGGGGATTCCATCAGGACACAGGCTTTATGACAAAGATTAGAACATATGTAATTGTGGCTGCAGATACATCTGGTAGTCACCCTAATGCTACTGAAGGCCAGCCAGGCTGGGTGTTGACAGGAAAAGCTGGATGTGGCGTGCGGCAGATCATGGGCACACTGGAACTGTCAAGGAAATCAGTGTCAATCCGTCTGCCATCACCTACAACCTCAATCATGCACAGTGCTCTTCACTACAGACCTTCAGTAGTGCTGGTGCAGGTGCCAGTGGGCGTGGAGGTGGGCTCACACCCATGGGTGAGCCAGCAGGTCCTGTAAAACGTCTGTGGGCTCCAATATGACAGACACTGCACTTCCCACACTCACCACCTGAGGGTCACTTCTACTTTCTATGTCTTGTGCCAGTTCCTGTTGTCATCCCTGACCCAGAACCACAGAGGGAAGAAAATTCAAGGAAACCTCATTCATGCTTAGCTAAACAGACCCAGTGCAAAGCCACGAGTCTGCTCCCCATCACCTTGGTTTCCAAATGCACACCTTTTAACCATACCTCCTTTCCAAATATGACAGTGACAAAATCATGGTATCACTTGACATGATGCTAATACTCTTTAGACAACTAGACATGTGTGGTCTCTTAGGTGGAGAGTACAAAGGCCTTTTATCCATCCACTGATGTCTAATCTTTTCACAGCCGAGGAATCTCTTAGTTTGATAACTTGTCAGGTAAATCGCTGAGATATGACATTAAATGGCGAATAAGCCTTGACTTCAGAGTCAAATGGAAATGTGGTCAAGTCTCCTTTTTAATAAAGAAGGGCAGTGGTCCTGGAGATGGCGACGAGGGAGGAGCAATACAAGAGACACACGGAAGACACGCACCCCTTCAGGGTGATCTCCCACGCCTCTGGTTTATTTATACTTACCAGCATCTGACACCCATTTCACGTTCAGGCAAGTCCACTTTTGCATTCTTCCTGGGGCGTAGTGATGACTTTTTCCTCCACAGGAATGGAAAATGCTAGGTAGTCCTCCCTCAGTCTCCGTCCCATGAGACCCATTGTTCTGGACATGGACAGAGAAGCTGGCTTTGACGTGGAGTACCCGTGCCCCTCATGGCTGCAGAGTGCTGATGCTGGCATTGCCGTGGTGTGTGACTGCAGTGAAGCAAGGCTCCTGTTGTGAATATCACAGCAGCGGAAGCTGGAACACATTGTGGTCTGAGGCAGAAACAGCAGTAACCACATCTGATCTGGCCTTGGGAAGATTTAGGGAATGAGGCTTGAGCCCCATTCATCAGCCCTCTGAATCACTCTGAAACTTCACACTGTTATCAAATACTCGTTTTAAATGAATCAATAGTGATTGATTCCATGACACAAACAAATGGAAAGATATTTGGAAGAATTATTATTAAAATGTCCATACTACCCAAAGCAGTTTACAGATTCAATGAAATCCCTAGCTAAATACCAACAGCGGTTTTCATAGAACTAGGATGAATAATCCTAACATTTGTATGGAATGGCAAAAGACCCCAAATAGCCAAAGCAATCTTGAAAAAGAACAAAACTGGAGGTAGCACAATCCCAGATTTAAAGATATAATACAAAGCTGTAATAGTCTGAACAGTATGGTATTGGTACATAAATAGACACATTGGAACAGGAGAGAGAGCCCAGAGATAAACCCATACATTCATGGTCAACTAATCTATGACAATGGATACCAGAATATCCAGTGGGAAAAAGACAGTTTCTTAAACAAATGGCATTGGGAAAACTGGACAGCAACATGCAAAAGAATGAAACTGGACCACTTTCTTACAACACACACACAAATAAATTCAAAGTGGATGAAAGACCTAAATGTGAGACCTGAAATGATAAAACTTCTTGAAGAAAACATAGGCAGTAATTTGTTTGACATTGGCTATAGCAACATCTTTCTAAAGTTTGCTGATTCCTGATTTAGAATAAGGCAAGGGCAGCTAGTGGAGTCAGAAAAAGCTTCCTAGAAAAAGTTATGCATATGCTTCCTAGAAAAAGTTTAATGATATTTGATAAATTTACCAATTTATGCAACCATGAGCACTGGGTGTTGTATGTAAGTGATGAATCACTGAATTCCACTCCTGAAACCAATATTGCACCATATGTTAACTAACTAGAGTTTAAATAAAAATTTAAAAAAGAACATTTTATACAAGATCTCAATAAGATCTCAAATTCCTTTTCAGTTTATGCCATCAAAAAACCATTCATTCATTCATTTTAATCCCAGTATAATTAACAGTGTTATATTGGTATCAGGTGTACAATATAGTGATTCAACAGTTTTATACGTTTCTCAGTGCTCAACATGATAAAGTGTGCTCTTAATCCCTTTTATCTATTTCACCCTGCCACCTAGCCCCCTCGGTTTATCCCATTTCTACCTGCAGCCCCGGGAAATACACCTTGTGTCTCTGTAGGTTTGACTGTCTTGGAAGTTCCCCACAGATGAATTGTATGACAGGCAGTGTTTTGCACCTGGTTTCTTTCACTTGGCATGAAGTTTTCAAGGTTCGCCCATGTTGTAGAGTGTCAGTATCTTGCTCCTTTTTATTTATTTTTGTTGGTTGATTGATTGATTGGGATGTAACTGACATATTGTGTAAGTTTAAAGTGTACAACCTGTTGACCTGATACATTAAAAATGTTTATTAATCTTTTTCATTTGAGTGTAATCGACAGAAAATGTTACATGAGTGTCAGGCGTACAACATGGTGATTCCACAGCTCTCTGGGTTACGCCGTGCTCACCACATGCATATCTGTCATCTGTCCCATCACGTTGCTATTACAGTACCGTTGTTGTATTCCCTATGCTGCGGCTTGTATTTCTGTGACACACTCACTCCATAATTGCAAGCCTGTATCTCCCTCTCTCCTTCACCCAGTTTGCCCATGCCCCCAAACGCCTTCCCTCTGGTAACCATCAGTTTGTTCTCTGTATTTACACTGAACTGATACATTTATATATTACAATAGGATTACCAGCAAACACCTCTGTTACATCACATAATTAACTTGTGTGTGTGTGTGTGTGTGTGTGTGTGTGTGTGTGTGTGTTTGGTGGGAACGTTTAAGATCTACTTTCTTAGCAACTTTCAAGTACACAATACTGTTAACTGTAGTCACCCTTCTGTCTCCAGGACTTACTCATAACTGGAAGTCTGCTCCCTTGGCCCAGCATCTCCCCGTTTACCCTGCTCCCGGCCCCTCCTAACCACCACTCTACTCTTTGTTTCTAGTTCAGATTTTTCAGCTTTCACAAAGAAGTGAGCTCTGACTTGCTTCACTTAGCATGAGACCCTCAAGGCCCACCCATATTGTGGCAAGTGGTAGGGTTTGGAGAGCCTACTTAGAATCAGGTGATTGAAATGGTGGGTTCTATTTCTCCTTCTGAGGATGACAGTGTGCCTTGTCCAGGAGATTCATCTGCCTGCCTGCTTGCAGAGACTCATGGCCTGGCTTGGACAGGTTCTAATAGCACTGGGAATTCTGTTGAATTATTTTTGGATCGTGGCTTCTAATCAGTTCATCCAGTGTTCTGGACATGTAGTTCCTCTTTTATGTACTCAACCACCTTTGCAGCTGTGTCTGCCAGTCACAAAACTCCCTTATTCCAACAGAAGTCTGCTTAAATCTATCTGTTACTTAACATTTCTGTCTCAATTTCTTCATTTACAAATGAGGATGTTAGAGCCCATTATAGGATGACTAAGTGAAAAAATGTAATGATTCCTTCTGAATCCAGGGATAGATAAATATGAGATTATCTGTCTTTCTAGTTGATTTTCTGAACTCAAAAATGTGCGTGAACAAACAACTGTACACTTTATGCATTTGGTTAGTTAGCTAGCCAGCTAGTTAGTGTTCTTAGCTAATAGTTCAAGGCACTGAGAGTCACGCCACACCATCTTTTTTTTAATTTAAATAATTTATTTTCACATTGGTTTCCATATGACACCCAGTGTTCATCCCAAGTGCCCTCTTCAATGCCCGTCACCCACTCTCCCCCCTCCCACACCTCCCTCACTCTCAGTTTGTTCTTAGTCTTTATGCCACACTATCTTGATTTGAATCCTGAATCAGCCAGTTATAATCCTGTAACTAACATCAAACTGAAACATTAATTGTACCTCTGTCAAAGTCAATACACATAAGAATGAATACAAAATAAGTCAAACGAATTCACATTTAAACGTCAACACAAATCAGTACCATCAACCGTAGAACAAATGAGCTCGACTGTTATGATATATACATTTTATTTAACATAGGCTATGGATGGATTTCAATATACTTCGTATGATGGCATGGGGTGGCTAATTGCAGCTACATCATTGATTCTCAACCAGGGGTGACTGCACCCCTCAGAGGACATTTGGCAATGTTTGGAGACATTTCTGGTTGTCAAAACTGTGAGGGCTATTGACATCAAGGGAGTGGAGGCCAAAACATCCTACAGCATACAGGACGGTTCCCTCAGTAAAGAATCATCCATCTCAAAATGTCAATGGTGCGGAAGTTGAAAACCCCGATCCAGGTGGTCTAGAACAGAGACTGTGCATTAGAACTTCCTGGGGGAGATTTTGAAGACTCCTGATTGCCTGAAGCCTCCCCCAGACCAATTCAATTAGGATCCCTGAAATAGGGCCCAGGTAATTTCAATGCGAGTCTCATTTTAAAGGTTGAGAACCACCCATCAGTAATCACAGTGGGAGCCATTCCATCCTGGGGAAGACCTGCCCCACCCAGGGTCCTGCCGGTTGCTCATGGAGCTTGGGCCAGTAGAGTAATTCTTCTTTTTGGAGACTTTATTTGCATTGAATATCCACAGCCTAAGTAAGCCCTAGTCTAAGAGAGGTGAGTACCAGTTCTTTTGGTTTTCGTTTTTTTCCCATTTACGGTATATTTTCTTTCTTTCTTTTTTGAGTGTAGTTGACACATAATGTTGCACTAGTTTCAGGGGTACACCACAGTGACCCCACAAGTTCATACACTATGCTGTGTTTGCCACAGTGTCATTGATACAGTCCAGTTCTCGTAGCTATTTAAGTCCATAGCAGTGCTTGGTTGAGTCTCTACCACAAAATTTTGCAAGCTTAAATGAGCAGCCTGAGGCTTTTAGAAGGGTTTTTGAGGTCCTCAAGATGAAATCTCTGTTAGTACGAGAAAACGGGTTTGGAGCAGACAACTGCCAGTGATTTCATATACAATCTTTTTCTTATGTTATTTTAATGTGTTCCACTGAGGTGTAATTACCCTGTAAAACGCAGCATTTTAAGTGAGCAATTTTTTGAGTAGATTTAGAGTTGTGCAACCATCCCCACAATCCATTGTCAGAGATCTCCCTCACCCTCAAATATGCCCTCATGCCCACATGCAATGTCCTTGTGCTGTGGACAGGGCACCCTTGCCTGTGAGCCTCTGTCTTCAATCTGTAATATGGGATGGTATTCTTGATCCCCAAAGATGGGCATGTGTCACAGTCATGTAGATGAAGGAGAGCCATGTGCTCATGGGATTGATGGGTTTGTAATCCCTGCCCCCCCCATACTTGTAATGATAGAGCATCAAGGAAAGGGCTGCTGCTAATTACGTGTTGCATCTAACAATTCTATAGTTCTAGGCTGCAGGCTATGGCTTGCTTGCTTGCCAAGGGGACCTTGCTTTTTACTTTGCGAGGACAGAGCCCCTCAGGCTATCCAGGCTCAGCTCCAGGTTTATCCATGCCTGGTCTTCCTCCTGCATCACTGACCCCTGTTTAAAACAAATGCCTGCACTACAGGCTGAGGATACCTAGCTGGAGCCCACTGGGATTCGGCCCCTCCACCAACCCACTTGCTGTCCTTTGTCCAAGGCTGCCTCTATCCATCTGTGCACATACCCATTCCTTCTGGGTGGGAGCAACCATTGTCCACAGTGGCAATACCAGAAAGAGCTAACCAAGGGTGCGTCTACTGCCCTGATCAGAGGGCATATCCCCCAGGGAAGGAGCCTCTGTGTTCCTGCCATCGCACGGCTCCATGCAAAGCTGTTGGCTCAACAGGCAGATCAGACGGAACTGGAATTAAATTATCTACTATCTGCTGTTAGTTGAGCAGGGGCAGTGTGGGAAGCAGAAGTGTTAAGATACTCCCTAGTCTTGGGGTTCTTAAATACGCATGCTCATTCTTACACATTTCTGTGAAAACAGAAATTTCTCTTTTGCCTCCTTCTCTGACTTTGTCAGGGTTTGCATCTACTATGTCCCTCAAGATGGTATGGTCCCTGGAGCCGACCTTGTCTGCGCACCATTTAAGCTTGGGTGCTCGCCTTGCTTCCCACGCGGCTCTGATACAGTTGTGCTGTACTGGGCCACCTTGTTTAGTGAGTGAGCAGTTCTGAGGTGCTAACTGAAGCCCTAGCTGATGGTCTTTCAGTTACACGAGAGCTGTGGTACTGATCAGCACTCTGGACAGAACTGGATGCTGACTTTCTGCCTCTCCTAACGGCCTGTTTCATACTGTGTTCTTCTGTGTTTGGTCTTTAGGTACAAGTCTTTTTCTCCCACGCATTGTCTACATCTGAAATTCCATCAGACTTCATCTTCCCTCACGTTTGCGTGCTTGTCAAGAAACCTCACCCCGCCCTTCACCTTGTGGGCACTTAGAGCTGGAACCTAGGGTCCCATTCTCCCACTTGGGTCCCTATAAATATCTGTACACATTCCCAGGTCCTCACTATACCTGTGTGACTCCGGTCTGGCTTCTAATGTCCTAACCTTGCCACTTTCCTGAGATTGCTTCCTTCAGATCTTAGCTGGAAAATGTGCAGATAGAGTGTGTTCTCCTTTCCTGACTATGACCTGGTGACCCTCTTCTCTTTAAAGACTTTCCCACAAAACCAAATGCATCCTGATGAGGACTGGGTGATGCATGGAAGTGTTAAATCAGTATGGTGTACACCTGACACTAATAGTACACTGTACGTTAACTGGAATTTATTTTTTTTAATTTATTTTTTTTGTTATAATAGTTTATTTTCAAATTGGTTTACATATAACACCCAGTGTTCATCCCAACATGTGCCCTTTTTAACATACAGTGTAGTCTTGACTTCAAGAGTAGAACCCAGCGATTGATTCGTACATAGGACACCCAGTGCTCATCCCCAAAAGTGCCCTCCTAAATGCCCATCACCCACTTAACAGGAATTTAAATAAAAACAACCCTTCCCAACCCCAAATGCATGATGATCCAAGACAGCATTGAAAAAAAACCATAAAGATAAAAATCATCTGTGACAAAGACATTCAAACAGTTGTTGGGGACTTCTTTCCGACTTGGCATTTGTGTCTGAATATTTTTATATTAAATATTTCATACCAATCGTGAGACCTTAGAGTCCTTTGTTTTGGGTTGTTTTGCCTGATCTAACTTGTGATTGGATGTATTCCATCCCCCCTCCGCGTACTTATTAAAAGGCTCATCCCTAGTGTTGCCCATTTAATGCCTGAGGGTGTAAAGACGATTTGCTTTTATTTAATTACGAGGCTCAGGCAGTGTTACCAGTGACAGAGAACACCCGGTCTTGAGTCAGACTCCTTCTCAGGATGATCTGGGTTTCACCTTCGCCAGCTGTGTGAACGTGGACCTTTAGCTTCCTTCCCTTTGCTGGTGGTCCTGAAACTAGCATTTATCATAATCACCTGGATGCTCTTACACCAGATTCCTGGGCCCGGCTCCAGACTTTCTGATGGGGTAAGTCTGGGATAGGGCCCCAGAATCTGCATTTTCCACAAGATCCCAGACAATACTGCTGGTCTGAGCCCCACACTTGGGGCACCTTATGCCTCAGATGCACTATGAAAAGCAAAGATGATAGAATTTACCTGAACAGATTGTTGGAAGGCTTAAATGTGATTCAAAATAATTTTTAAGTTTATTTATTTTTGAGAGAGACAGAGAGGGAGGAGAGGGAGTGGGGGAGGGGCAGCAAGAGAGAGAGAGAGAGAGAGAATCCCAAGTAGACTTTGTCCTGTCACTGTGGAGCCCGATGCAGGGCTGGAACTCAAGAACTGTGAGATATGACCTGAGTTGAAATCGAGAGCCAGTGATTGGCTGAGCCATCCAGGCACCCTTAAATGTGATTTTTTTTTTAATAGTCCCTAGCAGACAGAAATACTAAGATGTTAAAGATCATAATAGCTCCTTCAAAAGACCAGGATTACCAGGAAATTATCCAGATAGAGGGATTACATTTATAGCGTGAACATTTAATGCAAACCTATTTTGCCCTTTTCTTAATTCTGTTACATCTAAGGCAAAAAGTTATGCTAACTTCCTCTTAATTATTTTTTTCTTGAGAGGGAGACAGGGAGGAAGGGAGGAGGAAGAAGCGAGGAAGGGAGGAGGAGGAAGGGAGAAAGAGGGAGTGAGCTCAAGCAGGGGAGAGGGCTGGGGAGAGAGAATCCCAAGCATGATCCAGGGCTTGATCTCACAGCCATGAGATCATGACCTGAGCTGAAACCAAGCAAGACGCTTAACAGACTGAGCCACCCAGGCACCAGCTTCCTCTTAATTTTTAAAAAGGTGTTTACATTTGTACGTATATGGGTATATAAATCTCCAGCTGTTTATATATATCAAACTAAGCAACATAACATGACTAATCCGCTGAGCCGTCACACACCCATGCAGCCGCTAGCCAGACCAGCAACGGCTCTTCCGGCACCGTGGAAGCCTGCTCTTTTCTCCCGGGAACGCCCGACTTCCATTCAAGACCACTCTCCAGACCGACCACCACGGCCACCTTATTAGACTAGTTTCCCCAGTAGGAAATTTGCATAGATTGAATGAATCCAATTTGAGGGTTCCTTCTGCACAGTCTCTTTGCCGGCTAGTCTGGGGAGACGACGAGGAAAGGCACAGTGACCAGATGTGCGTGCATCTTCTGCAGATGTCTGCACCAATTCCTGGTTCTCGACCAGGAGTACGGCTGTTTGTCGCCGAGGGCGTGGGTTTGGTTTGCTGCAGGAGAAACCCCTGTGTTTGGCAACGCAGTTTTTTTCAGTTAACTCCTGTTAAACTTCACTGTATTCAACAGGGCTTTGCTGTCGATTTTTTTTAAAGTTGATTTTTGAGAGAGAGGGAGGGAGACAGTATGAGCGGGGAAGGGGCAGAGAGCGAGAGACATGGAATTCGAGGTAGGCTTCAGGCTCTGAGCTGTCAGTACAGAGCCCAATGGGAGGTGGCGGGATCATGACCCGAGTTGGAAGTCAGGCACTTAACCTGAGCCACCAAGGTGCCCCCAGCCATCCTTAATCTTAACGATTCTGATGGGGGCGGGCTCGGTCTCTGTCTCTGTCATTAGGTTCTAACTTTGCATTTCCCTTACGTCTAACGAGGTTGAATGCCTTTCAAAGTGCTTACTGGTCATTCTCTTCTTTGAGGTGCCTTTTCCAGTCTTCTGATTTCTTTCCACTGAAATCTTGTTTTAGTACATACTTGGTGGAATTCCTTGCACACCTTAACGATGCCTTCTGAAAATATGGATTTCAAAATATACATATCTTCAGTGCATATCCTTTCAGCTAGTAGCCTGTAGCTGCCCCTTTTGGCTTCTGTGCCTTTTGTTTTCTTTCTTTGGAGGAACCTAACATCCCAGCTCAAAACCACATTTGGGTAATCAGTTTTTGTGTTTTGTTTTGCTGCCAGATAAATCTTTTTTAAATTTTTTTTATTTTTTAAGTTTTATTTTTTCCTTCATTTACATTATTTATTTTTTAAATTTACATCCAAGTTAGTTACCATACAGTGCAATAATTACAGGAGTAGAGTCCAGGGATTCATCCCCTATGTGTAACACCCAGTGCTCATCCCAACAAGTGTCCTCCCTTAAGCCCCGTACTCATCCAGCCCACTGACCCACCCTCAACGCCTCTAGCAACCCTCAGTTTGTTATCTGTATTTAAGAGTCTCTTATGTGTTGTCTCCCTCCTTGTTTTTAAATTATTTTTGCTTCCCTTTCCTTATGTTCATCTGTTTTGTATCTTAAATTCCTCATGTGAGTGAAGTCATATGATATCTTTGTCTGACTGACTGATTTCACTTAGCATAATTCTCTCTATTTCCATCCACGTTGTTGGAAATGGCAAGATTTCATTCTTTTTGATCACAGAGTAGTATCCCATTGTAGAAGTAGACCACATACTCTTGATTCATCTGTCGATGGACATTTGGGCTCTTTCCCTGCTTTAGCTATTGTTGATAGCGCTGCTATAAACATTGGGGTGCGTGTGCCCCTTCGAATCAGCACTCCTGCACCCCTTGGATAAATACCTAGTAGTGCAGTTGCTGGGTCATAGGGTATCTCTATTTTTAATTTTTTGAGGAACCTCCACAGTTTTCCAGAGTGGCTGCACCAGTTTGCATTCCCACCAGCAGTGCAAGAGGGTTCCTTTCCTCTGCATCCTCACCAACGCCTATTGTTACCTGAGTTGTTAATTTTAGTCATGCTGATGGGTGTGAGGTGGTATCCTATTGTGGTTTTAATTTGTATTTCCCTGATGATGAGTGATGTTGACATTTTTTTCATGTGTCTGTTAGCCATCAGGATATCTTCTTTGGAAAAGTATCTACTCATGTCTTCTGCCCATTTCTTCACTGGATTTTGTTTTTTGGGTGTTGAGTTTGAGAAATTCTTTATAGACTTTGGATACTAGTCCTTTATCTGATGGGTTATTTGTAAATAACTTCTTCCCAGCAGGGGCAGTTTTTGTTTTTCTTAGGAGTTATATGGACTTGCTGCTCACAATTGGGATTATAATCGATCTCAAATTAGTTGCGTGTGCTGTGATGTGGGGGTCCGGGTTGACTTTTTATGTGGCTATCTGATGGATGCAGCATGATTTACGGAAGATGCTGAAGGCGTGAGTCACTAGTGAGCTTGCAGTTGTATCTTATGGGTCCTTTGTTTACCTTCTACCACTTTCCTATCCTCTGTTCTAGTTTATCGTAAATCTTTACCAGGGTCAGCACAAGGGTGAAGCAAGTGAATGACACCTTAAATTGAGCCCTGGGAAGGGGAGCCTGGGTGGCTCAGTTGGTTATGTGTATGATGTCAGCTCAGGTCATGATCTCACGGTTCATGAGTTCAAGCCCCAAGTCCGGCTCTGTGCTGACAGCTCAGAGCTTGGAGCCTGCTTCACATTCTGTGTCTCCCTCCTTCTCTCCACCTTCCCTGCTTGCGCTCTCTCAAAAAAATAAACATTAAAAACTTTAAAAACAAAAACAAAAACAACTGTGCCCTGGGTATCTTGTTTGTCTCCTCCAAGTCTAGACCCTCGTTTTTTCAGCTTGTAGTGACTTCCAGCTCCTGTTTTTCTGAAAGTGAGTTTGATTATTTTACATCTCTGCATTTCCATATAAACTGGAAACTTAACAAAGAGACAAATCCACAGAAACAGAATGCAGATTAGTGGTTGCCAGAGCCCAGGTAAGGGGAAAATGGGCAGTGTAACTGCTTCACAGATAGGAGTATCTGTTTGGGTGAAGAAAATATTCAGGAACAAGACAGAGGTGATGGTTGCGCTATGAATGTTTTCAATGCCATAGAATTGTGGCCTTGAAACTGGTTAAACACTTGTGTGTATTTTTATCATAATAAAAAATAGACTCAAGACATCGAAAGTTCTCTTTATGTACAATAATGTATGACCTACAAAGTGCAGATAACCCTGTGGGTCAAGCTTTCACTCCTGTTGAGCGCTGGCCTTCCCCTCAGGTCATGCTCTCACAGTTGGTGAGTTCCAGCCGCATGTCCAGCTCTCTGTGGTCAGTGCAGAGCCTGCTTCAGACCTTCTGTCTCCCTGTCTCTGCCCCTCCCATGCTTACGCTCTCCCCCCAAATAAATAAATATTAAAAAACGAAATAGCCAGAAGCTCGGAGAAGCAGAAGCAGACTTGCAGGGGCACCTGGGTGGCTCTGCTGGTTGAGCATCCGACTTCGGCTTAGGTCATGAGCTCACAATTCCTGAGTTTGAGCCCTGTCTTGGGCTCTGTGCTGACAGCTCAGAGCCTGGAGCCTGCTTCAGATTCTATGTCTCCCTCTCTTTAGGCCCCTTCCCTGCTCACACTCTGTCTCTGAATCAACATTAAAAAAAAAAAAGGTGGGGGGACTTGCAGGTTACAAAAGCTGGTGGGTCACTGTCTTACAAGTTTGGTTTTGGTAGCATGCAAGGTAACTTGCCTGTTCTTGATGGTCCTCATTTCTGGTCCTTTACAAGGTATATTTTCAAGTTGAGTTTCATCACTGGTACCCCAACTTCGTCCCATCGCGAATCGTTACAGGTGAAGAGGAGGGAGACGGAAACGCAATGGAGAAACCTTCTATCCAGAAGGATGCATCTTGGCCAGGAGATGATGACGTTCGCTACAATGTCACCCAGAGGAGCCAAGGGCCCCTGGCCCTCCTGACTGCCAGTACATCCACACCAATAACGCCCCAGACGGTGGTGCTGCACGGTCCCGCGGGCGTCGGTAAGACCACGCTGGCCAAGAAGTGCCTGCGGGACTGGATGCAGAACAGCCTGGCCCAGGCCGCCGCCTTCTATCTCAGTTGCAAGTCCCTCGGCCACAGGGGGCCGTGCACGTTGGCCGAGCTGCTGGTCGACGGCGCCCCGGACCCGCCCGACGCCCTGCCGGGGGCCCTCGCGCAGACGCAGCACCTCCTGGTGGTCATCGACGCCTTCGAGGAGCTGCGCGTGCCCTCGGGGGCGCTGGCGCGCGACCCGGGCGGCGACGGGGACGGGCGCAGGCCGGCGCCCGTCCTCCTTGGGGCCTTGCTGAAGCGGAGGCTGCTCCCCACGGCCACCCTCCTGGTGACCACGCGGCCCGAGGCCCTGCGCGAGCTGCGGCTCGCGGCCGAGCGGCCGCTCCTGGTGGAGGTCGAGGGGCTCTCGGAGCGGGACAGGGCGGCCTACTTCCGGCGGCACCTGGGCGGCGAGGCGCAGGCGCAGCGCGCGCTCCGGCTGCTCCAGAGCGACGCGACGCTGCTCCGCCTGGGCGCGGCGCCCGCCGTGTGCCGCATGGTGTGCGCCTGCCTGGGGCCGCGCGCCGCCGGGGGCGCCGAGCCCCGGCCGCGCCTGCCGCACCGCCACGGCGCTGCTGCTGCGCTTCCTCTGCGGCCGCTTCGCGCCCGCGCCGGGCAGCTGTGCGCCTGCGCGCCCCCGGGCCCCGCTGCGCGCCCTGTGCCTCCTGGCGGCCGAGGGCGTGTGGGCGCAGACGTCGCTGTTCGAGCCCCGCGACCTGCGAGCGCTGGGCGTGGGCGAGGCCGACCTGCGCCCCTTCCTGGACCGCGGCCTCCTGCAGGAGAGCGCCGACTGCCCGGACGGCCTCCGCTTCCTGCACCTGAGCCTGCAGCACTTCCTGGCGGCCGCGCTCTACGTGCTGGGTCGCGAGGGCGGCGGCGAGGCGGGCAGCCCCGGCGGGGGCGGCCGCGGGGTGCGCAGGCTGCTCTGCAAGGAAGAGGGCCGCGGGAACCCCCACCTGGCCCCCGTGGGCCGCTTCTTGTTCGGCCTCGCCAACGAGGAGAGCGCCAGGGAGCTGGCGACGACCTTCGGCTGCCCGGTGTCCACGGAGGTCAAGCGCGAGCTGCTGAGATGCGTCGTGAGGTCGGCCGAGAACAGCCCCTTCTCCTCGGCGACGGACGCCAGGGAGACGTTGAGCCGCCTCTACGAGTCGCAGGAGGAGCAGCTGGTGAAGGAGGCGATGGCCCCGGTCACCGAAGTGTCCCTGCACTTGACAGACATCACGGACCTCGCGCACGCGGCCTTCTGCCTCAAGCACTGCGAAAGCCTGCAGCAGCTGCGTCTGCGGGTGGAGGAGGGGGTGTTCCTGGAGAACGACGCTGCGTCTTCCGAGTCGGAGGCCCCGGCTGCCGGGTAAGGACCCTCCTGGTGACTTCGCTCACGGCCCCCACCCCGCCCCAGCTCCCACCCAGCTCCACCCGGAACGGGGCCGACCGTCCCGCTCCCTGTGGCTTAGGGTCAGAACTTTGTTCTGGCCGGAACTTCTCCTGCCAGCTTGCCATTCAAGGTGCGGGTCGTGATGTTCAGATTAGGGATGGAATCTTACTTTTTTTCAGTGTCCTAGTTTACACATGAGAACATGTTCAGAGTATCCCTCGACCGTCTGGACATTTCACACGTTTTCCTTGCAATTCCTTTATAAATAGTTTAAATTAATTTTTGTAATGGTTATTTATTTTTCAGAGGGAGAGAGAGAGAGAGAGAGAGAGAGAAACTGTGGGCAGGGGGAGGGGCAGAGAGAGACACACACACAGAATCTGAAGCAGGCTCCAGGCTCTGAGCTGTCAGCACAGAGCCAGAAATGGGGCTCCAACCCATGAAGTGTGAGATCGTGACCTGAGCTGAAGTTGGACGCTTAACTGAGCCTCCCAGGCGCCCCAACACTTCCTTCTCAAAGCAGCGTGGCCATACTATACACATACTATACACCCTGAGGACTTCTGTCTAGAAGTCTGTACCTTTTGACTACTTTCACCCGTTTCATCCACGCCCTGCCTCTGGCAACTACCGATCTGTTCTAGGAATTCGTGTTTGTTTCTTTTGGATTCCACGTTGAAGTGAGATCATTCAGTGGTTGTCTTTCTGCCTTGCCAGACTTCTTGCACTTAGCATAATGCTCCTTGGATCCATCCATGTTGTCACAAATGGCAACATTTCCTTTTTCATGGCTGAGTAATAGTCCTCGTATATACACACCTTATCTTCTTGACCCATTCCTCCATCAGTGGACGCTTAGGTTTCTTCCACGTTTTGAGTGTTGTAAATGGTGGAATGAACGTGGGAGTGCAGGTATCTTTTCAGGATAGTGAGTTTATTCTCTCCAGCAAAACAGCCAGCAACAGGACTCCTGGATCATAGTGTAGTTGTATTTTTAAGGTTTGGAGGGACCGCCATACCTTTCCCATGGTGACGGTACCAATTCACATTCCCACCAGCAGGGCGGGAAGATTCCCTCTTCTCCATATCCTCACAAACACTTACTTCTTGGCTTTTGAGGCTAGTCATTCTGGCAGGTGTGAGGTGACCTCTCGTTGTGGTTCTGATTTGCACTTCCGTGTTGATGAATGAGGAGCATCGTTCTGTACGTCTGTTGGGCATCTGGATGTCTTCCTTGGAAAGCTGTTCGGGTCCTCTGCCCATTTTCAAGTCCTTTTGTTAAATTTCTTTTTATCGAGTTGTAGGAGTTCTTTATATGTTTTGGATATTAACTCCTTATCAGATACACATGACTTGCCAATATTTCCTCCCATTCTGTAGCCTGCCTTTAATTTTGTCAATGGTTTCCTTTGTGGCACAGCCTGCCGATTCCTGTCACCCTTCCCATACGTGCTTTTCATCAGGTGCTCCTGTCTGTCCCTTCCTTCCAGGTCACCGTGTGACCATCTGTCTCTCCATCTCTGGACGGATCTCTGCTCGGTGTTCAGTTCGAACAAGAGCCTGTGCATCTTGGATGTGAGCCAAAGCTTCCTGAGTGCCTCCTCCGTGAGGATTCTTTGTGAGCAAATAACCCGTGTCACCTGTCACCTCCAGAAAGTCGTGTAAGTGGAAACTAATCCCGTGATGATGGTCCCCTAGCATTTTTAACGTGGCAGCAGTCTGAATGCCTGACCAGGCTCTGACCAACCAGATGCTCAGAATACAAAGAACTGAAATGGTTCCTGGCAGAAGAATTGTAGGTTACCTTCAGTTATTTTCATGAAATTTGGCCAAGTATTTGGAGGTTTCTATACATCTGCTATGGGCATATTTGAAACTCAGCCTATAGGAAATAGAGGTGCATACATGTCAGAAGAAGACCTGGGTGGGAATTGGGGGAGATATTCCAGAGAGCACAGTTTTAAAGAACGCAACGGCGAATTTATAACCGGTGTGTGGAATGGGATTGAGAAAGGAGTCTGAGGTAGTGAGGTAGGTTGGGGCAGAAGTAACTCATGAGGGGGCCACCTGGGCAGATGACTGTTAGGGTATCCTTTAAAACCAAGACATGTGCAAGTGGTAACCTCTAGAAGTTGTGTGCAAAATTACAGACAGATAATGTTGCTGAAACTCGCTACCACCCCCTTCCCCAAAGCAACCTGCCTTAGAAAGTTTAAGCCGCCTGAAATGTACTATTTACTTGGAGGGAATAACTGTGGCAGACATCCATTGACTGTGCCTGCTGATGTCAGGAGAGAAGTAGCTTGCTTCTCCCACAATGCCATGGGACTTGTGTGTTCAAAGTAGAGAAATCTGACCTAGGTTGGTGCCTGGTGTCCGTTTCTTCCACGTGGCCTTGAAAGTTCACGTTGCTCTGGTTTTATGAGGCATTACGTGAGAAAAGAAGAATTAGATGGCACCTGTGACTTGTTCCAAGTAAGAGTTTCAGACGAGGGAAGCAAGGGTTCCGAATGGCTGGCATCCACCTTACTCTGGCGCTCGTGCTGAAAATTCCATTTCGAAGCCTCTTTTGGATAAACTGCAGGGAATGTTCGCTCTCTAAAAAGGAAAGGTCATGGGTCATAAGACCAACTGTGGGTTTAGGGAGTGTTTTATAACATGGGGACAGATGGCCAGGTTTGGAGGTACAAACACAGGAGAAGAACCTCTAACACTAGGAGTGTAGATGAAGAGGGCAGAAGAGGCAGCAACGGCAGGTGTCGAGTCCATCTCAAATCAGGACGCATCCAGCCTGCTTCAAAAGGACCCTGAACAAAAGCTCTCCCCAGTTAGTTCCCGCTGTGCACACAGGGTAACTTACGAGCTGGACTCATGATTACAGCAGGAGGTTGATTAACTCTCACTCTGAAGAAGGTGGCACAGTCCAGGTGCCAGAGAAAAATCTTACTGTTTTCTTAATGCTGAATTGTTTCTTGAAGTCCACGGTTGGATGAGTTCTATTCCACTTAAGATTTCTTTCACTCTCTATTTAAAATTCCACAATTCATAATCTGGCTATTGTTGATAGTGCTGCTATAAACATTGGGGTGTATGTGCCTCTTTGAATCAGCATTCGGTATCCTTTGGATAGATACTTAGTAAGTTCAATTGCTGGGTCATAGGGGAGTTCTATTTTCAGTTTTTTGAGGAAGCTCCACACTGTTGTCCAGAGTGGCTGCACCGGTCTGCATTCCCACCGACGGCGCACGAGGGTTCCCCTTGCACTGCACCCTTGCCAACATCTGTTGCTTCCTGAGTTGTTAATTTTAGGCACTCTGACAGGCATGGAGTGACTCTTAGTGGTCCCTACCTTCAAGGAGTCTAATTTATTTGCTAACGTATAAACCATAACGTGTTGTAGCCATAGTGGAAACAGCTTAGTGGGAATGCAAACAGCTACCTGGAGTGACAGTCAGAAATCCTTTATTCTTGCTAGGAGAGGTCAGCAGATGTTGAGGGGGAGGAGGAGGAGGATGGGCGCTGAAGGAGACACAGGGCAGGACACAAAACACAAGGACAGGCTACTAGGAATTTACCCAAGAGGTACAGGAGTGCTGACACATAGGGGCACACGTACCCCAATGTTCATAGCAGCACTTTCAACAGTAGCCAAATTATGGAAGAGACTAAGTGTCCAACTGATGAGTGGAAAAAGAAATTGTGGTTTATATATGCAATGGAGTACTACGTGGCAATGAGAAAGAGAGAAAGCATGCCATTTGCAGCAACGTGGATGGAAGTAGAAGGTATTATGCTGAGTGAAGTAAGTCAGTCAGAGAAAGACAGATGCCATATGTTGCCACGCATATGTGGACCTTGAGAAACTTAACAGAAGACCATGGGGGGGAAATAGAGGGAAGGAGGCAAATGCTAAGAGACTCTTAAATACAGAGAACAAACTGAGGGTGAATGGGGGGTAGGGGAGAAGGGAAAAGGGGTGAAGGGCATTGAGGAGGGCACTTGTTGGGATGACCACTGGATGTGGTATGGAAGCCAGTTTGATGATAAATTATATTAAAAAACCCACAAGGAGTAGGTATTCCATCTGAAGAACAGCATGACCAAAGACAAGGATGACCAAGCCCTTCAGCAGTCCTTGCTTTTCTTCTTTCCAGCTGTCACTCTATTGACTTTCCCTCCTCGTCGGTTTCGTGACCATCTTCCCCCTGTCCACCTTGCCCGGAGACGACTCACCCCCCCGTGTTCACAGCACTCGAGATGGAACCCCTTTTCGCTTTTCCCTAGGATTAAAGACGTCTCCCCTGCTGACGCTTATCGGGACTTGTGTCTAGCTTTCATTGGTAAGAAGACTCTGACATACCTGGTCCTGGAGGGCGGCGTCCACAGTGACAAGCTGCTGCTGCTGCTGTGTGAGGCACTGAGACACCCCCGCTGTCACCTGCGGTACCTGAGGTAGATCTCCCAGTCCTTGCTTTTCTCAGCAGTGACAGGAGGCCGTGCGCTGGCTACTCGGTGCTTCTGGGTGAACTGGAAAGGAGAGAGACCTGCTCTGGTTGGATGCCGTGCTCAGCAGGGAGCAGTCTGAAATAGAGGCAGAAGCCCCACCCCCGTCCTCCTTCTCCAACTCGCTTGTCTTGTGCACTGAATAACGAGCCCCGAGGGCACAGAAACCCCCAGAATTCTGCATTGTCCTCTAGCTCAGGGACACGGTGTGATTCGGAGCAGCCATCAACCCTAACCGACTACTCGGTAAAACCACAGAAGCAGCAAGTATCCTGGTCGCTGGTATTTCACTGACGTGAGCGACTCCTCAGGGAGCTCCCCGAATGCGGGCTCTGGCGATCAGCGCCTGCCCAGGGAACCCTCTGTCCTTGCCTGCATTTAGTTGAGTGGCGGCCTGAGGTACTGGCTAGCAGCACAGGTTTTTTTGGATTTGAGCTCCCTTCCAAATCCTTTTTGACCTCGAGGATTTGAGCTGTTTCCTCATCCATCAGGAATCCATAAGGGTTTTGAGCATGGCATGAAGCAGGAATGTGACCTGCGTTGCACAGGGGCCAGCCACAAAGGGTAGCTCTTACCACATGGATGATTTTTGATGCTGTTTCTCATTTAATTACCAAAAAAAATCCGTTACCCTAAACTTTAGATAAATGAGGTTTCAAAGTGGATACCCTGAACCTCCAAGATGGCAAATGGCTGAATCAGAATTTCTCATTGATGCTCACATGATCTGAGACCCTTCACATTCCATCCTGTCTGTACTCCAATCACTTGAGTAAATTTCTAACCTCTTCATTATAGGCTAATCTCTGAGAGCAGAAAGGGACTAATTTTAAGAACTCTCTGTGGGGTGCCTGGGTGGCTCAGTTGGTTAAGCATTTGACCTTGGCTTGGGTCATGATCTCATGGGTTGTGAGTTCAAGCCCTGTGTCAGGCCCTGTGCTGACAGCTCAGAGCCTGGAGCCTGCTTCCAATTCTGTGTCTCCCTCTCTCCCCCACCCCAAGATAAAAAAAAATGAAACCTCTCAATTTTACCTATGACATACATTCTAACAGGCACAGGGCATGGACGGATTATCCTTTAATTTTCCTTGACCTGAAGGTATTGTCTCTCCCCAAAGCACAGGTAGGGAAAGCCGTTGCAAAGGTTAAGTAAGTTGCGAAGATGTTGAGCTCCGTAACAGCCAGGGCCTTGATGCAAACATGAGAACTGTCCTAGAGTCTTGTACTCTGATCTTTGTGTGCAAGGGGAGCTGGGTTTAGACTGTGGTATGACGGTTTTCCTCAGGGTTCTCCAAGCCAGCTGCACCACATGGGGCCTGTCTGCCTAAGTGTCCGATTGAGTCTCCTTGTTTTAATTGGTATGCTCCCTGGTAACTCATGAGGCTGAGCCTGCTGAGTATAAGGTATCGATTTCCCCCCCGCCGCCCCCTCCACGGAACTGCGTATTTACGTCCAAGTGGGATTAGGACAGACTCAGGCGGGAAACTATATAAAAAGTAGGGTTGGAGAAGGAACGGGCCATGTTAGCGGAACTTCAGGCCTAACTGTATTACAGATTTTTTTCTCTTCGATGAAGTAGGATGTTGACCAAGTGGCAATGGGGATATTTGAAGACGCAAAGGAGACGCGTTCTCATTGATAAGTCGGGTCAGGGTTGGGCGCGTATCAGAGTAGAATGAAACAGAAATCCAGGAGATAGTCTTCAGGGAAGCATCATAAGCTGATGTGGGCTTTCGGTCCTCCCAGAAGAACGGCTTTCCCCCGTGTATCCTGCAGGCTGGGCTCTTGTTCTGACACCACTCAGCAGTGGGCTGATTTCTCCTCGGCCCTCGAGTCAACCAGTCCCTGAAATGCCTGGATCTCACAGCCAGTGAGCTCCCGGGTGAGAGTGCCAAGATGCTGTGCACGACTCTGCGACACCCCAGGTGCTTCCTGCAGAGGCTGTCGTAAGTCCTGCCTCCGTTCCCGTGGAACGTCTCCGGGTTGGGTCTGGGGTCACAGAGCAAGAGCGATGGTGACGCCCGGGTTTGCTGGGCAACCCCTGTCAGACTTCCTGCTGTCACAGGCGCCTGGCTCCCAGGTTCGGTGCCAGGTGGATAACTCAAACATTTTGCCTGCTCTTCTCCCATTCCCGGTCCTTCAGGCTTTGTTCATGAGCACGTGATAGAAGGGGTGCTGAATTAAGCAGAAGGGCTGTCAGCCAAGAAGGTTGGGCTTTGGAAATGTTCTCAGAGTCTTGCTACTTGTGTGTGGTGCTTTTGCAGGTTGGAAAACTGTCACCTGACGGAAGCCTGTTGCAAGGAGCTCTCTTCTGCTTTGATCGTCAACCAGAGGCTGACACACCTGTGCTTGGCCAGCAACAACCTTGGGGACGGTGGGGTAAAACTTCTCTGTGAGGGTCTGAGTCATCCTGACTGTCACCTACAGAACCTGGTGTAAGTCTGTGTGTGCGCACGCCTGGATTCAGGTAGGACGGATAGGAGAGCACTTAGCGATTCTACCTGCATGACACTGACCAGACCCTGGTACAAATGAGGGAAAGGATGGGTAGAAACAGGTAGTTAATACCACGTGTCTTTCAGAGCAGGGGTTACCTTCTGGCCTCTTCTTGTGTCAGAAATTTGGGATAGCCAGTTGGTTCTCAGGTCTGATGTTTCGTGTATGTTTTTAGAGTTCACACGATCTACTTCTTCGAACAACTGGGAATGGACTGAATTATGCGGTAGGGTTCAATAGTTGTTGTTTTCTGCAAAGGGCTAGACGGTAAGTATTTTGGGCTTTATGGGCCATATGCTCTCTTGCAGTTATTAAACTGTGCCGTTGCTGAGTGAACATGTAAGTAAATGAAGTTGGTTGTGTTACACTAAAATGTCATTCACCAAAAACAGGTGGTGGGCCGGATTTGGTCCGTGGGCCAGATTTGGTCCGTGGGCTGGATTTGGTCCGTGGGCTGGATTTGGTCCGTGGGCTGTAACTGGCTGACCCTGGTTGTATAGGAGCAAGCCCAGCATGGAGTGCCTGTTCCCACTAGAAGCCTAGTTAGGATCACATGCAACAGACCGGGTAGAGTTGGAGGCTTATTTCTGTTCAGAATTTTTTTCTTGGCTTCGATTTCTCTGAGGTTCTTATTCTCCTGGGAAACTTGTGACTGCCGATTAGCTTTATGCTTTTGGCTGGTGCCAGAAACTGTGTTAATCTAGGATTTCCTTTAATTCAGACATGCCCCAGTCATTTAAGACTAAAAAGAGAAAACAGATATTTGGCTTCTAGTGGCAGATAAATAAAATGAAAAGATCCCTTTTAGGTAGGACGTACGAGGAACATAAAACCTCACAGGGCTGTACATTGTATATTGAGCGTTAACTTGGGCATCTAAACAAGTGTCCAGGGGCGTCTGGGGGGCTCAGTTGGATAAGCGTCCAACTTCCACTCAGGTCATGATCTCCCACTTTGTGAGTCTGAGCCCCACATTGGACTCTGTGCTGACAGCCCAGAGCCTGGAGCCTGCTTCAGATTCTGTGTCTCCCTCTCTCTCTGCCCCTCCTTTTCTCTCTCTCTCAAAAATAAACATTAAAAAAATTTTTTTAAACCAAAAATGTCCAATGCCCATTAAGCACTCCCTGTGTGCAAGGGACTCTACTATATTTTACAAAGATTTTTAAAAATTCTTACAACCTCATGAGGTACCTTTATTTCAGATTTACGAATTGGAAAACCAACACTTAGCCACTTAGCTTGCCCACAGTCACATCTACGTGGTAGGGATGAAGCCCCCTCTAGAAACTGAAATGCCAACGACCATTGCTTTAAATATGTAGAAGTGATGTTGGACCAAGCCTCCATGTAGCCTACAAAACTTAATCTTATATTTTGAGTTCTCCTCCCTAACCTCCTCGGGTTCACCGATGACTTGAGGATGTCACATACTACAAAGCATGCTGTCTTTTGGTCTCATCACCATCCCTGCACTTGAGGGTCCATTAGCCTCGGGGGCAGTTATGCCACTGTTGAGGCACAGGGCTGGGAGGGCTGACTACAGACCCACCTGCCTAATGTACCACGTGGCCATCCTTCTCTGTGTCTGGCCTCCTAGCCAGAGGGCTTTGTAGAAGCCTAAGCTTGTAGGAAAGTCTGCAGAGTTTAAATGACAAACCCAGTCAATAAGGTATCAGGAATCTTGATCTTGGTGCACCACAATCTTGGCGGGGTGAATTAAATATAAGACATGAAGTAAAATCTCTCTCTACAGCAAGAGTAAAACGCTAGTGGCCTAACCATGCAGAAAATAAGTGGGACCTCAGATTCAGTCCTGGGTCTGACCCGAGAGCCTAAGTTCTTGACCTACAGGATACGCTGTTGGTCTAGGAAAATCTGTGTCTTAGGCGTGGGGCTGCGTCTCCATAATAAAAGGTGGCAGACTGAGGTCAGTTGAACCCTCTACCACCCGGGCAGGTTGGGTATGATGTAATCATTCACGTGCACGTTTTCACGTACAGCTCTGCCTGAAAGTCTGTAGCTCAACGGTAGCAGGTGTGTGCTGTTGGAAGGAACAGCCGCTTCACAGGGCGTAAGTCAGAAGAATGCAATGGTCTTCACAGGGTATCACGTTGCAACATAACCAGGCGTGGCTGCAGACACCTCTCAAAGCTTCTCCAAGAAGACTCCAGCTTAACCAACTTGGACCTGGGGCTCAACCCCATAGCTACTGGATCGTGGTATCTCTGCGAGGCCTTGAAGAAGCCAAATTGTAACCTCCGATGTCTAGGGTAGGTACTTTTTCTCGTTTTATTAAGGCGTTGTGGAGATACATGATCTCTCTGAGGTATTTGAGAATGCAGACCGCAGTAGTGTCTCTCCTGCTTCAATTGAGGTAAATCCCTGCTGAAATTCTAAGCACCCAGTTTACCTGTATCCACAGTCCCTCCGAGGCCCTGGAGAAGCAGGCTAGGGGTGTGCACGGCCTCCAGCAGCGCGGGCTGCAGGGCACACGGCGTCTGCTGGGATCCAGTGAGCGGGACGCAGCGGGCCTGCCTCTCTTCAGTGCCCAGGGGACCGTGGATGGAAGGTGTCCCCAGCAAATGCAGTGGCTCCGTCAACAGGATGGTAGGCTCTGCACCACCTTCTCCCTTCCAAGTCTTGGTCAGTTGCATCTCACTGATGCCAAGTACTCCGCAACCAGAACCCGAATGGCCAGAGAATCTGGGTTGTGTAACAGCTTCCCTACCCTTCCAGAGACCAGAACATGCACTAGACCACGTGGTGATTTGGTGTAACATCATGGCTGTACCTGGAGAACTTTTAAAATTCCTGATGGCCAGGCTGCCTCCCAAAATTGAAATTTAGGAATGATGGAACCCGGCATCAAAGTCTTCAGAGATGCTCCATACAATTCCAGTTTTCACTAAGTTTGAGCTCCCTCGAATTAGAAGTTGGGGTAGCTGCTGAAGAAGCAAATCCGGTGTCCACAGGTCAGGGTTGATCTTTTTTTGATCACAGAACCAGGACCTGGCCTCCTAGCAGAGGTGCTGACCAGGGGCCCGGACCTCAGCATCTGGTTCGGCCCCCATCTGAGACTTACTGGTTCCGTTTTTCCCTTGCTGGCATGCGTGGTTCTCTAGGACTCCTCTTCACGACGGCACACCCAGTGCATTTATGGAGTCACTCCATGTGGGCTCATGGACCTCGTGAGGAGGTTTCACGCAGCAGGCGCGTGAATCTGTGTTGACTGTGGAGTCTCAGAGTGCTCCCTGGGACCGAGCCTCTTCTCTGCCTTCGTCTCAGGCTCTTCTCCCCACCTGGGGGTGCATCTTCAACTGGCTTTTCAGTTCCCAGAACACACCCGGCTCCTTCCCACTGTGCAAGGTCTTTGTTCTTACTCTTTGGTTTCCTTTTTTTCTGAGTGGAGCACTTAGACACTTGAGTTGGCAGAGATCCCTGCTAATACTTCACTTCTCAGCTTGGCCATTACAGGGGACAACCACCTAGTTTTGATTGTCTGAGATCTCCCGATTATCCGGCCATGGTACACCCTGTTCTCTATAAATTGTGCCGTTTTCCGACTAGATCACTAGATCTATAAGTTTTTTTTAAAAAGTTTATTTTTGAGAGGCAGAGTGTGTGAGCAGAGGAGGGGCAAAGAGAGAATCTCAAGCAGGCTCTGCACTGTCAGCACAGAGTGTGACATGGGGCTCGAATCTCCATGAGATCATGACCCGAGCCAAAATCACGAGTCGGATTCTTAACTGACAGAGCCACCCAGGTGTCCCTATAAATTTTTTTAGTTTCTTTTTAATGAAGTGAAATTCACACAATATAAAATTAGCCATTTTAAAGTGTATAATGTGGTGGCTCTTGCTATACTTAAAATCTGTTTAATCACCCCAGTTGGAGACTCCAGACCCCTGGGCCCCTGGCGACCACACATCCATGCCTCTCCTGCTATCCATACCAATTCTGTATGTTCCGTATAAATGGACTCCTACGTACAAGAAGTAGCTTTCTGTGTTGGGCTTCTGTCAGGGAGTACACTGTTGTCGGCATTGACCTACACTGGAGGAGGTGTAAATTCTTCGTTCCTTCATATGGCGGAACAGTATCCCGTGTAGGCATCTACCACAATCTGCTAATCCATCGATCTGTTGTAAGTTTTATTTCCGAGGGGGACGGGACTTATTTCTTGTATCTGCGGTGCCTGTTACGGTGCCCGGGCAGCAGAACATGGTTAGCGACGCAGCTGGGGACCTGCAGATGGTCCAGGGCTCAAGGGCCCGTGGCTCAAGGGTCTGGCTTGAGTCAGCCCCCCGGGCTCCCTGTAGGCCAGCGTGCACCGTATCAACCATCAGTGGTCTCCCGCTGGCTCCCACTGGCAAAGGCGTCTTTCAGTCTGGGAAGAGCTCCAGAACAGGGAGGGGAGGATGGAGGTGATGGGAACGTGTCGTTGTGAGACCCCTCCTTCCAGGCACCTCACAGACGACCATCCCCGCCTTCACTGCCACCGCTCCCACTGAGGCCACCAACTCTGACATGGGGTGTCTCAGGGTCCCTGAGTTGATGCTTGACTGCCAGAAGCTTGTTCTCAACCCCTCACCCTGAAGTACCTTTCCGGCTGCAAGCCGGACCCCGGGCAGCTCTGTTTCAAAAGACTCCAAGGCTCCGTCCCTGCGCCGCTGCAGATGAAGTCGGAAGGTGTTTCCAGGAGTCTTCGAGACCTTCCCGAGCGTGGCATTTCAGCCACACCGGCTACGTCCCCCCACTTGCCGTAGTGGCTCCCTCTCCTCGATTCTTTTTCTCCTACCGTCGTTCCAGTGAGGGCTTCACCGCGAAGCTGCCTCCTCCTTCCCCGGCCGAGCCACCCTGCTCCTGCTGATCGTGCTTCTCCACCACCGTCTGCTGTCTTCCACCTTCTGATGGAAGTCTGGGGCCGCTAAAATAAGTTCCGGAAGAAAGTAATTCTTTTTTCCTCCTTTTCTTCACTACTAGGCCTCCGGCCAGTAAAGAAGAGCGCATCTCTCGGTGGGTAGGTTCTAAGTGAGGCATGACTGGGTCTCTGTGCTTTTTCCCCAAGGCTCTGCGGCTGCTCCATCAGCCCTTCCTGTTGTCAGGGTCTTGCGTCTGTGCTCCTCAGCGCTCCGAGGCTGGAAACGCTGGACCTGGGCCAGAATATGTTGGGGCAGAGTGGAATAACGGTGCTCTTCGAGGCGCTAAAACAGAATAACAGCCCCTTAAAGATACTCAGGCTGGAGATCGATGAATCTAGCGTGGAAATCCAGAAGCTACTGAAGGAAGTAAGAGACCGCAATCCCAATCTGACAATCGAATGCGGTGAGGCCAGAGCCGCCGGATCCCTGTGGTGCGACTTTCTGTCTTTAATCCCCTGAGATGCCCTTCATGACCGCGTGGCTTGCAGGGAGCCACCTGATAGCTCTAAGGCTCACCATGAGTAAGGACCAGAGGGTCAAATGTTCCATCACTGGGTCACAATGTACAACTTCGCGCTGGCTTTCCCTCTCTGGTTTTACGGTAAATTCCGCACAAGTCACATACCGACTTTCTGTCACAGCGTGGTCTCTCACCAGGACACAAGCATAATAAAAGGCAAAGAACTTTGTTTGAGGTTGTACTTATTAACATGCCTGAGACCTAACTTAGAGCTAACTTTGCACTTGGTGTACTTTGTCTAGGAAGAAATATTACTAAGATCACAGATGGTTATGTTGGCTTCTTTCATGTTTTCTGCGCTGGCTCAGGTATTTCTTGGCTGAATGAAAAATTTTTTAGGGGCGCCTGGGTGGCTCAGTTGACTAAGGGTCTGACTTCAGCTCAGGTCATGATCTCACAGTTCATAAGTTAAGCCCCGCATCGGGCTCTGTGCTGACAGCTCAGGGCCTGGAGCCTGCTTTGGATTCTGTGTCTCCTCCTCTCTCTCTGCTCCTCTCCAACTCATGCTCTGTCTCTCAAAAGTAAATAAATGTTAAAAAAATTTTTTTTTAATTTTAATGTTTATTTTGAGAGAGAGGGCATGAGCAGGGGAGGGGCGGGGGGGGCTCAAACCCATGAACTGTGAGATCATGACTGACTGAAACTGAGAGTCAGACACTTCACCGACTGAGCCCCTCCAGGCGGCTCTCTTGGCCAAACTTAATAGGTGCCTGAGGAGTCGACATGATCCCTGTGGTGTGTGGCCTCCTGAGTCAGGTTTAGGATATTCTGACCCAGAAACTGGTAAGCTTTTTCTGTGAAGAGCCAGAGAGCTAATATGTTAGGGTTTTAAGCCATATGGTTCCTCTCACAGTGATTCTACTTTGTGGTTGTAGGTTGAAAACAGCCATAGACGATTCATAAATAAGTGGGCATGGCTGTGTTCCAATAAAGCTTTATTTATAAACACTAGCAATGGGCCAGATTTGGTCCGTGGGCCATAGTTTGCCAACCCCTGTTCTAAACTAACCAGTACTATGAAGTACAAGTCTGACCACAGTGTTGTTTTTAACCTTTCAGTGATTGTGTGTGTGTGTGTGTGTGTGTAATCTATTGCATCAGAAAGCCCAGCTTTCCCCACGTTATCCACATCCTACTGCTGAAAACTCACAGAAAGGGTGGAAAGGCCATTCTCGAACTTTCTTTAAAAAAAAAAATGCAAAATCACCACTTCGCACTGATTGCCCGGCACTGACAAAGTGGGTGACCTATATCCTCATTTAATTTTTCTACCAAACTTAAAGTAGTCCCGTCACTAAGGAATAGCAGCGCTGCTGTGGGGATGTTAGGAAGACAATGACCTGGACTTGGTAACTGAAGCTGAGAGCGTGAATAACAGAGAATTGCTTCCTTTGGATTTAGGATCACTCCTTTCAGTGAAGTTTTCTTCCCCACCGATTGTCATGTGACGGATCTGTAAGACAAACCCAGTCACAGATTTTTTTAGGGGAGACAAAAAGCTCTTTCTAAAACCTCAGTCTTGAAGAAGGATTGCCTGCCATACTTTCTTGAAAGGTGTTGTCGCTCAGCGTTTTGGAGGTGCCGTTCCACTTTGTCCTTTGTCGTTGCTGTTGGGATTTCTGCTCTCGGTCACATTGCTGCTACTTGGTAGGTGATTATTCCGTTCATCCTGGCTGTTGTCGAGGTGATTTCTTCTCTGTGCCCTGATTTTTTTTTTAAACTTTTAAAAATGTTGATCTTTGAGGCAGAGAGAGTATAAGCAGGGAGGGGCAGAGAGACAGAGAGGGAGGGAGAGGGAGAGAGAGAGGGAGGGAGGGAGAGAGGGAGGGAGGGAGAAGGGGAGAGGGAGGGGGGGAGAGGGAGAGGGGGAGAGGGAGGGAGGGAGAAGGGGAGAGGGAGGGGGGGAGAGGGAGAGGGGGAGAGGGAGGGAGGGAGAGGGGGAGAGGGAGGGAGGGAGGGAGGGAGAGGGGGAGAGGGAGGGAGGGAGGGGGGGAGGGAGGGAGGGAGGGAGAGAGAGAATCCTAAGCAGGCTCCATGCTGATAGCACAGAGTCCAGCCCAGGGCTCGAACTCCCAAACATGAGCTCATGACCTGAGCTGAAGTCAGATGCTGAACCGACGGAGTCACCCAGGCGCCCCATGCACGCTGATGTTTTTAGATACGGATTTCATTTCCTATTGATTTATTTTATGCTGTAGGGATTCGGAATTTTGGGAATAAAACTCAGCCCAGCCTTTATCTCTTTACGTATTGTTCCTCTTGCAAGTTCTCTATCGTCTCCTCGTGCACTTTTCTCTGTGCTCTGTTGTGGGTTAAACATCACATTCGCTAGTTGAAAGAGAACTAGTCAGCCAGAAGTTAGAGTCCACTGATTAACACAGGATTCTTACCATCGCAAGGATGGAAGTAGTGTGGCTTAACTTAGCCACGTGGTAGTACCAGGAGAGCCCTGGGTTTTGTTTTTTTTCTTAACTGGTTGGCATTGCCACGGCCTCAAGACGCAGGTGCTCAGGTGCTCCCAGCTGCTGTAGTGCTTGGTGTTCCACTCAGCAGGTACCAGCTTACCAAGCTTTTGCGTAACTGTACTGGGGTGTGGACAGACAAGACCTTCAGGGAAGTGGGCGCTGGGGGAATGGTGTGTGGCTCAGGAGAAGTGATCAAGTTATTGGAGGCGGGGCTGAGTCAGAATCCAAGTTTCCACTTGGATACAAGGCCCTTAAAAAAAACAAACAAACATTGTGGCTGCCGGTCCTGACCGGAAACGTCTGGGTCAGACCTGTGTTGGATACTGGGTATTTAAAATACGTTTTTGCTGAAACTTTGCAGGAGACCTCCCCCAAAGGCCCTCCAAAAGGTCCTGTTATTTTACCTATTTATAAATAAACACCGTGAGTGGATTCGACAACAGTCTGATAGGACGTAGCATCTAAGAAGCAGACAGACTTGAACCAGTGTTCACTAGGTTGTAAAGGTTAGCGTCCTTTGTGCAGAAATTTAGAAGTCTTGAGGATTTGGGGGTAAAACAGCATAGAATCTTAGTGGTTCTCAGCAGGAGTGACTTTGCCCCCCACGGGACAATGGGCAATGTTTGCAGATATTTTCATTGTGACAACTAGGGGGCGCTCCCAGCACCTGCCCGGGGATGCTGCTGAACATCGCGGATGCACGGACTGCCCCCGCAGCAAAGAAGGATCCAGCTCGAAATCTTCGTGGAAGTGAGACCCTCTACCGGCTCTGCATTCGTTGCTACAGACTAAGTGTCCTCAACCAGGGGTTACTTGGCAATGTCTGCAGACTTTTTTTATTGTGATAAATACACGTAACCTCAAATTTACCACTGGCATCACTTAAAAGCGTACAGTTTTTAGGTGCACCTGGGTGGCTCAGTCAGTTAAGCGTCCGACTTCGGCCCAGGTCATGATCTCACAGTCCGTGAGTTCGAGCCCTGCCTCAGGCTCTGTGCTGACGGCTCAGAGCCTGGAGCCTGTTTTGGATTCGTGTCTCCCCCCCCCCCCAACCCCTTTCTCAAAAATAAGTAAATAAACATTAACAATATTAAAAAAAAAAGTGCACAGTTTAGCAGCACTTAGTGTATTCAACGCTGTGCAACCACCCCCATGCCTATGTTCAGAACGTTTTCATCACCCCAAAAGGAAACCCCAAACCCACTTACCTGCTCTCCGTCCCTTTGCGTTTGACCGTTCCAGACTTTTTTTTTTTTTTTTTGGCCACAACTGGTTGTGTTATCGGACCCAGGGTTCTGCTAACCATCCTACAACACACACTCCAGCCCCGTAAAAACAAAAGCCAGAAACACTCATAAATACAGAGAATAAACTGGTGGTTGCCAGGGGGCGGTGGGTGGAGGAGTGGTTAGCGTAGGTGAAGGGGATTAAGAGGTACAAACTTCCAGTTACAAAATAAGTGAGTCGCAGGGTTGAAAAGCGCAGCACAGGGAATATGACGGGGAATACGGTAGTAACGGAGGCTGACAGTAGCTACACTTGCAGTGAGCACTGAAGAGAATTGAATCCCAATGTTGTACACCTGAGACTAATAAGATGTTGCCAACTATTCTTCAACAATAATGATCGAAAAAATCATCCCATCATTCTGAGGTTGAAAACCCGCAGCAGTGGACGGCCTGTGAGGGTTCCTGGCTGGTCTGATCTCCTCTGGGCCCTGCACCATGCTGGGTAAACAAACGCCAAAGAGGAGGAGTCGGCTCTTCCTCCTCTAGCTTCCAGACAGCAAGTGGTGGAGACCTCAGCCTGGCGGCGGCAGGTGGGCCCCACCGCCCATACCTGGGCCTCCGGCAGACCAGACCCCCGCCCCCAGCCTCAGCCCGTTACTAGTTCGGCTCTGCAGGCCCCGGCGGGCCTCTGGGCTGAGGACTGCACCTCCCAATCCTGCTGACCGCGGGGAGTCCAGAGAGAAGGTGCAGGATCATCCTGTGCCCAGGAAGGGACAGACGCCCTGCAGGTGTGGGGCGCTCTCACCTGGGCTTCGCTTCCAGCGCTGAGTCCCAGCCGAGGATCCCTGCCTCTGAGGGCCAGTCCTGTCCCCGACTGCGTGCTTTGTTGACCCTCTTCTTGCTTAGCACAGGGTGGCTGCGGAAGACAGACGTGGGGTCATAAGCTCACTTCTATAAAAAGACTCTGTGCAGAACCTGACACGGAGAGCAGAATCCAGGAAGGTTCCGGGTTGGATCCTCCCTCCCAGAAGCACTTGCCAGACCTGCTCTGTCAGCCCATGCCAATTTCGTGATTGCAAACAGGTGGTTTGGGAATCCCATGTGTCTGGGTCAATCCGTGACAGACCTTGGGAGGGGGGCAGAGGTGGACATCCTATCCCTGGTCAAAGGGGGAGCCAGGAGTGGGACATTCCATCACAAACGCAGGAGGGAGCAAGAGGTGGACCATTCTATCACAGACGGGAGGGTGGGGGCAGGGGTGGAATATTCTATCACAGACAAGAGGGCAGCCAGAGATGGAAAATACCATCACAGACTAATAGGGGGAACCCCTAAGTGGACCACTGCATTACAGACCGGCGGGGGAGGATCCTTAGTGGAACATTCCATCAAGACCCAGGGGGCATCAAGAGGTGGAACATTCCATCACAGACCAAGGGTGGGGGAAAGCCCTAAGTGGAACATTCTATCACAGACCCAGGTGGAACCAGATGTGGAATATTCCATCACCAACCCAGGGGGTAGCCAGACGTGGAACATACCATCACCGACCCAGGGGAGAGACAAGTGGAACATTCCATAATAGACCTGGGGGGAAGCCGGAAGTGGAACATACCATTATAGACCTAGGGGGAAATGGAACATTCCATCACCGACCCAGGGGGGAGCCAGACGTGGAACATTCCATGATAGACCTAGGAGGTAGTGGAATATTCCACCACTGACCCAGGGGTAGAGGTGGGACATTCCATCACAGACCCAGGGGGGAATCCCAAGTGGAACATTCCATCATAGACCCACGCGGGAGCCAGAAGTAGAACATTCCATCACAGACAAGAGGGCAGCCAGAGATGGAAAATACCATCACAGACTAAAGTGGAGAAGCCCCAAGTGGAACATTACATCACAGACTGGCAGGGGAGGATCCTTAGTGGAACATTCCATCAAGACCCAGGGGGCATTGAGATGGAACATTCCATCACAATCCAATGGTATGGGGAAAAAAAAAAAGCTCTAAGTGGAACATACCATCACAGACCAAGGGTGGGGGGAAATCCCTAAGTGGAACATTCTATCACAGACCCAGGTGGAACCAGACGTGGAATATTCCATCACCAACCCAGGGGGTAGCCAGACGTGGAACATTCCATCACCGACCCAGGGGAGAGGCAAGTGGAACATTCCATAATAGACCGGGGGGGGGGAAAGCCGGAGGTGGAACATACCATTATAGACCTAGGGGGAAATGGAACATTCCATCACTGACCCAGGGGAAGAGCTAGATGTGGAACATTCCATGATAGATCTAGGGGGAAGTGGAATATTCCACCACTGACCCAGGGGTAGAGGTGGAACATTCTATCACAGACCCAGGGGGGAGCCAGTAGTAGAACATTCCATCATAGACAAGAGGGCAGCCAGCGATGCAGAACCTGACACGGAGAGCAGAATCCAGGAAGGTTCAGGGTTGGATCCTCCCTCCCAGAAACACTTGCCAGACCTTCTCTGTCAGCCCATCCCAATTTCGTGATTGCAAAGAAGTGGTTTGAGAATCCCATGTGTCTGGGTCAATCCGTGACAGACCTTGGGAGGCGGGCAGAGGTGGACATGCTATCCCTGGTCAAGGGGGGAGCCAGGAGTGGGACATTCCATCACAAATGGGGAGGGGTAAGCCAGAAGTGGAACATTCCATCATAGACCCAAGGCGGAGCCAAATTTGGAACATTCCAACACAGACTCGGGGGGGGGAACCGGAAATGGAACATTCCATCACAGACCCAGGGGGAGCCAGAAATGGAACATTCCATCACAGACCCACGGGGGAGTCAGAGGAGGAACATTCCACCATAGACGGGGTGGGGAGGGAGAGCCAGATGGAACAGTCTATCTTAGGACAAGGGGAGAGCCAGAAGTGGAACATTCTGTGATAGACTTGGGGGTGGGGTGGGGAGAGCCAGTAGTGGAATGTTCCATGACAGACCAGGGTGGAGCCAGAAGTGGATCTCCCATCATAGATGAAGGGGGGAGCCAGAAGTGGCACATCCCGTCATGGGCCCTGGAGGGAGCCAAAAGTCCCAAGGGGGAGGGAGAGGTGAAACATTCCATCATGGGTCAAGGTGGGGAGCCAGAAGTGGAACATTCCATCACAGATCGGGGAGGGGGTAGCCAGCAGTGGAACATTCCATCACAGATCCAAGGGGGGGAAGCCAGCAGTGGAACATTCCATCACAGATCCAGGGGGGGGAAAGCCAGCAGTGGAACATTCCATCACAGATCCAGGAGGGGGAAAAAAAAGCCAGCAGTGGAACATTCCATCACAGATCTAGGGGGGGGGAAGCCAGCAGTGGAATGTTCCATCACAGATCCAGGGGGGGAGCCAGAAGTGGAACGTTCCATCACAGACCCAGTAGGGAACCAGAAATGAAACACTGAATCCTCGACTAAAGCGGTAGCCTCGCCCTCGGGGAGAGAGAGACCTGAAGTGCGCAGACCACAGGTACCATGCGCCCCTTCGGGATGGATGGACGCAGATAGACTAGGGAAATACCCTTCTTCCTGCGGAGGCAGAGGCCCCTGCGCATAGCCTGCGACCCCAGGAGAAGACAACGACGGTGATGGGAGGGCGGAACTCGCAGCGACAGGGCTGGGCTGGGCTCTCTCCAGATCCACGCCCAGTATGCCAGCCTACGTGTCTGCCCACTGGGGGTCTCACTCAGACGCTCTTTCAGAGCTCGCCAAGGGCAGAGGCCACGATGCTGTCGAACATCCTGCAGCACAGGGGACAGTAGTCCCCACCCCAACCACAGAGAATGACCCGGCCCCAAATGTCAGTAGTGCTGAGGTCGAGAAACGCTGGCTGAGATGATTCTCTGCCAGAAGGTAGGAGCCACCTTCGACCCCTCCATCTGGAGTAGATGCAGGGTTGCCTCCAAGGCAATTCTCTAGACTCAGCCTAGCGTCAGACGTCTCTATATTATAGCGACCTGGCAGTAGGTGTCGCGTCAGTGAGAAGAGATAAAGCAAAGCTGGAAACGACGCATAGACTGAGATATTTTACAAAGGAAAAAGTTTTAAAAGGCTCTATCTGGCCCTGCTGACTTCATCACCTGACTTCTGCGAGCTCACTTACTGCAGCCACGCTGGGCACCCGCCGTTTCCCCAAGCATGCTCCCCTCATCCCGTGCGCTGTTCCCTGGGGGTGGGGGTTCAGACGGTCACCAACTGTCCCCAGGCCAAAGCTCATGCAGCGCCCCCCACTAGCTCCTCCCACCACCCCGTTTATATCCTTCTGGGCCTGAGGTTCTTAACTAGGGGTGATTTTGTCCCCAAAGGGACATTTGGCATTAGCCAGAGTCACGGTAGGGGGGTGCCCTGTGGATAGAGGCCACGGATCCTGCTAAACATATAATGCTCAGGACAGTCACTGCTATGGACTGAACTGTGCCCCCTCTCCTCCAGAGGTGTAAGTTAAAGCCCTAATTCCCAGGGGACTGTATTTGGGGCTAGGGTTTTTAGGAGACCATGAAGGTGAAATGAGACCATAATGACGGGCTCCTAATCTGATAGGATTGCTGGTCTTATCAGAACCAGAGAGCTCTGTCTGCCTGTGCCCACACCAAGGCAAGGGCATCTCCCCAGCAGGAAGAGGTCTTTATGTTGGCCACCACCTTGATCTTGGACTTGCCAGTCTCAGGACTAGGAGAAAATAAACTTCTGTTGCTTAAGCCCCCAATCTGTGATAGTTTGTTATGGCAGCTGATTTAGGCAATCCCCCCACAGTACAGGGTCATCTGGCCCCCGATGCGAGGGGTGCAGAGGTTGAGAGGTGCCCCTAACATGCTGCATTTGGGGGCCTCAGATGCGCATGTGCAAGCAGGCAAGTCCTGGTGGGTGTCTGATTGGCAGACAGGTGACCGCCCTCGTGTTTCACACTAACCAGGAGGGTCCGTGGCGATGCATGTAACAGTTACATTGTTACATTAAGCAGCTACCACCTTGTGAACATTTAGATGCACGTGTGGTGTGTGCATCTGTAAGGAAATGGCTCATCTAAAGATAAAGGTGATTGATGGAAATATTGAGGACATTGTATGTTGGAGTTTGCAAGGGCTTTTAAATGGAATATAGGAATATAGAGGTGAAAAGCATTTAGCAAAAAAAAAAAAAAAAAGCATTTACCAACTATGACTCCTAAATCAAAGTGTGAGTTGCAGTTGGTACCATGTATCGGAAAAACACTGTGACTTGAATACCACTGAAGAAATTACACATATACAACATATAATATATATATTAGACACTCTTAAAAGTTATAAGACAATCTTTTAAAAATATTTACGTGTAAGGGCTTTACCTGATCAGAATTCCAAAGGCAAACTGTCAAAAAAGACAGGAGAAATAATAAAAATCTATATCTCCACCTATAAACACATGCATGATAAATGTATTATTACCTGCCGACTTGTGTGGAGCTTCTCTCCAGCAGCGAGCAGCAGGGCCCAAGCATAGGTACAGAAATGCGACTGTGAACAGAGCTGGGATTTTTCCAAATTAGAAGAACAACTTTGGTGGTAGGAAGATGAAGGGGCGCCTGGGTGGCTCAGTCGGTCCAGCATCTGACTTCGGCTCAGGTCATGATTTCACAGTTCGTGGGTTCGAGCCCCTTGTCAGGCTCTATGCTGAATACTGGCTCAAACCCTGGAGCCTTCTTCAGATTCTGTCTCCCTCTCTCTCCGCCCCTCCCCGCTAGCTGCACTCTGTCTCTGTCTCTCTCGCTCAAAAATAAATTAAAAAAAAAAGCTGATAAAATAACCCCCCCCAAAAATTGGGGTTCAGAGAGACAGATTTGATTTGGGCATCTGTCTTAGAGAAATTGAAACCATGGCATTAAGTAAGATCCACGCGCCCTGTGGCCAGAGAAAGGCAGGGCTACGGTGGCACCCGCAAGCTCCGGTGGTGCAGATGCCCTAAACGTGATGGTGCAAGACAGTCAGAGGATGAGCGCAAGAGGTCAGCGAGGCGACCGTTTCAAGGAGGAAGTGGTCATACAAGCGGCAGAGGAACAAAGGTGACCTGAGAAGGATCCACTGCAAGTTCCAGGAAGCCCAGTAGCGTTTTTCACAAAAACAGCTTCAGCGGAAGTGTGGGCGTGGAGAAACCAGATCCCAGAGGGTTGACACCTGAGTAGAGGGGCTGAGCAGAAAATTGGTCTTCAGAGCCCTGGATCGGTACGAGTAGGGGGATGGGCGTTTCCCCGCGTAACTGTCTGTGTTTTAAAGCTTGAGCTCCCTCTCCTAACTCAGTATTGGAATAGTTGGGTCCCGGTGGTGGTGGTGGTGGCAGAGCACTGACATACCCCTAGGGCGACACCATGTCCTCAGAACATCTCTAGGAAGGAGCTACTGTTCTTCCTTCGGGCGAATGGAAGGTGGAAGTAGAGGGGACATACCTTGCCTTAGGAACACAGGTTTTAAGAGAGACTGAATTTGGTCCTTTTCCCCGCCACCTCCTGATTCTGCACTAGATTCGTTGTTTGAAATGAGATGAAGGGGGCGCCTGGGCGGCTCAGTTGGTTAAGCGGCCGGCTTCGGCTCAGGTCATGATCTTACAGTCTGTGAGTTCGAGCCCCCCGTCGGGCTCTGTGCTGACAGCTCAGAGCCTGGAGCCTGTTTGAATTCTCTCTCTCTCTCTCTCTCTCTGCCCCTCCAGGCTCATGTTCTGTCTCAAAAATAAATAAACATTAAAAAAATGAGACCAGCTGGTATCAAAGTGTATCAAAACATCTTGTGGCCCATTTTCGACTTACAAATATTATATGTCAATTACCTTTCAATAAAAAACATAAAACCTTTTCAGTTTGGAAAGATGGACCATTATTTTGTGTCTCTGGCTTTGTCCCAAATGTATCGTCTTCTTACCACACGGTTCGTGGCTCACCTGCAATATCAACACCAATGGGTAGGAGTGAGGGGGGAAATGTCTCCTTCATCCATCCAAGTTTCCTAGAGTCCTGTTGGCCCTGCCACCTGATTACTCATCACTTCCTTTTTTTAATTTTTATTTAAATTCCAGCTAGCTAAAGTACAGTGTAATATGTTTCAGTTATACAATATAGTCATTCCACAATTCTGTACATCCCTGGCGCTCATCGTGACAAATGCACTCCTTAATCCCCATCGGTTAATTCCCCATCCCCTCCCCACCTCCTCTCTGGTAACCGTTAGTTTGTTCTCTGTTTCTCGGTTCCCCTCCCTCTCTCTTTTCCTTTGCTTATTGTTTTATTTCTTAAATTCTACATATGAACGAAATCATATGGTATTTGTTTTTCTCTGAATTATTTCACTTTGCATTTTACTCTCCATTATGGCTTCATTCGTGTCATCGCAAATGGCAGGATTTCATTATTTATTATGACTGAATGGTATTCCACTGTGTATATACACCCCCTGTTCCTTATCCATTCATTTTTCAATGGCCCCTTGGACTGCTTCCGTAATTTTCAGCTGTCATTTGTGAACAATAAAATGAAGTATGGCTTCTTTTTTTTTTATTTTCTAACAATTTATTGTCAAATTGGTTTCCATACAACACCCAGTTGGTCATCCCAACAAGCACCCTCCTCTGTGCCCATCACCCACTCTCCCCCTCCCACACTCCCCTCTCCCCTCAGTTTTTTCTTAGTCTTTGAGAGTCTCTTATGTTTTGTCTTCCTCCCTCTCTGTGGCTTTTTTTCCTTCCCCTCTTCCCCTCCCCCCCGTTGAAGTATGGCTTCTGTGCCTAAAATATGTAAAAGGTCTTCACCGTCTCTGAGTCATTATCAACTGTCATCTAGAATAATGTAGGAGCCTCCTAACTGGTCTCACTGGATGTGTTCTTTCTCATTTGCAAATGGAAACAAACTTAGCAGAACAAGAATACAAAGAAATTTCCTAACTGTGACAGTGAGTGTCTATACATAAATTCTAGCTATTTGCTTACTCAATGGTAAGACATGAAAATATTCCCCATAAAATAGGTGGTGGGGATGAAGGAGGGCATGTGTGATGAGCACCAGGTGATGTACGGAAGTGTTGAATCACTAAGTTCTACACCCAAAACTAATATTACACGCTATGTTAACAAACTGGAATTTAAATAAAAACTTGAAAACATTTCCCCACAGTATTGCTACTAATAAGAAGGATACTTGCGATCCATTAATGTGCTGGGGTTCTAGCCAGGGTGTAAGACAGTAAAAAAGAAATCGATTTTACAAAAAAATTCTAAAATTTTTTAAATCTAGAAGTAATCTAAAATCATCTAAAACTCCTAAAATTATGAAGCGAACTTTGTAAGACCACTGAGCACACATTTGATATATAGAAACCAATTTTATTTATTTATTTATTTATTTATTTATTTATTTATTTATTTATTTATTTATTATTTATGAGAGTCGTTAACATATTTATTCATTATATCATCCTTTAACTTTTTTTCTTCCAAGTACTAAATATAGCAACACTAAAAAAATTCTATAGTAAAATATGATACATGTAAAAGACAAGAAACAAAAAGGAAGAAACACCTGTGTTTTCATGAAATATTATACTCCCAGCAACAAGGTTGGTAAAATTATTTTAAGAATGATGGAACTGGAGGGTATTATGTTAAGTGAAATAAGTCAGTCAGAAAAAGACAGATACCATATGTTTCCACGAATAGGTGGACTTTGTGAGACTAAGCAAAAACCAGGGGTAGGGGAAGAGGGGAAAGAAAAAAAAGACACAGAGAGGGAGGGAGGTAAAACATAAGAGACTCTCAAAGACTAAGAAAAAACTGAGGGTGAGGGGGATGAGGGAGGGGGGAGAGGGGGTGACGGGCATTAGAAAGGGCACATGTTGGGATGAACACTGGGTGTTATATGTAAACCAATTTGAAAATAAACTATTATAAAATTAAAAAAAAAAAGAATGATACCACTTACAAAAGAAAAGTCATGTAACCAGGGGATTGATGGGAGGTGACGTAGCCAGAGGACATATCTGGAGGGTATCTAACAAAAGGTGTGCGCAGTCTGTACATAGAGGACTATATGACATTATTTAGAGAAATCAGGGAACTTGTAAATACATGGCAAAATATAACACATTTGGGGTTCAGACCTGCATGGATTGGAAGACTGAAGAGATGGTAATTCTCTCTAAGTTAATCTTTAGCTTCAGTACAATCTCATGCACAGCCCCGGCTGGTCTTCTGTGAAAGCTGACATCCTAAAGTTAATACTGGAATCTAAAGGGCCCAGAATAACCTAGGCCATCCCGAGAAATAACAAAAGTGGTGAATATTAGCCATCTCAGGCCCATAGCTGGGCCTCCCTCTGGGTTACTGGGATTTTTTTTTTTTTTTAGTCATCTTCCTGGTGTCAAACCCAGAAAGAGGTGACATTCTCAACTTTTCTGTTGTCTGCTTCTCCGTGGTTTTGTTTTCGCCTGCATAATCCCTTCCCTCCAAAAACAGGGCTCTTTCTGCAGGTACACAAGTTATCCCGCCTCATCCGTGATCAAAACGCTCAATGAGCTCCCTTTGCCTTGAGGATAAAATCTGCATTTAGGATGTGGCTTCCACGGCTGTGCTTCCTCTGCTGCTTTCGCCTGTGCCCAGCGTCACCCAGAACCTCTCTTTCTCTCCTAATCACAGCTCTGGTTATTCTCTGGTTTTCACCCTCTGTCTGACACGTGAGACTTTGCTTGGACTGGTTCAGACACCTACCAACATTGTCCCTTTCCTCATCTGTACACCCTTCTCAATGTCTCTGTGTCATGGAATTTATTTATTTATTTAGAGAAAGTGTGAGTGGGGGAGGGGCAGAGGCAAAGGGAGAGAGAGAATCCCAAGCAAGCTCTGCACTGCCAGCGTGGGGCTTGAAACCATGAACCGAGAGATCATGAGCTAAGCCAAAGTAAGATGCTTAACTGACTGAGCCACCCAGGTGCCCCTCTATGTCCTGGAATTTTGCACAGAAAGAGGCTCCAATGGGATCCTGTATTTCTTCTTACTCCCTTTCACTGCCTTTACTCACTTTCTTTAAGATCTGCTTTTGTGGACAATCAATTCTGTTCTGGCAAGGATGTTTGCTTTGGTGTGTGGTCCCTTCATCAGTGCCCGGCACACAGTAGGCTCTTGTAACGGAGACTGCAGGTGACTGTCACAGCTCCGTCACACCCCTCCTCACTCCATTTGTCACAGAAATACCAGTATTTATCTTGTCACAGAGAACACCTGGAATAAAGGTTATCTTTCCCAACCTCTCTTGCATCCAAGTGGGGGCAAGCTATTAGGTTCTAACCATTGAGAAGTAAATGGAAATGCTTTCAACTGTTTCCAGTAAATCTCATAACAAACAATTGGCCAATGCTTTATCCCCCTTTACCTCTGCCCCTTCTTCCCTGTGCTTTGTTGCTTCGTTTTGCTGTGTGGAGTACAAACCAGGTTTAACATTTTAAAAAGAGTAATGCTCTACTTAACCATTTGACTTTGTCCTGTTGACCATTTTTGGAAGGTTGAGACTTGGAGCACTGGGGAGAACAGCCTCGTGTGGAAGAGGCCCCTCCATTCCTCTAAGGAGACTCTCGACCGCCTGCACTTATATCTGGAGACCCCAAATTCTTCTGCCTGACACATGACACGTTTTTCCCCCCTTTAAATTGTAGGTTTCCTGCCATCGATTAGAATATGGAATATTTGGAATATTACAAACATACTCTACTCAAGTCCACCTATCTTGGGATGATGATTATGATTCAACATCAATAGAAATTCTTTTTTTTTTTTCAACATAAATTCTTGGACCGTGAACACCCAGCAGATGAGGAAGAACAACAGAAAGAACGTTCGATATTCACCCATTGGTAGTGAGGCAGCAGTTGGTGCTATTTTCAATTCCCTGTAGTTGGGAATAATAAGGGTTACCATAGATTGAGTTAACTTACACGTTTCAGAGCCTACACTAGTTTCTTGATATTCTTTATCTCATTAAATATGTATGTTACCCTTTTGAGGTTGGAAATAATGTTCTCTGATATATAACAGGAAACTCAAGATTTAGAGAATGGATTTGACCCATGTGAGGTGTCAGAATCTTGCGGGGGGCAGGGACCCACAAAATGTTTATATTAATGGGTTGGTCAACTAGAAATTCTGAAGGAACAAAGGGTCTGGACAGCATTTCAAGGACCATAATCAGGAATCTCAAGTTCTAAGTCTGTGCTACAGCCTCAGGTAAATATCCATTGATCTGACACGTATTTCCTGAGAGCTCTCTTAGTGTGGGAGCTGTGATCACAGCCACCAAACCTGACATGGACTTAATTCACACGAGTTCACTGTAGAGACAGAAAAATGGATACATATGCAGTGTGACAGTCCCAGTGTTGTTCTATACAAACAGTAGGTGCTATGGGGGCATGGGAGTGATATCTTAAGTCAAGCTGGAGGATTTGGGGAACTTTCTTAGAGGAGCCCTAAAGAACGAGGCAAAGTATGGATAAAGAGGCGAAGAAGACAGAACTGTATGGTGGCGTAGGGGCAGAAGAGTTGGGGCAAGGCTGAGACCCAGACAGGATACACTCAGACAGCTGGACCATTTGATCACAGCCTACATCTCTGTCGACCGGTGGTCGCCTCTCTGCCCCCGTTCTAGCTCATAAATGCCCATTCTGTACTGGTTGTTAAATATCTCGAATGACATGTTGCAGCAAAGGAAAGAAGAAATAGGGGATAAAGACCAAAATAGGAAAGAAATATTCCGTGGCCATGCTGTTAACAAAGGAGGTATTTTTGTGGAAGGCCAGTGAGGTTAAAATTTTGGTTTGCCTTCAGCAGGCACGAACATGCTTGGAGCCCAGAAGAGACAACACGATCTGTCTGCAGGAGAAATATATCATCTGCATCCCGCCCCCCCCACCTCCTCCAGGAAGCTTCGCCAAACCCAACGCGGCTGTCTTGCAATGAACCTCCCTCTGCGGCACAACACAGAGCTCATGCAGCCCAAGGTCAAGGTCAGCTTTTAGCTCCACCTGTGGCCAGCCCGTCCCTTGGTCATTTGTCCAGGGGTCACTGTGTTCTGAACCTTCTCCTGCGTTCCTGACTTGAAGCCCTGTGGGCTTCTTCTTGCATCCTCTTCCTGCAAAGCCAGTCTTCAGCCAGGAAGTACCCAAGGACCACCAGGACCAGGAAAGCCAGACCCATCCGAAGGAGATTCTGGGTAGTGTGATTCCAGAGAGCAGAGTCTGGGGTCAGAAGAACAGAATGATCACTGTCAGGCACCACCTTGCCTCGTCTCTGTCCCTAGGTTCTTTCCAATCACACTCCTTCACAGCCTGCAGCCCCCCTTCTGCTTGCCTACCTTGCTGGCCTGCTGTATTTGTGGTTAACAGGTAGGGGTCCCAAGAGTCTGCAGATGACAAGGAGAGTGAAAAAGTGGGGGAAAGATATGGTGTTGGCCACTTCTGTCCCAGCCTCTCCTGCCCTCAGACAGTCCCCATGGCCCCCTGCAGTTTTTCCAGGTCCCCACCCCATGCTTCTGGTCCTAGTGGCTTCATCTGGCAGGTAGAGAGGAAGAGACAAGGGGCAGGTGAATCTTGAGAGGGGAATTCAGCCCTAAGACTTTGAGTAAGGCATGTCTTATGTCCGATCCTCAGCTCCCTCATTAAGTTGGTCAACATGACTTCTTCTTCCTCCGCCACACTGGCCATCCCTCTGACTTGGGGCAAATGCAGTAGCTGATCCCTCTCCTTGGAATGTTCTTTCTCTGCATAGCCACAGGACTAACACCCTCAGCTCTTTCAGATATTTGCTCTATGAGGCCGATTCAGACAACTCTATTTAATATTGCCACCTGCCTCCCCCTAGTCACCATAACCTTGTTTGTTCCTTGTCTGTCGTCCACACCACCGTTTGCTCCTCATGTGATTGGCTTATTCGTCTGACTTTGACTTATGTTCTGTCTCCCACTGGGATAAAATCAAGGATGCTTGTTTGCTTGACTGCTGGAGTTGCAGATCATGGTAAGTGCTACATAGTCAATGGATATTTCGGGTCAACACTGCATTTGTGGTGTCACTGAGAGGCTTTGCTCCCTCTCCCAAGTTTAGTTACTCACCGGAAAAAGAAGTGTGTTCTGTGGGTGCAAGGCTGGTGTCCTCAGAGTCTTCTGGTGCTGGGAATGAAGAAAACGAGTAAGGGTTTTGAGTTTCCTCTGGTCTTCCCACCTGGTCTCTGTACTCTCCCGCCCCCATCTCTCTGGCCTGCTTCCTCAGGAACAATAAACAGGACATCTGGAAAATGCACGTGGATGAGGACATTGTTGGGAGGAACCCTCTGCATCTTCCCACCTGTCCCTTTGCTGCCTTCCTAATCTCTGGTTGGGGTTCACTTGGGGTTCCAAAGAGCACATAGGGGAAACCTGAGGACTTCCTCACCTGTGACCAGGAGCTTCACAGGCTCACTGGGAAAAGACCAGGCATGGTTATTATAAGAGCCAAAGCATCTGTACGTCCCTCTGTGGGCTGTGGTCACAGGGCCCACAGGGAACTCCACCTGGGTGTTCCCATATCTGGACTGTGGGTGGCTAGGTCTTCCCTCCTTGAGAAGAAAGAACATGTTTGTTGCAGTCTCTAGACGGCAATAGAAGGTCACATTGTCTCCTGAGTTCACCTCAGGTCCGGGATGAACGGAGAGGGTGGGTGTGTCATACATTTCTGTGGGAGAAGGAGACAGGTAGGTTAAAAGAATCATTATCCCGCCTCCCATATCTTCCCATCACCCCTCAGTCCTTAAGAGTGGGATGTCACTCGCCAGAATCTCTCTCTCTTCTGTTTTGGTCATGGACACACCCTCTCTGATGTTTCCCTTCAAGACTGAGACACACCCTCTTCCAGCTTTCAGGGGCATTAATATGAATTTCTCTCTGGGAATCGCCCCACATCAGTGGTTCTGAGTTAGGGATCCTTCGGGACCAGTGACATCAACATCACTTGGAAGTTTTTTTTAAAAAAATGCAGATTCCCAGGCTCCACCCCAGTCCCACTGCATCAGAAACCCAGGGGTAGAGCAGCCATCTGTTTTAAACAATTATTTTTTCAATTGTTCTAAAATACACATAACATAACATTTACCGCCTTAACCATTAAAAATTAAAAAACGATGTTTATTTATTTTTGAGAGACAGAGAGACAGACCACAAATGGGTGAGGGGCAGAGAGAGAGGGAGACACAGAATCTGAAGCAGGCTTCAGGCTCTGAGCTGTCAGCACAGAGCTCAATGCGGGGCTTAAACTCACAAACTGCAAGATCATGACCTGAGTCTAAGTCGGACACTTAACCGACTGAGCCACCCAGGCAGGCACCCTCCCTCTATCTTAGCCATTTTTAAGGGTACGGTTCAGTGGCATTAAGCACATTTACATTGCTTTGTGCAGCTGTCCCCACCATCCGTCTTCAGAAATCTTTTCATCTTGCAAATCTGAAATTGTGTCCACATTATTAAACACCATCTCCCCATTCCCATCCCCCAGCCCCTGACAGCCACCATTCTGCCTTCTGTCTCTATGCATTTGACCAGCCTAGGTCCCAGACAGTATTTGTCCATATGCAACTGTCTTATCTCACTGAGGGTAATGTCCTCAAGGTTCATCCATATTGTAGCTGGTGTCAGAATTTCCTTCCTTTTTAACGCCAAACAATATTCTGTTGTGTGTATAGACCACATTTTGTTTATCTGTTCCTTGGTCAATAGATACTGGGGTTGTTGCTACCGTTTGGCCACTGTGAATAGGGCTTTCGTGCACATGGATGCACTAAGGCCATCTGTGTTTTCACGAACCCTCCAAGCGATTCAGATACCTGTTTAAGTGGGAGAACAGCATCCCTCAGCTGAGCCTCCTTAACCGAGACCACCTTCCTTCCCGACCTCATTCTGTCCTTTTTCCATACCGTTATTTCCTCCTCATGTGCTTATGATTGATAGATTTATCCTAAACTTGACTCATGGTCTGTCTTCTCCCACTAGAAAGCAAGTGCCACAAAAGCACAGATGTTTGCGTGGAACCCGCATAGGAGGGGTTCTCATCCACTCTCTGGTTGACACTGGCGGGTACAGAGAGCCCCTAGCCTCATTTCGAGACCACTGAGAAGGGCCATCTCGGGTCTGGAGTTCCACATTGGTTTGGCTGAGTTGTCTGTTGAAACCACCCCAGAGTCTACCTTCGCCTCCTGTCCAGCCTGTTTCCCTCACTCCTCATCACATGGGTCATTTTTGAGGATACTCCCAGATGCACTCAAACATCCGTCTCCGAAAGCATCTCACCTGGAGAACCTGACCTATGATAAATCTGCTCCTAGCTCACAGAAAACCACGGAGCAAGGTTTGGATGACACTAAAGGAGATTAATAAATGATGACCCTCTCCAGGATTCAGGCTCAGGGGATGACCATGGATAGGACAGTTACCTGTTACCACCAGGTCCAGAGGGTCACTAGGATTTGACCAGAGCTCCCCGCTTCGGTAAATGCACGTGTATTGCCCTGCGGTGAGCTGGGTCATGGCCGAGATGGGGAACGAGACTATGTTCCTTATTCCAGGCCGTCTCGGGCTCTGCCAGGCAGAGAGGCGTCCCTCGAAATACAGGTGGTACTCAGCAGCCTCAGGAATCCCCTGGCATAAGATCTTCACTGGCCTTCCCTTCGGAATCATGAAATTGGGCTTGGCCCAGATGTTGGGTTTTGAAAGAATCTCTGGAAGGGAATCAGAGGCTGGAGTTCCACATAAAGCCCCTTCCCACCCGCATTCCCACCCGGTTGCTGGCCTCAGGCCTTCCTAGCAAACCAGAGCCCCTGTCCCCTCCTCTGGTCATTTGTAGGTGGATACTTAGCCTGAGCCCAGAAGAGAGACTCTGGGACTCTGAAGGAGGGACTCACGTGTCTGGGCGCTGATGGTCTGGCACAGATACAGCCCTGGAAGACAGGAATAGTGAGCCATGCCGCCCCGACCATGCCCAGGCCCCCAGATTCTGTCTCCTTCTCAGGAGAGAACTCACCAAGGCAGAGCAGGGCCGTGAATGTGGAGGTCATAGCCTAGATTCTGCCAGGTGAATGTGGAGACTGAGGCCAGCAGGCCAGGAAGATGCACAGGATGTGGTGGGTGAAGCCCAGCACTAATTGCCACGGAGCTTTCACACTGACCTTTTTCTGTTTTTCTTTTTTACAAGATAAGGTTCAGTTTTCCCTCTACCTCTGACCATGAGGTGTAAATACACATCCGATCATGTCTGTGGTCTAACCGGATCCTCTGACAGTTGTCTACCCCACCTGAAACTCATTCATTTCAGGGTACACTTCTAAAATCTGAAATGTGGATATTACGCCCAGGGAAGGCAGAGGACAATGTACAAGGCAGAAATCTTAGAATCATTTAAAAAAAAATATGGGTTTAACCTTGGTTCCCCTCTGTTCGGTGTGCACGTGCTTGGGAAAGTTAATCGGCGTCATCGGAATGGAATGATAACACTATCTTCTCCAAAGCTTTGGAGATGTTTCAACAAAATGCTGTTTTTTAAATAAAAATATTCTATTTTTCACATAAGTATATTCCTTTAGTCTGTTATAATGCAGAAATTAAATATTAAAATATTAAGGCAGAAATTAAATATTAAAATATTAAATATTTTAATATATTTTAAAATTCATTTCCCCCCCAAAAGGCCTAAACAATTTTTGAAAAGGAAATGTTATGCCGATTTATGTTGTGCCTTACATTCTATGAGGAAATCTCCCCCAATCTGTTTTCTTTTGTTCTTATTTCTTGATTTTGTGGTTGAATATATTCCATTCACTTTCTTATTTTTATATAATAAAATCTACTCATTTCATGTTCGGTTCTGTATGAGTTGTGATAAACGTTTACAGTCATGTAGCCAATACCTAAGTTAAAATACAGGACGGTTTTGTCCTCATATAAGTGGTGTCAGTAGTGTTTGTCCTTGTGTGTCTGACTTATCTCACTTAGCATAATGTCCTCTGGGTTCATTCCTGTGGTTGCAAATGACACGATTTCTATTCCATTCTTTTCTGTGGCCTTCAGTCCTCAACTCCAAATTCCAAAACCCCTCTTCTCTAGCCAGCCAATGCTCACCCATGCCCCCTGTCTAGATGGTCTCTGCCAAAATATCCTTATCATATTTTGAAGAAAGGCATAGTCCTCATATGCCTATAACAATCTTTCTCCTGGGAAAAGAAAAGATCAAGTGAGGTGATCACTGTTGATTGGATGGTAGCTTGCAAATCATTCTTGGGCAGATTCTGACCTAAAATCAGAAACCCTGCTCTCCCTGTGAAAAGGGTCATGTACTGGATTGCCACTGTTTTGTCTTCCCATAGAGGACTCACCAAAGACAAGTTGGGGGCTTCTTCCAGCTGGCTTCCTGTGTTGCATCATTTAGGGAACTTAGCTTCAATCAGCTTACAGGAAGAATGGGTGCAGGAGGAGTAGTGGGTGAGAACCAAGGGCCACCTCCCAGAGTGTTTACATTGACCACATTTCTAGAGAGCGGGCCCAGCCCATGCATGTGAGAAACCCGGCTATGTGCTATGGGTTTTTTGTTTTTAAGTCACTCTTGGGCTGTGGAAACATTTAGATACCAAAGCATGGGGGAGGGAGGCAGTGGTTGCTAGCTCACAGGAGACAATGAGGCAGGCTCATCTGCAGATGAAAAAGATGTCTCGAGGCCAAGAGGGCATCTTGTCTCACCTCTCTCCCATAATGCATCTTACTTTACTCATCATTGTCAGCCAAAAGTCCATCCATAGCATGAAGGTAAGGTTCGTAGTGAATGGGTCCCTGCGTCAGGAAAGAGCTGGTCATCCTTTGAGGACAAAGTGACCAGGGGCAGAGAAGTAGTTCTCTTGGAATTGTGAAAAGTTCTGCTACCCCTTGCTTCAGGGTTTCGAGATTCTATTCAAGAGGCTGGTTGCCTGATAACATGTTCCTTTGAAATTATTTTAAAAGTTGGTGGGAACTCCCTGGGATTTAAGTCAACCTCCTGGGACCAGAGAGGATCAGGCTAATATCTCCATGGCATGGCCCTAATTAGGGTGGGGTCTGGACTTTACAGAAAGGGTCTAGCCTCAGTTTCCTCATGGGTTTCCTCTCTACTTACTATTTTAATAATTTACACGTGCATATGACAGTTCTATGTCTCAAGTGTTTTGGCATCACTAGTTCTTCCATTATATTTTGGGGGTTCTTTGTTTCTTCATGAAGTCTGCAATATTTTATTGCTGGTCATTTATGGTGAGTTTTCCTACCTATGGGATTCCAGTGTATATTTATATACAAGTTGTGCATACTTGTAGCAATTGTGTTGCCTTCTGTTTCATTCGTCCTGAAGCCTGGGGTAGCCCAGCAGACTGTAACTAATTTTACATTATTTTATGGGTTTGGTCCTACATGGCTCAGGGGAGGAATTTAGCCTCACACTCTTGTGGAGGAAGTCTGTGTTTCTGATTTTTTCTAAGTCTGCTTCCAGACTTGCAGACATAGACAAGTTTTCTTGTCACTTTCTGAGATGGTGATTAGAGCAGTTCTACAGCTGCTTTGGCTATAAAGGAAATTCTTCTTTTTGTTATTATTATTATTTTTTAAATTTTCTTCTTAAATTTTGGGAGAGCGAAAGTGGGGGAGGGGCAGAGAGAAGGGTACAGAGGATCTGAAATGGGCTCTGGACTGACAGCAGCAAGCCTAGTGTAGGGCTCAAACTCACAAGCCATGAGATCATGTCCTGAGCCAAAGTCAGATGCTTAACCGACTGAGCCACCAAAAGTCAATTCTTCTAAAGACTTGACTTTACCAAAGCGTTTTATTTTTTCTCAACAATACTACTTCTTTAAAAAAGATTTTTTTAAGGTTTATTCATTTTTCAGAGACAGAGAGAGACAGAATGTGAGGGGTGAGGGGCAGAGAGAGAAGGAAACACAGAATCCGAAGCAGACTCCAGGCTCTGAGCTGTCAGCACAGAGCCTGACGAGGAGCTCAAACTCACAGACTGTGAGATGATGACCTGAGCCGAAGCTGGCCGCTTAACCGACTGAGTAGTACATACTACTTCTATGTAGAGGGTTTCATTCAAAAGAGTTGAATCATGAGGGCTTAAGACAAGATTTATCTTCTCTGTTCTGAAGGCACTGAAATCATACCCCCAAAGCTTTAGAAGTAATATCCTGCCAGTATCTATCTAGTAGCCAAGGGTTCCATCCTCAATTTAATCAAAATGGTTTTAAGTTAAATGTCCATTTCTGGCAGTACTTGATTTTCCTTTTAAATTTCTCCTATTTAAAAATTTTCCCAGCTTTGAAGTACAAATCATAACCGCAATGAGATACTACCTCACAACTGTCAGAATGGTTAAAATTAACAACTCAGGAAACAACAAATTTGGTGAGGATGTGGAGACAGGGGAACACTTTTGCACTGTTGGTGGGGATGCAAACTGGTGCAGTTAATTCTTCAAAATATTAAAAATAGAACTAACCCTACAGACCCAGCAATTGCACTACTAGGTATTAATCCAAAGGATACCAAAATACTGAATCAAAGGGGCAATGCAGCCCAATGTTTATAGCAGCACTATCAACAATAGCCAAAGTATGGAAAGAGCCCAAATGTCTGTCGACTGACGGATGGATAAAGAAGATGTGGTATATATACACAATGGAATATTAATTGGCGATTAAAAGAGTGAAATCTTGCCATTTGCAACAACATAGATCAAAACAGGGTGTTTTATGCTAAGTGAAATAAGTCAGTCAGAGAAAGACAAATATCATATGATTTCACTCATATGTGGAATTTAAGAAACATAACAGTTGAACACAGGGGAAGGGAAGGAAAAATTAGATAAAAACAGAGAGGAGATTAAGAGACTCTTAATTACTGAAAACAAACTGAGGGTTGCTGGAGGGAGGTTGGGTGGAGGGATGGGTCAAATGTGTGATGGGCATTAAGGACGGCACTTGGGAAGAACAGTGGGTGTTGTATGTAAGTGATAGACCACTAAATTCTACTTCTGAAATCATTATTACACTATATGTTAACTAATATGGATTAGAAATAAAATTTAAAAAATTTCCCCAGCTTTATTGAGGGATAATTGATAAATAAAATTATATATAGTCAGATGTATGTGATGATTTAATATATGTATCCATTGTGAAATGATTACCATAATCAAATTGTTGAACACATCTATCACTTCCAATGTTACATTTTTTTCCATGGTAAGAACACCAAAGATCTAGTCTCTCAGCAAATCTCAAGTATGCAATACAGTCTCATTAACTGTAGTTACCGTGCTGTAAGTTGGATCCCCAGAACCTATTTAGTTTATAACTCAAAGTTTGTACTCTTTCACCAGCATCTCATTTCCTCACTCAACAGCCCCTGCAACCGTCATTTTACTCTCCGGTTCTATGACTTCAACTTTTCTAGATTTTACCACATATAAATGAGATCATGCAATATTTCACTTAGCATAATGACCTCTAGTTTTATCTGTGTTGTTGCGAATGACAGAATTTCCCTTTTTTTGTGTAGTTGTATTTTGTGGCTAAATTTGTGGCGATGACATTTTCTTTATCTTTCTTACATCGATGAATATTTAGGTTGCCTCCATATCTTGGTTATTGTGGATAATGCTGTAATGAACATAGGAATGTAGGTATCTCTTCAAGGTTTAATTTTTTGAGGAATTTCCACACTATTTTCTAGAGCAGCTTCACCAGTTTGCTTTCCTACCAACAGTGCTGCAAGATCCTTGCCAGCATCTATAGTTCATTTTAGCCACTTTGACCCGTGTGAGGTGGTATCTCAGTGTGGCTTTGAGAGCCTAAATGTCCATCAGCTGATGAATGGATAAAGAAGATGTGGCTTATGTATACGATGGAATACTACTTGGCAATGAGAAAGAATAAAATCATGCCATTTGTAGCAATGTGGATGAAACTGGAGGGTATTATGCTGAGTGAAATAAGTCAGTCAGAGAAAGACAGTTATCATATGTTTTCACTCATATGTGGCTCTTGAGAAAGTTAACAGAGGACCATGGGGTAAGGGAAGGGGAAAAAATAGTTACAAACAGAAAGGGAGGGAGGCAAACCATAAGAGACCCTTAAATACAGAGAACAAACTGAGGGTCGATGGGGGGTGTGGGAGAGGGGAAAGTGGGTGATGGGCATTGAGGGGGGCACTTGTTGGGATGAGCACTGGGTGTTGTATGGAAGCCAATTTGACAATAAATTAGATTTTTAAAAATGTAATAAATAAATAAATAAATAAATAAATAAATAAATAAATAAACAAACAAACTGGTTTAATTTCCTTTGGATATGTACACAGAACTAGGATTGCTGGTAATATATACTGGTAATATAGAGGTCCTTTGTAGGGAGCATAGTTCTAAAACATTTGTTCCTATTGTTTTGATTACCTTTGTGTTGTTACCAGATGACAATAAATGCTGTGGGATTATTTTTATTTAAAAATAAAATAAAATAAAATATAAGTCTTTAAAAAATGGATCACAGACCTAAATGCAAAATGCAAATTATAAAACTCCCAGAAGATAACTACAAGGAAAATAGATAACCTTGGGTATGGTGATGTCTTTTTACTTTTTTTAACTTTATTTATTTAAATAATCTCCACTCCCAGTGTGGGGCTCGAATTCACAACCCCGAGATCAAGACTTGCATGGTGATTCTACTTTTCAAGTAACCGTCATAGTATCTTCCATAATGGCGGTGCCAACAGTGTGCAAATGTTCCTTCTCCTTCACACGGTCACCAACACTTATGATCTCAGTCTTCTGGATACTAGTCATCGTAACGGGTGTGATGTCATCCCACACTAGGGTTTTTATTTGAATTTCCCTGACGATTAGTGATGTTGAGCGCCTTTGCATGTACATTGGCCATTTGCATGTCGTCTTTGGAAAAAGTATCTGTTCAGGTCCTTTGTCCATTTTTTGAAATTGGGTTGTTGTCATTTATTATTTGCTATTGAGGTGTATGAGTTCCTTATGCATTTTGGATATTAACCTCTTGTCAGATATGTGGTTTGCAAATATCTTCCACTCCATAGGTGGCCTTTTTGTTTTGTTGGTTATTTCCTTTGCTGTACACAATCTTTTTATTTTGATGTGGTCTCACATGTTCATTTTTGCTTTTGTTGCCTGTGCTTCTGATGTCATACCCAAAAACAATCATTGACAAGGTCAATGTCAAGGAGCATTTTTCCTGTTTTCTACTAGGAGTTTTAGGGTTTCAGGTATCACCTTTAAGTTGTTAATATATTCAAGTTAATTTCTGGGTATGGTGTAAAATAAGGGTCTAATTTCATTCTTTTACAAATATTTTCTCCCAGTCTGTGGTTTGTCTTATAATTCTCTTGATATTGTTGTTTGTTTTTAACAGAGCAGAAATTTTTTTTTAATTTTTAATATTTATTTAATTTTGAGAGTCAGAAAGAGACAGAGCATGAGCTGGGGAGGGCAGAAAGAGAGGGAGACACAGAATCTGAACCAGACTCCAGGCTCTGAGCTGTCAGCACAGAACCTGATGCGTGGCTTTAACCCATGGACTGTGAGATCATGACCTGAGCTGAAGTAGGGTGCCCAACCAAGTGAGCCACCCAGGCACCCCAATAGAGCAGAAATTTTTAATTTTAATAAAGTTCAGCTTATGTTTTGAAGTTTGGTTATTTCTTTCATAGACTGTGTCTTTGGTGTTGTATCTAAAAAGGCATCACCATGGGGCTCCTGGCTGGTTCAGTTCTAGGAGCACACAAGTCTTGATCTCGTGGTTGTGAGTTCGAGCCCCACATTGAGTGTGGAGGTTATTTAAATAAATAAAGTTAAAAAAAGTAAAAAGACATCACCATACCCAAGGTTATCTATTTTCCTTGTAGTTATCTTCTGGGAGTTTTATAATTTGCATTTTGCATTTAGGTCTGTGATCCATTTTTTAAATACTTTTATTTTATTTTATTTTATTTATTTTTTTTTTAAAGGAATATAAAACTATTTATTGACCACTGTTTACCAGTATTTACAATAAAGTAAACAATATACAGTTGGATAACATTCTGACTACAAAGTTACTGTATATGGTTTCTGCTGAACCAGTAACTCAAATACAGAGAAGATTGAGCCTACATGTAAGGAATGAGTTGGGGTAAAGAAAAAACATGCAGGTCAAGAATTAGATTACAGGGTTTGTCCCCCCATTTATTCCAGCAGGTGCTAAATTGCCAACATCTCTATCCATCTGATTATGACCAGGTTTCCATGAACAAGTCTTAGACATTCCATGAATCACGACCTTTTAGTCACTGCAGCACAGGGATTTTAATTTCTTGAAAAGGAATGGTTCACCAGAAGGAACCCTTAGGTGTCCATTTACCTAAGTTCTGCTTACCTAATTAAAACACACCAGGACTTGTCCGGTTTTCTCATTTGGGTGGGGAGGTGTTGGTAGTGATAAAATTTCCCTTTCAGAGATCTTGCAGACAAACTTGCATTTGTGTGACTGTAGACATGGATTCTGTCTGATATGGGTGCTTTCAAATTGTCCAATTTAAATTGCTTACATTATATGTAAATTTTCCAATTAATTACAAAATTTGAAAGGTTAAGGCTTCAGGAAAAATTTCAATTTAAGTGATTTATTTCTTAGGTTGCTGAAAATGATGGCATCCCAGAAACATGGGCTTATCCATGGTTATAAAATGCTGTTTTTATTTTGGGGAATGTTAAAAAAGAAAGAAAGAAAGAAAACCATTTATGTATGTATTTTAAGTATATACACAAAAAACCCCCAAATAAACAAAAAACCCAGAATGGTCCTTAGGCATACAGAAGTTAAACACAAATTCTGATTGAGTAACAACTATGAAGATTTCCCCCGACATTTAAAAAAGGTGTTCTTTAAAGCAGGGGAATAATACACCATGGTCTCAAATATCTCTTCTGATAAAGGAAGCAACTACAGAAAGCTTTTATTTGTTCAAAGTAACCAGTGCTATAGATGCAAAAAACCCCAACAACTCCCCCAATACTACTTCAAAACAAACATATCAAACTTGATTTTCATTAGAATGTTACTTCTTCACACTAATAAATCAAAAAACCAAGACCCAGATTTTATATATATATATAAATATATATAAAAAGCAACACAAACAATTATTGAGCTTCATCCTCTGGACAAGAATGCCAAGTTAGTCTCTCTTCATAAAAAGCAATTACAATCTGAGGACACTTCATATTTGCCTCTTTTGCCAGCACCAAGTCAGCCTCATCTGAATCTTTCCATTTTATGAGAAACATTAATTCTCCACTGCTGTCTGTGGCACCAATTATTCGTTCAGGATCAAGACCTCTGGCAAAGCCTCTTGGTTTATCAGCAGCATCTCTCTTTTTCTTGGATTTGCTATCATCAGATTCACTGTCAGATAAAGATTTTCTTTTTGTACCGTCTTTTTCTTTACCAGCTTTTTGAGAATTAAGATAAAAACAATCCCACAGCATTTATTGTCATCTGGTAACAACACAAAGGTAATCAAAACAATAGGAACAAATGTTTTAGAACTATGCTCCCAACAAAGGACCTCTAAAAAAAACACACAAACTACATGGCCTCCTCAAGAATTTCTCACTTCATTGATCATTTCTAGTTGGAGACACTTTGGAGCAGGACAATATTATCTCCTTTTAGCATGATCCGACCCAGTTGTTTTCTTGATTTTGTTTTAGAATGAATCTCTTCTGCATCTTCTAGTACAAGGTTCATGTAGTCATCAAAACCAATGATACAGCCCTCTATCCACAGCGTGCGGTCTTCGTCAGCTTCCACATGGTGTACCGCGGCCAGGGCCAGAAATGCAGAAGGTGATGGTGCAGCCCATCAACCTCATCTTCAGATACTTGCAAAATAGATCTCGGATTCAGGTGTGGCTTTATGAGCAAGTGAACATGCAGATAGAAGGCTTTTATTTTAAAGGAATCTCTATACCCAACACGGGGCTCACATTCATGACTCCAAGATCAAGAGTGGGAGGCTCTTCCAACTGAGCCAGCCAGATGCCCCTGTGATCCATTTTGAGGTAATTTTTTGTAAAGGGTATAGGTCTGTGTCTATTTTTTTTTGTTGTTGTTTTTTTGGCATGTGGCTGTCTAGCTGTTACAATTCCATTTGTTGAAGAAACTATCCTTGCTGCATTGTATTGCCTTTGCTCCTTTGTCAAAGATCCATTGACTATATTTATGTGGGTTCTATTTCTGGGCTCTCTATTCAGCCCAATTGTTCTATTGTCTATTATTTTGCCAATACCACACTGTTTTGATTAAGCTGTACAGTAGTTCTTGAAGTTGATATGGAAATGGGGAGAGAATTGCTCTCTCATCACATAATATGACCAATTTTTTTCCTCTTCTCTTCTCTGGTACAGAACCATCAGTGTAGAATTTAGGTCATGGGGCCACTCAGAGTGGAACAACTGACTCCAACAATGTGAAAAGATGTGAAGACAGAATCATCTTTAGAAGTTTGCGGTTTGTGTTTGCTAGTCTTGAAAAACGTTTCCTATGTGTCAGGCACTGTTTTGCATTGTTTGTAACCTTTAATTCCTTGAAACTTCATGATAATCCAATGAAGTTGGTAGCATTTACTCCACCAGTTTGCAGATAATAAACTGAGGTGCAAAGAAGTTAAGTAAATGGCAAGTTTTGCGCAGATAATTAGAGGTGTTTGTGGTTGCCTTAAGGGAATATGCCCCTAAACCTGGAGTGTCTTCCTTGGACACCACACACTAAGGTACCATACCATTCCCTTCTCATTAAGTTTGTCTCTGGTTTCTTATAAAGTCTTTATATCTATTTAGTTCAGCCCCAGTTTCCATCTTAAGTTCACAACTGTACTCCTAGGACTATCTCTATTTAGAGCCTGTAAGCCATGTTGGAGGTGATGGATTTCAAGCCATGACTCTATCACTTAAAGAGTGAGCAACACCAGGGCGCCTGGGTGGCTCAGTCTGTTAAGCGTCAGACTTCAGATCAGGTCATGATCTCACAGTTGGCAGTTTTGAGCCTCATGTTGGACTCTGTGCTGACAGTTCAGAGCCTGGAGCCTCACTCAGATTCTGTGTCTCCCTCTCTCTCTCTGCCCCTTCCCTGCTCATGCACTGTCTCTCTCTCTCTCTCAAAAATAAATAAACATTAAAAAATTTTTTAATAAAAAAAAGAGTGAGCAACACCGAGGATGTTACCAACAATTTAACTTTTTTTTGATACTTGAAAAAAAACCTTTATTGAGATATAACTTACATAACATACAGTTTACCCATTTAAAGTATGTAACTCAATGGTTTTTAGTGCATTCACAGAATTGCTTAACTATTACCATGATCCAAGTTTAGAATTTTTTCTTACCACCATGAAAAGAAACCCAATGCCTTCTAGCAGTGAATGCTTCTTACCCACTCACTATCCCAGCCCTAGGCAACACTAATCTAATCCACTTTCAGCCTCTATAGATCACAACTTTTTACAAACTGTAGTAAAAATACATAACAAAATTTTACCATTTTAACTATTTTTTTAACATTTATTTATTTTTGAGACATAGAGACAGAGCGTGAGCAGGAGAAGGGCAGAGAGAGAGGGAGACACAGAATCTGAAGCAGGCTCCAGGCTCTGAGCTGTCAGCACAGAGCCCGACGCGGAGCTCGAACTCAGGCAACACGAGATCATGACCTGAGCCGAAGTCGGCTGCTTAACCGACTGAGCCACCCAGGCGCCCCATTTTAACTATTTTTAAAAGTTTTTTTTTTACTGTAGTAAAAAATACATAACATGAAATTCACCATCTTCACCAAGTTTAGGTGTACAGTTCAGTAGTGTGCATTATGTTGAATTTTTAAAGTAATCTCTACACCCAATATGGGGCTCAAACTCACAATCCTGAAATCAAGTGTTGCACACTCCACTGGCTGAGTCAAATCATAACATTTCTAAGCCTCTGTTCATGTGATACATGGATTGACTAAAATAAAATTCACAGGGCTGCAGTATACTTCCATAAATAAAACGACTAGCATAAAGCCCAACAGAGAGGTGAAGGTCATGGAGTATAAGTCCCCATACTCTTTATCCCAAGCCAAGCCTTCCATTTAACCTGAATCAACCAAACATATGAACTATCAAAGGTGAATGTACTCACCATTCAGTGCCTGGAATGAAAAAGGCAAAGCAGAATTTATTTTTATTCTGTTAAGGGAGAGTTATGCTGGCTAGACAGGATGCCTCTGAGTCTCCCAGCCGAGCCTACAGGGTTTTTGGGAAATGCGGATTCTCAGAGCGTCTTGTGGATTGGCATCATCTGTAAAAGATGTTTATTTAAGGGAGACTTTTGATTGGCTGTCACTCACAGGTGCGGTTACTGAAGTAAACCGGTTTCTGATTGACTGACATTTAGAAGCAAGGGGCTGATTGGTTGAATCATGAGGGCATTTTTTTCACTGAGGTGAGTGGTCATCGATGATGGGTGAAAAACTGATTCTGGTGGCTCTTTGTCCTCACGGCCAGCAGACAACATAGTCTTTTTGTAGGAGGGGAGGATCTTTTTATTCCCAGGTTTACAGTATGCTTTTCCACACAAGGCCCTGGCATGGACAAAACCAAGTGTGTGAGGCTGATCTTATCCCTCTGTGGAATCAAATCCCATTGCGTCTCTCAGGTCCAAATCCTGGCTCTTATGTAAACTCTCCGATTAGCCTTCCTCTGAAACTGTGGCACTTCCTGTGGTTTTATCTTGCCCAATATCTAATGTGTCCTTCATCAACTTATTTATTCATAATCTCAATAAATATTTCCAATATTTTATGTTTTGCATACCTCATGATAGATACTATAAAGAGATGGATCAATAGACTAATCAGCTCAAAGTACTGAGATAACCCAGAGGAGATGGTTGTTAGGGCTGTTTTCACAAGTGTATTGACTTTGCATTGGAGGCATGAGACATCTTGAAATGTTAGTTTCATAAGAACAGTAGAGTCTTCTTAACAGTGGGGAAAGCATGTGTTAATACACAGATGACGGTGTAGGGAAAACTAGAAGCACTCATGTCATGGGCTATATGGTATGTTGAATGGACAGTATTAATAATTAATTGGTAGTATTAAGAATTTATGGCATTCTAAGTGTTAAGGTCTTACATAAAGGATGTGAGGGTACCTGGTTTGGCTGGTAAATTCAAGACAGATTGAAGTCTTGAGCCAGACCTTCTGTAGAGGCTGGGAGAAAAACAGTCAGGATTGAGAACTAGGAATACTTTGATTTTTATCACAGGAAATGAGTTAAGACAAGACTGTACCGAGGATTTCATCACCAACATCTAGAAGGGTGATGTACAACTATATTAGATACATATAAGAAAATACCATTGGATTGGTTTGAAAATGGATCCAAAATTGTTAGAGCCTCTCTCTCCCTTATGTTCTCTCAGTAGCTCTGCAGGACTCCACAAGTGCTGACTCATTTCTATTCCAGTGACAGGTGTCTACATATTGATTCTTAGGGGTTTGTCCAAAGGTCCATTCTGTCTGACATTTGTGTTTACTCCGACTCAGTTCAGGAAAGTCTGGCCAGTCTTCCTTGTTTGGAACCTGATGGCTGTGCCAATTTTCAACAACTATGGCCAAGAGAGCCACAAGGACCAGTCCTGCCACGCCCATTCGGATCAAATTCTCCATTGTGTAATCTTGGTTCATTATATCTGTGGACATAATTCAAAGGAGATGAGCAATCATTGGTCATGTTCCATTTCATCCCAACCCAGAACCCTGAAAAGTGAGCTTATTTCCCTATTTGTGATTCTACTCAGACCCCTCAATGAGCTCATGCATTCACAAGTGCCATACTTGGTCTGTGAGCCTGGGTCCAAGGGGCATCTTGTGAACAGGAAAGGAGGTGATTATGGGGATGCTGTGTTTGCTCTTTATTCCCTCTTCATGTAGTGATTTCCTGCAAAGTCTAGTCAAAGCCTTGCAGTCAAATGCTCTGCTCCTGAGCTATATCCCTTACATCCACCCCAATGTTTACAGCAGCACTATAAACAATAGACAAATCATGGAAAGAGCCAAAATGTCCATTGACTGGTGAATGGATAAAGAAGATGTGGTGTATATATATATATACAATGAAATATTATTCAGTGATCAAAAAGAATGAAATCTTGCCATTTGCAACAACATAGATTGAACCAGAGTGTGTTATGCTAAGCAAAATGAGTCTGTCAGAGAAAGACAAATATATGATTTCACTCATATGTGGAATTTAAGAAATACAATAGATGAATATACAGGAAGGGAAGGAAAAATAAGATAAAAATGGAGAGGGAGGCAAACCATAAGAGACTCTTAGCTGTAGAGAACAGCCTGAGGGTTGCTGGAGGGGAGATGGGGAGGGTGAGCCAAATGAGTGATGAGCATTAAGGAGAACACTTGTTGGGATGAGCATTGAGTGTCATATGTAAGTGATGAATCACTGGGCTCTACTCCTGAAGCCAAGACTACACTGTATGTTAACTGCCTTGACTTCAAATAAATAAATTATATTAAAAAACCCTAAAGCCTTGCAACACCTTCATGTATAGTACATTTTCTCTACACTTTCCTCATCCCATACAACAATTTGTGTTCCCCTTACATGCATGACAAAGGATATGGTACGGTTGGTATCTGGGAAGTAGCTAGGAGCAAGTTTTCAGATAATCTTAGGTAAAATTTATCTTCACTATTGTGTGACTGTTCACAGACATTACTGTTCTCTGAAACTTTAAATTTTTTTCTTCATGTGTTATATGGACTTCATAGGCCTATGTTCCTCTCCAGGAATTAATAAAATACTGTGAGATTACAATGCTCAGAAATTGTAGTAACTCTCTCTTGTTAAAATACAGAAATTAGGGGCACCTGGGTGGCTGAGTCAGTTAAGTGTCCGACTTCAGCTCAGGTCATGGTCTCACAGTTCGTGAGTTCAAGCCCTGCATGGGGCTGTCAGGGCAGAGCCTGCTTCAGATCCTCTCTGCCCCTCCCTCACTCTCTCTCTCTCTCTCTCTCTCCTCTCTCTCTCTCTCTCTCAAAAATAAACATTAAAAATACAGAAATTAATTTCAAATGGATTTGGAATTTCAAATGAGAAGATAATACAAGATAGTATCATTCTAATACTGGGATAGATGATTTTTAAAACAAGATACAGTGACTATCTAAAGAAAAAGACCAATAAATTCGCTCCTCCTCTATCGATGCCCAATTATCCATGCACTGTTAAATGACAAGAGCACTCTAGCCTGTATGGTCTTACAGTGCCACTACTACTGTACCTACTCAGTTTGTAGAATGATCCGACAAGGTGGTCACGAGAGATGCATGTGGTTGCCCCACTCGGCAGTCAGCAGTTACTTTCTTTTCCTGTAACTTGTCTTTTCTTGCTGAGCAGAGTGAGGCAAATGCTATAACAATGGGGCTTATGCTAGAGTTTCTAGCTAATCACTCAGAGTGGTGTCTAGTACTGAAGGTTAGTTTAAGGGTTCCCAAGTGCAACCAAGTGTGTGGAAAAGAGAAGCGGGTCAGTCTAAGGTGGTGTCCAGGATCTAGGTCTCAACAGCACCCCTTAACGTGATTCTGAACTTTGACTTTCCATTCTCAACAGACCATATGTTTTATTTTTTAATTTTTTTTTAACATTTATTTATTTTTGAAAGACAGGGAGAGACAGAGCATGAGCAGGGGAGGGGCAGAGAGAGAGGAGACACAGAATCAGAAGCAGGCTCCAGGCTCTGAATTGTCAGCACAGAGCCCAATGCGGGGCTCGAACTCATGGACTGCGAGATCATGACCCGAGCCGAAGCCGGATGCTCAACCGACTGAGCCATCCAGGCACCCCCAGGCCACATGTTTTTAAAGGGTACTGTCTGTCGAACTCTAGGAGAGGATGTGAAGGTTGAATGGGGGTGTGGATGAGGGTCTTTTTTTCTTCACAGTCCTTTGATTAATGGCCATCTACTATCCCCCTTTTTCTCAGTGTACCTTTCCATATTCCTGTCTGATGCCAAGGCCCCAAGGAGGAGGACTCAGGGCTGAGCTGGGGTGCACCTACCTGTGACCACAAGCCCCAAGGCATCACTGGGGGCTGACCACACGTACGGGCTGCCGCTGTACCAACCATAGCACCTGTAGTTCCCTGAGTAGTTGTAGTTCACAGGACCTAGAATGAAGTTTCCTTTGTGTGCTCCATTTTGGTGCCGTGACAGGGCAGCTCCTCCTTCTTTGGTCAGTGAAAATCTATCAAACGGGATGTGTGTGGAGCTGCACTGCATGGAAATGTTCTCTCCCAGCATCACCACCACGCCCTGTTCCGCTGAGAGGGAGGGTTTGTTGTACAAGCCTTAAAGAAAAGAGAGTGAGCTATTAGCAAGATTTTTCACCCTTTTCCCTTTGTCCCCAACACTTGCGTTGGGTCCATCCTAAGGGAAGGGAAGATGCTGGTGATCCGAAGGAATGGAAGCTGGGAACTTCCCATTTTACTACCCCAGAACATAGGCTCTGTCCCAAATCATTGCAGACAGGGCTGAGCAAACAAGCAGCCTGTGGGGCTTGGATGAGACGCCATCTTCAAGAGATAGAGATCTTGTTTCGAAAGCTACAAGACCCGCATGATTCTGTTCCAGATTACAACCTGAGGGGCTTTCCCCCACATAGCCAAGAAGTTCTGAGACACTCACTGGGCATCTCGTAATTCAATTCAATTCTGACACTATCTCCCTGGAGATAACATTGGGTCCCACAGGTTAAGAGCTCAATGCTACGAGACCACCCCCACTTCAGATGCCAGTCACAAGCTCTTGTTGTCCCCGGTGTTTCTGACCAAATGGCTATAAATCAGAAGTTCCCCGAATGCTTTCCTTGGGTTCACTTGATTTGCTATACCCGTTTATAGGACGCAGGGAATCAGTTTGCCCTCTAGATCACTGGTTTATCATAAAGGATGAAATCAGGGACAGCCAAATGGTAGAGATGCATAAGGCCAGGTGCCATATCCTGGTGCGTTGCTCTACCAGCACCTCCATGTGCTCACCAACCTGGAATCTCTCCTTATGGGTTCTTATGGAGTCTTCATTGCATAGGCATGATTGATTGAATCTTTGGCCATTGGTCATTGATTCAATCTCCAGCCCCTCTCCCCTCCCTGGAGGTAGTCCAAGAGTACGTCATCTCCTTAATATAACCTCAGGAGTGGTCGAAAGGGGTTTGTTCAGAATATCAAAACATCCTTGTCATTCATATCACTCAGGAAATTCCAAGGGATTTAGGAACTCTGTGCTAGGAACAGGAACTAAGACCAAATATATGGTTCTTACTATAAATCAAAATATCACAGCCCACATGTTAAGGAAAAGGGGGGATAGTATCCAAAGAGTTTGACAAGCTATGTCAGGGGTGGAGAGAGGAGACATTATGTAAAAAGAATGTCGTAAGGTAGAAAGACCTGGAAATTCAGGGTAAACTCTTCTAGAAAAAAGACGCTTCTAGAAGCACAGAGTCAAGCCACCCTGAAGACAGTAGGCTTAAAACCAAGGGCTGGACTCATGTAGGGAGCATAGGGAGCATAACCACCCCCCCCCCCCTCAGGTACAGGCTGCATATAGTGATTCCCTTCCACATGGAAAGGGTCGGGAGAGAAATCTGCGAACACTACCTCACCCAGGTGCTCAATCTCAGCATCAACAGCCATATTTATTCACGCGGTATGTACCCTCACCACGACGTGGTGAAAATGTCACTGTGCTTCTGTGGTCTCCTTCACAGTTACCCCACGACCCTGTCTTAAAACCCCAGACAACTTCCAATAGTGGGGCATTCTACAAAATACCTGACCAGCGCTCCTTGAAACTTCCACATCCAGTAGGAACCTAAGCAGACATGTTACCTACATGCGGTGTGGGCTAGGATCCTGGGACAGATGAAGGACGTTGGATAAAAGCTAAGGAAATCTAAACAAACGGTGGACTTTAGCACATGCTAAGTTATCCCTATTGGTTCATTAATAGAAAGAAAAGCACCATACTAATGTTAACGGCAGGGGAGAGTGGATGACAGGTCTATGGGAATGCTCTGCCCTATCTTTTCAACTTTTCTATAAACAAACAGTACTAAAAGTAAAGCCTTTGAAAGAATAAGAAAGAAAGAACACCCGAGGACTGGAGACATTGGATGCGTCCTCACCTGTCACCACCAGCTCCAGGGCTTTACTGCGCTCCGATAATTTGTACCCTTTCCTGTATTGGCAATGGTAACGCCCTGCAGTGTTGATATCCATGTGGCTAATGAGGAATTCAGCCTTCTCCTGAAATCCCAATTTCTTCTCCATCACCTCAAATGTGGAGTTTCTCAGGATTTCCAGTTGGTACAAGTAAGAATCAGGAGTCCCCCAACACAGGATCTTCACAGACTCATTCCAGGGTATCACAGAACCAGGTGTGGCAGATATAATAGGAATGGGAAAATCCCCTGGAAGAAAATAGAGCCCAGACTCAGGTGGCCCGCCATGGAGAAACCATAGTGTTTTTCTTCTCTGTGGGGGAAATGCAAATAAATTAAGGTGTGAAAGACCTAGGATTCTTTCCTTTTTAAAATCTTTTTTTTTGAAGCCACAGAGAGGGAGGAAGACAACATAAGAGACTCTCAAAGACTAAGAACAAACTGAGGAGAAAGGAGGGTGTGGGAGGGGGGAGAGTGGGTGACGGGCACAGAGGAGGGCACTTGATGGGATGAGCACTGGGTGTTGTATGGAAACCAATTTGACAATAAATTATTAGAAAAATCTTTTTTTGGTATATTCTAATGTAGTAAAATATATATAACATAAGATTCACCATTTCAACCATTTAAAAAAAATTTTTTTTTTATTTTAGAGAAAGTGAGAGAGAGCACAATGGGGCAGAGGGACAGAGGGAGATAGAGAATCCCAAGGAGGCTCCATGCTGAGCATGGACCTGGGGCTCAGTCCCACGATCCTGGGATCATGACCTGAGCTGAAATCGAGTTGGCTGCTCAGTGTACTGAGCCACCCAGGTGCCTCTCAACCATTTTTTAAGTGTACAGTTCAAGGCCATTAATTACACTCCTTATACTGCACAACCATGACCTCTATTTTCAGAATGTTTTCATGACTCCAAACAGAAACTCTATAACCATTAAGCAATAACTCCCCATTCCCTCTTTCCTCAGCCATCAATAGCATCCGATCTACTTCCTATGAATTTGCCTATTCAAGGTATCCCGTATCGAATATAATATTTGTCTTTCCATGTCTGGTGTATTTCACTTAGCATAATATCTTCAAGGTTCATGCATGTTGTAACACGTGTCAGAATACCCTTCTTTTTAATGGCCAGATAACATTCCCTTTTATGTGTAGTCCACATTTTGATTATCCACTCATGTCAATGGATGTTTGGGTTGTTTCCGTCTTTGGCTATTGTGAATAATGCTGCTCTGAGTATTGGTGTACAAATGTCTTTTTGACTTCCTACTTTCAGTTCCTCTGGTTGTATACGTAGGAGTGGAATTGCTAGATCATATGATAATTCTATGTTTAGCCTTTTGAGGAACCAGACTCCTTCCTTTTCATATGTTTATTTTCTTTTTGAGGTGAGATTCGCATAACATACAATTAACCATTTTTAAAGTGTATGATTCGGTGGCATTTGGTGCATTCACAATGTCGTCCACCATCACCCCTATCTTTTTGCATTTTTATCACTCCAAAGGAGACCCTGTATATACCAAGAGGTCACTCCCACTCTACCTTCCCACAGCCCTTAGCAACCACTAGTCTGCCACAAAGTCTATTTGGTGCTCTGTTATCATGGCAACCCTCATGAACAACTCCAAACCTGCTAGTTCCTTTATCAAGGTGTATTGTCTATTTTAGATCTGATAGTGGTGTGCTCAACTGCAGCTCTGTGAGGGGGCATAGAAAGGAAACTTGCCATTCTCATGATGATTGCCGTAAAAGAAGTCCAACTTGCTACAGGTGGCTGTGGAAGGTGTTGACTTTATTTACCAAAAATTGCAGGACTTCCTTTTATTTAATAGTATTCACTCACCAATACCTCCGTGCTTTTGTTTTTCTAAAATAGATGAAGAGATAATGGATATCTCCATTAATGCAGATATAGTGTTTATTTAATATCATGACCTAAGCCAGTGGCCTACCAGGGGACAATTTGATACCTGGAGACATTTTCGGTTGTCACATGGGGGCAGGAGACACTGTTGGCATCTACGGGGTGAAGGCCAGGGATCTTACAATGCATAGGACTTCCCTCCAAACAAAGGATTATCTGTTCCCAAATGTCAATAGGACTGAGCCTGGGAAACCCTAACCTACACAACCTGGTTAAGACCTTTAGGGGAATGAGAATGTGGAAAATGTCATATACTACTTTTAAAAATAGACAAGAGTAGGGGTGCCAGGGTGGGTCAATTGGTTGAGTGTCCAACTTCAGCTCAGGACATGATCTCACAGTCTGTGAGTTTGAGCCCCACGTTGGGCTCTGTGCTGACAGCTCAGAGCCTGGAGCCTGCTTTGGATTCTGTGTCTCCCCCTCTCTCTGCCCTTCCCCCATCCTCTCTCTCTCTCTCTCTCTCTCTCTAAAATAAACACTAAAAAAATAGGCAAGTATATAGTCACAGGTCATGACACATAGTCTGCAGTATAGAGACATAGATCTTGGAAATCTGATAACAGATGTGAGGCCTCAGCTGATACATGAGGATGAGTAGTCTAGGCGATGTGGACAGGCAGGTTGGGAGCATTGTGGATTGAAGGAACAACAGGAGAAGGTCCTGGATAATAAAGTGCAAATAAGTATGGGACAAACTAAAACAAGGTCAGAATGAGTGAGGAGCAGAGACTCAGTGGGAGAATGGAAGAAGGGCTTGGGGGAGCAGAAGCAACCCAGAAGGCAGAGCTAGGGAGCCCCGGCCATGGCCATGTCAGTAGGTTTATCTGAAGTTGACCCCTGACAGGTTCTCTGAGGGTAATAAACATATTTGTGCTCTAAATACACAAGTAATTCAGGCTACAGTCTTTAGAAGGAGCTGGAAAAGACACGGATAGACATGGGATTCCATCCATTAGGAGAAGCCAAGGCAGTAGCTGAGGTGACTGAATACACGGTTGTAATTGAGAGCTACTTGGTACTAGTACACAGAGTGCACAGGACGGCAGGACTAAGGCAACATCTTGCTGAGAGAAGCAAAGTGGATAGAGTGGAGAGAATAAGGTTGTGAAAACAAGTAGGTCTGACATAGGGACAGATATTGGGCAATCACCGATGGCTCCCAACTGCCTCACCCTTGCAGTTTTGAACAGTCAGTGAAATACGTGTCTTTGAAATGGCACAGACAGCCTCAGGGAAGCAAACACTAAACCCAGGGCTGAGTATGATGCGTTTGAGGGGTCTGGAGAGAGGAGCACAGCAGGGATGGGTCAAATGGGGACCAAAATTGGAATTCATTTGGGCTTTTGACTGTCGTTCCAACCCTTCTGTTCCAAGGTAGAAGGGGTCTGGAAAAGATTTAGGGGAATGCTTACCTTCCTGTGCCCGAATATTCTGGCTCAGACAGACCGCTGGAAGAGAGAGATTCACAAAAGATCAGTTTTCCAGTTTCAACACTAGGCCCTGTTTCAATTCACCCAGGCTAATGACATGCAGGGTGTCTCTCCCCCTGCCCCCACCACCACAGAAAGGACAGCTTTCAGGCTCATATTTTAGTTTTGTCTCCTAGATTCCAGGCCCCAAGGCTCTCATCTATAGGAACTCTGGACCCACCATGGATCTCTAGACAGCATGACTTGGGTTGAACAGTCCCCACAAGCCACTTGGACTTGGGCAGACACAGTTACAGATATCTGGGTAAGGGCCAATTTTTCACTAGGAGGCCAGAATCTTCTTGGCAGCCACTAAAGTCACTGGGTCCTCATAGTAAGAGGGACATGGACTGTTTTGGGACTCCCCCATCTTCCCCCCTGACCCACTTGCATTTCAGGACTCACCAAAACAGAGAAGGATGGTATCTCTGGGAACCATGATCCTGTCACAAGCTCAGCCAGTTAGTCTCTTGTTGGGGCATGCTAGCAGAATGACAGATCCTCACAAGACAGTAAGATAGGTTAGCAGGAAGTATGTCAGAGAATTTCTACATCTATTGCCTCACAAGTAATGGTTCCTTCCTAAAGAACTTAGTTCTGGGTAGATTTTGGGTGGGGCCCAAGAGGAGACCAATCGTCCTGTTTAAGTTTCCAATGAGAAGTGAGTGTTTTCCTCGACCGATGTCTCATGGGGCTCAAATCCTTATTCAAACCAGATCCCATATCCAAGTGGAAAGCCCTGGGGCAGAATGTAAGATGGTGCCATACAGAGAGAGGTTCTTCTCTATTGGACCGTTAGTCAGCGGCCATGTGGCCTTGCCTGTTATGGACCCATGTACCCTCTCTGGAGTTCATAGACTGAGTAATCCGCTTGGGCTTGATCAGCAAGAGAGTGTACTCTTACAGTGGGGATTTTCTCAATGCCAGCATGTAGAGGAATCTTTTCAGGAGCTACTCATCACCTGTAAAGAAAGAAACTCCTATACTTATGCCAACTGTATATCCATATCTCTATCGATCTATATATCTAGATACAGATTGTGGGATAGATAGATAGTTAGATATTTAGCTGTAGACTCCTGGCATCACTAATTCTTCAAGGATGGGAAGCCAAATATTCCAAATCAAATTCTCTACCATTTACACTTCATTTTCACTGTGATACATCACTCTTGCCTTTCAATACACCAAGTGCCCTGGGCCTCTCCCATCTTTTGGAAGGTACACTTACAGTCAGATTTTAAAAATAGTGAAAATGAGTCTTTAAGAGAAGTGACTTTGCCAAAGATACTGCAGCTAAGAATATACAAAGCAAAATCTAAATGCTAAACATCCAAAAAAATATCCATCTCTGAAGCATGTTTTGGACCCTTCAGGGGAGATGATAGGGTTCTTTGGTCACTTCATCCCAGGACAGGATGAACACGACAAACACGTTACATTCCAACAATAGATAGATGGTGACTTTGCTTATTTGTTTGTAGTAACATAGTGACAGAAGTCAGAACTTACTCTCGAGGGAAATGAGGACTTGAAAAGAGATGAGGGATCCATTTTGAGAAATGGTGAAACCTGCTTTTCTTAGTATATTCTGTGAAATATTTTATATTGTACATCAGAGGATACATGAAAGTGTTACTGTGTATATATACACATGTCACTGTCCAATATAACATGGCTTTGTTGCCATAAAAAATGAGTTTATCTCAGGGTATAACACATGTTCCAGGGGTTTATGGTACATTTTCCAGCTAGTTTTTGGAAATGGTGACCAGCATTGCACTCTAGACAAGGTTTCTGTTTTTGTTTTTGTTTTTTTCAACTTTAACACTATTGACATTTGGGGCTGGATAATGATTCTCTGCTGTGTGTGTGTGTGTGTGTGTGTGTGTGTGTGTGTGTAACCAGAACTTGCTTTGGGACATTACTGAACTTCAAGAATCCCACAGCATCCCTTCCTTGAGGAATTCAGGTTCTACAGAACACAGATCAGTCCAGTGGGAAGGTCTCTAGAACATATTTCTAGACACAAATCCCCAAAACCTTTCTTTAATCTGCTGTTCCCTGGGATCTCAACAACCAAGTTATTCCCAGAATCAAACTTTTTCCTAAACTCCTTTTTTTTTTTTTGCCTCCTAGTTGCCCTGAAGGAGCCTCTTGCTTCTCTACTGAGAAGGAGGACATTGTGGTCTGCGGGAAAGACTCGCCTTCTCATATTCATTCATAATACTGTAAGAGAAGCCTCATGGAGACTTAAACTCTTTTCCAAATTCTTGCCTTAACCCTAGCATCCAAGCTGAAATCCTGTGTTCAAAAAGCCACATCTAGTCTGGGGTTGAGGAATACCTCAGTTGTCCATGTGATTGCTATGAGTCCATGCCCCAGTCTCTGGGGAATTCCAGGTAACTCCCCGCTGCCTCCCCTTGCAAATCTCAGAGAACCTAATACACTTATTTTCCTTCCTTGGCTACTGCACACCTCTGTTGTGCAGAAACCAGGAGCTCCACAGAACTGACCTGTGCACTGGGTGCTGTCTGTCAGGTCCTGTCATTCTTGCTCAGGCCCCTCTACAAACTGTTGATGTGAGAGAAAGCTGAACAACTTTCTTTCTCAGTCATAGCTCTGGTTTTCTTACAACGTGTGCTGAACAAAAATATCTGACTTCCTGGAAATATTTTTGAGCCAAGCCCAAGGTCTCCCCTGGTTCTAAAACCCAAGTGTGTCTTAAAGTTCATACCTGGACCAATCCCCTAAATCCAAGGTATGACATATTTTACAGGAGGTGGTTTCAGCAGACAGTGGTTGGCTCAGGGGTCTTCTTTTTGGGGCCCCATGCTGGTCAACAATCATGCCATGTTGTGTGGCCTTTGACAAGACACTTAATCTCTTTGAATTTTCCTACTTAGCAAAGTGTAGATAACAAGGAGCTCTGACACATTTTACAGAAAGATTCATTGAAGAAATATAGGTAAACCAGATTTTGTTGAAAAGGTCCTCAAAAGTGTTAATTCCTTTGGTTGCCTATCTGTTTTGTTGGTTGTTTCTTTTGCCGTGCAGAAGCTTTTTATTTTGATGAAGTCCCAGTACTTCATTTTTGCTTTTAATTCCCTTGCCTTTAGAGATGTGTCGAGTAAGAAATTGGTGCATCTTAGGTCAAGATAATCGCAAATGACATATCGGATAAAGGACTAGTATCTAAAATCTATAAAGAACTTACCAAACTCCACACCCAAAAAACGAATAACCCAGTGAAGAAATGGGTGGAAGATATGAATAGACACTTCTCCAAAGAAGACATCCAAATGGCAAACAGACACATGAAACGATGCTCAACATCACTCATCATCTGGGAAATACAAATCAAAACCACACTGAGATACCACCTCACAGCAGTCAGAGTGGCTAAAATGAACAAATCAGGAAACTATAGATGTTGGAGAGGATGTGGAGAAACAGGCACCCTTTTGCACTGTTGGTGGGAATGCAAACTGGTGCAGCCACTCTGGAGAACTGTGTGGAGGTTCCTCAAAAAAATGAAAATAGAACTACCCTATGACCCAGCAATAGCATTGCTAGGAATCTACCCAAGAGATACAGGACTGCTGATGCATAGGGGTACGTGTAACCCAATGTTCATAGCAGCACTTTCAACAATAGCCAAATCATGGAAAGAGACTAAGTGTCCATCAAATGAAGAATGGATAAAGAAGCTGTGGTGTATATATACAATGGAATACTACGCAGCAATGAGAAAGAATGAAATCTGGCCATGTGTGGCAACATGGATGGAAGTGGAAGGAATTATGCTGAGTGAAATAAGTCAGGCAGAGAAAGACAGATGCCATATGTTTCCACGCATAGGTGGGCTTTGTGAGACTTAACAGAAAACCAGGGGGGAGGGGAAGAGGGGAAGGGGAAAAAAGCCACAGAGAGGGAGGAAGACATAACATAAGAGTCTCAAAGACTACGAACAAACTGAGGAGAGAGTGGGGTGTGGGAGCGGGGAATAGTGGGTGATGGGCACAGAGGAGGGCACTTATTGGGATGAGCACTGGGTGTTTGTTGTATGGAAACCAATTTGACAATAAATTATTTTTAAAAAAAGTGTTAATTCCTGTCATTGCTGCACAGAAACCTGTCATTTTCACTGTTGTTCTCTAACAAGGTTAATTTTGATGCTAGTTCTGCATCCAAAATATTGCTTAGTCTCCCAAACTCTGAGGTCTTAATTTCTTGCACTGTTTTGTGGACTTCAGAATCATCCAGATAGATCTGCCTCCTGTTATTGGATTTCCTTGACTGAGCCTTGGGGGCAATTGTCTATACTGAGTTGAGACATGGGGTTCGTGGGACTCCCTAATGTGCCCTGAAGGAGTTGGCTGCAAAAATGATGGGTGAGAGCCAGACTCCATGCTGGGGACACCAGCCAGGTGCTCTCTGGCAACCAGAGATTCCAGTGTCTCTCACTTGAGGATGCCTGGGCCTGCCCCAGCACGGCTTCCCAGATTCCAGTAGGATTGGGTAGATCTATCTGGATGATTCTGGAAGGACAAAAGAGTGCAAGAAATTAAGACATCAGGTTTGGGGACACTCACCACAACTAGATATATAGTTGTGACATAGTCACAAAATGGATTCTTACACAGGAGGGAAAATACTTCTTTCAATGCAAAGATATGATGAAATATCAAAATACAATATTGAATGAAAGGAATCAGTCACAAAAATACATACTATATGATTACGTGTAGGTGAAATTCAGTAATAGCCAGGAAGGAAGATGATTAATGGTACCTAGGTGGTAGATTTGTTTATTTGTTTATAGTAGCATAGTAACGGAAGTCAGAACTTACCCATGAAAAGAGCCAAGAAAGTTTTCTGGGGTGTTAATAATATTCTACATTTTGGTACAGGTGGTGGTTGCAAAGGAGCAAATAGGTAAAATTCTGTCAAACTACACACAAGAGAAGAAACAAGTGTTTAAAATGATTATCTGATGATAAATTATTGGTGATTTTTCTTTTTTCTGTATCTATTTTCCAAATTTTATACAAAGAATGAATGTCTTTTCTGTAATGAGAAAAGATGATCAACATTAATAAAACATACCTCTGACCCCCTAGTGTGTTTCACATTTTAGCCTGTGAGAGCAATGTGGTTGTTTAGCCCAAATGAAGAATAAAATTATTTACAATCTTAGCCTGGAGACACATGACTTCGCACTGCTCATCCCGTCTTAATTCATGGGTAAGATAGTTGGTCCTGTCGCAGGCAAATGGTATTGGAGAATTCTTAATGTCATAATAGTTGATTTTGATAGTATGTAGACAACTCACTTTAAGGTGGAATTATATAAATGGTAGCAGTTAAAGATAGCACTAAGTAAGAAATTGAGTCACCATAATTACAGTGAGGTCTCTATTGACAGAGTCCAATGGAGCCAGAGAGCAAGAAAGCCAAAGTCAAAAATCAATAGGGCTCAATTCTTACCCGTTCCCCCTGGAATCATAGCACAGAGCAGGGCAGAGAACTTAGGGAATATACGGTAGAAATGAGAATAACAAGGACAACAATCCTACAAGTGTTTTCTAGGGGATCCTGAGGTTTTTATCTCATCTTAGGTTGAGATGAATCTGAAGATATAAGTTGTTGTTAGTACGGAGTTGTCAAGCCAGGCTTCAAAAGAACTATGGCATCCATGGAGTGCCTCCTCGGGGTCTTTCTGGGTGTGCTCAGGGCATAGGATTCAAGCCTTGATTGGCCTTGCAATTTCCATGTATACACTGGCATCACTCGAGGGTCCCTTGGGCCCCTGGGAAGTGGGGGTGGTGTTTTGCTGTGTGAAAATGCAATGATCCAACTGTATGTACGTCACCTCCTGTGCGTCTTCTTCTGGAGGATTCTGCATAATGGGAAATGAGAAGGAGGGTGTGCACACATTTGTGGGCACTAGGAGGAAGTGAGACCGCATTGAAGAGGGTGAGCTGAGGAGGACCTACCTCCCTACGCACCATTCTGTCGACCTCAGTGTCTCTGTTCATTACAGCAACATCTGTAGGGAATAGAAGTCATCAAAAACACTTGGAAGGGCACTTCAGGGTCCTCATTTAATAGAAACAGATACCCATGCACAGAGAGGTGTGGTGTTGCCTGGAATTGTTGCCAAAAAGTAGAGTCAGAAATTCTAACTCTCTAAAGTTCACAGACATATTCCATTAATACCTCCCTATGTCCAGGGGCGCCTGGGTGGCTGAGTCAGTTAAGCGACTGACTTCAGCTCAGGTCATGATCTCATGGTCAGTGAGTTTGAGCCGTTTGTCGGGCTCTGTGCTGACAGCTCAGAGCCTGGAGCCTGCTTCAGATTCTGTGTCTCCCTCTCCCTCTGCCCCTTCCCTGCTTGCTCTCTGTCTCTCTGTCTCTCTCAAAAATAATAAACATTAAAAATTTTTCTTAAAAATATCTCCCTATGTCCATTCCATTGATGAGAATGGGGAACATTGGTGTTCTCTCTAGAAAGCCTGACCTCTGTTGGCTCCTGCCTTGAACCAGGCATCAGCCTGCAAACAGAGAACTCACACCCAAACACTCTAATGCTAGCTCCCCGCTCAGCTCAAATGGGAACTAGCCTCTTCTTTCTGAGACTCACTTTTTTTGCCATGGCACCAGTGACGAATGAGGAAAAAAAGAAGGACGGTGAGGAAGATGATGGCCACTAAGGGCCCAGCCAGAAGATGCAGGTGTCTGGGATTACCTGCAGGAAGATGGAATCCAATAAGGAGCAAACCATGGTAGCTCTCCTTTATTGATCTCTATTTATTGATTGTTGGATAAATACATACAGTATTTCTACCTCAATCCTGAATCAAACAAGATTCTTTAACAAAAGAAAAGTTAAATTCTTTAAAAAAGAAAAAGTTGAGGTACACGTGCTCCTATGCATCAGCATTCCTGTGTCTCTTGGGTAGATTCCTAGCAGTGTTATTGCTGGATCATAGGGTAGCTCTATTTTCATTTTTTTGAGGAACCTCCACACCGTTTTCCAGAGTGGCTGTACCAGTTTGCATTCCCACCAATGTTCATAGCAGCACTTTTGACAATAGCCAAATCATGGAAAGAAACCAAGTGCCCATCAACTGACGAGTGGATAAAGAAGATGTGGTACATATATACAATGGACTACTATGTGGAAATGAGAAAAAATGAAATCTGGCCATGCGTAGCAACATGGATGGAACTGGAGGGTATTATGTTAAGTGAAATAAGTCAGTCAGAAAAAGACAGATACCATATGTTTCCACGAATAGGTGGACTTGGTGAGACTAAGCAAAAACCAGGGGGAGGGGAAGAGGGGAAAGAAAAAAAAGACACAGAGAGGGAGGGAGATAAAACATAAGAGACTCAAAGACTAAGAACTAACTGAGGGTGAGGGGGATGGGGGGGGAGAGGGGGTGATGGGCATTAAAAAAGGGCACATGTTGGGATGAACACTGGGTGTTATATGTAAACCAATTTGAAAATAAACTATTATAAATGAAAAAAAAAAGAAAAAGTTGAAACCAAAGTCAAAGTAAGTAGAGTTATTTTATGTTGTACAGGCAGGAAATGATAACAAAATGGGTGGGAAGGGACTGCACGGTGCGATATGTTTACTTTTCGTGGTCTCGCGAGTCATATATTAGGTGACTGCTCTGCTCATCTGATCCTCTCTAGCAGCTATTCCTGAACATATTTTGTTGTTGTCCATTCACTGTCCCAACAGAACCAATCCTTTTGGGAATTGAGAGGAAAGTTGACTAGTGCTTGTTCCTGTCTCTGAGTCTAAGATTTGAACTGACTGAAAAGGATATTGGTATTCACCTGTGAGGGGTCTATCCTATCCCTTTGAGGTGAGCGGAATGGAGTGGGGCAATTTACATCACGTATACGGTACTTTCTCTGTGGCAGAATCATGTGAAATGCTTTCACATTTTTGTTCTGACCTCATCCTCACAGAGAACCTAAAAGGAGGAGGCTTAGCCTCATTTTATTGTGGATAAAATAGAAAGTAAAAGAGCTAAATATACAGAAGTAGAAAAATGATGATTTGAAGCCAAGTGCCTTTGTCTTTCTAGTATACTATACTTTTTTACTAAGCAGCCTCATTGCACACACACACACCCCCACCATGATTCCTCTCTCCTGGCAAGTATAGGCTTAGTCGCAGTGAAAATTAATTGCACAAAGCAATTAATGAGTCCAAGAGTGAGCAACAAGGAAAAATCGGATCCAACAGAACCTCCCACCAAATGGTTCTACCTTAAGTACATATCTTATATTTACCTACTTCATTCATTTGGTGTCTAACTTGGCACCACGTTTCACCAGGAGGGTGGCAACTGCATTTCCTGTGGTCTCTAGGCTTCCAGTTATACACCTTACAACCCATTTTCATATAAGTCACTATTAATCATATATGGATTCCCAGTAGATGCTTAGATGATTTGCAGTGGGGCTGAACATATAGCACACATTCCTTGCTCTTACTCAGCTGTCTTATACAATCTGATTCCTCTCTGTCTCCTTGTCATTCTCTCCACCTCCTCTGCAGCATTTAGACTCTTCCTTGAGCATAAGATTGTTCTCACCTTAGTATCTTCTTGGGTGATAGCTCTGGAGATCTTTCCAACAAACTTCAAAGAATTAAAACACTTCTTGTCTTTAAGGTCATGAACTAAATACTTCCCAAAGATTGAGAGTCTCTGCCACTCACCCTAAACCAGTCACAAAGCACTATCTATCACTTTATTTAAAATTTCACGTATAGTTTCCTCACAATTTATCATTTATCCATTCATGCTCTCATTTTCTGCCCTTCCACCTAAGCTGCAATACCAACTTCCCAAGGTGCATTCCCAAAGCCATCCTGTATACTATTGTTGTAGGTAGAAGAATGGATTCCTCAAAAGTTCCATGTCCTAATCACCATAATTATGTTATGTTACATGACAGGAAGGAATTATGGTTGCCGATGTAATTAAGGTTGCTAACCCAAAGACTTTAAAATTGAGAGGTTATCCTAGATTATCTGGATTGTCCCAACGTAATCACAGGGTCCTTAATAGAGAAGGAGCCGTGATGAAGGAAGGGGGGACCGAGTGGTTCAGTGTGGTTAGACTTGACGAACCACTGTTAGCTTTGAAGATGGAAGAAGAGGACCACGAACAGAGGAACACGGTCAGGCTCCAAAAGCCAGAAAGGCAAGGAAATGGATTGTCCCCCAGAACCTCTAGAAGGCACGCAGTCTGCTGCCATCTTGGTTTCAACCTCGCGAGACCCATTTCAGAACTATGACCTACAGAACTATAAGATCGTTTTATAAACTGTGCTGTTTTGGGGCGCCTGGGTGGCTTAGTTGATTAAGCATCCAACTCTTGATTTTGGCTCAGGTGCTGATCTCATGGTTTGTGGGTTCAAGCTCCACATTGGTCTTTTTTTTTTTTTTACAATGTATAAGTTAATTTAAAATTTATTTTGATGATATTTTATTTTATTTTTTATTTTTTATTTTTATTTTATTTTTTTATTTTTTAGTAATTTTATTTCAGTTTTTTTTAGTTTATTTTCAAATTGGTTTACATATACATTGGTCTTTCTGCTTATCAGCATGGCACTTTGGATCCTCTGTGTCCCTCTCTCTGCCGCTCTCCTCCTCGTGCTCGCTCGCTCTCTCTCTCAAAAAAATAAAATAAATTGTGTTGTTTGAATGCACTGAGCTTGTGGAAATTTGTTGTAGTGCCAATAGGAAATAACTACATATGGCGTATCTAGCACATGGATATATGTGCACTGGAACAGTGCTTGAATGAATAAATGAAGGAATCACGTGTATGGGTGAGAGACTGGGTTGAGTTCTCCCTCACTCTACTGAGCACATCCGAGTTGCATACTGACAGACAGGAGCTCATTTCTTGGCAAATTGAACTTCTCAAAGCACTGCCTACCCCCCACCAACCGTTCCCTTCCTCTCTCTCCTCCAAGATCCCATGATTCTCATCTCTACTTATAAATGGGGACAGAGTAGGTATGGCATTATTCCTGGCAAGCAGATCAGGAATTTATTTTCACTCTCTTCTCTTGAAGGAGGTATCTGCTGCAGAAAATTAGATTTAAGAGTCCTCGCTGGCCTCATGCTGACCCAAAACCCTTCTGCCATTGTATAGTCTGAGGATCAGAAAAGGAAGGTAATAAGCCCAAGATCACAGAGTTGGAAGGTAGCTGAACCAACACTCAAACCTACAGCTTCTCTTTATCTAAAAACGAGGATAAAAGAGATCCTTCACTTACCAGTTTTGGAGTTTGGTTCTGTAGATGGAAGGCAACTATTTGACGGGTTTCCTAGAAGACGAGTCAGGAAAGAGGTGGGGATGTGGAGCTGCCCATATTCTACCCACTGAAGCTCATTGTCATCTAACTCTGAGTTCCTGGAAGCTCCTGCGACCCTCCCCATAATCCCTGGGGACTGATTAAGATGCAGAGAGAAAACAGGAGAGGTTGGGGATGAAAGGGCCCTCTACTTAAGAGGAGGTTTCTTGATCTTTCCCTAAAGGCACCTGTACCAACTTGGAGATCACTCTGTGGGTGGGAGATCAGGAGGGGCTGCTGGGAAACAAGTAATGGTGAGGGACCAATGCAAACTATGATATCCCCAAACTGAGCCCATTTTCTCCTCTTCCTGGGTCTGCCTTGACCCCTTCCTGTGTACACAGACCCCCAGTGTGGGTCTCTGTGCAAGCTACACAGGAGGAGGCTGGAGGTGAGTCCTCAGTCTCTCCGTCCCTGTTCTTTTATCTGTTTCTCTCTCTCCAGAACTCCTAAGCATCCCCCCATTATCGGCAAGACACCCTTCACATATGGCCTTCAGATATACCCTGAATCACTGGGCACAGAGCAGGTCGTGTGCTTCCTCACCTGTGATAGAAAGATACAGTGGGTCACTTGGGCCTGACCACTCACAGGGAGAGGTGTTGAAGGAGCCATGGCATATATAGGTCCCACCCAGGGCTGGGCTCGCGGGACCCAGAGGGAAGTGGGCCCAGGATGCACCACCATGCCTCTGCCCCTCAGCCAGCCGGTGCTCATGGAGCTGCCCATCCCTAGATAGATGGTACACGTCAAAGTTGCTCTCGGAGCAGCAGGACAGAGTCACGTTCTCTCCTGAACACAGCACGGCTCCCAGCTGGGCCCAGAGAGAAGGTTTCTTGTGTAGACCTGAAGGAAATGGAGGCAGTTCAGTTAGAGAGGTTCTTCCTTGCTCACAGTGTACTTCACACCTGGACTGAGAATTCTCTCTCCCTGTTCCCAGAGCCTAATGGCCACTCTGCCCCCTCGTGTCCACCTCTCTATTTCCTGTCTTTGCCTTCCTCCATTTTTTCCCCTTTTGTGTTGACTTACTCTCTCTGCCTCTCTGAGATCTGTCAGTTTGATTTGCCTTTTTCCTTTCATGAGTCTCTTATTTCATCTTGTTTATTATTATCCATCATCTGTTTATTATCTATCTATCTATCTATCTATCTATCTATCTATCTATCTGTCTATCTATCTATCTTCATCATCATCATCATCTATCTCTATTACCACCATCTCAATGACTTTATCTGCTTTCTATGTCCCAAGTCCTCTCTTGGGACCATTGTTGTCCACCCCACATTACCGTCTTTCTCTTTCTTTGTGCTCCTGCTCAGGTCTCTGTCTTTTAGGGATTTTATCTGCCTCCCCCATCTTTCTCTCTACTTCTCTATCCCTTTTTCTTTCTTTCGTTTTATGTATGAACTGGTGTCTGTCTGTCCATCTGTCTCTCTCTTTCTGTCATCCCTCCATTCTCTGTGTGTGTGTGTGCACATGTACACATTGCATTTCTGTGTCTCTTTACAGGGAAGACTTTCTATGGCTATTGACATACATTGACTCTGCTTTCTCTCTGATTTCATCTTTCTGTGGGCTTTGACCTCAGTAATCCTGTAGCATCCTGAGCAACCTTGAACATGGGCCCAAGAAGCAGCTTTGGGAACCCATAAAGCACAGCACATACAGGGTCTGGTGACTGGCTCTGCCACCTGGGACTATAGTATCCAGGGCCACATTGTGGCTCAACTACATGGATAAAGTCATGTAGGAGGGAACGCCACACTTGTGGGTGCCACATGGGGAGAGGACCAAGGTCTCATGGGCAATCAGCCTGAGAAAGGCCAGCCTGGCCTCAAAACTTGGTCACATATGTGGTGTGTCTTTGGGTTCTCTTGGTAGAGAAGAGGGTGTGGAGACTACCTGGAAACCACGTTCTAAACTGTCCAGGTCTCTGAACGAAGTCAGAGTGGAAGGGCATCTGTCTCTGATGTGCATGTACTCATCTATGTCTCTTCCTTCACTCTTCGTCTCCACTACTGACTCCCTGTCTCTGCCCCTTACCTGTCCTTTATGTTATTACTAATGGTTTGTACTCTCACTCTTCTGTCATTGTCTCTCTTGGTGTAGCTCTCGCCAAGGCGGTCTCTCGGCATAAAAACCCACGTTCATGTCCCTCATCACCACCTGGAGCTTCCAAGCCTTATAACACCCTGTCTGTATCTCAAAGAGGATGGGAGGATGTCCGGACATTCTCACCTGTGATCATGATGTCCAGGGGGTCGCTGGGGGTAGACCACTCATAGAAGGAGTGATTCAGAGCACCAAAGCACCTGTAGGTTCCTGCATGGGCAGCTGTCACAGGACCCATGAAGAAGTTAGCATGGGAACCTCCATGATGGCGTTGCCCGGGAAGGTACCAAGGGTCCTTGGATAGCCTCTCACTGTGAAGAACGAAGCTTTCAAACCGGATCTCTGAGGAACAATGCAAGGTCATGTTCCCTCCTGATTTCACCAGAGGACCTGGCTGGGCTAAGAGGGAAGGTTTTCTGTAGACTCCTAAGAACATGGACATTGTAAGTTTACAAAGAGCCACCCTGCCTCACCCCATCCCTGGGACCCTAAATGAGTGAGGGTGCCTCTGTGGCTGTCTCTCTCCCCCTTCTCTGTGTCTCTGTCCTTTTCTGTCTGCATGTCCCCCTCTGTCTCTGCCCCTCCTTTGCTCTGTTTCTTCATCATCAGAAACAGTGCCAGATTCCATTCCCACTGTGCTCATCCTTGGCACATTAACTATTGCACCTGCTTCCTACAGACCCCTTTTCTGGTTTGTATGGTGGGGGTGGGAGGGAGAATGACACTGCAGGCTCCATTTCCAGGCTCTTTTATCAGACCAATTCCTGCTCTGTTTGACGAATTGGAATCCCTGGTAGGAGACAGTAATTAAGCAGTAAGGTAGGTACCACAGTAACTCCCAGTGCCCACTCAGCCTATGCCTAGTGGGGAAGGGCACATCTTCTGCCATGTCAGTGACTTCTCCATGGTCCTGGCTTCCACAGGGCACCCCTGAGGCTGGCTTTGGGAACACTCTGCCCACTATGTCACTGCAGTCTCGTGGTGGCATCAACATCCTGCCCTTACCTACCACTGGAGGTAGCCTCACTTTCCCTGTTTGGCTTCCTAATTTGTTCCTCACCTAGGTATCAGTATTTGTTATCTATTGCTGCTGTAATAAATTGCTACAAACAACACAAATTTGTTTTCTTATAATTATGGATGTCAAAAGTCCAACATGGGTCTTATGGGCTAGGATCAAAGAAAGCGTTGACAGGACTATGATCCTTCTGGAAGCTTGAGGGGAGACTCTGCTCCTGTATCTTTTCCAGCTCCTAGGAGCCGCCTGTATTCCTTGTCTTGTGACCCCTTCCTCCATTGTCAGAGCTAGCAATGGCTGGTGGAGTCTTTCTAATGTTGCATGACTCTGAAGCTCATTCTCCTGCTTTCTTCTACCCTTGTAATTACAGTAGCCCACCTGCATAATCCAGGATAATCTCCCCATCTCAAGGTCACTTGCTTACTGATCTTCATTCCATATTCAACTTGAACTGGCCTTGGACTATTCAAAGATTTGGAGTATTATGATGCAGACATCACTGGGGGCCATTATTCTGCCCACCTGCATTAAATGCCCTTGGAGCAGCACCTGTTGTTCTAATTGGACCTGACTGACACTCCCACCAGGAAACTCTGAGATTAGGAAGATCGGATCAGGGAATACTTCCTCTAGACAAGTACTCTCTGACCTGTGACCACAATCACCAGGGGGTCACTGGGTGGTGACCACACAGAGGAGGAGCCAAGGTAGGATCCGTGACATCTGTAAGTTCCTGCATGTGCTGGGGTTACAGGGCCAATGAGGAAGCTGTTCTGCAACATTATGCTGTGGAGGTCAGGAATGACGGCACCAGTGACCTTGTACAGTCTGAACATGCCAAACGTGTGATGAGAGTGACACTGCAGAGTCACATGCTGTCCTTGAGGAACCACAGGGCTTGGCCAGGCAGACAGGGAGGGCTTGTCCTGACCACCTGGGGGAGGAGGAAGCACAGCATTGGTCTCCTCTCCCTGGGCTCAGAGGCTCCCCCCTCCTTCCATGTCTCAAAACTCCTTTCCAATCCAAAGATGCCCATGCCACACAAAGACTCCCCACACCACACAAACACAGCATTTCTTACAAGAAACCTGTTGACTGAGAATTCTGAGTGAGTACTGAATAGTGGGCTCTTAGTAGGTGTTGATAATGTGAAGTTAGTTACGTAAAAGAAGACAAAGCAGACACTGAAGAGAAAAGTAATGACCTGTGTGAATGCCATGTCAGTGAACACATGAAGCATGTTACATGACAGAGCCATCTCAGAACGTGCTGGAATTCCAGGGGTTCTCACATGTGGGTTTTGTACCTCTGCTGTGGAACAGCAGCAGCAGCAGCATGGGGCTCCTACCCTCATGGGCTTGCTGAGGAGCTTGAGTGTCTGTCTCATCCTCAGACATTCTATTGTTCCTGGCACTGTTTGCATCCCCTGCTCTACAGATGGAACCAACTCCTCCCAGACATCCCAGCTCTCAGCAGCAGTGTCCTCCAGATAGCTTTAGGATGTGGCTCAGTCAAGGGAAATAGAGTCTAGGAAGGGTCTCTGGACCAGAACTAGGACTAAGGTTTCCCTGGGCCCCCACTTTCTAGTTCACAAGAGATTCTCCCACAAGGCCTCCTGCAGTCAACCTATCACCCAACCTCCTGTGCCATCTGCCCTCCTGTTATACGGATCCTCTTATTCTGAGTGAATGGCAACCCAAGGTTTGGGGAGAAAGACTCACCCACTTGTGCCCAGATCTTCTGGATGAAGAACTCTGGAAAGAAAGACTCATGATAGGTGGTCCATAGAAGACCTGGCCTCCCACTCTTTCCCCTGCCTGGCCTGAGCCTTACCATCAAGGTCCGCCTTGCTCCCATGGGGGCATTCTGCTGTAGGGACACCCAGCCTTCCAGACCAATATTCCACCAATGTTCCCTCCCTTCACTCCCTTCCAGGACTCACCAAGACATGCCAGGCTGATGACCATGGGTGGCATGGCGCTGCTTCTGCTGAATGGTGACCTAGCAAAGTTGAGAAGTAGGCAGGATGTCATGAAATGGGGCCCAGTTCATGTTTATAAGTTGACCACAATAAGGAAAGGTGACACATACAGGCTGTTTTTACTCTGCCTATGGGTGGGTGGGGGGTTCAGCTGAGGGTAAAGCTAGGCTTCCTGGAAATTGTTCAGACTAGAGCTGTATGTGGCATCATTTACTGTGGTCAGACTCGAAGCACAGACACAATCCCTCGTACTCAGAATGATGAAATGATAGTAGTTTTTTTTAAATCTAAGCTTCAAAATCTTCATATGTAACATGCAACATATGTAGTAGATACTATTATAAAAAGAATTAGGGCCCTGGGTGGCTCAGTTGGTTAAGCGTCCGACTTCAGCTCAGGTCATGATCTCACAGTTCATGAGTTCTAGTCTTGCATTGGGCTCTGTGCTGACAGCTCAAAGCCTAGAGCCCACTTCAGATACTGTATCTCCCTCTGTCTGCCCTTCCCCTGCTTGCACTCTCTCACTCTGTCTCAAAAATAAATAAACATTAAAATAAAAAAGTTTTTTTTAATTTAAAATAGTTTATTTTCAAATTGGTTTATATAAAACACCCAGTGTTCATCCCAACATGTGCCCTTTGTAATGCCCGTCACCCCCTCTCCCCCCTCCCTCACCCCCATCACCCTCAGTTTGTTCTTAGTCTTTGACAGTCTCTTATGTTTTATCTCCCTCCCTCTCTGTGTCTTTAAAATAAAAAAGTTTTTAAAAGAATTATACTGTATAAATCAAAAAGATTTTCTAAGCTGATATTTCTAGTATTGTGCTAATACTTGTGAAAAATTATTTAATTTTCCTGTAGTATGAATATGCAGTTATTTAGAGTCATAGAGTTTCACTTTATTAGCAAAGAACAATGCATGTAAATTCTGGATCTTATGGTTTTGTCTGAAATTCATCTTATGACCCAGAAATCCAAACTCAGAGATTCATCTATCTGTATCTCTCTCTCTCTCTCAATTTTATATAAATATATAAATATCCATTAATATGATGCTATAGGAAATTCACTCGCTGATAGCCAATTAAGGATGTCAAAAACCTCACCCCAAAACATTTTATGATCAAAAACCCAAAACAGCAACACTCTCCAACTTAAAACAAGAAGATTGTAATAACCACATAACCTAAACCATCTACATATTTTCCCTTATTCCATCTCCTCCTTTAAACTCATATCTTGATGTTTGTTGGATATATGGTTTTAACACACTTACCTCTCCTTGTAAAATATGTAATTGTAATGAATCTAAACATATATATTTTTACACACACACATACATGTATGCACCCACATATATAATTGTTTCAAATTTTTAAAATTACCAGCTTTTGGATCTTTTTTGTACCTCAGTTTATATTGCTATGATAAACACATAATGATTTTTTATAGATCTATTTCATTGTTTTGGATTGCAATATAAGATTTCAAGTGCCCATCAACTGACGAATGGATAAAGAAGTTATGGTACTTATATACAATGGACTACTACATGGCAATGAGAAAAAATGAAATCTGGCCATGTGTAGCCAGATGGATGGAACTGGAGGGTATTATGTTAAGTGAAATAAGTCAGTCAGAAAAAGACAGATACCATATGTTTCCACGAATAGGTGGACTTTGTGAGACTAAGCAAAAACCAGGGGGAGGGGAAGAGGGGAAAGGAAAAAAAGACACAGAGAGGGAGGGAGATAAAACATAAGAGACTCTCAAAGACTAAAAAAAAAAACTGAGGGTAAGGGGGATGAGGGAGGGGGGAGAGGGGGTGATGGGCATTAAAAAGGGCACATGTTGGGATGAACACTGGATGTTATATGTAAACCAATTTGAAAATAAACTATTATAAAATTAAAAAAAAAAGATTTCTTGCATGAATATACCAACATGTATTTATCCATTCTCATTATTATAGACATCTGCTAACGTGGACATCTGGGTAATATGGATAATATAGATATCTGAACAATAATATTCTTCCAGTCCATGAACATGGGATATCTTTCCATGTGTTTGCGTTTTCTTCATGTTCTTTGATCAAAGTCTTATAGTTTTCAGAGTATAGTTCTTTCACCTTTTGGGTTAAGTTTTATTTTGCCAACTATTTTATTATTTTCAGGTCATTGTAAGTGAAATTACTTTCTTTTTTTCCTCACATCAGCACAGCTTTTATTGTATCTTTAAAATATCACAAATAAGTCTGAAAAATAATCTGTCATCTTGCTGTTTCTATAGCTGGACAACTTAGATTTTGTTCGTCAGCCTTCTGAACTGTTCCTTTTTCAGAAAATAGATACCATCCCAAAATTTTCTGATAATCATTGTTTCCAACTTTTGTGGCTTGCTGAATCAAAGCAGCTAAATTTGATGACAATATCGTCCTTCCTTTCTTGTGAGACTATTCTCAGTCTTTCAGTTCTGCCACGTCGCTAAAACTTCCTAAGTGGTCTCTACAGCCTCCTAGGGCTGTTTTGTTCATGGCATTCACAATGCTTGCAGTTATTGATTAGGGTCTGTTGTCTTGTTCTCAGACTTCAGAGAGCCTGGTTACTTGAGCTCAGAGTATCCCTCTTTCCATCGGTATGGAGGGTCACATGCTCACTGCCATGGAAACGGACCAGCACATCTGAGACTCTGCTGCAAGGAGAGCCCAGAAGAAATGGAGTCCTCTCCAAAAGGGGCTCTACTTTTTTCTCTTCTCCAGAAGGAAGGTCAATAAAGGAAGGATTACTGTATGTGAAGCATAAATTATTTCAGGGGCTTGTCATTGGAGCTTTCCTTGTGTTGGAAACTCTCCTCCACCCAAAAATCATTTCCACTTTTCATGACAACACTAAGGCTGAGGGAATCTGCCTCTGTTTTCAAAGTCAAGCCTCCAGTAAATTTCAACTGGGAATGGAGTGCAGAGACCCTGTCCCCAGATGCTGGCACCCCTGAACACAGCTGCCTGCCTTGAAATTACTGAGACTGAGGGAAGGTCAGCCCAGGAATGAGCTGGGAGTGAGGTCCTGCCAGCTGCTCAGGAAAATGCTTGGGTAAGGCAGAGGGGGATGCAGTGAGGTAGAACAGGCAAACACTTAGGGACAGACATATATAAAGATCAGGCATTTATATGGTTTATCACCATAATGGATTGCATAGGAAGCTTTTCCTTCCATTCTTTATAGGGTTGAAGTTAGTCATGCCTGTTTGAAGAATAACTGTGGTCACTTCTTGACATTAAGTATGTGATGAAATAATCCTACATACAGGCTTCTTGATATTTGCTCTCATTTATTTAATGTGGTGTTTGAAATTGATCTGTACTCTGCTTGTAGTTTCAGTTTGTGCTTTACTGCCATAAAATATTCCATTTCGTATGCAGAATGCAAACATTCATTAATTGTTGATTTATTTGTATGGTTTTATCTACACTAAATGACAGCCTTGTCAATACTCTAATGAATATATCAGGATGCATATGCACATGGTTTCCTCTAGGGCATAGAGTTATGGGCCAGAGCTGTGTCTCTTCCTTTGACCAGGTGATTCTGATCTACTCCCCAAATTGAATGGGACAATTTATACTCCTACCAGTAATGTATCAGAATTCTAAGTACGCGGTACTTTCTCCAACAATCGATTTTGCAGTTGTGTTCTCTTGCCTCTCATGTGAATGTACTCAGAATGGAGATCACAATTCACTGAAGCTGTGGCATTACACTGGGGTGGCAAACCCAAGGATCTTACAAATAGAAGGAAGCATACGTACGTGTCGAGGTTACCAGTGAGGTGTACCACAGCTGCATCACACTCACCTGTGAAAGACGACTGTGTCCATGCTTTGTATGGATCCCAGCTGGGCACACAGTGCGTTCACATGACACCTTGATGTTGGCCATGAAGGGCGTGTTTACTCTGAACAAATAGGCAAATGCCATGGAAAGCAGCTTTTTAAAAAATGATTATTTCATAGAGCCAGTGTAGCAGCACAGCCCCAGGCTGTCACTGCAAACAATCCGGAGCTCAGTCAAACTAATGGTATTTCTGGAAAATACTCCAGGAATCATTGGATGAGGAGCAAAGAGCTTTATGAGTCCAGAGGGGGTTAAGGGAACGGTTTTGGATTTATCTCTCACAAAGTGGACCCGATATTCATCCATTTATTCACTTATTAAAACAGATATTGTGTTTAGGGCTGAAGGGATGGAGGTAGATAGTGCACATTAGGGAATGTAAAAACTGAAAATAAAGGAAAATGTATCCCAGTGAAGTGCACCAGAACATGATATTGTAGGAAGGTATGAACCCAAACCAGTGTTTAAGATGACATCCCTCATGTCACAGGGATGAAGAAAGGCAGGGGGCAGTGAAGGGAAGGAACCACAGTTCATGGAGGAAGAATCCTGGACAGGGAACAGCCCAGACAGTTTCTCGGCAGACAATTCTGCTGGCAAAGCTGAAAATTTTCTTCCAGAACCTGCTGGACCATTAGGTTCATTCCCAGAACTCTGCCATGCAGAATGGTGGGTTTCCTCCATTTCCTCATTGTGTTATCTCCTGGTTGCATCTGGAGTTCTTCTGTGGCTGTGCTGAGCCTGAAATAACAGAATCCCAAGGACCACCAGGATCAAGCATGCCACGCCCAGGCGGATGAGATTCTCCATTGTGTAATCTTTGGGGTTGGAGGCTAGGAATGAACACCAAGAGGTTACAGAAGTCAGGGCAGCCCCAAATCACCCTGGATCCTGGATGTCCACCAAGGGCACCCACCTCCCCTTGATAGGACTTTAACCTCATGTCAGTCCCAAAACTGAGACTTCCTTCTACTCACCACTGTTGGGTTCTGACTTGTTTTGGGGTGGGGGTGGGCTGATGGTGTCGGCTGCTACTGTGGGGAAAACAGAAGCAGATGCTCAGGAGCCCAAGAGCACTCTCCAGTCCTATCTTCTGGCTCTGTGTTCTATATCCCTCAATTTCCTGAGTTCCTGAACAACTCCTTCTCTGCAGTAGTGGGGTTTCCTCTTGTATCCTCATTGGATTTCTTCCATCTCCTTGTTTTCTTTGAATTCAGACTTTGCTTCTGAGTCATTCTGGAGCAGATCCTGGCTAAGCCCTAAGAGCTCAAAGTTGGAGAGAAAAATGTCCTCCCAACACAGAAATAATTGTATTCTTGTATGTCTCCTGTTCGGTCTGGGATACAAGATCCCATGTGCTCATGTCCCACAGCTGAGAGTTCCCACTTATTCAACAGCCAAGGATTCAGCATCCATGGACGAGCGGTTCGTATCAGGGTCTCCTGAAGGTTAGGAGCACAGAGGGGCAAATATCCAGGGCAGGGTCCTCTTCCCTCCATCTCAGCCAGCTCCCTTTTTTCTGGGTCTGCATTTTAATCTGCATCTGGAACTTTAGAGCCTCGTGTGATTCTATTAATGCATTTTTCATATAGTTAGAAATGCCCACACTGGTCGATGTATAGATATACACAAAGACAGGTGCACACATCTATACAAAACACATAAAGAGAATTATCCACCATGATCAAGTAGGATTCATCCCTGGGTTGCAGGGCTGGTTCAATATTCGCAAATCAATCAACGTGATACATCACATCAACAAAAGAAAAGATAAGAACCATATGATCCTGTCAATAGATGCAGAAAAAGCATTTGACAAAATACAGCATCCTTTCTTAATAAAAACTCTCGAGAAAGTCGGGATAGAAGGAACATACTTAAACATCATAAAAGCCATATATGAAAAGCCCACAGCTAATATCATCCTCAATGGGGAAAAATTGAAAGCCTTCCCCCTGAGATCAGGAACACGACAGGGGTGTCCACTCTCACCACTGCTATTTAACATAGTGCTGGAAGTCTTAGCATCAGCAATCAGACAACAAAACAAAATAAAAGGCATCAAGATTGGCAAGGAGGAAGTCAAACTTTCACTTTTTGCAGATGACATGATACTTTACATGGAAAACCCGACGGAATCCACCAAAAGCCTACTAGAACTGATTCATGATTTCAGCAAAGTTGCAGGATACAAAATCAATGTACAGAAATCGGTGGCATTTCTATACACCAACAATGAAGCAGCAGAAAGAGAAATAAAGAAGCTAATCCCTTTCACAATTGCACCAAAAACCATAAAATACTTAGGAATAAACCTAACCAAAGATGTGAAAGACCTCTACACTGAAAACTATAAAAAACTTATGAAGGAAATTGAGGAAGACACAAGGAAATGGAAAAACATCCCATGCTCATGGATTGGAAGAATAAATATCGTCAAAATGGCTATACTACCCAAAGCAATCTACACATTTAATGCAATCCCAATCAAAATTGCACCAGCATTCTTCTCAAAGCTAGAGCAAACAATCCTAAAATTTGTATGGAACCACAAAAGACCTCGAATAGCCAAAATAATACTGAAGAATAAAACCAAGGCGGGAGGCATCACAATCCCAGACTTTAACCTCTACTACAAAGCGGTAGTCATCAAGACTGTATGGTATTGGCACAAAAACAGACACATAGACCAATGGAATAGAAGAGAAAACTCAGAAATGGACCCGCAAGTATATGGCCAACTAATCTTTGACAAAGCGGGAAAATGTATCCAATGGAAAAAAGACAGCCTCTTTAACAAATGGTGCTGGGAGAATTGGACAGCAACATGCAAAAGAATGAAACTAGACCACTTTCTTACACCACTCACAAAAATAAATTCTAAATGGATAAAAGATCTGAATGTGAGACAGGAAACCGTCAAAATCCTAGAGGAGAAAACAGGAAAAAGCCTCTTTGACCTAAGACGCACAAATTTCTTACTCGACACGTCTCCAAAGGCAAGAGAATTAAAAGCAAAGATGAACTATTGGGACCTCATCAAGATAAAAAGCTTCTGCACAGCAAAAGAAACAACCAACAAAACGAATAGGCAACCAACAGAATGGGAAAAGATCATCGCAAATGACATATCGGATAAAGGACTAATATCTAAAATTTATAAAGAACTTACCAAACTCCAAACCCGAAAAACAAACAACCCAGTGAAGAAATGGGCGGAAGATATGAATAGACACTTCTCCAAAGGGGACATTCAGATGGCCAACAGACACATGAGACGATGCTCAATGTCACTCATCATCAGGGAAATACAAATCAAAACCACACTGAGATACCACCTCACACCAGTCAGAGTGGCTAAAATGAACAAATCAGGAAACTATAGATGCTGGCGAGGATGTGGAGAAGTAGGCACCCTCCTACACTGTTGGTGGGAATGCAAACTGGTGCAGCCACTCTGGAAAACGGTGTGGAGGTTCCTCAAAAAAATGAAAATAGAGCTACCCTATGACCCAGCAATAGCCCTGCTAGGAATCTACCCAAGAGACACAGGAATGCTGATGCATAGGAGCACGTGTACCCCAATGTTCATAGCAGCACTTTCGACAATAGCCAAATCATGGAAAGAGACCAAGTGCCCATCAACTGACGAATGGATAAAGAAGTTATGGTACTTATATACAATGGACTACTACGTGGCAATGAGAAAAAATGAAATCTGGCCATGTGTAGCCAGATGGATGGAATTGGAGGGTATTATGTTAAGTGAAATAAGTCAGTCAGAAAAAGACAGATACCATATGTTTCCACGAATAGGTGGACTTTGTGAAACTAAGAAAAAACCAGGGGGAGGGGAAGAGGGGAAAGGAAAAAAAGACACAGAGAGGGAGGGAGATAAAACATAAGAGACTCTCAAAGACTAAGAAAAAACTGAGGGTAAGGGGGATGAGGGAGGGGGGAGAGGGGGTGATGGGCATTAAAAAGGGCACATGTTGGGATGAACACTGGGTGTTATATGTAAACAAATTTGAAAATAAACTATTATAAAAAAAAACATCACTATGTATTTCCTAAAGGCGATGTTCATTCCCTGGGTCACATAAACACCATTATTCCTTGCATGTGTGTGGGTCTAGGCAGGGAGATTCTACTGTGAAAACCTATTGAATGCAGAGTATGGCCATCGAGATGAGTATTTGTAGATATATATACCTGGATATATATGCATATGTGTTATATATTCATAGATCATTTGCATATACATATATAACCATATATATTTATGTTAACAGAAATATTATAAATATATGGATACATAATCATGTGTATTTGTAAGGATATCTAGATCTTCCTGTCTAGAGAAAGGGGGAGACTGAGAGGTGTGGTCTGTCTTTTCCTCAACAGGACTGCAGTCGTGTCTGTGGTCTGTGGGTGGGCAGACAACAGGAGTGCCTGATCTCAGGCTTTGGTGAACCGAGACAGTTCAAGGAGGCATTCCCATAGGGGGAGGCTCCATCATCATCTCACTGTTTTGGGACAAACTCTAGAAATCCGGTGATGTTTCTAGTAGGGATAGCTAATCATTTTATTTTCATTGTCAAAGACAACCTTTGCTCTCACTATCTCACAGGGTCAGAACTGAGGAAGTCCGTATGTATGGTTTTCAACTTCAAGGAACAGAGGTAAGTGGAATTAACATTGAGTGAACACAAAAACAAAGAAATCATGAAAAACTATTACCTCATTTTAATATGAGAATCAAAATAGTAAAAAAAGAGAGAGAAAAATTATAGACCCCGAATAGCAAAAGTAATGTTGAAAAAGAAACCAAGGTGGAAGGCATCACAATTCTGTACTCCTAGTTGTACTACAAAGCTATAATCATCAACAGTATGGTACTGGCACAAAAACAGACACATAGATCAATTGAACTCAGTAATGGACCAACGAATGTATGGCCAACTAATCTTCAACAACACAGTAAAGAGTATCCAATGCAAAAGAGACAGTCTTTTCAGCAAATGGTGTTGGGAAAACTGGACAGCTACATGCAGAAGAATGACTGGACCACTTTATTACACCATACAGATAAATAAAGTCAAAAAGAATAAAAGACCTAAAGATAAGACAGGGAACCATCAAAGACCTAGAGGAGAACACAGGAAGTAGACTCTTTGACCTCTGCCACAGCAACTTCTTACTAGACATGTCTGGAGGCAAGGGAAACAAAAGCAAAAATGAACTATAAGGACCTCATCAAGATAAAAAGCTTCTTCACAACAAAGGAAAATAATCAACAAAACTAAAAGGCAACCGATGGAATGGGAGAAGTATTTTTAAATGACATATCTGATAAAGGGCTAGTATCTAAAATCTATAAAGAACGTATCACACTCAATCCCCCCAAACAAATAATCCAGTGAAGAAATGGGCAAAAACCATGAATAGACACTTTTCCAAAGAAGACATCCAGATGGCTAACAGACACATGAAAAGATGCTCAACATCTCTCATTTCATAGAAATATAAATCAAAACCTGACTGAGGACCACCACACACCTGTCAGAATGGCTAACGTTAACACCTCAGAAAATAACAGATGTTGACCAGGATGGGCAGAAAGGGGAACCTTTACACCGCTGGTGGGAATGCATACTGGCGTACTCACTCTGGAAAACAGTATAGATGGTCCTCAAAAAACTAAAAACAGAAGTACCTTAGACCCAGCAATTGTAATCTTAGGTGTTATCCAAAGAACAGAAAAATGTTGATTCGAAGGGGCACTTGCACTCCAAGGTTTGTAGCAGCACTATCAACAATAGCTAAGTTATGGGAAGAGCCCACATGTCCATTGTCTGATGAATGGATAAAGAAGATGTGATATATCATATATATATATATTGCATGTATATATGATATATATATATACACATATATCACATGGAAAGAATAAAATCTGCCATTTGTGACAATGTGGATGGGCTGGAGTGTATTATGCTAAGGCGAAATAAGTCAGTCAGAGAAAGACAAATATCATATGATTTCACTCACATGTGGAACATGAGACAGACAACAGATGAACACGGGAAGGGAAGGGGAAAAAAAGATAAAAACGGAGAATGATTTTAAGTAATATATCACTGGGTTCTGCTACTTAAGCCAATACTGCACAGTATGTTAACTAACTTGAATTAAAAAATATGTTTAATGTTTATTTATTTTTGAAAGAAAAGGAGAGACAGAGTGCAAACGGGGGAGGGGCAGAGAGAGAGAGAGAGAGAGAGAGAGACAGAATCCAAGACACGTTCCAGGCTCTGAGCCATCAGCACAGAGCCCGATGCAGGGCTCACACTCACAAACAGCAAGGTCATGACCTGTGTTGAAGTTGCACGCTCAACTGACTGAGCCACCCAGATGTCCCAATAAATGAATTAATTGGGAAAAAGAAACAATGAAAAGTCAGAGAGTGTATAGTGAGTTAACAGCACATAAAAATATGCCCAAACCAATAACTCCCTTAGGCATTCTTAACTATTATTCAGGACAACTTACTTTATGGTATTAAAGTAGTTAACCAATTCTTAAAACAAGCTATGAATTGACACCATTTTTATGAATAAAGTTCAAAAGCTTTGACGTTCATGAACGAGACTCTGTGAAAATGAGTTAAGACTTGGTAGTAAGAAGAAGTGATTCCTTACAATGAATGTGTGAACCTAGTCTGACCCCGTAGATAGGGGAGTGGAATTACTGGTTTGTGAGACTTTCATTCATGTAACATCCATTACATTTGTGACTCTGTGTGTGGCCATTGCTCTAGAAGTTCCAAGAAGCAGGCAGAGTGACACGGGACAAGCTTCCACACACAGCGCAGAGCAGACACGAATTGCCCACGGGCATGCTCTACAGCCCCCCTGGGGACTCCTGGGAGTCAGGCATGGCCTCCCACCTGGTATCAGGTGTGCGCCCAGTGGCAGTGAGGCCCCCAGGTGAGCACAGGGGGCGGCAGAGCAGAGCCTACAGATGAGGAGACTTCCCTCTAGGGGAGAGTCCCGTGGGCCCTGACACCACAGTTCAGATTCTGATATGGAGGCGTCAGGAAGCGGGGTAGAGGCCTCTGTCTACTCAGGGTCACCCACCCACCCCTCACCCACACCCTACCCCTCGTCTCTGCTGAGACTGCAGGATGGGGGAGCCTGGGTGGAGGGCCCTGCTCTTTCCAACCTTTCCTGGGCTAGACCCTACTCTGTGGAGCCCCCTGAACCCCTTATTGTCACTGTCTCAGGCTTTCCTGAAGGTTGGGCCCTGAGCCGATGGAATCAGTAAGGATAATTCAAGGGCACCTCACCTGAGACCTGGAGCTGCAGGGGCTCACTGGGGTGTGACAACAGGTAGGGGGAGGTGTCGTTTGAGCCGTAGCACCTGTAGGTCCCCCCCTGGGCTGAGGTAAAAGGACTCATGGAGAATTCAGCCTGGTGCTTCCCAGCTCGGTACTCCGATCTACGACGCAGGGGGGGACCGGCTGCCCCCTCCCGGGACAGAAGGAAAGTGTCCACAGAGCTCCGGGACTGACACAGCAGGGTCACATTCTCTCCTGAGGCCACCGTGGGTCCCGGCTGCACCGAGAGGGAGGGTGTGGAGGGGCGCTGTCCTAGAGAGAGAGAAAGGCGGGTGAGGGGCTGTCCATCCTTGTTCTGACCTGAGTCTGTCTGTCCTCTGAGTCTCTCCCCTCCCCCATCCCCTGTCTCTCTGTCTCCCTCCCTGGGGACCCTACAACCCTGGTCCTGGCCATCCCCTCCTGAAGCTTCCCCAGCAGGTCCTCTGCAGAGTCTGGGGCCTTGACTGACCCCATGTGCCCTCACCTGCAACCAGGATGTCCAGGGGGGCACTGGGGGCCGACCACTCGGAGGAGAGGTTGTGTCCGCCATAGCATGTGTACCGGCCCCCGAGGGAGGGTCTCACTGGGCCCAGGGGGAAGTCGGCCCCAGAGAGCCCAGCCTGGGGCTGCCGGCCAAGGTGCTGGGGAGGGTCACGGGCCCCCTCCTTGTACAGAGCAAATCTGTCATAGCCGACATCGGAGCGACACTGGAGGGTCAGGCTCTGTCCAGGGGACACGACAGGGCCCTGCTGGGTCAGGAGGGAGGGCTTCCTGGATACACCTGAGGGAAGACCAACCGTGAAATGAGGGAGTGATTCTCCCCAAACCTCCCTTGTCCTGTCCTGACCCCCGGGTTTCACTGTCTCACCCCCTCTGTGTCTCTGACCTGTGAGATCCTTGTGGTCCCCTCGCCCCACCCTCTCATCTGGGGCTCCCTGGGAGCAGAGCCTCCATAACCAGTGTGGTCCCTCAAAATATGGATGGAACAAAAATCAGACTCTCTTACCTGAGACCAGGAGCTCCAGGGAATCACTGGGGTGTGACCACACCTGGGGGCTGTTGCTGTCATAGCCATAGCATCTGAACGTCCATCTGAGCCTGGGGGTCATGGGGCCAACAGGAAACAGGGCCCAGAACTGCCCACTGGTGTGTCGCTGGGAAACCAGGGTGGAGGAGGGCCTGGGTTCTCCTTCCTTCATCAGGACGAACCTGTGGAATCCCAGCCGTGAGGCACACTGGAGGGTCACATTCCCTCCTGAGGTCACGACGGGGCTGGGCAGGGCTGAGAGACTGGGTTTGCTGTGGGAACCTAGGAGAGGAAGAGGGGACATGTTAAATGGGACTCAGATCCCCCCCACAGTATCCCCAGGGCTGGGCTGTGAGAAGGAGACACTCTGAGAGCAGACCCCCTCCCTGAGGGCAGAGCCTGGGCTGGGTCCCTGAGACGGCTTGCACCTGTCACCACCAGCTCCAGGGGGTCACTGCTCTCTGACCAGCCAGTGGAGTTTCGATAGTAACAGTGATATCGTCCTGCATGTACATCTGTCATGTATGTGATGGAGAACTTGGCCTTGTTCCTGGGCTCCAGTGGCTTCTTTGTGTCCCAGGCCACTAAGTGTCCTTCTTTATCCAGAAGGAACTCCTGGGCCTCCAGGGTCCCTTGACACCAGATGGTCACAGCATCACCCCAGGGGACCACAGAACCTGGCTCAGCCCAGGTGGTGGGTTTCGGGAGGGTCCCTGAAAGGAAAGAGAGGCTGGATCACAAGACCTTCCCCAATCCCAGTTCCCAGTTCAGCCCCAACCCCCACACATCCCCCCTCCATCTGCCCAGAAAGGCTGTTCTCCATCTCCAGCTGCCTCGTGGGTAAGCCCTGTCTCCAGTGAGGAGGTGGGTGGGACCCCTGGGGACAGACTCACCTGCCAGCACTCGGGTCCTGGGGACCCCACACTCAGCCCTGGAAGAGAGTCCCTGTGAGAGGTTTGCCCTGAATTCTGAGCAGAACCCCTCCTCCCCGAGAGCCTCCTGTGCCTGGGGTCTCTGACAGCTCAGGGCATGGTTGTGATGCGGATCCCTCCCAGACTAGGGCGTCCCCTCCCCTCCTGAGATCTCACCGAGGAGGAGCAGGGCCGTGAGGGTGGGGGTCATGGTGCCACTTGTCTCTGGATCTGGCTCTGCAGATGGAAGGAACTCAGTACCCACAGGACAGACAGAAGTACAGGGTGTGGCCGCTCGGAGGCTGTCCTGCCTGGTCATGGGGTTGTCATATATCAGCAGCCCTACAGGAAGGTGCACAGCCTGTCCCCAGGGGCTGGCTCTGGTGTCCATGACAGTGCTGCAAGTGAACCCTGAGTTTTCCTGAGATGTCCCGTCCAGGTGAGAAGACCAGGGCACGTCATTCCCTCCCAGAGCCTCCCCTGTAGGGTCTCCTTCGTTCTCAGCACATCCCCAAGGGCCCTTACCTCACACAGGGTCTCCGGTTCCCAGAGATGTTGCAGGGGGCATGGGTTCCTGCTGCTCTGCAGCCTCAAGTCAGCATAGACTTGCATGTGACCTTTCTGCACCACTCAGGCCCAGGTCACCATGGCAATGCACACAGAGGAGAAATACAGGGAAACAGGGAAGGAAACACAACCCCCTCCTGGCCTCAGAGTGTGGGCTGTCCTTCTGTCACAGCCTTCGTGGACTTCTCTATTTTCCTGTGTCCTCATCCACCTCCCCTTCCTGGGAACACGCCTGTGAGTCCCTTCTGTCTCCTCAGTGCCCCTTGTTTCTGGGGCGGAGCCGTCCTCCCCATTCTGGGGCCCTGCCTGCACGATGTAGGGGACAGTGCAGAGGTGAGTGCTCTAATTTGGGGGACAAAGTTGATTCTCATGTAAATATTACTCCATCATCCCCTGCCCATGTGACCTTAGCAGAGGGACCTAGTCTGTAGAGGGTTGTCCTGAACTCCGTTCCTCAGAGTGGTTGAGGGTACGTGGAACGAACCTATGCTTTAATCCAATGGTGATCTTAACTTAGGGCATTTTTTTGTTTGTTTGTTTTTTTCTTTGTTTTTGTTTGTTTTTTTTTTGTTTTTAACTACCAAACACTGAAAGATCAGCTGACCAACTCAAAGACTGGATCAGACTGAGTCCCTCAGAAAAAACCAGATATATACTATTGACAAACTCTCATCTAAAACAAAATTATCAAAGGAGATTTTAAATCAGTAGAGTTTGTCTTTGTATTTAATAAAATTAGCTGATAGAGATATCCAACAATACTGAATGTAAGAGAACAAGGTTTTATTAGGAAAAATTACTTTATTTCAATACTATTTTCAGGTAGGTGCACCTGGGTCATTCTGTCAGTGAAGTTTCCAACTCTTGATTTTGGTCACATCATGATCTGATGGTTGTGGGATCAAGCCCACACTGAGCTCTGTGTTGAGCATGGACCTGCTTGGGAATCTCTTTCTCTTTGTCTCTCTCCCCACCATCAAATCAAATAAATAAATATTTAAAAAATACTGTTTTCTGGCTGATGATACAGTAGTCATATGCATGCAATAATCTAATCACACATCCTTGAAATACATAAAGCAGAAGATCATACATAAATGGAGATTCAAACCAATATCTTTATGAGATGATATGATTTACAAATCTATTAATAAGATATGTTGGGTGGATGAAAATAGATTTAAATTTTTTTTAATGTTTTATTTATTTTTGGGAGAAAGACTGAATACAAGTGGGGGAGGGGCAGACAGAGAGGGAGACACAGAATCTGAACCAGGCTCCAGGCTCTGAGCTGTCAGCACAAAGCCCAATGGGGGGGTTGAACTCATGAACCATAAGATCATGACCTGAGCTGAAGTTGGACGCTTAACCAACTGAGCCACCCAGGTGCCCCGAAAATAGATTTTATAGAGTAGGTGCTTGGGTCAGATATGTACAGATAATATAAAGTTGTTCATGATTATGTAGAAAATAATTTATCATATGCTTATATAAAAAATAAGAGCCTAAACAAATAATAGGGTGTCACAAATGTAGCGAGAAGGAGGGAACGCACAACTTTTAGGTACATTTTGTACCTAAAATGTTAAGCATTTATTATGCAAAGATGGAAGTACCTCCAATTATTTCCAAATTGCCAGCATAGCCAGCCTGTCATCTGAGAAAGCTGCAACTTCATCAGCAATCACAATAAGAAGATAATATGAAAGGATGTAACTATTGAATGAAGAAGTAAGCAAAATACTAACACATGTAGTATTTGTTTAATTTAATGAAAGGAGGTGATGAAATGACATCACATGAAAACTGAGGAAAATCAGAATTAGATCATTAGACATATGGAGACATAGCAGGAGGGCAGAATAAGAGTTCCTGCCACCTTGCCCCCAGAGAATCAACATTGACCACCATGATCCGAGATGGCTGTACCCCATTTCTGCAGTACCCCCACGTCTGTGCCCGTGGTCTCCATCCAACTTCACATGATGGGGAGGACGGGTTCTGAAACTCACTTGATCTCATTTTATTTATGTACTTACTTACTTATTTATTTATTATTTATTATTTATTTATTTAGAGAATGAGAAAGTGCAAGTAGCAGAGAAGCAGAGAGAGAGAGAGAGGGAGAGACAGAGAGAATCACAAGCAGGCTCTGCACTCAGTTCAGAGCCATATGTGGGGCTCAAACCAACGCCCCAAGAGATCACGGCCTGACCTAAAGTTGGACGCTCAACCAACTGAGCCACCAGGTGCCTCCGCATGAACCCATTGTAATTTTTTTTATTTTATAATAGTTTATTTTCAAATTGGTTTACATATAACACCCAGTGTTCATCCCAACACGTGCCCTCTTTAATGCCCGTCACCCCCTCTCCCCCCCCCATCCCCCTCACCCTCAGTTTGTTCTTAGTCTTTGAGAGTCTCTTGTGTTTTATCTCCCTCCCTCTCTGTGTCTTTTTGTCCTTTCCCTTCCTCCCCTCCCCTCCCCCTGGTTTTTGCTTAGTCTCACAAAGTCCACCTATTCGTGGAAACATATGGTATCTGTCTTTTTCTGACTGACTTATTTCACTTAACATAGTACCCTCCAGTTCCATCCATGTTGCTACACATGGCCAGATTTCATTTTTTCTCATTGCCACGTAGTAGTCCATTGTATATATGTGCCACAACTTCTTTATCCATTCGTCAGTTGATGGGCACTTGGTCTCTTTCCATGATTTGGCTATTGTCAAAAGTGCTGCTATGAACATTGGGGTACACGTGCTCCTATGCATCAGCATTCCTGTGTCTCTTGGGTAGATTCCTAGCAGTGCTATTGCTGGGTCATAGGGTAGCTCTATTTTCATTTTTTTGAGGAACCTCCACACCATTTTCCAGAGTGGCTGCACCAGTTTGCATTCCCATCAACAGGGTAGGAGGGTGCCTGCTTCTCCACATCCCCGCCAGCAACTATAGTTTCCTGATTTATTCATTTTAGCCACTCGAACCGGTGTAAGGTGGTATCTCAGTGTGGTTTTGATTTGTGTTTCCCTGATGATGAGTGACTTTGAGTATCATTTCATGTGTCTGTTGGACATCTGAATGTCCTCTTTGGAGAAGTGTCTATTCATTTCTTCCGCCCATTTCTTCACTGGTTCACATTATTTGTTTTTCGGGTGTGGAGTTTGGTAAGTTCTTTATAGATTTTAGATATTAGTCCTTTATCTGATATGTCATTTGCGATGATCTTTTCCCATTCTGTTGGTTGCCTATCCATTTTGTTGGTTGTTTCTTTTGCTGTGCAGAAGCTTTTTATCTTGATGAGGTCCCAGTAGTTCATCTTTGCTTTTAATTCCCTTGCCTTTGGAGACATGTCGAGTAAGAAATTGGTGCGTCTTAGGTCGAAGAGGCTTTTTCCTCCTTTCTCCTCTAGGATTTTGACGGTTTCCTGTCTCACATTCAGATCTTTTATCCATTTAGAATTTATTTTTGTGAGTGGTGTAAGAAAGTGGTCTAGTTTCATTCTTTTGCATGTTGCTGTCCAGTTCTCCCAGCACCATTTATTAAAGAGGCTGTCTTTTTTCCATTGGATACACTTTCCCACTTTGTCAAAGATTACTTGGCCATATACCTGCAGGTCCATTTCTGAGTTTTCTCTTCTATTCCATTGGTCTATGTGTCTGTTTTTATGCCAATACCATACAGTCTTGATGATTACCGCTTCGTAGTAGAGGTTAAAGTCTGGGATCGTGATGCCTTCCACCTTGGTTTTATTCTTCAGTATTACTTTGGCTATTCGAGGTCTTTCGTGGTTCCATACAAATTTTAGGATTGTTTGCTCTAGCTTTGAGAAGAATGCCGGTGCAATTTTGATTGGGATTGCATTGAATGTGTAGATTGCTTTGGGTAGTATTGCCATTTTAACGATATTTATTCTTCCAATCCATGAGCATGGGATGTTTTTCCACTTCCTTGTGTCTTCCTCAATTTCCTTCATAAGTTTTTTATAGTTTTCAGTGCCCATTGTAATTTCTTTTTTTTTTTAATTTTATAATAGTTTATTTTCAAATTGGTTTACATATAACACCCAGTGTTCATCCCAACATGTGCCCTTTTTAATGCCCATCACCCCCTCTCCCCCCTCCCTCCTCCCCCTCACCCTCAGTTTTTTCTTAGTCTTTGAGAGTCTCTTATGTTTTATCTCCCTCCCTCTCTGTGTCTTTTTTTCCTTTCCCCTCTTCCCCTCCCCCTGGTTTTTGCTTAGTCTCACAAAGTCCACCTATTCGTGGAAACATATGGTATCTGTCTTTTTCTGACTGACTTATTTCACTTAACACTGCTAGGAATCTACCCAAGAGACACAGGAATGCTGATGCATGGGAGCACGTGTACCCCGATGTTCATAGCAGCACTTTCGACAATAGCCAAATCATGGAAAGAGACCAAGTGCCCATCAACTGACGAGTGGATAAAGAAGTTATGGTACTTATATACAATGGACTACTACGTGGCAATGAGAAAAAATGAAATCTGGCCATTGTAATTTCTAATTACATCGCCTGTGATGTTGAAGCGTTCATTCAGAGACCCACTTTCTCACCTGGGACATGGCTCAGTGTTGGATCAGACTCAGGCGAAGCTGAAGAAGTAGATGGTAATCATGATTTGAGGGGACCTCAGGCCTACATGTATAGTATGTACTGAATCAGACTGAGAGCAACTTCGGTCGATGCTCAGGGTCTAGTGGAGACGATGACTGCTCCATCCACTTCAGCCCCGTCTCTCTAAGGTGTCTGCAGAACAGGCATAGGTTATAGACAGAAATGTGTTCTTTGCCAGGAACAGCGCGTGGACCCAGAGTGGTCAGACGAGTGTCACTGAGAACATGGCCAGAGTTGCAGACGTTGGTTTCTATCGTGACCAAAACCTCCTGCATCATCTTCTGGCTTACCACCTGCTGGATTCTTTCCCCTCCTTTATTTATAGATTTAATATAACTATGCTCGTTAAATACTAAATGCTTCTTTTCTGAACTTACATATATAATGGTATAACTCTACACATGTTTCTTAAATCTTAAATTCTTTAAATCTTAAAATTTCCCTTTTTTTTCCTTGTGATGTTCCAAAGTGATTTGTATGACTGCTTGTCATTTTAGTTTGTGCTTTTTCTGCCACAAAATATTCCATCGCAGACGCAGGATGCAAGCGTTCATTAATTGTAATGTTATTTGTATTATTTTGTCTACACTGAATGACACCCTTGAAAATATTCTCATGCATGTAGCCAGCATGCATATGCACAGTGTTTTCTCTAGGATACATAGTTATGGGCTGGAATTGTGTCTCTTACTTTAACCAGGTGATTCCGGCCTACTCTCAACATTGAATGGAGCAATTTATTTTTATTTTTATTTTTTAAATTTTTATTTAAATGCACATTCATTAAAATACGGCATAATAATGGTTTCAGGAGCAGAGTTTACTGATCCATCACTTACGTCACTTACAGTGCTCATCCCAACAAGTGCTCTCCCTAATGCCCATCACCCAATTAACCCATCCCCCCACGCAACACCCCTCTAGCAACCCTCAGTTTGTTCTCTGTATTTGAAGGTCCCTTAAGATTTGCCTCCCTTTCTGTTTTTTTTTTTTGTCTTATTTTCCCTTTCTTTCCCCTATGTTCATCTGTTGTTTCTTAAATTCCACATATGAGTGAAATCATATGATATTATCTTTCTCTGACTGCCATATTTCACTTAGCATAGTACACTTCAGTTTGTGCAAATGACTAGATTTCATTCTTGCTGGTTGCCCCGTAATATTCCGTTGTGTATATATATCCCACATCTTCTTTACTCATTCATCAGTCGATGGATGTTTGGGCTGTTTCCAAAACTTGTCTATTGTCGGTAACACTGCTATAAACATTGGGGTGCATGTGCCCCTTCAAATTAGCATTTTGGTATCATTTGGATAAATTCCTACTAGTGCAATTGCTGGGTGGTAAGGTAGTTCTATTTTTAATTTTTTGGAGGAATCTCCATACTGTTTTTCACCAGTTTCCATTCCCACCAGCGGTGCAAAAGTATTCTCTTTCTCCACATCCTTGCCAACACTTGCTGTTTCCTGAGTTGTTAACTTTAGCCATTCTGACAGGTGTGACGTGGTATCTCACTGTGGCTTTGATTTGTATTTCCGTGATGAATTATGTGGAACATCTTTTCATGTGTCTGTTAGCCATCTGGATGTCTTCTATTGAAAAGTGTCTGTTCATGTTTTCTGCCCATTTCTTCACTGGATTTTTATTATTATTATTATTATTATTATTATTTTTTTTTTTTTGGTGTTGAGTTTGAGAAGTTCTTTATATATTTTGGATACTAACCCTGTATCAGAAATGTCTTTTCAAATATCTTCCTCCATCCAAAGGCTGCCATTTAGTTTTCCCAAAGTTTATTTTTGCTTTTGTTTCCCTTGTTCCCAGAAATGTATCTAGTAAGAAGTTGCTGCAGCTGAGGTCAAAGATGTTTGTAACTGAAAGGGAACACTCAGTGCTCTTCAAAACAAGTACCTTCTTTATACCCATCACCTATCTAGCCCATCCCCCCACCCAGCTCCATCCATCAACCCTCAGTATGTTCTCGATAGTGAAGGATCTCTTATAGTTTGTATCCCTCTCTCTTTTTACCCCTTCCCAAATGTCCACCTGTTTTGTTTCTTAAATTCCACATAGCAGTGAAATCATTTGGTATTTGTCTTTCTGAAATTGACATTCTAGCTTGATCCTGGTCATTGCAAAACAAGATTTCATTTTTTGATGGCTGAGTAATATTCCACTGAATACATATTCCACATCTTTATGAAGGGAGCAATTCATACTCCTTCCAGGAATGTACTGGGATTCTAAGTACACAGTATTTCCCCCAACAACCAATTTTGCAATTGTGTTCTCTGGCCTCGCTTGTGGATGTGCCAGGATCGGAGATCACAATTGCCACTGACATGGTGGCATTACACTGAGATGGAAAATACCAGGATTTTTCAAATAGAAGGAAGCATCAGGGTCACCGGTGAGATGTGCTCCAGCAGGATCACACTTACTTGTGGAGGATGACTGTGTCCATGACATCCTAACTGGGCACATGGGCATTCATTCGGCACCGAGATGTCGGCCATGAAGTGTGTGTTTACACTGAAGAAATGGGCAAATGACACAACTAATAGCTTTTTAAAAACCGAGAATTTCTTAGAGCCGTGTAGCAGCACAGCACCAGGCTGTCACTTCAAACACCCCTGTGTTCAGTCAGACTAATGGTATTTCTGGAAAATACTCCTGGAAGCATTGGATAAGAGAGAAGAGATCTATGTGTCCAGGGTAGCGTAAGGGAATGGTTTTCTATTCATCTGTTTTCATTTAGACCCTATTTCACCCCATCTGTTCAGTTATTCTTAAGCAAAGTCTGTGTTCTGAGCAGAACCAAGGTATGCCTCCAAGAGTGTGGAGGGTGTGGCTAATCAAAATACAGGTGAATGTGTATTAGTATAAAAGTGGACCAGTGTGTCAAGCTGTGTATAGATGTGGATCCACCCCTGTGACATGAATGTAGCCTCATGTTATAAGAAAGAGAAAGACGGGAGCCAGTCAGGGACAATCAATATTGTTAGGGAGGGAAATTACGAGGTTAACTGCAGAAAAGTCCTCTATAGATAAGACATGTTCTCTCGAGACATTTCCTACATGCCAACCACTTTTAGTCCTCTGGATATTCTAATAGACAGTTCCCTCAATGTATGCTCCGATTTTCTTCCAGATTTTACCTCCCTCAGTGGTGGGGACCTACCTTCCTGAATGGTTAGTCTTCTCTCTGTTGAGTTTATCTCCTGGCTGCATCTTGATGTCTTCTCTGACTGTGTGGAGCTTGAATGAGCAGCACCCGGAGAAGCATCAGGATCAAGGCAGACGTGCCCATCTGGATGAGATTCTCCACTGTGTCATCTTGGCTGTTTGAGGCTAGAGATTGTGGTGGTCAGGAGCGACAGAGATCCCTCTGGGATCCCTGCATGTCCACTGGGGTCACCTGCATTGATTGACAGGATTTGACCCTGTGAGCTCAGTCCCATAACTGAGAGTTTCTCTCATTCTTCCCTCCTAGATCTGACTTGTTTTGTGATGGTCTGAAGATATCAGCTACTGCTGAGTCAAAAATAGAGCCTTTCATTGAGGAGACACAGGAATGCTTAAGCAATCGCTCCTCTCATCTCCAGAGAGTCCCTGAAACTAGCTAATGCCAATCTCAATCTCTGGAGGGAAGCATCTCCAGCATCTCATCTTCCATCTAATTAGGAGGCAAAAATAAACATTTGAGGCTTCATTTTGTCCTAACAACCAAGAGCATGATGGAGTGAAAGGCTGGGTCTACCTTTTCATTCCTGCCCATGAGTCAGCTCCTCTTCATCCCTGACTTGGGATTATATATTTCTTTTTTAAAATTTTTTTTAACGTTTATTTATTTTTGAGAGACAGAGCGTGAGCAGGGGAAGGGCAGAGAGAGAGGCTGATACAGAATCCGAAGCAGGCTCCAGGCTCTGAGCCATCAGCACAGAGCCCGATGCGGGGCTCGAACTCACAGACTGTAAGATCATGACCTGAGCTGAAGTCGGCCACTTAATCGACTGAGCCACCCAGGCGCCCCATGATTATATATTTCTAAAGCAGTTTGTATTCTTCTGTCTAGCAATCTATTATTAAAAAAAAAATACATGATGGAATATGTGCAACCCAGCAGGCAATCTGCCTAAGAGCAAGGATTACCACAATTAACATAAGCTCTAGTTACTCAATCAGTTGGTCATTTAGATAGTGTAGTTGGTAAGAAACGAACAAAAAGAGCTGTGTTGTACACTCCTGAGGGAGAAGGAGGGAGCAGTGTCAAAGGGCCCATCACCGTCTATATCCCAGAGTGGACTGTGAGCGAGAGTCTCCCAGAGGCCACACACAATTCCCTTCTGCCTGGAGGGAGGGCCCCAAGGGGAAGTGCCAGCCCCTGCCTTACCTGTCACCACCAGGGGCAGGAGGTCACTCTGCTGTGACCAGCCATTGTGATATTCACACTGATATCACGCTGCATGGTGTGAGCTCCTAGATTGAAAGTAGAAACTGGCCTTGTTGCTGGAATCCTGTGAGATCTCCATGCGCATGGGTTCAGGGACCCTCTCTTTATACAGGCGGTAGACATCAGCCTGCAGAGACGCCTGACACCAGATGGTCACAGGGCTCCCACTGGTGATGCTGGGGCCGGGGTCAGCCCAGATGGAGGGTTTGGGGAGGGATGCTGGAAAGGAATCAAATGGGGAATTGCAAGGGTGCCCTTCTCCCCTGTTTCCACATGTCACCCTAAGGCCTCTCCCAGCATGGTCACCATCAGCACAGACCCTCTGTGCCCTCCAGCTGCCCGGGGGGTTGTTCGGTGGAAACAGGAGGCCCGGGAGAGATCCACCCACCTGTTCCCTGACCCCTGGGCTCCGACACAGCCCTGGAAGTTTCTGTAGACACAATATATATATAATGACTACAACATAAAGGGGTGAGGACAAAGACATTTATATGTTTGTAACATTCCTACATTACACTTGAAGAAGTAAAATACTAATTCTAACTTGATTGTGTAAAGTTAGATATGTATATGAGAATATCTAGAACAGTCACTTCAACAGAATCCAAAGAAATATAGTTAAAACGTCAATAGGGAAATTAAATTGGAATACTAAAAATATTTTTTTAAAGCCACGAAAGGCAGAAAAAGAAAAAAAGAAGAACAAAAGAGGGGACAAACAAAAATAAAATGGGAAATCTAATAACAATCTTATCAGGAATTACATTAATGTAAATGATCTAAATACACCACGTAAAAGACAAAGATTTTAAGACAAGTTTAAGAAAAACAACTACAATCAAGACTATTTTCAGTCTATAAGAAATTCACTTCAAACACAATGATGTAAATGGGTGAAAAGTAAAAGAATGAACAAGGTGGATGAATCTTAAAAACACTGTGCTAAGTAAAAAATCCAGACACGAAAAGTCTCATATTGTATGATTCCACTTATATGTACCAAATAGGCAGATTCACGGATACAGGAATTGGAACAGAGATTGACAGGGGCTGGTGGCAAACAGTCATGGGAGTTAATTATTTAACGGGTAGGGCATTTCTGTTTGGGATAATAACAATGTTCTGGAAATGGATAGTGGTGATGATTATCTAAGATGGTAAATCTACTTCATGCCACTGAATTATATACTTTAGTAATGGTTAAAATGGTGAATTTTATGTAATGTAACCACATGAAAAAGTAGAAGGGTGCCTGGAAGGCTCAATCAGTTGAGCGTCTGACTTCAGCTCAGGTCATGATTTCACAGTTTGTGAGTTTGAGTTCCATGTTGAGCTCTGTGCTGACAGCTCAGAGCCTGGAGCCTGCTTTGGATTCTGCGTCTCCCTCTCTCTCTGCCCCCTCCCCCACTCATACTGTCTCTCTCTCTCGAAAAATAAATAAAAACATTTTAAAAAGTAGAAGAATGAAAAATGCACTATCCCAACATTAAAGAAACTTTAAATGGTTATATAGTTTCCAATTGCTGCTGTCATAAATGACCACAAACTTGGTGTCTTAAAGTAACATAAATTTATTATAATTCTGGAGGTCGGAAGTACAGAATCAGTCTCACTGGTAAAAAGTCAAGAAATAGAGGGACGTTCACCTACTTTATCTTCATCCAGAACTGGAAGTCTCGATGCAATTGATTTCTCAATGTTGACCATGTAGCCTGTAAATCTGGAATTTTTTAAAAACTTTAGTTAACATACAGTGCAATCCTGGTTTCAGTAGAGTTTAGTGATTCATCACCTACATATCACACCCAGTGTTCATCCCAACAAGTGCCCTCCTTCATGCCCATCACCCACTTAGCCCATCCCCCCCCACATCTCCTCTCCAGCAACTCTCAGTCTGATCTCTGTATTTAAGAGTCTTTTATGCTTTGCCTCCCTCTTTGTTTCAATCTTATTTTTTCCCCTTCCCCTATGTTAATCTATTGTGTTTCTTAAATTTCACATGAGTGAAATCATATGATATTTGTCTTTCTCTGATCGACTTACTTCACTTAGCATAATGCATTCTAGCTCCATCCATGTCATGCAAATGGCAAGGAAACTTTTTAATTTGGACAATACATCTTTATACAATTTTTTGTCTTCTGTGCACACACCTGTGTAATCTTGGAGCAGTATAATTATTATTCTTATCCATTTCAGTGCTTATCACTTTGTTTTGCTTCATTTAATGGGTTGGTCCTTCCAATAAAATAAATTCAATACCATGCTGAACACAAATGGTCATAGGAAATATACTTGAATCATTCCCAATCACAGAGAGGACTTCAGGTTCTCCCCTTTAAAAATGATGGCTAAGTGGTGATTGCTAAACATGCCTCTGTAAGTTTTAAGAAATAACCTTTTATTTCTGATGAGTTTTTACTTTCATGATGAATTTTATCCAAAGCTTTGTCTGCATCTATTGAGATTATTTATTTTTTAATTTTTAGTTAAAGTACAGTTGACATATAATATTAGTTTCATGTGAACAATATAGTGATTCAACAATTACATACATTATGAAATGCTCACTATAATAAGTGTAGTTATTTAGTGTCAAAAACAAATTATTACAATATCATTGGCTATATTCCTTATCCTGAATTTTGATCTCTGTGGCTCATTTATTTTATAACTGGAAGTTTGTACCTCTTAATCCCCTTCACTTCTTTCACCCATCCCCTGTGGCAACTGCTAGTTTGTGAGATGGTCAGTTTTTTTACTTATTCTGTTAATGTTTTGGATTATATGGATTGATTTTTAATATTTTAAGCTACTCTGTTCTTCCTCTCCCCTGCAAAATCCAGTATGGTCATGATATATTGTCCTTTCTATATACTGCTGAATCTTATTTGAGAATGTTTTGTTTAGAGATTTACATCTAAGTTTGTGTGAGAGACCTTTCCATGCCTTTCCCATTCTATAAATTCCTTGCCAGGCTTTGGTGTCAATATTTTCCTAGCCCGATAAAATATTTCTTCTTCTTCTTTTATTTTCAGGAAAGACTTGTGTAATTCTGGGGTGTGTGTGTGTGTGTGTGTGTGTGTGTTTCATAAGTGCACAAGTGTTTGGAGGATATTGCCAACGAAGCCTCCTCAACGGACCCATTTATATATTACAAGATGATTATCACTATGGCGTTAATTAGCAGTTCGATCCCATGACATAGCTGCCTTTTTATGTGATACGAACATTTAAGATCTACTGTCTTTGCCACATTCAAGAAGATGATACAGTATTTTTCCATCGTATAGATACACCACATCTTCTTTATCCATTCATCAGTCGATGGACATCTGCGCTCTTTCCACACTTTGGCTATCGTCCATAGCGCTGCTGTAAACACTGGGGTGCATGTGACCCTTTGAAACAGCACACCTGTATCCCTTGGATAAATACCTAGTAGTGCAATGGCTGGGTTGTACGGAAGTTCTATTTTTAATTTTTTGAGGAACCTCCATACTGTTTCCAGAGTGGCTGCACCAGTTTGCATTCCCACCAGCAGTGCAAAAGGGTTCCTCTTTCTCTGCATCCTCACCAGCACCTGTCGTTGCCTGAGTTGTTAATTTTAGGCTTTTTCCTTTCTAACACGTCCATTCCTGGTTCCTGGTCTCCCGGGCCGTATGTCTGATGTGTAACATTCACATCCTTCAGGGTAAACACTCTCCCATTTCCATTTTGGTTTTCTCCTTTCACTCATGGATTATTGAGAATCCGTTGTTTTATTTCCAGAATGTAGGGACACTAGCTGTCTTTGATGGCAGAATCCGGTCACTCCCAGAGGGTCCCAGGAGTTCCTACTGGTCTATGTTAGGAGTCCAGGCTGGCGGGGGCCGTTAGGTGGGCTCCGTGGGCAGCTCCGGAGCCTCCTGGGGCCCCTGGGGCCCCTCCGCTGGAGTGCGGGGTGTGGGTCCTCTCTGGGCTAGCGGATGGCTAGGGCAGCATACACGCTGGGCTCTGCTGGGGGGTCCTCGAATTGGGAGGAATGGGGGGCACTCGTCTCCCGTCTGAGGGTCAAGTGGCTCAGCTGGGCGTAGGTCACGTCCGCGGGGGCGTCAGATGCAGCAGCCTGCAGTGGGGGGAGTGAGAGGGGAGGTGTGTGGTTGGGTGGGGGAGCCTGGGAGCCCGGAGAAGAAGGACCCACCTGACCGTCCATCTGCCTGTCTTCCTCTGCTCGTCTGTCTGCTGTGTCCGGCAATTCCCCCGACAGGCGGAGAAGACGTGGTCAGTCCCCGACCGAGTCTCGATCTTGAGCGGCTCACCTGGGCGTACGTCCTTCCTTGGGGGTCTTCGTCCTGCGTGTCCTGCTGGAGACAGACAGTGAGGGGGAGATTCGCCTCCTTGATTCCACTCGACGGCCTCAGTGAATTTTCCACACTGTTGCCGGAGTGATGCTTTTAGGCAGCTTAGGTCAATTTCCTGGTGGACTCTTCAGGAGCCAGTCAAGGGGGGCATGTAGGAGGGCCTGTGAGCTCACAGCAAGAGGACCCCGGGTGCCCAGGGAGGGAGAGGGCATCCGTGGGACGCCGCTAAGACTGGGCAGTGCCAGGACACAGGCGTGCCTGCTGGTTCAAGTTTGGCAGCAGGAGGGCCCTCGGGGTCTGGACGGGAGCAGGGGTCTCACCCGCAGGTCCAGCTCCACCCCCTCCTCAGGCTGTGTGTCTTGCACGGCAGCATCTGCTGGGCAGAAGGGGGTGTATCTCTTGGCAAGGTCCCCTGGGCTCTCTCAGGGCCGCAGACCCCACCCTGCGATCCGGGGATCCAGCAGTGGGGTGAGGGGCCCAGGTCACACATGCAGGCATGCGGTCCTCATCCCCAGCCCCCAGCCCCCCAGCCCCCCCACCACCACCGGGCGGCCCCATTCCTCTCACAGAGGGCCTCCTCCTGGGCGGCAGCAGCTGGCCTGGAGCTGGGGAGGAGAGGGGGTGTTAGGGGGCACAGAAGGGCAGACGGGAGGGGGTCTGGGGGTCTTCGGCACGAGTTACCTGTCCTGCAGGCCTCTGTCCTTGGGCTCTGGGTCTGCGGCCCCTGCAGGAGGTTGGGAATCAGCCTCCCCCCAGGCTGGGAGGTTGTGAACCCCCCTCCCCCATGTGATCCCTTAACACATATTCCCTGCGTTTCAACACCTCCCAGGATGGAGAAGAGGGAAATGCATTACGTTGGCGCGTGGCTGCTGACCTCACGTGTTTTCGTTCTAGACTCTCTGACGTGAGACTCTGCAGAAGTGTCTACGCTGGCCTTTCCCACATCTGGTCTCCCTCTGGCTGGTGCCCTGAGCCGCCCTCCGTCCACCCACGGGACAGCCACCACCCTCTGGGGCTGGTCACCCCCGTCCCTTCTCACCCGGCTTCCTGCCTTTGCCCTGACGCCGGCGACGGACGAGGAGGAGGACGAGGAGGCAGAGCAGTAGAAGAACGAAGGCCCCTGCGGCCCCAGTGAGGACGTACAGGTACCAGTTGGGACCTTGGGCAGGGCCACGCCACGAATGAGCCAGTGATGCCATTTAACTGAGCGCCTGCTGTGTGCCAGGCACGTGCTGAGCCCTGGGCATTCACCTGTGACCCTGGCAAGGACCACACGGCAGGGGACTGCCGCCCGCCCACCCATTCCACAGACAGGAAACTGAGGCACAGAGAGGCTGACCACGTGTCCCAGGTGGCCCAGCGTGGAGGCGGCGGGGCTGGGACTGGAACCCGGGCTGAGGTTCCCTGTGCTCTCCTCCTGCTGCCCCCAGGCCGACACCAGCTTGGGACTCTGGGCTCCTCATCTGCAGGCGGGTCTGTCCCAGCGTCTTCATCTGGGGGTCCTTCCAGGTTCTGCTTATTACCTGACACCCCAGCCACTGTCCTCCCGCCCCTCCCCCTACAGGGTCACCCTCACTGCCGCAGAGGGTCAGGCCCCCATAGAATCATGACCTGGAGGGGCTTCCCCGTGAGCCCCCCTCTTCCAGGGGGTCAGAGCCACGGTCAGAACTAAGGGGTCTAATCTGGGCCAGGACTCTCTCCTTTACACCTGGGGAAACTGAGGCCCAAACAGGGGATGGGCATGTCCAAGCCAGTGTCTCCAGAGGAGCCTGAACTGACAGCATAACTCAGCCCCTGCTCCCATGGACGCACCCGCCTCCTCCTGACAGAGACCCTCACTTACCCGCAGAGGCTCCTGGGGGTGAGGGGCGGGGGGGCTGCCCTGCTCCCCAGTGCACCCTGGCTGCCCCTCCCTCAGCTGGGCTCCCACCCTCTCCCTCTGCCATGACCACCCCAGCCCTGCTCCCCCAGCCTCAGAGCCCCTGGAGCCTGGTGGTCACCCTGGCATCTCTGAAACACCAGGAGAAAGGCCCTGGCAGGAGCTACCCTGACTCACCAGCTGTTGAGCTGGGATCTGTGGCCCTATGGCCCCCAGGGTCCCCCTCCTCCTCCTCCTGGAGAATTTTGGTGACAGGGACAAGGGAAGGGGCAGGGAGGGGCCTGTTTCCCTCCTGTTCTCTGAGGGGTGGACCCCTCTGCTGATGCTTCCCCGGAGCCCCTTCCGTCACAGCGCAGCCCAGAGCTCTCCTGGACACAGGGCCCAACAGACAATATTGGGACACAGAGGGGACAGGGCGGGGGCCCCTCACCTGAGACCTGGAGCTGCAGGGGCTCACTGGGATATGACAACAGATAGGGGGAGGTGCCATCTGAGCTGTAGCACCTGTAGGTCCCCCCCTGGGATGAGGTCACAGGACTCATGGAGAATTCAGCCTGGTGCTGCCCAGCTCGGTACTCCGATCTACGACGCAGGGGGGCACCGGCTGCCCCCTCCCTGGACAGAAGGAAAGTGTCCACAGAGCTCCAGGACTGACACAGCAGGGTCACGTTCTCTCCTGAGGCCACCGTGGGTCCTGGCTGCACCGAGAGGGAGGGTGTGGAGGGGAGCTGTCCTAGAGAGATGGAGGCGGGTGAGGGGCTGTCCATCCTTGTTCTGACTTGAGTCTGTCTGTCCTCTGAGTCTCTCCCCTCCCCCATCCCGTCTCTCTGTCTCTCTCCCTCCTGGGGACCCCACACCCCTGGTCCCAGCCATCCCCTCCTGAAGCTTCCCCAGCAAGTCCTGTGCAGAGTCTGGGGCCCTAACTGAACTCATGTCCCCTCACCTGTAACCAGGATGTCCAGGGGGTCACTGGGGGCCGACCACTCAGAGGAGAGGTTGTGTCCACCATAGCATGTATACCGGCCCCCGAGGGAGGGTCTCACTGGGCCCAGGGGGAAGTCGGCCCCAGAGAGCCCAGCCTGGGGCTGCTGGCCAAGGTGCTGGGGAGGGTCACGGGCCCCCTCCTTGTACAGAGCAAATCTGTCATAGCCGACATCGGAGCGACACTGGAGGGTCAGGCTCTGTCCAGGGGACACGACGGGGCCCTGCTGGGTCAGGAGGGAGGGCTTCCTGGACAGGCCTGGGAGAAGACCAGCCATGGATTGAGGGGCTGATTCTCCCCAAACCTCCCTTCTCCCGTCCTGACCCCCAGGTCTGACTGTCTCTCCCTCTGTGTCTCTGACCTGTGAGATCCCTGTGGTCCCCTCACCCCACCCTCTCATCTGAGAGAGTCTCCATACCTGTTTGGTGCCTCAAAACCTGGATGGGAAAAAGCCAGACTCCCTCACCTGAGACCAGGAGCTCCAGGGGGTCACTGGGGGGTGACCACTCACGGGGTGTGTGGCTGTAATAGCCATAGCATCTGAACGTCCACCTGAGCCTGGGGGTCACGGGGCCCACAGGAAATAGGGCCTGGAACTGCCCACTGGTGTGTCTCTGGGAGTCCAGGGTGGAGGAGGGCCTGGGTTCTCCTTCCTTCATCAGGACGAACTTGTCAAATGCTATCTGTGAGGCACACTGGAGGGTCACCTTCCCTCCTGAGGTCACGATGGGGCTGGGCAGGGCTGAGAGACTGGGTTTGCCCTGGAATCCTAGGGGAGGAGGAGGGGGCGTGTTACATAGGACTCAGATCCCCCCACAGTGTCCCCAGGGCTGGGCTGTGAGAGGGAGACACTCTGAGAGCAGACCCCCTCCCTGAGGGCAGAGCCGGGGACTGGGACCCTGAGGGACTGGCACCTGTCATCACCAGCTCCAGGGGGTCACTGTAGTCCGACGAGGAAGTGGGACTGTGATAGTAACAGCGATATCGTCCTGCATGTACATATTCCATGTACGTGATGGAGAACTTGGCCTTGTCCCCAGACTGCAGTGCGGGCTGTACGTATGGGTATACTGAGCTTCCCTCTTTATACAGATGGTACTCCTGGGCCTCCAGGGTCCCCTGACACCAGATGGTCACAGGTGTCCCCCAGGGGACCACAGAGCCTGGCTCAGCCCACAAGGTGGGTTTGGGGAGGGTCCCTGGAAGGAAACAGAGGCTGGATTATAAGACTCTCCCCATCCCCAGTTCCAAGCTCAGTCTCAACCCCCAGACGTCCCCCCTCCATCCGCCGAGAACTCTATCTCCATCTGCCTGGTGGGTGACCCCTGTCCCCAGTGAGGAGGTGGGACAGGACCCCTGGGGACACACTCACCTGCCTGCACTCGGATCCTGAGGACCACACTCAGCCCTGGAAGAGAGTCCTTGTGAGAGGTTTGCCCCGAATCCTGAGCAGAACTCCTCCTCCTCATGAGCCTCCTGAGCCTGGGGTCTCTGAGAGCCCAGGGCCTGGCTGTGACGCTGGTCCCTCCCAGACTGGGATGTCCCCTCCCCTCCTGAGATCTCACCAAAGAGAAGCAGGGCCGTGAGGGTGGGGGTCATGGCGTCTCTTGTCTCTGGCTCTGCAGATGGAGGGAACTCAGTGCCCGCGGGACAGACAGAAGCACAGGGTGTGGCCAGGCTGGTTCTTCTGGTCATGGGGCTGTCACGTCAGCAGCCCTGCAGGAAGGGGAATAGCCCGGCTGTCATTTCGCCAGGGCAGAGGCTGGGGCAGGCAGCAGGCTTTGCAGATGTCTCTGACCACATCTGAGGCCTCATATGATCCATAAACTCTTGTCTTCCTGGCCTGCCACCCGCTTGTGACCCGAGCTTCAGCATGTATTTATTGAGTTTGCAATGTACCTAGCCCGGAAATACATCACTGGACAGGAGTGATTCAAACTAGTTTGCAGAGCTCAGATTACCAAAACAAAACCCCCAGACCAACAGAGAAACATAGTTAAAAACGGAGCATCTGGCGTATTATTTTCCTGTCGTGTTGCTGCCGTAGCTAACCACTACAAGCCTGTGGGGTAAAGCCGCACAGATTTACGAAGGTACCGTTTTGGAGGGCCGAAGTCCTAAATGGACACACTGAGTTTAAATCTGGGTGTCCCCAGGCTGTGCTCCTAATGTTTTCAATGTTTATTCTTGAGAGAGAGAGAGAGAGAGAGAGAGACAGAGCACAAGCGGGGGAGGTGCAGAGAGAAAGGGAGACACAGAATCCTAAACAGGCTCCAGGCTCTGAGCTGTCCGCACAGAGCCTGACGAGGGGCTTGAACCCGCGAACCACAAGCCAATGACCTGAGCTGAAGCTGGATGCTCAACCGACGGAGCCACCCAGGCGCCCCAGGCCGTGCTCCTTCCAGAGGCCCCAGGCATGAATCGTTCGTTCGTCTTGCCTGCTATCTTCAGGACATCGCATCACTCCACCCGCTCCGGGGTCACTTCTTTGGCTCTGACCCCCTGCCTCCTTCTTTCACTCCTAAGGACCTTCGTGGTGACTCAAGGCCAGGCGTTCTGTGTCTCCTGGAGCCCGGGAGCCACCGAGAAGGTCTCTCGCAAAGGAGAGTCGTTCTCTGCAGAAATGGCACAGTTGGTTCCCAAATCTCTGGTACCTGTGCCCTCCTGCATCCGTGTGGTTCCCTGCCAAAGGTCGCTGACCTTGTCTGCCACAGGTGCTCCCAACACCACTGCATCTCTTGGGTCATACGGCTCAGGCCGGGCCCGCTGCAGAGACTGCTCTTGTTCTGGACACCACTCAAAACCAACGGCCACTCAAGACACTCAGTGAGTGGGTGGAGGTCGCATGCCCAGGTAGCCGTATGTTGTCTCCACGTGAATTTTTGTCTGGTTAGCAGGAGGATTAGACGGAGCCATGAGTCTTCACCTTGGATGGGGTATCTCAACACGTCTCAGGCAGCTGTCTTCCTAGAGGCCTCCCCGAGGCAGCCGGAGCCCAAGCTTTGGGGAGATTTATTTCCCACACTCTTACAAAGCGCCCAGAAGAGTGGCCATTTCCTGTTTCACGGATCCGATCAGCACGGTGTGTTCCTGTGTGATGTCCTGTGTAATGGAGGGGCAGTCGTGGTCCCCGCAGCCTTGGTAACACAGGGCTGGAGACAGAACGCAGACCTGAATGTGGACGGTGAGGGCGTATTGCTGGCCCCGACAGCTAACCGCATGTTGAACCCGATGGCTTTTACAGAAAGAGCCAAGAAAATAAACCCGCCAATCAGGAGCAGCACAGCAGGTGTCAGGGGGCAGGTGGGTTTTCTATGGGTCTTCGGATGGAGTTCAAGTGGAAATTGGAATGACCCGATACGCAAGAACCTGCTTCTCCAAGGTCCGTCTCTGCCTTCTGCGAAAACCAAGTAGGTGAGTCGAGTGGGGATGCAGAAGACATCGCTGCCCCTGTATCTGTTCGAGTTCTTGGTAGTGAACGAATCTGTGCAATCTCTTCAAGACTGCGGAACTATGGGGGCGCCTGGGGGCTCGGTCGGTTCAGTGACAGATTTCGGCTCAGGTCATGATCTCACAGTTCATCGAGTTCAAGCCCCGCACTGGGCTCACTGCTGTCAGCCTGTCGGCACAGAGCCCACTTCAGATTCTCTGTCCCCCTCTCTCTGCCCCTTTAAATAAATATTAAAAAGAAAGAGTTGCAGAATTACTTTCGTTCCACTATTTTGGTAGGGAGAGGTGTTTCCAGTGCCTTCCACATGGCCTTTCGTTTGCTGAATCTCTTACTCCACACGTCAGAAAACCACTCCCCTTGGGCGCCTGGGTGGCTCAGTTGGTTGAGCGGCCAACTTCAGTTCAGGTCATGATCTCATGGTCTGTGAGTTCGAGCCCCACGTCGGGCTCTGTGCTGAGGGCTCAGAGCCTGGAGCCTGCTTCAGATTCTGTATCTCCCTCTCTCTATGCCCTTCCCCTGCTCATACTCTGTCTCTATGTCTCTCAAAAATAAATAAACATTAGCATTAAAAAGGGCACATGTTGGGATGAACACTGGGTGTTATATGTAAACCAATTTGAAAATAAACTATTATAAAATTAAAAAAAAATGAGAAAGGTTAGGGGCGCCTAGGTGGCTCAGTTGGTTAAGCATCCAAATCTTGATCTCAGCTCAAGTATTGATCTGGGGGTGGAGAGTTCAAGCTCGATGTTTGGCTTCACACTGGGTGTGGAGCCTCCTTAAAATAAATAAATAAAAGAAAGGCCCATATATTCAGGAATGCAAATATTGTCGGAATAAATGAAGCAAATAAATAAATAAATAAATAAATAAATAAATAAATAAACGTTTAAAAAAATAAACAAAAAACAAAACAAAAAAAAACAAACCGCTCCCCATTGTTGAGGACGTCTGTACTGCCTAAAGATTCCAGAACTAGAAAAGTAACTACAACGGTGGGTTCAGGGCCCCACTAATCACACTTCCTCCGTATGCCTCCACTCTCACTGGCCCGCTCAGGCATCAGTAGGTTGGGGATCTCCAGAAGTAACTGAATATTTAATAAAATGGTAAGGCCAACAATGCATGTTTTAGTAAAATATATATATATATATCCGCAGGAGACAAGAGGTTACTATTTCACCAATAAAGAAGGCAATGGCATTGTTTTTAAATGAGGAGAGACAAAATGCTCAGAAACTGAAAAGCCTGCCCACAGGGCATGGAGATTCTGTCCGCTCTCAACTTCCAACACACTTTCCAAAAAGTGAGTGCGCGCGCGCGAGGCACAGGTCATAACTTCCTCCTCTCTGGAGAAACAGATTCTCCGGGAAAGAACTCCTCATGCCCATTTCTCCTACTCAGAAGTTCTGACTCTGTTACTTCCCATTTCAGAGTAGATACCAGATCTGAATCTGCATCTCTTGGTGAGTCTCCACTCTCATCTCGGCCCGACCGTTTCCTGAACTCCCACCCCAAGGCTCCCCTTCGCCTACGGATCCAACATATGTCGCCTGGCGTCCAGGACTTCATGGAAGTGACTGATTTTGCATTTCGAACCGATTTTATGCTATTAACACATACATTGTCTCTCCCAACCTCTTAAATAACTGTCCCTGACGGCGCAGGGAGTACGTTTCAGAATTTGTCATAATGACTCTGTAGACAAACAAAAGGAATTAAGCAACAAATTGTCCCATGGAATTCTAAGCCACAGCTTCTCAGGGCTGAATCATCAGCAGACCTCACACTGTGCTCGAGCATGGGAGAGACAATAAATGAACGTTTACACGGCAAGTAAATACATTATTAATGCTTGGATAATATTTGCTTAATGGATCACCGATGCTTAATTTAAGACTGTTAATGAAGGAACAGTAAATTGATAACACACCACCAAGAAGAAAAATTTAAGGGGAATTTTAAAGAGGAATTCAAGGCTCGTTCTACAAGTACAAAATGACGTCATAAAAATATGACTCACTTTCCTTCCCCACAGAGTCAGGCAGAGGAGGGGAGTGAGTTTCACAATCTCGGTGACTTTCCTGCCGTCCCCAGCTGTGCGGAGAGGCCAGGGCACAGAGCTGGAAGGCCACACTGAGCAAGAGGACGCATGAGTAGGCATCATCGCCCTCCCACCCCTGCCCACATTTTGACACTGAAACTTTACAGGAAGCAGAACAGCCGTTTCCCCATTTGTCGGTCTCCGAAGTGGTCCCAAATGTGATGTGGACTTCTCCTTTCACAGGTAACCACTTCTACCCATCACGAGCACACAGTTGTGCACTGCAGGCACTGTCCAAATATGCCATCAGGTGACGAGGGCCTGGAGGCGGGTTCGGAGCCCGACAGCCAGGAGATTTATGGTTTCTGCCCAGGTGACCGCCTCCCCCGTGCACTTTGGTGGCAGACGTGGAGCACCTTTCTTCACAGCTATAGGTCATGGCCGGGGTGGTGAGTGGAGAAGACTGAGGGCTGGTAAGGAGGGGCAGGCTCTGCAGAGGAGGAAACCACGGGGCACACGAAAGAAGAGGTTTGTCCAATGGCACCTCAGACTGAGATTCGGGTTGTGCACTTTGGGGTCTGGAATACCACCCCAGCGACGTTGTCCTTATCTTTCTTACTGGTGATTTGTGCTTTCATAACTTGCTCAACTTTGGCTCCCGCCAGGTTTGTCCACAGTGAAGCTGCCATTAGCCCTTTGTAATTAGTCACTGATTTGTGGGGAGCTAGTTTGAGAGTAGGTACTTATCATGCTCCCCATTAAACCTCAACTAGCTGATTCTATCGGCCACTGACCATATGCTGAAGCAAATGCCTTCTCTCCTCCCAAATGTATTCATTTTTATATAAATAATATTGTTGACGGTATTTCACTGTATTTAAAGGCTATGAAACATAGCTGACGCTCCTTATATTTCTTTCTTTTGGGGTGCCTGGGTGGCTCAGTTGGTTAAGCGGCCAACTTCAGCTCAGGTCATGATCTCACAGTCTGTGAGTTCGAGCCCCACGTCGGGCTCTGTGCTGACGGCTCAGAGCCTGGAGCCTGCTTCGGATTCTGTGTCTCCCTCTCTCTATGCCCTTCCCCTGCTCATACTCTGTCTCTATGTCTCTCACAAATAAATAAACGTTAAAAAAATTAAAAAAAAAAGAAACATAGCTTATTTTTGAGAGAGAGCATGAGCAGGGTAGGGGCAGAGAGACAGGGAGAAAGAGAGAATCCCAAGCAGGCTCCATACTGTCAGTGCAAAGCCTGACACGGGGCTTGAACTCACGAACCGTGAAATAATGACTTGAGTTGAAATCGAGAGTCGGCCGCTTAATGGACTAAGCCACCCGGGTGCCCCTCCTTGTATTCTGCAATAAGCAGCAGCATGTAGGGGCGCCTGGGTGGCTCAGTCGGTTAAGCATCTGAATCTTGACTGGCTCAGGTCATGATCTGGTGGTCCATGGGTTTGAGCCCCGTGCCGGGCTCTGTGCTGACACCTCAGAGCCTGGAGCCTGATTCAGATTCTGTGTCTCCCTCTCTCTCTGTACTTCTCCCTGCTCACCCACTCTCTCTCACACAAATAAATAAATATTAAAAATTTGTTTAAAAAGCAACAGCAGCATCTAGACTTTCTGATTTCCCCATATCTTCATACTGATATCTGATGTTCTTCCAGCATTATTTTTTCTTTTCTTTACTAGTATGTTCTTTCATTTAACAGTTCACCCCAAAATTCACTTTATGTAAAGATAACTTTCTTATAAAAGGATGAAACTGGACCACTTTCTTAACACCATGCACAAAAGTACACTCAAAATGGATGAAAGACCTCATCAGTGAGAAAGAATGAAATCTGGCCATGTGTGGCAACATGGATGGAACTGGAGGGTATTATGCTAAGTGAAATAAGTCAGGCAGAGAAAGACAGATGCCATACGTTTCCACACATAGGTGGGTTTTGAGAGACTTAGCAGAAGACCATGGGGGAGGGGAAGAGGGGAAAAGAAAAAAGACACACAGAGAGACGGAGACAAAACATAAGAAACTCTCAAAGACTAAGAACAAACTGAGGGGTGAGGGGGTGTGGGAGGGAGGAGAGTGGGTGACGGGCACAGAGGAGGGCGCTTGTTGGAGTGAGCACTGGGTGTTACATGGAAAGCAATTTGACAATAAATTAAAAAAAAAAAGACCTCATTGTGAGACCTGAAACCATAAAAAACCCAGAAGAGAATGTAAGCAGTAATTTCTCTAAAATTGGCCATAGCAACATTTTTCTAGCTATGTCTCCTCAGGCAAGAGGAAAATGAAACCATTGGGACTACACGAAAATAAAAAGCTTCTCATAGCATAAGAAACCATCAACAAAATAAAAAGGCAACCTACTGAATGGGAAAAGATATTTGCAAATGATATATTTGATAAAAGGTTAATATCCAAGATACATAAAGAACTTAAACAATTCAACACCAAAAAGGCACAAATAATCTGATTAAAATGGGCAGAAGACTTGGATAGACACTTCTCCAAAGAAGACATCCAGATGCCCAACAGACACATGAAGAGATTCTCAACATCTCTCATCATCAGGGAAATGCAAATCCAAACCACAAGGAGATCCTGCCCCACACCTGTCAGAGTGGCTAAAATCAACAACACAAGGAACAACAGGTGTTGGCGAGGACGCGGAGAAAACGGAACTCTCGAGCGCTGTTGGTGGGAAGGCAAACTGGTGCAGTCCCTGTGAAAAACAGTATGGAGGTTCCTCGAAATATTCAAATAGAATTACCATATGATCCAGCAATTCCACTCCTGGGTATTTGCCCGAAGAAGATAAAAACACTAATTTGAAAAGACATACTCATCCCTATGTTTATTGCAGCATTATCTACAAAGGCCAAGATACGGAAGCAGCCCAGTCATGGATAAGGAAGCCGTGATGTGTACATAGACAGATACACACAAGGGATGTGACTCAGCAAAAAGATGAAATCTTACCGTTTGCGACAACGTGGCTGGACCTAGAGTGTATTGTGCGAAGTAAAATAAGTCAGATAGAGAAAGCCAATGCCATATGGTTTCACGTACATGTGGAATCTAAAAAACAAAAGAAATGAATAAGCAAACAGACAAAAAGCAGAATCTGATCTATAAATACAGAAAACAAACTGGCAGTTGCCAGAGGGGAAGGGAAACGGGGTGGGGGTGGGCACAAGGGGTGAAGGGGAGAGGGAGGCACAGGCTCCCAGCTGTGGAATGAATAAATCATGGGAATAAAAGGTACAACACAGGGAATACAGTCAATCATGTGGTGACAGCATCACGTGGTGACAGAGGGTAGCTACACTTTTGGTGAGCACAGCCTATCATACAGAGAGTTGAATCACTCTATTGTGCACCTAGTGCTAAGCTAAACATTCTGGGTCAACTATATTCAAATTAAAAAAAAAAAGAAGATAATTTTCTATTGTCTTTTACCTTCTGGATTTATCTAGCTCAATTTCCCAATGGTTCACCAGTACAAATAATGCTTCGATTAGTAGCCTTGGAATATATCTTTTCACATTTTTGGAGGGCATTTCCTAGGGCAAAAGCATAATTTGCATATGGTGTTTTGGTAAATAATGACAACTGCCCCAGTTTTTTTTTTTACACAAAAAAAGCAAAGCTTTTATTTTAAGGAAATTGATATTTCCCAAAGGTATAGAACTTCGAGGGTCTGGTTGGTTATCTCTTTTGGTAAATGTTAGAAAGAAATTGGATACTTTCATTTACTATTTAAAATGCAACCGCACTCTTGATGCCTGCTGGTTTTCCACGTGTCCAGGCTTCAGTCTTGCATTCCTACCAATAATATGAGAGCATTTCGGTTTATTCGTAGATTCGTAAAACCAAGTGGGCAAGCTTCTATTTTTTGCCAAAGAGAAAAAAATAACATTTTGGTTTCGTTTAAATTCGAAATTTTTTATAGAAGTAAATCTGAACTGATTTTCATGCTAAAGTGCCATTTTATTTTTTATTTTTATTTTTTTATTTTATTTTATTTTATTTTATTTTATTTTATTTTTTTTGTTATAATAGTTTATTTTCAAATTGGTTTACATATAACACCCAGTGTTCATCCCAACATGTGCCCTTTTTAATGCCCATCACCCCCTCTCCCCCCTCCCTCATCCCCCTTACCCTCAGTTTTTTCTTAGTCTTTGAGAGTCTCTTATGTTTTATCTCCCTCCCTCTCTGTGTCTTTTTTTTCTTTCCCCTCTTCCCCTCCCCCTGGTTTTTGCTTAGTCTCACAAAGTCCACCTATTCGTGGAAACATATGGTATCTGTCTTTTTCTGACTGACTTATTTCACTTAACATAATACCCTCCAGTTCCATCCATGTTGCTACACATGGCCAGATTTCATTTTTTCTCATTGCCACGTAGTAGTCCATTGTATATAAGTACCATAACTTCTTTATCCATTCGTCAGTTGATGGGCACTTGGTCTCTTTCCATGATTTGGCTATTGTCGAAAGTGCTGCTATGAACATTGGGGTACACGTGCTCCTATGCATCAGCATTCCTGTGTCTCTTGGGTAGATTCCTAGCAGGGCTATTGCTGGGTCATAGGGTAGCTCTATTTTCATTTTTTTGAGGAACCTCCACACCGTTTTCCAGAGTGGCTGCACCAGTTTGCATTCCCACCAACAGTGTAGGAGGGTGCCTACTTCTCCACATCCTCGCCAGCATCTATAGTTTCCTGATTTGTTCATTTTAGCCACTCTGACTGGTGTGAGGTGGTATCTCAGTGTAGTTTTGATTTGTATTTCCCTGATGATGAGTGACATTGAGCATCGTTTCATGTGTCTGTTGGCCATCTGAATGTCCCCTTTGGAGAAAATAGCCAAAGTAATACTGAAGAATAAAACCAAGGTGGGAGGCATCACAATCCCAGACTTTAACCTCTACTACAAAGCGGTGGTCATCAAGACTGTATGGTATTGGCACAAAAACAGACACATAGACCAATGGAATAGAATAGAAAACTCAGAAATGGACCCGCAAGTATATGGCCAACTAATCTTTGACAAAGCGGGAAAATGTATCCAATGGAAAAAAGACAGCCTTTTTAACAAATGGTGCTGGGAGAATTGGACAGCAACATGCAAAAGAATGAAACTAGACCACTTTCTTACACCACTCACAAAAATAAATTCTAAATGGATAAAAGATCTGAATGTGAGACAGGAAACCGTCAAAATCCTAGAGGAGAAAACAGGAAAAAGCCTCTTTGACCTAAGATGCACAAATTTCTTACTCGACACGTCTCCAAAGGCAAGAGAATTAAAAGCAAAGATGAACTATTGGGACCTCATCAAGATAAAAAGCTTCTGCACGGCAAAAGAAACAACCAACAAAACGAATAGGCAACCAACGGAATGGGAAAAGCAAAGCCTTTATTTTAAGGAAATTGATATTTCCCAAAGGTATAGAACTTCGAGGGTCTGGTTGGTTATCTCTTTTGATAAATGTTAGAAAGAAATTGGATACTTTCATTTACTATTTAAAACGCAACTGCAGTCTTGATGCCTGCTGGTTTTCCACGTGTCCAGGCTTCAATCTTGCATTCCTACCAATAATATGAGAGCATTTCGGTTTATTCGCAGATTCGTAAAACCAAGTGGGCAAGCTTCTATTTTTTGCCAAATAGAAAAAAATAACATTTTGGTTTCGTTTAAATTCTCAATTTTTTATAGAAGTAAATCTGAACTGATTTTCATGCTAAAGTGCCATTTTATTTTTTAAAATTTTTATGCTGTAGAAAAGTGTTCATTCTCATGGAAAATATTAAAATTTGGAAAAGAATACAGCACAGGCATTGGATTATTCTTTTTGCTGTTGTGAAATATTCTGAATTTTTATTTTTACTATTTATTTTATTTATTTTAAAATTATTTTTATTTTAGTATTTTTAAAAATTAATCAGTTTCAAGCATACAATACAGTGATTCAACACTTCTATACGTCACCCAGTGCTCATCATAGTAGGTGCCATTTTAATCTTTTTTATTAATTTCGTATTCATATAGTTTGCCATTTGTCTATTTTTCTTCAATTATTGACATCTCTCTATATAATGTTCATATACATGTATATGCATGTAATATAAATAGATGCAGAATCTTTGATGTATGTTACAAATATTTTGTTTTTCATTTGTGTTTTGACTTTTTGTTATTTTTTGTGCCATGAAAAGATGTGTTTATTTTTAATTAAAAAAAAACTTTTTTCATGTTAATTTCTTTTTGAGAAAGACAAAGACAGAGCACAAGCAGGGGAAGGGCAGAGAGAGAGGGAGACACAGAATCCATAGCAGGCTCCAGGCTCTGAGCTGTCAGCACAGAGCCCGATGTGGGGCTTGAACTCACAAACCACGAGATCATGACCTGAGCCGAAGTCGGACACTTAACCAACTGAGACACCCAGATGCCGCCTATTTTGCATTTAGAGCTCTGCCTTATTTAGAGTTTAACCTGTGTACTCTGCGACGTATGGGTCTAATTTCATCCCTTTCTGTCCAAAGCTATCTTTGCCCTAGTGATTTAATATACCATCTCGTTAGTATCTATCACATACTAAATTTCCATCTGCCCTGGAGTCTACGTCTGAACTTTATATCACGTTGCTTTTTCCTGTCTATTGTTGTGTCCATAGCAACTTGTCTTAAACGCGCGGTCACTGTGGCGGAGCTAGCCCGCTCCTACTTCCACTCCTGCACTTCGTTGCTCTTTCCCAGCTCTTCTTCCGTTTCCATTTATCCAGGTGGACTTTCATATCAACTTGCTTAGTTTGAGAAGGAAAACTCCTAGATATATTTTGGGGACTCAGTTACGTATATAAATTCACTTACAGAGAACTCACATCCCTTACGATGCCAAGTCATTCTATCCAGTGATAAAGGCACCTCTTTTCGTACAAGTCAATATTCGGTACCGTTCAGAAAAGTTTGAAAAGTATGTATTTGTGTATGTTTCAGGTTATGCACACAACTGAAAACAATCATTCCTTAGAATTTTCTTAACATCTCATTGATCTTCAAGGTGAAGTTGGGATTTATTTGTGTGTATGAAAGCTGTTGGTTCCTATAAGTTAATTTCGTAACAGCTAACAGATTTGATATTTTTTTTTACTGCTGAGTGACTTTCATCATCAGGTCTCTAGGGCTTTCCATGTCGCTTCACTTCTAGCCACGCACTCTTGCTCAATATCCCACCCTCCTCACCCACATCCTTGTTGTCCAATTCCCTAAGAACTACGCGCTCAAATTCTCCCTGCTACTCAAAGTCTTCAAAGAGCTGGCTCCTCCTGCCTTTCCAACTCTGTTTTCCACTTGGCATGCCTACCAGAGTAGAACCACCATAATTCATGTGAGGGCCGGGTCTTGCAATGCAAAAATTTCAATAAAGACAGTAACAACAAAAGGCTATAGTCCATTCTAAGTCTTTTAATACCTACCCCCTTGTTTTTCATTGGCAACTGGCATGGTTTCCTGGCTCATAGAATGCAATGAAAAATTTGTGAATATGCAAGAATTGTAAGTATATGTCTAATCTGGACAGTCAGTGATATTGCAAAATAGGAATCCAAAAGTACAAAATAGCAAGAAATATGATAAGAATACATGCTTTCTGTCTCTCTCTCTCTTCCTTTTTTTTTTTTTTAAAGTAATCTCTACATCCAACATGGGGCTCGAACTCACGACCCCACGATTGAGAGTCACACGCTCCTCTGACTGAGCCAGCCAAGTGCCCCTCTGGAAGTTTCTTTAAGAGCTGATAGAACCCAATGACATGCTGAGGCAGGAAGCCCTTTGGGTATGATCCTTTCTTACCTTGGCCTTCCAGAAAATTCTTAGATGTTTCTTCTGTATCATACTTAGCCCCCTCCACTTCGGGTCACTCCTATCTGAGCTCTCAGCTACCCCTGAGCACACACTGCAGGTGCAGACAAGCAAGCAGTGCCCGTTTGTTTCTCTGCCTTGCTCAAACAGCTGCCCTCAATGGCCAGGATGTGGTTTCCACCATCAGGATGGCTGACTGTGGTGAGGACTGCAAGCAACCAACTCCACATGAACATGGGTTCAACGGGGATGGCCTCAAATGATCAGTGTTGTGGCCTGTTCTAGGCTCTGTTCTCCCTAAAAAGGATGAGGGGAGTTTCCCATCTCGGAACTGAAACAGAAGATAGAGGGGAAAGAGGAAGCAGCGCTCAAAGAAAAAGGGAAGTAAATTCATCTTTGGGTTCAGAAGGCTGTGGAAATCGAGGGTTTAACTTCCTATGTTTATGGGACCAATTTCAGCGCCTTTGGCAAAGTGACTGGGTCTTTCAAGACATTCAAAGTAAAGGGAACGACTGACCAGTGAGCTCTGTGCAGCCCACGGTGACGGTTTATGAACCTTGATAAGTGGAAATGCCCTTCATTTTTCAGTGAAGATATGGTCAAGCCAGCTCTGGTTAGAGACAACCTCCAGCCAGTTAAAACCAGAGTTAAGGACATTTAAGCATCTGGGAAGAAACACACCATACTGAGGAAAGGAGTCCGCGAACAGAGAGGGATGTGTATTTATGGGTGATTTTTTTTTTTAATCTTTTTTTTTAACGTTTATTTATTTTTGAGAGACATAGACACAGAGCATGAGCAGAGGAAGGGCAGAGAGAGAGGGAGACACAGAATCCGAAGCAGGCTCCAGGCTCTGATGAGCCATCAGCACAGAGCCCGATGCGGGGCTGGAACTCACAGACCGTGAGATCATGACCTGAGCCGAAGTCGGCCGCTCAACCGACTGAGCCACCCAGGCGCCCCTATGGGTGATCTTAATACTGCATTACTCCCACGGAGAGAAACGACGAGCAGCAAATGCCAGGATTAACACGGGTTGATTTGAATTGTTGGATTATCAGGTTTTTATTTCTTCTTCCTACTTTTCTGTGATTCCTGAGTGTTCCATGATGAACAAGTTGTTTATGTAATAATAAGATACACATGTAAGCATAAAAAGAGGAAATTTTTAGAAGGGCCAGGAGTCCAATGAATAAATACTGCATTAAATCCCCTGAATTTACATTTTTTTTAATGTTTATTTAATTTTGAGACAGAGAGAGACAGAGCATGAGAGGCAGAGAGAGAGGGAGACACAGAATCCGAAGCAGGCTCCAGGCTCTGAGCTGTCAGCACAGAGCCCGATTCGGGGCTCGAACTCACAGACCGTGAGATCATGACCTGAGCCGAAGTCGGACGCTCAACCGACTGAGCCACCCAGGCACCCCTGAATTTACATTTTAAAGCATCCCTATCTCCCTCTGGGTGACAGCTGGCTTCATATTAGATCTGGTGGGCAGCCCACAGGCTTTAGAAGCGTGTCCACGGTACCCCATCCCAAGGGTGCTCACACATCTCCACATTTGGTGTGGGGACTTCATCGGAAGTGATGTCAACCTCAATCCCGGTGGGGGCAGGGGAGAAACTCAAAGCGATAGGGGCTGGGAACCCATCAATCTATTCCCAAGTGTCTCACCACTTGAAAGGAAAATTCTGGATGGTATTCTGTTCTCAGAGATCCTGGTGAAGTCTGGTCCACATGACCTACTGCAGTAAACTTAGGAAAGAATCCCTAATTCCTAATTCAGGAACCCCTCTCCCCATCCCACTCATTTTATTTACTTATTTATTTATTTTTAAATGTTTACTTTTTTTTTTGAGAGAGAAAGTGTGTGTGAGCAGGGGAGGGACAGAAAGAGAGGGCGACACAGAATCTGAAGCAGGCTCCAGGCTCTGAGCTGTCAGCACAGAGCCTGACGTGGGGCTCGAACCCAGGAACCGTGAGATCATGACCTGAGCTGAAGTTGGACACTTAACTGACTGAGCCATCCAGGCGCCCCATCATCTTTGATTCCCAATAAACTACCTGCACTCACATCCTTGCCTTAGGCACTGCTTTCAGAGTCACTAACACTAATTCAAGGACTAGAAAATTCCATGAGGTTTTTCCCCCCAATGACATGACTGGTTCTCTACTTGCTCAAGACTCCTCACCATAAACAGCCCGAGACATCTTCTTACTAATTTATTCCCTCATTCGCCATTCAGTCAGTCTTACCCCTGTTCATTTCCGAAATATCTAAACACGTCAGCCCACAGCCACCAAATGAAGAGATAATGTTGAGCAAAGCAGATATATTCTTTGCCCTCATGGAAGGTCTAGTGTCATTGAGAAAGCCCAACTAATAAAATAATTAACACAAATAAGTCTAACATAGGAACCAGGATTAGTCCCAGGGTGGAAAGTTTTAAAGCAATAGGACAACATAAGATAAATAACTTGTTTTATGGCTTTCAGATTGAAGGTGACGAGGGAAAATTATTTAAGTTACAGCTAAATGCCAAGCCTGAGTTGGTATTACAGAAATTAAGTGAGGTTACGAGGAAGAAGAAAGCTCAGCACAAGGGCCCTCCTCAGTACCCATCCCCCACCCGGCCCATCCCCCACCCGCCTCCCTCCATCAGCTCTCAGTTTGTTCTCTATGGTTAAGAGTCTCTTGCGATGCGGGGCGGGGGGGGGGGGGGGGGGGGGTGGGGGCCGATATGGCGGAACAGCATGGAAGCTTTTTTTGCATCTCATCCCTGAAATGGAGCCGGATCAACACTAAACCCTCCTGCACACCTGGAACACTGATCCGAGGATTAACACAACCGTCTGCACAACCTGAGCCGCAGCACTCAGCAGATGAGCGGCGCGGAGAGGTGACCTGGGGGAGAGAGGCGCGGAGGGCAGGGACTGGTTTTTACTGGCAGAGAGAGGACAGAGATGGGGCGGGGGGGAGTAAGGGAAAAGCACCCCCTCCAACAGCGGCTGAAGAGAAAGTGGAAAAGTGGAAACAGCCACAGAGACAGAACTAAAAAGGGAGAAGAGAGAAAGGCGAAAGGAGAGGGTTTAAATTCCACGACGCCGCCATAGAGGGAGCACAGAGTCCGAAACTCCGCAGTGCTTACCTGCTGCTGCTCTGGTGGGAAGGGCGACTCCCCAGAGCCCAGAGCGAGGTCCTCGGGCCACACGGGGAGAGGCGGTTCCCCTGCCGGGAGGACCCCCCCAAGGCAAGGTCCCAGCGGATCCTGGAGAAGAGCCGCACTCGCCGGCGCTGGAACAAGGACGTTAAGGGCGAAGCCCGGTGCCAGATGCGTGTGGTGATTTTCCAGAATCCCTGAACGCCGCTGCCACACGATGGCGTGGACTTTCCTGGGGCGGGCTGGCACCCAGCCGCAGGCTCTGGGCGTCGGCGGCAGCGCGGTCTCCAGAAAGTTCCTGAGGGCGGGCGGACCGGCCATTGCTCGGGGAGACCCTTCCGCAGAAGGGCAGAACGGGTCACAGCCGCGGTCCCTCAGAAGCGAGGGGCCGGGAAACAGCCGCGTCAGGAGGGAGGGGCCGCCCGGCAGGCTGACGGCTTGGCCACCGACAGTGTAAAAGCGGGGAGTGGACGGAAGCCGGAGACAAAGGAGGGGTCCGGCGACTGCCAACGGGGGAAAGCACAGAGTTCCGATACTAGAGACTGGGTAGCTGGGTGACGCCATTTTCACCCTGCCTGCGCATGCGCACACACACATACACGCACCACAACAATCCACCCCAGTGAGCTGAGCAGCGCCATCTAGTGGAGAACGGAGCCATTACACTAAGCCCCACCCAACTGGGCCAATCTACCTCTTCAGGAACACAAGTCTCTCCTCCTGCTTAGTTTACAAACTTTCTATTACCTCATAGTTCGACTTCTAGGGGAAACGGATGTAATTTCAATAGTACTTCAGTCTGTTTCCTGGTCTATCTACTCATTTTTTTCTTTTCTTTTATCATTCTTGAATACAGAAAGAGAAAAAAAATTATCTTTATTTCCGTTTCTATTAAAAATACTTTCATTTAATTTTTTCTACTATATATTTTACTTTTTTGTAAAAGTTTCAAATTCTATTATTTTACCTCTATCATTTCATTTTATTTTATTTCAGTGTGCTCATTTTTTCAAATTTTCAAACATTTCCTTTTTTTTCCTTTCTTATATTTTCCTTTTTCTCTAATCTATCAAGCTCCTCTCAGCAACCAGACCAGAACACACCTAAGATCTAGCATCCTTTATTTGATTTTTTTGTGTTGTTTTTAATTTTTTAATTTTATTTTTTTATAGCTTATTGTCAAATTGGTTTCCATACAACACCCAGTGCTCATCCCAACAAGTACCCTCCTCAATCATCACCCACTCTCCCCTCTCCCACACCCCCCATTGACCCTCAGTTTGTTGTTAGTCTTTGAGAGTCTCTTATATTTTGCCTCCCTCCCTCTATGTGACTTTTTTTCCCCTTTTCCCCTCCCCCATGGTCTTCTGCTAAGTCTCTCAAAATCTACCTATGCGTGAAAACATATGGTATCTGTCTTTCTCTGACTGACTTATTTTACTTAGCATAATACCCTCCAGTTCCATCCACATTGCTACAAATGGCCAGATTTCACAGATATATATAGATATAGATATAGAATAGATATATATATATATCACATCTTCTTTATCCATTCATCAAGTGATGAATATTTAGTCTCTTTCCATGCTTTGGCTATTGTTGAAAGTACTGCTATAAACATTGGGGTACATGTGCCCCTACGCATCAGCACTCCTGTATCTCTTGGATAAATTCCTAGAAGTGCTGTTGCTGGGTCATAGGGTAGCTCTATTTTCATTTTTTGGAGGAACCTCCACACCTTTTTCCAGAGCAGCTGCACCAGTTTGCATTCCCACCAACTGTGTAAGAGGGTGCCTGTTTCTCCACATCCTTGCCAGCATCTATAGTTTCCTGATTTGTTCATTTTAGCCACTCTAACCGGTGTGAGGTGGTATCTCAGTATGGTTTTGATGTGTATTTCCCTGATGATGAGTGACGTTGAGCATCGTTTCATGTGTCTGTTGGCCATCTGGATGTTGTCTTCAGAGAAGTGTCTATTCATATCTTCTGCCCATTTCATCACAGGATTATTTGTATTTTGAGTGCAGAGTTTGGTGAGTTCTTTATAGATTTCGAATACTAGCCCTTTATCAGATATGTCATTTGCAACTATCTCTTCCCATTCCATTGGTTGCCTATTAGTTTTGTTGATTGTTTCCTTTGCAGTGCAGAAACTTTTTATCTAGATGAGGTCCCAATAGTTCGTTTTTGTTTTTAATTCCCTTGCCTTTGGAGATGTGTCTCAAGTAAGAAGTTGCTGCGGCTGAGGTCAAAAAGGTTTTTTCCTGCTTTCTCCTCTAGGGTTTTGATGGTTTTCTCACATTCTGTCTCACATTCATGTCCTTTAACCATTTTGAGTTTATTTTTGTGAATCGCATAAGAAAGTGGTCTAGTTTCATTCTTCTGCATGTTGCTGTCTAGTTCTCCCAGGCTGTCTTTTTGCCATTGGATACTCTTTCCTGCTTTGTCAAAGATTAGTTGGCCATATGTTTGTGGGTCCAATTCTGGGTTCTCTGTTCTATTCCATTGGTCTATGTGTCTGTTTTTGTGCAAATACCGTACAGTCTTGATGATTACCGCTTTGTAGTAGAGGCTAAAGTCTAGGATTACGATGCCTCCCGTTTTGGTTTTCTTCTTCAATATTACTTTGACTATTCAGGGTCTTTTGCGGCTCCATACAAATTTTAGGATTGTTTGCTCTAGCTTTGAGAAGAATGCTGGTGCAACTTTGATGAAGATTGCATTGAATATGTAAGTTGCTTTGGGTGGTATTGACATTTTAACAATATTTATTCTTCCAATCCATGAGCATGGGATGTTTTTCCTTTTTTTTGTGTCTTACTCAATTTCGTTCATAAGTTTTTTATAGTTTTCAGTGTAGAGGTCTTTTACATCTTTGATTAGGTTTATTCCTAGGTATTTTATGGGTTTTGGTGCAATTGTGAATGGGATTAGTTTCTTTCTTTCTCTTTCTGTTGCTTCATTATTGGTGTATAAAAATTCAACCAATTTCTGTACATTGATTTTGAACCCTGCTACTTTACTGAATTCATGTATCAGTTATAGCAGGCTTTTGGTGAATTCTATCAGGTTTTCCATGTAGAGTATCATGTTGTCTGCAAAAAGTGAAAGTTTGACTTTATTGATGCCATTTATTTCGTTTTGTTGTCTGGTTGCTGATGCTAGGACCTCCAACACCATGTTAAATAGCAGTGATGAGAGTGGACACCCCTATCATGTTCCTGGTCTCAGGGAAGGCTCTCAGTTTTTTCCCATTGAAGGTGATATTAGCTGTGGGCTTTTCATAAATGGCTTTTATGATGTTGAAGTATGTTCCTTCTATCCTGACTTTCTCGAGGGTTTTTAGTAAGAAAGGATGCTGTATTTTCGTCAAATGCTTTTTCTGCATCTATTGACAGGACCATATGGTTCTTTTCTTTCCTTTTGTTAAAGTGATGTATCACATTGATTGATTTGCGAATATTGAACCAGCTCCACAACCCAGGAATGAATCCTACTTGATTATGATGAATAATTATTTTTATATGCTGTTGAATTCGATTTACTAGTATCTTGTTGAGAAATTTTGCATCCATGTTCATCAGGGATATTGGCCCGTAGTTCTCTTTTTTTTGCTGGGTCTCTATCTGGTTTGGGAATCAAAGTGATGCTGGTTTCATGGAATGAGTCCAGAAGTTTTCCTTCCATCTCACTTTTTTGGGAACATTTTGCAACTTTTCCTTCATAGAATCCCCCTCAGGGTCTCTTGTAGGGCTGGTTTATTGGTGATGAATTCCTTAAGTTTTTGTTTGTTTGGGAAAACCTTTATCTCTCCTTCCATTCTGAATGACAGGCTGGCCGAATAAAGGATTCTTGGCTGCATATCTTTCCTGTTCATCACATTGAAGATTTCCTGCCATCCTTTCTGGTCTGCCAAGTTTCAGTAGATAGGTCTGCTACTAACCTTATGTGTCTACCTTTGTATGTTAAGGCCTGTTTATCCCTAGCTGCTTTTAGAATTCTCTCTTTATCCAGTCTTATTTTGCCATTTTCACTATGATGTGTCATGCAGAAGATCGATTCAAGTTACGTCTGAAGGGAGTTCTCTGTGCCTCTTGGATTTCAATGCTGTTTCCTTCCCCAGGTTGGGGAAGTTCTCAGCTATGATTTGTTCAAGTACCCCTTCGGTTCCTTTCTCTTTCTCTTCTTCCTCTGGAATTCCTATGATACGGATATTGTTTTTGTTTGAGTGCATCACTCTACTGTCGAATTCTCCCTTCCTGTTCCTGGATCAGATTATCTCTCTTTTTCTTGGCTTCCTCTTTTTCCATAATTTTATCTTCTAATTCACCTATTTTCTCTTCTTCCTCTTCATTCCGTGCTGTGGCCGCCTCCAATTTGTTTTGCACCTCATTTATAGCGTTTTTTAATTCATCCTCACCATTTTTATGGTCCTTGATTCTCTGCAGCGATGGACTCCCTGCCGTATTCCATGCTTTTTTTCAAGCCCAGCGATTATTTTTATGACTGTCATTTTATATTCGTGTTCAGTTATGTTGCTTATATCTGTTTTGATCAATTCTTTAGCTGTCACTACTTCCTGGAATTTCTTTTGAGGAGAATTTTTCCAGTTCGTCATTTTGGCTAATTTTCTATCCCTTATAAGTTTAAAACGCTTATTATGTACTCTGCCTCTGCAAGTACTGCTATATTAAAGGGGGCTCATACACTGTCCAGGGTCTGGCCTTTCGGGAGGTGTTTTTTGGAGAGTGCTACTTGGTCTCTGTTGTTATGACTTTGGTTGTTCTCCACCAGGTGTGCCTTGGTTTGTTCCTTGAGGTAGCCCTGGGAAGGAAAACAGACAGACCAACAAGAAACAAAAACACGCAAATGCACTGACAGATAAAACAGGCAAGCAGACCAAAAACAGAAAAAAGAATAACGAACGACAATCTGAAGCCATACAACCCGAAATACCAGCTACAAGTTAAGAACAGGGTGTGTGCGGTGCTGATGGAAGAGCATATACAAAGAGAGTAATGACAGGTGCGGGGAGAAAGAGAAAATGAGCTTTGACCAGGTAGAGAGACTGAAAGGCTTAAACTAGAGAGAGAGAAATCAGAATAAGGAAGGAGGTGAGGAAAAAGAAATGAAGATAAAGTTACCCAGAGGAACTATCTGGCCTGATTATTCCAGAGAGAGAGACAGGGAAGTAAAGAAGGAGGTGTAGAACATGCATCAAGAGAATGGGTTAAATATGTCTGCTTAAGCAAACCAATACCCTGAGTAACCAGCCTAGAGGAGGGAAGAGATACAAAGGAGAAAAGGGAGAATATATCTAAATACAAGAATTGACTGGGAGTCAATCCAGGCAATGCTGCAGTGCTTGTTTCACAGCGTCTATCCATCTCCCATAGGAAAGTGGCTCTCCTGCGAGGAGGGGAGTGGTTTGGTGTAGGTGGGTCTGGCCTCCACTTTGGGCCATCTGACTGATCCCTGAGGTCTCTTGCTGGTTTTGGGGAGAAAAATGGTGTCCCTTCCCCCAGTCCTTTTTTCACGGACCAGGAATCCCAAATCACCCCTCTGTTTCCATCTTAACTCTGCCAGGGATGCAAGCACTGTGGGATTTGTCTTTGCGTGGTTCCCTGTGTCCCACGTTTATCTGAGTTTTAAATTCACTCTAACCACTGCACTCAGTTTCCCTGGTGTAATTGCATCCCTGGCATAACACTGAATCTGGAGGTGACTCCCCATCTACCTAGATATGCAGTCTGGACTACAGCCACTGGCCCCAGTCCACGCCATTAGAAACGGGACTTCTCTTCAAAAGCCCTGCGGTTAGGGAATGAATGATAGGCTCCCTCACCATCCCTGTTCGAGGTTTTTCTCTTATCCAGATACAGTCCTATGCTTCCCAGCCGCTCTTCTTTTCTCTTTGCCTTTCCGCAGAAGGGGCTCCCTCCCCTCCATAGCTCCCTGGTTTGTTTTATCTCCCCTAGTTTGCACTCACACACTTATTTAGGTGCTTCCTGCATTTCGCATTTTCTTCCTTGTAGACTCCATCTCTTTTCTTCCCAGCCTCTTAGGGTCGAGAGTCCTTTGCCTTCAGTCCTTCGTTTGAGAGACAGGGGAAGACCAGGTTCTCCTACTTCTCCACGTTGGCTGCATTCTAATTTTAAATTTTTTACCTTATTAATTCCTTTTCTACCTTCAAAATGATGAAATGAAGGAATTCACCCCAAAAGAAAGAACAGGAAGAAATGACAGCAAGGGACTTAATCAACACAGATCCAAGCAAGATGTCTGAACCAGAAATTAGAATCACGATAATAAGAACACTAGCTGTGGTTGGAAACAGATTAGAATCCCTTTCTGCAGAGATAAAAGCTAGTCAAGACGAAATTTTTAAAAAATGTTGTAACTGAGCTGCAATCTTGAATGAATGCCATGGCGGCAAGGATGGGTGAGGCAGAGCAGTGAATCAGCAATTTAGAGGACAAACTTATGGAGCATAATGAAGCAAAAAAAAAAAAAAAAAAAAGAGGGAGACTAAGGCAAAATAGCATGATTTAAGAATTAGAGAAATCAGTGACTCATTAAAAAGGAGCCATCATAATCATAGGGATCTCAGAAGATGAAGAGAGAGAAAAAGGGGTAGAAGGGTCATGCGAACAAATTATAGCAGAAAACTTTCCTAACCTGGGAAAAGACACAGACGTCAAAATCCAGGAAGCACAGAGGACTCCCATCAGATTCAACAAAAACTGACCATCAACAAGGCATATCACAGTCAAATTCATAAGATAAAAAACAGATGAACATAATGAAAGGGAAGCAAAAATAATATAAAAACAGGGAGTGGGACAAAACATAAGAGACTCTTAAATATAGAGAACAAACAGAGAGTTGCTGGAGGGGTTGTGGGAAAGGGGATGGGCTAAATGGGTAAGGGGCTTAAGGAATCTACTCCTGAAATCATTGTTGCACCATGTGCTAACTTGGATGTAAATTATAAAAAATAAATATATTAAAGAAAAAGAGTTTCTTGTGATTTGTTTCCCATTCTTCTCTCACCCCTTCCCATATGTCCATCTGGTTTGATTCTTGAATTCTACATATGAGTGAAATCATATGACATTTGTCTTTCTCTGATAGACTTCTCTTAGTATCATACATTTTAACTCCATCCACATTGTTGCAAATGGGAAAGATTTCATTCATTTGGCTATTGCTGATAGTGCTGCTATAAACCTCAGGGTGCATGTACCCCTTTGAATCTGTATTTTTGTATCCTTTGAATAAATGCCTAATAGAATAATTGCTGGGCCATAGGGTACTTCTATTTTAAATTTTTTGAGTGAAATTTTTAAATTTCACTATTCTCCACAGTGGCTGCACCAATTTGCATTTCCACCAACAGTGCAAGAGGGTCCCCTTTCTCTGCATTCTTGCCAACACCTGTTTTTTCTTGTATTGTTAATTTTAGCCATTCTGACAGGTATGAGGTGATATCTCATCATGGTTTTGATTTGTATTTCCCTGATGATGAGGGATGAGAATCTTTTCTTGTGCCTGTTAGTCATCTGGATGCACTGGGTGTTGTATATAAGTGATGAATATTGAATTCTAATTCTTAAAACAATATTGCACTGTAGGGTAAGTAAATAAAATTTAAAAAAAAGAGTAAGAAGGAAACATTACAGAGTATCTTAGGCAAAGGTCTTCAAATGGGTGAATCCTAACACATTAGAAGAAATAAAAAAAAATCATGAGGGTTTATCTCTGATTCCTGATTGTGTTTCACGCTACAATCAAACCTTTGTGAGATACTCAAAACACAATCTAATCAGAATGAATGGTTAACATTCATTTTAATGGGGGGGCATGGGTGTTCTGGGATTCATTCTCAGCGACAACTTACATGACATTGGGAAGGACAATTCCCATCTCCAACTTCAAATTGCTTCATGCTCTGATTGGATTTCGTTAATGTGGATCAACTGGGGAGTTCATGGTCACAGGGGAGAAACCCCAAAATGCAGCACTAGAGTATTTTCTGTGGAGTATTGTCATTGGAGTATGGTCAGTTCTCCCACCAGTTGGGCCATTGTGAGCATGTGCTAGTTTCTGTTCCACTGTATACATAGCCCCCTGGTTTCCTTTCTTTGGACTATCAATTTAGTGAGACAGAGAAGAAATCTGTCTCAGATAGAGTAAGTCTATTCTATTTATGCCTGATCCCCACCCATTGCTTAACTGTCCTGGGTCCAACGGATAATGAGCTAAATTCCAAAGTCCAGATTGACCATCTTACTCCCAACTTGAAAACATGAGAATATATTTACTTATTATCTTGGATAATAGTATTGGATAATGTAAATATTCAATATAATATATTAGATATGTCTTATACTTTCTATATCTTGGATTTGCTATTACGTAGACTTTACCTCAAATTCCTTCAGTTGAAGTCTATTGGTCCTTGGACAAGGAAATTCTCTGCTTTAACACCATTTTTATTTGTAAGGTGTTCATGGAATGCCCAGTTTCAGGTAAGGTTGACCAGATGATCAAGCAAAAATTACAACAGAACTACCTAAAGGAAAATACGTGCCAGAATCTGTTCCCGAACTTCCTCATGTTTTCAAAGAAAAACAGTTTCAGTTTTAGATTGTCCTATGGGTATAGGAGATCAGTGGGGTTTAGTTTTCCATACAAATACTTTCCACCAACTGATTTGTTTTCTCCCTGTGTCATTTCCACACTCCACACACACAGTGTTTCCAAAGCACTGAGTATCTCCAGGTTTCTGGAGGATGGATTGGCTCCCTTGACTTCCACTTTATTTCATGCATATGTTAGGTGGTAACTATTTCATTAGATTTATTACTACCATACCTGCTTTGTACTCAGTCACCCAGGCAGTAGGGTGCCAAAGTACCAGACGTCTGGAAAAGCATTTGGCAACCTAGACATCAGGTATACATATCTATCCAAAGAGTCAAAAATCTCTACACCCCTAAACAGAAGGTTGAAAATAGGTAGTCAGGAGGGCATATTACTGTGGTTTGTCTCTGTAGAGTGGATCCAGGATCCCCAAAACAAGGCTTCTAAAGGGAAAAAACAGGAAGGATCGAGGTCAACTACACAGGTGATATGGAAGGTTGATAGGATGCTAGAGGATAGGTACTTACTGCTGACTTGGTTAATCTCTGTCTGTTTAAGTATTTCTCTCTCTCTCTCTCTCTCTCTCTCCTCCCTCACCTCTTCAGATATACATATAGATAATTTATACCCTTTATAGATGTGCTTCTCCTTCTCCTTTGCTCAGCAGGAGCGGACTTAATGCCTCCCTCTGCTCCCCACTTCCTCTCTCCTATCACAATCCAATGACAGAATCAGCTGAGAAACCTCAAGGATTCCTAGGCACTTCCCTAAAATCTTTGTATCCAATACAGAGTACTCTTGGATTCAAAGATTTTGTTCCCGTTTTAAGGATTTAGTGTGCAGATTACCAACTCCAAGCACAGCTTCACAGGAGGTACAGCAGCTAATTGGCTCTGCTCCACACGCTCCCTCCAATCTCTCCATCTCTTTGCTTGGCCACGCCTCCCATGGCTTCTGGATTCTGGAGTTTTAGCAGCATATCCAGGCATGACTTGAGAGCCAGCAAATGTCTGCCATGTTGGAAACATCAATGTATCTCTTATGATCCAATCTGAATTTGAGGCAGGAGACAGCACTCTTGATCTTTGAATTTGCAGGTTCTCCACTTGATGTTGGCTCATTACCTGTGTACATGATCATCTGACCTTCTCAGTGCAACACCGAGGTCCCTTTCCCAACTCTAGGACCAAAGCATATATCTCCTTTTTCCCATACACACTGTAGCCACACTAAAATGTTTGTACTTCTCTTACCCTTAATGTTATTGCATCAACCTCAATCTTTGCACACATGACCAGCAGAGTCATCTGTGCTGAGATGACTCATCCGTGCAGAAAGACAACCTAGAATATACTGTTAACCTTAAAAATAAAAACTTTCAGGGGCGCCTGGGTGGCTCAGTCGGTTAAGTGTCTGACTCTTGATTTTGGCTCAGGTCATGATCTCACGGTTCGTGAGATCGAGCCCCATGTCAGGCTCTGAGCTGACAGAGCACAGCCTGCTTGGGATTCTTTCCTTCTCTATCTCTGCTCCTCCCCTACCCGTTCTCTCTCTCTCTCTTAAAAAAAAAAAAAAAAACAAGTGCTGGTGAGGATGTGAAGAAATTTGGAATCCATGTATACGGCTGGGGCCAATGGAAACTGTTTCAGCCACTGTGGAAAACATTCTGATGGTTTCTCAAAAAGTTAACCAAAGGATTACCATCTTTTGTCTAATAATTACACTCATAAATAATATTCAAGATGATAAACTTCTCAACACTCCCTCTGCACCCCTTGAGAAGTAACACACAGCTCTCCCATTTCTTAGCTCACATCTCACATGGAAAAAGAATAACATACGGCCAATACTCATACAGAAATTAACAACAGAGGCAGCAGGGCCTGCAGGGACCGTCCTCCCTGAGCGCCAACCGAGGCGAGGCCTGGACCCCGCTGGCATCTCCACTCCCCTGCCCCTGTCCTCCCCACTCACCGAGGCCCAGGAGGTGGAAGGGCTTGCGGGACATTGCCGGCCTCTCTGTGCTGTCCTAGTCCTGCGGCGGCTGGACAGGGGCCTGCCGGTCAGGGCGTGAGCAGGAGGGCTCTGAGGGCTGGTGTCTGTGGTCTCACAGGAAGGAAGTGGGGGGGCGCCAGGCCAAGCCCTACCTTCCTCTTTTGGGTCACGGAGAAACCTTGATTTCTGGAAAGCGTTTCTAGTGAGATATAAACTCCTGTCCACACGAGACCCACCTGGTGTTAACTGGTGACTGGCAGAGACAGAGAGATGACAGGAAGGTAGAGGTGAAGAGATGGCGGGGGTAAGTGGGGTAACAGAACGTGTGCACAGGTGTGGATACGGATACAAACACAGACACGGTGGATTCCAGACGATGATCGGGTAGACACACACACAGATGGCGGGACGATGGATACACGGTAACTGCATCCATGGGGGTGAGCGGATCCCTAAATGGGCGCGTCCGGGCACACGGAAGAGACGATAGATATTCACACACATGGATACACGGAGATACGGACACGGGTCGAAAGATGCGGAGTTTCATGGATAGACACAGACAGAGGGTGTGCCCCACGGAAAGCGGTTTCTGGCTCCCTTCTGGTCCTACAGCTGACTCTTCTCAAACTACACATTCCCACAGGCAACAGGGGAATCTGGAAATTCTCCAAAACGACGTCCTGTTATCGTGGCGGAGGGGGAGTGCACCGAGAGGCAGGAGGCAGGTGGGACGGACACCCTGCCCTCCGGGCAGGCGGCACGCTGCACAGGTAGGACGTCTCGTCTCTGGGTCCCGGGACTCTGGGCTGTGCTCTGCACACTCACCCCTGCCCCAGCTGGTCGGGTTAGGGTCTCTCGTTAGGGGGCGCCGACGCTCTCAAACATCCCGTTCTCACTGAAAGCCCTGGAGTCCTGGGTGCACTAAAGAGACAACGACGTTGGTCCGAACATGGGTGGGCGGGGCTTCCTGTGCCGCTCGGCGAGATGGGGGCTGGGTTCCTGTCCCGACCCCCAGGGGCCTCCCTGGGTCCATTAAGGGCACAGGACACAGGACTGTCACTAGGGAGGTTGGTCTGGAGCCCCACGCCTGCGGGCGACACGGAGTCCTGTCATCACCTCCCCCCTCCCGAGCCATAGTGACTTAGGGCTTTTGCGTTTCCTTGATTTTTTTAAGCTTGTTTAATATTTATTTTTTTAATATAATTTGTGTCAAATGGGAACCCCCAGAGGGTGTGTGGACGCCCAGGTGTGCAAGCCTGTGACGGATTTCAGTGAAAAAGCAGTTGAAGGAGGGCCTCTCGATGATTTCTCGGGTCGGGAAAGAAAAAGATGATATATGTGCTTGAAAACTCTGGGAGAAGTCATAACACCAGGACAGACGCTGCTTTATTTCACTGAAAAAAATGTTAAAAGCCATTTGTTAGGAAATTGAAACCTGGACAAGCTACAGATACCTCATATACATGAACGTACCATCATGGGTGTATTTAGAGGTGTGTATGTGCATGCGTGTGTTTGTGTGCATGCGTGCGTGTGTGTGCATGTGTGCGTATGTGCATGCGTGTGTGTGCGTGCGTGCATGTGTGCGTGCGTTTGTGTGCATGCGTGCATGTGTGGGCGTGTGTTTGTGTGCATGCGTGTGCGTGTGTGTGCATGCGTGCGTGCGTGCGTGTGTAGCACAACAGGAGGCAATGCAGTCAGCCGAAGAAATAAAATGACTTTGTCTCTTAGTGACCTGACCTCACTCAGGAGCTGCCCCGACTTATGCAGGGAGCACACACACACACTCACACACACAGTCGCACACTGACGCACACGTGTTCACACACAATCACTGCAAACGCTCCCGTAGGTTGGCCCGTCTCCATGCTCCGTCCCAGGTGGCGTCCCAGGTGCAGGGAGCAGGTGGCTGTGACCTCCTGCTGCTCCCTGGGTCCGAGCTGACTGGGGACTGCGGGGTTTGCTCACCAGCTTGCTGCAGGCCCAGCTGATGTCTATGCTCAGTGGTCACAGGCTCCAGCCTTTCTCTACTCCCTTGGGGCCTGGGGACCCTTCTGGTGATCTCAATGTCCCCTTTGTCCCCGGGGTTCAGTGGATGTGTCTGGGCTCCTCCTCCTGTCCCATCCGGCCCAGGTGGGGTCTCTCCTTCCACCGCGACGGCCCCCCTGGGGTTCACCCCCAGGGCACGCCTCCGGAATTGGGGGAGTCCCAGGGCAAGGTAAACCCTCCTGTCTGCCTGGCCACACTGAGCCACCAGGGGTGCTATACGAGACTCGTCCTCCAGGTGGCGCTGCAGGGCCGCGGAGCCCCAGAGACCTCCCTCCTGCAGGAAGGTCCCTACACCAGGGCCTTGAGTCTTGACCCCTGGGTCTGTGGCTGGAGTCAAGGAGGAAACGTCTCCTTTTCTGCCCTCTCCTCTTCCCGCCAAGCCCCCGAGATGGAAGAGGTGTGGGCTTTATCTAGCTCTCCTTCCAAAACTCCCGCCTCTGCGGCCCTTGCGGCCTCACGGCCTGGACTCACAGGCCTCCTTCTCACTGGAGCAGACGCCCGACCTGGCTCTGGAGGGGGCAGGATATTCTGGAGTCGTCTCTCTCCCAATGTCCGGCTGTCCGCCCTTCCCTTGCTTAAGAGCCTGGCTTAGGTCAGCGTCCAACAAGCCAGATTTTAAGAGGAAATGCAGGTACAGCCCGACCGGGGTGTCCAGAGAGCTGGGAAAACAGGACTTCTGGGCCGGTCTGCGAGCGGGTTTCCGAAAGATTCGCATTTGATTCCGTGGACTGAGTGAGAGGTCCACCCTCCCCACGTGGACCCTCATCTTCCAACCCCCTGAGGGCCCGGGTAGAACAGAAAGGGGGAGGAGGGCATGATTAAACACAAAAATACAAAGATGGATACTCGGAATATTAGAAAACATTGCATACAGTGAAATTTTAAAAAGGATGCTGTCATCAACATTTTAATTTGCCCAACCTAAATAGTTAAAAAAAAACCGCATATGTTTTCTAAGCAGGAAAAACGTATCAATAAGAATTTCTCAGGACAAATAAATAAAAACTATAAATACAAAATACATGTTTCTCAGAAATTACCGTGCAGATGCTAGAATCAATTTTAAGAGAGATAGCTTTGTATTTAGAAATGCATTTGTTTGTCGAATGTTCAATTGAGGTTCGTAGCTTCACTTCACATAATGAATATGCTTGTTGGAGTTCTGCATTATCCTTTCTTTTTTTTTTTTTTTAAACGTTTATTTATTTTTGAGAGACATAGAGACAGAGTATGAGCAGGGGAAGGGCAGAGAGAGAGGGAGACACAGAATCCGAAGCAGGCTCTAGGCTCTGAGCCATCAGCACAGAGCCCGACGCGGGGCTCGAACTCACAGACCGTGAGATCATGACCTGAGCCGAAGTCAGCCGCTCAACCAACGGAGCCACCCAGGCGCCCCTGCATTATCATTTCTAAACAACAAGACAATGAATTAATTATGGATCTTCAGTTTAGCATAACTTTTTATTTAAAGTAGAGGGGCACCTGAGTGGCTCAGTCAGGCCGACTGCTGATCTCAGCTCCGGTCTTGATCGCAGGGTCATGAGTTCAAGCCCCACATTGGGCTCTGCTCTGGGCATGGAGCCTACTTTAAAAATTTTTTAATATTTATTTTTGAGAGAGAGAGAGCAAACATGAGTGGGGGAGGGGCAGAGAAAGAGGGAGACACAGAATCCGAAGCAGGCTCCAGGCTTTGAGCAGTCAGCACAGAAACTGACGTGGGGCTCGAACCCACAAACAGTGAGATCATGACTTAAGCCAAAGTCGGACACTCAACCGACTGAGCCACCCAGGTGACCCCATGGAGCCTACTTTAAAAAAAAATAAAAGAAGAAGTAGGAACCTTCTACATTTATGTGGTTCTATGAAGTAAAAGATATCTATACTCTGATCACATTTAATTTGACAAAAAATGTTATAATAGCCTAAAATGTAGATGTTTTCTGAAAAATCAGATTAGAATTAATCAAGACAACAACTGTCTTTATACTAAAAACGGATTATATATTATGTGAGTCCTAAATCAATACAATTGCCAATAGAAAATAAGATCTATCAGGGCCCATGGGTGGCTAGTCGGTTAAGGGTCTGACTTTGGTCAGGTCATGACCTTGTGGTTCACGAGTTCAAGCCCTGCATTGGGCTCTGTGCTGACAGCTCAGAGCCTGGAGCCTGCTTTGGATTCTGTGTCTTGCTCTCTCTGTACCCCTCACCCACTCACATTCTGTCTCTGTCTCTGTCCCCTCAAAAAGAAATAAACATTTAAAAGATTTTAAAAATTTGGGACACCGTGAGGTCACTTCCTTGCTGGGAAGTGACTATCACTTCATCTGTAAATACGGCGACAGTGTCTGTGTGTGGGTTCGACATGATCTCAGAAAAACATGTGTGAAATGTTCGGATTACTGAAGCCTGTTCACAGCTATTGGCAGTGATGGATCAATTGAGAGGAAGAGGATGAGAGAGAGAGCTCAAACGGGCCCCGCAGGCAGAGCAAGTCACGTGAAGAGTGGCCCCGGAGCACACGGTCTGCACTCCTGCTGCACTGCCTCTCTCTCACGGCTGCACTCGTGCTCCCGGGGTGCTCCGTACGAGCAGTTTACAGAGGACGGGAAAGCCTGGACGTGTTTAACGATGGTCTTGCACAATACGCATGCAGCAGTATGCAGGCCGTGGACGCTGAACCACTGTCCCCTCCCTGGGACATCCCGGAAGGACATGGGGAAGGGAAATCCTCCCAGTGGGCAGAAGTTTCAGCAGCGCACATGGTGATCCACTGTGCTTGGAAAGGGAAATGACCAGAAATAAGATTATATACCAATTCGGGGCGCCTGGGTGGCTCAGTCGGTTGAGTGTCCGACTTCGACTCAGGTCATGATCTCGCGGTCTGTGAGTTCGAGCCCCGCGTCGGGCTCTGTGCTGACAGCTCAGAGCCTGGAGCCTGCTTCACATTCTGTGTCTCCCTCTCTCTCTGCCCCTCCCCCACTCATGCTCTGTCTCAAAAATAAATAAATAAACATTAAAAATTTAAAAAAAAAAAAGATTATATACCAATTCGTGGGCTGTGGCTGGTGGTTTGGCTGGACAGTGGGGAGCTTGAAAGTAACATGATTAGGAAATTGGTGATGAAGAAGTCTAGGGAAGAAGTAGGGGCAAAAAAAAAAAAACAAAAACCTATGAAGATAATTGTGTCCTGTATGAATGCTCACAAAAGAGTGGCCTCAGCGGAGGAGAATTCTGATAAGCAAGAGGATGGGATGCCCCGTTCTGTGGATACCAGTCAGCCTCTTTCCCCAGCCATCCCTGTCATCGGGCGCATGAACAAAGTGGCCACAGTGGCAGGAATGAAGGTTGTGATGGGCTCAGGAACAAGGCTGCCCTCGCTATGGTCGCTGCTGAGTGCCCAATCTTCCAGCAGCAGAGACCAACACTGATAGGGCATCATTCCCCGGGGTGGCCAGCCAGCCACCTGGTGGCAGGATGACTGCACTGAGATTCTCCCATCAGGGAAGGGACAGCATTTTGTTCCTCCTTCAGTAGAGCCTTACTCTGGATACAAACTTGCCTTCCATGCACACAATGCTTCTACCGAAACCACCATCGGTTGACTTACGGAATGCCTTGACTGCTATCATGCTATCCTGACATCTCCCCAAGGAATTCACTTCACAGCCAAAGAGGTGTGGCAATGGGCTCGGGCTCAAGGACCATAGGAGAAGAGAAGGAAAAAAAAAGATAAAAACAGAAAGGGAAGTAAACCTTAAGAGACTCTTAAGTACAGAGAACAACCTGAGGGTTGATGAGGGTGGGGGGTTGGGTGGGGGAGAAAATGGGAGATGGGCATTGAGGAAGGCACTTGTTGGGATGAGTACTGGGTGTTGTATGTATGTGATGAATCACTGGAATCTATTCCTGAAGCCAAGACTACACTGTATACACTGCGTTAGCTAACTTGACAATAAATAACGAAAGAAAGAAAGAAAGAAAGAAAGAAAGAAAGAAAGAAAGAAAGAAAGAAGAAAGAAAGAAAGAGAAGAAAAAGACTATTAACTCCAGTAATACTAAAAAGCTAAGCAAGAAAGAGAGGAAAAAAAAAAAAAAAAGGAATTCACTGGTCTTACCATGTTCCCCACCATCCTGAAGCACCTGGCTTGATAGAGTGCTGGAAAGGCCTTAGAAGACTCAACCACAGCATCGGTTAAGTGGCAATACCTCACAGGGCTGGGGCATTGTTTTCCAGGAGGCTGTATAGCTTCTGAATCAGCGTCTAATTTACGGTTCTGTTTCTCCAATAGCCAGGATTCAAGAGTCCAGCGATCGAGGGCTAGAAATGGGAATGGCACTATTATTCCTACTGACACAGTAGCTAGTTTTCCTTCCTGCCTCATGCTTTCCTTCCTGTGACCTTATGCTTTACTGGCTTAGAGCTCTTATTCCAAATGCTTCTACCAACTAGGAGAGGCAACAATGATTTTATTGACCTGGAAGCCAAGAGTGCCTCCAGGCCATTTTGGGATCCTCCTGCCTCTGAATCCACAGGCACAGAAAGGAATTACTGATTGCCAAGGGGAGACTGGATTGCTGCTCTGTTGCGACAGAGGTGAGGAAGAGTATGTCTGGAACACAGCAGTTCCCTTAGGGCATCTCTTAAAACCACCTGCCCTGTGATTAAGATCGATGAAAAACCAAAACAATCTAATCCAGACAGGACTACTAAATGGCCCGGACCCTTCAGCAGGGTAGATTTGAATCATCAGACCAGGCAAAGAACCACAACCAGCTGAGGTGTTTACCCGGGGAAAAGAGAATATGGAACAGGTGGCGGGAAAAGGTAGTTATAGATACCGGCTATCACCACGTGACCATTTACAGACATGAAGGCTGTAATTGTCACGAGTATTTCCTCCTTTTGTTATTATATATGTATCTTTGCTTTCTTCCCTCTCCTGTCTTATCATCTAACATAATACGTATTAGTTCATATCATTGTATTTATTTAAGTATTGTCAACTTTACACAGAGCAATGAGTTATGAGATACCAAGGAAAAGAGTGAACATCACCCAAGGACTTTGATCCTATTCTGAGGAAAGGGTTGGTGTTTCCACCTGTATGCAGGGTGGTTGTATCATGTTGAGTGGAAGTATGACCTCATCTTCATGTTTATCTGGAGGTTAAGTATAGTTTGAGATGCATTTGGGTGGCAAGTTGACAGACGACTTTGTGATAGTTAATTTTATGTGTCAACTTAGCTGGGCCCATGGTCGGGTGTGTAGTAAAACATTATTCTGGATGTTTTGGTAAGGGTATCGAATTGGATGCTTTAACATTTATTTGGTAAATATCCACCGACTGATGAATGGATAAAGAAATGTGGTGTATATATACAAGTGAATATTACTCGGCCATCGAAAAGAATGAAATCTTGCCATTTGCAATAATATGGGTGGAACTAGAGAGTATTATGCTAAGTGAAATATGTCAGTGAGAAGGAGAGACAAATACCATATGATTTCACTCATATGTGGAATTTAAGAAACAAAACAGATGAAATAGGGGGAGGGGGGAAATGAGAGAGAGAAGCAAACCCTAAGAGACTCTTAACAACAGAGAACAAACCAAGGGTTGATGAAAGGAAGTGGGTGGCATGTGGGCTGGATGGGTGATGGCGATTAAGGAGGGCACTTGTGATGAGCACTGGGTGTTGTATGGAAGTGATGAATCACTGAATTCCACCCCTGAAACCAATTTCACCATGTATGTTATCTAACTAGAATTTAAATTAAAATTTGAAATAAAAATTTTATTTGATGAACTCTGAATAAAACAGATTATTCTCCATAATGTGAGTGAGTCTCATCCAATCAGTTGATAGAACAAAAACTGATCTCTTCTGAGCAAGAAGGAATTTTGCCAGCAGACAGCCTTTGAACTTGAACTTGAGCATCAGCCCTCCTGAGTCTCCAGCCTGCCATCCCACCCTTCACACTGTGAAGTTACCAGCCTCCTTAATGGCATGAGCCAATTCCTTATAATATATATATATTATTATTAATACTATTAATACACACACACACACACACACACACACACACACACACACACCTTATTTGGTTCTGTTTCTGGGACAAACCCTGACTGATACAATGGAACAGGGCTTCCTTTTGAGATGACAAAAACACCCTGGAATTAATTAGAGGTATTGGCTGCACAAGACTGTGAATGTACCAAATGCCACCAAATTATACACTTGTAAATGGTTAATCATCAATTTTATGATATATGAACTTTACTGCAATAGGAGGAAAAAGCAATGATGTAATTAATGTTTGTTTGTAAAGCAGGCAGCACAGCCTTGACACTTTATAGGTGTGTGTACTCAGACTGTACACGTATGCAGAAAAGACAACAGTATGACCAAAGTCCAAAATACTTTCATTATTGGTGTCTCTCTGCCTGCCTCAGTGTAGAGTGGAAAAGAAATTACATTCCCCAGATGACAGCATTCTGTGGTCAATCTGATCCACGTCTACATGTTGAGCTTCCCTGTTTCCTGAAAAATTCTGTCTTCTTCTTTGGGTGTCCCCAACATCCTGAACCTGATAGGCACCCTCCCTATTTCGCCCATCGGGACCCCACCCCCAGTGGGTGGGTTCTGTGGTTGCTGTCCATGGTGCCGATCAGGACTTCTCTATTCGGTACGTTTCAGCACCATGGCCAGAGTCTATGGGGGCAACAAAGTTGCCATATTCTTATACCTTGGTTGGCAAGTTTGCCTTAGTGAGCCCCCATCTTTGGCCCTCCTATACGGTCTCCAAGCAGGAGTCAAATAAAAAATATGCAGTCAGAACTTGAGTGTAAGCTGGAAAAATACAGGGGGATGTCAGTATTTGACATTAACTCAGACTGCCTTCGCAATCCGTGCATCCTGACCGGAGACAGAATTCGGAAGCTCAGAATGTTAGCCCCACACCCAGAATTAATGTTAGCTCACATTCATTACATCAGAAGGTCTCCTACCAGACCAAGTTCAGGGTACCAGCTTTTGAGCATGCCCAAAGGATAACAGACTTGGGGGTACAGCAAACTGGTTTCAAAACATAGAGCTGCCTCTTGCTAGTTCTGTGTCCTTAGGAATATCGTTTCACCTCTCTGAGGCTCACTCTGCTTTTCTGTAAGATGGGTGCCTGCTTCGTAGGAATGTTTGGAAGATTGATGGTCACAGATTGTTATACTCTACCTTTTCACAGGAGGCAAGAAGTTCAGCTGAGTGGGCAAGATCTGGAGCCAGGTAGCCTGGGATTTGACCGTAGGTCTGTCCTATTAACTACATGACTCAGGAAGAGTCACCCCTCATGCCTCTGTGTTGTCGTCTATAGAATGAGGATAACGCTAGGATCTATTTCACAGGGTTTTCATAGGAAACTAAACAGTTTTATGGGGATAACAATATCAACCCCCACCACCCACCAAACACACAGAGCTATTGCAAGAATTAGATGAGGTTACATCCAGAGAGGGGTTAGAGCAGTTTCTAGAAGATTCTAAGCACTCGATAAATGTTAGTTGCTATTATTATTATTGTTTGATGATGTTGTTGTACATCATCTTCGAAATGAGGAAATAAGCTCAAACCTCCTTTTAAAATCTGTGTGTAAGGGCACCTGGTTGGCTCAGTCAGTAGAGCATACAAGGCTTAATCCCGGGGTCATGAGTGCAAGCCTCATGTTGGGCAGAGATTACTTTAAAAAATAAAATAAAATAGGGGTGCCTGGGTGGCTCAGTCGGTTAAGCTTCTGACTCTTGATTTTGGCTCAGGTCATGATCTCACAGTTTGTGAGTTCAAACCCTGCATCGGGCTCTGCACTGACAGCTCAGAGCCTGCTTGGGATTCTCTCTCTCTCTCTCTCTCTCTCTCTCTCTCAAAATAAATAAACATTTAAAAAATATTTTCTGGGGTGCCTAGGTGATTCAGTCAGTTAAGCATCCAACTTCAGCTCAGGTCATGATCTTGTGGTTTATGAGTTTGAGCCCTGCATCAGGCTCTGTGCTGACAGCTCAGAGCCTGGAGCCTGCTTTGGATTCTGTGTCTCCCTCTTTCTCTTTGCCTCTCCCCAACTCACCCTCTGTCTCTCAAAAATAAATAAACGTTAAAAAAATTCTTTTTAATGTTTTCTTTAAGCACTAGCTCGATCAGCAGTACTCAACAAGGGGCGATATCCCCCCTACAGGGGACATTTGGAAACATTGTTGGTTGTCCAAACTGGGGGGAACGGGTCAGGGGTGCTACTGGCTTCCAGTGGGTGGGGGCCACCATGGGGTTGAACATCCCACATGCACAGGACAGCCCACCCGTGACAAAGAATGATCTGGCTCCAAATGGCATAGGACGAAGGTGGGAAATGCTAGGCTCTGTGTTTGCAAGAACCCAGACCATTTGGGAGGTGTACACCCAAATCAAGGGATTTCATGGGGATACACGAGATAGAGATTGGGTTGGAGAAGATCATCAAAACCTTATTAGTCAAGGTTCATTTCTCTCTCTTTACAAATAGGATGTGTTCATGGATTGTCCATATAACTAAAAATTACATTAAAAACAAAACGAAATTGTAGCAAACGTATCCAAACCAACCAAAGAAACAGAACTCTTTTTCTGACCCCTGACTCTTATCTTTCCCCTGTTCCTGTTACTGCCAGACACCCGGGGTCTGCACCTCCTCCCTACCTCCTCCCCCACCCAGGGCAATCTGGTTTCCCGTTGTCAGCCCCCTAGCAGCTCACCCAGGCCACTACCAGGTCTCTGGGTGTTACTGAATCCAGTGAATCTTCTTATCATGTTGGCTTGCTTTTGGGACTCGGGGAGAGACTGTGTGACCTCCCTGCGCTTCTGGATCTCATCTCTCTCCCCCTCTTTCATGACTTGGTCCAAGCAAGTTTCTTTCCTTCTTGCTAGCCCTCCAATGTCACCCTTCTCGGATGCTTTGTCCCAAGCCTCTGCTCTTCCGGTGCTTCACTCTGGGACCGGCCACACAATGGTGGGGGGGGGGGCGGTGCCTTGCAAATGAAAATGTGGACTCCCTTGTTTAAAATTATTAATAATTCCAAAATGGTACAGGAGATTATTAAACCAAGTGGAGAGCGCTTCTGAGCACAGGGCCCCAAGAGACTGTGCAGGTCATTTGCCCACAAACTTGCCTTGCTTCCTGCTCTCCTGGGTACAATCCCCAGCCTGTCTCACCCGCAGCCCCTTGATGGTGGCCCCATCACTCCCAGGACCTGCTCTCTGAGGCTTGTTGGGGTAGACAGAATGCACCTCTCAAGATGTCCAGGCATGAATGCCCGAAACTCATGAATATGTTTATCACAGAGCAACGGGACTTTGAAGATATGATTAAAGTATTTTACAGACCTTAAAATAGATTATCCTGGTGTGATGGTGAATCTTACCTGTTCACTTGGCCAGTCTACAGCACCTGGTTATTTAGTCAAACACTAACCCAGGTATTGCTATGGAAGCATTTTGTAGATGTGGTTAAATGTCTACAATCACTTCACTCTTAAGTAACAAGAGAGCATGGGCGGGTCTCGACCAATCAGTTGAGCAAAATGAAGGTTTCTCTGAGGAAGAAGAAATTCTGCTCCAAGACTGCAGCATCTTCTCCTAACTGACAGCTTCCAGTCAGTCCTGTGGATTTGTGTCCTGCCAGTCCCTGTGAGCATAAAATCCAATTCCTTGCAACAAATCATATATACATATATATGTATGCAACTAATATTATATATACTGCAACTAATCATATACATATAGCAACTAGTCATATAAATATGAGACTAATATATATTGTAACTAATCATATATATATATGCAACTAATCATATATATATAGCAACTAATCATATATATGCAACTAATATATATTGTTACTAATCATATATATATGCAACTAATATATACATTGCAACTAATCATATATGTATGATTTATGTATTCCCTAGTAATCAGTATAAATTAATATTTATATATACCTTAACTATATAGATATCTTAATTACATAGCTTCTTTGGTTAGTTTGGATGCATTTGCTACTATTTTATTTTCAATGTAATTTTTAGTTACACGACCATACATGAACACATCCTATTTGTAGAGAGAGAAATAAACCTTGACTAATTAGGTTTTGATGACCTTCTCCAATCCAATCTCCATCTTTCATATCCTCATATATCTTAATACATGTGTGTGTATGTATATACGCGTAGGATATGTTCTGGAGAACCCTGATACCCCTGTGTTATCCAGGTGGGCCCCATCTAATCACATGAGCCCTTGAAAGCAGAGAACTTTCTGTGGCTAGAGGCAGGAGAGAGAGGGAGTAGAATGGGGAATCCAAGAGTTTGGAGCCTAAGAGGGATTCGACTCACCGCCGCCAGAGGGGAGCTTCATGGAAGCTTCCAGACAGCTTCCAGGAGCAGACCAGGTCCCAGCTGACAGCTAGTCAGAGCCAGGGTCCTCAGTCCTATGGCCACAAGGAACTGAATTCAGCCAATATCTTGAATGATCTTGGAAGGGGATTGCCATACTGACACCTTGATTTCTGCCCTGAGAGGCTGAAGGACCCACCCAGACTCTGACCTACAGAAACTGTGGAATAAAAAAATGTGGGTGGTTGTCAACCATACAGCTTGTGGAGATTCCTGACACCAGCAACGGAAAACCGACACTCTCATCCTTGGCTTCTCTCTCCTGCAAATCCCATCCCTTTTGGTTCTCAAGCCCAAGCGAACCTGCCTGAATCCTTTTGGTTGTAATTTCCTCTCCATCCTTGTGGCCCTGGCTCCAACTCAGGTCCCTCTCCAGGGTCCCTGCACCCAGACTCACAGCCTCCTGGCCAAGGCTGGAAGGAGAACAAGACAAGAAAGAAAGAGGAAAGAAAGAAAGAAAGAAAGAAAGAAAGAAAGAAAGAAAGAAAGAAAGAAAGAAAGAAAGGAAGGAAGGAAGGAAGGAAGGAAGGAAGGAAGGAAGGAAGGAAGGAAGGAAGAAAGAAAGAAAGAAAGAAAGAAAGAAAGAAAGAAAGAAAGAAAGAAAGAAAGAAAAAGAAAGAAAGGAAGGAAGAAAGGAAGCAACGAAGGAAGGAAGAAAAAATTAAGAAAACATCAGAGATTCAGTAACCAAGACTGACAACATTGTAACACAACAAATGAATAAGTGCAACAGAAAGGATCAATAACACATTCATGATGAAAAAAATATCAAAATCTTAAGTGTAGTTGGGATCAGAGTGACTGATTTTTTTCCTTTTGTCTCAGGGTCCGAAAAAACTTCCCACCACCCCGATCCTGTCTTTCTTTGAAGTTTTGATTTTTTTGTTCATTATGGATTTTTTTGCATCCATTTTTAAAACATGGCATTAAAATATTATTTATGTTAAACAGAATGTGGTCTGTCCATGCCATGGTATATTATTCAGCCATAAAATGAATGAAACCCCGACACGTGCACAGTGTGGATGAACTGAGGACACCATGCTCAGTGAGAGAAGACGAACACGGAAGGCCATGTATCACAGGATTCCGTGTATATGAAATGCCTGGAACAAACGAATCCAGACAGACAGAAGGCAGACTGGCGGCTGTAGGAGCCGCAGGTGGGGAGATCGGGAGGGACTGGCTTATGGATAAGCGGCTTCCTTTAGGGGGTGAAGAAAATGGTTTGGAGCTGGACAGAGGTGGTGGCTGTACAACATTGGGAATTAGCAAACGCCACTTTTAAGTAGTTCATTTTATGTTATGTGAATTTAACATCAATAAAAATATTTGATAAAAATCTATATATAAGTATATTACTTATCTTGGTTACTGAGTTTTGTGTCCCCCACCCACCCATCAACCCTAAATTTTGCTCTGGATTTGAAATGCAGCATTCCCCACTGTGAATCCCAGAGGGAATTTTCTTTTTTCTTTCTTCCTTTTTTTTTTTTTTTTTTCAGGGTAAAGGGACAGGGGAGCATTGGGGACTGCAATTTTATTTTACTTATTTACTTTTAAGTTTATTTCTTTTGAGAGAGAGAGAGCATAAGCAGGGGGAAGGACAGAGAGAGGGAGAGAGAATCCCAAGCAGGCTCTAGGCTGTCAGCACAGAGCCCGACACGGGGCTTGAACTCATAAACTGTGAGACCATGACCTGAGGCAAAGAGGGATGCTTTACCAACGGAGCCGCCCAGGTGCCCCCACTCCCAGGGAACTCTCCAACACCTGGATCCCACCCTGCCACGCCATCCTAGGGGACCCCTTCCGTACTGCAGTCTCCGGGACAAAACTCTAAGCTCCCAGTGGCTTTTTTTTTTTTTTTTTAATTTTTTTAACGTTTATTTATTTTTGAGAGACAGAGAGACAGAGCATGAGCAGGAGAAGGGCAGAGAGAGAGAGGCAGACACAGAATCCGAAGCAGGCTCCAGGCTCTGAGCCATCAGCACAGAGCCCGATGCGGGGCTTGAACTCACAGACCGTAAGATCATGACCTGAGCTGAAGTCGGCCGCTTAACTGACTGAGCCACCCAGGCGCCCCGCTCCCAGTGGCTTTTGAGCTGATCTCTGCACTTGGAGAGTTGTTTTTTTTTGTCTGGAGTCCTCCTCTGCTCACCCGGCCTCCCAGCCTGCTCTGAGTGTTCCTCCTCTTCTCCTCTGCTCTATGACCCGCCCCTTCTTGGAGGTTTTGTTCAAGCTGCACTTCCTTGTTACCTGTGAGACACACTGACTCTCTCGGCCAGTTCCAGCTCACAACCAAGACAGCCTCCTCCCTCCTGGGCCTCTGTCTCCACACCTCTCCTTCCAACCAGCCTCCTCTGCGGGGACTCCACTCTCCTGGGAAAGCCCTCCCTCACGCCTTCTGGGAGGGATCTTCCCAGCGTTCAGATCTGAGACTCTTCTTGTCACCAAAAGGTGCGAATGCTCAGAGTCATGGAATGATCTTTCTGCGAGCAGCTTCGGGCCAGGACGTTGGCCCAGGAAGCTCTCCCAAGCAGGGTCAGAGCTGCTCCTGCGGTCTCAGGGAACTGTTTCCTTCTTTCATATTGTCTCTCCCTCTCCCTGTCTCCCTCCTTCTCCCTCTCCCTCCCTCTCTCCTGCCCTCCCTCTACACACACACACACACACACACACACACACACACACACACACACTTCTTCAACAGCTGCAATCTGGAAGAAATTACTCTTCTAAACAGCCAGACTTCCCCAGTTTCAGGAAATTCCAAGCTGGGCAGGGGGAGGGGCCGGGCTGGGGGGGGCGCGCCCTGTCCATCCCCCCACCCCTTCTGCGTGTCCTCTGCGCGCACCCGGTCCGGCCCAGGCCCGCCCCCACACTCCGCCCGGAGGCCTCTGCTTTTCCACCACCGCTTTCTAGTCCTTTAAATCCTAGAGGCAAACTTTTGGGGGATAAGCGCGGCTGGGAGGGGCCTGGGCCTTAACCCTCTCTGCCCCAGAGGGACTGGGCTGCACTGGGCAGTGACTTGGCGGCCCGTTTGGGCTCCTACCATGGCCCCCGAGAGGGGCTGACACTCCGGTTCCCGGTGCAGGTAAAGAAGGGACCCGAGGCCAGGGCCTGCCAGGGCTGGGGGCCCGGACTTCTGGGTCTGAGGTGGGGAGGGAGGGTCGGAGGCCTGGACCCCAGGGTCCGAGGGAGGGGGCTTTGGGACCTCGGACTTGTGGGTGAGGTGGAGGCAGGAGCCCTGGAGCCTGAGCGAGGAGGGGTCCTGAGGAGGAGGCCGCCTGGGTCCTGGGCCCCCCTCCAGGTCCCGCAGGACACTTCCTCTGCCAGGTGAGATCCGCGCGGAGGAAGAAGGCAGAAGGCGCGGGTTTGGGACTCGGAGGCAGAGGCGGGCTCCGAACCCAGGAGGAGGGGGGCCCCGTCGGAGCCCGAGAGCGTGCCTGCCCCGCTCAGCGAGGGCCACGAGGTAAGGGACAGCGGGGAGCCGGGGTCAGGTCCGGGGGTGGGGGGGGGGGGGGACGCGGGACTAGGCGGGCCAAGGGACAGCGGGCGCCCGAGCCACGAGCCACGTGGCCCGCGGAAGCGCGGGGGTCTCCCACTCCCGGCCCCGCCTCGGCCCCACCCGCCTGGCCACCTCTCCCCCCACCCCCCAGCCGAGAACCGGTCGGGCCGGGTCTGGAGGGGACGGAGGTGAGCCAACTGTGCCGTCCTCTCCTGCAGCTGGAGCTGCGGGCCTGCAGGGGCGCAGGGAGGCGGAGGGGGGGGCGGCCGGCCGAGTGGCGGGGCCTTGGCCCCTGGGGTCCCACCCTGCACTCTGCCAAACAACGGCCGCTCTGTAGGCGCCTGGCCGGCCGCTGACGGAGTTTTTCCGAGCATGATCTCACTGCACCGAGCACTCAACTCCTCTTTAAGAGGACACTGAGGCTGGAGCGGCTTGCCCGAGGCCCTCAGCTAGCAAGAACAGGCGGCGCTCAGAAAACCATTTCTAACTCGTTGCTCTCAGTCCGGAATGGAAAAAAAAAAAAAAAGCAAAGCCAACAGATATGGTCAGGAGTGTAGGAAATCCCTGGCCCTTATGGGATCTCCAACGTTGTTTTTTTCCAGGGGGGTACACACCCACACGCCCCATCCAAGGGGGGAGGGGGGAGGAATAGGATGGCCATCTTTAGACTCTCAAGCTTAGACTCTGCCTGGTGTCCAGACCCGGCCCCCAACATTTGTTGCTCTGTGACTCGGAGCAAGTGACTCCCTCTCTCTGTGCCTCAGCCACCACATCTGTAAAATAAGGGTCTCCCCCTCGCTGGGTTGTTCTGAGACCTGAAAGGGTAAAACACTATTTGAATAAAGCATGTAGGCCCCCACCTGGCCCAGGATACAGTATCAGCATTCTGCACATGCTTTTCAAGCAACAGGCTTTCTGATTCCCATTTTTCAGTGGAGTAAACTGAGATTTAAGGTTGAGGAAGGTAGTAGTTCAGGGTCCCACAGAAAGGAGTCGCAGGTGTGTTTGGCTAGGCACTGGAAAATGGTGGTAACGTGGCCTGGGAGAGCCACAGAGGGTGACATGAGGGATGAAGTAGGGTGTGGGCAGGGCGTGGAGCCAGCGGCTGAGAGCCGTCCAGGGAGGGGTCAGGTCAAGAGGCCGCAAGCAGTGGAAGTGGGAAGTCTGGGCTCCGGAGTCCCACAGAGCTGGCTGTTGTGGCCTCGGGCAAGTCACCTTCCCTTTCTGAGTGTGTCCTTCTCTGGGACTTGGGAGAATGCTCTAAGGTGGCCACTGAGCCCTTACTGAACTTTTTTTTTTTTAATATTTATTTTTGAGAGAGAGAGAGAACGTAGGGGAGGGCAGAGAGAGGGGGAGACACAGAATCCGAAGCAGGCTCCAGGCTCTGAGCTGTCAGCACAGAGCCCGACTCGGGGCTCGAACTCACGAACCGTGAGATCATGACCTGAGCTGAAGTCAGACTCTTAACCAACAGAGCCGCCCAGGCGCCCCCGCTTCGTGAACTTTGGCTTCGGCTGTGTGTTGGGTCCTGTGTCCAGACTATACTGGCAACGTCTCACCGATTCTTGCGAAGGAACGATGAACACTTTTTGTTCCTAGGTTCCTTTTTCGAGAGGAGGAAATGTGGTCACGAAGGTTAAGTCACCTGCCCAAAGCCACACACAGCCAGACCGAAACCTGGGCTGTGGGCGGAGCTGTGCTTTTTCTTTTCTTTTCGTTTTTTTTTTTGAGAGAGAGAAAGAAACAGAAAGCATGACTGGAAGAGGGGCAGAGAGACAGGGAATCTGAAACAGGCTCCAGGCTCCGTGCTGTCAGCTCAGAGCCCTTCGCAGGGCTCGAACTCTCAAACCGCGAGATCATGACCTGAGCGCTTAACGGACGGAGCCCCCCAGGAGCCCCCAGTCAGTGCTCTTTTCACCGACAGCTCATGGCACAGCAGTAACGGGCACCTGCTAGCACTGGGAGCCCAGTGGCTCGAGATTCATTAATAAGAAGCGTTCAGCGCTTAAAACAAATAAAATAGTTTAGGATTGAAAACATCTGAGTGCCTTAGCATGTTGTAAGTCTCATTTCATCAAATGTTTGTTTCCTTTACGGGGGGGAGGTGGTGGGGAGGAGAGGCCATCGCGTGCCCCGTTGTAATTAGGATATATTTATGCATCTAGGCTGAGGTCAGAGGAGTTTGAGAAACACTAGAGAGGCGATAAAATCGAGACTGGTTTTTCCAGGGAAATAAATGTAAAGTTTGTGTGTGTGTTGGGGTGGGGTGAAGGACAATCCTCAGAACACAGCCAACCATGGTTATTTGAAATCCTTTTAGGGGTAATTTTTTCTCTGCATGATCAGCGATCTTTCCCAGGGTGCCACTCACTCAAGGAGTAGTGCTGACTGCTTTACCGTCTTCATAGGGTTTTATCAAATCTAAATTTTGTTCTACAGCTATCTGGGGACACATCCTCTCCCCCCACCCCCAGCCCACAACTAGACCCACCAATTGGCTAGCACTATTACAAGTATAGTTTTGTTTAATTGAGATTTTTCTATGTGCCCTGCAAGGAAGGTAGTGTTATTTTATCCATTTTATGGAGAGGAAACATAGAAAAATCAAATAATTTATCCCAATTATAGAGCTGGCAAAGGGTGGTGCTTTGGTTCAGAGATTTTTTTTATCACCATGATAACAGTGACTGTTAAAACAGAAGTACAAGGTCATCGAAGCCCCTCCCAAAAGTTCCATAAAAACAGCCAGGTTCCAGGATGTGGCCAAAGGTTGGCAGACATTTCCAGTTACCACAGAGCCCAGGGCAGCCACGAGGCAGCAACACACCTATTTTTGTGGTGCACAAGCTGCTGGCTTCCAATTTACGCCATTCTGGCTTATTTTTAGAGACATTTGCAAAAAGTAAGACATGATGTTGTCTCTTTCAAAATCAAATAGCTCAAATTATAAAACGCTTTGCATGTACACAGGTTCCCAGCCCCACCCTTAACCCGCGGCCTGTGTTGGGACTTGCATGTGCCCTAGGCAAAGGTCTCATGGGTATATATTAGTTCGTATTTTATAGCTGTGTTGGTATAAAGGCGAATCTTTCCCACACATTTTAAAACATTTTAACATTTTCTGGGGCCTCTCCAAGTGTGGTGAGCCCCAGGCACTGCCCCTGCTGCCCCTGATGGACCAAGTCCGACCTGTCTTCAGGGAAGGGGCCTGGGAATGTCTGTCTGGCAAAGCTGGAGTTTCTCCGTCAAGGTTAGGAAGCACTCCGAAGAGCTGGCGAAGCGCGTTGCCTGTTGCCTGGCCCACAGGGAGCCTCGAACACTAGTAACTAGGAATCAGCATGGCGTGGTGGTCGTGAGCCCACCTCCATTGGGGTCTGCGACCTCAGGCCTCTGGAAGCCGCAGTTTCCCTACCTGTGGAATGGAAGTAATCCCTCCGAACGGCTGGCTGCCTCAGTTAGGCCCGGGGTGGGAACGCGGCCTCGCTCGCGGGCTCCCGGCGGAGGCCGCTCTGACCCGGCCCTACCCCGCAGATGCCGGTGCTGAAGCAGCTGGGCCCTGCGCAGCCCAAGAAGCGCGCGGAGCGCGGCGCCCTCTCCATCTCCGCGCCGCTCGGCGACTTCCGGCACACGCTGCACGTGGGGCGCGGCGGCGACGCCTTCGGGGACACTTCGTTCCTGAGCCGCCACGGCGGCGGGCCGCCCCCCGAGCCCCGGCCGCCGCCCGCAGGGGCCCCGCGCTCCGCGCCGCCGCCCGCCGTGCCGCAGCCGCCGCCGCCCGCCCTCCGCACGCCCGCGCCCGCCGACCCGCTGCTGTCCTTCCACCTGGATTTGGGCCCTTCCATGCTGGACGCGGTGCTGGGCGTCATGGACGCGGAGCGCCCGGGGACCGCTGCCGCCAAGCCCGACTTGGACCCCAGCTCCGGGGCACAGCACCCCAGGGCCCGCTGCCATCCCAACGCGGACCTCGAGCTGGACGACGTCATCGGCCTGTAGCCGCCCCTGTTCCCAATGCTTTTACCATCCGGCACCCCACTTCTTTATACATAAATGGCTGAGGTCTCTGCCCCGGGTTCTGTCTGTTTATTTTGCATGTAGAAAGGGAACCTTGGCGGGGGGGGGAGGGGGGGAGGCAGGGGTTTCGGTGATGGGATCCCGGCGCTTTTAAGGGCCAGGTGTGTCACCTGGAGCTCGGTTCCCCGCAGTCACTGGACCAAGGTCGAGGTCGGGTGATTGCCCTGGTGAGATGTGGCCCCTTTAACAGAGGGGAGGCGTGGTTAGACGGTGCTGTGGCTCTCATATCCTCATTCATTCATCGATTTTGACTTGCTCCGGGGAGCCACCTGAGTCGCTCCAGGAGTGGCCCGCTGACTCGCCTCCTGGGGACCCACCCGACTAGCTCCTAGGGCCCGCTGACTCTCTCCAGGGGACCGAGTGCAGTGGCGTCTCCTGGCCCGCGTCTCCAGTGAACCCCTTGGGGGAAGCTGCCCTTTATCCTGTGAGTGGCCGCGCAGAAAAGTGTCTGGGAAGACGCTGGGTCCTGGTGGTGGAGAGGACCCCCGCCCCCAGCCCCGGATCTGTCGGCTCGAGGGCGACGGCGGCGTCCCACGTCAGGGTACCTAGTTTGAGCCTGCCGGGGCCCAGCTGTCCCGCGGAGGGCACGACCCGCCAGGGGCCCGGAAGGGCGGGGCAGCACTTGCAACTCTTTAGGCGGAAGGCGGAACCTAGCGCCCGAGGGGGCTGGGCTTCCCAGACAAATCACCAGGGGGGGACGGAGCCAGATTCTTTAAGCACTTAGAAGAGGCGGGGCTGTAACGCTCATACCGCGGCCAAGGGCGAAGCTGGGCACACTTTGGCACAGAGAGGGCGGGGTCACACCTGTAAATCATTTGGACTGAGGCTGCAGAGGGAGCGGGATCCGGTTCCTCGAAGGCACTGACGGAGACCGGCACCCTGGGGGTCGTGTCGAGCCTGTACACCCTGTGGGTCGGGGGCGGGTCACACAAGTGAATCGCTGATCCGCGGAGGAGGCGGGGACCAGGATTTCGAAGGACCCCCTCCGCCGAGAGCGGTCCGCCAGGCCAGAACCGAGGGCCAGCGAGCGCGCGTGCGCGGTTCCCAGGGCTGCGGGGGCGGAGCGGGTGGCGTCACCGCCGGGCTTAGCGGCGGCCGGGGAGCCCTTCTGGAGTACTCCGCTCCAATGGAGGCCGATCCCGCGCCGCCGCCCGCCTGCCGCTTCTTCCTGGAGGGCCGCTGTCGCTTCGGCGCCCGCTGCCGCCAGCCCCACCCCGGGGCGCCGGCGCCAGCGCGGCCAAGCCGCGAGGCCGAGGCCGGGGCCAAAAAACCGCCACTGCGCACGGCCGCGGCTGTCATCCAACGCATCCGCTGGGACCCGCGCCTCGACCCGGCTGACTTCTCTGTGGGCTACGCCGACCGCTTTCTAGGCGTGCGCGAGGAGCCCTTCTGCGCCTTCTGCTGGGACGAACCGCTGGCGGCGCTGGGGCCCGGCGTCTTGGCCGTGCCGCAGCACCGGGTGCGCTACTTCCGCTTCCGGGGCCGCCTTGTGTGGGACCGCGCCTCGCGCACCGACTACGTCTTTGGCTCCGGCTCGGCGGCGGGTCGCGGGCCCACCATCCTGGACGCGCTCGACTGGGGGGACGCGCTCGACGGAGAGGACGCGCATGTCGGCGAAGACGCCCACGGGCCCCGGGACGCGCACGACGGCGAGGACGCGAGTGCCCACGAAGACACCTACGGGGCCCGGGCTGCGCGCGACGGTGAGGACGCCCATGTCAGTGAAGACGCCCACGGGGCCGGGGACACGCGCAACAGCGAGAACGTCTGTGTTGGCCAAGACGCCCACGGTCGCCAGGATGCACACGATGGCGAGGACACACTCGATGGCGTAGCTGCTTCCCCCACTGACATCCGAATAGAAGAGCGCAGAACACCCCACTGGACAGAGCAAGAAGCGGTGCGGAGACCGGCCCCCGTGGCCAGGACCACAGAGCCACAGGGTGGGGAGGCGCAGGCTGCCTCGAGACAGCCTATACAGGGTTTCCCGGAAACCGAAGCAGAGTGGGGTCCTGGGGCCTGGCCCCCAGATGGTGGAGAGGCCGCTGGGGCCAGGGCCTCGGCACCTTGCCAGCCGCGCCCCACGCATTTTGTGGCTCTCATGGTGACTGATCCCGGGCTGCAGGCGGGAGTGGCCAAGGCCCAAGAAGAGCTGGTTCAAGCTGAACCCTCCTGCGCCGCGTTCATGGTACCCGTGGGCGCCCTGCACCTGACACTGGCCCTCCTGAGGCTAGCAGGCCCTGGGGAGGTAGCTGCTGCCCTCAGTGCACTAAGGCGTGCGCTCTCGGCCCCAGGGCTTCAGGCACCCTGGCAGCTGAGGTTTAGGCGCCTGCTTCTCCTGAAGCACCATGTACTCTGTTCCCCTCCCTGCCCCTCCCTGGAAAATATGGCCCAAGTGCTGAGACAGAGGCTGGAAGCTGAGGGGGTCAGAGTAGTTCAGCCCCTAGGGGGGCTACACCCCCACCTCACCCTGGCCAAGGTGCCCCAAGGTTCTCAAGTCTGCCTCCCTGAGCCCGAGTCCATCCCCAGACAGGAGCTGGGGAGCCAAACCCTGGGGAAACTCTGGTTGTGCCGCGTGGGCAGGGTGGGAGAGGCCTACCAGCCCCTGGCCGAGATGCCCCTGGGGTGACAGCCCCCCTCGCACCTCTGGGAGGGGCAGATCTCCACCCCCAAAGAACTGGAGAAGATCCAGTCCAAGCAGGAAGGGACAAAGTGCTCTCTCTCTCTCTCTCTCTTTAATTTTGGTTTCTCTCAAGCTTCCAAATGGTGCTCAGTGATCCAAGGAAAAGAATGAAGGAAGGAGGAGGGAGGGGAGAGGGAAGGGAGGGGAGGCAGAGGAGGAACATCTGGAAAAAAAGCAGCCTGACAGTCCAGCTGTTTGCAAACTCATTGCACATCCTCCAGTTACATGGCAGGAGAGGGGGGAGGGCCAAAAAGAAAAAGGGGAGGAAGAAAAATAACTTAAATAAACACACACAAAAAGAAAAGAGAAGGAAACATGACGTGAGCTGGTGATCCATGGAGGCGGGGAGGGGGGGGGTAACCGTTTTACCTGTGCTGAACCAAAGAAGGGTGGGGAGCAGGGGGAGGAGGGAGGGAAGGAAAAAAAAACCAGAAGAAACACTGGGGTGGAGGGAGGAGGGACACGGAGACAACTTAATACAACTGCAGACGAGGCGGCCCGGCCGAGGTCCCGCGATGATGGCCTCCGGGGTCCTCAGTGCGCAGTGTCGGCGTGGACGTGGTGGCGGCTTGGCGTCGGCATTTCTGGCGTGGGGGGCTGAGGGTGGGGCACAGTCTCTACACGGCTCCCCTAGCCCCAAACACTGAGGCCCCGGAGGGCTGGGCAACAAGAGTCTGTGGTGAGGCGGGTAGGTGGCAGGAGGCGGGCTGGTGTGCTGGTGCCCCCGCCACAGGCGGGCACGGGCGGAGCGGCCTGTCTTCTTCCAGCTCCCCCGGCATGGGATGGGCCGGGGTGCCAGGTCGGTACCGGAGTACGAGCTCGAGAGAGAGAGAGAGAAAACACTGAGACAGCATTAGTAGAGGTGCAGGTGGACACAGAGCAGCCTACAGACCACGCCCCCAACCCTCTGCTGTCCCTCCCCCTCCTCCCCCAATCCCGTCCCTCTGAGACAAAAAATAAAAATGTAGAAAAAAATCTCTGTACAGACTCCCCGGTGGGAAAACGGGGACAGGGATGGCGGCTCTTCCTGGAGCCTGCTCCCCATGAATTAATTTACAACCCAAGTCCATGGCTCAAAAACGAAATCGGCAAAGGTGGCGCTGGGGGGCCGCAGCCCTGCCCCCCCGCTCCCCCCCCCCCCCCCCCCCCCCCCGTCCGCGCTGGTGCTCAGAAGGCTGACAGCTGCGCCAGGCTGAGGCGGCAGTCGATGCTGGCGTTGTCCAGGCCCATGTAGGCCAGGCCCAGGGGCTCTAGGAAGGCCCGGCAGGCGGCCTCGCCCTCGAAGGCCAGCTCGGCCTGCAGGTAGGAGACTGGCAGCGCAGGGCGGAAGCTACGGAGACAAGAGGAGAATGTGATGAGGCGGGCGGCGGGCAGGGGAGGGCCCCACGGACAGGGAGTGGGTGCCCCCCCTTCGGGCACCCAAAGGGCTTCCTCAGCACGTTATCTGCTGACCTCTCACCACCCCCCACCCGACCTCCCCACCTCCAGGGGCTTGGGGGGGCCCGGGGCGGGGGTGGTGGCCCCAGCCCCAGTTGTGCCCCCCTTCACCCTCACTTACCTGCACGGGGGCACCAAGGAGAGGGGGTGGGAGGGAGGGGCCCAGCCGGCTCCTCTGCTGCTCGAGGGCCTGAGCAGGCCCTCGGAAGAGGGCCCACTGCGGCCCAAGGGCAGGGACCAGGCAGAGGGAATGACCCGAGGGCACGGGCGTGGGCTGGCAGGCCGGACGGCTATTCTGGGGAAGCCACCCTGCCCGGGTCAAAGTGCCTCGCGAGCTGTGGGCACAGGGTCAACCCACACTACACCCCTGCACACTGGTGACAGTCACGTGCGACTGCAAACGAGAGACCTGGCGTGTGCCAGGAAGCGGCGGCGACCCGGCCGAGCCCTCTCCCAGAAACTGTGCGCCCCCGCCCTTACGAACACACACGAAGGAACGCAGAGCGCCAAACCGCACGGGCACCGGGCGGCAGAGAGGACGGGAACCATGCTGCCTTACGCCCATGCCCATCGTGGCCCTGCATATCCATGGGGCGTACGAGAGAGCCTGTTTCCCCCAAGTCCGAGCTGGCCTCCTGCTCGCCCTGCCGGGACTTGGCTCTGGGCGCTCTGGGGGGGAGGGAGGGACGGGTCTGCCCGGGAGTAAGGAAGGGGTGAGAGCGCGTGTGGCCAGTGATAGGCCAAGGCCCCTGCTCCCAGGCACAGCCTGCCCGCACGACACCCCGGGAATGGCTGTCCTGCGGCAGAGGGCAGACAGAGGGACACCCCCCGGGGCCTTCAGACACACCCCCTCCCCACCGCCCCTGGGTGCGCAGCCCCGTCCCGTGTCTCCTGCCGCCTCCAGGCCTCTGCCCCACACCCTCGTCTCTACTTCTGGGGCTCCTGCCCTGGCTCGGCCTCTGCCTCACATCTTCCGGACCCAAACTGGATCCCAGAATTCCTGCATCCCCTAACTTCAGGGGGCCTGTCCCTCCTTAGCCCCACACCATCCCTGTGGCTATGCTAACAGATGTGGCCCCTTGGACCTACCAACCTCTGACTGTAGGGTCTTCGACCTTGGCAAGACGGACACCGGGGCTCGGTGATTCTCTGTTGTGGGGCACTCTGGGCACTACAAGAGGCTCCACCCACTAGACACCAGTAGCGCCCCCCTAGTTGTGACAACGACGGATGTCCCTTATCTGGTCGTGTGGCGCCCAGAGGCGTCTCCCTGCCCTGACCACAGGTTCCCCACCACACGCATGCGTGCGCACAAACACGGCATGACAAACACGGCAGTGACATCTGTTGAACGGAGAACCATCCTGACCTGGCTGGCCCCCAAATCACACCGGTCTCCCTAAACACTCTGCCCTCTTGAAGGAGCTCAAACAGAAATGGGGTCTTGTTCCATTAAATCAGAAGCTACCAAGAGCAGGGGTAGTTTGTCTCTACAGAGTGGAAGCTCAGTGACAGGAGAGCCTTGAAAGGTGAACAGAGACCCCAAAGGAAGGAAACCAAGAGCCAGAACAAGAAGACAAACCAGCGTCCAGGGTGACGAGAACAGGAGAGAGAGGCTCAGAGGGATGGAGAGGGCCCCCTGGAGCGGCGAGACAGAACGGGGAACGCAGGAGACGCAGAGGGCAGACTGTGCGAAGGGAAGTAGGAGGGGCTGGGGAACGGGGCGTCTGCGGACAGAAGAGGTGGGCAGAGAGGACCACAGGCCCGGGGACAGGAGCCCAGGAGTGTGCAGAGGGCGGAGAGGAGAAAGGGTAGACGTCGGCGGGGCTGGCAGAGAAGAGGGGGCAGGGAGAGAACCCGGCTTCACATACGTTTTGATCATCGCCTTGAGGGCGGCTTTGCGCTCCCGGTCTGCAAACTTGTCCACCAGGTACCCAGACATGCAGGGCGCGTGAGAGTAGAGCCGGAAGAAGCGGTGGTAGTTGCCCAGAGCCCAGGCTGCCCTCAGTGCCAGGGCGTGAGCCACACAAGGGTCTGCCTTCAGTTCCCGAGTCAGGTACGCCAGCTCCGTGGTGATGTCTGGGGCCCGAGACAAAGGGGGTCAGCGGCACCCAACCCTGGAGGCCCGGGGCCCCCCGACCTGTGGGGGCGCCGCCCACCTCCTGAGTTCTTGGTGAAGATGTAGTACAGGATGCGGTAGGCAGTGAACTCGCCCACATTGCCCGGCAGGCTCTCGGCGTACAGCGACTTGAGCTGCGTCTGGCACTGGTTGAACTCCTCGTGGTCACCCTGGAGCCCGGGGCACGGAGGATGCGAGAGACGGTGAGGCCAGGACAGGGAGCCCCAGAAGAGCCCGAGAGGGTCCCAGCACCCCACTCACCTTCTCCAAGGCGATACGGGCGTGCGTCTCGTACACCTCCACCGTGAACTCTGTCCGCACACCTTGCACCTGGAACGGCAGGGAGGGCGGTGAGGCCGGGGCGGGCCGGGGCTCGCCCCCAGGAAGGCCCTCCCGGCCCCCTCCTCACCGTCAGGTCCTGCCGAATTGACTTCATCTGCTCGCAGGCAAAGGCGTAGTCCTGCTTCTCTTTCCAGTGGGACTTGACCATGCACAGCGACTTTTTCAAAACCTGGGAAAGGAACCAAACCAATGCCTGGGGTGATTTCGGCAAGGTGAGCAAGACCGTAACTAACACCCGTTCCAATTTCCTAAACTCGGTGTTTAAGAAAAAAGCTGCAACATTAAAGCCACTTGGCAACTCACTACCAACTTGAAGTGGATCCCACAATACTTGGCAAGAGTGCCGACTCCCGAGCCTCAGCTGCCCACATCGGCACGTACCCTGGGGCGGAGCGTTAGCCACGCTGCTGCCTCCCCATGGAGACCACGGCAGCACGATCGCCCGTCTCATGAAGCGCTGGCCTGGGGAGGTGGCTTCCCCCTCCCTGCCTCCTCAACAGCAGACGGAGGCTCAGAGCCGAGGGGGTCTCCCGAGGAGGCCACACAACTGGACCCAGGCGTGTCCCTGGAGCGCGGTGCTGTGCAGCCACAGGACCCTGCCACCGCCCAGGAGCCCCTTGTGCAGGCGCCGGGCCTGCAGGGGAACCCGCCCCTCCCGGGCACTTACTGCCACAGGGCGCACAGTGGACGGGTCGGGAGCGCAGGTGAGGCGCAGGTAGTGCTTGGTGATGTCAGGGCAGGTGCCCACAATCTGCAGCTCCTGCCAGTCGGGGTCCGTGCCGCTGCTCTCCAGGCTGCCCATCTGCAGCACCAGGGGCTCGAGGCGCAGGCGGCGGGAATGGCCGTGCTGGAAGCGGGCCGCCCGCTTCTGCTTCTTCAGCTCGCGCTCAGGGTCCTCGCACTCCAGCGCAGCCATCTTTTTGCGGCTGCGCTTGGTGGGGGCCAGGTCATGCCTGGGAGGAGAGGGCAGGGGTGAACGCAGCCGAGGGCACCGTCTGCCTCTCCAGGTACTCCCCAAGAACACAGTCCTCTTTCTCCCAGGAACCGATCCTGGTGCTGCCCCCCTGGCCCCCTGCCCCAAATCTCACCTCTTCCCACGCTGCGCCCTGCCTCGGCCCCGATCCATGTGGGCCCCCCGACCTCCTCGGCCCTTAGGGGGTGGGTTCCTGCGACCCACAGGGTGACACTCATTCCCTGAGTAAGAACTGTCTGAATCCGAGTGGGAGTCACTGCACAGAAGAAGCGGGAAGGTGAGGCCTGCAAGGGTAGCTCCCCCCGAGCCCCCCTCCCTCCCCGCCCCCAAGTCTTCACACCTTCTGCGAAAGTGGCGGGTGGGGGACCGGGAGGAGGAACGGGAACGAGAATCCGTGCTGGAGGAGGAGCTGTTGTCCTTCATGAAGACATTGCGGTTGCCAAACTTGGCGAAGCTGCTGCCCCGGGCTCGGCCAGCACCCCCAGCCCCCGGTGTCCCGCGCTGGGACTGGGCACCCCCGCCCCTTGTCGCTGAGCCTGCCCCCCTGGGAGGATGAAGGCTGCTAGGGGCCTCCCACCGCTTCTTCTTGGGGCTCTCAGCCACAGGCTCCCGGGTCAGCCTGAGGATATAGCAGGGCAGGGCATCACCAACCCAGTGCCCCCACCGTCCCCAGCACCTGCCGGCCGCCCCGGGAACACACCACCTCAGGCGGGAAAGGCACTTACCCAGGTGACTTGGCTAACGTACTGCGAAACCAGGAGGCAAACCCCGGCCTCGCCTAGACGGTGCTCTCCGCTGCTGAGCACCGGGCGCCTGGCAGCCTTCGGGGCCTTCACCCCGCCCCGGGATTCTACCCCCAGGTGGCGCCTGAGCCTCAGCTCTACACTCCTGGCCTTCACGCCCTGCCCCAGGATCCGACCTCCCAGCTCCTTCTCAGGTCTCCGGGTACCCGGTACCCAGCAGTCTCCACTCCGGCCCCCAGAACCGCCCTCAGCCGCACCCCCTGCCCGGACTAACCCCGGCAGGGGCTCCCGGCTCCAGTCGATGGTGTAGGCGGAGCCGTCCTGCAGCCGGGCCTGCAGCAGCTCCTTGAGCAGCTTCTCGGTGCGGTCCTTGTCCTCCTCCGACTCGCAGGCAGTGAAGCAGCGCTCCACGTACTCCTTCATGTCCTGCGGCCAGTCGTCGGGCTTCCCGGACAGGCTGCCCCTGCGAGGGGCAGACGTGGGCTCAGCCGGGCAGCACGCCCCAGCCCGGCAGAGACCGGCACCGCCGCCGCGTGCAGAGCTGACACGTGCCGGACACGGTTCGAGCGCCTTCTCTCCCTTCTCATGTCACGGTCACAGCCACCAAGAGGGAGGGAGGACCCCACCCTGTTTCTGGAGGAGCCGAGGGGAGTCTGGGGTGCAGAACCCGCCAGCGGACCAGAGGTGAGGGAGCGGGGACAGCAGCGAGGAGGCGGCCCTCACCGATGGTTCTGGGCTTTCTCAGCGTTAGGCTGGGGGCCGAAGCTGCCGTGCTGACCCTCCGAGGTAGAGCTGAAGCTCTGGCTGGTGACAGCAAAGGGCCGTTTCTGAATGTTGAACTTGAGACCGCCAGTCCCAGGGGCTGCTGTGAGGGCCACAAAAGCTGGGGTTAGGCCTCGCCCCGCAGACTGTCCCATCCCCGGGAACTGGAGACACCCTGCTCCGGGGCACCTGCGCCCAAAACCTGGGGTGCCCAACAGCCCAGAAGGATCAGAAGGATGGACCAACATGCCATGCACTCCATGCCTACCCCCCGGTCCAGCCTCCACGTCCTCTCCTCTCCAAAGTACACTGCCAACTTACGCTTCATCCGGTTCCACAGCTGTTGGCCCTTCTTGGGCTTGGCAGGCTCAGAGTAGGTGTGCGGCCCGTAGGCCTGGCCTGAGGCAGGCCCTGCCTGGCTGTGCTGTGTGGCTGGGGCCGTTCCAGGCTGGGGGCCGCTGTTCAGAGTATGAGCCCCGTGTGGGGGGTTGGAGGGCTGAGGGGGCTGGGCTGCCGGCAGCTGCTGAGGGGGTGCCTGGTAGGACATGCTTTCTTCCATGCCGGGGACCGGGGGCTGGCGGAGGAAGCAGACACTGAGGGTGGGAGCGGGCCCTCTGTGCCGGCCCTCACGCTGTCCCCCGTGATCACAGCACCACTCAGCCCTCATGGCGTGACCCTGCCACGCCTCACTGTTCTGAGCCCGCAGACGGCTGACGAGACTTGGGCTCAGGCCTGGAGCTGCTCTCCTCTGGCCCCCAACTGGTGACTGGCAGCAGAGGGCATTTAAACCCTGCAGCCCACCTCCACCCGGTGCTTCCTGAGCATATCTCGAGTGCCAGTCAGGACACACAGGTGATTACACACACTCTCAGGAGCTCTGTGAGGAGGTGACGGCATCAGCAGAGATGCAGAGAGACCGCGCGGCTCATGACGACACCACCAGAGGGGGAGCCAGGGCGGCAGGCCGCGCCCGCCCGCCTCCCCTGCACCAGCTCCACACTCTGTACTGCAAGTTAAATGCCAAGGCCGGACTGTGCCCGTGCCCGTGCAGGTACGTGTGCACGTGCTGCGTGAAAATTCGGAAGGCAGCTGCCATCCTGCAAACTGCTCCCGCCACCGCCCCGACAGCTAGACTCAGGCCGTGCCCCAGCCCCAAATCCACCCTGGTTTCAAAAGCTATGCATTGCCCTCCTCGTTATCAGATCAGGAGCTGCCCGGCAGGAAAGAAGGCAGGGGGCGGGCAGCTTAAATAATGCAGGTGTTCCCACCGCTAGGCTGCACAGAGAAACTCTCTTCCCCTTCTTGAACGTTCCAAGGAGCCGGGTGGGGGCATTACCTGGTTCAGAGTGCCCTGGTGCTGTGGTGCCGACGGCTGCTGGGTTGTGGCGGAGCCATAGGAGCTGGCCACACCGTACTGGGAGGGGGAGCCGTAGCTCTGGTACATGCTCTGCCAAGGCACGGAAGGAAGGGTCAGGGCAGGCCCGCTGCCTTCCCCGTCCCGCCCGCTGGGGAGCCACACGCAATCCGTGCCGCTCTACCTCCCTTCCCGCTTCTCTCCATTGCATAAATGCACCAAATTCTCTTATTTAAAGGAAACTAAAATAAAATGACCCCTCTATCAATTCCGTCCCATTGAACTAAATATTTCCTGAGCGCCAACTTTTCTAAGCACAACAGAACCAAAAGAAAAAAAGAGAAATAAAAACCCACGCTCTAATGAAGCTGCACTCAACATCTATGCACAGTCGTCACAGGCAAACACAGAGTGTGTCCAGCATGAGGGTTCGCGGAAGAAGAAAAGGCCCAGAAAAGACCGTGCAGGGGTAGGTGGAACACTGCTTTAACTACCCAAGTGTGTCAGAGGACAGGGCTCCGTGAGGCACGAGCTGGGCGGCCCCGGCAAGGCCAGGACGCAGAGAGGCAGGGAGCCTCGGAGGAGGGCTAGGACAGAGCACAGGTGGACATCGCGCATGGAAGACCGAGGAGGGACCTTGAATTTGATTACATGGGCAGTGTGCCCGTGGCAGGCTTTCCAGAACCTGTCACTGCTGTCATCAGGCCATCGGCTAGCCCTGGGCCCTGTCCCGACTGCTCACGCACACGACCGCAGCCCCTGCGTGCGGGCCGGGCACTCACCATGGGGTAGTAGTAGCTGTAAGGGTAGGCGTAGTTGTACTGCTGGTACCACTGGTAGTACTGCTGCTGCTGCAGAGCCGAGGCTTCGGCCTGGGACACGTACTGTGGAGAGGGGCACGCAGGCCACCAGGATTAGCAGCAGGAGCCCACAGGCCCTGTGGCCCCCCCAACAGGTGCTTAGCCAATGGTGGCTAAGAGCTAAGGCACAAAACGGGGTCCGCCTCTCTCCGGAGAGCCACGCCTCTACCAATGGACTTGGGTCACCCCAGAGGCCCCGGACACATCCCCCTCCTCAGGCTGGAGCCCCTGGGACAAGGACCACGCGGTAGCCTGAGCTTTCCAAGGACACAGACTCTGCTTCCCTTATCAGAAGTCTCCCAGAACATCTGTGGGACACCCTGTCCTTGTGACACAAGAGAATACCAAGTGTGCCCCTCCCCTAGCAACACCCCCTGCCCGGGGCACCCAGGCACTATGTGCCTTCTCACTTGGGCGCCGGCCACAGGCCCATTGCTGCTGGCCTTGGCGGAGCTGCCCGCAGCTCCTGCCTTGCTGATGCTGGCCAGAGCCTGGCGGGCCTTCTCCCACTCGGGGTTCTCATGCATAGGAGTCTCCAGGCCGTTCTCTCTGCCTGCCCCGGCCACCATGCTGTACTGAGAAGACCTGCAAAGAAGGGACACTGAGTCAGTTTCTCTGTTCCCTGTACGTGGTGGGCAAGATGGAGGCGGGCACACACCAGGGCCTGAGTCCCAGATTCCCTCGCACTACCTACGGAGCCTAAGTGTTTAAACCCCCAATGCATTTTCATCGTAATACGCTGACACCTAGTTTCTGTGTCACACCTTTCTGTGAGGGATGGATTCGAGACCTAAGGAAAGAGACCGGCACCCGCAGGAGTGAACCTAGCACCTGGCGCCTAGTAGGCCTACATGTCTCTCCGCTCAGCTCTGGCTGACACCTCCGCAGCCAGCGGGTTATCACCAGGTTTTGGAACAGACAAGGTATGAGCAGAAAAGCACGAGTGCCAGGTGTTGGAGACGGCCCTTGAATCGCAGTTCGCTGCACCAACTCTTGCGGTTTCGTGAAAGGAGCCCTGTACCGTGAATTTTAAAAAGCGCGCAGGAAGGTGAAGGCCTGGCTCTCTCCACCCTGCAGCCGAATGCGTCCCTGACCCTGGTGGCCAGAGGACCCCGTCCCCACTCCAGCCACGCTGCGCGAGGTGCCGAACCAGAGGAGAACACTGGGGCTTGCTTCCTCTCGCCCTCCCCCCGCACCTCTGCCCCTCCGGCCGCACTAACCAATCCGTGCTACGTTGATCACCCACGTTGGCCGCCATCTGGACCTTGGGGCATAAGGGGTGGACCACAGGAGCCAGACTGCTTTTTCACGGTCTGTGAGAAAAAGAAGGAGTTAGAAAGACTCGAGAAGATGCAAGAAACAAGTCACGAAGGGGGGGACGGGAGGAGCCGGGCTCACAAAGAGCCAGGCAGAAAAGGAGCCTCCGGGAGAAAAGGCCTCACTGGAGAGAATTCTGGGTGTGGAATAAAAAGGCTTCTGTGTGAGGCGAAGACCTCCACCTCCCTGCAGTGTCCTGGGTGGAAAATGAAGGATTTGAAAACAGGGAAGTCTGAAGGAATTTCCCAAAGGGAAAGAGAAGGGCCTGATACTCACATGGGACAAGGGAAGGTTCGAGAGAAACCCTGAGACGGAAGAAAGGTCCAGTGTGGCGGGGTGGGGGTGGGGGGCCCTCAGGTAAGGGCTGAAAAGAAATCCGGAGAGAAAGACGGCTTCTGAGAGGAAGCAGCAGAAGAAGGATGCTCGGAGGAGCAGTCTACAATGAACCCCTAAGACTGCAAAGACGGAAGCATCTATGGGAACCGAAAGAGAGCTCAAGAGAACAGATAGAGAAAAAAAAATCTGAGAGAAAGGGGATTCTGGAACTTCCTCCAAGAAACAGAGAGGAGTGGAGGGTGCCCATGGTGGGGGGGGGGGGCGCTACAGTCAAGGAACGTGTTCTCAGAAAGCTCTCAGGAGACTGAAGTTAGAAGTCCCCGAGGTCGGAAAACAGCCTATGTCAGCGGTTCCTGCAGCAGACAGAAGCGACGCCCCCCTCGGCTGGGGGTCTGGAGACTAAGTTTTGGAGATCCCTGAAAACGTCCAAAACCTCTTTAGAAAACTAAGAGTGGAGTAGAGAAGACGCCAAGAAAGTGAAAGGGGTGTCTTGGGGGCAAAACTCGAGGAGCTGAGAAATATGGGGGGGGGGGGCTCAACGGCGAGTCCCCGTTGGAGAACCCGACAGTCCTACAAGAAGGGAGGGGACAGGAACACCAATCTGGAGTCGGAAGAAGTCCTAAGAAAGGCCTGAAAGAGGAAACGGGGGGGGGGGGGCAGGAGGTGATGACCGGGGACAGTGAGCGGGGACTGCGAGTGGGGGAGGCCCGAGACAGAATGGAGGGTGGGAGTAAGGCCTGGGGTGGGAGGAGGGGAGCTCGGAGGGTCCTGGGCGGGTCCTGAGGGGCACCGGCGGCGAGGGGCACCTGGCCATCCCGCAGGCCCGGAGGGGGCAAAGGCATACGGTGGAGAAAGAGGCCGACCAGATCCCAGCGACCGGCTCCAGGCCACCGCCCCAGCCGCACTGCGCGTGCGCACCGCGTCTCCGGGGTGGAAAAGACGGTGCCAGGGTCGCGCGTCGCCCGGGGCAACGCCATCCTCCCGGTGGAACCGACCGGTCAATAGGGGTTAAGGGAAGGGGGCGCTCGGGGCCCAGAAATTCCGAGGGCGGGGGGTGGGGGAGCCGAGGCCTACCGCGCAGGCGCCAGAGTGCGCAGGCGCAGTGGCCTCCCGGGTCCGCCACACCCTGTCGTCGCTCGCGCGCGGCGTCCGTTGGTGCGACGGCCGACCAGGCCTCGGGACCCGCTGGGCGGAGGGCCAGAAGGAACGCCGTCCCCGCCCGACCGCCCGCCGCTCCCCACACCTACCTCAGCCGTTCGCCCCCTAGACTCGTCAGCAGCGGCCCAAGGCGATAGCGACACTGCCGCAGAACTGCTCGCGACCCGGCAGGTTCTTGTCTTCCTTCGGCTTCGACGTTCTGACCGCGGCGTCCTGACGTCACACGGAGGCCTCGCCCCACCTCCCTCGACACTGCACAGCCAATGGACGCCGCGAGCTTGACTTGAGCCCGCCCCCACCGCTTGCGCAAGGACGCGTGGGCGTTTAAAGCAAGCCGGAAGACTAGGGTGGGGACGGTGGCCCCGAGGGGACACGCGCGGCTGCGCCTGCCGGCACTGCGCCCGCACAGGCAGCCTTGTCTTGGCTCAGCGAGTGGTAGCCACCGCTGTTTCCAGACACAAACTAGCGTGAGGAGGAATGTAAGACTACCTGCCGTACAGCTGTGGAAGCCCGGGGCAGAGAATGACGAAGTCGAAGAAAGGGGGTGAAAACAGCTTCCGGGAAGCAGAGCTTCCCTTGTACAGGAAACTGCAGAGGCGCCCTTGGCCGAGGGCGCGTGCAGACACACCGAGGCGGGCGACGGCAAAAGCCTGAGGACCACCGCGAGAGCACGAGGGCAGCAGGTGGTCGCGGCGCAGTAAAAGCGTGCGGGGTACTGGGCTGAGCTGATGGGTCTATACGGGTGAGCAGGTGGCACACTCTGGAAGGGCACTGGTGCCAGGCGGGGGAGTGTGGCCCTGGCAGGTAGCAGTGTGCCCTGTGTTTCCATCCGGGATCCTGACCCGGTGCCACGTTCCAGTCCAGCTTATGGACCGCCCAATGTACGCAGAGTAGGCATTAGAATAATATTTAAGAAGCTGTTTCCTTCCCGTTTTTTACTATTAGAAACTTTTCTGTTGATGATTGCGTATCATTTTAATTAGCACAGTTTATCTTTTCTGTCTTTTCACTTTAAAAAGAAAACTATTTGTTTTAGGTTAATTTTGGGTTTACAAAAAGTTGCCAAGATAATTCAACGTTCTGCGTATCCTATATCCGTTTTCCCTTAATGCTGTTATCTCGCATTACTGTAGTATACCTGCTAAACCAAGAAAGCGACATTGGTACTTTACTGGTTAACAGTGACCAGCTTTATATATTTTATAAAACTGCAGCTTTATTTGATTTTTACTTTTTCCACTAATGTGTCCTTTATGTGCTAGGGTCTAATCCAGAGTACCCCATTGCATTTGGCATCTCTTTGCTTTTCTTAAGTTTATTTTTGAGAGCAAGAGCACAAGCGTGCATGCTTGTGGGGGAGGGGCAGAGAGAGAGAGAGAGAGGATCCCAAGCCGACCCAAAGCTGTCAGAGCAGAGCCCCATGCCAGGCTCGATCCCACGAACTGAGATCATGACCTGAGCCAAAATCAAGAGTCAGATGCTTAACTGACTGAGCCACCAGGCGCCCCTAGCATCTCTTTCCTTTTAACTGTTATATTTAAGGTGGGTTTCTTCCTCTCTTCCTTCCTCTCTTTTTTCTTTCTCTCTTCTGATAGGTTTCTTGTACATAGCATATAGTTGTATCTTTCTTTTTACCCAAGTAAACAATCTCTGCCTTTTAAAAGAAATGTTTATCACGGCACTTTTAACACGATTATTGGGATGGTTGCCTTTAGATCTGTCGTCTTGCTGTGGGGTTTCTATTTGTCCCATCTTTGTTTCCCTTTCCCTGCTTTCTTCGGGTTTCAGATTTTTCTTTTTATAAAAGACTTTATTAGCGCAGTTTTAGGTGAGGCCTTTGGGAGGTGCTCTGCCTCAGTCCCCCTCGGCTGTCCTGTGGTCAGACTCAGATGCCCATAGGCTGCGGTGATTTCTGGGCTCACCTGGGTGTTTTCCATGTCAGGGATCACTCTGCTTTGCCTGATGCTGAGTCTCGAGCCTTGTCGTTTCACTTATTTTGTCTGGCCTTTTGGTTGTTTCAGGAAGGAGTGAAAAATCTAGTCCCTGTTCCTCTCTCTTGGTTGGAAGTGAAGGTCCTTCTAGGTACGATTTTAAAAATGAAAGTATATTTATCTTTTGTAAAGGTTAGGCAAATGTCCTTCTTCTTGGTTAAAGCCCCCGGGTTACAGGTCACTCCCGGGCCTGTTGGCGGGAAATCAGGCGGCCTGAATCTCAGGCTACTTTGGAAACTGCAGCACATCGGGAGGCCCTTCAGCTTGCTGACAAGGACTCACGGTCCCCAGAGGGCGGTGTTGGAGACCAAAGCAGCCCGAGTAGCTGCGGACAGGCCCCAGGGTCAGCCAGCTCAGCTGGCAGCCAGTCAGGAGGAGAAAGGGAGTCATGCAGGCCCCCAGAGCCCCTCACGAAGGCTGCAGTCGGTTTCTGCCCCCCAGTTTCAGGCTGGTCCACCCTAAAAGCTTCCTTGAACATTCTTTGCAGTGCACAAGATGGAAACGATTAGCTAGACAGTCCCCCAAGGCAGGCCCTACGCTGGGCACCTGACATCTGGCACTCTGGGCCAACAAGGCCTGACCTGGGACCCTCGGGTCTGTGTTTGGAGCTTTAGGATTTTTCACGGTTTTGAGAGGCAACACGGTTCATATTCCACACGGTGCCCAGTACCCTCGGTACCCTGCACGGGGCTTGAAAGTAACCCCGTCACTGTTCCTGGGGGGTAGAGACAGACATTCGCACAGGCAGGGGGACTAGTCTGTTTTTGCGTCCTGGTGAGTTCAGGGAGACTGTGGTCTAGGAGAGCTATGAATTTTGGAATTGCGGAGGAAGGCCTGGGGACCTGTCTTATGTGCCCCGCTTTAACGGATGAGGCAGCCGAGCCCCCACAGGTCAAGTGACTGACCACAGCCATCTGATGGTAAGTAGCAGGCAAGGCCCTTAATCACGGCCTGCACATCTGTCCACCGTGCTGCCACTGCCTGTCACACCCAGCTCAGTTCTCTCCTTTCTTAGGCCGTCCCCAAAGCCCTGAACCCAGCCAAGGGCTGCCGTGTTCTGGAGGGCCCTGCCGTCGGTGATTTATCGGACTCGCCCTCTTTCTGTGGCCTTCAGCTCAGAGTTTAGACGGAAGTCAAAGTTCCTTTGCAGCAGACAGCCCTTAACTTACGTCATTAGATTTAGACGCCTCTGCTTTTTCCTTCTGTGAAGTAAATCTCCAGAGCAGGCCTGCCGGGTCAGAGGGTCTTACCGTTTTGATCTGATCACGCGTGAGCAGACTATTGTCACAGGGTGGCGACCTGCAGTGTCGGGAGCCGCGCGTCGAGCGGCCCCGCCTCCACAGCCTCGCCAGCAGAGAATCTTAGCGCGGGCTTTGTGGTAGCATCACTACCCCGGATGGAACTCTGTTCCTGCTTGTTTTCAAATCGCCCTTCCTAATCATTAGGGTTTGAACATCTTTTTGGTGTTTGTTCACTGCTGTCGGGATGCTCATCTTAACTGCTTATTTTCAAGTCATCTTTTTCTTAGTTTACGGAAACTGTAGGTTATATTTACGTAGTAACAATAACCCATTTCTGTTCTTCTGCCATATGTGTTAAAACGATTTTTCCCTGGACTACCCATTTGCCTCCTGGCTTTATGGCATTTTTTCTTTCTTTCTTTTTTTTTTCTTTCGTTCCACAGTTTGTCAAATAAGTTACCTTTTCCTTTCCAGCTCTGGAGAATCTTGCTGACAATTCTCCCCTTTCAACCAAGGTATACCAGATACAAAATCTCCTACTTACTCTTTGAAATACTTCTGCCCCTTCCCTAGTCTACATTTAGATTTTCGCCTGTCTTGTACGTAGAACGTTTTCTTCCCGATGGGGAGCCACTGTGTCCGCAGACCTTTGACACCAGGCAGCCCCTTCACTCTGACTTGACGTCTGTCTTCCGTCCTGTACGTACACTCTGAGATCTATTTCTGGATTGTCTGTTCCGATCCAGGGATATCTGTCTCTTTCTGCTTCCTGCTTTTAGAATCAAGCAAAAAAGTTATTATTATTACTATTATTATTATTATTTGAAATAACAATGCCTTTGGAACTGCTGCAGAGCCTGGGTGGAAACAGAAATGCCTGGCAGCCAGGAGGCTGCAGTGAAGGAGTCTCCTGGGCCCCAGCCAGGAGGCCAGATCAGGGAGGAGAGAAATAAGGCTCCAGCTGCTTGTAAAATAAAGTTTTCCCTTTTATTTCAAATCAACCCATTCCCAAGTTAGTGCCGCAAGTGGAGGTCATGTCCCTAAGCCCCCTGGGGCATGGCAGGGTCCGGGCACTTGTGTCCCTGCAAGGATGGGCCTGGTGGCCAAGGGTGAAGGGTGCGGGGCTAGCTGGCCGTCCCTCCCTGCCAGCGCCAGGCCCCGGTCTGCCCCTTCAGTAGGGGCACGTGCCAGAGGTGCTGTTAGTGATGAGAGCCGGGTCGCGCTGGGTCAGTGGGGTCTTCTCCGGCCGCCAGGGAAGGAACCGTAGGGAGAGGCAGACACAGGGGCCGGATGCAGACGGCAGGGCCGCCCCGGTGCCCAGAGTGAGGGACGGGAGAGCAGCAGCGGCTCCGGGAGCCGGGGTGTCGCCCTCTGGAAGCTCACCAGGGTGGGGGTCACGGGCTCCAGTCCGGCGTGGAGGAGAGGCTCAGATGGATGACTGCCACTGCACGAAGCGCTTGGATTCCTGCAGGGAGATTGGGGAGGGGTACGGAGGGGGTCTGGCCCTGTGGTGCAGGCCCCCAGCCCCCCCCCCCACCAGCAGGTCCACTACCTGAGGGTTGAAAGGGTCATCATCGTCTGTGTCATCATAGTCGTCACTGAGTGGCAGAGAGGCAGGATGGGGGGGCCATCAGGAGGCTGCCCCCCGACACCAGCAGCAGCCCAGGGGTCCGTCCCCAGCACCCCCCCCAGGACCATGCACCCTCCCCTCCTGACCTGGGCGGGAAGAGGGCCCAGCCCCCCAACCTTAACCCCCCCCAGGACCATGCACCCTCCCCTCCTGACCTGGGCGGGAAGAGGGCCCAGCCCCCCAACCTTAACCCCCCCCAGGACCATGCACCCTCCCCTCCTGACCTGGGCGGGAAGAGGGCCCAGCCCCCCAACCTTAACCCCCCCCAGGACCATGCACCCTCCCCTCCTGACCTGGGCGGGAAGAGAGCCCAGCCCCCCATCACTGACCCCCAGCGCCGCCCCCTCCCCTCCTGACCTGGGCGGGAAGCGGGCCCAGCCCCCCATCACTGACCCCCCACGCCGCCCCCTCCCCTCCTGACCTGGGCGGGAAGCGGGCCCAGCCCCCCATCACTGACCCCCCACGCCGCCCCCTCCCCTCCTGACCTGGGCGGGAAGAGGGCCCAGGCCCGGGGCAGGCTGCAGAGGGCGGCGGCCAGGGCCCCCGCAGACAGGAGGGAGAAGAGCAGCAGGAAGAGCAGGCCCTCCAGGGCGTCCTCACAGAGGCCCCGAAGGGCAGCGCCATAGTCCTGGGGTGGGCAGGGGAGGGCGTCAGCGGGCAGTGCCCCTTCCCCCCAACACAGTGTGCGCGGTTCAGACCGTCCACCTGGCTGTGCCCTGCTGGACAAGTCACTCAGCCTCTCTGTGCCTCAGTTTCCTCCTCTGTCATCTGGACTCAGTACAAGCACACTGGAGGTGCTCCAAGCACGGTCGTTGTCGTATCAGGAGGTATAAACCCAAATCATGGCCTCCTCTCCACTGCACCCCCAGGTGCCACACCAGCTCAGCCTTGGTCTAGCGTGGGGCTGTCCTGTGCACTGGAGGATGCTGGGCAGCCTGTCTGGGCTCTGCCCACCATATGCACTTCCTTCCTGGTTGTGACAACCCAGACATGTGTCTGCGCACTGCCAGATGTCCCCTGGGCGCAAGATCTGTGGCTCAGAACCATACTTAGAAGAGCCACGGACTCAGAATGGCACCTTACGTAGTGAGGTCATTTCAGATCATAGGGAGCCAAAAGGGGACCAGAAGGCAGTGCTGGACCCTGGCAGCAGGGACGGGTCCGGGCAGGAAGACACATGCCCGCTCGAGGCCCTGGAGCTGTCGGAGGGCTGCTGTGGCCTGTGCAGGGAGGGGGTGCCAGGGGCAGAGGCTAGGACCAGCCTGGGCCCCCTGCAGGTGGGGTGTGGACCTGGACTTTAATCGGTGTGCAGGGGAGTCGCTGGAGGGTTTTAGCAGAGAAAGAGTTTGATCGGATTATGTGTGAGAGGCTCACCCAGCTGCTAGCTGTTTCAGGGAAGACAGATGGTGGGGGTGGGGGGGACAAGCAGGGGGACAGGGAAAATGCTGTGTGGCCACTGGGCGGGAGGTGAGGAGGGTGGCCAGGGTACCGCAGTGGCGGAGTGAGCCATACTGGGAGTTCTGATGGGTTTCAGAGGAAGGGCCAGCAGAACTTGCCAGGGGAATGGCCGTGGGAGGTAAGGAGAGACAGCAGAAAGGATGCTCCTAGGTTTCTGGCTTGAGCCCCTGGGTGGGGGCCGGGAGGCCCGGTACTGAGCCAGTGTGGCCCAAGGGATGGGCCCATCAGGGCAGTGGGGCGGTCTGTTTTTACTCTATCAGGCACCTATCCTCATAGCCCTGCAAGGCAGAGATCAGCTCCCCCTCACACTGCTGAGGGGGGAGTGTCAGAAAGTTGGAGCCCGGAGAGGGCAAGTCACTTGCCCGGAGTGCCACAGCCTGGAAGGGTCAGAGCTGGGATCGGAGCCAGGTCTGTGAGGCTCCAGAACCACCCTCCTGGCACTTTATCTCTGATGCCCCTGAGTCCTGATTTTAATATGTGGGGATCCTAACGCCCAGAGAGGGGAAACAGAGGCCAAGGGTCACGTGGCACACCAGCAGGAGATGAGACTCTGACCCACTCTCCTCTCTCCCTTCCTTCCCTCGGTCCACAGTGAGCCGTGGGAAGCGCAGTCCAGCCCCGTGTCGGCCCGGACCATAGGGAAGTCGGTGGGCCCCAGTTTGCCCTTACATGGAGAATCGAGGTTGCTTTCGGAGGTTCTGCAGCTCGGGTGTGAAGCAACTCTGAGTATTGCTTCGTTGTCTCTGCCACTGCCCCCTTGTTAGAGTGCTGACCTCCGAAGCTTTGGGGACAGTGGGAGCCATGGAAGGGCTCACAGCAAGTGCCAGTTCAGATCCCTGATAGAGTCTCCAGAACAAAGGCAGGATGCCTGCTTAGATTCGAATTTCAGATGCCTGACAGCAAAAAATTTCGTACAAGCACCTTCCCAGTACTGCATGGGACATACCTAAGAGCAAAGAGGTTATTTGTTGTTTGGTACGTCTGGCAGCCCTGTCGAGGACCCGCGGGGGGACACACCACAAGGGCCGAGGAGGCATGTGTCCTCCACAGGGGAGAAGACGAGGCCTGAGCTGCAGTGGGCCCTGGGGATGGGGGTGGGGTGAGGGAGCGCGGGCAGGACTCTGGGTGGCTGCCTGGCTGTGGAGGTGCACAGAGGGAGAGGAACGAGGCCTCTGGGGGACCCAGCCCTCTGCCCCTCGTCTTCCAAGTCCATTGGGTGGGGCAGTGACAGCATTTCCTTCCGATGACAGCGTGACGAATGAGGGCTCAGGGAGCTACCACGTCTAACGCACAGGAGGACAGCGGCCCTGTGCAGGAAAGCAGGTGTCCTCCCTCCTTTCCCGGGGCAGGGAAACCGGGACTCAGCTCACCTGCCAGTGGCCGCACAGCTGGGGCAGAGCCCAAAGCCGACTGAGCCTGCAGGACTCCAGGCATTCCTCTCTGGGGTGCCCTGCCCACCCCCCCTGCCTCAGCAGGCTGAGACCACACGCCCCCACCCACAAGAGCTTTACAGCTACTACCCCTGCCACCCCGGTTTTGTAAGCGAGGAAACGGAGGCACAGAGTAGGTAGTGACTTGGCTGAGGTCAGGAGGTAGGAACCCAGGCACGTCTTGCTCCAGAATTCCCTAAGCTGCACAGGCTGGAGGAGGAAGGCAGGGAGGGCGGGCGGGCGGGGTGGGAGAGCAGGAAGGAGGAATACAGACTATAGATAGGTGATAGGTAGGCAGGTAGGTAGAGAAGTGCTACGTGGCAGATAAATAATAGAAACGTAAGGATTTCTCGGGGTCGGTGGGAGAAAGATCGGAGACCTCCCTGGAAGAAGAATTTGGACGAGGGGACAGGGCTCACCTTGTGCAGGCCGCGACAGTGCAGCAGAGCCACCAACTGGTGGAAGTTTCCTTCTGTCACATTGAGCGTCTCCTCCAAGGACAGCAGAGGCTTCTGCAGGGGAATGGAGTGTTCCCCCCACAGCCGGCTAAGGCTGCGAGTTCTCTCGGGCCCCGCCCCTCTCGGGGCCCCGCCCACAGCCGCGAGCCCCCGCCCACCGCCCCGCCTCCCTCCCCTGGGAGCCAGGGTACGGCGGGAGCGCCGGCTGCGCACCTGCGCATCAGGGAACTGGGGGACAGCTTCTCGCTCCAGGCCCTGCAGCTGGGAGTGGATGTTGGCCAGAGCTCGCTGGGACAGAGTCAGCCTCTGCGGGAGGACAGAGGGAGGACCGGGTAGTCGACGCCCCCAGCCCACTCTGCATCCTGCCTCCTGGCGCCTGCATCCGCCCCCAGAACCTGCAGTCCAGGCCCCAGCCCGTCCTCCTCCGCCCGGCTCCCTTGCCCGCACCCCTAACCTGTTGAAAGGGGTTGGAGACTGCCTGGTTGCAGAGGAAATAATAGTTCAGGATGTCTGAAGCGGGAGGGAAAGAGGGGGGAGGCCATGAGCCTGGGTCCCCAGAGCCTCCCTAGGGGGAAGGCGGGAAGGGGCAGGGCCCTGTCTTTCCACCCTCAGGGCCAGGGGCCTCTCCCCAGCTCAGGACCCTCCTGCGGTCCCAGTGGCCTGGCATTCAGGGACCAGCTAACACACCCTCCCTTCTCCTTCAGCCACAGTCAGAAACACGCCAGTGTCCACACTCCCCCTCCCCCGGGACCCGTTCTGCAGTCCTGTCCTTGACTAAGCTGCGCTCCCATTTCCTCCCGTTCCTGGGGAGGCGAGCCCAGCCTCTCCCGACTCCAGCTTCTGTGTCCCTCTCTCTTTTCCAGCCCCTCAGGAGAGGTGCTGAATGCTTCTGAGACCGAGCGCGGGTGGGACTGGGCACAGAGGCCTGAGGATGCAGGGCCTGCGCTGGACTGATGGGGTCACCTGAGTCGAGCCCAGTCTCCTCCTGGGTCAGGTTCAGGATGTAGGTGTCAGGACTAGAGCAGAAGTCGCTGAGGCCCTGAGAGAAGCACGAGGAAAAAGGGCTTAGACCAGAAACTTCTCCAGTTCCATGCTCGCACAGACCTCAGGGTCTGCATAACAGCCCAGCCCCCAGCCCTGGGCACCCAGGGGTCCAGGCTTCTAGCCCCTCCTCCCTCAGACCCAGGAGTCCTGTCCCCAGCCCCTCCTCCCTCAGACCCAGGAGTCCAGGTCCCCAGCCCCTCCTCCCTCAGACCCAGGAGTCCAGGTCCCCAGCCCCTCCTCCCTCAGACCCAGGAGTCCAGGTCCCCAGCCCCCTCCTCCCTCAGACCCAGGAGTCCAGGCCCCCAGCCCCTCCCCGCTCAGACCCAGGAGTCCAGGCCCCCAGCCCCTCCCCGCTCAGACCCAGGAACCCAATCCCCTCAGCCCCTCCTCCCTCAGACCAGGAGTCCTGAACCCCACCTCTTCCTCCCTCAGACCCTGGAATCCAGGTTCCCAGCCCCTCCTCCCTCAGACCCAGGAGTCCTGTCCCCAGCCCCTCCTCCCTCAGACCCAGGAACCCAATCCCCTTAGCCCCTCCTCCCTCAGACCCTGGAGTCCTGGCCCTCAGCCCCTCCTCCCTTAGAACACATGTGTTCAAGGCTCTAGCTTCCAGCCCTCAGGGTCTAGACCTCAGAACCTATGATCCTGGCCCCAAGTCCTCCCTCAGCATCTGCCCCGGGATCCAGGAGTCAAGGCCCCTATCCCCGAGTCCCAGGGCCCAGGGGCCTGGCCTCCAGCACTCACCACAGCGGTAGCTGCCTCCAGGCCCATGGAGCCCCAGCTCAGGATGAGAACCAGGAGACTCATCACTGTCATCCTATAAAGGCGGGGGGGGGGGGGGGGGGATTGGACTTGGCTCTGGGTTTCCGGGTTTCTTATTCTCCCTGCCTCACCTCTTCCCTACCTCCACCCCAAATCCCATCACAGCCCCCCTTCCCGACCACCCTCTGGAGCCTGGAGGATCAGAATTAGAGGCAGAGAGACTGGGCGGGGGTGGGGGTGGGGAGTGCAGGCTGTAGGTCTGTGGTCGGTTGACGGCAAGCTGAACATCTGGTTGCTTCCCCGGGGCGAGGGGGAGGACGGCGAGAGGGGCCCCGGGCTGGCAAGCCGGCACCCGAGATCCCAGCCCAGGTCTGCCCCTGCCCTGCTCTGGGACTCTGGGAGAGTTACTGCCTGCTACTGGACTCTGTCCTGGCTTTGAATCCGCAGGAGCCCAGTAACCCCCAGGTGTGCCTCCCGGGTTCCAGCGTAGCTTGGTCAGCCTCCTGCTCTGCCCAGACGCCTCCTCCAGGGAGCAGGGACATGGCCAGGGCAGAAATTGCAGCCTGGGTTGTCTCTAGGGATGGGGTCTGGGGGTGAGGGTTAGCACTGGAGGGTGGTCTCCATTTGCAAGCCTCAGGGGGAGCCCTCAGGGGACAGTAGCGCTTCTCACCCAGGGTGGGCATGGGGACTGGTGAGCCCCAGCAGGGCCCCCAGGGGCAGGGAGGATACAAGGGCTCCTCTGAATGGGATAGGCTGGCCTGAGTCGAACATCGGCCCCAGCATTTCCTGGCTGTGTGGCCCTGAGCAAGCGGCCCAACCTCTCTGAGCCCTGTCTCCCCTGTGTCAAATGGGGAGAAGGAAAGCGTCTCCTCCCAGGGTCAGCATGCGGGTTCCAGAAGAGTGCTGGCCACATAGAGCGAGCCGTTAAATACGAGTGTGGTACTGAGAGTCCCGAGAGCCACGCGATGGCCGCCCAGCCTCGGACGTGGTTGCCTTCTGCCCCGGGTCCCTCCTCTGCACGTCAGGTGCCCGAGGGGGCCCTCAGTAGAAGTCAGCGATCACCCCCATCCTCAGCACAACAAGGACCGGCTTGTTTCTAGGATTTGGGAGCACTCGTGTGGCCTCGAATCCCGTGTTTCCAGGTCTGCCACGCGCCTCCCGGGCTGGTTTCTCCGTATGTGCTGGCCCAGCCCAGGACCTCCGGGCAAGCCCGTGGGACGGGGGAACGAAAGCAGCCCGAGGCTGGGGAGGACAGGCGCGGCCCCTCTCGCAGGAGCACCGTGGGATAGACAGAGGTCCCCTTGTGCCTGCCACGAGGGCGCCCGCCCTTACACGATCACCAGCCACTTGCTCTGCTTGGCCAGGCCCAGGAGCGTGAAGAGACACACGAGCAGCTCCAGCAGCAGCAGGAGGACGTAGGCCAGCCACCTGGAGGAGGGACAAGAGTGAGACAGCTCCAGCCCTCAGCACCCCGGCTCCCAGCCCAGGGCTTGGCAGGGAGGGCCGGCTCCCCGACATTCACGCCCTGCTCTGCCTGACCGTGCGACCCCCCCGCGGCCAGGCCCCCGGGCTGCAGCTGGCTGGTGAACCCGGTGCGCTGGGAGGCGGGCCTCTGTAGCCGTGCAGGGCCCCGGCCCCGGGACCTGTCCCCCGTTGGCAGCACGCAGAAGCCGTGTAACCAGACACAGGCGACTGGCCTCCCGGAGTTCCCCTGCAACCGCAGCCTGCAGAGCGAAGCAAGTCCTTCCCAGGCATTCGCGGCGTGTCATTTTGCACGGCCGGGGGCTCAGGGCCAGCCTCTCTCCGCCTCCTAGCTGCATGCACCCCTTGTCTCAGGGACTTTGCCTCCTGTGCCGTGGTTTCCCTGCCTGAACCATGGAGGGGTATCAATAGCACATACTCCGAGAGGTTGTGGCAAGGCTAGCGGACGAGCACTAGGGCGCCAAGCAGGAGGACACACTTAAACGTGAGCTCAAGTGTTAGCCAGGGAACTTGAAATGTTAGTTAGGTATCAAGGACTGATTCTCTCTGAGTGCTGGCACGCAGCGAGTGCTCACTACATAGCATCACTCTCAATGCTCCCCACACAGCTGTGCCGAGGCTGAGGCACCAGAGGGCAGGGGACCCTCTTCCTGGGGAAGGAGCTGGGCCGAGTGGCCCGGGAGACCTCCAGGCCTTTGCTGCCAGTGTCCCCACAGCACACGCACACGGCACACCACACACGGACAGGGCACACTGCACACGGTACACCGCACATGCACACGACACACCACACTTGCACACGGTACACCACACATGCACACGGCACACCACACATGCACACGGTACACCACACATGCACACGGCACACTGCACACGGCTCAGCACACATGCACACGGCAGCTTCACTCTCACTTCCATCAGGGACGGCCCAGCCTTCTGCCCTAATTGTGCTGCTGTGAACTCCTGCTCTCAGCCCCAGGAACTCTGCCAGGAAGCTCTCCCTCCAGGGGCCCGAGTTCCCTTGCAGGAAACTGGCCACCTTCGTTGAGGGACGACTCCCAAGTGCCAGGCACTCTCATGTTGGTGCATCCAGATGTTTCCTGGTGGTGGGCCTGCCTCCCCCTGGGGTAGCCTGCACAGCTACCAGGACCCCTGGGAGGGGGCTGAGGCTTGCCGCGTGCAGCCTCTGGGCTTAGCCACAAAGCAGAACCTGTCCTCGCTGGGACCCAGGCCCGTCTGACGGCCCACGGGGGGGCGCCCTCGCCACGCACTGCTTCAGTCCTGGTCTGCCTCAGCCCCGGTGCGCAGAAGCAGGAGGCGGGGCAGGGCCCGCAGAGGGTGTCGGATAAACAAGAGACATAATTGCTAGCAGCAGAAGCAACGAGGACTCCATCGTGTTGGCTGCTGGGAAGGGTGGCTGCCCCAGAAGTCCAATTACTTGTTCTGTCCCTCCTTCAGACACCACCTTCTCCGTGGGACCTTCCCAGGCCTCCCCCGCAACCCCCAGCCCCTGCCAGTGCACACTCCAACTGCCAGCCTCTGTTCCCAGCCCGTCCCTCTCTCCTGCTTAATCTTCTCCAAGGCTCTTACCCCCCACCACCCTAGAGAAAATATTTTATTCCTCTGTGTGTTTCTTATTGGCCCCCTTGCTGGAAGATGGGCAGGAACTGCCGTCTGTTTTGTTCATTGCTCTGTCTTAATAAAAACTTACGCTTTTACAGACAACTGTATAGGACATGCTATTGTAAGCACTTAATGGACCCGGACGCATCTAATCCTCAGCAGTCGATGAGGAGAACGCTCTCCGTTATTCCCCTTTTACAGATCGGGACACTGAGGCACAGAGCTGGTAACTAGTCGCACGGTTAGGGAGTGTGTTCCCAACCACTTGGACATGTCTCTCTCGCACCAGAAGGTGCTAAATGACTACGTGTTGAGTGGATGCACGTGTCAGCTGGCTGGCTGGCTGAGGAAGAGCAGAGCCAGCCTGGGCGGGAGTGAGTGGACGAATACTCGGGGGGGGGGGTGGCGTGGGGTGACTCGGTCCATCTGTGTCACAGGGTTTCTCAACCTGGGCACCACTGACACTTGGGACAGGTCAGCCCTTGCTGCGGGGGCCGTCCTGTGCCGTGTGGGATGCGTCTCTGGTCTCTGCCTACCAGGTGCCAGCAGCACCCATCCCCCAGTGGTGACAACCAAACACATCTCCTGAAGTCCCCTGGAGGCACAATCACCCAGGGCGAGAACCCCGGCCCCACAGGGCAGGGAAGAGCGGCCACCCACCTGTACTCCTCCACAAAGGACACATCTTCGGCCACTTGCAAGGGGCTCAAGGGCACGCCCCTCCAGAAGGCCAGCCCCTGTAGCTGCTGGGCCACGGCCTCTGCCTGCCGCCGAGCACCCCGGGCGGCAGCCACCAGCTCGGTGCGCTGCGTGAGCACCTCCTCCAGGCTGGTCAGCTCTGTCCTCACTGCCTCACCCAGCCTCTCCACCGTCTCCAACACCTGCGTGCAGGGGTGAGTCTGCGGTCAGGGGACGGCATTCTTTGGGGAGGCTGGGGCAGGGGACAGAGTTGTGGGGGTGAGGCAGGGGTGAACAGTGGCGGGTGTTGGCGATCTGGGGGCTAGGACATCTGTGGAATGAGGAAAGGAGGGAGGGGACAGCTCTGTGGCCTCCATCAGGAGCCCTGGGTGGTCAGTGGCCTGGGTCCCAGGTAGAGACCAAGTGTGAACGGCCGGTGGGGGGCGTCTAGATTCGAGCCCCACGTTCCAGATCTGGGTTAAGGTCCTGGTTACAGCCAGGGATAGGGGCCAGGTGTCCAGTCTGAGGCCCACGAGTTGCAACCTGAAGTTCTGAGTCATGGGTCCTAAGCTTTGGGTGTGGGTTCTGGGTTCTGAGCTTGGGTCTGGTTCCTCTGAGAGGTGGCCCTCGGTCCTGGTCTGGGGATCCCATCTGGGTGCATGTGGGGCTGGGGTCCCGCCGCTGCCTGGCCCCTCACCAGGTGGTCTATAGCGCTGAGCGTGTGGTTGGCATGCAGCAGCGCCGAGCTGAGCTGGGACACCCCATCGCTGGTCTCGCTGTTGCCATAGAAACCGATGCCAATGCCGGCGCTGAGAGGGGGAGGGACGGGAAATCACGACCTGTCCTGGGACCTTGGGTCCCCCCACCTCCTCGCACGCCCGATCCCGCCTCCCGCCCCCGCCCCATTGGTCCAGCCCGTCGTGGGAAAGGAACGGCTCCAGGCTGGCCCCCACCCGTTGCCAAGGTAACGGGAGGCCCCCCCAACTCCCCCGCCCCAGGGACGTCATTGTGATGCTAATGGTGGGTGGCGTGGGGGGGGACAGATTTAACCCACACCTCACTGGAGCGGAACCCGTCACGCCCAGCCCCCGGAGAAGCGCTCCGCCCCCCCCCCACCCCAGGACTGCCGGCCCCACCCACACCCATTCCTCATCCCTCCCTCAAGCCTCCGGACAGGAGCACCTGTCCCTTCCACGTCCCGCAGTCCCCTCCCCGCCTGCTGGGGGATTCTAGGAGTGCAGGGCCCCAGCCATCATCTGGGGGACCCCGAGCCCGGAGCTCCCCGCCTTCCCCCACCCCGGGGGACCCGAGCGTCTGGCCAGCTGGGAGCCAAGCGAGGGAATGTGGGCCGATGGGCCAGAAGCCTGCGCCCCCGCCCCTCCGCGGCCGGCACACAGAGCTCCATTGTGGGGTCTGAACGTGGGCCCATCCCCCCACCGCCCCCAGACTGTCCCTCCGCGGAGGGGCCAGGCCGGACCGGCGGAGGGAGCCGGACGCCCGCACAGTTCCCAGCCCCGGCAACCCGGGCCCCACCCCCAGCCCTGGGATCCCACGCCCGCCCTGGCGCCCCCGAGCATTGTTCGAGGTCCGACAAAGCCGCCCTTGTTCCCAGGCCGCGGGGGCCTGCCGTGTCTCTCCCCCACGGGGCCTTTGTCCGCCGCTCCCTTCTACCCCCACTGGGGAGGAGGAAGCATTTTGGATATAGGACGCCCAGCCCTCCTCCCCCACAGACCCCCCCAAACACATCCTGCTGGTCCCTGCAGTGGGGGGGCGCCCGGGCGCCACTCCCCCGGGTCCAGCTCGGGGGCAGGTCTTTCTCTGGATCCAGTCACCCTAATCTGGGGAATAGGACAGCTGTCCTGCACAGGCAGCGTGGCCTGCCGGTCAAGGCTGCACTTCGGGCTGGCTCTTGCTAAATGGTGTGTCCTCAAGTCCTCCTTTCCTCTCCCCCACCCCGGGGCGGGGGGGGGGGGGCACAGAAGAGGGCAGGGGCTTGTGGCCCAACCACTAGGGCCACAGGGCCTTGAAAAGTTGCTTTGTGCCTCTCCCTGAGACTCGGCCTTTCCAACCTGGCCCTGAGGACCCTGAAAACAGCGGGGTACTGGGGGAAGGAGTTAGACCAGCTCAGGTCTGGGCTGCGGGCAGGGTCTGCTCTGGGATTGGGAATATTTCTTTGTCGTCTATCTGCCTGACGAGAACATCAGCCCCATGAGGGCAAGAATGTCGTCCAGCCAGTCGGGTATCTCCTGGCACACAGTAGATCCCCAAGAAATAGTTGTGGAATGAATGAATGAATGAATGAATGAGTTAGCGAATGACATCACCAGTCACCGTTTACTGAGTACAACTGTGAGCCAGGCACCGTACATGCTCCCATTTAATCTTACCATAACTGGGAGGTGGGCATTACTGTAACGTCCATTTTAGAGATGCAGAGACCGAGACCTGGAGAGATTATATCCCCTAGTTGCGCAGCTATTCAGTGACAAGGCCACCAAACCCTAGCTCTTAACCCCTGCCTCCTCCTGCAGGGCTGACTGTCCTGGGGAGGTCACACCTCCCCTCGAAACTCAGTTTCTCCATCCATGCAATGGGCACATTTCTTCCTGCTGCAAGGTGGCAAGAGCAGCCTCCGGAAGGCTGAGCGCGAGCGTGGGGAGCCCCGTCCCTGCTTCCCCACCCGCCCTGGGGCCCCATTACCAGCCGACGAGAAGGGCGGCGATGCAGCTCCAGGTGACACAGCCTCCCCCGGGTGGGGGGCTCTTGGCCCCGGGGGGCTCTGGGGGCCGGCAGCAGCAAAAGCGGATGAGGTAGACAGCAATGAAAATGAGGCTCAGGCCCAAGCCCAGGCCCGCCAAGGCCGCCACCAGCAACAGAGCCTGGGGGAGGGGGAGACAGGAGGCCTCAGAGGGGCGGGAGGTCCTGGGTGTGGGATTTCCGGGGAGGCGGAAGGCGGCCCCAGCTAGACCGGGGTCGAGCCCAGCCTGCGGTTCTCAGGTCTGCAGGAAAGGTGGGGTCCCCAACTCTCAGGCTGGCAGCTGGGTCACCGGAGGGAGCTGCCAACCAAGATCCTGAGGTCCGGTTCACACAGGGGCCGTCCCCTCTCTGAGATTTTCCCTCCTCACCCCCACCAGGTGGTCAGTCGGAATAGACAGAGCATCCCTAGGACCCGCTGAGACCTGGATCCGGAACTGGCTGGGGTCAGGGGGTGCACGGGGGCGCCTGTTCCTGGAGACATGTGTGCGAGGTTGGGGGTGGGCAGCCTTCCTCTTCCCTCCTCCTTGCCGGTCCTCCCCACTCACTGCTCGCTCTCTCCCCTGCTGCTGAGCTCTGCGCACCGCACCCACCGCAGCCCGAGTCTGTCACCCAGGGACTCACAGGGAGGGGGGCGCGACAGCCTCCATGACAGTGAGTGTGTGTGCAAGACTCAGAGACGGAGACTTGGAGACACAGAGACAGAGAGAGGGACTCAGAGGAAAGGGAGACAGAGAGCGAACCGGAGGCAGGCGAGAACAGGTGTATTTAGTGGGAAAAGCCTGCGGCACGACCGGGCTTCTCCACGGGGCAGGGTTTTACAGCGGGTGCCGTGCAGTCCCGTCGTCTTCACGCGTGCCCGGCCCAGGGCAGGGCCTTACCTGCAGCCACACAGCACAGCCGGGACGACGTGGGGAGCAGGACCAGACCCCTGGACTCGCTAATGCCGTTTCCTGTGAACTACAGCGTCTCTGCCTCTGCCCCCGCAGTGTGGTGTGGGGTGTGCGTGACACAAGCGTGTGGTTTAGTTGTGTCTCTGGCTGTGAAACTGGATGTTTTATCTTTGACTGGGTTTGTCTACCATGAGACACTACACCTGAGTGTGTGTGTGTGTCAGTATGTGTTTATGTGAACGTGAATATATGTGTGTGTATGTGTTATATGTGAGTGAAAATATGTGCACACGTGTGTGTGTGTGTCTGAGTGAGGGCAAGAATATGTGTGAAAGTGAGTAGGTGAGAATGTGTCAGTGTGTATACAAGTGAGCATGTGTGTATACATGTGTGTGAGGGTGTGAGTGTGTGTGTAGGTGACTGTGAGGGGCGTGTGTGAGTGTATAAGTGAGGGCGGGAATGTGTGAGCGTGTGTATACAGTGTGTAAGTGTATGTATGTGTGTGGCTGTGCCTGAGTGTGTGTGTATAGGTGACTGTGTGTATACGAGTGAGTGTGGGGTGTGTGACTGAGGGCGGGAATGCGTGTGAGCGTGTACACATGCGTGTAAGTGTATGTATGTATATGCGACTATATGGGTGTGTGTGCGTGTGTCTTCCAGCCCGGTGTCACCCAGTGCCTGACTTTTTCCAGCTGTGCTCACAGTGGTAATCTCCTTGGGGGGCAGCGTCCCCTCCCGGGCCGTGTGACTCTGTGCGTGTCCCAGAGCTGTCACCCTGACTGTCGATGATGGGGGCGGAGTGAGCCTCTCTGAGTGCCTCCGGCAGTGACTGGGACAGGGCCAGCTACCTACCTACCGGTGCTCGGCTGTGTGGGCAGGTCTCCCCCCGGCCGTGAGGGGGTGTCGGTGACCGGCACTGGAGGAGGTGATTGTGTAAGCGAGAGGCTGTGGGCGAGGGGATGGCGGTCCCCATTTGGTGGGGAGAGGGCGGCGCGGAGCGGGCAGGGAGGAGCTGCTCCCGGCTGGCACAGCCATGACCCAAATAGCTCAGAACACAGCACACGTCCCCCTCTCGGCTTTTCTGGGACCCCCCCCACCCCTTCTAAGCTCTCCGATCCCCAGCCCTCTATCCCAGGAGCTCCCCCTGCACAGATCCGAGGGGCCTAGACCCTTAGGCAGGGCCCGGGCCCCATGGTTCCACCAGGACTCCCAGCACCCCCCACTCCCCCCACCCTGTCCCCGGCCAAGCCTTGCTCTTCATTAATCTCAAAGTCAAGGACTTAAATTAAACTGGGTCAGGGGACAGTTCTCTCTCCCCTTTTTGGAGCTGACCCAGGCTGGGCCCCCTTCCCCAGGGACCGCCGCTTCTGTAAGGTTCCCACCCAGCCCCACCCTCCGGACCCATTTCTGTCACCCTCTGGCCCCCAAATGGAACCTCCTTTTCACCCCCACCCCCACGCGCCCCAGCGCGCTGCCCACCCCTCCTGTCCTGGACTGGGACTGGCTGGAAGCCGCCTCGGCCGGCACCGGCACCTCTTTTCCCCAGCGCTGGCCCTAAATCCCTCAGCCCCTTCCCCATTCAGCCCTCAATCCCGTCCTGAATCGGGGCGCCCCAGCCTTCTTCCTCCCACCACCATCAGCTCCTGTCTCTCCGGAGTCGCACCTTAACTGGGACACATTCACCTGGACTGCCCCGACCCTAGCAGGGGAGGGGTCATCCGTTAGGACACGGACAGTGCACCTATCTCCCTGGCGACCCTGGAGGCTGGCTTCTCAGGCAGCTCTCGGGGACCCTGCCCAAGGCGCCCGGTCCCTTCGCTCTGGGACCGAGGGGTGCAGGCCCCTGGCCCCCCCTTATTTAAGGAGCCAGGGCTCTGGTCTCCCGGCGCCCATCCCAGGGGAACCTCCAGGTATGGGAGCCTCCTGTCCTCCTCTTTCAGGTACCCCCAAGTCCGGGCCCGGCCCCCAGCCGCGGAGAACCCGGGACTCCGTCACCCGGCCCCGTCCTCCCTCGGGACCCACCCGCTCTGCCCACCCTCCGCGCCCCCAGGACCCCGCACCCGCTCCCACCTGCTGGTATTCCTGCTCTTGGGGCGCGAAGCCGCTGGGAACCGGGCGGAGCTGGAAGTCGGCGCGGGGCAGCTGGTGGAGCAGATGCACCCAAGCCGAGGGTCGGTAGCCCGGGGGCGCCCCCATAGCCCCCGGGGAGGGCGCAGCGGGACCGACGCCGGGGCTGCGGGAGCCTCGGCAGCAGCGGAGCGGGGTCTGGCGGGGCTCAGGGGAGCGGAGCAGGGGGAGCGAGAGGGTGGGGGGCGGAGATCGGGGGAGGAGGGGGGAGGCGCGGCCGGGCGGGGACGGTGCTGCCCCTAGTGGCCGCCGGGGGGACTGCGGCGCCGCCAGCGGGAGCGCTCCGCCCCTCGGCGACGGCTCCCCCCCGTGGCGGGCGCAGGTATCACCCCGTGCAGCGACAGCCTTATCCAACCGAGGCCGCTCATACCGTGATGTCGCCCTGCAGCGGCATAAGGATCCCTCGTAGGTCTGTGCAAAGGTCGCTAAGTTATTTGCACAGCGTTTTCCAAAGAGCGGTCAATTGCACCCATAAAAAAAAAACGCTTCGTTTCTGCGCGTGAGGGTAATCGCTTATAAAAGATGCCGTTTGGATAAAAGCCCCGCCTGTGTGTCTGTATGCGAACACGTCTTCTGTCAACGAACCTTCCTGTGTGTGCAGACCATTCTAGAAGGTATGCCTGCCTACTAGTGTTAAGGACCCCTCCCACCCCGAGGTAGAAGAACCCAGCTCCTCTCTCTCAGGACCCCTCCCTTCTTTATAAGAAAGGCTGACATGTGTCTACGACCCTCTCCAAGCTCATTAAGGATCACTTCTATGTCCATAAGAATTCCCCTGACCCTTTCCAATCACTTTACACTTTGCAAAGCATTGTTCCGGCCACTCTCTCTGTTGAGTCCCACAGGAACCCACTGAGACTGCACTGATACACGGGGAAGTAGAGACCCTTGGAGCCACTTCGACCTTACTGTCCGGGCGGTCACTGTTGGAGCTAAAAGTAAGGTTCCCTGGAATCGGCCCCGGGGAACCCCCCACCCTTGTAGAGCTAGGCTAGACTTTGCCGCGTGGGGTCCCCACCCCGGGGCCTCCCCTGCAAGTACTGAGATGGGCAGGAGGAAAAAGGGAGGTTAGTACCCCACCTAGAATTCTCACCCCAATATTGTGCCCCAGATTGGTGAGGAAGAGCTGGGGGTAGGTAGTTGCCCATCCCATTACTCGGAGAAAAATAATGACTAGTGGTGGTGATGATGGTGGTGATGATGATGGTACTGGTGACGATGGTGGTGGTGATGGTGATGGAAATGATGGTGGTGATAGGGATGGTGGTGGTGATGATGATACTGATGATGATGGTGGTGGTAGTGGTTATGGTGATGGTTATGGTGATGGTGATGGTGGTGGTGGTGGTGGTGGTGATGATCATAATGATGATGATGATGATGATGATGATGATGGTGATGGTGGTGGTGGTAATGATGATGATAGTGATGGTGATTATGGTTGATAGTGATGGTGGTGGTGGTGGTGGTAGTGATGATGGTTATGGTGATGGTGATGGTGATGGTGATGGTGGTGGTGGTGGTGGTGACAATGATGATGATACTGATGATGGTGGTGGTGGTGGTGATGATGGTTATGGTGATGGTGATGATGATGAAGATGGTGATGATGATGAAGATGGTGATGATGATGAAGATGATGATGATGGTGGTGGTGGTGATGGTGATGATGGTGGTGGTGGTGGTGCCACGTGGTGGTGATGGTGGTGATGGTGGTGATGGTGGTGATGGTGGTGATGACAGCGATAATGATGGTCTTGATGGGAATGGTAGTGAGGATAATGATGGTGATGATGATGATGGTAGTGGTGATGATGATGAAGGAGACAGAAGAGTAAAGGCAACTGCTCTCATCACACACACACACGCATCACCACTGCCCTGGTCTCCAGCCCACCTCCAAGTCCAAACCCAGAGGCTGGAGTCATGTCCTCCACTGTCCCCAACCAGACAGGCTGCATGGGACCTGGTGACGATGACGTTCCCGAGATGAGAAGCCATGAGTTGTGCTAAGTGACCTCAGGCAAGTGACTTCTCATCTTGGAGTCTCTGCTTCGCCGTCTGTACAATGAGCAGAAAGAGGTGAGATTAGCCTGTCCTAAAGCTCTTATTGGATAACTTTCTACATCATACCCACAGCCGCCGCGGCCCACGCTCACAGAACGAGCAGGACTTGCTAAGGGGGAGAAGAACTCCAAGTTCCATAATGTGTGTACTTGGGCTTGTGTATCTGTGGGTGGGGTGAGGTGGTCATTGCGAGTCAGTGACTCAAGAGCACTCAGTGGCTCCCTACTGCCCATCAGATCAAGTCAAACAAACCCTCTACGTCCTGGTGTCGTATCTCCCACCATCTGGCCTGTGTCCATCCTCCCCATATAGTTCATATTTGAGGGCGGACGCTTTCCAACTCGTGGGACCTCGGCCACTGAGAAATACACTTTATAACGTGATCTGGTGCACACACACATATATACAAAGTTGCATACACCAAACTGACCTCTACTAAGTGCGATGCTCTCCAAAATCTTCAATGTTTATTCTGTTTCAGAAATAAAAAATCTGGTCCCAACCTCCTAAAGTTTTCATGAATGGCTAACAGGTCTCGACTTGGATTCGTGAAAAAGCACTAATCTTGAATTCCAGAGGACCATGTGGGTTGGTGTTAGAAAAGGAGTAACTACTACTTTGGAGTAGAGTGGAGTAGATTATATTGGCTTCCGAGGGGAGCTCCGCGTTTTGTTCCTGCACCCCTCCCCGCAGCATGCTGCATGCATGGACAGACAGACAGACAGACAGACAGATAGACACACACACACGCTCACACACATAGGCACAAACCACTCCCTTTCGCTCCTCTCAGAAAAGGTTTGTTGGGGTACCTGGGTGGCTCAGTCGGTTAAGCATCCGACTTTGCCTCAGGTCATGATTGTGGGTTCGAGTGCCGCATTGGGCTCTGTGCTGACAGCTCAGAGCCTGGAGCCTGCTTCAGATTCTGTGTCTCCCTCTCTCTCTGCCCTTCCCCTGCTCGCACTCTCTCTCTCTCTCAAAAATAAATAAACATTAAAAAAAGAAAGAAAAATGTTTGACCAAATCTCCCTTTTTCCCTCTGTCTCTCTCTCATATGGTTTGGGTCCCCCTAATGGTCCTCATTCTTTAGGGGATTGCTTCTAGCCTTTACTGGGTAAGTTCAAGGCGTCCGTCCCAGTCACTGGGAGAGCTAAGATGCTGCCTGCTAGAAATTTGTTCTCTCCGACTTTCTCCTGTCTTTGTTCCCTGAGTCTGCTTCTTGTGGGGAAGACAGACGGTTATTCCAGGGTGGTCCCTGAGCATTTCCAGGGTTCTTGGCTGAATACCAGCCCGATGCCATTTCAAGTTCTACAGGTGTTAACTCAGGGCTTGGGTGCCTGAGAACTGCCCCCTCCCAGGAGGTTGGTTGTTCCTAGCTAGTGTCAGCCAATGCTTGCCACCTGGGAAGAGGGGCACAATACTGCCAGATGTTTCAAATTTCCAGGAGGAGACAGAAATGTGGATATTTTTAAAAGCAAAATCCCTCAGCTCTTAAATGTTAAAACTAATTTAAATACAAAAAAAAAAATACTGTGTGGGCCAAATAAAACCTGTCTGTGGGATGGAGCTGGCTGATTTATAAGCTCTGGTCTAGCCAGATGCTCAGCGGCGCCAGCAAGTGGAGAAAGGGGGCCCACGAAGAGGCTGCGGAGGAGTAGCCCAGAGAGGCAGGAAGGGAGCCAGAGAGAGGCAGCAATGCCACCTCCTCCAGGAAGCCCTCCTGATTGATCTACCTCTCTTGATAGAAGACCAGAGCAGGGCCTGGCTAACGGGGTTCAGCACGTACCCCCTGCCTGAGACTTAAACTATACTACTCCCTCATTTAACAAGGTGGTTAAGTATATGGCGTTAAGAGTCCACTGAGATGGTGCTCTAGAACAGACAGAACCAACCTGCGGGACCAACAGTAATGAGAGTAAGGCTTACCTCTGAGAAGATGGGGGCAGGGCTGACTGGGAAGGGGCTGAAGTGAAGGCATTGTTCGGTATGGGATCTGCATTTGTGGTACGCTTAAGATTTGTGCATTTCACTGCAAATGTTACCTCGAAAGAAGACAAGACTCTAGCTAACGATTTGCATGCGTAAGTATCGGGAGGTGGCCGGGCGGTGGCGGGGCGGGGAGTGTAGCAGGTCTTCAGTGTCCCTTGAAATGGGTCAAAAAAGAAAATAAGAGGGGCAGCTGGGTGGCTCAGTCGGTTAAGTGTCCACCTTCGGCTCAGGTCATGATCTCGCGGTTTGTAGGTTCAAGCCCCACATCAGGCTCTGTGCTGACAGCTCAGAGCGTGGTGCCTGCTTTGGATTCTGTGTCTCCCTCTCCATCTACCCCTCTCCTGCTCACGCTCTGTCTCTCTCTCTCTCTCTCTCAAAAAATAAATATTAAAAAAATTTAAAAAAAGAATAAGATGGATTGACAGAGGGACAGCTATGTAATAAAGCAAAAATATTAATAGTAGGATCCAGACAGCAAGTATCTAGATAGTCACCTAATATTTCTTATGTTGTCTAGCCGCACTGAGGTGTAGCTGACACAGAACACTGTGTGGGCCTGAGGCGCACAACACAAGATGTGATATACATCTATGTTACAAATGATTATCACAGTAAGGTTAGTTAGCACATCCATGAGCTCACAGAGTTACATTGTGTGTGTGTGTGTGTGTGTGTGTGTGTGTGTGTGTGTGTGTGGCAAGAGCTTTCATAGTCTGCTCTCTTGACACCTTTATTTTTTTTAATGTTTATTTTTGAGAGAGAGCGAGCAGGGGACGGGCAGAGAGAGAGGGAGACACAGGATCCGAAGCAGGCTCCAGGCTCCGAGATTTCAGCACAGAGCCCGACGCGGGGCTCGAACTCACAGACCGCGAGATCATGACCTGAGCCGAAGTCGGACGCTTAACACCGAGCCCCCCAGGCGCCTCTGGACAACCTTCCACTATACAACATGGTGTTGCTGAATACAGTCACTTCCTGCACTTACATCTTATGACGGCTGGTCGGTACCCTTGACCGCTTTCACCCATCCCCGCCCCCGCCCCCGCCCCTACCAGCCGCCAGTCTGTCCTCTGGACCCGTGCGTTTGGTGTTTTTGATTCTACGTGTGAGTAAGATCGTGTGGTGTTTGTCTTTCTCTGCCTGACTTATTTCATTTAGCATCACGCCCTCAAGGGCCATCCATGTTGTCACAGATGATTTCCTGTGTTTCCACAGATGATTTTCCATTCCACAGATGTCCACAGAGGTCCACAAATGGATTTCCTCCATTTTTACGGCTGAAGAATATTCCGTTTCACATATATATGCCCCATGTACGCAGCTATCTCTGCGTTAGTGGTTTCGTTTCCTTCCAGTAAACACCCAGCACGGACTTGCTGAGTTACAGGTATTTCCGTCTAATGTTTTGAGGAACCTCCATCCTGTCTTCCACAGCGGCTGCAGCCTTTTGCATTCCCACCAACAGAGCCAAGGTTCCCTTTTCTCCACATCCTTGCCAACATTTATCTCTAGGGTCTTTTTTTTTTTTAGCCATTCTGATCTCACTGCGGTTTTGACTGGCATTTCCCCGACAATGCTGATGACCTGTTGGCCATCTGGATGTCTTCTTTGGAAAATTATCTAAGACTTTATCATTGGGCTCTTTGGGGTTTTCCCCCCCGGGGTGGAATATTTTTTCAACTTTTTTATGTTTGAAATTTTTCATAGCAAAATTTTGAGAAGAAAAGAGCGGGAACAACAGAATAGAAGAAGTAGTATTGGATCATAACCCCAAAATGAGGTAAGTATCTTTAAGTCCAAGATGGTATAAATAGATGATTGGGTAAAGTGTTAAATGCAATAAATGGGAGAGAAAAGATGAATCTATGCAGAAGAATCATGAATAATTTATGTTGACATCCTGCTCGTAGGGAGGTGGAGCCCAACCCCCCCTCTTCAAGGCTAGACTGAGCATGATGGCTTCCTTCTAACGGGAAGAGCAGGACAACTGGAGAAAGAGAGCAACCCTGTAGTGGAGAAACCCCAGAAACGTTGCCTCCCAGGGGTTAGGACCGGCACCAGCACCAGCCGTGATGGGTCCTGGTGATTAAGCCCTCCATACAGTGTGATGAAAACGGTACCTTCCTGTGACGCTAGTCTAATTATGGGGAAAATATCTGCCAATCCCCAAGTTGAGGCTCCTTCTACGAAACACCCGGGCGGTGCTCCTCAACAGTGTCAAGTTCATCAAACACTAGACGACTGAGAGACCGTCAGAGCCAAGAGGAGCATCAAGAGACGAGGTGACAAATAGAACACGTCCCCCTGGATGGGCTCCGGGCTCAAGACACTCGGTGAAAACGACAGAGATCCCTCCTAATAAAACGGGGCTGTTAGTTAGCGACGCCTCGACGTTGGCTCATCAGCCATGACGCACGTACCGCAGTGAAGCGTGAAGTTAGCAGCAGGGGAAGCCGGGTGAAGGGGGTACGGGAACTCTGTTCCAGCCTTGTGACTTTTCTGTGAACTTAAAACTATTCTAAGATAAAAATTTTACTTAAAAAAATTCAAACACAAAAAAATGATAGGATAGTAAAAAAAAAAAAAAAAAAAAGGTTTGGGCTCACTGGTGTGAACAGGAAGCAGCTTTATTCTTTCCCACCCTGCCTTCACACGCCATCTGCCTGAGTCTCCTGGCCCTCCCCCATGGCTATATCTAGAGCAGAGATTCTACATTTTCGTGCCATTTTGGGGTTTTCCAACTGTCCCAATTTCACCAGGTCAATAGTCCAGCCTAACTCAGTACCAAAACGCCCATTTGGCGTCCAAAGTGCCTCCCTGTGTCCTGGGGGAGGCCTGAGCTAACACTCCAGAGCCCAAGGGCAGGGAGGGGGGCTAAGGGTCACTCTGTCCGCATGCTCGTCTTTGAATGTTTGGGAAGCCACCTCCCCCTTCTCTCCGCCCACCAAGAATTTCAGCTTCCCTTCCTCAGAGTCAGATTACAGCTGCCGTGGATATTCTTAAGCCAAAGAGCACCAGGAAAGCACAGGGAATCGGACACGTTGGATTCGTTAGTCACGGCAGTGAGAGAGAATGCACATTGTGTGGTCAGAGGTGACACACCCCAGGTAGCAGGCTGCTCCGGGCTGCACTGTGGCCCCGCTAAATTCTCGCGTTGATGTCCTAACCCCCTCCTACCTCGGAAGTGACTGTATCTGGAGACAGGGTCTCCAAGGAGGGGATTATGCTAAATGAGGTGGTTCCTAATCCAATATGCCTGATGCCCTCATAAGACAGGAGATTAAGACACAGGCAGACACAGAGGGACGACCGCGTGAGGACACGGGGATTCTGGCACCGATTCTGTTGGCGGTTTTTCCCCTCACGCCGCCGCCAAGCAGGTCTCTGAAACCAGCTGGGTATCTTAAAATTCAAGTCAGCTCTGACATTTTCTATCTGGAGGCAGTGTCGGGGTCCACAGGTCAAGGGCTCAGTCCCACAAGACCACCCTCCTCCTCCCAGCTCAGATTCCAGTCACCGCGCCAGGCTGTCACCTGGCCTTCTGACCCACCGGCTACAGATCCTGGTCCCTGCACCCCACCCCCTCTGGTTCGAGTAACTTGCTGCAGTGGCTCACCGAGCTCAGAGAAACACCGCCCCAGTTCACCGGAACAGGACGGGACTCAGGGACAGCCAGCCGGGAGAGGCGCACGGGGCCACAGCCAGGCACGGGCAAGGAGGGGGGACTCCCGTGCACCCTCGGGGCACGCCACTCTCCCCGCACCTCCACGCGGCCACCCACCCGAAGCTCTTCAGATCCTGTCCTGTGGGGTTTTTACGGAGGCCTCAGGACACAGGCAGGGCTGGTCTACCCGCTGGCCGCTGGCGAATGGCCTCTCTCTAGGAGCGGTGCAGAGCTCCCTCCTTGAAGGAACAGCCCACCTTCGTGGCTCTCGTCACTTGGGAACTAGCAGGGGCCTCGGGAGCCCTGAGCCAGAAATGCGGAGGAAGACCGAACACACATTTCTTGTTATAAATCGCAATATCCCGACAGCAACCTAGGAGCCAAGGAGAGCTGCTTCGGAAGGCAGCAGCTCCGCCGCCCCCCCCGCCCCCCCCCCCCCCCGGCACCTTGATCTTGGATTTCCCGGCTCCGGCACTCCGAGAAAAGACCCTTCTGTCACCGAAGCCCCTCGTCCGTGTGCTCTGTCACTGCCCCGGGGGGCAGACGGACACAGAGGGCATGGGAAAGGAGCCCTTCCCGGTTCCGATGCACCTGGGTCTTTGAGCAGGGGCACAGGAAGAGAGAGCTGGCTCCTGACGGGGGGCGGTCAGAGGGCGGGGGCTGTTCCGTGGGACGTTTGCTGCCGGAACGGCCCTGCAGGCCGAGAGTCCTTGCTGCGAGCCAGGCTCCTGCGCCCTGCGTCGGCGGGAAGCAGCCGCCAGCTGGTCCCGCTCCCACCTCCTCTATCCTGTTCTCATCTCCCCCTGTCCTATTCCCATCTCCCTGTGTCCCTCCCAGACCCAGAGACAGCTTCTGGACCCAGGGCGCCTGCAGAGATGACACGCGTCGGCCCCAGGCTCAGCCCGGAGCTCTGGCCATGCACCTGCAGCATGGCCCGCCTGGCCCTGGGGTGCCCTGCCCGTCCAGGATGCCAGCCGGTGGCCCTGACACTGGTGGCTTCCCCGGTGTCACAGGAAGCTCCTGCTGTGTGCTTGCGGTGCCAGCAAGGGCGGTCCAGCCAGCCGCTCGCCCCAACGCCCATGCCTCGGGGACACCATGCTCCGGCTCAGTCCCCTGGAGGCACTGAGCGGCTTTAAAACGCGGGTTTTGTTACTACTGAGGTTCAGCACGCCGGCGGATCGGAGCACCGAGAATGCGGCTCGGTACAGTCACAGATTCCAGGAGGAGAGCCAGCGCGCTCTAGGGTCCCCTCCTCCTCCTGAGGGGCACTGACCCCGCCTTGGGGGCCCCAGCCTCATGGCCTCGGCTAATCCTAATCACTTCCGAAAGGCCTCCCTTCCCAGCGGCCTCACGTTCGGGGGGCACGGCCTCCACCTGCAAATTCTGGGGAGACGAGCACGCCATCCCTACAGCCTACAAGAAGGGAATACACGCCCGAAAGCACATTTCAAAGAACACCACCCTGTGGTGAGTCTTGCCTCAAAATGGGGGGCCGGGTGACTGTGCCCATGCCGGCTGCTGTGGGGACGTCAGAGGCCTCTCCTTGCAAGAGGGGGACATCGCTGAGACCTCGGCCAAAGGGCGGAGACAGTAGGAAAAATCCCTTTCTTTTTTATTTTTAATGTTTCTTTTATTTTTGAGAGAGAGAGAGAGAGCAGGGGAGGGGCAGAGAGAGAGGGAGACACAGAATCCGAAGCAGGATCCAGGCTCCAAGCTGTCAGCACAGAGGCCAAGTGGGGCTTGAACTCAGGAACTGTGAGATCATGACCTGAGCCGAAGTTGGACGCTTGACGGACTGAGCTCCCCAGGTGCCTGAGAAAATTTCCTCTTTCTTAAAGCCAGCTTAATTGAAGTATATACAAAGCCCAGTACGTATCTGGTGTATACTGGGATGACTCTGGACTCGTGCAAACACCGTGACCCCTTCACCGCAATCCAGGGGACAGGCAGCCCCAGCACACCCCAGCTTCCTCGGGCCCTTTAACCCACTTCTAAGGACTCTCCTCTGCCAAGGGTGTTGTGTCCTCCCAGAAATCCAACCACCCAGCTCTCTGGAACTTGACATACAGGTTGGGGTATTTTGGTGGTGGTGGTGTTTGTTTTGTTTTTTGCTGTTTTAAATTTTTTTATTAAAAAATGTTTTTGGGGCGTCTGGGTGGGCTCAGTTGGATAAGTATGTGACCTCGGCTCAGGTCGTGATCTCCTAGTTTGTGGGTTTGAACCCCATGTCGGGCTCCGTGCTGACAGCTCAGAGCCTGGAACCTGCTTCAGATTCTGTGTCTCCCTCTCTCTGCCCCTCCCCTGCTTCCCCAGCTCACACTCCGTCTCTGTCTCTCTCTCAAAAATAAACATTAAAAACCTTTTTTTTTTTAAATTAATGGGTGGCTCAGTTGATTAAGCATCCCGACTTCGGTTCAAGTTATGATCTCATGATTTGTGGGTTCGAGCCCCACGTCGGGCTCTGTGCTGACAGCTCGGAGCCTGGAGCCTGCTTCAGATTCTGTGTCTCCTTCTCTCTGCCCCTCCCCTGCTCGTTCGCTCTCTCTCTCTCTCTGTCAAAAATAATAAACATTAAAAACGTTTAAGTGTTTTAATTGTCATGAAATACACATTACCTAAAATTTACCATCTTAGCCGTTCTCAGGCGTGCAATTCGGTGGCATTAGGTATATTCACAATGGTGTGCAACCAACTTCCAGAATTTTTTCACCTTGCAAAACTGAAGCTGCGCACCCATTAAATGACTCCCCACTCTCCCTCCCCCAACCCCTGGCGCGGACCGTCCTACCTCCTGTGTCCATGAATTTGACTCCTGGGTGCCTCCTACCAGCGGAACCGAAGACTCACGTCTCCTGGGACTGGCCTATTGCGCTCAGCCTGACGTCCCGTCTTGCTCCAGCGCGGGTCCGAATTTCCTTCCCGGAGGCTGAACGGTGCTGGGTGGTGCGCACGCGCCGCGCGGCCTTCTCCGCGGACCCACCCGGGGCTGCCCGGAGCAGGTGCACCTGCTCGAGACTCCGCCCTCAGCTCTTTCCCGTCTGCGCCCCGGAGTGCAATCAGCCGTGCTTGTATGTTTTTCGCTTGTATCTTCTACTTTGTATCATGAAGCACTTTTCAGACGCGGAGAAATGTTGCAAAGGCAGAACCAAGTCCCCGTGCCCCCCGTCCCACCAGGTTCCCTGATGTTAGCGCCTGACATAACCGGGAGACGTGGCCGTGGTCAAAACCCAGGGACCAGCCCTGGTGCAGGAGCATCGGGTAAACCACGATCTGTCTCCGGACGTCCCAGTGTCCACTAACGTCTTCTCCCAACCCAGGGTCCCACATGGCATTAATGTCCTCCGGCCAGGACAGTCCCCATGCCTTGTGTTTCATGACCTTGGCAGCTTTAAGGAGCAAGGATTTTGTCCAACCTTCCTCAGTTTGGTTTTGTCTGATTTTTTTTTTTAAATGATTGGACTGAGATTGTGGATTTGGGGGGAAGAAAACCAGAGAGGTGATGTGCCCTTCCTCATTACACAGGGTGTTTTTGTTGGCCGCTTTTTTCTTTTTTTTTAAGGTTTTAGTTTTGAGAGAAAGAGTGCCCAAGCAGGAGAGGGGCAGAGGGAGAGAGGGGCAGAGGATCCCAAGCAGGCTCTGTGCTAACAGCACAGAGCTCAACGCAGGGCTCGAACCCATGACCCGTGAGATCATGACCTGAGCCAGAGCTGGACACTCAACTGACTGAGCCCCCACCCCCAGGCGCCCCTCTCTGCTACTTTTTTATTTTCTGGTGGTAATGGAGACTTCAGTGTACAGCACTACCTGGGGTATAACCAGAGCCCCATTTTATTTGGTGTGATAAGAAAATATTTTAGACAAAGTGTTACAAGATGGTACCTGAAAGATGACAAGAAGCTATGGGGAGAGAGTGTCACATGGGAGTAACAGCATGTGCAAAGGCCCTGAGGCAGAGAGAAACTTGGGGCTGGAGGGACTGAGAAAAACAGTAAGTGTGTGTGTGTATGTTCAGGGGGTGACTAGAATGAGCAAAAGAGGCAGTGTGCTAGAGGCTGAGGCTAGTGGGGCTGTGGGCAGGGGCTCCCCCTGCAGAGTCTGAAGTCTAGAAGAGCTTAGAACTTCTTTTTTTTAAATGTTTATTTATTTGAGAGAGAGAGAGAGAAAGCATGAGCAGGGGAGGGGCAGAGAGAGAGGGAGACACAGAATCCGAAGCAGGTTCTAGGCCCTGAGCTGTCAGCACAGAGCCCGACGCGGGGCTCGAACTCACAGACCGCAATATCATGACCTGAGCCAAAGTCGGATGCTTAATCGCCTGAGCCACCCAGGTGCCCCTTTGGTGGCTTAGTTTCTATGCTGTTTAGAACTGTTTAAGCGGTTCTTTTTTTTTTTTAATGTTTATTTACTTTTGAGAAAGAGAGAGAGACAGAGCACAAGTAGGGGAGGAGCAGAGAGAGAGAGGGAGACACAGAATCCGAAGCAGGCTCCAGGCTCCGAGCTGTCAGCACAGAGCCCGACGTGGGGCTCAAACATGCCAATCACAAGATCATGACCTGAACTAAAGCTGGACGGTCAACGGATGGGGCCACCCAGGCGCGCCTGGATCTCGAGAGTCTTGGAGGGTGTCGGGCACACAGTGGAGGATCAGCAAATACTTATTAAATGAAAAAAATTTAATTTCTCCGCTGAGAAGTTTCCCTTGGACTTCGAAGGGAATTTCTTCACTGTGGCCACAAGAGGGAGCACAAGATACATGTTAATTCTTTTCGGCCCCGAGTGGGTGGTCTTGGATGATGACAAACCTGGTCCATTTCTTGGCTTGTAGCACCGTTTTGTTTTTTTTTTTTTAAGTTTATTTATTTATTTTGGGAGAGAGACAGAGATCAAGGGGGAGTAGGGGCAGACAGAGAGGGAGAGAGAGAACCCCCCTGTGCTGACAGCTCAGAGCCTCACATGGGGCTCGGTCTCACTAATGGCGAGATCATGACCTGAACCGAAACCAAGAGTCGGATGCTTAACGGCCTGAGCCACCCAGGCGCCCCCATCGCACCTCTTTGAAACACGGGACACAAACTCCCTATGTGCCTGCCTCTCTGTGCTTGGTGGGGTTGCAGCCACAGGAGCAACCCGGAAAGGAAGCCCATCTCCAAATCATCCCGACCCTGGAGCCCATCAAAAGACAGTGCAGGATGAACTCAGAAAGGGGAGCACTCTCATCCAACATTCTGATATTTTAAAACAGACTTTCAAAGGAGACAAAAACTGCTTCGCACTCATGAGGATGGCTACTATTAAAAAACAACAACAACAGAAAATAACGAGGGTTGGCAGAGCCGTGGAGGAGTCGTGCTCCGTTAGTGGGAATGTGAAATGATGCAGCCGCAGCCTCTGTCTGTGGAACGGGCGGAGGCATAACGAGATTAATTTGCTCAAAGTTACAGAGCTTGTCACCGGCAGAGACAGGATTGAAACATCGAAATGTGCAAAAGATCATGTGAATTCTGGAGGGGGCGGAGCGATTCTAGATAAGATAGGAAGGTGTAAATGAGAAGGGAACATTGGACCAAGACTGCAGAAGGAAGTCTCTGGGAGAAAGAACATTCCAGGCAGAGAGAAGGGCAAGTGCAAAGGTCCTGGGGTAGATGCACGCCTGAGACATTCCAGGCAGGGCAAAGAAGTCAGTGTGGCTGGAGCAGAATCGGCCAGCAGGGTAGTAGGAGATGCAACAAGAATAGTAAACCAAAAGACAGACAGAGAAAGCAGAGCCCCGTACATCTGACTGAGGGGGAAATTGTGTTTTAACAGCATGCTTTTTACTCTGTGCAATCAGACTCAAGCACTGGCGAGAGACTCTGTTTTTCACGGAGATACACTTGACATACAACATTATGTAAGTTTAAAGTGTATCCCGTGTTGACTTGACACATTTATATTGCCATACAATCCCCATGTGGTGTTAGCGCATACCTCTACGTGCAACATAGTAGTTGTGTCTTCTTATGGTGGAAACAATCTAGCATTTGTCTGTCTCTATTTGACTTACCTCACTGAGCATAACGCCCTCGAAGTCCATCCACATTGTTGCAAATGGCAGGATTTCCTTCTTTTTCGTGGCTGAATAGTATTCCGCTGTGTATAGACACCACGCCTTCTTCGTCCATCCACCCGTGGACAGACACTCAGGTTGTCTCCCTACCTCGGCCGTTGTGAATCCCGCTGCAGTGAACGTGGGGGGCAGACATCTCTCTCTTCGCGGTCCTGTTGGCATTTCCTCTGGGTGTATACCCGCGAGCGGGACGGCTGTTGAGGAGTGAAGGATTCTGGTTTTCATACAAGTACAGAGCTCATGGGACATAAATCCCACGTTCTCAGGTGAGCTGCCTCTCGGACGCCCCCGTGTGGATACCTGAGCGTTATCCTCACACGTCTATTCCGGGGCTGGTGTTAGGAGCTGGTGGCGTCCGTGTCAGACCTTCCGTCTCCAAGGAGACAGACGGGGTCTCACCTGACAGCCTCCTCCCAGCTCTGGGGACTGGCGGGGATGGGGGGGTGCACATCTTGTTCACACCTGACCGTAAAAACGTTAGACCTTTCCGCCATGTGGAATACTTGTCTCGTGTCCTTTCCTGAAGGTTTAGTCTCCCATCTGCCCGTACCTCCCTCTGGCTCCTGTCTTCTGACCCATGCTTCCGTTCACCATTTCTCTCTTCCATTGGTTGAGTCCAATTTGCTGTTAACCTCATCGGTGGAGTTCACAATTTCAGTAGCTACATTTTTCAAAACTTTTAGAACTTTCATTTATTTGTGTTTATATTCTCTAGTTCCTGCTATTTGTTTGACATCATAATCACAGTTATTAAAGATCCAGGGTGGGCTATTCCTAAGAAGTTTCTTTCCTCCGAGATTTCGGGTCTAATCTTGACCTCATGATACATACTTGTTTCGGATTATGTGCCAAAAATTATGTGTGGCATTGTTTAGGCTACTTTGCGGCTCTGTGGTACAATTCCCCCACCACCCCGGGAGGATTTTGTTTTGCCTCTAGCAGGACCAAGTGCCTTCACTTAAAATTGGGTTTCTGCGGGCACCTGGGGGTTCAATCAGTTAAGCATCTGACTTCGGCTCAGGTCATGATCTCACGGTTCATGGGTTCGAGCCCCGACTGGGGCTCTGTGCTGACGGCTCAGAGCCTGGAGCCTGCTTCGGATTCTGTGTCTCCCTCTCTCTCTCTGCATTCCATCCCTACTCAAGCTCTCTCTCTCTCTCTCTCTCTCAAAAATAAATAAACATTAAAAAATCTGAAACCGGGTTTCTGCCTTTCTGAGGTCTTGCTAATGTCCAGTTGACCGTTATCTAAACCCATGGTTCCCAACTGGAGCCCGGACATGCACGGCCTCCTCCATCCGTGATGGGCCCTTCTGCTGGGCGCCCCCTGATTTGAAATGCTGTTTAATTCGACTGCCAAACGTTCTTCCAGCTTGTCGACCTCTCAGGTTCTGCTTTTGCTTTTAGAACCAGCAGCACACAAAACTATCCCATAAGGATAAATTCCCCGTCTTGGCTTCCTTCCCTCCTGCGTCTTGGAATCATAGATTCTGCCTCCTCCACGGCCTACAAACAGACGTTTTTATTTTGTTTGGTTTGGTTTCCTTCTTACGGTGGAAATTTTAGCTCGAAACAACCTAGTCCGACATTTCTGGAAACAAAACCTTCCAGTCGGCCTTTCTTCGGGGACTACCTCCCAGTCTTAAGTCCATTTATTTAAATCCGATTTACTTTAATCCGAGCAACTCATCTCTCTTCGGGAGGTTAAGAGCTTCCTAACGGGTCGTTCCACACAGGTTTTTGTTTTCTTTAATAAATGTAAAATACGGCATGTTACATTACTGTTAAATATAGCGTAGTGATTCGAGGCGAGAATATAGGAATGCTCGAGTAGAATCAGGGCCCACCTCTTACTCGGTGAACACGCCAATCGAATCAAGGAACCCTCCGCGCCTCAGTGTGCCCATTCATAAAATGGGTCTAACAGTGGAAATCCCCTCCCTGAGTCGTGGTGACAAGTAAGTGAACAATTCGTATTCAGGACTCACGGTCGCGTCTGGCACGTTAAGTTTTCAGAAAATGTTCAGTGTTATTTTTACGGCCTGCCCTGGTCCTGTCTCCGTGAATATTTCAGACAAAAATCTGATTATGCCGGGCTTGTGTTTCACACCTTACCTGTAGTCTAAAAGACAGAATCCCACGTCTTCACGTGGCCATATGTTCCCACGCATAGGTAGGCTTTGGAAGACCTAGCAGAGAACCAGGGGGGAGGGGAAGAGGGGAAGGGGGGAAAAAAAAGCCACAGAGAGGAAGGAAGACATGACATGAGAGACTCTCAAAGAATAAGAAAGAACTGAGGGGAGAGATGGGTGTGGGACGGGGGGAGAGTGGGTGGTGGGCACAGAGGAGAGCACTCGTTGGATTGAGCACTGGGTATTGTATATAAACCAATTTGACAATAAACTATTAAAAAAAAAGAAAAGAAAAAAAGAAAGCCCTGCACCTCAGTCCCTATTGCGTCCCCCTTGTTTTCCCGTCTCCAGCTCTTCCGGGGTTGCCCCAGCTTCTCTGAACTGGCAAAATCCTTCCCTGACTCTCTCCCAGAAGCCGTCCCCTCTGCCCAGATTCTCCCGACGCCTCCAGTCCACGTTCCGAGGCTACCGGTTTATCAGCCCGCGCGCTCCTGCTGAAACTCAGCGTTACCGTGTCTGACACAAGGTCAAGTCCCCTTTTTACCCAAGGTCGTAGCCACTGCTTTCCTGAGACACTTCCTACGTGAACAGGGATGGCTTACGGAGCGCCAGAACCTCACGGTTCAGAAGAGATACGTGCCGCCTTAGGGTTTTTTGTTGTTGTTGTTATTGTCGTTGTTGTTGTAAGGAAATGGACGTGCCATTTTGCTCTCTGTGGTGACAGAGTACTGCAAGGTTTTGGGAGATGAGTCACCCCCAGGGCCAGCCTGGGACACCCGTACCGAAGTGTTGCCTGAATGAACAATAAACATTCCACTGACACAAACTACTGATATTTTGAGGTTGACTTGTTTTTTAAAAAAAAAAACCACTGGGGTTACTACAGGTTACATATCACAGCTGCAGTTCTATAATTTTTTGAACAGTTTAATAAGCGTCCTCCTCGTTAGATCATGAGCCCCACTGCTTTGTGTATCTCCAATATTCGGCATAGACACGGACCCTTAAGGGGTACTCAATCAGTATGTATTGGGTGAAGAAAAAAAAAAGGAAATTCACCAAATCACATTTATCGACAGTTATTATCCTTGGAGAGGTGGCTTGCTTAAGGTACCACTTTTATGTCTAACACCCACGTCCGTGCTCAGAAGCCCTCTCCACCCCCCAGGGCCAGCGTCGTCCATCCGGATTCGGTGTTTGGGTCTGGTATGATGTTCAAGGAAGGCGTGAGTGTGTGGGAGAAAGTGTAGGGGGGAGGCAGTCCTCGCCCACCTTCCCGGCTAAGGGAAAGAGGAACCAGGCCTTGTGGAGGGCCTTTCTGTAAAACACTCGGTAAGAAAACCGCAGGGTGTCTGGGACGGAGTCTCTGACCTCCACACTCTGTTCGTCTCTCTCCGCGGCTGGACGCACAGGAAAACGGCCCAATTGAATTACTCATTGTGTCCACGGCCGCAGACAAGTAGGAGCCATGGGGGCAGCCAAAGCCACAGCTGGGATTTCCGGTTGGATTTCTGGTTGCTCAGTCTTGGGTCCTGCCCCTTGTGTTCGGAGATCAAGGGAAATGAACGGGCCGTGTGGAACCCTTCAAGCTCAAGGTCAAGACTCGAGAGAACGAGAAAGGAAGACCCAACAGCTGCCTTCTTTCCTCCAGCCGGTCGTGGCAGCTGTCTCCCAGTTAGCCAAGGTGCAGGCTGTGTTTTGGAGGCAACATGGGAACCGTGTCTCTGTCGTGTTCCTCAGAACCCCGTCTGGCAACTTCCTGTTGTGTTCTAAGGAGACAGTCTCCCCAACGGTGCATAGGTCAGAGGGGTTATAACAACACTCTCCTTTGCTACACGTATTCACATGTGTTTCTCCGTTAGGTTACTTCCACATGACACAGAGGGGTCTGGTTGTTCACCAGAAAAGGGTGTGTTTTTCCTTTCCTGGAAGAGTGGAGTCACCAGAAGGTGGCTACCCACAAGGGGCTTTATGGTCTAGTCTCCTGCGCCACCACTTGGGACCGTAATAATTACTTATAGCCAAGAGATTTTGGCAGAAAAAATGTGTCACCTCCGCACCAGTGACTTTTGCAAGTGGACACACACTCTCTATTCTCTCTTTCTCTTTCTGTTGGTTGGAAGTGGGGGATGTTGTTGCCCAAGAGTGTGGCGAGGGCCACAGGATGAAAAGGCTGGTAGGTTCCAGAATCATCTTAAAGAGGACAGGAAAAGCCACGTTGCTCCTTTACCAGAGTGCGAAATAAACTCCCTTTGTGTTAAAAAGCTGGCATCTTAAAAAAAACCTTTTTTTTAATGTTTATTTTTGAGAGAGAGAGAGAAAGAGAGAGAGAGAGAGAGCACAAGTGGGGGATGGGCAGAGAGAGAGGGAGACACAGAATCCGAAGCAGGATCCAGACTCTGAGCTGTCAGCACAGAGCCCGACGCGGGGCTTGAACCCATGAACTGTGAGATCATGACCTGAGCCGAAGTCGGACACTCAGCCGACTGAGCCACCCAGGCGCCCCTAGACACTGGCATCCTAGAGTTGACTCGTGGCTGTGGCTGGGGTCACCCTCCCTCATAGCCCAATGGGAGTTAAACAATTTATGATCAGCTGTTTGATTCTGTCCCCTCATCGGATGGGAGCTCTGCTGAGCACAGGACTGTGCCTGTTTTATTCACTCCTGTACCCCAGACACCAAACACATGACGGTCCAACGGACACATTTTGGACATTGGCTTCTGAAGAAAAAGAATGCACACACTCATTTATGAAAGTTGACGGAAGTGTAGAAGTGGTCTGTCCACGGTCCCCGAGAGCGGGACCAGGATGGGAGGAAGATCTCGTGTGTCTGACTTTGCAGCCTGCGCTTTGCACCTGGTTCCACATCCCAGAAACCGCGTTGCCACCGCACACCCACCAGAGTGGCCAGAATCCCAAACAGCGCCGGATGCTGGCCAGGATTCGGGGCAGCAGGAACTCTCGTTCACTGCTGGCGGGAAAAGCAAAATAGTACCAACAGTGTGGGGCGTGTCGAGCTGTGCCATCCAGCGTGGTAGCCACTGGCCACACGTGGCTCTTCGGCACCGACAAGAAGCCACCCAGGATGCCCTGCAAGCTTCCAGAAGCTCGGAGAAACCCCAGATACATGCGGATAAAACAGCGCCCACTGCTTCCAGGCGAATTCATCCAGGGCGTCTGGGGTTAGGCGTCGACTTCGGCTCACATCTGGATCTCATGGTCCAAGAGTTTGAGCCCCAGGTCGGGCTCTGTGCTGACAGCTAAGGGCCTGGAGTCTGCTTCAGATTCTGTGTCTCCCCCTCTCTCTCTGCCCCTCCCCTACTTATGCTTTGTCTCTCTCTCTTTCTCAAAAATAAATAAACATAAAAAAAAAGAACTGCTCAAACAGTTGTAAACAGCATAGAAACTAAGTCACAAAAGGGGCACCTGGTTGGTAATAAAAATAGAAAACTTCCTGGTGTTGTCAAAAAAGAGAGCCAACCCAATTTTGTGAAATGAGGAGATGAGAAAAAGACTCACACAGACATCACACGCGCACACACACACACGCGTGCGCATACACGCACGCGCAAATGACCAGAATCATAGGAAAATGTTCCCAGCAGCATTAGTCATCAGAGTCAAGGCAAACCGAAACCATAGTTAAGACACCACTACCGGCAATGGTGTGATCGAACGAAGAAGAACGAAGAAGGTGTGAACCTGACAGTTGGTGAGGACGTACGGTAACGGAACGCTCGAGTGCACCGCGTGTAAGGGGATACAGTCCCTTTGAAAAACGCTGGCCGCACCTTCTGCAGGTGGACGAACGCATAGCAGGAAACACGACAGTCACGCTCCCAGGTTTAGACCAACTGACCCGCACACGTACGCTCATCAGGAGACGTGTCTTAGGACGCTCAGAGCAACACTGTCCACCCTGGACTAGAGGCCGAATAAACACCCACTAACACTGAATGGGTAAGTACATTGTTACTGTGTTATTCACGAAATAGAATATTCTATTTATTTTTTTATAATGTTTCTTTCTGAGAGAAAGAGACAGAGAATGAGTGGGGAAGGGACAGAGAGAGAAGGAGACACAGAATCTGAAGCAGGCTGCAGGCTCCGAGCTGTCAGCACAGAGCCTGATGTGGGGGTTGAACCCATGAACCATGAGATCCTGACTCGAGCTGAAGTCAGAAGCTCAACTGACTGAGCCACCCAGGCGCTCCACATAATAGAATATTCTAGAGCAGTAAGAATTTATGGTCTACCATTTCACACGTTATTACGGATAAATCTTACAAAAGTTTGGTGGAGCGAAAGGAGCCAGACACACTCAAAGAGACGATAGAATATATTCAACATCTGTGTAAAGAACTCAAACAAGCAGAGGCACCCGGGGGGGCTCAGTCCATTAAGCATCCAACTTTGGACCAGGTCATGATCTTGCTGTTTGTGAGTTCCAGCCCCTTGTCGGGCTCTGTGCTGACAGCTGAGAGTGTGGAGCCTGCTTTGGATTCTGCGTCTCCCTCTCTCTCTGCCCTTCCCTTGCTCACACTCACTATCTTTCTCTCTTTCAAAAATAAATAAACATAAAAAAAATTTAAGAACTCAAACAAGCAAATTGAATCCAGGCTGTTAGAAGTCACAATACCCATGACTTTGGGAAAGAAGAAACTAAAAAGCAAGATAAAGGGGCCTTCTGTGGCACTAGCGGTGTGTTCCGTTTACGAGTCAGGGTGGTGCTGACACGCACGGGCTCCGTTTGTGGAAATTCATCAAGCCGTGCATTTGACATGTACACTTTGCGTCCCTTGTACTTCTGTAAAAGGTAACACGCACACACACACACACACACACACACACACACGCCCTGAGAAACATCGTGGTAAAACTGCTGAAACACAAGTACAAAATCTTGAAAGCAGCGGAAGGAAAAGGGGCACATTGTTTCCAAAGGAGCAGCAATACGCATTTGTGACAGAAAGGACCCGGAGTCCCCAGCCGTGGGACGCTGTGTCTCCAGGCGCTGGGCGAGCGCCTCCAACCTCCACCTCCGAACAGACACACGCCGCCCAGCACCCCAGGTGAGGACAGGACCTTTCGGGCGAGGACCAAAAGAACAAAAGGTTCAATCGCCAAAGGAATAAAAGGTTCAATCGCCCTTACCCGTGGAAACGGAAGACCCGCAGGACGGAAGGAAGAACCATGCAAAGGGGGAATCTTGGAGCACAGGTAGGAATTTGGAATGACCGGTTCTTCCTTAATGAATTAAGAAAACATTGGCACATGCTTATTCTGTATTTGAAGAGATTTCCAAAATCACTACCCTTTGGGGGCGCCTGGCGGGCTAGTCGGCGGAGCATGTGACTTTTGATGTCGGGGTTGTGAGTTCGAGCCCCATGTTGTGTAGAGATGACTTAAAAAAACTTTAACAAAATCACTAGACTGACGATGGGCCTATCTACGTACATGTGGTAATACTGTGTTCATAAAACCGCAAGGGAAATAACCAGGCGTCAGATGCTGTTACTTTACGGGAGGAAGCAAAGGGGCAGGATGGGCCAGACCAGACAGATACAGTGTTACCAGTTCCTGGCTTTCCTGCAGGACGTGGATTTCATGGGATTTGGCTTTATGTGTCTTTCTGTTTAATTTTCTTTCAGTCAGTTTCTGGGCCTTGACCACGCGAGTGGTGCTGTGTGGTTAAGGATCCACTCTCTGGAAGAAAACACTTGATTTGAGGCCTTTGCCAGTTTCTGTGGTGTAAGCACTCAGGACGTGTCAAGCTACCGCGGTGACCTTCACTGAAAGGGGAACAGGACCGCGTGCTCCCTGTCGAGGGTCAGGAAGCGATTTGAGCTGGCTGACCCAGCACACTGCTGAGTAGAGCAGTAAGTAAGTGAAAACTGCGCTCACCCGAGGGCCTGGGGCCACAGGGGCGTCTATAAGAAAAATAGAGGTTAGGAAGGCGGAGTGGAGGAGTGTGTGAAGGAGAGGGAGGGAGACAGAGAGAGAAGGAGGGAGGGAGGGAGGAAGAAGGAGAAGGGGGAGGGAGGGGAAGGAGGGAAAGAGAAATCTTATTTGGCCAATGAATAAGAGGATTTCAGATAGGGGCGCCTGGGTGGCTCAGGAAAGCGTCCGATCCCTGATTTTGGCTCAGGTCCTGATCTCCAGGTTCACGAGTTTGAGCCCCATGTCGCGCTCTGTGTCGGGGTGTCTGGGCTCAGAGTGCGGAGCCTGCTGGGGATTCTTTCTCTCTCTCACTCTGCCCCTCCCCTGCTTGTGCTCTCTCTCTCTCTCTCAAAGTAAATAAAAAACATTAAAAAGGGGGGATTTTGGATAAAATTATCAAGAAATAGTTTTTATATGTATCATACATTGCCAAATATATGGAATTCCAGGAGACATTCAGTAACTCATTGATCTTCATGAAGGAAAACTGAGGGCTTTATAAGTGGCACTGAGTCAAAATTCTAGTTGGAATAATCATTTGAATTTGTATGTTTAAAAAAATTTTACAAGGATACTTACATATTCAGTTAGTAAAGGAATATTGTCGATAATAATAATACTTTGGGGCGCCCGGGTGGCTCAGTCAGTTAAGCGTCCGACTTCGGCTCAGGTCATGATCTCATGGTCTGTGTGTTCGAGCCCCACATCAGGCTCTGCGCTGACGGCTCAGAGCCTGGAGCCCGCTTCGGATTCTGTGTCTCCCTCTCTCTCTGCCCCTCTCCCGCTCACGCTCTCTCTCTGTCTTTAAAAATAAATAAATGTTAAAAATTTTTAAGTAATAATAATAATAATAATACTTTGCAGTTAAGGAAAAAGAGGAAAGAACAAAAGGTTTTAAAGCTTTGATACGAGTTAAGCATTCGGTGACACCAAATTGTGATCACTTTGGATGTGACGCTTGGACCCAATGGGGTTTGTGTCTGGCACTAATCGGGGGGTTCAGCTTGCCATATAAACCTGGGGTCTCCTGTAGAAAAAAAAAAACTTGCCAGGAAGCTAAGCTCCTTTCTCTGCCCAGTACAGAAGGAAAACCACTCAACCACGTGTTGGTACCTACCAACCACATCCTATGCGTTTTTTAAAATTTAGATACAATTGCCGAGCAACGCTGTGCGAATTGAAGGCAAACAAGAGATTGATTTGATACTTTGTAGTGTAGCCAACACCCGCATTTTTATGTACTTACTATCTCCTCTTGTGAGGCCAAAAGTTGAGATCTAGTCTCTCAGCAGGTTTAACATTTAGACACAATTGTGTTGTCTGTAATTGCTGTACTGGGCTAGGCCTCCAGGGTTTACGACTGGTACAAATACACGCCCTGAAACAACTTCCCACCAATGCCCTCGCCCCCAACACCCGCTAACCACCATTTCACTCTGGCTTTTCATAGAACTCTCTCTTTTTAAACAGAATTCATCTTTTAACCACATTTCGTGTTGCCTCTTATGCCATTGCATTTCTGCAGATTTTGCCTTTGCAAACGCCCAGTTTATATTTAATTTACAAAGGTAGTGTATATATCAGACTCTCTTAAAGGAAAGGTCCGTTGGTACCGTGCAAGGGTCCAAGGGACGATTCTGTCAGAAGATGTGCTATGCTTATCCTGAAGTGAGCTTTGACACAAATATTCTCCAGTTGGGGGTCAAAATCTTAGAATACAAAGACTGAGGGGCTTTCTGAGAGTACTGAGGGGTGATAGATACGCATCACCTTCCTTTAAAAACAAACAAACAGGGGCGCCTGGGTGGCTCAGTCGGTTAAGCGTCCGACTTCAGCTCAAGACAGGATCTCACGGTCTGTGAGTTCGAGCCCCACGTCGGGCTCTGTGCTGACAGCTCGGAGCCTGGAGCCTGCTTCGGATTCTGTGTCTCCCCCTCTCTCTGCCCTTCCCCTGCTCACGCTCTGTCTCTATGTCTCTCAAAAATAAATAAAAACATTTAAAAAATTTAAAACAAACAAACAAACAACAGACCCATAATACCCATGGACCCCATGACCTCACTCTTCAGAGAGGCCTGTGGGTGTTGATACTTAGAGCCGCTCCTCTTGTAAGTAGACACCCATCCCCACATCCCCCCTGGGTGTATGCAACGCAGGTATGTTGAAAGTATGAATTAGGGTCCAGCCAGGAAAACAGAAACTCTTCTATGTATTTAAAAGAGAGAGAGAACCAAACGCAGTGTGTGCTCTGAGTTGAATTCTGGCACAGAGAAAGAACATTAACAGGGGGGAAAACAGATATAACACCCAAATAAAGTCTGTAGTTTAGTTCATTACTGTATCGACATTAACTGCTTGGTTTTGACAGCTGTGGCTCAGTCGTGTAAAATATTGGCACTGGGGAAACTGGACGAAGGGCAGATGGGAACCCTCTGAGTCTTTGCAACTTCTCTGCAAACCCAACATTATTTCAGGGTGAGAAGTTCGGGTAGAAAATGTTATCGGGCAGGGGCGGCTGGGTGGCTCAGTCGGTTGAGGATCCAGCTCTTGATTTTGGCGGCTCAGGTCATGATCTCACAGCTCGTGAGTTCTAGCTCCTTGCTGGCAGTGCAGAGCCTGCTTGGGATTCTTTCTCTCCTCTCCCCTTCCCCCCGAAATAAATAAATAACCTTAAAATGTTGTCAAACAAATAAATGTTTTCCAAAGAGGAAAAAAAAAAGGAAAGAAAGAATAGTTTCTGGGGGGCAAAGGGTCACAGACACCTTTTGGTTGTGAGAGAAATCTTCACGATGATGGTGGTTTCATAGCTTCCAGAGTCCACGGATTTGCACATATTTGTGGACGCAGTTTGCTGTGTGAAAATTATGCCTCAATAGAGCTGATTAAAAATCAGTAATGAACACTAAGGAAAAAAAGGGAGAGAGAGAGACGGGGAGGATTAATGCGTGGGAGGCATCACCCAAGTGCAGCAGGGCTGAGACGTGGAACAGAAGACAAGGCTTGCAGTGACCAGAGTGGCCAGGGTGCAAGCTGCAGTGCCCCAGGTCACCCTACAAAGCTGGGACGGTGTCTGGCAGGAAAAGGAGTCACTGGGGAGATACGGCAATCTGGGCCTTGGGTGTGTTGGGAGTCAGCTCCTTCCATTAAGTACAGCTCGGAGTGGGGGTGGGGTGGACCGATCACACAGGGACCAAGGGGCAGAGTCGCTGGGGATGGAAAAGGAGAGAAAAGAGAGGAACAGGTACTGAGGGGGAGAGGGAGTGCGAAGGAGGGAGGGAGGGAAGGAAGAAGGAGAGAGAAAGACAGAGACAGAGAGGCAGAGAGATCCGTGGACAAACACATGCAGAGAAAAGGATCGAGGAGATGCAGATTCATAGGGCTGGCCGGTGTTAGTCACATTTCAGGAGCAACCGTTTTTGGGCTCCTGTTTCAAAACACGTATTCTTGGCGGCCTCAGAAATGGGTGAGTAATTTCACTTCACTCTTGTGATAGAGTGGAAGTGTTTGCGACTCTGGCTTAGCAAAGGGAGAGTCTCCCCGGACTCCGTGACTGGGGGACCCCACGGTCTGCAAGGCCATGGAGACAAGACTTCACCGGTCACTGTCAAAGTGACAGCTGGGCTCAGCATTCGGCTTGACTCTGGGGAATCCCAACTTCTTCAGTTTCTGACTTTGTGGCCTCCACATCATTTTCACTTCCTTAAAGCATTTAAGAAGATTCATAAGATATTGTATTACACAATTTTAGGTTTTTAGAAATAACTATTCTATTTTAAGATGGAATGTTGGTCCATAGACTTAGGCTGACATTTTGACAGAAAATCCAAGATATTTGCTGCCTACTTATTAAGAATTCTGGGGCTAGGCAGCCTTAGGGTTAGTTTGGCAACTCAGGGATCTAGTTCTGAGGACCCTAGATCTTGTGTGCTTCTGCCCCAACTGTGCTTGTTGCCTCATGGTTGCGAGGTAGCTGCTGTGGCTCCGTCTATCACATCATCATAATGCGGTTGCCGGTGAAGGACAGGAGTTAAGGGGGAAAAGTCTCATGAGACCCTCTGTTATTAAGGGAGAAATAGGAATCCCAGATACTGTGATATATTCTCCTTTTAAGCATCATCGCTATACCTGGTCATGGACCCCACTCTGCACTAATGACTGTCAGTGGGATTGCTCGAATGTCTTTTTTTTTTTTTTTTGAGAGACATAGAGACAGAGAGTGAGCAAGGGAAGGGCAGAGAGAGAGGGAGATACAGAATCTGAAGCAGGCTCCAGGCTCTGAGCTGTCAGCACAGAGCCCGACGCAGGGTTTGAACTCACAGACCATGAGATCATGACCTGAGCCGAAGTCGGCCGCTTAACCGACTGAGCCACCCAGGCGCCCCTCGAGTGTCTTAACCCAAACTCCAATCCCTCCAGCCTCAGCCCCAAGCTTAGAAGCTAACCCTTCCAGCAGCACTAGGCGTCCGTTAGTGTATAGTGAGCAGTGACCTCCGTGTCACCACCGTCAGCGTCTGCGAAGCCACAACCTGGGAGACAGGCTCTTCCCTGTCAACAGAGGCAGTGGACACAAGACTCCGCGACGGAGGTTCTGTCCTGCTGGGCCCCGTGGGGCATGAGGCTCTCCCCACCCTGGCTCTTCACTCCAGTGCCCGCTAGGTGCCCCTGTCTGGCCCCAGGCCCGAGGTCTGCCTCCTGACCGTCCGCCCCTTCTGGACTTTGCGTGTGCTGACGGGTGGCTCTGGGGGGAAGGTGGGAAGGGGACACGTGTTAGCAGGATATTTGCAAAGCCCTCAGACCTGACCAAGAGTGCAGCCAACGCCGTAATACTAAACACTCTGAGGAGGATTTCCGGTTTCCCATTTTACATTTGAGGAAACGGTGGCATAAGGCTTGCCCAAGAACAGATGGCAATTCTGTGGAGCCGGCTCGGGCACTCAGGTCAGCGGGCTGCACGGAGCCGTGCTCCGCCTGGTCCCAGAGCTCGAGGGTCATCTTCTCGCCTGGTGGGGGGGGGGGTGGCTCACCTGGGGATGGGTTCCGCCTCCTCCGAGCAGAGCAGGGGAGAAGCATCTTCGGGACGGCCAGGCCCTCCCTCTGTCCCGTTGGCGGGAAGAGTGGGAAGGCCGGGCGAGCACTCTTCCCCTTTGCGGGAGACTGCTGGTGTAGAAACCCAAGATGTGCCCCAGCCAACACATCCTGTCACCTTGTCAGCTGCAGACGTCGCGCCCATCGGCCCCAGGACGGTGCAGGCCCAGGAGTCTGGACATGGGTCCCCGTTCCGCCACCTTCTTGGCCCTCGGTGAGTCCTGGAATGCAGGCAAAGGGTTCGAGGGACAGAGGGGGTGTGGCGGGGAGACCTGGGGAGGGTCTGCTTCCCTTCCCAGTCCCGGCTCCTGCCCAGGCGACTCTGGGACTCTGGGGGAGCAAAGCGGGGCAAGAGCCCCAAGACCTAAGTCGGACCACGCAGGTTCGGTCCGAGAAACGGGCTCCTGGGTGTGGAGACACATTCGGACTCAAGAGGGGCGGGGGGAGAGAGGAGGGGAGCCGGGGGCTCGTCTCGAGGCTGTTTCAGAGCAAGAAGAAGGACGGCATCAGCCCCCCGAGGAAACCGGGCCGGGCATCTCTCTCACCAAAGCCTGTCTTCCAGCGCTCTGCCTGGGCTGGGTGCCCCACGCTCAGGGAGGTGAGTCTGCTCCCCGTCCCCTCTGCACCCCAAAAGGCAGCTCCAGACTGAGGGTGCTGACCCTGGTAGGACCCGAGAGGAGGCCCTGAGATTTACCCTGAGTTGCAAGCAACCCCAAACGTCTGACCATCTCCAGGTCTTTCCCTATTCTCCACTCGTGCTCCTGACGGCACCTCCATCCCCCCCCCCCCCCGCAAGCCATTCAAAGCCCACGGGGCCAGGCTGAGCCCACAGGCTCCCCCACACATGCCCAGATCCCCCGCAGCATCCCTGGGCAGAGCACAAAACGGTCACCAGGAGCAGAGCCCCAGACGCCATCCTCGATTCGAACTTCTTCGTCTCCGGTAGAAAACACGTCACCCAGCGATGTGATCCGAAATGATGATTTTAAAGTTTCACTTACATTTTTGGAATTTGTCTTTCATATATATATTTTTTTTGGGTGAAATATTAACTTTTTAGCGTCCTTTCATCATTTCTGTTCACATCGAAGGAGACCCGTGCACGGCTCTTTGGTGTGGACCTGTCCCGTCCTCACGCCGTCCAGCTCACTCATCTCCGGATACCTCACCCTCCTTTCTTTCCCAAACACACCATATTGCCCACAACTCCAGCCCTCCTGAGATCCCCCTGCCCTCCGACCTCCCCTCTGCCCCCGAGATGCGGCACTCGCCCCAAGGACACACGTCAGAGCTTGCCTCTGCAAACTCAGACAAGTATTTGATCAGTGTTCTCTGTACTTTTGGGCCCCAGAGGGGAGGGATCATGTGTGTGTTTCTCATGTTTGTAGAATCAGAGGTACAGGGAGGGCATCTGTCCTTGGATGGATATGGTGGAAGGAAGGAAGGAAGGAAGGAAGGAAGGAAGGAAGGAAGGAAGGAAGGAAGGAAGAAAGAAAGAAAGAAAGAAAGAAAGAAAGAAAGAAAGAAAGAAAGAAAGAAAGAAAAAGGAAGGAAGGAAGGAAGGAGGGAGGGAGACAAAGAAAGAAAAAAGAAAGAAGGAAAGAAAGAAAGAAAGAAAGAAAGAAAGAAAGAAAGAAATGAAGGAAGGAAGAAAGAAAAAAGACAGTTAAATGAGCAAATAAACCTCTCTCAGCTCCTGCCTCTTTGAGGGATTTTGTAACTTTAATGTCACCTTCCTGTTTCAGGGCTGCAAACTCTCCTTCCCCTACCTCCAGCCTAGGTGAGGCAGACGAGGCTTTTCAAGAACCGTAACGACATAGAAGTAGAAATTAGACTTAGATGAAAGTAGAAAATACAGAGGAAGCCCGTATATGAGGGCTTCACAGAAGGCTTGCAGTGTGTATATATAAATATATATGTTAGGTTTATATTTTTATGTTTATGTAAAATTATTAAATGTATATATATACATTTAAGTGTGATGTATTTATATATCTACATATAAATATACACATATAACTTATAATGTAAAATATAAAATTTCAGATCTATAAATTTAAATGTATTATAATTAGAATATATATTTACCTTTATATTAAATACACAAGTAATATAATTAATATAATAAAATGCATGAACTATTATTACATATGAATATAGTGTGCAGTATTACATATTATATAATGTCATCCATCATATTATATGTTATGTATTGCTATAATTTATATATGTAAGTGTCAACATAAATATATCGTGGGGCACCTGGGTGGCTCAGTTGGTTAAGCATCCGACTTTGGCTCAGGTTTCTCACAGTTTGTGGGTTCAAGCCCCACATCAGGCTCTGTGCTGACAGCTCAGAGCCTGGAGCCTGCTTCAGATTCTGCGTCTTCCTCTCTCTCTGCCCCTCACCCACTCATACTCTGTCTCTGTCTCGCTCTCAAAAATAAATAAACTTAAAAAAAATTTTAAGTAAATATATGCCATCTAATAGTAAATATTTATCATTGAGATGTAAGTCATATATATAGCTTACATATTATAAGTAATTTAAAATTATATATCATTACAATTATTTATATCAATTAAATTATACATATATAGTACATACATATATCTGTATACATATATAATTAAATATATACGTATATAAGTTAAAACAGAATTTAAAATGTGTCTTTGTATTTATTATATATATAATATATATACTATGTCATATATATATTATATATCAGAGCAGGCTGGGGGCCCAGATGTGTCTGCCACAGAGTGTGGCTCCCTCCCTGCCCACGGTCACTTTCTGGGGGGACCCAGGGGGCTGGGGTGGAAACAGCAGGTAAGGACGACGGTGTCGTGTGTGGGGACAGGAGAACAAGTCAGGAGGAGGGGGGTGGTAATGTCCTAAAGGATTGTGACTGACGTTTGCACAACTCTGTGACTTTGCTTACGAGTGAGGTGAGCGTCTAACAGGGGTGAATTGTGTGTTGTGGCGAGTTCCCCACAAGGGGACCCTGAGAGCCTTCTCTGCTTCCTGGCAAGGGACCCTGCCCGAGCCCTCCATCTGTGCTGAACCGGCCCTTGCGATCCCCCGGGGGCGGTATGTGACCAAGGTGACCATCGTGTGCCGGAGCCCTACTGAGTTTGAGACATTCCGCCTGGAGAAGGAGGGACGTGTCTTTCAATCAGATGTGAAGAAGTCACCACCGCACGCGACAGAGGCCAGATTCTCGGTCGCCGCCGATGGCGGGCTTTACAGCTGCCTCTACTATAAAGGCAACACGTGGTCTAGCCGCAGTGAGGGGCTGGTGCTGAAGGTGCCAGGTGAGATCGTCTCTGCCCTCGATTTCTCTGGGACCGAGTGATGGCCAGATGGGGCCCTCGGGTGGATGCCGGGGGTACAGAGGGGCCAGGCTGAGGGGGACAGACCCTGGGGGCCTCCACACAACATCAGTTCTTCCTCTGCCCTGCTCACAGAGACCCCTGGAGACGTCAGTTTCCCCCCACGACAGACCTGCACCTCAGCTGGTGAGTGACCTTGCAGGACCGTGCAGGGGTGGGCGTGGGGAGCTCTGTGCTGGGCTTGGATTAGGGACTGGTAAAGGCACAGTGCCCCCTGCGGGGCACCAGGACACTAACTGGGGTTGAACTTGGTGCCAGGCACTCTGAAAGCAGTCCACGGGAGGCATTCCTCTGACCTGAGAGCACCGCACCCCCCCCCCCCCCCCCCCCCCCCGCTTAGTGCGCAAAGCAGAGCACGTCTCATGCCCAAAGGCCCAAGGCTCTGAGGGGTGGGACCAGCCCAAGGCTAGGGGTGGGGTAGGGGTGGAGAGACCCCCTTTGGGGCAGAGTCCTACTGTTCGCAGCTCTGCAAGGGAAAGGGGTCCAGAGGGACAGAGGTACTGACCGCTCATCTTCCAAACTCCGACGCTGCTGGAGACAACGGGGCTCTCCATCGGGCCACGAGGGTGGCGTTAGGTCACAGAGAGGAAGAGAGACCCCAGAATCCTAAACCCTCCCTGTCGCCCCTCTCGCCCATCTCTTGCCGTGAAGACTGAAGATCCACCCTTCGGGGATCAGGGCTAAGATCCCAGTCCCGCGTCCGCGGTGAATCCCCAAAACCGTGCGCGTCCCAGTTCCTTCCCGCGCAAAAAGGGCGGTAAACGCACGCACCCTGGAGTGTTGTTTTGCGGATGCGGGGCTTCGTGTACACGGCGCATGCGCTTAAACAGTGCCTGCTGAACCCGACAGCCTCGGGAAGCTCCTGTCTTGTTACACCGAGGAAGGATTTTCTTCTTACCTCGTCAGGGTGCACCGGACACCCACTCGCTGAGGGCTGGATGCGTGCGGGGGAGAGGAGAAAGGTCCCTGCGCTCCCAAACCTTAGCGCGGAAGTTAACTAGAATGAGGAATTGAAATGTGTATATATGCACTATATACATTATACTTAATGTATTTAGTATATGCATGTTATAGATAACGTATCTATATTTAAGTATAATGTATCATTATATAGTGTATCATATATAATGTATCTATATTTAAGTATAATGTATCATTACATAATGTATCATATATAATGTATCTATATTTAAGGATAATGTATCATTAATCATTGTATAATGTACCATATATAATGTATCTATATTTATGTATAATGCATCATGATATATAATGTATCGTGATATATTATATATCTATATTTAAGTATAATGTATCTATATTTATGTATAGTGTATCATTATATATAATGTATCATATCTAATGTATCTGTTTAAGTATGCTGTATCATGATATAAAATGTAGCATGATATATAATGTATCTATATTTATGTATAATATATTTATATATATAAATATAAACATATAATTTACCATGTAAAATTTCAGATACATAAATTTAAATAGATTAGAAAATATCTTTACCTTATGTATTAAACACACAAGGAATAGAATTAAGATAATTAAATACATGAATTATCATTATGCATTAATATAGTGTACAGTATTATATATTATGAAATGATATATATTATATTACATGTTATATATTCTATAATTTATATATATAAATCTCAACATAAGTAGATGTCATCTGATAATAATATGTATAATTGATATATAAGTCATATATATAGCTTACATGTTCTAAGTAATTTTAAATTATATATCATTACGATTATTTATAGCAATGATATTATACCTATATAAGTGAGTACACAGACTTTAAAATGTATATTTATATTTGTTATATATTAGAGCGGGAGGGGTCCTAGATCATGGACCCAGGACAGTGTTGAGGGACAGAAGTTCCAGGAGCTGAAGTTTCCCGTCTTCCTTAAAGGACACTGAGGGCTTGGCCTCCGGGGCAGCGGGAGGGAGGGGACACTGTCCAGAAGAGGGGACACGGGGACGCCACCCTCAGCCGGGATGAGCTCAGCAGGACGTACACCGCATGCGCGGAGCCCAGGCCTTGCTGATGTTGGATGGATGGGCCTCAAGGGACATCGGGATGTGGGGTCTCGGCCCCTTCACTCCCAGGAGGGAGGTGCCGCGCCCATCGGGGCCGCTGTGAGAAACAGGGGTGGGAATCCAGGAGGAGGTGAGCTAGGGGAGAGTGCAGGGCAGCACTGTCCCACAGAGCCCGCCGCGGGAAGGCCGTGCCTCGTGTCCACACCATCCAGCAAGGTGTCAGTAGCCGGGCGTGGCCACTGAGCCCTTGGAACGTGGCCAGCGCGCCCGAGGATCTTTTATTTACTTAACTTGAATTTCAGTGGAAATAGTCCCGGGAGGTTATCACACTGGACAGCAGGGATATAGAGCATGTCCAGCCCCATGGAAAGTTCCAGGGGTTCATTCTAGAGGAGCCCCCTTTGGTGGGGTCGGGAGGACACGGCCTTCTCTGTCCAGTTCAGGGCTCTGACCATGTGCTCGCTTCCTCCTAGGAGGCATGCAGACGTATGGGGACAACAGTGACAGCCCAGGTGACAGCCCAGGTGAGTGGGGGGATGGAGGAGCAGGATCGGGCGTGTTCTTGGGGAAAGAATGGACTTCGGTGTTGGCCGTGTTCCAGCTCTGCCAATGCCCTGTGGACAGAGGACTTGAGCATTCAGGACCTGGTTTTGTAGTAATGCTTCCTATGTCACAGGACTGTTATGAATTGGAGAGATCTTACACATAGGTGTGCGCATGACAAGCACCCAGCATACGTGGGGTATGCAGTAGGTGCTCAATAAGTGCACGCTGCTGATAATCTGGTTCCATCTTCCCTGTTCCCCCAGACCTGTCGACAGAGCACATCTATATTCTCGTTGGGGTCTCTGTGGCCTTGTTTCTTTGTCTCCTCCTCCTGGCGCTCACCTTCCTCCACTGTCGGCGTCAGAAAAAACGCAGTAGGTCTCGGAGAGCGGGTGGGGTGGTCTGGGAGGCTGTTTGGGGTGTTGGGAAGAAGTCCTCTCTTCTTAATTCACATCTCTGACTATCCACAGGGCTCCCCAGCAGCCGAGGTGAGGAGCAGAGCCCCCAGGAAAGGTGAGGGCCCTGAGACTGACCCGGGACCCCCTCCCAGGCCCCTGCCTCCAGGAAGCCCCCCAGTGCTCACTGTTCTTTCCCCCACAGGGTCAGCCCAGCTGTCGACCTCCTCAAGAGGACAGCAGGTAAAAGGACAAGGAGGAGGGACAGGCCAGGGAGAGGGAACGTTTGGGAACATTCCAGGATGTTCTAGATGAAGTGCAAGGCGAAATCCGAAGCTGTGGGTTTCCAGGCAAGTTCGCCTTCCGAGACCCACCCCAGACACCTGACCCCTTGTCCTCTCCCCTCCAGATCCGACAACAGTGGATGGACTTCCTGAGAAGGACGAGGAAGCGCCCAGCTTGGTAAGGCCTTGTCTGCAATACCCGTGGCTCCGTAACAAACGACCCCGATTTAGCAGCTCGGTCAGCCGTTTGGTCACGGAATCTTTTGTGGCCTCCCTGTGGAGGTGGCACGCTCTCATTCTGCCATATCCTACTGGTCACACAGGCCAGCCCTGATTCTAAGCGGGAGGGCACTGCACGATGGGGACCTCAGGAGGTGGGGTCCCGGGGGCCACCTGGAGGCTGGCCACCAGGCTCACCTCCCCACAGTCCCAGCCACCCTAACCGGGGCTCGCTCTCTCAGACCCCTACTGCAGGAAGCCCGCAGGACGTGACGTATGCTCAGCTGGACCACCGGATCCTCACACAGAGGACAGCGCGAGCCGCACTCCCGGGGTCCACGGAGCCCACGGCTGAGTCCAGCACGTATGCGTCCATGGCCAGACGCTGACCCCAGGCACACCTGGCCTCCGCTCCTAGAGACAGGAAGTCACTCCTGCAGAAGCGGGAAGCGGCCATTTGGAGGGGTCCCCTACGGATTCGTCCCTTTCTGAAAAGTCATAGAGTCAGCTCTCTGGAGGCCAGAGCTGGACTCAGGAGAGCCCTAATCAACGTCTAGGAGATTGGTCAACCACGTGGTCCCTCCGAACATCAACTAGATGCTTGGAGAGAACGTGTACCACTTAATTTCCCAACAGCCAGAGCTACAGACCCCTGGCAGTTTCCAGAGTCTCAGCTACGGTCCCACAGTCACTCTGATGATTCCGGACATATCCTGTGTGTCCCCAACAGCCCCCAGAGGCTCTGTTTTAATTGTCCACTCAGCTGACCCTAAAGACCTCCCAGAGTTCAGTGGTTGCCCCTGAACCTGGGCTAGACTCGGGCAGCTGACAGCTGAGACCCTGTTGCCTGGATTACGCCTAGTTTTGTTCATCAATAAATGTTTTCGTGGGCCCGGCCTGCAGCAGCCCTGCGTGAGGAACCAGGGCACACGGTAACTTGGTCCTAGTGTCTGCCCCCAGCTTAGAGCCGGAAAGGAGACAGAGGGCGGATCCGCGTTTTCTGAACATGCCCATGATTGCACACACGTACACATGTACACGCACGCACATGCCCACAAATGCACACATGTACACACACACGTGCCCACGAATGCACACATACGCACACACACATACACATGCCCACAAATGCACACACATACACATGTACACACACACACAATGCCCACGAATGCACACACGTACACATGTACACACACGCACACATGTACACATGTACACACGGGCACACACACATGCCCACGAATGCACACACATACACATGTACACATACACAATGCCCACGAATGCACACATGTACACACGCACACACGGGCACACACACATGCCCACGAATGCACACACATACGCATGTACACACACGCACACATGTACACACACGCACATGCCCACGAATGCACACATGTACACACATACACATGGGCAACACACACACGCACATGCTCACAAATGGACAGATGCACACACGCCCCCTCCATACACACTGTGCAAATGTATGCACACACACAGACACATGCGTGGACCACATAAGGGAGTTGCTGAGGCCGTGGTTGCACACGGAGGGCCCCCGAGACTTTTCGTCCACGCAGAGGAACACATCAGCTGCCCATTTCCCATCCCCACTCCAGGCGCATCCACATTGGACACTGTGTGTTCTCCAAACACAACAGGGCCATCCGGCTCTCAGACCTTGTCCTTCGTCTGACCTTGACTCCCTCACCCAGCTAACGCCCTTGGGATTGGACGCCGTTCTTCCGAATAGGCTTACATCCACTCCTCCGTGTAACATGAGGGTATTAGTTTCCGACAGCTGCTGTAACAAATTACCACATGTTGGTGGCTTCGAGCACACCATTTATTATCTTACAGTTCTGCATGTCAGAAGTCGGAAAACAGCTTCTCTGGGCCTAAAATCAAGGTGTCCAAGAGGCTGCGTTCCTTCTGGAGGCTTAAGGGGAGACTCCGTTTGGTTGCCTTTTCCATCTTCTAGAGGCTCCTGCGCCTCTTGGTCCGTAGCTCCTTCCTCCATCCTCAGGGAACTCCGTGTATCTTCAGATCCTGCTCTGAGGAGTCCTGTTTCTGTGACACCTCCTTCCCCCGTCTCTGACCCTCTTGCCTCCTTCTTACGAGAACCCTCGCGATCGCACTGGGACCACTGGCTAATCCAGGGCCATCTCCTCTCTCAAAACTCCTTAACTCATCGACACCAGGGAAAAACCCCTTTGTCACCTAAGGTAACATGTAGAACAGGACACGAACAGGTGCGTCTTCTACGAGTCTGTAAAATGACGGATGCTCGAGGGCCTCAGTTCCGTGTCCCCAGAACCTCTACATAAGAAGATGTCAGGCGGAGTGCCTGGGTGGCTCAGTCAGTTAAGCTGAAGCTCAGGTCACGATCTCGAAGTTCATGAGTTTGAGCCCCGCTTTGGGCTCTGTGCCGACGGCATGGAACCTGCTTGGGATTCTCTCTCTCCCTCTCTCAGCCCCTCCCCCACTCATGCTCTCTCGATCTCTCTCGAAATAAATAAATCAACATTTAAAAAAAGAAGAGGTCGGGTAGAAACAGTGCGACTGGAGAACGGGTTCCCTCGGGGACTGGAGGTCCCTGTGTGATACTGTGGCTGCTCGCCCAGCACGGTGCCCTCCCCCTGCCTGGGCTCCCAGCCTCCTGCACAGCTGGGTGTCCCGGGACGAGGGGTGGCCGGCAGTGTGTGTGGGAGCTGCCTCCTGGCCTGGCTTGAATCCTTTCATGGCACTGCTCCGTTCTGTGTGGGTGGATACCGATGCCCGGGCATGCTGGGAGCCACCCGCTGAAGGTGGCGGGTTCCCTAAGACCCCTTGTATCAGCCATGTGTCAGGTGTCTGCAGACTTGACGTCTGTCCATTTGCATATGCTGGACACCTTGCGGTCACCTTCCTCACCCCTCCTCTTTCTGGGGGTGCACTTTCCAAACAGAAACCAGCCCATCCAGGGTCCACATGCCCAGCCGCCTCCCTCAGTGGGCTCTCAGGCTCTGGGCCACTATCCACCTGCCCTTCTTAACCCCGGGGACGGGGAACACATGACAGGCTCGCCCCCTCCACCGCAGAGTCCCCTGAAATCAGGGAATCTGGCCAACCCAGACAACCCTGAGCCAGCTTACCCCACCTTGCCCGTTCCTCTTGTAGAAGCCACACCAACTGCTATTGCCCACGGTTTCCCTTGCCCCGCCACTGCTGACAAACTCTGGAGCTGCCTCTCGTGGCCCCAAGTGATGGAGTGGGGCCCCTCCTTCCGGGAACTGTAACGAACTATCTTTCAATAGTGTGGCCTGCTTTGTGCCCTTACTGTCCCTCATATTTCCTGCTAACACACAGGACTTTTTTTTTTAATGTTTATTCATTTTTGAGAGAGAGAGAGAGAGAGAGAGAGAATGCACACAGGGGAGGAGCAGAGAGAGAGGGAGACACAGAATCCGAAGCAGACTCCAGACTGTGAGCTGTTAGCACAGAGTCTGATGCGGGGCTCGAACTCACAAACCATGAAATCATGACTTGAGCCGAAGTCAGCTGCCTAACCGACCGAGCCACCCAGGCGCCTATTAGTGGCCCATTCTGATTGACTTTTGTGTCTTATTTCTTTGGGGGGCGGGGAGAGGGGCCAGTAAGAAACCTGCCTCCCTGCTATAGGCCTTACACTAAAAGTTTTATTATATATTAAAATATGTTTTTATTTTAAAGTTTTTAATTTATTTTGAGAGAGAGCATGAGTAGGGGAGGGGCGGAGAGAGAGAATCCCAAGCAGGCTCCATGCTGACAGCGGAGACTGTGGAACTCAGTCCCACAAACCATGAGATCATGACTTGAGCCAAACCCCAGAGTTGCCTGAGCCACGCAGGCACCCTTACAAGAATATTTTTTTAAAAATTCGACCTACACTGGGGCACGTGGGTGGCTCAGTCAGTTAAGCGTCCAACTTCAGCTCAGGTCATGATCTCATGGTCTGTGAGTTCTAGCCCCAAGTTGGGCTCTGTGCTGACAGCTCAGAACCTGGAGCTGCTTCGGATTCTGTGTCTCCCTCTCTCTCTGCCCCTCCCTTGCTTGCACTCTCTCTCTGTCTCTCAAAAATGAATACTTCTTTGCAAATATTAACGCATTTCTTAAAAGGCTTTATTTTTAAGTAATCTCTACATCCATTGTAGGGCTCAAACCCACAACCCCGAGATCAAGAGTCACACGGTCTACCGACTGAGCCAACCAGGTGCCCCAACATTAACACATTTTAATCTTCATACAAACCCTCCAGAACATGTCCTATTCTTTTCTCCATTTTTCTTGAAGAAGCTGGGGACCGATCCTTAATTAGCTTGCCCTCACTTGGCCAGCTTAAAGTGCCAGGACTGCGAATTGCATATGGCGGCTCCTCTCGGTGGCCTCGGGACAGGCTGCATCTCACCAGCTGGGAGGTGTCTGTCCTGGCTTAGAGAGGGTGGGGACCTGGTTTTCCCACACAATTTTAATTGGCACGGAGTTTTGATTTTCTGTTTGTGCTCAAGGTAAATTTCTATTCATACTGAAGGTTTTTCCTCTGCTTCCTAACCCTGTACTCTCTATCTTTGTTTTCTTCACTGCATTGTGTACTGAATTTCTCTTTTTCATGTGGGACAAAGCCTCTCTTTTTCAACTACTAGTGTATTAGTCAGAGTTCTCCAGATAAACAGAACCAATAGATTCTGTTATAAAGAGTGAATATATATATATATATATATGAATTTATATGTGAATATATATATATGAATTTATATATGAATTTATATATATATACATTACATATATACGCATATATATGAATTTAATATATATACATTAAGTTCAGGTTAGTTAACACACAGTGTAGTCTTGGTATCAGGAGTAGAACCCGGTGATTCATCTCTTACAAATGACACCCAGTTCTCATCCCTAAAAGTGCTCTCCTTCGTGCCCATCACCCACTTAACACCTCCATCCAGCACCCTTTTCTCTGTATTTAAGAATTTCTTACAGTTTGCCCCCCTCTTTGTTTTTATCTTATTTTTCCTTCCCTTCACCTACGTTCATCTGTTGAGTTTCTCAAATTCCACATATGAGTGAAATACATGATATTTGTCTTTCTGTGACTGACTGATTTCACTTAGCATAATACACTGTATTTCCATCCACGTTGTTGCAAATGGCAAGATCTCATTGTTTTTGGTCACAGAGGAATACTCCATCGTATATGCACACCACATCTGCCTTATGCATTCATCTGTCGATGGACATTTGGGCTCTTTCCATACATTGGCTATTGTCGATAGTGCTGCTATAAATATTGGGGTGCATGTGCCCCTTCGAATCAGCACTCCTGTATCCTTTAGATAAATTCCTAGTAGTGCAATTGCTGGGTTGTAGGGTAGTCCTATTTTAAATTTTTTTAGGAACCTCCACACTGTTTTTCAGAGTGGCTGCACCAGTTTGCATTCCCAACAGTGCAAGAGGGTTCCTGTTTCTCCACATCCTCGCCAACATCTGTTTCCTGAGTTGTTAATTTTAGCCTTTCTGACAGGCGTGATGTGGTAACTCACTGTGGTTTTGATTTGCATTTCCCTGACGATGAGTGATGTTGAGCATCTTTTCATGTGTCTCTTGACCATCTGGATGTCTTCTTTGGAAAAGTGTCTATTCATGTCTTTTGCCCATTTCTTCACGGGATTATCTGGGGGTTTTTTCTGAGTGTTGAGTTTGGTAAGTTCTTTTTAGATTTTGGTTACTAACCTTTTTTATGATATGTCATTTGAGAACATCTTCCATTCGGCCAGTTGTCTTTTAGTTTTATTGATTGTTTCTGTTGCAGTGTATAAGCTTTTTATCTTGATGAGGTCCCAATAGTTCATTTTTGCTTTGATTTCCCTTGCCTCTGGAGACATCTCAAATAAGAAGTTATATAAATTTTTTATAATAAATAATTATTACATAGTAGATATATAATTTTTTAACCATAAATTGTATATTTAAGTACAACTCATATATATTTTTTATGCATATTTGTTTACTTATTGTAAGAATCAGCTCATGGGTTATAGAAGTCAGAAGTCCCACCGTCTGCTACCTGCCAGCTGCAGACCCGGAGAACCGGTGGTGTAATCAGCCGCAGTCCGCAGGCCCAAGAACCAGGCTCCATGACGTCCAGGCTCAAGAAGAGAGAGACAGAATTGGACCTCCTCCCCCTTTCTGTTCCACCTGGGCCCTCAGGGGGTTGGAAGATGAGGGTCCACGTGGGGAGGGTGGACCTCTCACTCAGTCCACGGAATCAAATGCGAATCTTTCGGAAACCCGCTCGCAGCCTGGCCCAGAGGTCCTGTTTTCCCAGCTCTCTGGACACCCCGGTCGGGCTGTACCTGCATTTCCCCTTAAAATCTGGATTTTTGGACGCTGACCTGAGCCAGGCTCTTAGCAAGGGAGGGCGGACAGCTGGACATTGGGAGAGAGACGACTCCAGAATATCCTGCCCCCTCCAGAGCCAGGTCGGGCGTCTGCTCCAGTGAGAAGGAGGCCTGTGATTCCAGGCCGTGAGGCCGCAGGGGCCGCAGAAGCGGTTTAGCGGGAGTTTTGGAAGGAGAGCTAGATAAAGCCCTTATCTCTTCCATCTCGGGGGCTTGGCGTGAAGAGGAGAGGGCAGAAAAGGAGACGTTTCCTCCTTGGCCCTCCAGCCGCAGACCCAGGGGTCAAGACTCAAGGCCCTGGTGTAGGGACCTTCCTGCAGGAGGGAGATCTCTGGGGCTCCGCGGCCCTTGGGCGCCACCTGGAGGACGAACCTCGTATAGCACCCCTGGTGGCTCAGTGTGGCCAGGCAGACAGGGAGGGTCTACCTTGCCCTGGGACTCCCCCAATTCCGGAGGCGTGCCCTGGGGGTGAACCCCAGGGGGGCCGTCGCGGTGGGAGGAGAGACCCCACCTGGGCCGGATGGGGCAGGAGGAGGCGCCCAGACACATCCACTGAACCCTGGGGACAAAGGGGACATTGAGATCACCAGAAGGGTTTCCAGGCCCCAAGGGAGCAGAGAAAGGCTGGAGCCTGTGACCACTGAGCATAGACATCAGCTGGGCCTGCAGCAAGCTGGTGAGCAAACCCCGCAGTCCCCAGTCAGCTCGGACCCAGGGAGCAGCAGGAGGTCACAGCCACCTGCTCCCTGCACCTGGGACGCCACCTGGGACGGAGCATGGAGACGGGCCAACCTACGGGAGCGTTTGCAGTGATTGTGTGTGAACACGTGTGCGTCAGTGTGCGACTGTGTGTGTGAGTGTGTGTGTGTGCTCCCTGCATAAGTGGGGGCAGCTCCTGAGTGAGATCAGGTCACTAAGAGACAAAGTCATTTTATTTCTTCGGCTGACTGCATTGCCTCCTGTTGTGCTGCACACGCACGCACACATGCACACACACGCACATGCACACACACATGCACACACGTACGCACACATGCACGCATGCACACAAGCACATCTACACGCACACACATAATTGTACCCACAAGTACACAAACACACACACGCACACATGGATGCACACATGCACACAGGCACACATGCACGCACACATGCACACACGCATGCACACAAGCACATCTACATGCACGCACATAATTGTACCCACACGTACACAAATGCACACACACGCACACATGGATACACACATGCACACACATACACACATATATACACACATACGCAAGACGCGTGCGCACATGTACACACACATACACACACCCATGATGGTACGTTCATGTATATGCGGTATCTGCAACTTGTTCAGGTTTCAATTTCCTAACGAATGGCTTTAAACAACTCCTTTGATGAAATAAAGCAGCGTCTGTCCTGGTGTTATAACTTCTCCCAGAGTTTTCAAGCACATATAGCATTTTTTTCTTTCCCGACCCGAGAAATCAGTGAGAGGCCCTCCTTCAACTGCTTTTCCACTGAAATCCGTCACAGGCTTGCACACCTGGGCGTCCACAAACCCTCTCGGGGGTTCCCATTTGACACAAATTAGATTAAAAAAATAAATATTAAACAAGCTAAAAAAAATCAAGGAAACGCAAAAGCCCTAAGTCTACGGCTCGGGAGGGCGGAGGTGATGACACCGTGTCTCCCACAGGCACGGAGGCTCCAGACCAACCTCCCTAATGACAGTCCTGTGTTCTGTGCCCTGAATGGACCCAGGGAGGCCCCTGGGGGTCGTGACAGGAACCCAGCCCCCATCCCGCCCGAGCGGCACAGGAAGCCCTGCCCACCCATGTTCGGACCAACGTCATTGTCTCTTTAGTGCCTCCAGGACTCCAGGGCTTTCCGTGAGAACCGGGATGTTTGAGAGCGTCGGCGCCCCCTAACGAGAGACCCTAACCCGACCAGCTGGGGGCAGGGGTGAGTGTGCAGAGCACAGCCCAGAGTCCAGGGACCCAGAGAAGAGACGTCCTACCTGTGCAGTGTGCCGCCTGCCCGGAGGGCAGGGTGTCCGTCCCACCTGCCTCCTGCCTCTCGGTGCACTCCCCCTCCGCCACGATAACAGGACGTCGTCGGGAGAATTTCCAGATTCCCCTGTTGTCTGTGGGACTGTGTAGTTTGAGAAGAGTCAGCTGTAGGACCAGAAGGGAGCCAGAAACCGCTTTCCGTGGGGCACACCCTCTGTCTGTGTCTATCCATGAAACTCCGCATCTTTCGACCCGTGTCCGTATCTCCGTGTATCCATGTGTGTGAATATCTATCGTCTCTTCCGTGTGTCCGGACGCGCCCATTTAGGGATCCGCTCACCCCCATGGATGCATTTACCGTGTATCCATCGTCCCGCCATCTGTGTGTGTGTGTGTCTACCCGATCATCGTCTGGAATCCACCGTGTCTGTGTTTGTATCCGTATCCACACCTGTGCACACGTTCTGTCCCCCACTTACCGTCCGCCATCTCTTCACCTCTACCTTCCTGTCATCTCTCTGTCTCTGCCAGTCACCAGTTAACACCAGGTGGGCCTCGTGTGGACAGGAGTTTATATCTCACTACAAACGCCTTCCAGAAATCAAGATTTCTCCGTGACCCAAAAGAGGAAGGTAGGGCTTGGCCTGGCGCCCCCCCACTTCCTTCCTGTGAGACCACAGACACCAGCCCTCAGAGCCCTCCTGCTCACGCCCTGACCGGCAGGCCCCTGTCCAGCTGCCGCAGGACTAGGACAGCACAGAGAGGCCGGCCATGTCCCTGCAAGCCCTTCCACCTCCTGGGCCTCAGTGAGTGGGGAGGACGGGGGCAGGGGGGTGGAGATGCCAGCGGGGTCCAGGCCTCGCCTCGGTTGGCCCTCGGTTGGAGGACAGTCCCTGCAGGCCCTGCCGCTCTGTCCCCTAGACCTGAGCCAGCTGACAGGTGGGGACCAGGGCCTCTGACGGGTGTGCTAGACATCGGGACAGTGGGGGGGGGGGGTAGAGAGGGTTCAGACACAGGCAAGGCGGGGGGTAGTGTCTGGTTTGGAGTCTCAGGGAATTGTCTGCAGCCGGAGACAGGAGAGGAAGCTGTGTCAGGGGGGTCATGACGACTAAGGGTGGTGTGGAGGTCACGCAGCTAAATCCTCGCGGGCAGTGCGCTGATCCCCAGGGGGAGCTGGTGGCCGGCGTGTCCCTCACTGCGGCTTCTCTTGCAGTGCTCTGCCTGGGCCAGGTGATCTACACGCAGAATGGTGAGTCCCTTCCACACGCTTCCGGGTCCCCTCGCCCCCGGGACTGCCCTGCGCAGGCGCAGAGGCGACAGCCGCCCTCAGGCTCCCGCAGCAGCAGATCCCCACGGACGCCTCAAGTCCAGCACAGCCGGCCGGGCTGAGGTTCTCGCCCACACCAGCTGGTCCGCACTTCCCTCTTCCCCGTGCTCCCTGAGGACCATCAGCCCCGGACCAGAGAGCACACGGGGTCCTTGAGTCCCCCTGAGCCCACCTGAGTCCATCCCTCAGAGTTCTGTGGGTCCCAGGTCTGCCTGCACCTCTCGCTGGACTCCACGCCCGCCAGGCTCTGCCATCCTCATGGTCCTCCGTCCTCAAGGTCCCCACTGTCCTCAAAGTCCCCACTGTCCTCAAGGTCCCCACTGTCCCATGTTCTCACCAATCCCCGTGTCCCAACCATCTCCACAGTTTCCACTGTCCCCATGTCCCCACTGTACCCATTGTACCCATGTCCTCACTGTCCCCATGTCCCCACTGTCCCCATGTCCCCACTATACCCATGTCCCCACCATCCCCACTGTCCCTGCCATCCCCACTGCCCCAGTGCCCCAATGTCCCTACAGCCTCCGTGTCCCCACCGTCCCTACTGCCAAAATATCCCCACGGTCCCTATGTCCTCATGGTCCCTGCCATCCCCACTGTCCCTACCATCCCCATGCCCCATGTCCCCACTGTCCCCATGTCCCCACTGTCCCTGCCATCTGCCTACCGGGGATACCGCACTTCTCTTGTCTCCTGGTGCTGCTCTGCGGGTCCTCCCCTCCCCCCTGCAGGTGGATTTAGCGAACACGCTTGTGACCGCTTTACCGCCCAGCCCGCGTCCTGCACAAGCTATAGCGACCCATCAGATCCTGACCAAAGCCTCTCATCCGACCCCAGCCCGCCCTCCTCCGTCTCACCCCAGACACTCGGTTCCCGGTTCCCGTTCAGTTCCTCAGAGCGCAGCCCTCACCCAGCACGTAGGAACCTCCGCCCCCGCGCAGGGTCGCCGCCCAGCACCCGCGCCCCTGCCCGCTCCCGCGCAGGGTCTCCGCCCAGCACCCGCGCCCCTACCCGCCCCTGCGCAGGGTCTCCGCCCGCAGCACCAGCGCCCTTACCTGCCCACTGAGGTAACTCCTGCCCCTCTCTCAGACATCTCAGTCTCACCTGATGTGGAGGAAGGTCTCCTTCCTTATAGAGCAGGGACCTTGTCACGGGTAGGTCTGGCTTCAGGCCTTTCTCCTCATTCCACTTAATCTCCCCAAACTGCTGCACCTGATAGCATCTTGGCGGCTTGTTCCTTTCTCACAGAAATGCAGTCTCTGTGGAGTCTGGACCGAGGTCTCATGGCAGCCCCAGCCATCACCAGGCTCCTTCTCCCCTGCCTAGCCGCCAGCACCAGGGTCACCTCTTAACCCAAGATGGCTGCTAGAGCTCCAGCCATTGCGTGTGCTTGCAGACTGGAAGGCAGAGAAAGACAGACATAAGGAAAAGGCCCTCCAGGTTTAACTGCCACCCTTTAGGCTGCCGTCCTGGGGTTCCCACCAGCCAGGCTCCTTCCGCATCATTTCACAGACATGGTCACACGGCTTCACAGAGCAGAGAGTGGGTCCCAAGTGTTGTCTTTTGTTCCATGAGGCTGAACAGCGACGGTCTGTCTGGCACGGATGGAGAGCCCAGATGCGGGGGGTGGGGGGGGGAGCAGGAGCCGTCTGGCTGGCTTCTCTCCCTCTTCCCAGCGACGGAAAGGCTCTTTCTCACCACGGACACTGAGAGCCTGCTCTGTTCCCTCCTAGCGGTCCTGCCCAGACCCTTCATCTGGGCCGAGCCTGCCTCTGTGGTCCCCCGGGGTCAGCTCGTGACCATCGGGTGCCGGAGCCCCGCGGAGGCTGAGATATTTCACCTGGAGAAGGAGGGAAGACCCTCGTATCAGGGTATGAGGAACCCGCTGCACCAGACGGAGGCCCGATTCCCCATCGGCGTAGCCAGTGAAGACACCGCCGGCTTTTATCGCTGCCTGTATTACAAAGGTTTCACCTGGTCTGAGAGCAGTGAGGCACTGGAGCTGGTGGTGACGGGTAAGGGTGCCTCTGCGGTGCCCTCGGGTTTGCCCCGAGCTCCCTGGACCCTGTCCCCTGCAGCATCCTCTGTTCACGGGCTCCCTGCCCTCCTGACCGCACCCCTCCCTCCAGACCTCTGGCTCCCCCTCTCCCTCTACACACATGACCCTCTGCCTTCCCACCCAGGGTGGGTCCCCTGAGCCCTGGTCTCATCCGGACACCATGGATAGCTTGGACACTCAGCCCCAGGACGGGGGAGGGCTTGCAGAGACAGGGTGTGCGAAAGACCCCTTCCGAGGGTATATGTGCCTTTTCATGCCAGATGGTGTGGTCCCGACCACGCTGGACAGTGGTTTGGGGGGCTCTTTGGGAGGGGCTACCCCTGCCCCTGTATGTGGTCAACCCCGGTGACATGCTGGAGTCAGGGTCTATTGGAGACAGTAGGAACCGCCCCTCCCACGCACAAGGAGAGAGGGAAGGGGATGGAGGCAGGGAAGGGGGTTCTTCCTTGAAGCCTGTGTTTCTCTCCTGTTTCTCTTCATTCTGCTGTGGCTCACACATGTCACGAGTCGGATGCACGGGTCCGGGGGTGGCCCCCCTTCACCGGACGCAGGGAACCCCTCCAGTTTATCCTGAACCTGAGACGCCCCCTGCCCCGGGGGGATCACAGTCCTGGGCTGGGCTGGGCTGGGTCTTACACACCTGTCGCCGACTCTCCTGTCCGTGTGCTTCCAGCCCCTCCCTCCCCGAATTACACGGCGGGGAACTGGGTCCGAGTGAGCCTGGCCGTCGCGGTCTTGCTGATCCTGGTGGTGATTCTGGCAGAAGCCTGGTGCAGCCGGAGCAGGTCCCCGAGCAGACCGCAGAGAAGGAGATAAGAGGTCACCCACCAGAGACTAGACCCCCGGGTTGCAGGAGGGACATCCACGGGCCTCTGAGGCTGAGGCTGGAGCCCGAGGAGACCCAGCGCCACCCACACCCACCCGCTGTGCACCCCGGAGGCTGTTCTGCCCGACCCAGAGCCAGACACCATCCTGGGAGGTGGTGCCGGGATGCGTTCTGGCCTCTCCTGGGGCGGCCAGTCTCTGTCCCAGCTTTGCCTCCGGGCCGAGGCACATAGCCGTGCCTCCCCTCCCACCCCACTGCTTCCTCGTACCCCACCTGCCCAGTTCTCAAGCAGGGTCCCGTGTCTCTCCACGCCTGCCCCCCTCTTTCTGCCGCTCCTCCTCACCCCCAGGTCAGAAGCGCCAAGAGCTCAGCTCAGGCAGTTATCCGGTGCTCACATCTGTCCCTCTGGTGACCTCGGCATCTGAGGGCTTCGCCTTGACATTTCAGAGGGCTCCCGGTGTGATTTCCGGCCTCCTCCTCCTGGAGCCGGGCATTCCCAGCTGCCCTCTGGGAACAGGGGCCCAGGCTCTCACTGATACCTGTCACCTGGCTTCCTCAGGGAGGCCCCCAGGCGCACCTGCCCTGGGTCTCCACACACCCCGGTTCTTCCACCCAGTATGGTCTCTGCCTCCCTCCATCCGCTCCTGGGCCCCGTTGTGCAGGATCGCGAGTCCAGGGAAGGAAATGCAAATCAAAGCCCCTCCGAGATGGCCCAGCAGGCTGCTGGGAGGCTTGTATGTATTTAGAACGTTTTTAAGGGAAAGTAACAGGTGCTGGGCGGGAGTGGGGAAGCTGGAACCTTAATGCAGGGGTGGGGCAGGTGTAAATAGGTGGGCAGTTCCCCAGAAAGTGGACACTGAATCGCCCTCTGAGCCCGCAATGCCGGCGCCGTGCGCGCAGGACGAAGGAACGGAAGCTGGGCCTTGGAAGGTACGCGCACTGGCGTCCACACCGCCGCTCTCCACGCTCGCCAGGACAGCCACAGGCTCCTGAGGTGTGGACGAGGCAAGCCGAGGAATAGCGTCAGCTCAGGTGCCGAGTAAGGACCTCGGCGTCCGGTGTGGGTTCCACAGGCTCCGGAAGACGGAGGAAGGAACCACGCGTCCAGGAGGGAGGGTGGGCGCCTCCGGGAGCTGGGAAGTGCGGCGACATGGGGTCTCCCTTGAGCCTCCAGGAAGGAGCAGGGCCCCGCAGACGCCCTCACGTCTGCCCCCTGGGACCCACGTGAGACTTCTGGCCCCCGGGGACTTAATAATCACAATGACCCTGCTGCCCGAAGTGTCCACGTCTGCGCACCTGGGTTCCAGCAGAAGAGGAATCGCGGACAACTGGTCTCCCAAGCCTCTGGAAACGGTTTCCGGTACCGACCTCTCCGACCTCAGCCCCTGACGTCTCATCGCAAACCTCTGACCACCGGTGCCCAGACCCCAGCCTGGCCACCTTCTGGAGGCTGGGCTTCGTCTCCGCGGCTCTGCAGGGCCGGGGGCTCGTGCCAGCGCTGGTCCCAGGGTGGCCGGGATGCAGGATGTGGGATCACCTTCCCCGGGGTCGCCGCATCTCTGCACTAGGCCCGGCTGCGCATGGTGGTTCTCCGGTGTCCGCTTCCCTCCACTCAGCACACGCGGATGGAGGGGCCCCTCGGCCCTCACGCGGACCTCTCCTCTTCAGGAATTGTGCCCACGCCCCTCCGGGCTCGTACCCCTGTGTCCGTCTCTGGGAGTGCTGGGGGCTCTGTCCTCAGCACCAGGGCTGCCTGCCAGGGCCCCCGCCTCCTGCTCGGAGTCCGAGTGTCCTCATTGCAGTTTTTGATACTCAACTTGCCAAACCTGGCCGTGGAAGGCGCTTCCAGGCTCCCCGCTGTCCTTCTGGAGGGGACCCCTGACATCATCAGCTCTGTCTTGCTCTCCGGGTTAAGTGCCAGTCCCAGGCTCATCTCGGGTCCCTCCTGCCCTGGACCAGAGGTCCACCTATTCTGCAGGAGTTCTCAGGCTCATTTCTCTGGGGAACAATATTTACAAAAGAAGATCTGGGGGTTATGTGAACTCAAGGCTACTGGGCTTTTGCTCCTTACGGAGCAAGTTAACATTCAGGAAGGATGGGAAGTGTGTTTCCAAGGGGGAAGTCCCAGCCCTGATGTCATGTTACAGGCCTTATGAGCTTGCTTGCTTTCTGTAAATACTCTGTTACACACACATAACATATTTTCTTTTTTCTTAATTTTATAATAGTTTACTTTCAAATTGGTTTACATATAACACCCAGTTATATGTAAACCAATTTGAAAGTAAACTATTATAAAATTAAAAAAAAAAGAAAAAAGAAAATATGTTATGTGTGTGTAACAGAGTATTTTTAAGCTATAAAAAAAAATAAAAAAAATAAAGTAAGCTTCATATCGGGGCACCCGGGTGGCTCAGTTGGTTAGGCTTCCGACTTCGGCTCAGGTCACGATCTCACAGTTCATGAAGTTTAAGCCCCGCATTGGGCTCTGTGCTGACGGCTCAGAGCCTAGAGCCTGCTTCGGATTCTGTGTCTCCCTCTCCTTGCCCTACCCCGTTCACTCAGTCTCTCTGTCTCTCTGTCTCTCAAAAATAAATAAAGATTTAAAAAACTTAAAAATTTAAAGTAAACTTTATGTTTAGCATGGAGCCGATATGGGGCTCGAAGTCACAACCCTGAGATCAAGCCCTGAGCTGAGATCAAGAGTCGGATGCTTAACCAACGGAGCCACTCAGGTGCCCCAACGGGCTTTTTATGCTACATTTGTTATTTCTCATCTTTCAAAGCCCTGCTCCTAATAAATTAATGTAATTACATTTTTCGCTTTATCCTGTGGCTTCGTTGTTACTTGGGTGTAAGCGTATTTTCCCTTTATCTGTTCATATTCATGTCAGAGTGGGCTTTCCCTGTCTTGTATGATTTAACGGTGTTTTGGAATGTGCTGGACATTCGTAGGTTTCAAAAGCAAAAACTCCCTGAAACTTCATTTCGTTGGGAGACGACCCACTTCACCCTCTCCCCTTGGCCCCACGACCCCACATGCTGCAGGTGGCTAATTTTGTTACTTCCTGGTTCTCAGGATGAACAAATGGTCTGTGGAAAGGTAAGTCCGCAGACACATCCTGTTACGTAACTCCTTTCTTGGATGGAAGTCGGCCGTTACGGCTACTGCTATGTACCCCACTTCCTACTCTTCCAGCTTCCTACTGCTCCTGAAATAAACTGCCACGACCTCTGTGCGACAACAGTGCTCGCTTATGCCCGGGCGGTTCTGTGGCCCAGAAGGCTGACACGGTCCCACTGGGCCACGTGAAGGTATCAGCAGGGCTGCGTCCCTTCAGAGGCTATAGGCACTCAACAGAACACGGTGAGCAACAAATAGATCCCCAAAAAAGTTCATAACAAGAACAAAAAACATCTCTAAACGAAAATGGAAACACAACATACCAAAACCTGTGGGCTGCTCCCAGAGCGTTCTGAGAGGGAAGTTTATAGTCACGGATGTAGATATCAAGAACTTGGAAAGATCTCAGATAAACAACCCAACCTCAAACCTAGAAGGACAAGAAAAAAAAGAATCGATGAATCCCAAAGTTAGCAGAAGGAAAGAAATAGAGATGAGAGTAGAAAGAAATGTCATACAGACCAAAAAAAAAAAAAAAAAGGAAAGAAAAAGAAAAAAAAAATCAATGAAACTGAGTTTGTTACTTGAAAAGATAAACCAAACAGGGATGCCTAGGTGGCTCGTCGGTTAAGCGTCCAACTTCGGCTCGGGTCATGATCTCACGGTTCGTGAGTTCAAGCCCCGAGTCGGGCTCTGTGCTACAGCTCAGAGCCTGGAGCCTGCTTCGGATTCCGTCTTCCTCTCTCTCTGTGCCTCCCCCACTCATGCTGTGTCTCTCTCTGTCTCTCAAAAATAAAAACATTAAAAAATTAAAGAGAAAAGAAAAGATAAACCAAGTTGACAAACTTTCAGTTAGGCCACCTAAGGGGAAAAAAAAAGAGAGAAAATTCGAATAAAATTGGAAATGAAAGAGGAGACATTACAGCTGATGCCATAGAAATACATAAGATCATAAGAGACTTCTGTAAACGGTTATATGCCCACAAATGAGACAACCTGGAAGAAATGGATAAATTCCTAAAAACACCCCAACTACCAAGACTAAAATCAGGAAGAAACAGAAAAGCTGAACCAACCAGTAATCAGTAAGGAGTTTGAATCCGTCACTGAAAACCTTTCAACACAGAAAAGCCCAGGCCTCCAGATGGTTTCCCTGGCGAATTCTCCCAAACACCTAAAGAAGAGTGAGTGCCAATCCTTCTCAAACTCTTCCCCAAACAACGGAAGAGGGGGGAGCACTCTCAAACTCATTCTTCGAGGCCAGTGTTATTTTGATTCCAAAATCAGATGAAGACACTACCAAAGAGAGAGAGAGAGAGAGAGAGAGAGAGAGACTAAAGTTTTTATCTGTGCTTCGCAACTGAAGAATAATTTGCCTGACATTTCAATGTTGTTGGCATTTCTGTCCTTTCAGTGTGTTCATTAGTCTTGAATTTGGAGATCCAAGTATCTCCCCGGGTTTAGAAAGTTCTCGGTTATCATTTCTTTACATAAGTTTTCTGCCCGCTTCTCTCTCTCTCTCTCCTTTTTCTGTAGCCTCAGTTATTCCATTCTGCTGCAGATGCTCTCCGTGCATTTTTTTTTTTTATTTCGTTAACTGAATTCCTCAGTTCTAGACTTTGTGTTTGGTTCTTTTCTACGATCACTATCTCTTTGTTAAATTTCTCTTTTTGTTCATGTATTGCTCTCTTTATTTCTTCGTCTTTCTGTGTTTTTCTATAGCCCGATGAGTTTCCTCAATGCAGCTGTTTTGAAATCTTCATCAGGTGTGTTGCGCAAGTGCAGGGTCTGAGGTCAGTTACTTGGACTTGTGCAAGTCCCCCTTGTGGGGGACTGTCCTTATCTTTTGGTGATGGCAGGTGTCCTTGATTCCCGTGGTCCTTGGAGTTTTTGCATGGCTGTTTTAGCATCTGAAGTGGTAGTCACCTCCACAAATCTTTAGGAATTAATTGTCTTCATGTGGGAGATAGTTTTCATTGGTCCTTCCTTCTTATGAAATTCGTAAGCTCGTATTTCTTTTCTGGTTCTTGCAACCCACCAGGCTGGCTGCTGGAATCTCTTTTGCTTTGCTACATATTTGTGGCTTCCCTCTTGCCCACAGACCCTGGTTTGTTTTCTGAGCCTGCACAAAGATCTGGCCGCAGCATGCAATGAGGTGTGGGTTTTCACACGTGGGGAGTGGAGGGCGCCCTTAGGCTGGGGTTGGGGCTTAAGGGGAGATCCCCCAACATCTCAGACAGAGGCTTCCTGCTGGGGTTCTGAAAGCAGTCAGCAGGAACTGCATCCGTTTAATACCCTTGTGTGTTCATTCTTACCTGACTCTTTCCCCATCTCCTGCTCCTGCCAGTCTGGAGGTCCTGTCTCAATACTCTGGGGGTCTGCAGAAGACCCATATAGCTGGGGAGGGTGGACCCCAGTCACCATCTCCCTTCCCATGTTGGCTAGTTCAGACCCCTGACCATGCCACCTGGGCGGAGGGGTGACATTGGCAAAGTTCTTACCCTCTCAGATGCCTCTCCATTTTCTTCATTTACAACGAAGGGCCAAGTGTACGTGTCATTTAAAAATATATGCACCCTAACACTCAGCGAGTGTTGTCTCCTGGTCTCTGTAAAATGTTCAGTTGTCTCTCTTCAGCTGTTGCTAGATCATCCTCACTTCTTTCTTCCTGACGCAACAGATAGAACATTGGCCCCTACTCATTCTATTCTCCAAGTATCTGAATTTCCCTTTGTGGTCTCTCTATGCTGTATTCTGGAAAATTTCTTCAATATTGTATTCCAGTTTCATAAATGGCTCCTCAGCTCTGCCTCGTCCCTAATGGAATGGATTTTTTGAATGTATTAATTTTACGGGATTTTCATCTCTCAAACTTCTTAATCATTTCAAGAATTGCCTACACTTCTGTAATATCACTCATATTCTTGCATCAAAAATTCCTCCTTTTATTTTTTTAAATTTTTTGTAATGTCTATTTTTGAGAGAGAAACACACACAGAGTACTAGCAGGGGAGGGTCAGGGAGAGAGGGAGACACAGAATCCGAAGCAAGCTCCAGGCTCTGAGCTGTCAGCACAGAGCCCAACACGGGGCTTGAACCCTTGAACCATGAAATCACAACCTGTGCCGAAGTCAGATGCTCAACCACCTGAGCCACCCAGGCACCCTCTCCTTTTATTTTTTCAGATAATTATTTATTTATTTTTCTTTCAAAAGTCTTTTAATTTCTTCATCTAGAGCAGAGTTTCTCAATGTTATCACTATTTTTTTTAATATAATTTGTTGTCAAACTGGCTAACATACAGTGTGAAAAGTGTGCTCTTGGTTTTGGGGGTAGATATTTAATGTTTGTTTGTTTATTTGTTTATTTATTTATTTTTGAGAGAGAGAGAGAGAGAGAGCACACAGCAGGGGAGGGGCAGAGAGAAAGAGGGAGACAGAATCTGAAGCAGGTTCCAGGCTCTGAGCTGTCACCGCAGAGCTCGACGCGGGGCTGGAACCCACAAACTGTGAGATCATGACCTGAACCAAAGTGGGATGCTTAATTGAGCCCCCCAGGAGCCCCTATTTTTTTCAGATATTTAAATATGTTTCGTTTTATTATCAGATTTCCCTATACATTCTATTCCCTTGTAGAAGATAAGCCCTATACATCAGTAGCTTGTTGTCTGAGTACTGGTCACCATTATTGGGACTACGGTCTGACGTCCATCCTTGATGCGTGTTCTCCTTTCACACACCTGATCCTGCAAGAAGGGTTTCTCCCGGGGGGGATTGCCCTGGGGGTCAGGCTGGCCACCAGAAATCATTGCAGCATCTCCCGCTCCGTGTGTGGTGTCCACGCTCTCCAATGAGCGTCTGCCCTGGGCTGTGTTAGGCAGGGATGGGTCCAGTGCAAGCCTCAAGCTCACAGTCACTCACGTAGGAGAAAAACTGCAGTGAATCCGTTTCACACACACACACACACTTAGGGGAGGTGGCTCAGAGCTGGCCAGAGTCTGTGAGCACTGAATCTCCTGTGTGGGTTTGGGAGCACTGGGGTTTCCAGCTTTTACCTGGAGCCCTGACCGCTGCCTGCCTGTGAGGACCCCGGGGTCCCTCTCGGTGCCCGCATGGGCGGAAACCTCTACTCTATCACCTGCTGATGGTCCTGGAAAATGGTGTCTACTGAGCTTTCTTCTCTGTTCTTTCTTGTGGTTCTCGACTCTTTGGGGAACGTTCATCTCTCTGTTCCTACATAGGATGGTTTCTACACATTTCAGAAATATGATACGTACCTCTTATTGCTAGGTGGAGCAGGTGAGGGGTCTTGACTGGATACAACGAACAACAACCTAGGCTGAGGAGTCTGACTCCATGATCCTCCCACGTACCAACCTTTCGACCTTCCCTGAACACTAAGAGCGATGCATCCCCCCCCCATCATGAACTGGGAACCACTGACCCCCACCACGACTCTGTGGAAAGGGGTTCAGGACAACAAGATCGAAACCAGGAAACAGGATTGTAGACAGGATGTTTTCACTCTGGGTCACACAGGCAGTGGGGACTAGATGAATATTTAGATAAAGGTCACCATGTCCTCCAACCATGTCCTCTAACCCAAATAAATGTCTCCGACGTCTTGTAGGCAGGACCCCAGAAATGGGGAGGAGGGCTACGTCCCAGGAAGGAGGGGCACTGAGGAGGCAGGAGGGACTCACAGGCGTCTTCACGGGAAGGGGGTGTGGAAGCTGTCACAGGAAAATAGAGAAGTCCATGAAAGCTGAGCTAGAAGGACAGCCCACAGTCCGGGGCCAAGAGAGAGTTTGTGTTTCCTTCCCTGTTTCCCTGTATTTCTCCTCTGTGTGCATCGCCACAGTGACCTTGACTTGAGCCATGCAGAAATGTCACTGGTGTGTCTGCACTGACATGAGGCTGCAAAGGAGCTGGAACGCTCACCCCCTGCAGCATCTCTGGGGCCTGGGGACCCATGTGTGGGGAGGACCCCCAGGGAAGTGCTGAGAATGAAGACCCCATAGGGGAGGCTCTGGGAGGAAGGATGTGCCGTGGCCTCCTCACCTGGGCAGGACCTCTCAGGAAGCCCTAGTCTACCTGCAGCACTGTCATGGACACCAGAGTTGAGCCCCGGGGATGGGCTGTTCCCCTTCCTGTGGGGCTGCTGACGTGACAACCCCATGACCAGGCAGACCAGCCCCCAAGTGGCCACGCCCTGTGCTTCTGTCTGACCTGCAAGCACCAAGGTCCCTCCCTCTGCACAGCCAGGGCCAGACACAGGAGACGCCATGAACTCCACCCTCACAGCCCTGCTCCTCCTTGGTGAGATCTCAGGAGGGGAGGGGAAGCCCTAGTTTGGGATGGACCAATGTCACAACCAGGCCCTGGGTGACAGAGACCTCACATGAGGAGGGGTTCTGCTCACGACTCAGGGCAAACCTCTCACAGGGACTATCTTCCAGGGCTGAGCGTGGGCTCCAGGACCCGAGTGCAGGCAGGTGAGTGTGTCCCCAGGGGTCCCATTCCACCACCTCACGGGGGACAGGGGTCGCCCACCAGGCAGATGGAGATGGAGTTCTGGGCAGATGGAGGGTGTACGTCTGGGGGTTTGGGGCTGAGCTGGAAACTGGGGGTGGGGAAGATCTTGTAATCCAGCCTCTGTTTCTTTCCAGGGACCCTCCCCAAACCCACCATCTGGGCTGAGCCTGGCTCTGTGGTTCCCCGGGGTAGCGCTGTGACCATCTGGTGTCAGGGGACCCTGGAGGCCCAGGTGTTCTTTCTGGATAAAGAGGAACACTTAGGGTTGTGGGATACTCATTTCCCAAAGAAGCCTGGGGACAAGGCCAAGTTCTCCATCACATACATGACAGATGAAGATGCAGGACGATATCGCTGTCGCTATCGAAGCCCCCCTGGCTTGTCAGAGGACAGCAAACCCCTGGAGCTGGTGGTGACAGGTGCGACCCCTCTCAGAGTCCCCAGTCCCCGGCTCTGCCCTCAGGGAGGGGGTCTGCTCTCAGAGTGTCTCCCTCTCACAGCCCAGCCCTGGGGACACTGTGGGGGGACCTGAGTCCTACTTACACGCCCCCTCCTCCTCCCCTAGGATTCCATGCCAAACCCAGTCTCTCAGCCATGCCCAGCCCCGTCGTGACCTCAGGAGGGAAGGTGATCCTCCAGTGTGCCTCATGGGAGAAATTTGATAGGTTCGTCCTGAAGAAGGAAGGAGAACACAGGCCCTCCTCCACCCTGGACTCGCAGCGACCCACCAGTGGGCAGTTCCAGGCCCTGTTTCCTGTGGGCCCCGTGACCCCCAGCCTCAGGTGGACGTTCAGATGCTATGGCTATGACAGCAACACCCCCCAGGTGTGGTCACACCCCAGTGACCCCCTGGAAGTTCTGATCTCAGGTGAGGCGCCCCATCCCTGTCCCATGTGTTCCCGTGGTCAACTCTAGGCTCTGCCTGGGACACCCCCAATCTAGGCTGAGAATGAGGGGTTCTGAGGGAGGGTCCTCCAGAGGGGCACTCGACCCTCGGACCCTGGGGTCCTCCACTCCTGCCCCTTCCCACGTGCCCATCACTAGACGCTCCAGGAGCATGCAGGAGGGTCTCTTGGGGCCCCAGGGCAGACCCCCCAGAAGAGTTTGAGCCTAGAGGAGGTCTCTATGAGAACCTCCAGCTCCCTACCCTCCTCTTGTCTCTTTCCCAGGAGCCTCTGGGGGCCCCAGCCCCCCACCCACAGGACCTGGCCCCACAGCTGGTGAGTCACTGGGGCCTCTACTCAGAAGGGATACAGACCACCTCGGGGAGTCTGAGAGCCTCTCAGAGGCTCTAACGCTCCCTCAGATGCATAGAAACTATCTCGTGTCCAAGGGGGCTGGGAGTCCAGCAAAGATGCCAGGGGGACCACCAGGCTCCAGGGGCTACGAGGCCAGCGGAGGAGGGCTGGGGTGGTCGTGGCAGAGGGAGAGGGTGGGGGCCCCACTGGGGGAGGGGCAGCCAGGCTGAGGTGAGGGGGGAACCCCACCACCTCACCTCCCTGCCCTGGGTTTATGATGTACATGGTAGGGTTCATTGAGGGGAGAGGTCTCAGTGCTCCCTGAGATAGTGATTTGGGGCAGGTCCCTTTCCATCAGGCCTCAGTTTCTCCATTTGTGACAGCGGAGAATCCTGGCTCAGATCTCATGGGCGTGTCAGTTCTGACCCTCTAGGGGTGCTGCCCTAGGTCTGTAGAATTGAAAGGTGCACAGCGTAGGCTGCAGGGTGAGGGAAGAGCAGAGCAGTGATGCTGATGATGTCCCTGGTGCTCTTCTGCCTGCCCGTGGTGCTCAGCCTGGCCCGATCCAGGCAGCCCGCATGGAAAGAAATCAGAATCAAACAGAAAGAAACAAGGGCTTTGCGGTCGGGCTCTAGGGCACGGAAATCCCAGATGCCCCACTTCCGGACTGTGGGACCGCGGACAAGTCCCGTCCCTATCTGAATCCCAGCTTTACTTCTTCCTAAACGCATCTCCTGCCATCTCCCTCATGGGTTTGCTGAGAGGTTTAGGTGAGATCTTGGAAATAAGAGTCTCCGCGTGGGACAGACCGACGGGGTGAGCAGGAACCGGCATCCTGAAAAGTCCAGACTGGCCCCCCTTGGGAATGTGAGGTCTGCAGGATGGAGGACAGGTCTTGGCTAGGCCTGGGGAGTGGGGAAGGCACGGAGTCCGTCCCGTGCAGGCCCGGTTCTGAGCACCCCAAAGCCTCTGACAATAGCAGGTGTGTTCAGCTCTGGCTACAGGAGAGGGCAGGACACATGGGGACAATGGAACAGGCCATTCCAGTCACTGTAGGAGCCCAGAGCCTGAAGCAGGTGTCCATTAGGTTGGGCAGTGTGAGGACAGCACAGGGACCCCACAGTCCTGATTTCAAATCCCACCTCTGCCACCCACTTCCCGGTGGGGGATTTGGGACACCGTTTGAGCTCTCTGGGCCTTGGTTTCCTTGTCTGTGAAGTGGGTGAACGTGGGGTGGCATTCCCCTGGTGCATGATTATTATGGAGATTAGCGATAATGAATGCACAGACCCCAGCATGTGTCCCACACAGTAGGTGCTCAGTTAAGTGGCATCATCGGTTTGTTCATGACATCACTTGTGTCCAAGGTCTTGAAAAGTACCAGAAAATTTTGATCGGGGTCTCTGTGACCTTAATCCTGCTGCTCGCCCTCCTTCTCCTCCTCTTCCTTCTCCGACTCCAGCGCCACAAACAGTGCTGCAAGTCAGGTAAGTGGAAGATGGCGAGGTCTTGTCTAGCTGAGAAGTGAGATCTTACCCTAAAGACATGAAGTGGCTTTTCTTAGCGCACCAGTCAACACATGGCATGGAAACAGAAAGAAGTGTTCAGTGGTGAAAATCCTCCAAATTAAGCAATAAAAATTTCCTAGGAAGCTCTTTCCATCACAACCTCCTTGGGACAGAGATTGGGATTCCCAGAAAGTGCAGCTATCAGGGCAGGGGTCCCACATGGGGGTAGCAAGGCTGCACCCAATATCTGAGGGGCCACGCCGGTGATGAGGAGGGGGCTCTGGGAGGGGTTGTAGTCTCCCTGCAGCCAAGAGCAGTGGGGTGCGGTCACTGTGGTGAGGAGCGAGAGCAGGATGTGGAAGTGGTTGGGAGATTCGTTGCTTTGAGCAAATATGTAAACATGTAGGGGATAAAGGGAGCCCAGTTACTGAAGGTCTGCAGGGATTTATACATGTGCAAAGACAGGTGGCCAGAATAAACTCTGAACTGTTGTACCGGAATTGGAAGCGTAGGTGTGACCTCATTAAAATATATACTTATGCATTGATGGACATGAAATAGCTGTAGGTATGTCTTTGTTATCGGATCTCTGCACATATATACACACACGTATGTCCCAGCTATGTCCACTGGTAAAACCTAGACACTGACAGCAAACCAATCATCCAGGTCTTGGTTTTTACATACCACCCTGTATTAAAAGGAATTGGAGGTGGTTGCGCCTGGTGGCTCAGCCAGCTAAGTGTGCGACTCTTGATGTAGGCTCAGGTCACGATCTCATGGTTTGTGGGTGCAAGCCCCGCGTCAGGCTCTGCACTGACACCATGGAGCCTGCTTCAGATTCTTTCTCTCTCTGTCTCTCACTCTCTCTCTCTCAAAATAAACAAATAAATTTTAAAATTTTTCATAAGAAAAAGGAATTAGGGTTAGTTGGATAAACTCGTTATTCCAGATTGGGACATGGGGACCACTGGAGGATGCTGGAACATCTTACTGGGCCAGAAAGTGCAAAAATTCACAAAGAATGATGGAGACAAATCAGAATGACACAGGAGCCAGCTGGAAGGAACTCCCTTTGGAAAAATCTAGAATAATCTGAGCATCCAAGTATTGGATTACATCACATTGACTGTAACAGAAATCCACGAGTTTGTAGAGTAAATTAGTGAGTGCATGGGGGGAGAGGGAACACTTTAGAATAGAATGCCAACGAATGGCTATAGAAGGAGCACAGAAGAAATTGTTATTAGTTGGTTGCCATGGTGGTGGATGACTCAGGTGAGGGTCGTCAGCGGATACTAACAACGGCCATGGTGGTTTGAGGAGGGTCATGGTATAGGACGAACGCTCAAATATCTGTCTCCAAACACCAACCAAATTGTAAGGGGGAGATGAGGACTTCACCACAGGGACATCTGGTAGATATCTACTTGACCAGGTCCTCAGAGTGATGGGGACCAGAGATGGGACCAGGGATGGGGATCCGAGGCTCCTGATATTGATGGAAGTGGTGTTCATGAGGAGACATTGGGAAGAACCAGAAAGGAAAAAACAAAAAGATGCTGTTCCGCAGCTGGTGAAACAGGAACTGCCAGTAAGGATTTGGTCGAAGCGTCACGTCCAGGAAGATCTCCTGATGGTGTATTCCGTGGGAATTCGTGCTTATGGGAGACACACACTGCGGAGTTGAGAGGAGACGGCGCGTGATATCAGAACACCCACCTGTCTACCTGTCATCTGCCTACCTGTCAGACTCTCTCTGCGTCTGTCTGTGTGCACGCATCTTTGTATCTCCACATCTACCTCCATATCTCTCTGTCTCTTTGGTAAAATAATACCAGAGTAGAAATATAGGTGAGGGTGATACAAGAATAAAATATAGTTCTTATACATTTTTTTCTGTAAAAAAAATAATTATGAAATCATTTAGAATGAAGAGATTTAATAAGAATAGACATAGACCTTAAATTTTTTTAATGTTTTATTCATTTTTTTGAGAGAGAAAGACAGAGCACGAGTGGTAGAGAGGCAGAGAGAGAGGGAGACACAGAATCCGAAGCAGGCTCCAGGCTCTGAACTGTCAGCACAGAGCCCGGTGCAAGGCTCAAACTCACGAACCATGAGATCGTGACTTGAGCTGAAGTCAGACACTTAACCAACTGAGCCACCCAGGCATCCCAAGAACAGACATAGATTTTTATTTTATTTTATTAAAATTTTTAAAAGTTTGTATCAATTTATTTTGATAGAGTGAGAGACAGAAAGTGCAGACAGGGGAGGGACAGAGAGAGAGGGAGAGAAAGAATCCCAAGCAGGCTTTGCACTGTCAGCACAGAGCCCGACATGGGGCTCGAACCCACAAACCATGAGATCATGGCCTGAGCCGAAACCAAGAGTCAGACGCCTAACGGACTGAGCCACCCAGGTGCCCCATAGACTTTTGAAGATGTTCTTTCAGTTCTATAAAAAGAAAATGTATTTGAATCATCCATGCACGTTTTGTGTGTTAGAGTTTAGGGTGTTTTGTGTTTAGTTAGTTTTGTGTTTGTCCTGAATCCCAAATTGATGGGAGTGGGCGTGTCACCTTGTCAGGGCTCAGGTCCTCTGAGATCTGCAGGCCAGGCTCTGGGGTCGTTTAGAAGCTAATTTCTGACTTTGTGCAGGGGTTTTACATCCTGGAGTTGAGACCAGAGCCCTGCAGAAAAGGTAATTCCTTCCCAAAGATTCTCCCCCAACCTCCCACCTCTGCCCGTAGCCGCCTCACCGCTGCCTAATGCCTGTGTTTTCCTCCCCTCAGCTCCAGCTCCGAGGCTCCTGGTCAGGAGGAGAAGCAGTGTAATTGGGAAGGAGGGGTCCTGGTGGGAGAAAGGGCTAGAAGGAGGGCTTAGGATAGGTTCTGGGCTTTGCATGAAAATTGCCAATCTGTGTGATTCCAGGTACATCCCTGCCCCCTGCAGGGCCTCAGTCTCCCTACCTGAGGGTGGGAGGGGCATGGGAATCTCGGCATGAAGTAGAACCTTCTCATTCTCCAGATGCTGAGGTGAGAGAGTTCCAGCCTGAGGAAGACAAACAGATGGACAGTCAGGTGAGCCTCAGCTCCTATCCAGGGCACCCGGCATGGCCATGGTAATTAGCTAAATCCACGGGCTGTCTCTCCATCCTCCTATCCCTCAACTCAGCAGCATCTGACCTCACCCTTCCTCTTGAAAGGTGATACACACAGTCTGCTGGGACACCACTTTTTTCTGACGCCACGTGGGCCCCTTCTCAGGTCTCCTTTGAACTGCTGGTTGTCCATGTCTCATAATAGTAGTGCTGTCAGGGATAGTTGTATAGTTTGTGCGCTGCACGATATTGATTGTGGGGTTTGAGACTCTCTTATTCACACAAAGGACGCTATTGAGAGGTCTGTCCATGAACAGGGACCTTTGGCCTGGCTTTTTCTCTGCTTACTCTCCTCTCTCTGGTTATATAGATTTAGATGCAGTGGAACTCATGATAATACGCCTTGGATGTAACGACTGTCATGTGGCTCCTGGTCCTGCAGGAAGCTCACCCAGCCATGCCGTTGACCTCAGCATGAGACAACTCTGTATTTTATGTTGTCACATGTATTTAACCCCAGGCACTGCTGGACCACTGCTGTGCCCATAATTCTGCAATTGTTTCCAGCCGTGACTTCATGCCTGAGCGCCAGCCTCAGGTATCCAACCACCCGTGCGTGAGCCATCTCTTAACTTGTCCATCCAGCGGGCATTTCAATGTCCCAAGGACCAGCTCGTCAATCTCCCCTGAAAAGGTGTCCCTCCTGGGTGTTCGCTGCCTCCCCAAGTCCAAAAGTCTTTCCCGTCTAGAGACATGTTGTTCATCACAGCTGGAAGGGGGCTGTGCTGGCCTCCAGGGGCCGGGTTGCTGCTGAACACCCCACGATGGACAGGACAGTCCCCCAGAGCACAGGAGGACGGGCTGATCGTGCTGACGGTCTGGGCAGAGGAACAGTTATAGCAGAAGTGGGTTCTTCCCTTGCCTCTCCACTGCCATCACCACCACAACCAATTACTCCTTCCTTGTTTGTGGGTGGTTCCAGCCCGATGACCACAGATCCCTCAAGGGCAGCGCCCTGATCTGTCCACCTCTTGGCCCCCTGGCAAGTGCCCTGTCTCTATCTCTCTGTCCGCCTCTCTATGTATATTTTTATGCATGTATCCACTCATCATGTGTGTATACGTGTGTGTGTGGGTCTAGAGTGAAGCCAATGCATCAAATCCTACATGAATGTCCTTCAAGACTCTGAGTTTCCCCATTAGTTCATTTATTTATTCAGTGAGTTGAAAAATATTTATTAGGAGTCTGTTTGGTGAGGCTCTGTCTTAGACTGGGTGATATAAACATGAATGCAAAAGCACCCAAGCCAGGGATTCACATGATCTGATTTATGGGTTTTTTAAAAAAAATTTTATGTTTCTTTATTTTGGAGAGAGAGAGACAGAGACAGAGTGTGAGCAGGGGAGGGGCAGAGAGAGAGGGAGACACAGAATCTGAAGCAGGCTCCAGGTTCTGAGCTGTCAGCACAGAGCCCTACGCAGGGCTCGAACTCAAGAACTATGAGATCATGGCCTGAGCCGAAGTCAGACGCTCAACCGACTGAGCCACTCAGACGCCCTGATCCTATTTATGTTTTAAAATTGACTCTGGCGTCTGGGTGGACAGGTAAGTGAAGAAGGACAAAGTGGAAGAGTTCCACACCTCCCACATCCCGCAGCAGAACCCAGACAGCGAGTCTGCCAGAGGAGTAACTGTGCCCCAGGGGAACCACTCAGGGGTGGGGGTGACAACCCTTCCTTCTGCCATGGGAGGGATTTTTGGACACAAAGAGCAGACAAGTGGGAGAGGACGGTCAGGTGGGTCCTCGCTGCTCCCGGCACCCTGGCTCCCTGACCTGTCACATACCTGACTCTCCCTCCCCTGCCCTCCAGACTATGGCATCTGAAGACCCCCAGGATCTGACCTATGCCCAGCTGAACAGCCTGAATCTTGAACAGGAGACCAGTGCACCCCCTTCCTCCCAGGCAGCGGAGCCGCCCGCAGAGCCCAGCCTGTATGCTGCTCTGGCGTCCAGTAGCCCAGGAAGGACCCACACCCCACGCTCCAGGGGTGGGGACCACAGGGACCCCAGAATGCAGTGAGGCTGCCCCCAAGGACACTTGGCTAATGCCTCCTGGGTCTGGGGGCCTCTCATATGCAAGCAGGACATTCTGGAGCTTCAGAAGTCACCTAATTCTGCAGATGAAGATAAATATCAGCTCCATATTTTTAGAAAGAAAGGAAAACGCTCCTAAATAACCAGTGGGCAAGAGAAGCAAACCACAGATGAAGATAGGACTTCGTCTCCTTTTTTTTTTTTTTTACTCCAGTGACAAATGCAAATATTCTACATCACCATAGAGTTTTACTTAAATGGTACTATAAGTGCTCTATGGCAAGAAGAAATGGGGACAGTCAGTGCCCAAATGGAATTATTGCAAAGAGAAGAGAGCCTGCAAATCAACGATCCAGGTAACGTTCTATAGGAGCTGGAGAAAGAATAGCAAATTCATCCCAGGGCAGTGGGTGAAAATCACAAGACCTTACACGGATCATAAAGAATAAAAAAGAGAACCCTCAATTGTATGAGCGTGAGCTGCTGTGATAAGATACCATAGACTGTGGGGGAGAGGGGGAACTAAACAGCAGAAATGTATTTCTTCCTAGTTCTGGAGTCCCAAAGCCCAAGCCCAAGGTGCTGACAGGTTTGGCGTCGTTGGAGGGTTCTCCACACGGCAGATGGACAGCTGCTCACGCGGCCTTTCCTCCGTGGGTGTGTGAGGGAAAGACAGATCCCTGCTGTTCCTTCTTATAGGGTCACTTATAAGATTGCCCACCCTTATGATCTCACCAACCTCATTGTTCCTTAGAGGCCGCATCTCCAAACACAACCACACTGGGAGTGAAGGCTTCAACGTGAATCTCTGGGAAGGGGTGGGGGTAGATATCCCATCCACCTCCTTCCACCCTGCGTCCCTCCCCAAGATTCCTGTCCTTCTCCCACACAAAGTACATTCATTCCATCCCTACGGTCCCCCTCCTCCCCCAAATCTACACTCATTCCAGCATCGACGGTCAAATCTAATATTCAGAGTCGCATCTAAATAGCTTAGAAATCATATATGGGAGAGGTTCGGGGTATGACCCCTTCTAAGGCAGAATTCCTCTGCAGGTGTGAACCCGTGAGCTGGACAAGTGGTGTGTCTCCACGGTACAAAGCTGGAGCAGGGGTAGGAGAGGGAATTCCCACTCCCTGGGGGAGCAATAAGAAAGAAGACAGAGGTGACAATGTTCAAACTCGAGCAACACAGCTTCCGTAGATCTGAAGCCTCCGGGATAATCCTCCAGGCTCTGCCCACCAGGCCCTCTGGCACCTCGGCACCTCTGTGGTACACGGCTGCATGGTCCTTCTCTGTGTAGGGACCCCAATTCCCAAGGCTTTGAGCAGGGCCTGCCCTGCGGAAACTGAGGCAGTTTCCTAAGTCTGAAACCAAGGAGCCAGCCCTGATGTCTGAACTGCCTTTGGGGGTCATCCTTCCCTCTTCTTAAAAACCAGCACACGTTTGCAGACAAATAAGCCTACCGACCCATCTCGTAGAGTCTGAGAAGACTTGACGGCTTTCAATTCCTGCTGTCCCGTCCCCGTCCCCTGGCCGCACATCTGCTCCTATGGTCCCTTAACGTTGGCTCCTCTCTCTCGTTTGTTGGACAGTCTTCCCAGTCTTTGTTCTGTGACTCAGGCTCAATACTCCGTTCCTCCATTCACTTCCAGCACGGGGTTGCTCTGGGCACACGCCAACACTTTGCTTAGGCATCTCCTCGGCGAAACATGCAACTGTGTGGCTCTCTCGCTCTAAGCTCCACAAACGTCACGACACAGTTCAGCCACGTTCTTTGCCACTTTATAACAGGGGTCACTTTTTTCCCACGATCCAATGCCTTGTTCCTCATTTCGGTCTGAGGTCCTGCCCGAATGGACTCACCCGCCCATACTTCTGTTTGGCATTTCTAAACTCCTCCCAGCCTCTTCCGGTCATCACTTTCAAAGCTCCCACATCTTTTCTTTAAAGTTTTATTTATTTGGAGAGAGAGCTCAAGCGTGAGCAGGGGAGGGGCAGAGAGAGTAAAGGAGAGAGAGAATCCCAAGCAGGCTCCATGCTGTCAGCACAGACCACCTACCAGGGCTTGATCCCACAAACAGAGAGATCATGACCAGAGCCGGAAGCCAAGAGCTGGGCGCCTAACGAACTGAGCCACCCAGGCGCCCCGAGCTACTTCTGCATCCTGTAATTTGTTCCCATACACACCACTACCCGGTACTGAAATCTGCATTTGTCTGTTCTGGCTCCTATGGCAAAAGTCAGACTGGGCGGTTTAAGCTGTAGCTTAAGGAAAGTTTCAGAGAAGGTGCCAGTATGTCTGGTGTGGGCTCTCTGCTAGGGTTGCAGACAGTCCCTTCTTGCTGTGTGCTCACATGGCCTTACTCGGTGTGAGCACGTAGAGAGAGAGAGAGAGACAGCGAGCTCTCTGGTGCTCCTTCTTTTTTATTTTTTAATCTTTATTTATTTTAAGAGAGAGAGAGAGAGAGCAGGGGAGGGGAAAAGAGAGAGGGAGACACAGAATCTGAAGCAGGCTCCAGGCTCTGAGCTGTCAGCAGAGACCCCTATGTGGGTCTCAAAATCATGCATGGCTAGATCATGACCTGAGCTGAAGTCAGATGCTTAACTGACTGAGCCACCCAGGTGCCGCTGGTGTCTCTTCTTATGAAGACACTGATCTTACAGAACCAGGGCCCACCCTTACCACCTCGATTAATCTTTATTACTTCCCCAGAAGCCCCACTTCCAAATATAGGGGAATTAGGGCCTCAACATATGAATTGGGGGGACGGGGAGATGTAAGCATCCAGTCCATGATGTTAATAAAGACAAAAATATTTATTACGAGTATTCCCAGAATGTACCAAGTCCTAGCAACACTCAACAAGAAATAGAGAAAAGGCACACAGTAACCCACATCAGTTATAACATAAGGGGCATCACTACAAACCCCACAGATTTTATAGCATCAGTCTATATAAAAGAGGCAAATGGAGGCAAGTCCAAATTCCCCAGAATTGAGCTTATTTGGGAATAGCGGAGGAATTGTAATTCAGGACGCAAAAACTGTAGCATGCGACCGGAGACAAGGTCTACTGAGGGTTTAGGGAAGGCCAGGCTTACAGGGTGAGGAATACAAAGAGTATGGGGTATAGCTAGAAAATAAGCAGCTACTCCCTGACTTGAGTCTGGGGAGCAGCTCTGGGTGGACGCTCCCTGGTCAAGGGATAGCTTCCACTTTTCTGTAAAATCCGTCTCTCAGATCTCACACATCATCTGCTAAGGACACATGCACTGATTCTGCCTTTCATACCTTCTCATTCATTTTAAGGCTGAACCCTTGGGGTACCTGTGTGGCTCAGTCGGTTAGGTGTCCGGCTTCGGCTCAGGTCATGATCTCATGGTCTGTGAGTTCGAGCCCCGCATCGGGCTTTGTGCTGACAGCTCAGAGCCTGGAGCCTGCTTCAGATTCTGTGTCTCCCTCTCTCTGCCCCTCCCCTGCTCATGCTGTGTCTCTCTCAAAAATAAAATTTAAAAAAAATTAAAAGGCTGAACCCTTTGAAAATACATGTAAGTGAGCCTTGCAAAGAACTTGAAGAACTTTATCTAATTTGGATTAAACACCCGAAAAACAAATAATCCAGTGAAGAAATGGGCGGAAGATACGAATAGACACTTCTCCACAGAGGACATTCAAATGGCCAACAGACACATGAAACGATGCTCAAAGTCACTCATCATCAGGGAAATACAAATCAAAACCACACTGAGATACCACCTCACACTGGTTCGAGTGGCTAAAATGAATAAATCAGGAAACTATAGATGCTGGCGGGGATGTGCAGAAGCAGCAGGCACCCTCCTACACTGTTGGTGGGAATGCAAACTGGTGCAGCCACTCTGGAAAACGGTGTGGAGGTTCCTCAAAAAAATGAAAATAGAGCTACCCTATGACCCAGCAATAGCACTGCTAGGAATCTACCCAAGAGACACAGGAATGCTGATGCATAGGGCCACGTGTACCCCAATGTTCATAGCAGCACTTTCGACAATAGCCAAATCATGGAAAGAGACCAAGTGCCCATCAACTGACGAATGGATAAAGAAGTTGTGGCACATATATACAATGGACTACTACGTGGCAATGAGAAAAAATGAAATCTGGCCATGTGTAGCAACATGGATGGAACTGGAGGGTATTATGTTAAGTGAAATAAGTCAGTCAGAAAAAGACAGATACCATATGTTTCCACGAATAGGTGGACTTTGTGAGACTAAGCAAAACCCAAGGGGAGGGGAAGAGGGGAAAGGAAAAAAAGACACAGAGAGGGAGGGAGATAAAACACAAGAGACTCTCAAAGACTAAGAACAAACTCAGGGTGAGGGGGGTGAGAGAGGGGGGAGAGGGGGTGACGGGCATTAAAGAAGGCACATGTTGGGATGAACACTGGGTGTTATATGTAAACCAATTTGAAAATAAACTATTAAAAAAAGAAAATAAATTATTATAATAAAAAAACAAAAAAAAAATAAATGAACTAATATAAAAAAAAAAAAGATTCTAAAACCAGTTCAAGAATAAATAGGAAATGTGAATCACCTTTGAGCTTCTAGATCATTACACTGAGCCCAGCAAATTTTACTGTGAGCTCCTCCAAACAATATGGATGACGAACACCATTGGTATAGACATCTTTACAGCAAACGCATTCCTGCACATTTTTGTAGCTAGCATGAACACCCGACAAGAATATTTAGTGAAGAATATCACACTTTGGTCTCCCACACACTCTTAGATGTAAAATAACTTTAAAAAATGGAGGGAATGTCTGATTACATTGCTGCCCAATTCAAATGCATAATGCGTGGTAGACAAATATTTCAATAAAGAAGAATTCTCCCCAACAAATCAGGGATTTAATCTAGGCATTGTCCCCTAAATCTTATATGCAGGGCTCCAGAATGAGGAAGAAGGCTCTGCCCCAGAGACAAGGGGCACCGGGGAAGTAGGAGGGACTCAGAGGCGTGTTCCCAGGGGTTGGGGCATGGACGCTATCACAGGGAAATAGAGAAGTCCCTGAATGCTGACATAGAAAGAAAACCGAAATCTGGGGCCAGGAGAGAAGTCTTGTTTCCTTCCCTATTTCTCTGTATTTCTTCTCTGTGCGCATTGTCATGGTGACCTCGGCCTGAGTCGTGCAGAAATGTCACAGGTGTGTCTGTACTGACATGAGGCCACAAAGGAGCTGGAACCCTCATCCCCTGAAGTGTCTCCAGAGCCTGGGGACCCCGTGTGAGGTGAGGACACCCAGGGATGTGCTGGATGAAGACCCCATAGGGAAGGCTCTGGGAGGGAAGGACGTGCCATGGTCTCCTCACCTGGGCTGGACATCTCAGGAAGCCTTGGGTCCACTTGCTGTACCACCATGGGCACCAGAGTTGGCCCCCTGGTAACCATCTGTTCCCCTTCCTGTGGGGCTGCTGATGTGACAACCCCATGACCAGGTGCACCAGCCCCCAAGTGGCCACACCCTGTGTTTCTGTCTGTCTTGCGGGCACGAGGTCCCTCCATCTGCAGAGCCACAGCCAGAGACAGGAGACGCCATGACCACCATCCTCACAGCCCTGCTTCTCTTCGGTGAGATCTCAGGAGGGGAGGGGACGCCCAAGTCCAGGAGGGACCTAGGTCCAGCCAGGCCCTGGGCTATCGGAGACCCGGGCTCAGGAGGCTCTCGGGGAGGAGGGGTTCTGCTCAGGACTCGGGGCAAACCTCTCACAGGGACTCTCTTCCAGGGCTGAGTGTGGTCCCCAGGACCCAAGTGCAGGCAGGTGAGTGTGTCCCCAGGGGTCCTGTCCCACCTCCTCACTGGGGACAGGGGTCACCCACCAGGCAGATGGAGATGGAGTCCTGGGCTGACAGAGGGGGGACGTCTGGGGCTTGGGGCTGAACTGGGAACAGGGAGTGGGGAAGGTCTTGTGATCCAGCCTCTCTTTCCTTCCAGGGACCCTCCCCACACCCACCATGTGGGCTGAGCCAGGCTCTGTCATCCCCTGGGGGACACCTGTGACCATCTGGTGTCAGGGGATCCTGGAGGCCCAGGAGTTCTCTCTGGAGAGAGATGGACATTCAGTAACCTGGGACAGACAGCCCGCACTGGAACCCAAAGACAAAGCCAAGTTCTCCATCCTATACATGACAGAGCAGTATGCAGGGCGATACCACTGTTTCTATCAAAGTCCCGCTGGCAGATCAGAGTACAGTGACCCCCTGGAGCTGGTGGTGACAGGTGCCAGTCCCTCAGGGCCCCAGCCCCAGGTTCTGCCCTCAGGGAGGGGGTCTGCTCTCAGAGTGTCTCCTTCTCCCAGCCCAGCCCTGGGGATACTGTGGGGGGATCTGAGTCCTATTTAATATGCCCCCTCTTCCTCCCCCAGGATTCCATGCTAAACCCAGTCTCTCAGCCGTGCCCAGCCCCGTCGTGACCTTAGGAGGGAAGGTGACCCTCCAGTGTGCCTCATGGATAGCATTTGACAAGTTCGTCCTGATGAGGGAAGGAGAACCCAGGCCCTCCTCCACCCTGGACTCCCAGAGGAACACCAGTGGGCAGTTCTGGGCCCTGTTTCCTGTGGGCCCCGTGACCCCCAGCCTCAGGTGGACGTTCAGATGCTATGGCTATTACAGCAACAGCCCCCACATGTGGTCACTCTCCAGCGACCCCCTGGAGCTCCTGGTCTCAGGTGAGGGAGTCTGGCCCTCTACCCTCTGTGTCCTGATGATCTATTCAGGGCTCTGTCCTCAAGAGTTACCTGGGCTGGGATGGGAAAGAGGGGGGCTCTGAAGGAGGGTCACACCAAGGGAGAACTGATGCTCGGTAGGTCAACAGAGGCCCTCTCACACCTGCCCACCCTTTGTCCTTCTCCTGGGTCTAAAGATGCCAGGTGATCAGCAGGAGGGTCTTAGGGAGGCTACAGAGCAAGTGTAGAAGAAGTCTGAGTGAGATGGGGACTCCTGGGTCAGACCCAACTCCCCCCACCCCAGGATCAACTCAAGATTGGTGTGCTACTGTGCTTGGGCTCCTTCTGAGCACAGATCACCCAAGATCAGTTCTGAGAGCCCCTCAGAGGATCTGACATCCCCTCAGATACTCAGACACAACCTCCTGTCTCAGGGGAACTGAGAGCCCAGTAGAGATACCTGGGTGACCACATGTATCCAGGGGCTCTGAGGCTGGGCCATGGGGTAAGATGAGAGGAAGAGTGTGAGCGGACACAGGGTCTCTAAGGGCAGCCTCAGCCCCCTACTCAACTGCTTCCTTTTTCCCCAGGATCCTCTGGAGACCCCAGCCCCCCACCCACAGATCCCAACTCAACAGCTGGTGAGTCACAGTGACTTCTGTCTAAGGGCTTCTCTCCCAGTGTTTTAGAGATGCCAGGGCGACCACCAGGTTCCATGGGCGCTGAGGCCAGAGGGAGGAAGGCTGGGGTGGTCATGGCAGAGGGAGAGGGTGGGGTCCAGCTGGGGGAGGGGCAGCTAGGATGTGCTGGGGAGCTTGGCAGCCCCACCACCTCACCTCCCTGTCCTTTGATTATGACGTATGGGGAGGGATTTGATTATGATGTAGGGGGTGGAATTAACTGGAGAGGGGTCTCAGTGCTCCCTGAGGTGGTGATTCGGGGCAGGACCCTGGTCCTAGGTGTAGACCTAGTCCTCCCTCTCCCTGTCCTCTCTGAGCAGAAAAGGACAGCTTGGGACCCTGTCTACAGAAAATTCTGAGGCAGGATGCAATAAAGGGATCACAAGAGGCAGTTCCACAGAGGAGGGTCCACCCAGGAGAGCCGGAATAGGTGGGACCTCCCACCAGGGGAATCCCCATCCCTGCAGTCTCCAACAGGGCTGAGGAGAGGGAGGCATGGACTTAGATACGTTGACCCTGAGAGGAAATGAGGTTGGACTGAGGTTACAAGGCAGAGGTCCCACCCACTTACCCCCTGGTGTCTCTGGATCAGAAGCAGGGTATTGGCTGCTGGCCAGGGACAGGAGCAGGGTAGCTGCTCACCTGGAAGGCTGCCAGGACAAATGAGGATGCCCTGTGGGGCTGAGTCTTCGTGGGCTCAGATCTCCTGGGAGATGGCGCTTCTAAGAAAGGTGATCCCTGTCTGAAAATGGAGGCTGCCAGCAGTGATCTCATTTCCGGCCTCCCACTGTCCTGCCTCTTCCCGGAACTCGGACCTGGGAAGGTTTAGAAAGCCAGGGGAGATGCAGGTGCATGCGATTTTGTGCATTGGCCTGGGTCTCAGCAGAGCAGGAAGAAGTCCCAGTACGATGGAGACAACAGGATTAGGAAATCCCCATGATTTAGCATCTCAGTTCCTCTTCATCCCACATAAAAACGTGGGAGTGTGTACTAAAAACCACCCAGCCCTTGTCAGCACACCACAATTTCTAGGCCCCCAGCCCAGCCAGGTTTGCAGAATGTGTGCGATACAGGATAGAGGGTAGGTGGGTTTGCAGCACTTGGTGTTCAGGCCTGACTTGGAGCACAGAGAGGATGCTGGGTTGGGAATCTGGGACAGTCATAGAGGGCAGACAGACACCCTGTTGGCAGCTCGTATTTCCCATTTCCAAGAGACCCTGAGGATGGAGCCTCTCACCCACACCTGAGGAGGTCCCCGAGCCCTCTCACACCTTGACGAGAGCTGCGCAGGCCAAAGTGGGATTTGCTGTGAGTGCAGGTGCAGCCCCCTGCTGCCCCTGTGCTCACCTAGGGGCCTCCGTGCCACTCAGGGCACACCTGAGACCAGGTGGGGCTGTGCATGGCTCCTGGGAGTCCCCGGGGAGGCTGCACAGCTCTTCCATGGGCTGTTCTGGTCCTCTCTGCATTATGCGTGGGAGCTTGTCCAGGGTCACTCTGCCTGCTTCTCAGAGCTTTCAACGATTCTTGAAGATATAAATGTACAGTATGAAGATGTATGACTTAAAAATTAAAAATCTCCTATTTCATTAGGATTAGATGAAACGTATATATTCGTTATGGAGAATAACTTATGACTGTAAATTGTTCTTTTATGCAAATGCTTAGAAATGGTGTTTATAAATGATGCAGACACATTCTAAACTTTTATTCATTATTTTGTCTACACTCAAAGCTTAAAAGTTGTTCAACTACTTTATTTATTTTTAAGTACAATTTTTTTCTTTATACTTTGTGAATAACAGTTAAGTATAGATAACGATACTAGTTTAGTTAAATTAATATTATATTCTATTAGTCTATTAGTACAGATTCCCCACCTTTCAGTTGCTTTACAACTGATCTCCTTTGATTTACTGATAATAATTTTATCAAACTCAAGAAAAATGGAAACTCACCTCTTTATTTCCAGATTGTGCACCAATTTTATTTACAGCAAATACCTTATAATAACGATGACAAAGTAAGACGTTAATACAAAACTGAGTGTTGCTTTAAGAAAATATCTTCGTTGATATCCCTAATTATTTTAAGGCAAACACATAAAGAATCTATGTATTTATGCATAAAGCGATGCTAACCTGTCCATTTCAGTCCATTTTTCTGTTACATCCAGGTTTTATTAGAAAAAAAATCTTTTCTTTTTTTTTTGTTGTTTATTTTTGAGAAAGAGAGAGACAGAGCACAAGTAGGGGAGGGGAAGAGAGAGAGGGAGACATAGAATCCCAACAGGCTCTGGGCCCTGAGTTGTCAGCACAGAGCCCGATGCAGGGCTCGACCCATGAACCATGAGATCATGACCTGAGCCAAAGTCGGAAGCTTAACCGACTGATCCACCCAGACACCCCAGAAAAACATTCTTACTTGATAAAAATTAGGAGTTATTTCTGGGCGTGTACAATTGCAGGCTTATTCTTTTAAATTTATAGCCCCATTAAGATACATTTATTTTTTTTTAATGCATAAAAATTTCCATTTTATTTTTATTTTTATTTTTATTTTTATTTTTATTTTTTTTTGGGTCACTAAGCTTTTATTTGTCTATTTATAAGAAAAATTAATATAAATAACTCAAGCAGTATAGAAATTTATTTCTTTTTCATGTAAAAGAAGTCTGGAGGCAGGCAATTTGGGGCCAGAGCTCAGCGTACCATTTCTCTTCTATGCCATCCTTTGTACTTAGATTCTTTTTTTTTTTTTATAATAGTTTATTTTCAAATTGGTTTACATATAACACCCAGTGTTCATCCCAACATGTGCCCTTTTTAATGCCCATCAACCCTTCTCCCCCCTCCCTCATCCCCCTTACCCTCAGTTTTTTTCTTAGTCTTTGAGAGTCTCTTGTGTTTTATCTCCCTCCCTCTCTGTGTCTTTTTTTCCTTTCCCCTCTTCCCCTCCCCCTGATTTTTGCTTAGTCTCACAAAGTCCACCTATTCGTGGAAACATATGGTATCGACGAATGGATAAAGAAGTTATGGTACTTATATACAATGGACTACTACGTGGCAATGAGAAAAAATGAAAGCTGGCCATGTGTAGCAACATGGATGGAACTGGAGGGTATTATGTTAAGTGAAATAAGTCAGTCAGAAAAAGATACATTTAAAAGACTTCTTGGTATCAAAGATTTGTATACTAACTCATTGAATGATATCTATTCTTCATTTATACTCTGTGAATTCTATAAGCTTATTTAGAATTTTCACATGGAGATTTATAATTAGACTGATGTATAATTTTTTACCTTGTTGCTTTTTATATGAAATGGATTAAAATAGGTTTGCAGGATTACCTAATTTTGTGCTCACCAGTTTTATAGCAACACTGATTTTCTCTGTTCTTTATGGCTTTGAAGCCAGAAGTGTGACTTCCTTGGTTCCGGACATTTATATGGGCAGGAGAGAGGTTGTCTTTGAAGATACAAATCAAATGACTAGTGTTCTCCCTTGAAATCTTACATTAGTTTTCAGAGTTATGACCAACAAACAGACAGAGTGGGGAAGAGGAGAAGGAAGAAGAAGAGGAGGGCGGTGGGGATGATGGTGGTGGTGATGATGGTGGTGATGGTGATGATGATGGTGGTGGTCGTCGTGGTAACAGTGATGATATTGGTGACGATGATGATGATGAAGATGATAATTATAGTGATGGTGGTGATGATGATGCTGATGGTAGTGATAATGGTGATGATGGTGATGGTGACAGTGAAGATGATGGTGGTGATGGTGATGATGGTGGTGATGGTGATGATGATGGTGGTGGTCGTCATGGTAACAGTGGTGATAATGGTGATGATGATGAAGATGATAATGATGGTGATGGTGGTGACAGCGATGATGATGGTGGTGGTGATGACGGAGAACCCCTCATCTATCCTGTCACACCTGCCCCATCTCCCATGTACCAGGGCCCCCCCACCCCAACTGCTTGTTCTCCTCTGGACCCTCCTACAACCACAAACATGGCTTCATTTACTTCTGAAGAGCAAGCTTAGATCTTTCTGGGGACCTGATCTTCACCCACATCTTCTCCGGGTCTTCACATTGCTTCTCTCAACCTCTTTCTCCTATTCAGGAATCAACTTAAATGTCCTCTCCAAGTGCGGCCCTCACCCTGACATTGTTCAGACATGCCTCATTCCTTCCTAGGGCATTTCAAGTAATTAACCCAACCTGGGTTGTATGCATTGAATTCTGTCTCTCTCTCTCTCTCTTTCTCTCTCAATATATTCATATATATCACTATATATATATATATATATATTTATAATAGTTTATTTTCAGATTGGTTTACATATAACACCCAGTGTTCATCCCAACATGTGCCCTCTTTAATGTCCGTCACCCCCTCTCCCCCCTCCTTCACCTCCCTCACCCTCAGATTGTTCTTAGTCTTTGAGAGTCTCTTGTGTTTTATCTCCCTCCCTCTCTGTGTCTTTTTTTCCTTTCCCTTCTTCCCCTCCCCCTGGTTTTTGCTTAGTCTCACAAAGTCCACCTATTTGTGGAAACATATGGTATCTGTCTTTTTCTGACTGACTTATTTCACTTAACATAACACTCCCCAGTTCCATCCATGTTGCTACACATGGTCAGATCAACTATATATATTTTTATATATTTATGGCCAACCCCTGTTTCATAAACGCTGGGTCTTGACTTGTTGAAAAAAATAAGTTCTCCTATCCACAAGAAGTAGCTTAGGTGCTCAGAATAAACACAGGGAATACAAGAGCTCAAGTACTTCTGTATTGAGAGACAATTTATCTCACTAATTCTGAGCTAGGGGACACAGGAAGACTCTACTCCAAACAAACCCAGAAGCAAAGTCTAAATTCAAAAAAGATAGGGTGATTAAAATAATCCATTAAGAACAGAGAGGATCCTTCTATAACAGAGAGAATGTCTATTAAGGACTGCATCACAGCTATAGCATGAGAACAAGGGGAGGTACAAGAACACACAGCCTGGGGGACAAGTTTAAGTCTCATCAGAAACTCATCTTTCTCCATTCTTTTATGGCTCTCAAGAGCAGCTGACACTACCAGCCCATCCCAAAACAAGTCAGACCACAACACTGATGAGTAGGAAAAGAATCTCGGTTATGGAAGTGGTGTGGAGGGTGAAATCCTGTCATGGAGAGGCGGGTGCCCTGGGTGGACACCCAGGATCTGGGATGATTTGGGTCTCCCTGACCTCAGTGACCACTTTGTCCTCAATTCCTAGCCTCCCACACCAAAGATTACACAGTGGAGAATCTCATCCGCATGGCCATCGCTGGCTTGATCCTGGTTGCCCTCGGGATTTTGCTCTTTCAGGATCACTCCAGTCAGAGAGGAATCTAAGATGCAGCCCGGAGGTAAATTCAAGAGAGAACAGTGCAACAATGAGAACGGCAGAGTCTGGAAAAAAACACATCTTGTGTGCCCAGGAAGTTCTGGAAGATAATGCAGGGTACGTGCTGTGGCAACTGTCAACATTCTGTGAGGCCCAGACCAGGCCTCATCCTCCGTGACATCATCTCCAACCTCCCAGGACTTCTTCCACATACCACACAATATAGAGGTCAAGTGTATATCTTTTGTCCTCATTTATTTGACACCCATCACATTCCCAAGGCTAGTAGTGATCAGAGAACAGTATCCATGTGAATTCAGCACATACTTTAGTTTTCATACTTCTTACATTGTTTGAAATACAGTTGTCTTTGTATATATTCCTTGCCATGACGAATGGATTCAGGATTGATTATAAATGGAAAGACAGACAGAAAACATACACAGCAATCTGAAATAAATTAACTCAGATCCTCCCTGCATGTCTTCACTTTGAATTTCTGTAAATTTGGTCCCTTGCTCAGTCTTGGTACAAAGATTCCTCTTTTGCATCCCACTCACAGAGACATAGCAAAAAAGTAGTGAACTAACACGAGCCAATCAAACACAAAGCAAACTGTAGAGCCAAATTTCCTACATGACTTGTGGGGCAGCATAGAAAATGAACAGGCAGACAGAGAGGGAGGAAAACCATAAGAGACTTTTAAATAGAGAATAATCTAAGGGTCGCTGGAGGGGAGGTGAGTGGGGGATGGGATAAACGGGTGATGGGTACTAAGGAGGGCACTAGTTGAGATGAACACTGGGTGTTATATGTATGTAATCACTGGGTTCTACTCCTGAAACCAATACTACACTCTGTGTTAACTAGCTTGAATTTAAATAAATAAACTTAAAAAAAGAAAGATGCATTGTCCAAAGAAAGAAAGAAAATGAACAGGCAGTACCCCACATTCAAATACCAACGTGGTGACTGTCAAGCGTAAGCCGAGTTGGGAACCGTGTCTGATCACCCAGGTCACCACCTACACATCCATATCTGCACAGAGCAGAGGCCAGCTGGTTATTGCCTACAGCAGTAGAGACCAGCATTTTGTGATGTGTCCCAGGTGCCAGGGTCTGCGCTGGGTGCTGCACACACCCCATTGCTGAGTCTTCACCAGAGAACTGTTAGGTAAGGGTCATCTCCTCCCTTATAGAGATGGCCTCAGGCTCATGAAGTAATTGCTCAAAATACTCTGGATTGGAGCAATTGTCTACAGATAGGTCTGTTTCCAATTATCTGCCCATTCCACCTCACTGATTCCGCCTTGGAATAAAGCACAACAACATCCTGGAGCAGAAATTTGTGAAAAGGGTAGATCTCATGGTAAGTGCTCTTACCACAATGAAAAACAAAAGAGAAAGCGGAATTGCACACAGGTGATCGAACAGACACTTATGTAAGTATGTTCATAGAAGGACTCAAAAGACAAAAGTGAAATAATCCAAAGGTCCAACGACTGAGAAGAATAAACAAACAAACATTAAAAAAAAAACCTGTTAATTGCCTCCAACTAGTGCTTCGTGCAAAGCAGGAGACAGAATCCACAATCCAGAGAAAGAGCTCATTGTCTGGGGGACAAGACTGCACAGAAGCAGGAATGACTCAGGTTTTGATGGACAGAAGGTGTTGCTGTCACAGGAAGAGAAAGTCAGAGGAAATGTGTGAGAGAAACAAACCCACAAACCCAAGCCCAGATCCGGGGAGTGGTTCCCTCTGCGAGTCACCGAACCACATGATAACATGCTTTCCATCCTTCTCCTCTTGGGGTCACCCACACAATGGCAGCCCCATTGGGTCCTCCGATCAACGGAGGTGGGTGTGGGACACCTCTCAAATCCTCCCTCCCTTCCACGTCTCACACAATGACAATCCAGACAGTTCTGCCCCAGAACCCTTCTTCCATGACCGCGTCCAGCACCACAGTGAAGCATAGTCAAAGACTCCAGATGTCGTGTTGGAGCCACCATATCAGCTCCCTTCTGGTCCCCACTCCTGGCCTCACCCCCGATGAAGTGTTTTATTCTCATGGCCCCAAACCTACCTGTCGCCGACCCTTCCCTGCACCCACGACCTGCCCACCTGTCTCCACCGTGCTCCCATGAGACCCATGTCTCTACACATGACCCTCCATGTGGTGACACCAGGCTGAGCTAATCTCTCCAGCGCCAGCAGGGCCCACTGCTCCCCACAAGCACACTTCCCTCAGTTCACCCTGCCCTCCTCAGACACCACACACATGTTATATAACCCACAGTTATAACTACACATGTCTTCCCAGTATGTGTTCGCTGAGCACATCTGCACAGAGCAGACTCTTCCCAAACCTCCAAGGGTGTGAAAACAACAAAGAATTCTCACGCCTCTCCCCACTCAACTGTGAATGTATTTGTTACAGGGATTATGTGAGTGAATCTCAAGAACCCACAACACCACGTAGAATTCAGATCAGCACATCTCGTCGTGGTCAGACTAAGGTCAGAGAATTACCACTGCTGACTATCAACACCATCTCCTACGTGACGTGAGTCTCCAGGGCCCGGTGCCATGATTGGGTGTGGTAAGTACTCACTAAACGATAGTTGACTGACAGGAAGGTGGAAGGAAGGAAGAATATTTGCATTTACGGAACTCAGGAAAGGGAAGTGTCTCACCCAGATCATACAGCCTCTTTAAGAGGCACAGACAGGACTGGAACTGATATAGAACTGGCTCCCAGAGTCAGCTCTCCCTCCCGGACCTCGTATCCCAGGGAGCAGGCAGAAGTGGGGTCTGGTGAGACTCACATCTGGTCTGAGAGGTCACAGGGCCTCCTCTGTCGGGCCATCCTTCAGGGAGAGCAGAATAAGGCCCCTGAGGGGCTGTTCCTCCTCCTGTAAGGCCCCTCATGTGACAGAGTACATGGAGCCTGGGCTGTCACACCCTGTGCATGTGTCTGTCTTACAGACTCTGAGGATTTTTAAGCTGTGTGCACCGCTGGGACCATGGGAGGAAGCATCAGAACCCTGACCCTCACCGCTCTTCTGTGCCTCGGTGAGCTTTCTGGACAAGAGGAGGCATAGTTCACCCCTGCCCTGTCCCCCAAGTCCTGGTCCCTGACAGACCCTAGAACTAGGGAGGCAAACTGGGAGCAGGACTTCTGGGGAAGGATTGTACTCAGCTCCAGACTGGTCCCCATGGTCAGTGGACTGGACCAGGCCTAGAGCAGCTACATGGTGGGTGAGGGGACACTCTCACAGGGAACTCTCTTCCAGGGCTGTGTTGGGGCCCGTGGGACCACGTGCAGGCAGGTGAGTGCTCCCCAGACCTTCTGTTCCCACCCAACAACCCCCCGGGCAGGTGGGGGACACAGAGGGTCTGTGCTGATGGTGACCATGCTGGGAGAGGCCTTGGGGTGACATGTGGGAACAGGGGAGAAGGGCACCCTTGCAATTCCCCATCTGATTCCTTTCCAGAATCCCTCCCCAAACCCTCCATCTGGGCTGACCCCAGCCCCAGCGTCACCAGTGGGAGCCCTGTGACCATCTGGTGTCAGGCGTCTCTGCAGGCTGATGTCTACTATCTATATAAAGAGAGGGTCTCTAAACCCGTGCGCATGGAGATCTCACAGGATTCCAGCAAGAAGGCCAGTTTCCTCTTTGACCTCACAAGCTCACACGATGCAGGGCGATACCAGTGTGAGTATCACAGCAGGAACAGCAGGTCAGAGCGGAGTGACATCCTGCCCCTGGTGGTGACAGGTAAGGCAGGAGCTGGCCCCTCCCCCTGGGGACCCTCCTCCAGGCAGAGGGGAACAGAGTGTGGCCTGAGGAGGACTCTTACAGTCCACACTGGGGTATGTGGTGTGATGGCCCCTTTAACGCTGCCTCTCCTTCTCCCTCAGGAGTGTACAGCCCACCCTCCCTCTCAGCCATCCCAGGCCCTCTGGTGGCCTCAGGAGGGAATGTGTCCCTCTCCTGTAGCTCACAGGGTGCATGGGAGATCTTCCACCTGCTGAAGGAGGGGGGCACTGATGAGCCCCAACACCTGGAATTGAAGTTCCCTGGTGAGAGGAGGCAGGCGCTCTTCCCTGTGGGCCCCGTGAGCACCTCCCATGGGGGGGCCTACAGGTGCTACGTTTCTCCAGCTTCCTACCCGTATGTGTGGTCACTCCCCAGTGACCCTCTGCACCTTCAGGTCACAGGTGAGGGGCCCTGCCCTGCCCCATCTACTTCCTGAGCCCAAATGACTGACCTAAGCCATGTGCCCAGTGGAGCACTGGAGGTGATGGGGGGTGAGTGACACTGGCCTCCTGGAGCCAGACCACAGATGGGAGCCATGGGGGGACCCATGAGAGCCTCATCTCAGGCCCTGGGGCCAATGTGGTGTGTGAATCCCCCTGGTGCCACTGTCCCTTCCTGTCCAGGCGCCTACAGGGAGCCCACCCTCTCAGCCCAGCCAGGCTCACTGGTGCAGCATGGAGACAACCTGACCCTCCGGTGTCGCTCGGGAGCTGGATTTGACACATTCGCTCTGACCAAGGAGGAGGGGCTCACACCTCCCATGCATCTAGATGGGCAGCCCAGCCCCAGCTTCCCCCTGGGCCGTGTGAGCAACACCCATGGGGGTCGGTACAGATGCTATGGTGGATACAATCTCTCCTCCACGTGGTCGGCCCCCAGTCCCCCTCTGGACATCCTGGTCACAGGTGAGGGGCCCACTCCACATATTCTGTCTACTCAGGGTGCTGGGGCCATGGGCACCACTGGGGTGATGGGATCCAGGCAGAAGATAAGGAGCAGAGGCTGAGGTGGGGCTGTGGTCTAGGAACAGGGACCGAGAAAGGGACAGCGAGGGTCAAGGAGATTAAGGACATCCATCAGAGACAAGAGGAGCTAAGAGGAGGTCACACAGAGTCCCAGGAGAGAGGACAGTAGTCCCACAGCTCAGGGTCAAGGGGGCAGGGGGGGGATCTATACAGGTCATGAATTTTTCTCCTGCAGGACTGTACAGGAAACCGTCCCTCTCAGCCCAGCCGGGGCCCTCAGTGTCCTGGGGAGAGAACGTGACCCTGCAGTGTCGCTCTGAAATCTGGTTCGATACCTTCTACCTGTCCAAGGAGGGGTCACCTGCTCCTCCCCAGCCCGTTCGTCTGCAGGACGCAGCTGCACCTTATCAGGTCAACTTCACCATTAGTCCTGTGGCCTCAGACCATGAGGGGACCTACAGGTGCTATGGCTCACTCAGGACCTCCCCCTACCTGTTGTCACACCCCAGTGACCCCCTGGAGCTGCTGGTCTCAGGTGAGGGACCCAGGCTCCATGTCTATTTTGGGGCCAGACCCACAGGTCATTGCCCTGTTACAGGAGAGCTTTGGTCTGGGATGGGGAGGAGGAGCAACAGGAGGATCAGCCACCAGGTGATCCTCCCCACAGCGGATGGAGAAGATGGACAGCCCCATGCCCTCTCCATGTGTTACCGCCACCAGAGGGACAGGGGCAGCACCAGGTGTGTGCAAGTAGGAGACTGAAGAGTTTATTTTTTTAATGTTTATTTTTGAGAGAAAGAGAAGGGGGGAACGCACTTGAGTAGAGGAGGGGCAGAGAGAGAGGGAGACGCAGAATCCAAAGCAGTCTTGGATTCTGGCTGCAGGCTCCAGGCTCTAAACTGTCAGCACAGAGCCCTGTGTGGGGATCGAACTCTCAAGCCTTCGACCTGTGAGATTATGACCTGAGCCGAAGTGGGCCGCCTACCTCCCAGGAGCCCCCAGAGACTGAAGAGATTAAAGGACAAGCTTTGAGGAGAGCAGTGGTCCTGAGGGGAACATGAGGACCATGACCCCACAGGCTTCTTCCTGTTCCAGACAGTATTAGGAGTCTGCAGAGTCTCACCCCCATGGACAATCCTCATTTCTGCTGGGAACAGAGTAGAGGAAACCCAGCCTCCTCAGTCCTAGGCTGAGCTTTGCTTATCCTCTGCACTTCAAATATTTACAGAGGGGTTGTTCCCACAGGACCTGGGTGAACATGTGAAATCTTTCACAAGATTTCAGGGGAGGTGGGAAGTGAAGGGAGGGGTGTCATGTGTGCAGCAGCACCGAGCTCATTGGTGCTCACTGGGTAGTCAGTGTGAGGGGAAATGCATGAGGAAGAAGCCCAGTTGAATACAGAGCAAAGAGCTGACTCCGTCTCTGTCCTTGGTGATGATATCTAGAAAGTAAGAGTGTTGAAAGAGTATGGAAACTGAGTATAGACTTATGGAAACAGGTCCACAATATGAAGGGCAGAGTAGAGGTGTCTCTCATTTTCTGGTCAGGAGGATGGGGGATTCACTGGAAGTCATAACCCAAGTTGAGTCAGTTCAGCCACTCTTCACTGAGACATTGACAAAATCCTATTCATATCTGAGAGTTTGTTCTACCAGCTTCGAAGGCAGAATCCCACCCCGGATTTAAAACACTAAATTGGTTCTGAACTTTGGTGCCAGTGAATTCTGTGGAACGAGTTTCCGGAATTCCTCTCTCTTGGAACTTCAGTAACCACTGACATTCTTGAAAGGAAAGAGGAAAAGGCTGGATTTCTCCCCAGTTTCCCTGAGCACCAGATTGTCAGCTGGATCAGGCCATCCTCTGAAACACCTTTCACAAGATTTCATGTTTCCTATTCTCTCCTCCCATCGAATGGTACCTGGTATTTCTTGATATTTCTATCGTCATTTGATCAAAGCCTATCTCATATCTGTAGATGTCTATGTTTTGTTCATGTGTCCATCTGCATTTTTATTTTGTCATTTGTCTTTATTTTGCTTGTTTCCTACCAGTCTTCATACCTAGAACTGAAGGAATAATTATTTTTTTAATGTTTATTTATTTTTTTTAATTTTATAATAGTTTATTTTCAAATTGGTTTACATATAACACCCAGTGTTCATCCCAACATGTGCCCTTTTTAATGCCCATCACCCCCTCTCCCCCCTCCCTCATCCCCCTCACCCTCAGTTTTTCTTAGTCTTTGAGAGTCTCTTATGTTTTATCTCCCTCCCTCTCTGTGTCTTTTTTTTCTTCCCCCTCTTCCCCTCCCCCTGGTTTATTTATTTTTGAGAGAGGGAGAGACACAGCATGAGCCTTACAGGGGCAGAAAGCAAGGGAGACATAGAATCCGAAGCTGGCTCCAGGCTCTAAGCTGTCAGCACAGAGACCAACGTGGGGCTGGAACTCACAAACCATGAGACCATGACCTGAGCCAAAGTCAGATGCTTAACCAACTGAGCTACCCGGGTGCCCCTGAATGAATAATTAGAAGTGACGTGAGTTATGGTAATCCTTGCTTCTAGGAAAATGCCTAATGTGTGGTATAGAATCCATCATTTATTTTCAAAAAGAATAGATTGATAGTAAAAGAATAGAAAATGCTATGGAAATAATATAGTCACAAGTCAGGGATGATAAGGACCTGGCTGGTGTAAAGGAATGAAAAGGCACCCAGCCTTTCACTCGATCACACTCTTGATTCTCAGAGCAAAATGAAGCCGCAAATGTTTCTTTTTGCCTCCTGATTAAATGGAAGATGAGATGCTGGAGATGCTTCCCTCCAGGCATTGAGATTGGCATTAGTTAGTTTCAGGGACTCCCTGGAGATGAGAAGAGGTAACTTATGCATTCCTATGTCTCCTCAACCACACTCTATGTTCATCTCTCATGAGTAGAGTATTTGAAACCCTCGGACCATCACAAAACAGGCCAGACTCCAAGAAGATGAGTGAGGAGAAATTCTCAGTTATGGGGCTGGGCTGACAGGTTCAAATTCCGTCAATGAATGCAGGTGACTACAGTGGACATGAAGGCATCACAGCATGATTTCAGCCTGTCTTGACCACACAATCACTTTGTCCACATTCTCTAGCCTCAAGCAGCCAAGATTACACAGTAGAGAATCTTGTCTGAATGGATGACCTTTCTGAGTTCCATCAGTTCAGGGCCAACCCTTCGGAAAGCCCAAGACAGGGACAAAGGTGTGGATCTGGAGACCTCCAAAGAGGAGGGTCCAGCCCAGGAGAGGGTGGAAAGAGCAGAGGCCTCCACACTAGGTGTCTCTGATTCTGCAGTTTCAGCAGAGATGAGAGGTAGGTGGGCTGGATGAGGTGTGGGTGAATGATGATCATGAGTAGACGGAGGCCTCCTACTTACCTCCTGTTGCTTCTATATCAGAATGTGAACCATGGTGTCAGCCTCCATGGGACACTCCCCTAGACAAGAGCCTTCCCTCCTGTGGGTACCACTCTGATGCCCCCTGTGCAGACCTGGGGGCCTTTGTGCCACTCGGGGCACAACTGAGACCAGGTGAGGCCATGCAGGCTCCCAGGAGTAATTTAGTCACCTGTTTGCTTTTATAATCTTTTTATTTATTTGTCTATTTTGTGCTTGTTTTTAAAGTTATTTATCATAATTTTTAATTTTATATTTCTAAGAAATCAGTTATTTTTAATGGAGCACTTCTGATTTACTGATAATAATTACATCCATCACAAGAAAATTGAAATCTCACTTCTTCATTTCCAGATTGTATATATCTTCTATTTGCATCAAATGCCACATGATACTGATGTCTATGTAAAATGTTACGAAGGACGTGAAGGCCAATTTAAGGAAAAATCTTTTTTCAGGCAGATTATTTTCAGGCAAACACAGCAAAAATCTCTATTTTCTAAGCATAGAATTACTGACTTATCTATTTCCATTTGTTTTTCCATTACTTCAGGGTTTTATTAGGAAAAAATCATATTTAAGCAATGAATTATGAATTTTTCTCCAGGCAACTGGACATTTCATGAACAATTACATTTTCTCCTTGAATTTGGCTATGGTGAGATACACTGAAAGTTCTGGACTTGTTCTATGATATGTATCATTCAAACATTCTGATAACATATGTCATTCATTCTTATTTTCTTTTTTTAATTTTTTTTAAGGCTTATTTATTTTTGAGAGAAAAACTGAACGCAAGTGGGAAAGGGGCAGAGAGAGAAGGAGACACAGAATCTGAAGCAGGCTTCAAGCTCTGAGCTGTCAGCACAGAGCCTGGCGTGGGACTTGAACTCACAACCCTGATCTGAAGTCAGATGCTTAACCGACTGAGCCACCCAGGCACCCAATTCTTATTTTCTGAATTGTATAAGCTTACTTAAATTTTTCACATGGAGATCTATAAAGCAGTGACCTAAAATTTGTTTTTGTTTTTTGAAATCATTTTTAGGTCAAAGCAGTTAAAATATAGTTGAAGGATTACCTAAATTTTTTGCTCACCCAGTTTTTCTAACCCCACTGATTTTCTCTTTTACTTCTAGCTTTGAGATCAGAACTATGATATCCTTGGTTCTGGAAACTTATATGGAGAGGAGGGACGTTACCTTTTAAGAAAAAATCAAATAATTAGTCCTCTCGCTCTTTGAAATCTTACAGCAGTTTCTAGAGTTCTTCATGGTAGATAGACAGAGAGACACAAGGAAAGAATGAGATGAGTAGGAAGAGGAGAAAGAGGATGAATTGAAGAAGGAAGAGGAGAAGGATGTTGATAATATTGGTGATGGTGATGATGATGGTGGTGATTATGACAGTAGTCACAATCATGATGATGACGGTGGTGTTGATGATAGTAATGATGATGATTGTGATAGTAATGATGATGATGATGATGATGATGATGATTGTAATGATGTTGGTGATGATGCTGAATATGATGGTGGTCATTTTGATAGTGGTCATGATGATGATGACGGTGGTGATGGTGATGATGGTGATAATGATGGTGATGATGTGGAATATGGTGGTAATGGTGATTAATATGATGATAATGGTGGTGGTGGTGGTAACGTTGAAGGTGATAACAATCATGATGATGATGAAGCTGGTGATGATGATGATGATGATGGTAATTATGATGGTGATGATGATCATGGTGGTGGTAATGACGGTGATTGTAGTTATGGTGAGAATGATGATGATGATGGCAGTGATGGTGATTATGGTGATGATGTTGGTGGAGATGATGATGATAATGGTGATGATGGAGCTTCCTTCATCTATCTTGTCACACCTGGCCCATTTCCCATCACCAGGCCCCTCCTACAACCACAGACATGCCTTAGTTCCTTACTGAAGAGCATGCTTAGAACTTTTTGGGGACCTGCTCTTCCTACAGCCTGTGACTCACCTTCTCTAGTCTTCATGTGACTCCCTTCAGTCTCCTTCTTCTATTCATGATTCTGCAGAAATGTCACCTCTAGATGACGACCTCTCTGTGACACTGTTCAGAACTACCTGCATACAAAGACTCACAGAGAATCACAATCTAAGGCAGAAATACCATTTAATGACCCATTGAGTTTCTAATTTTTAAAAAATATTATGAATCTACATATGTATGTATGTGTCACACTGTAAGTATACCTAACTGTATGAAGTTTGCTTTAATGAAAGAAGATATGGATGAGGAATTTGCAGGCAAAGGTTGAAAGGCTGGCCTGGAAGAGATGGAGAGAAGGGAACCTGCCCCAGAGTTTCAACCCTCTGTGCTCCTGAAATTCAGGAGACCAATGCCTCATCCATGGATCCTGGGTTCTCAGCTGTTGAATAAATACAAGCTTTCACAACTACAACTTAGCTTGCATTGTGCTAGGCCCAGAATGAACAGAAGAATACAGGGGTTTGATTGTTTCTGTACTGAGAGTCCAATCTTCTCAATAAAGCTGAGCCCTAGGGGCACAGGAGTCTGTGCTCCAAAAAGTCAGAGGAAAGTCTGAATTCACAAAACACAGGGAGACAGAAATAATCCAATGAGAACAGAGGAAATAGTTAGGGTCTATATAATACTTATATCATGAGAAGTGAGGGAGATAGAAGAACCCATAGCCAAGGGGATACGTTTGAGTTCATTCAGCTTCTCATCTTCCCCCACTTTTTATTGGTTCTCAGAAGCAGCTGACACCATCATCCCACCACAAAACAGGTCAGACCCCAACAGTGGTAAGTAGGAGAACCTCAGCCATGGACTGATGTGGAATGTGAAGTCCTGTCAAGAGGAGGTGGGTGTCTTTGGTGGACATCCAGGCTCAGGACAATTTTGGTCTCCCTGACCTCAGTGACCTCTTTTTCCTCAATTCCTAGCCTCCCACCCCAAAGATTACACAGTGGAGAACCTCATCCGCATGGCCATGGCTGGCTTGATCCTGCTGGTCCTCGGGATTCTGCTATTTCAGGATCAGTACAGAGCCAGAGAGGAATCAAGATGAATCCAGGACGTAGACACAAGAGACAACAATACAACGATCAGTGTACCCTAGAGTTTCTGGAATAGTATGTGGGGCATGTGCCTCGTGAACTGTCTGCAGGTCATTGTGAGGAGGAGGAGTCACCGTTCATGTGCAGGGACAATGCCTGGACACTTCTGTCATTAAACTGTGGACTCTCCTTCCCAACAATCGTTAAGTGGTCTTGACTGGCTCTTGTCTTTCCCTTTTCACTGAATCCAGCTTATATCCCGCATTGTAGATGTCATCCTCACACCTCCATACACCATCACGTTCTGGCACAGTTGTAGGTAACCCATTTTCCTCCATTTCCAATCACCATATACCTTGAGGTCCATGAAGAGGTCTCCACCCCTTCACTTCAGATAATGCAGGCTGTTTTAAAAATCATAAATTGGCTTAAAAGACATAGCCCAAATGAAATAAATCCACAAGATACCAGACAACTTCTGTGCACCATTTCACGTCCATCACACGGCCTGGTGTGCAATGCCTCTGAGAAACCTACTGTACAAAATGCTAGTTTGTGACATTGACTAGTATCTCTGGTGTATATTCTCACTTCATAGGCAACTCCAAGCTGCCACTGTGAGGTCCCTTATGGGGAGCCATGTGCAGAACTGATATCACAAAACAGTACAAGTCAACATAAGATCCCTTTAATGCCACTCTGCTGGGCCCAAAGTACCCAGCATTTTTCCCTGTATTTGATGTGTAACAACTATTTCTACTTCTGTTTATGGCAGTTTCAGTGAAATTACAAGACCAGAGCTCTAGCACATCCAGATGAGATGCAAAGAGGAAAAGCATAGTATCAATTGTGGAAGAGGGACGTGGACACACTACCTAATACATTCCTTGTAGGATCCAAGTTACATGAAATTGAGAGACGGATTATAATTAACTACCTACAAGGAGAGACACACAGCTCTGATCTTTATACATAAACTTTAGAGAAAATGTATACATATGCACCATGGTACACCAAGAACACTGACAAAAGATATTCACATTGACCAAAAATCATGGTCGGATTCATGCACAACCAAGAAAAGAGGAAATACTTACAGTCTAGTAGGATGTACAAAATTGTACATTCTATGTCTGTAAAAATACACCAATAGATTGCAAATGATCATGTATATTTATGTTCAAACATGAGAGTGAAAATGAAAGATTATGAAAACCATGTATTCCATCCTCATTTAATATGATCTTATTTTATTGATAACATCTGTAAAAACCCTATTTCCAAAAAAGTTTGTATTCACAGGTACCTGGGATGAACACTTGAATGTATCATTTAAAGTGACATAATTCAACTGCAAAAATAACCCAGTATATACAGGGATGGATGAAGCAAAGATGGTGCAATACTTACACATGTTAGTTTTGGTTTTTTTAATATGCTGAAAGAGATTTGAAAATACCTAAGTCAATGGAATGGCATCCCAGGATCACAGCTTGGAAGACGGCATGTGGTAAAGTTGAGGATACTCTCCCAGGCAATCTACCAGATCAATTAATTGCCTATCAAAGTCCCAAAGGCCATTTCAACAGAAATGAAAAGGACATGTCTTTAATACAAAGTTTGCAAAATGGGGCGCCTCAGGGGCTCAGTCAGTTCAGTGTCAGACTTCTGCTCAGGTCAGTATCTCATGGTTCATGGGTTCGAGCACCACAGTGGGCTCACTGCTGTCAGCATAGCGCCTCCTTTGATCCTCTGTCCCCCTCTCTCTCTGTCTCTCCCCTGATTGCTCTCTCTCAAATATAAATACACATTTTTTTAAACTTTGCAAAAGACCAACAATGCCCAGAATCTTGAAAAGGATGGTTGAAAAGTCTTCTTCCCCCTGCTCGTGCCACCTGCCGGCATTGTCGGTTCGGGCCTGTAGTGGGGGATCCTGTACTGTTGAGGGTTCCTCTGTGGGGTCAGTGATTGGTGATTCTTGACAGGAAGGTGCAGTGGGACAGCTCCCCCTTCTGGCCTCACATCCTTTTATGTGCGGTGTCCCTGTATTAACCTTCACACTAATCCCGACTGCACCTTGAGACCTTCTGATCCAAACATGAGAGTCAGTTTCAGACACATACACACCCACCTGGGACAGATGCTCATTGCTGATAGCACCAGATTTAGTCTGTTAGAGACCACACAGGGGGTTCCTCAATCCGGACCAAGGGCACTTATTTCAGGTTTTCATCCAGAAACACGGGGCGGGGGGGGAGCTTCAGCTTCCAACCTTCCCCAGGAGGAAAACACTGCCGTCCGTCGTGTGTCCACAAGGATGGAAAATCCTTCCTATGACCCCTCTGTGATCCCAGGCAACAGTGGGAACTTGGTTTTTTCTCTGTTCGCTGCGGTGGTTCTAACTCCAGTTTTGGAAACTTCATTTCCCGTTTCTCTGCATTTGTCCCTGCCTGCATATTTCGGACATACTGTGAGTGGAAATCTTGGCTTTCAGAGCAGACAAGGTCTCCAATGGGTGCATCAACCAGCCAGCTGGCTGCAGAGTCTGACCCCTGGATGCCATCACGTCATCAGGACCCAGCCCAGGCCCATCTACCTGGTCTGGAAACTCACAGTGACTCTTCACTCCCATGCACCTGGTGCCAAATCGCCACGACCACCCTGGGGTTTGTAGTTCAGGACAAAATGCTTCAGATAAGGAAACTGAGGCTCAGAGAGAGGACATTACCACCCAAGGTCATGTTGACAGTGGATGATCCCGGAATATTTTGGTGAAGATGTTTTCCTTCAAAATGTGAGCTCTACCCCAAATAAATGTTTACCGGCAGGACCCCAGAATGGCTAGGACAGCTTTGCCCCAGGAACGAGGGGAACTGAGGATACAAGGGTAATTCGTAGGCGTGTTCTCAGGAAGGGGTGGGTGGATGAGGACACAGGAAAATAGAGAAGTCCACAAAGGCTGAGCTAGAAAGACAGCCCACAGTCCGGGGCCAAGAGATGGTTTGTGTTTCCTTCCCTGTTTCCCTGTATTTCTCCTCTGTGTGCATCACCACGATGACCTTGACCTGAGCCATGCAGAAATGTCACAGGTGTGTCTGCACTGACATGAGGCTGCAAAGAAGCAGGAACCCTTATCCCTAGCAGCATCTCAGGGGCCTGGGGACCCATGTGTGGGGAGGACCCACAGGGATGTGCTGAGAATGAAGACCCCATAGGGGAGGCTCTGGGAGGGACAGACGAGCCCTGGTCTCCTCACCTGGACAGGACATCTCAGGAAGCATTGGTCCACCTGCTGCACCGCCATGGACACCAGAGTTGGGCCACTGGGGACAGGTTGTTCCCCTTTCTGTGGGACTGCAGATGTGATAACCCCATGACCAGGTGACCAGCATCAGAGTGGCCACACCCTGTGCTTCTATATGTCCTGCAAGCACCTACGTCCCTCCCTCTGCACAGCCGGGGCCAGATGAAGGAGATGCCATGACCCCCACCCTCACGGCCCTGCTTCTCTTTGGTGAGACCTCAGGAGGGTAGGGTACGCCCTAGTCTGGGATGGACCAATGTCACAACCAGGCCCTGGGCTGTCAGAGACCTCACATGAGGAGGGGTTCTGCTCAGGACTCAGGCAAACCTCTCACAGGGACTATCTTCCAGGACTGAGCATGGGCCCAGGAGCCGAGTGCAGTCAGGTGAGTCTGTCCTAGGGTTCCCATTCCACCACCACATGGGGGACAGGGGTCGCCCACCAGGCAGATGGAGATGGAGTTCTGGGCAGATGGAGGGGGGACGTCTGGGGGTTTGGGGCTGAGCTGGAAACTGGGGGTGGGGAATGTGTTGTAATCCAGCCTCTGTTGCCTTCCAGGGACCCTCTCCAAACCCACCATCTGGGCTGAGCCTGGCTCTGTGGTCCCCTGGGGTAGCGCTGTGACCATCTGGTGTCAGGGGACCCTGGAGGCCCAGGTGTTCTTTCTGGATAAAGAGGAACACTTAGGGTCCTGGGATACTCATTTCCCAAAGAAGCCTGGGGACAAGGCCAAGTTCTCCATCACATACATGACAGATGAAGATGCAGGACGATATCGCTGTCGCTGTCGAACACCCCCTGGTTTGACAGAGGACAGCAACCCCCTGGAGCTGGTGGTGACAGGTGCGACCCCCCTCAGGGTCCCAGGCTCCTGCTCTGCCCTCAGGGAGGGGGTCTGCTCTCAGAGTGTCTCCCTCTCACAGCCCAGCCCTGGAGATACCGTGGGGGGATCTGAGTCCTATTTCACACGCCTCCTCCTCCTCTCCTAGGTTTTCAGGGCAAACCCAGTCTCTCAGTCGTGCCAAGCTCCGTCGTGACCTCAGGAGGGAAGGTGACCCTCCAGTGTGCCTCATGGATAGCATTTGACAAGTTCGTCCTGATGAGGGAAGGAGAACCCAGGCCCTCCTCAACCCTGGACTCCAGAGAAACATCAGTGGGCAGTTCCAGGCCCTGTTTCCTGTGGGCCCCGTGACCCCCAGCCTCAGGTGGACATTCAGATGCTATGGCTATGACAGCAACAGCCCCACATGTGGTCATTCTCCAGCGATCCCCTGGAGCTCCTGGTCTCAGATGAAGGATCTGACCCTATACCTTCTGTGTCCTGATGATCTATTCAGGGCTCTGTCCTCAAGAGTTACCTGGGCTGGGATGGGAAAGAGGAGGGCTCTGAAGGAGGGTCACACCAAGGGAGAACTCCCCTTCGGTAGGTCAACAGAGGCCCTCTCACACCTGCCCACCCTTGGTCCCTCTCCTGGGTCTAAAGACACCAGGTGAGCAGCAGGAGGGTCTTGGGGAGGCTACAGAGCAAGTGTAGAAGTCTGAGTGAAATGGGGACTCCTGGGTCAGCCCCAAACCCCACACACAGAATCAACTCAAGACTGGTGTGCTACTGGGGTCTGTTTGGGCTCCATTTGAGCACAGATCACCCAAGATCAGTTCTGAGAGCCCCTCAGAGGATCTAACGTCCCCTCAGATACTCAGACACAACCTCGTGTCTCAGGGGGACTGAGTGTCCAGTAGAGATACCTGGGTGACCACATGTGTCCAGGGGCTCTGAGGCTGGGCCATGGGGTGAGATGAGAGGAAGAGTTTGAACAGAGACGGGGTCTCTAAGGGCAGCCTCAGCCCCCTACTCAACTGCTTCCCTTTTCCCCAGGATCCTCTGGTGACCCGGGCGCCCCCCGCCACAGATCCCAACTCAACAGTGGGTGAGTCACAATGGCTTCTGTCTAAGGGCTTTTCTCCCAGTGTTTTAGAGATGCCAGGGCGACCACCAGGTTCCATGGGCTCTGAGGCCGGAGGGAGGAGGCGTGGGGTGGTCATGGCAGAGGGAGAGGGTGGGGTCCAGCTGGGGGAGGGGCAGCCAGGGTGCACTGGGAAGCATGGCACTCGACCACCTCACCTCCCTGTCCTTTGATTATGACATATGGGGAGTGATTTGATTATGATATAGGGGGTGGAATTAACTGAGGAGGGGTCTCAGTGCTCCCTGAGGTGGTGATTCGGGGCAAGACCCTGGTCCTAGGTGAAGACCTAGTCCTCCCTCTCCCTGTCCTCTCTGAGCAGAAAAGGACAGCTTGGGATCCTGTCTACAGAAAATTCTGAGGCAGGATGCAATAAAGGGATCACAAGAGGCAGTTCCACAGAGGAGGGTCCACCCAGGAGAGCCGGAATAGGCGGGACCTCCCACCAGGGGAATCCCCATCCCTGCAGTCTCCAACAGGGCTGAGGAGAGAGAGGCATGGACTTAGATACGTTGACCCTGAGAGGAAATGAGGTTGGACTGAGGTTACAAGGCAGAGGTCCCACCCACTTACCCCCTGGTGTCTCTGGATCAGAAGCAGGGTATTGGCTGCTGGCCAGGGACAGGAGCAGGGTAGCTGCTCACCTGGAAGGCAGGCAGGACAAACGAGGATGCCCTGTGGGGCTGAGTCTTCGTGGGCTCAGCTCTCCTGGGAGATGGCGCTTCTAAGAAAGGTGATCCCTGTCTGAAAATGGAGGCTGGCCAGCAGTGATCTCATTTCCGGCCTCCCACTGTCCTGCGTCTCCCTGGAACTCGGACCTGCGAAGGTTCAGAGAGCCATGGGAGATGCAGGTGCATGCGATTTTGTGCATCGGCCTGGGTCTCAGCAGAGCAGGAAGAAGTCCCAGTACGATGGAGACAAGAGGATTAGGAAATTCCCATTGATTTAGCATCTCAGTTCCTCCTCATCCCACATAAAATCGTGGGAGTGTGTACTAGAAACCACCCAGCCCTTGTCAGCACACCACAATTTCTAGGCCCCCAGCCCAGCCAGGTTTGCAGAATGTGTGCGATACAGGATAGAGGGTAGGTGGGTTTGCAGCACTTGGTGTCCAGGCCTGACTTGGAGCACAGAGAGGATGCTGGGTTGGGAATCTGGGACAGTCATAGAGGGCAGACAGACACCCTGTTGGCAGCTCGTATTTCCCATTTCCAAGAGACCCTGAGGATGGAGCCTCTCACCCACACCTGAGGAGGTCCCCGAGCCCTCTCATACCTTGACGAGAGCTGCGCAGGCCAAAGTGGGATTTACTGTGAGTGCAGGTGCAGCCCCCACAAGACAATCCCCTAAAGAGAAGCCTTTCCACCTGTGGGCACCACTCTGCTGCCCCTGTGCTCACCTAGGGGCCTCCGTGCCACTCAGGACACACCTGAGACCAGGTGGGGCTGTGCATGGCTCCCGGGAGTCCCCGGGGAGGCTGCACAGCTCTTCCATGGGCCGTTCTGGTCCTCTCTGCATTATGCGTGGAAGCTTGTCCAGGGTCACTCTGCCTGCTTCTCAGAGCTTTCAACGATCCTTGAAGATATAAATGTACAGTATGAGGATGTATGACTTAAAAATTAAAAAAAAATTCTCCTATTTCATTAGGATTAGATGAAACGTATATATTCGTTATGGAGAATAACTTATGATTATTAAGTTTTCTTTTATGCAAATACTTAGAAATGAGGTTTATAAATGATGCAGACACATTCTAAAATTGTATTCATTATTTTGTCTACACTCAAAGCTTAAAAGTTGTTCAACTACTTTATTTATTTTTTAGTACATTTTTTTCTTTATACTTTCTAAGTGAAATAAGTCAATCAGAAAAAGACAGATACCATATGTTTCCAAGAATAGGTGGACTTTGTGAGACTAAGCAAAAACCAAGGGGAGGGGAAGAGGGGAAAGAAAAAAAAGACACAGAGAGGGAGGGAGATAAAACATAAGAGACTCTCAAAGACTAAGAACTAACTGAGGGTGAGGGGGATGGGGGGGGGAGAGGGGGTGATGGGCATTAAAAAAGGGCACATGTTGGGATGAATACTGGGTGTTTTATGTAAACCAATTTGAAAATAAACTATTATAAATGAAAAAATAAATAAATAAATAAATAAATAAATAAATAAATAAATAAATAATATATACTTTCTAAATAATAGTTAAGTATAGATAACAATGATACTGGTTTGGTTAAATTAATTTTATATTCTTTTAGTCTCTTAGTACAGATTCTCCACCTTTCAGTTGCTTTGCAACTGATCTCCTTTGATTTACTGATAATAATTTTATCAAACTCAAGAAAAATGGAAACTCACCTCTTTATTTCCAGATCGTGCACCAATTTTATTTACAGCAAATACCTTATAATAATGATGACAAAGTAAGACATTAATACAAAACTGAGTGTTGCTTTAAGAATATAACTTCATTGATGTCGCTAATTATTTTAAGGCAAACACATAAAAAATCTATGTATTTATGCATATAGCGATGCTAACCTGTCATTTCAGTCCATTTTTCTGTTACATTCGGGTTTTATTAGAAAAAAATGTTTTCTTTTTTTTCTAATGTTTATTTTTGAGAAAGAGAGAGACAGAGGACAAGTGGGGAAGGGGCAGAGAGAGAGGGAGACAGAATCCCGAGCAGGCTCCGGGACCCGAGTTGTCAGCACAGAGCCCGATGCAAGGCTCAACCCATGAACCATGAGATCATGACCTGAGCCAAAGTCGGAAGCTTAACCGATTGGTCCACCCAGGAACCCCAGAAAAACATTCTTACTTAATATAAATTAGGAATTATTTCTGGGCTTGTCCAATTGCAGGCTTATTCTTTTAAATTTATAGCCCCAGTAAGATACATTTAAAAGACTTCTTGGTATCAAAAATTTGTATACTAGCTCATTGAATGATATCTATTCTTCATTTATACTCTGTGAATTCTATAAGCTTATTTAGAATTTTCACATGGAGACATATAATTAGATTGATGTATAATATTTTACCTTGTTGCTTTTTATGTGAAATGGATTAAAATAGGTTTGCAGGATTACCTAAGTATGTGCTCACCAGTTTTACAGCAATACTGATTTTCTCTGTTCTTTATGGCTTTGAGGCCAGAAGTGTGACTTCCTTGGTTCTGGACATTTATATGGACAGGAGAGAGGTTGTCCTCAAAGATAAAAATCAAATGACTAGTGTCCTCCCTTGGAACCTTATATTAGTTTTCAGAGTTATGACCAACAAACAGACAGAGTGGAGAAAAGGAGAAGGAAGAAGAAGAGGAGGGCGGTGGGGATGATGGTGGTGGTACTATTGATGATGGTGGTGGTGATGATATGATGATGGTGGTGATGGGGATGGTGATGGTGATGATGGTGGTGGTGACGATGGTGGTGATGGTGATGATGATGGTGGTGGTCGTCGTGGTAACAGTGATGATATTGGTGACGATGATGATGATGAAGATGATAATTATGGTGATGGTGGTGATGATGATGCTGATGGTAGTGATAATGGTGATGATGGTGATGGTGACAGTGAAGATGATGGTGGTGATGGTGATGATGGTGGTGATGATGATGATGATGGTGGTGGTCGTCATGGTAACAGTGGTGATAATGGTGATGATGATGAAGATGATAATGATGGTGATGGTGGTGACAGCGATGATGATGGTGGTGGTGATGACGGAGAACCCCTCATCTATCCTGTCACACCTGCCCCATCTCCCATGTACCAGGGCCCCCCCACCCCAACTCCTTGTTCTCCTCCGGACCCTCCTACAACCACAAACATGGCTTCATTTACTTCTGAAGAGCAAGCTTAGATCTTTCTGGGGACCTGATCTTCACCCACATCTTCTCCGGGTCTTCACATTGCTTCTCTCAACCTCTTTCTCCTATTCAGGAATCAACTTAAATGTCCTCTCCAAGTGCGGCCCTCACCCTGACATTGTTCAGACATGCCTCATTCCTTCCTAGGGCATTTCAAGTAATTAACCCAACCTGGGTTGTATGCATTGAATTATCTCTCTCTCTATCTCTCAATATATTCATATATATCACTATATATATTTTTATATATTTATGGCCAACCCCTGTTTCATAAACGCTGGGTCTTGACTTGTTGAAAAAAATAAGTTCTCCTATCCACAAGAGGTAGCTTAGGTGCTCAGAATAAACACAGAGAATACAAGAGCTCAAGTACTTCTGTATTGAGAGACGATTTATCTCACTAAATTCTGAGCTAGAGGACACGGGAAGACTCTGCTCCAAACAAACCCAGAAGCAAACTCTAAATTCAGAAAAGACAGGGTGACTGAGATAATCCATTAAGAACAGAGAGGATCCTTCTATAACAGAGAGAGTGTCCATTAAGGACTGCATCACAGCTATAGCATGAAAACAAAGGGAGGTATAAGAACACACAGCCTGCGGGACAAATTTAAGTGTCATCAGAAACTCATCTTTCTCCACTCTTTTATGGCTCTCAAGAGCAGCTGACATCATCAGCCCATCCCAAAACAAGTCAGACCACAACACTGATGAGTAGGAAAAATATCTCAGTTATGGAAGTGGTGTGAAGGGTGAAATCCTGTCATGGAGAGGTGGGTGCCCTGGGTGGACACCCAGGATCTGGGATGATTTGGGTCTCCCTGACCTCAGTGACCACTTTGTCCTCAATTCCTAGCCTCCCACACCAAAGATTACACAGTGGAGAATCTCATCCGCATGGCCATCGCTGGCTTGATCCTGGTTGCCCTCGGGATTTTGCTCTTTCAGGATCACTCCAGTCAGAGAGGAATCCAAGATGCAGCCCGGAGGTAAATTCAAGAGAGAACAGTGCAACAATGAGAACGGCAGAGTCTGGAAAAAAACACATCTTGTGTGCCCAGGAAGTTCTGGAAGATAATGCAGGGTACGTGCTGTGGCAACTGTCAACATTCTGTGATGCCCAGACCAGGCCTCATCCTCCGTGACATCATCTCCAACCTCCCAGGACTTCTTCCACATACCACACAATATAGAGGTCAAGTGTATATCTTTTGTCCTCATTTATTTGACACCCATCACATTCCCAAGGCTAGTAGTGATCAGAGAACAGTATCCATGTGAATTCAGCACATACTTTAGTTTTCATGCTTGGTACATTGTTTGAAATATAGTTGACTTTTGTATATATTCCTTGCCAGGATGGATGGATTCAGGATTGATTATAAATGGAAAGACAGACAGAAAAGTTTACTTCTACACAAACATACACAGCAATCTGCAATAAATTAACTCAGCACCCTCCCTGGCTGCCTTCACCTTGAATTTCTTTAATTTTGGTCCCTTGCTCAGTCCTGGTACAAAGATTTCCTCTTTTGCATCCCACTCACAGAGACTTAGCAAAAAAGTAGTGAACTAACACGAGCCAATCAAACACAAAGCAAACTGTAGAGCCAAGGTCTCCTACATGACTTGTGGGGCAGCATAGAAAATGAACAGGCAGACAGAGAGGGAGGAAAACCATAAGAGACTTTTAAATAGAGAATAATCTAAGGGTCGCTGGAGGGGAGGTGGGTGGGGAATGGGATAAACGGGTGATGGGTACTAAGGAGGGCACTAGTTGAGATGAACACTGGGTGTTATATGTATGTAATCACTGGGTTCTACTCCTGAAACCAATACTACACTCTGTGTTAACTAGCTTGAATTTAAATAAATAAACTTAAAAAAAGAAAGATGCATTGTCCAAAGAAAGAAAGAAAATGAACAGGCAGTACCCCACATTCAAATACCAACGTGGTGACTGTCGAGCGTGAGCCGAGTTGGGAACCGTGTCTGATCACCCAGGTCACCACCTACACATCCATATCTGCACAGAGCAGAGGCCAGCTGGTTATTGCCTACAGCAGTAGAGACCAGCATTTTGTGATGTGTCCCAGGTGCCAGGGTCTGCGCTGGGTGCTGCACACACCCCATTGCTGAGTCTTCACCAGAGAACTGTTAGGTAAGGGTCATCTCCTCCCTTATAGAGATGGCCTCAGGCTCATGAAGTAATTGCTCAAAATACTCTGGATTGGAGCAATTGTCTACAGATAGGTCTGTTTCCAATTATCTGCCCATTCCACCTCACTGATTCCACCTTGGAATAAAGCACAACAACATCCTGGAGCAGAAATTTGTGAAAAGGGTAGATCTCATGGTAAGTGCTCTTACCACAATGAAGAACAAAAAAGAAAACGGAATTGCACACAGGTGATCGAACAGACACTTATGTAAGTATGTTCATAGAAGGACTCAAAAGACAAAAGTGAAACAATCCAAAGGTCCAACGACTGAGAAGAATAAACAAACAAACATTAAAAAAAAAAAACCTGTTAATTGCCTCCAACTAGTGCTTCGTGCAAAGCAGGAGACAGAATCCACAGTCTAGAGAAAGAGCTCATTGTCTGGGGGACAAGACTGCACAGAAGCAGGAATGACTCAGGTTTTGATGGACAGAAGGTGTTGCTGTCACAGGAAGAGAAAGTCAGAGGAAATGTGAGAGAAACAAACCCACAAACCCAAGCCCAGATCCAGGGGGTGGTTCCCTCTGCGAGTCACCGAACCACATGATAACATGCTTTCCATCCTTCTCCTCTTGGGGTCACCCACACAATGACAGCCCCATTAGGTCCTCCGATCAACAGAGGCGGGTGTGGGACACCTCTCAAATCATCCCTCCCTTCCATGTCTCACACGATGACAATCCAGACAGTTCTGCCCCAGAACCCTCCTTCCATGACCGCATCCAGCACCACAGTGAAGAGTAGTCAAAGACTCCAGATGTCATGTTGGAGCCACCATATCAGCTCCCTTCTGGTCCCCACTCCTGGCCTCACCCCCGATGAAGTGTTTTATTCTCATGACCCCAAACCTACCTGTCGCCGACCCTCCCCTGCACACACGACCTGCCCACCTGTCTCCTCCGTGCTCCCATGAGACCCATGTCTCTACACATGACCCTCCATGTGGTGACACCAGGCTGAGCTAACCTCTCCAGCCCCAGCAGGGCCCACTCCTCCCCACAAGCACACTCCCCTCAGTTCACCCTTCCCTCCTCAGACACCACACACATGTTATATAACCCACAGTTATAACTACACATGTCTTCCCAGTATGTGTTCGCTGAGCACATCTGCACAGAGCAGACTCCTCCCAAACCTCCAAAGCCGTGAAAACAACAAAGAATTCTCATGCCTCTCCCCACTCAACTGTGAATGTATTTGTTACAGGTGTTATGTGAGTGGATCCCAGAACCCACACCATGTAGAATTCGGATCAGCACATCTCGTCGTGGTGAGACTAAGGTCAGAGTATTACCACTGCTGACTATCAACACCATCTCCTATGTGACATGAATCTCCAGGGCCCGGTGCCATGATTGGGTGTGGTAACTACTCACTTAATGTTAATCGATTGACAGGAAGGTGGAAGAAAGGAAGAAAATTTGCATTTACGGAACCAGGAAAGGGAAGTGTCTCATCCAGATAACACAGCCTCTGTAAGAGGCACAGACAGAACTGGAACTGAAATTGAACTGGCTACCAGGCCTGGCTCTCCCTTCCCCACCTCGTATCCCAGGGAGCAGGCAGAAGTGGGGTCTGGTGAGACTCACATCTGGTCTGAAATGACACAGGACCTCTGCTGTTAGGCCATCCTTCAGGGAGAGTAGAGCAAGGACTCTGAGAGGCTGTTCCCCTTCCTGGGAGACCACCTACCCATGGCCGTGAACCCGTGACAGAGAACACGGAGCCTGGACTGTCACACCCTGTGCATGTGTCTGTCCTGCAGACTCTGAGGACTTTTAAGCTGTCTGTGCTGCCGGGACCATGGGAGGAAGCATCAGGACCCTGGCCCTCACTGCCCTTCTGTGCCTTGGTGAGCTTTCTGGACAAGAGGAGGGATGGTTCACCCTCCCTCCTGTCCCCCACGTCCTGGTCCCTGAGAGACCCCAGGACTAGGGAGGCACATTGTGGGCAGGACTTCTGCGGGAGGAGTGTGCTCAGCCCCAGACTGGTCCCCGTGGTCAGTGGACCGGACCAGGCCTAGAGTAGCTACATGGTGGGTGAGGGGACACCCTCACAGGGAACTCTCTTCCAGGGCTGTGTCGGGACCCGTGGGACCAGGTGCAGGCAGGTGAGTGCTCCCAGACCTTCTGTTCCCACCCAACAACCCCCCGGGCAGGTGGGGGACAGAGAGGGTCTGGGCTGAGGGTGACCAGGCTGGGAGGGGCCTTGGGGTGACATGTGGGAAACAGGGGAGAAGGTCACCCTTGCAATTCCCCATCTGATTCCTTTCCAGCATCCCTCCCCAAACCATCCATCTGGGCTGACCCCGGCCCCAACGTCATCATTGGGAGCCCTGTGACCATTTGGTGTCAGGCGTCTCTGCAGGCTGATGTCTACTATCTATATAAAGAGAGGGTCCCTGAACCCATGCTCATGAAGATCTCACAGGATTCCAGCAACAAGGCCTGTTTCTCCTTTGAACTCATGAGCTCCTACGATGCAGGGCGATACCAGTGTGAATATCACAGCAGGAACAGCAGGTCAGAGCGGAGTGACCTCCTGCCCCTGGTGGTGACAGGTAAGACAGGAGCTGGCCCCTCCCCCTGGGGACCCTCCTCCAGGTGGAAGGGAACAGAGTGTGGCCTGAGGGGGACTCTGGCTCACAGTCTACACTGGGGTATGTGGGGTGATGGCCCCTTTAACACTGCCTTTCCTTCTCCCTCAGGAGTGTACAGCCCACCCTCCCTCTCAGCCATCCCAGGCCCTGTGGTGGCCTCAGGAGGGAATGTGTCCCTCTCCTGTAGCTCACTAGGTGCATGGGAGACCTTCCGTCTGCTGAAGGCGGGGGGAGCTGACGAGCCCCGACACCTGGAATTGAAGTTCCCTCGTGAGAGGAGGCAGGCGCTCTTCCCTGTGGGCCCCATGAGCACCTCCCATGGGGGGGTCTACAGGTGCTACGTTTCTCCAGCTTCCTACCCGTATGTGTGGTCACTCCCCAGTGACCCTCTGCACCTTCAGGTCACAGGTGAGGGGCCCTACCCTGCCCCATCTACTCCTGGGCCCAAATGACTGACCTAAGCCATGTGCCCATTGGAGCCCTGGAGGTGATGGGGAGTGAGTGACACTGGCCTCCTGGAGCCAGACCACAGATGGGAGCCATGGGGGGACCCATGAGATCCTCATCTCAGGCCCTGGGGCCAATGTGGGATGTGCCTCCCCTTGGTGCCACTGTCCCCTCCCATCCAGGTGCCTACAGGGAGCCCACCCTCTCAGCCCAGCCAGGCTCAGTGGTGCAGCGTGGAGACAACCTGACCCTCCAGTGTCGCTCGGAAGCCGGATTTGACACATTCGCTCTGATCAAGGAGGAGGGGCTCACACCTCCCATGCGTCTAGATGGGCAGCCCAGCCCCAACTTCCCCCTGGGCCGCGTGAGCAACGCCCATGAGGGTCGGTACAGATGCTATAGTGGATACAACCTCACTTCCACGTGGTCAGCCCCCAGTGCCCCCCTGGACATCCTGGTCACAGGTGAGGGGCCCACTTCCCATATTCTGTCTACTCAGGGTGCTGGGGCCATGGGCACCTCTAGGGGTGATGGGATCCAGGCAGAGGGTCAGGAGCAGAGGCTGAGGCGGGGCTGTGGTCTAGAAAGGGACAGTGAGGGTTGAGGAGATAAAGGACACCCATCAGAGAGACAAGAGGAGCTAAGAGGGGGTCACACAGAGTCCCAGGAGAGAGGACAGTAGTCCCCCAGCTCAGGGTAAAGGGCATGTGAGGAGGGGGCAGATCTATACAGGTCATGATTTTTCTCCTGCAGGACTATACAGGAAACCATCCCTCTCAGCCCAGCCAGGGCCCTCTGTGTCCTGGGGAGAGAACATGACCCTACAGTGTCGCTCTGAAATCTGGTTCGATACCTTCTACCTGTCCAAGGAGGGGTCACCTGCTCCTCCCCAGCAGGTTCGTCTGCAGGACGCAGCTGCACCTTATCAAGTCAGCTTCAGCATTTGTCCTGTGACCTCAGACCATGAGGGGACCTACAGGTGTTATGGCTCACTCAGGACCTCCCCCTACCTGTTGTCACACCCCAGTGACCCCCTGGAGCTGCTGGTCTCAGGTGAGGGGCCCAGACTCCATGTCTATTTTGGGCCCAGACACTTGGGTCATTGCCCTGTTACAGGAGAGCTTTGGTCTGGGATGGGGAGGAGGAGCAACAGGAGGATCAGCCACCAGGTGATCCTCCCCACAGCGGATGGAGAAGATGGACAGCCCCATGCCCTCTCCATGTGTTACCACCACCAGAGGGACAGGGGCAGCACCAGGTATGTGCAAGTAGGAGACTGAAGAGTTTAAAGGACGAGCTTCGAGAAGAGCAGTCGTCCTGAGGAGGACATGAGGACCACAACCCCACAGCCTCCTTCCTGTTCTAGACAGCATTAGAAGTCTGCATGGACAGACTCATTTCTGCTGGGAACAGAGTAGAGGAAACCCAGCCTCCTCAGTCCTAGGCTGAGCTTTGCTTATCCTCTGCACTTCAAATATTTACAGAGCGGTTGTTCCCACAGGACCTGGGTCCAGAGGAGGTGGGAAGTGCAGGGAGGGGTGTCATGTGTGCAGCAGCACTGAGCTCATTGGTGCTCACTGGGTAGTCAGTGTGAGGGGAAATGCATGAAGGAGAAGCAGCCCAGTTGAATGCAGAGAAGAGCTGACTCTGTCTCTGTCCTTGGTGCTGATATCTAGAAAGTAAGAGTATGGACCTATGGAAATAGGTCCACAATATGAAGGGCAGAGTAGAGGTGTCTCTCATTTTCTGGTCAGGAGGATGGGGGATTCACTGGAAGTCATAACCCAAGTTGAGTCAGTTCAGCCACTCTTCACTGAGACATTGACAAAATCCTATTCGTATCTGAGAGTTTGTTCTACCAGCTGTCAAAGGCAGAATCCCATCCCGGATTTAAAACGCTAAATCGGTTCTGAACTTTGGTGCCAGTGAATTCTGTGGAATGACTTTCCGGAATTCCTCTCTCTTGGGACTCCAGTAACCACTGACATTCTTGAAAGGAAAGAGGAAAAGGCTGGATTTCTCCCCAGTTTCCCTGAGTACCAGATTGTCAACTGAATCAGGCCATCCTCCGAAACACCTTTCACAAGATTTCATGTTTCCTATTCTCTCCTCCCATCGAATGGTACCTGGTATTTCTTGATATTTCTATCGTCATTTGATCAAAGCCTATCTCATATCTGTAGATGTCTATGTTTTTGTTCATGTGTCCATTTGCATTTTTATTTTGTCATTTGTCTTTATTTTGCTTGTTTCCTACCAGTCTTCATACCTAGAACTGAAGGAATCATTATTTTTTTAATGTTTATTTATTTTTGAGAGAGGGAGAGACAGAGCATGAGCTGGAGAGGGGCAGAGAGCGAGGGAGACATAGAATCCTAGGCAGGCTCCAAGCTCTAAGCTGTCAGCACAGAGCCCAACGCGGGGCTGGAACTCACAAACCATGAGACCATGACCTGTGCCGAAGTCAGATGCTTAACCAACTGAGCTACCCGGGCGCCCCTGAATGAATAATTAGAAGTGACATGAGTTATAGTAATCCTTGCTCCTAGGAAAATGCCTAATATGTGGTATAGAATCCATCATTTATTTTCAAAAAGAATAGATTGATAGTAAAAGAATAGAAAATGCTATGGAAATAATGTAGTCACAAGTCAGGGATGATAAGGACCTGGCTGGTGTAAAGGAATGAAAAGGTACCCAGCCTTTCACTCGATCACACTCTTGATTCTCAGAGCAAAATGAAGCCGCAAATGTTTCTTTTTGCCTCCTGATTAAATGGGAGATGAGATGCTGGAGATGCTTCTTTCCAGGCATTGAGATTGGCATTAGTTAGTTTCAGGGACTCCCTGGACATGAGAGAAGAGGTAACCTATGCATTCCTATGTCTCCTCAACCACACTCTATATTCGTCTCTCATGAGTAGAGTATTTGAAATCCTCGGACCATCGCAAAACAGGCCAGACTCCAAGAAGATGAGTGAGGAGAAATCCTCAGTTATGGGGCTGGGCTGACAGGTTCAAATTCCGTCAATGAATGCAGGTGACTACAGTGGACATGCAGGCATCACAGCATGATTTCAGCCTGTCTTGACCACACAATCACTTTGTCCACATTCTCTAGCCTCAAGCAGGCAAGATTACACAGTAGAGAATCTTGTCTGAATGGGTGACCTTTCTGAGTTCCATCAGTTCAGGGCCAACCCTTCGGAAAGCCCAAGACAGGGACAAAGGTGTGGATCTGGAGACCTCCAAAGAGGAGGGTCCAGCCCAGGAGAGGGTGGAAAGAGCAGAGGCCTCCACACTAGGTGTCTCTGATTCTGCAGTTTCAGCAGAGATGAGAGGTAGGTGGGCTGGATGAGGTGTGGGTGAATGATGATCATGAGTAGACAGAGGTCTCCTTCTCACCTCTTGTTGCTTCTATATCAGAATCTGAATCATGGTGTCAGCCTTCATGGGACACTCCCCTAGACAAGAGCCTTCCCTCCTGTGGGTACCACTCTGATGCCCCCTGTGCAGACCTGGGGGCCTTTGAGCCACTCAGGGCACAACTGAGACCAGGTGAGGCCATGCAGGCTCCCAGGAGTAATTTAGTCACCTATTTGCTTTTATAATCTTTTTATTTATTTGTCTATTTTGTGCTTGTTTTTAAAGTTATTTATTATAATTTTTAATTTTATATTTCTTTTTTTTTTTCACGCCATAAGTTTATTTACAAACATATCAAGTATGTTGAATTCAAGAGTTTGATTCATTTTTCAGAGACATTGTATCTCTTAAAATGCTCCTTTCCACATCTGTTTAATGGATTAATTAAAACATCCTTATTTCTTAAGCTGTTGGTGTCTTACTATACGAAAAGGTTCAGCAAATTCAGATCCAAAGTACACAGTCATCATATTAGTTACTGCCACTTGTTTTCCACTGAAAATGGCAAATCCTTCCCTGGGCCCGCCTCACAGTGGCTCCTACAGATTATAGGGATTGTCTCTCTCTGGATCCTCAGTCCCAACATAGTGATGTTGGAAGTTTGTAAAAGATGCAGAGACCCAAGATGAAAGGAATGGCCTCAATATATTTTTTCCTAATATCTAGCATGGTAAGATAGCTGTATCCATTTATTCATCCCTTTATTATTCAACAAATATTTTTGAGTACTACTCTATGTCTGGCACCGGGCTAGGCTCTAGGGATATAGCAGAGAAGAAAACAGTAAAAATTGCCACCCTTAAGGGGTTTATGATTTTATGTAACAAGACGGTCTATTTAAGTGGGACCCATATAAGTAAACTTATGGGGGGAAAAAGATTTGTACTGTGGCTTTGAATCTCTCTTCCCTGGAAATTTGTCTGTGTCATCTCTTCTTTTACCTGTTTCTTTTTTTTTTTTTTTTTTTTGTTATAATAGTTTATTTCCAAATTGGTTTACATATAACACCCAGTGTTCATCCCAACATGTGCCCTTTTTAATGCCCATCACCCCCTCTCCCCCCTCCCTCATCCCCCTTACCCTCAGTTTTTTCTTAGTCTTTGAGAGTCTCTTATGTTTTATCTCCCTCCCTCTTTGTGTCTTTTTTTTCTTTCCCCTCTTCCCCTCCCCCTGGTTTTTGCTTAGTTTCACAAAGTCCACCTATTCGTGGAAACATATGGTATCTGTCTTTTTCTGACTGACTTATTTCACTTAACATAATACCCTCCAGTTCCATCCATCTTGCTACACATGGCCAGATTTCATTTTTTCTCATTGCCACGTAGTAGTCCATTGTATATAAGTACCATAACTTCTTTATCCATTCGTCAGTTGATGGGCACTTGGTCTCTTTCCATGATTTGGCTATTGTCGAAAGTGCTGCTATGAACATTGGGGTACACGTGGTCCTATGCATCAGCATTCCTGTGTCTCTTGGGTAGATTCCTAGCAGGGCTATTGCTGGGTCATAGGGTAGCTCTATTTTCATTTTTTTAATTTTATATTTCTAAGTAATCAGTTATTTTTAATGGAGCACTTCTGATTTACTGATAATAATTACATCCATCACAAGAAAATTGAAATCTCACTTCTTCATTTCCAGATTGTATATATCTTCTATTTGCATCAAATGCCACATGATACTGATGTCTATGTAAAATGTTACGAAGGACGTGAAGGCCAATTTAAGGAAAAATCTTCTTTTTTCAGGCAGATTATTTTCAGGCAAACACAGCAAAACTCTCTATTTTTCTAAGCATAGAATTACTGACTTATCTATTTCCATTTGTTTTTCCATTACTTCAGGGTTTTATTAGGAAAAAATCATTTTTAAACAATGAATTAGGAATTTCTCTCCAGACAACTGGACATTTCATGAACAATTATATTTTCTCCTTGAATTTGGCTATGGTGAGATACACTGAAAGTTCTGGACTTGTTCTATGACATCTATCATTCAAACACTCTGATGACATATGTCATTCATTCTTATTTTCTTTTTTATTTTTTTAATGTTTATTTATTTTTGAGATAGAGACTGAATGCAAGTGGGAGAGGGGCAGAGAGAGAGGGAGACACAGAATCTGAAGCAGGCTTCAAGCTCTGAGCTGTCAGCACAGAGCCTGGCGTGGGACTTGAACTCACAAACCTGACCTGAAGTCTAACGCTTAACCGACTGAGCCACCCAGGCACCCAATTCTTATATTCTGAATTGTATAAGCTTACTTAAATTTTTCACATGGAGATCTATAAAGCAGTGACCTAAAATTGGTTTTTGTTTTTTGAAATCATTTTTAGGTAAAGCAGTTAAAATATAGTTGAAGGATTACCTAAATTTTTTGCTCACCCAGTTTTTCTAACCCCACTGATTTTGTCTCTTACTTCTAGCTTTGAGATCAGAACTGTGACATCCTTGTTTCTGGAAATTTATATGGAGAGGAGGGACGTTACCTTTTAAGATAAAAATCAAATAATTAGTCCTCTCTCCTTGAAATCTTACATCAGTTTCTAGAGTTCTTCATGGTAGATAGACAGAGAGACACAAGGAAAGAGTGAGATGAGTAGGAAGAGGAGAAAGAAGATGAATTGAAGAAGGAGGAGGAGAAGGATGGTGTTAATATTGATGATGGTGATGACGGTAATGATGGTGATGATGAGGATGGTAGTAGTAATGATGATTATAAAGATGATTGTAATGATGTTCGCGATGATGTTGACAATGATGATGACGGTAATTACGATGGTGATGATGATCATGGTGGTGGTAATGACGGTGATTGTAGTTATGGTGAGAATGATGATGATGATGGCAGTGATGGTGATTATGGTGATGATGTTGGTGGAGATGATAATGATAATGGTGATGATGGAGCTTCCTTCATCTATCTTGTCACACCTGGCCCATTTCCCATCACCAGGCCCCTTCTACAACCACAGACATGCCTTAATTCCTTACTGAAGAGCATGCTTAGAACTTTTCTGAGACCTACTCTTCCTACAGCCTGTGACTCACCTTCTCTAGTCTTCATGTGACTCCCTTCAGTCTCCTTCTTCTATTCAGAATTCAGCAGAAATGTCACCTCCAGGTGAGGCCTCCTCTGTGACACTGTTCAGAACTACCTGCATACAAAGACTCACAGAGACTCACAATCTAAGGCAGAAGTACCATTTTATGAACCATTGAGTTTCTGACTTTTAGAAAATATTTTGAATCTGCATATGTGCGTATGTGTCACACTCTAAGTATACCTAACCGTATGAAGAATGCTTTAATGAAAGAAGATATGGAGAGGAATTTGCAGGCAAAGGTTGAAAGGCTGGCCTGGAGGAGATGGAGAGAATTTCAATCCTTTGTGCGCCTGAAATTCAGGAGACCAACCCCTCATCCATGGATCCTGGGTTCTCAGCTGTTGAATAAATACAAGCTTTCACACCTACAACTTAGCTTGCATTGTGCTGGGCCCAGAATGAACAGAAGAATACAGGGGTTTGATTGTTTCTGTACTGAGAGTCCAATCTTCTCAATAGCGCTGAGCCCTAGGGGCACAGGAAGTTCTGCTCCAAAAAGTCAGAGGAAAGTCCGAATTCACAAAACACAGAGAGACAGAAATAATCCAATGAGAACAGAGGGAATGGTTAGGGAATACATAATAGTTATATCATGAGAAGTGGGGGAGATAGAAGAACCCATAGCCAAGGGGATAATTGGATGATTCAGCTTCTCATCTCCCCCACTTTTTATTGGTTCTCAGAAGCAGCTGACACCATCATCCCACCACAAAACAGGACAGACCCCAACAGTGGTAAGTAGGAGAACCTCAGCCATGGGACTGATGTGGAATGTGAAGTCCTGTCAAGAGGAGGTGGGTGTCTTTGGTGGACATCCAGGCTCAGGACAAGTTTGGTCTCCCTGACCTCAGTGACCTCTTTTTCCTCAATTCCTAGCCTCCCACTCCAAAGATTACGCAGTGGAGAACCTCATCCGCATGGCCATGGCTGGCTTGATCCTGCTGGTCCTCGGGATTCTGCTATTTCAGGATCAGTACAGAGCCAGAGAGGAATCAAGATGAATCCAGGACGTAGACACAAGAGACAACAATACAACGATCAGTGTACCCTAGAGTTTCTGGAATAGTATGTGGGGCATGTGCCTCGTGAACTGTCTGCAGGTCATTGTGAGGAGGAGTCACGGCTCACGTGCAGGGACAATGCCTGGACCCTTCTGCCACTAAACTGTGGACTCTCCTTCCCAAAAATCGTTAAGTGGTCTTGACTGGCTCTTGTCTTTCCCTTTTCACTGAATCCAGCTTATATCCCGCATTGTAGATGTCATCCTCACACCTCCATACACCATCACGTTCTGGCACAGTTTTAGGTAACCCATTTTCCTCCATTTCCAATCACCATATACCTTGAGGTCCATGAAGAGGTCTCCACCCCTTCACTTCAGATAATGCAGGCTGTTTTAAAAATCATAAATTGCCTTAAAAGACATAGCCCAAATGAAATAAATCCACAAGATACCAGACAACTTCTGTGCACCATTTCACGTCCATCACACGGCCTGGTGTGCAATGCCTCTGAGAAACCTACTGTACAAAATGCTAGTTTGTGACATTGACTAGTATCTCTGGTGTATATTCTCACTTCATAAGCAACTCCAAGCTGCCACTGTGAGGTCCCTTATGGGGAGCCATGTGCAGAACTGATATCACAAAACAGTACAAGTCAACATAGGATCCCTTTAATGCCACTCTGCTGGGCCCAAAGTGCACTGGTGTTTCCTTGTATTTGATGCGTAACAACTATTTCTACTTCTGTTTATGGTACAGTTTCAGTGAAATTACAAGACCAGAGCTCTAGCACATCCAGATGAGATGCAAAGAGGAAAAGCATAGTATCAATTGTGGAAGAGGGACGTGGACACACTATCTAATACATTCCTTGTAGGATCCAAGTTACATGAAATTGAGAGATGGATTATAATTAACTACTTACAAGGAGAGACACACAGCTCTGATCTTTATACATAAACTTTAGAGAAAATGTATACATATGCACCATGGTACACCAAGAACACTGACAAAAGATATTCACATTGACCAAAAATCATGGTCAGATTCATGCACAACCAAGAAAAGAGGAAATACTTACAGTCTAGTAGGATGTACAAAATTGTACATTCTATGTCTGTAAAAATACACCAATAGATTGCAAATGATCATGTATATTTATGTTCAAACATGAGAGTGAAAATGTAAGATTATGAAAACCATGTATTCCATCCTCATTTAATATGATCTTATTTTATTGATAACATCTGTAAAAACCCTATTTCCAAAAAAGTTTGTATTCACAGGTACCTGGGATGAAGATTTGAATGTATCATTTAAAGTGACATAATTCAACTGCAAAAATAACCCAGTATATACAGGGATGGATGAAGCAAAGATGGTGCAATACTTACACATGTTAGTTTTGTTTTGTTTTTTAATATGCTGAAAGAGATTTGAAAATACCTAAGTCAATGGAATGGCATCCCAGGATCACAGCTTGGAAGACAGCATGAGGTAAAGGTGAGGCAATCTACCAGATCAATTAATTCCGTATCAAGGTCCCAAAGGCTGTTTCAACAGAAATTAAAAGGACGTGTCTTTAATACAAAGTTTGCAAAAGGGGGCGCCTCAGTGGCTCAGTCAGTTCAGTGTCAGACTTCTGCTCAGGTCAGTATCTCATGGTTCATGGGTTCAAGCACCACAGTGGGCTCACTGCTGTCAGCATAGAGCCTCCCTCAGAGCTTCTGTCCCCTTCTCTCTCTGTTTCTCCCCTCCTTGCTGTCTCTCAAAAATAAATATATTTTTTTAACTTTGAAAAAGACCAACAATGCCCAGAATCTTGAAAAGGATGGTTGGAGAACACACTTCCTGATTTCAAACTTACTAAAAACAGTGTAATGAAACCAGGGTGGTATTGGTATCAAGACAGATACATTGATGCATGGAACATTTCTGGACTATGAGATATAAACGTATACACATGATCAGTTGACTTTTGACAAGGGTACCAAGACTAGTCAGTGAAGAAAGAATAATCTCTTCCACAAATTGTGTTGGGAAAACTGGATATCCACATGCAAGAGAATGAAGTTGGATGCTTACACACTCTACAAACATAAATTAGCTCTAAATGGATTGATATAAGAGCTCAAATGATAAAGTCTGACAGAAGAACATAGATTAAACCTTCATAAACTTGACTTGACAACAATTCCTTCAATATCACACCAAAAAGGTAAGTAGCAAAAGAAACAAAATAGATCAATTGAATTTCATCAAAATTAAAAATGTACGTGTATTCGAAAGTAGAAAAGACAGGGGCGCCTGGTGGCTCAGTTGGTTGAGCATCCAACTTCGGCTCAGGTCATGATCTCGCAGTTCATGAGTTGAAGCCCAGCATCAAGCTCTGTGTGAACAGCTTGGTGCCTGCAGCCTGCTTTGAGTTCTGTGTCTCCCTCTCTCTCTGCCCCTCCCCTACTCATCCTCCGTGTGTCTCTCTCTCAAAAATCAATAATCGTTAAAATTTGTGAGACTAAGCAAAAACCAGGGGGAGAGGAAGAGGGGAAAGAAAAAAAAGACACAGAGAGGGAGGGAGATAAAACATAAGAGACACTCAAAGACTAAGAACAAACTGAGGGTAAGGGGGATGAGGGAGGGGGGAGGGGGGGCGATGGGCATTAAAAAGGGCACATGTTGGGATGATCACTGGGTGTTATATGTAAACCAATTTGAAAATAAACTATTATAAAATTTAAAAAAATAAATAATAAAAATAAAAAATTAAAAAATTAAAAAAAGAAAATAAACTATTATAAAATTTTAAAAAATTAAAGAAAGGGGAAAAGACAGCCTACGAAATGGTAGGATATGTTTACAAACCAAATATCTAACCAGAGAGTAGTATTCACAATATATAAAGAACATCTTTAACTCAACAGCAAAAACAAACAAAAAATAAATTTAAAAATTTTGTCAAATGGCTTGAACAGACGTTTCCACAAACAAGATACACAAATGGGCAGCAAGCATATGGAAAGAGCCTCAACTGATTCGTCATTAGGAAATTCAAATAAAAGCACAATGAGATACCACTTCGCACCCAGTATATTGGCTATAATTTGGAAAATCTAAAAGTGTCCTTGAGGAAGTGGAGAAATCTGAACTCTCACATTTTGCTTTTGGGAACGTGAAATGGATTGGCCACTGTGAAAAACACTTTGGCAGCTCCTTAAAAAGTTAAACCCAGAATTACCATATAACCAGAATTTTCACTTCTAGGCATAAGTCTTAGTTCTGCAACATAAATAATTCTAGAAATCCCTGTGTAACCACATGCCCGTAGTGAACAATATGTCAGTGGAGCAGAAATCTGCAAAGAGGGAAGATACCATTATGAGTGTTCTTACCACAATGGAAAATAGAATTAAAAAAGAATTGCATAAAAGTAGTCAAGCACATAGTTATGCACGTATGCTCGTAAATGACTCACAGCAGACAAAAAGTGACAACAACCCAAATGTCCACCAACTGATATATGAATGAACAAACAAAAACAAAAAAATATATTAATTGCCTACAATTAGTGTTTTACACAAAGCAAAAGACGGGATTCACAATCTGGACGAAGAGCTAATTGTCTGGGGGACAAGAGGCAGTGAGGAGGCAGGAATGACTCAGGTTCTGATGGAGAGAAGATGATGCTGTTGCAGGAAGAGAACGTCAGAGAGAGAAAGTGTGAGAGAGAAACAAACCCACAAACCCAGGCCCAGATCCGGGGGCGGTTCCCTCTGCGAGTCACTGAACCATAAGATAACGTGCTCCCCATACTTCTTCTCTTGGAGCCACCAGCCTGTGACAGCCCCATTGGGTCCTCCTGTCAGCCAAGGCAGGTGTGGAACACCTCTCAATTCCTCACTCCCACATATCACACGTTGACAGTCCAGACAGTTCTGCCCTGAAACGCTCTTTCCATGACTCTGTCCAGCACCACAGTAAAGCACAGTCAAAGACTTCGGATGCCAGCTTCCTTCTGGTCCCCACTTCAGGCCTCACCCCCTGATGAACTGTTTTATTCTCATGGCTCCAAACATACCTGTTTCAACCTTCCTTGCACACAAACTACCCACTTGCCTCCACTTGCCTCCCATGAGACCCACGTGTCTACACCTGACATTCCGTGTGCTGACGACCAGGCAGGGCCTGCTCCTCCCCACAAGCAAACTCACCCCAGTTCACCTCCTCCTTCCCCAGACACCACACGCACTAGGTTGTAACTACATGTGTGTGTTCCCAGGACGTACTCGCTGAGCCCATCTGAACACAGCAGACTGCTTCCCAAATCTCTGAGGCCATGAAAACAACAAAGAACTCTTGCTGCCTCTTCCCACTCAATTATGAATGCATTTGTTACAGGGAGTGTGTCAGTGGCTCCCAAGAACCCACAACACCACGTGGAACGCAGATCGGCATCGTGTAGTGGTCAGATTAAGGTCAGAGTGTTACCGCTGCTGACTATCAATACCATTCTCCTACAGAGCATGAATCTCCAGGGCCTGGCGACATGACCAGATGTGGTAACTACTCACTAAACATCAGTTGTTTCCCAGGGTGATGGAAAGAAGGAAGAAACTTTCCATGTACAGAACTCAGTAAAGGGAAGTGTCTCACCCAGATCACACAGCCTCTGTAAGAGGTACAGGCAGAATTAGAACTGAAATTGGACAAGCTCTCCCTCCCCCACCTTGTGTTCTGGGACCAGACTTGCTCTCTGGACTTGGGTTTGGTGGGGAGCAGGCAGAATTGGGGTCTGGTGAGACTCATATCTGGTCCGAAAGGTTACAGGGCCTCTGCCCCATGATTCTTAACTGAGATGGAGGTCATCAATAAAGATGTGGGGGTTACTTCAGAGATAGAATTCAAACCCATTAGACGGTAGTGTGGGCATGCTATAGGTCTTGGTACCAGACTGAACTGTAACTAGCATGTCTGACATCCTCTTGGCCCCCAAGGAGGGGATTTGGAGAAAGTTCATGAGGAAAAAGGAGCTCCCCTTCCCTGAGGAATTTCTGCATCAAAACTCCTCATATATGACATTCTATGAATCTGTTATTTCTGATCCTGTTATCCCCTCATGTGAGTAAGAAAGGAAGAAAGAAGCTACAAAACAACCAGAACAACTTATTAAACAGCAATAATAAGTCTTCACATACCAGCGAGCACTTCCGATGTAAATGGATTATCAAAAGACAGAGTGGCTGAGGGATAAGAAGAAATAACATCCAACCATAGGCCGCCTACAGGAGCTTCAAGTCACAGGATGACTGAAGGGGAAGGGAGGTGCAGTGGAGTGAAAGCACAGATAATAAACGTTGTGAAAATCTATGGTGTACAAGTGTTGATTGACTCACTTATATACTGCAACGTGATTGCCACCATGGGGTTAGCAAACTTCTCCCTCACATCACGTAATTACCATCTTTTTTTTTGTGGTGAGAATATTGAAGATCTTTTCTCTAGGCAGCTTGCAAGGATTTAATACAGTATTGTTACCTATAATCACTATGCTGTGCATTACATCTCCAGAACTCATTCATCCTATAACTAGGGTTTAGACCCTTTGACCATTCCTTTCCCAATTTCCCCCAGCAACATTGGCCCTGCTAAACACTATACTTTTCTTTGTTTCTGCTTTTAGGACCTTAGCTTTTTTAGATTCCGTGCATAAGTGAAATTATACACTATTTATTTGTCTTTCTGTCTGATCTGTTTCACTTAGTATAATGCCCTCAAGGTCTATCCTGTTCCTGCGCATGACAGGAATTCCTTCTTTCTCAGGACTGAATAGTATATAGATATAGATATAGACATAGACATAGATATAGATATAGATATAGATACAGATAGATATAGACGTAAATATAAATATAGATGTAGATGTTGATGTAGACGTAGATATGTAAGACATATTCTTTATCCATTCATCCATTGATGGACGTTAATGAATATGGTTGTTTCCATGTATCAGCTATTGTGAACATGGGAGTGTAGACACCTCTTCAAGATCCCGTTTTCATTTCCTTTGGATACATACTCAGAAGTGAGACTGACAGAACACCTCGCAGTTCCAGTTTTAATTTTTTGGAAAACTCCATGCTGTTTTCCATCGTGGCTCCACCAAGGTATATTCTCACCAACAGTGTACAGGATCTTTTCTCTAGAACCCCGCTAGCTTTGTTGTCTCTTCTTTCTTTGATAATGGCCATTCTCTGAGGTGGTATCTCACAGTGGGTTTGATTTGCATTTCTTTGGAGATTAGTAACATCCAGTGTGTTACTGATGTTTTTCATGTGGACTGCAGAGCACTCCACTTGAGTGCTACTCACACTACTGTTCATGGGGAGCTGTCCAGTTGTCGATCTTTGCAGGAGGGACACAGTCTGTGGTTTCCATGTCACCATTTTTATGACATCACTCTGAGCATGTATCATTTATTCTTTTAATTTTTTTTAATGTTTATTTATATTCGAGAGAGAGAGCGCTGGGGAAGGACAGAGAGAGGAGGAGACACAGAATCTGAAGCAGGCTCCAGGCTCTGAGCTATCAGCACAGAGCCCGATGCGGGGCTTGAACTCATGAGCCATGAGATCATGACCTGAGCCGAAGTCGGACACTCAACCGAATGAGCCACCCAGGAGCCCCCATTTATTCTTTTTTAAAAAATGTTTAGGGGGGGGGACCAAGATGGCGGAGGAGTAGGGAGGACCAAAGTTTCCCTTGTTTTTTTGAATTGAGAGGGACCGAAACAGAGAGATTCTCAACTCCAAGAACCTGGCAGAAAAGGTGTAGCAGCTTACAAGGAACGCAAGAAACATAGACAACGCCCTAAGACCGTGAGTCTAACCGAGAACGGACAAAACGAACTCGGGAAACTGAGCTGGGGGGAGGGTGAGCCGGGGACAGCGGGGAAAGTCCCCAACATCTGAAGGAGAGTTACAGAGAGGGGGAGTCCACCAACATCCAGCCCCTAAAGACAGGGCTTAGGAGGAGAAGCTCTGTGTCTAACAGCAGAACCCAGCAGAACTCTCCTTGTGCTGGACCGCGGACGGACGCACAGTCAGCCCGCCCGGCCCAGAGTTGCTTAGCCGCCAGCAGCGTGAGGAGGGAGCAATAGCGGGACCTCTGCCACTGCTATCGCTGGAGCGGGGAGTGCTCGCCAGGCACCGCTGCCGCCTCCGGCCCCCTGAGCGAACAACCGCGGGATCGCGGGCTGCTGCCGGCGGAATGGGGAGTGCGCGCTAGTCGCTGCCGCACTCGGTGGGGAGCAAAAAACCGCTGGACCGCCACGCTGCTGCTGGCGGAATGGGGAGTGCGCGCTAGTCGCCGCTGGGGCGCCCGGTGGAAAGCGAAAAACTGCTGGGACCGCTACATCGCTGGGACCACCTCAACAGGGATTGTGCGCCAGTCGCGCCACCATCCCCTGGAGAGCCGGCGACCGGGGACCATTGCCGCTGCCCGCCAGAGCCCGGATCAGGCGCTAGTCCCCGCGGAGGGCCCTGTGGGGTGCGATCAAACGCTGGGACTGCCGCTACCGCGGTCGCCTGAGTGGGGAGTGCGCACAAGTCGCCCCGGCCAGGCGAGCGGGGAGCCCTCAGCGCGACCGGCTGCCGGGGGTGCCCTCAGTCGCCTGTGGAGCACCTCTAACCCTGACACATTTGCAGAAGGTTGGGGGGTGGCAAGCAGGCAGGCGCCCACCTTCCAGTGGACCGCACTGCGCCGGTGCCCATAGCGGAGTAAGGACACAAAAAAGGGGGCGAGTGGAAGCCCTGGGACTGGGAACAAAGGACGGAAGGGACGCCATTGTTGTCTTACGGGCCTACAAGCACCAGCCCCAGGAAGTCACTCCCAGAGCCATCCCTGCCTCAGTGGAGAACTCCCGCCTACACTAAACCACGCCCATCTGCGCAGGAGTGACACTTCTCCGCGGGAGCTACAGAGGCCAAGTCCAGACCGCTGCCTGGAGTAACTCCAGGTCAATTCTTTTTAAAATAGATGCTCCCCGCTATTCTTCTTACTGATCCCCACTCCTGAGCTGACTATCCAGAGGCCTGGCTGACTTAAACAAAATCTTATTCCACTCTCTAAAGGCATGTTTTTCATCTCCTTCTGTACTTCCCTTATTCTCTCTCTGGAATAACCAGGCCACATAATCTCACCCGAGCAATTTCTGTCTTCATTCCTTTTTCCTTGTAACCGTCCTTATTCTGATTTCTCTCAGTCTGGATTAAGCTCTTTAGCCACTCTACCCGGGCAAAGACCATTTCCTTCTTTCCCCCGGAACTGTCATTATTCTCTCTGTAGATGCTCTGCCACCAGCACAGTACACACCCTGTCCTTACCGTGTAGCTGGTATTTCAGGACATTGTCCTCAGAGTGTCATTTGTTATTCTTTTTGCTGTTGTGAACCGCTTGTCTGTATCATTTGTTAGTACGTTTGAGTACTTCTGTTTTCTGTTTGTCTGTCAGTCTGTTTTCCTTTCCAGGGCAACTACAAGAAACAACCCAAAACACATCCAGCCAAAATGACGAGACGGAAGAATTCTCCTCAAAAGAATCCACAAGAAGCAGTGACAGCTCAAGAATTAATGAAAACAGATATAAGCAACATAACAGAACATGAATATAGAATGACAATCATAAAACTAATCGCTGGCCTTGAAAAAAGCTTAGAAGAATGCAAGGGGTCCCGCACGGCAGAGTTCAAGGACCTTAAAAACGGGCAGGAAGAATTAAAGAAGAAATTAGAAGAAATACAGGGGAAACTGGAAGCAGCCACAGCACGGATTGAAGAGGTAGAGGAAAGAGTTAGTGCCTTAGAAGACAAAATCATTGAAAAAGAGGAAGCAGATAAAAAGAGAGAGAAGCTGATCCAGGAACAGGAAAGGAGAATTCGAGAGCTGAGCGATGAACTCAAAAGAAACAATATCCGTATCATAGGAGTCCCAGAGGAAGAAGAGAGAGAGAAAGGAGTCGAAGGGGTCGAACAAATCATTGCTGAGAACTTCACCAACATGAGGAAGGAAAAGGGCATGGAAATCCAAGAGGCACAGAGAACTCCCCTCAGACGTAACTTGAATAGACCTTCTGCACAGCACATCATAGTGAAGCTGGCAAAATACAAAGATAGGGAGAGAATCCTGAAAGCAGCTAGGGACAAAAGAACCCTAACATACAAAGGGAGACCTATAAGGGTAGTAGCAGACTTATCTACAGAAACTTGGCAAGCCAGAAAGGAATGGCAGGATATCTTCAATGTGATGAGCAAGAAGGACCTGCAACCAAGAATTCTGTATCCGGCTAGCCTGTCATTCAGAATAGAAGGAGAGATCAAGGTTTTTCCCAACAAACAAAAACTGAAAGAATTTATCACAAATAAGCCAGCACTGCAAGAGATCCTGAGGGGCATTCTATGAAGGCAAACCTGCAAAGAACACAAACTGCCAGGGACAGCCTTACAATCATGAAACCTACAGATAATACAGTGACTGTAAGCCCATATTTTTCAATATTAACACTGAATGTAAATGGACTAAATGCGCCAATCAAAAGACACAGGATAACAGAATGGATTAAAAAACAAGACCCATCTATTTGCTGTCTTCAAGAAACTCATCTTAAACCTGAAGACACCTTCAGATTGAAAGTGAGGGGATGGAAAACTATCTACCATGCTACTGGAAGGCAGAAGAAAGCCGGAGTAGCCACACTTATATCAGACAAATTAGACTTTAAAATGAACGATGTAATAAGAGATGAAGAAGGACATTATATAATAGTCTCAGGGACCATCCAGCAGGAAGAGCTAACAATTGTAAATATCTACGCACCGAATTTGGGGGCACCCAAATTTGTAAAACAACTAATTACAAACATTAGCAACCTCATCGATAAAAATGTCCTAATAGTAGGGGATCTCAACATTCCACTCTCAGCATTGGATAGATCCACAAATCAGAAAATCTCCACAGAAACAATAGCCCTGAACGACACATTAGAACAGATGGGCCTCACAGACATCTTTAGGGTCCTTCATCCAGAAGCAAAGGAATTTACGTTCTTCTCAACTGCACACGGTACATTTTCCAAGATAGACCACATTCTGGGGCACAGGGAAGCTCTTAATAAATATAAAAGAATTGAGATCATACCGTGTACACTGTCAGACCACAATGCTTTGAAACTTGAAATCAACCACAGGAGAAAGCCTGGAAAATATCCAAGAACATGGCGGCTAAGAAGTAACCTACTAAAAGATGACTGGGTCAACCAAGCCATCAGAGAAGAAATTAAAAAATACATGGAAACAAATGAAAATGAAAATACAACAATCCAAATGCTCTGGGACGCAGCAAAGGCAGTCCTGAGAGGGAAATATATTGCAATCCAGGCCCATCTCAAGAAACAAGAAAAATCAATAACACAAATTCTAACAGCGCGCCTAAAGGAACTAGAAGCAGAACAAATAAAACAACCCAAGCCCAGCAGAAAGAAAGAAATAACAAAGATCAGAGCACAAATTAACCATATGGAGACAGAAAAGGTAGTGGAACAGATCAATGAAACCAAAAGCTTGTTCTTTGAAAAAATAAACAAAATAGACAAACCTCTAGCCAGGCTTCTCAAAAAGAAAAGAGAGAGAACTCAAATAGATAAAATCGTGAATGAAAAGGGAGAAATTACAACCAATCCCTCAGAGATACAAACAATCATCAGAGAATACTATGAAAAATTATATGCTACCAAACTTGGCAATCTGGAAGAAATGGACAGCTTCCTAAATAGCCACACGCTACCAAAACTCAAACGGGAAGAAATAGAAAAATTGAACAGACCCATAACTAGTGAAGAAATAGAATCAGTTATCAAAAATCTCCCAGCAAATAAAAGCCCTGGACCAGACGGCTTTCCTGCGGAATTTTACCAGACATTTAAAACAGAGTTAATTCCTATCCTCCTCAAGCTGTTCCAAAAAATTGAAACGGAAGGAAAACTCCCGGACTCATTCTATGAAGCCAGCATCACTTTGATTCCCAAACCAGATAGAGATCCAGCAAAGAAGGAGAATTATAGGCCAATATCCCTGATGAATATGGATGCAAAAATTTTCAATAAGATACTAGTAAATCGAATCCAACAACACATAAAGAGAATTATCCACCATGATCAAGTAGGATTCATCCCTGGGTTGCAGGGCTGGTTCAATATTCGCAAATCAATCAACGTGATACATCACATCAACAAAAGAAAAGATAAGAACCATATGATCCTGTCAATAGATGCAGAAAAAGCATTTGACAAAATACAGCACCCTTTCTTAATAAAAACTCTCGAGAAAGTCGGGATAGAAGGAACATACTTAAACATCATAAAAGCCATATATGAAAAGCCCACAGCTAATATCATCCTCAATGGGGAAAAACTGAAAGCCTTCCCCCTGAGATCAGGAACACGACAGGGGTGTCCACTCTCGCCACTGCTATTTAACATAGTGTTGGAAGTCTTAGCATCAGCAATCAGACAACAAAACAAAATAAAAGGCATCAAGATTGGCAAGGAGGAAGTCAAACTTTCACTTTTTGCAGATGACATGATACTTTACATGGAAAACCTGACAGACTCTACCAAAAGCCTACTAGAACTGATCCGTGATTTCAGCAAAGTTGCAGGATACAAAATCAATGTACAGAAATCGGTGGCATTTCTATACACCAACAATGAAGCAGCAGAAAGAGAAATAAAGACGCTAATCCCTTTCACAATTGCACCAAAAACCATAAAATACCTAGGAATAAACCTAACCAAAGATGTGAAAGACCTCTACACTGAAAACTATAAAAAACTTATGAAGGAAATTGAGGAAGACACAAGGAAATGGAAAAACATCCCATGCTCATGGATTGGAAGAATAAATATCGTCAAAATGGCAATACTACCCAAAGCAATCTATACATTCAATGCAATCCCAATCAAAATTGCACCAGCATTCTTCTCAAAGCTAGAGCAAACAATCCTCAAATTTGTATGGAAACACAAAAGACCTCGAATAGCCAAAATAATACTGAAGAATAAAACCAAGGCGGGAGGCATCACAATCCCAGACTTTAACCTCTACTACAAAGCGGTGGTCATCAAGACTGTATGGTATTGGCACAAAAACAGACACATAGACCAATGGAATAGAATAGAAAACTCAGAAATGGACCCGCAAGTATATGGCCAACTAATCTTTGATAAAGCGGGAAAATGTATTCAATGGAAAAAAGACAGCCTCTTTAATAAATGGTGCTGGGAGAATTGGACAGCAACTTGCAAAAGAATGAAACTAGACCACTTTCTTACACCACTCACAAAAATAAATTCTAAATGGATAAAAGATCTGAATGTGAGACAGGAAACCGTCACAATCCTAGAGGAAAAAGCAGGGAAAAGCCTCTTTGACCTAAGACGCACCAATTTCTTACTTGACACGTCTCCAAAGGCAAGGGAATTAAAAGCAAAGATGAACTATTGGGACCTCATCAAGATAAAAAGCTTCTGCACAGCAAAAGAAACAACCAACAAAACGAATAGGCAACCAACGGAATGGGAAAAGATCATTGCAAATGACATATCGGATAAAGGACTAATATCTAAAATCTATAAAGAACTTACCAAACTCCACACCCGAAAAACAAACAACCCAGTGAAGAAATGGGCGGAAGATATGAATAGACACTTCTCCAAAGAGGACATTCAGATGGCAAATAGACACTTGAAACGATGTTCAATGTCACTCATCATCAGGGAAATACAAATCAAAACCACACTGCGATACCACCTCACACCAGTCAGAGTGGCTAAAATAAACAAATCAGGAAACTATAGATGCTGGCAAGGATGTGGAGAAGTAGGCACCCTCCTACATTGTTGGTGGGAATGCAAACTGGTGCAGCCACTCTGGAAAACGGTGTGGAGGTTCCTCAAAAAAATGAAAATAGAGCTACCCTATGATCCAGCAATAGCCCTGCTAGGAATCTACCCAAGAGACACAGGATTGCTGATGCATAGGAGCACGTGTACCCCAATGTTCATAGCAGCACTTTCGACAATAGCCAAAACATGGAAAGAAACTAAGTGCCCATCAACTGACGAGTGGATAAAGAAGATGTGGTACATATATACAATGGACTACTATGTGGCAATGAGAAAAAATGAAATCTGGCCATGCGTAGCAACATGGATGGAACTGGAGGGTATTATGTTAAGTGAAATAAGTCAGTCAGAAAAAGACAGATACCATATGTTTCCACGAATAGGTGGACTTGGTGAGACTAAGCAAAAGCCAGGGGGAGGGGAAGAGGGGAAAGAAAAAAAAGACACAGAGAGGGAGGGAGATAAAACATAAGAGACTCTCAAAGACTAAGAACAAACTGAGGGTGAGGGAGATGGGGGGGGGAGAGGGGGTGATGGGCATTAAAAAAGGGCACATGTTGGGATGAACACTGGGTGTTTTATGTAAACCAATTTGAAAATAAACTATTTTAAATTAAAAAAAATGTTTATTTATTTATTTATTTTGACAGAGACAGAAAGTCTGAGCAGATGAAGGACAGAGAAAGAGAGAAGGAGAGAGAGAATCTTAAGGAGATTCCACACTGTCAGCTCAGAGTGCCATGTGTGCCTCAAACACATGAAACATGAGATCATGATCTGAGCCGAAATCAAGAGTCAGATGCTTAAACCACTGAGCCACACAGGGGCCCTTGTATTGTCTATTCATATAAAAATTTTCTTTTCACCCACAGAATCGATCTTACAAATGTTGCACTGAGTTTCCAATTATGACTTAGCCCTTACATAGTTCAAGGATATGTGATTAGACCAATTGTAGTTCATAGGTGCTGCATCTTGTACATGAATGAATTATTTAAACAGATAAAATAGCTGTTCTTTATAAAAACATTTTTGTTTTATATTCAGCTTTGTTGATTATAGCTAGCAGTTAATTTCACTAAATAATAATAGTAATACCACAGACCCACACATTTTATTGATTTAGAACATGTTTAATGATTTTGTTTTAGATGAGATTTATTGTGAGTACATTTGTGTCTTCTTATGGAGATGGTGATTTGATCTAATGCTTGAGGAGATCAGTTAATCTGTGGGTGTGTGGTAATATGTTAAAACTTTTGAATTATTACTGCCACTTTACTGAAGGACTGGTTTATTATGTATTAAGATACCCTGCCTCTCCACCCTCCTACACTGTTGGTGGGAATGCAAACTGGTGCAGCCACTCTGGAAAACGGTGTGGAGGTTCCTCAAAAAAATGAAAATAGAGCTACCCTATGACCCAGCAATAGCCCTGCTAGGAATCTACCCAAGAGACACAGGAATGCTGATGCATAGGAGCACGTGTACCCCAATGTTCATAGCAGCACTTTCGACAATAGCCAAATCATGGAAAGAGACCAAGTGCCCATCAACTGACGAATGGATAAAGAAGTTATGGTACTTATATACAATGGACTACTACGTGGCAATGAGAAAAAATGAAATCTGGCCATGTGTAGCAAGATGGATGGAACTGGAGGGTATTATGTTAAGTGAAATAAGTCAGTCAGAAAAAGACAGATACCATATGTTTCCACGAATAGGTGGACTTTGTGAAACTAAGCAAAAACCAGGGGGAGGGGAAGAGGGGAAAGAAAAAAAAGACACAGAGAGGGAGGGAGATAAAACATAAGAGACTCTCAAAGACTAAGAAAAAACTGAGGGTAAGGGGGATGAGGGAGGGGGGAGAGGGGGTGATGGGCATTAAAAAGGGCACATGTTGGGATGAACACTGGGTGTTATATGTAAACCAATTTGAAAATAAACTATTATAACAAAAAAAAAATTAAAAACAACAATAATGGAAGGAATTAATAAAAACATTTAATAGCAAATGATACCAACAATAAAAAAAAAATAAATAAAAAAAAAATAAAATAAAACCCAATCTTTGCCAATCTCTCAAAAAAAAAAAAAAAAAAAGATACCCTGCCTCTCATAGCTTACTTTTGACTGCCCAGACTTCTTTCTGTTAGATGAAAATTTACATGTTTTCCAAACAAGCAAATATAAAAAGGGCAGAAACAAGAAAACCCCAGACTCCTAAATACAGAGACAAACCGGTGGTTGCTGGAAGGGAGGTGGTGAAGGGATCAAGAACACACTTACCCTGATGAACACTGAGTAATGGACAGAATTGTTGAATCACTATATTGGACACCTGACACTAAAGTAACTCTGCATGTTAATTATACTTGAATTTAAAAATACAAATTTAAATTAAAAAATAAAAAATGAGCTGAAAAGAAGATTTTTTTGTTTTCTACAATTACACTAACCAGTTTGAAAGCTATACATGTATTTCTAATTTTAGGTAGTTACATGTCATTATAGGAATTCGCATTTATAATTTTGAACAATTTTTTAATTCATCGTCCCTTTTAGTAAAAGGACACAAACTTTGGGTGAACCCTTAGTACTTACTTTTTCTTTTTTTTTTCTTTAAAAAACTTTTTTTACATTTATTTATTTTTGACAGACATAGTGAGACCGAGTGTGACCAAGGGAGAGGCAGAGAGAGAAGGAGACACAGAATCCGAAGCAGGCTCCAGGCTCTGAGCTGTCAGCACAGAGCCCTTAACGGGGCTTGAACCCGCGAACCATGATATCATGACCTGAGGCAAAGTCGGACACCCAACTGACTGAGACACCCAGGTGCCCCAGTACTTACATTTTTCAAAAGCTCTGTCACTCTGTCTGTCTCTCTTACCTACACATGTCCAGTATTTGGATTCAGCTAATATTTTGATCCAGCTTCCTTAAGTACATATGTATATGTGTAAGTATATGCACATGTAATTTTCCAATGCTTCTATCTTTGCCATTTCACTCACTATCTCATATTATTTCCTTCATTTCAGATTTTTTGCTTTTCTAACTGAATTACACCATGTAGTGTTGCTTTCACTGAGTGTGAAATCAGTAAAATAGCTGAGATTTTGCAGCTCTGAAATGCCTTATTTTATTTTTTTCATATCCATATTTCAGGAGCACCTTAAGTTCTAACTAAACACCAGAACAAAGTGGCCAAACAAGAATTTTAAAAATGACTTTCAAAGTCCACCTATGCGTGGAAACTGAAGAGAGCGTTTTTAAGTTGTTTGTCCTAAGTGACAGCCTTGCATTACTTTGAAGCCAGTTCAAAACATAGAGGGGGGGTCTGGGGCAACATGGCGGAGGAGTAGGGGGCTCCAGTATTTCGCTTGCCCTTTAAAGGGGGACGACTAAAACCACTGTCTCTCTCTCAACTCCAAAAATCGGGGGGAAAAGGTGCTAGAGCTGACAAGAAACTAAGGCGGAAACAGACACGGCCCAACTAAACCGTGAGTTTAATCTGGGTCGGATAAAACGAACTCGAACTCGGGAAGTTGAGCTGAGGGGAGGGTGAGTGTCTTCGGAGATAGCTGGGAAAGTGCCGATCGAACAACATCTGAACGAGAGGGCCAGAGCGGGTGAGACTGTGACCATCCAGCCCCTAAATGCAGGGCTTTTGAAGAGAAGTTCAGTGGCAAACAGCAGCAATCCCCGCGCGCTGCTGGGACCGCACCAACCCCGTCCTGAGCCACTGGGACGCGCGCGGGAGGGACTGGCAGCGGGGACGCAGGCGGCGCCGCCTGCGGAGCACCTCTAACCCCGGCACAATTATAACGAAATCGGGGGGTGGCAGACGGCCGCACCACCGCGCCACCCTCGCCCAGCGCCTCCGGGGCGCGCGCGCTGCCGGGACAGGCAGGGGGAACCCAGGCGGCGGCTCCTGCGGAGCACCTCTAACCCCCGCACAGTTACAGCCAAATCGGGGGGTAGCAGACGGCCGCGCCACCGCGCCACCCTCGCCCAGCGCCTCCGGGGCGCGCGCGCTGCCGGGACAGGCAGGGGGGACTCAGGCGGCGGCTCCTGCGGAGCACCTCTAACCCCCGCACAGTTATAGCCAAATCGGGGGGTAGCAGACGGCCGCGCCACCGCGCCACCCTCGCCCAGCGCCTCCGGGCACGCACGCCGCAGGGACCCAGGCAGCCCCAGGCGCGGCTCCAGTAAACCACACTAGGCTGGCGTGGGCGGTGGAGAGAGAACAGAAATAAAGGGGCGAATAAAGCCTCCAGGACTGGTGGCGCGGGTCTGGAGAGACGCCATTGTTGTCTCACAAGCCAGGAAGTCACCCCAGAAGCCATCCCTGCAGCAGTGGAGGCCGGACCCGCCTACACTAAACCACGCCCCTCCCAAACTATCAGCAGGAGCGACTGATCCAAGTGGAGATTGCTGCCTGGAGTAACGCCAGTCATTTCTTCTTTTTAAATTTATCCCTCCCTTTCTCACTCCTACCGATCCCCATCCCTGAGCTGGTCATCCAGGGTACTGACTGGCTTAATCATTTTTTTCGTTCTTTTTGGTTTTTGTTTTTTTGTTTTTTGTTTGTTTGTTTGTTTGTTTTGTTTGGGTTTTTTGTTTTGTTTTGTTTTTTGTTTTTTGTTTTTTGTTTTTTGTTTTTGTTTTGTTTTTTAACCCACTCTTTGAGGACATGTCCTACAACCTCTTCTTTACTTCCCTAGCCCTTTTTCTGGAATAACCAGGCCGTATAAGTTCATCTAGACGACATCGATCTTTATTCCTTTTCCCTCGCACCTGTCCTTATTCTGATTTCTATCAGTCTGGATTAAACCCTTTAGTCGCTCTACCTGGGCAAAGTCCATTTCCTTCTTCTCCCTGCACCAGTCATTATTCTGTCTATATATGCTCTGCCACCAGCACACTACATACCCTGTCCTTAACGTGTAGCGGTTACTTCAGGACATTGCCCTCAGAGAGTCACTTGTTATTTTTTTCTGTTGTGAACTGCTTGTCTGGACCATTTGTCGGTACGTTTGAGTATTTCTGTGTTCTGTGTGTCTGTCAGTTTTCCTTTCCAGGGCAACTTCAAGAAACAACCCATAACACATCCAGCCAAAATGACGAGACGGAAGAATTCTCCTCAAAAGAGTCTACAAGAAGTAGTGACAGCTCAAGAATTAATGAAAACAGATATAAGCAACATAACAGAACTTGAATATAGAATGTTAATCATAAAACTAATTGCTGGCCTTGAAAAAAGCTTAGATGAATGCAAGGAGTCCCACGAGGCAAAGTTCAAAGACCTTAAAAACGGTCAAGAAGAATTAAAGAAGACATTGGAAGAAATACAGGGGAAACTGGAAGCAGCCACAGCACGGATTGAAGAGGTAGAGGAAAGAGTTAGTGCCTTAGAAGACAAAATCATTGAAAAAGAGGAAGCAGATAAAAAGAGAGAGAAGCTGATCCAGGAACAGGAAAGGAGAATTCGAGAGCTGAGCGATGCACTCAAAAGAAACAATATCCGTATCATAGGAGTTCCAGAGGAAGAAGAGAGAGAGAAAGGAGTCGAAGGGGTTCTGGAACAAATCATTGCTGAGAACTTCCTCAACATGAGAAAGGAAACGGGCATGGAAATCCAAGAGGCACAGAGAACTCCCCTCAGACGTAACTTGAATAGACCTTCTGCACGGCACATCATAGTGAAGCTGGCAAAATACAAAGATAGGGAGAGAATCCTGAAAGCAGCTAGGGACAAAAGAACCCTAACATACAAAGGGAGACCTATAAGGGTAGTAGCAGACTTATCTACGGAAACTTGGCAAGCCAGAAAGGAATGGCAGGATATCTTCAATGTGATGAGCAAGAAGGACATGCAACCAAGAATTCTGTATCCGGCTAGCCTGTCATTCAGAATAGAAGGAGAGATCAAGGTTTTTCCCAACAAACAAAAACTGAAAGAATTTATCACAAATAAGCCAGCACTGCAAGAGATCCTGAGGGGCATTCTATGAAAATAAGGAGGCAAAGAACACAAACTACCAGAGACAGCCTTACAAACATGAAACTTACAGATAATACAGTGACTGTAAGCCCATATTTTTCAATATTAACACTGAATGTAAATGGACTAAATGCGCCAATCAAAAGACACAGGATAACAGAATGGATTAAAAAACAAGACCCATCTATTTGCTGTCTTCAAGAAACTCATCTTAAACCTGAAGACACCTTCAGATTGAAAGTGAGGGGATGGAGAACTATCTACCATGCTACTGGAAGTCAGAAGAAAGCCGGAGTAGCCACACTTATATCAGACAAATTAGACTTTAAAATGAACGATGTAATAAGAGATGAGGAAGGACATTATATAATAGTCTCAGGAACCATCCAGCAGGAAGAGCTAACAATTGTAAATATCTACGCACCGAATTTAGGGGCACCCAAATTTGTAAAACAACTAATTACAAACATTAGCAACCTCATCGATAAAAATGTCCTAATAGTAGGGGATCTCAACACTCCACTCTCAGCATTGGATAGATCAACAAAACAGAAAATCTCCGCAGAAACAATAGCCCTGAATGACACATTAGGACAGATGGGCCTCACAGACATCTTTAGGGTCCTTCATCCAGAAGCAAAGGAATTTACGTTCTTCTCATCTGCACACGGCACATTTTCCAAGATAGACCACATTCTGGGGCACAGGGAAGCTCTGAATAAATATAAAAGAATTGAGATCATACCGTGTACAGTGTCAGACCACAATGCTTTGAAACTTGAAATCAACCACAGGAGAAAGCCTGGAAAATATTCAAGAACATGGCGGCTAAGAAATAACCTACTAAAAGATGACTGGGTCAACCAAGCCATCAGAGAAGAAATTAAAAAATATATGGAAACAAATGAAAATGAAAATACAACAATCCAAACGCTCTGGGATGCAGCAAAGGCAGTCCTGAGAGGGAAATATATTGCAATCCAGGCCCATCTCAAGAAACAAGAAAAATCAATAACACAAATTCTAACAGCACGCCTAAAGGAACTAGAAGCAGATCAACTAAAACAACCCAAGCCCAGCAGAAAGAGAGAAATAACAAAGATCAGAGCTCAAATTAACCATATGGAGACAGAAAAGGTAGTGGAACAGATCAATGAAACCAAAAGCTGGTTCTTTGAAAAAATAAACAAAATAGACAAACCTCTAGCCAGGCTTCTCAAAAAGAAAAGAGAGAGAACTCAAATAAATAAAATCGTGAATGAAAAGGGAGAAATTACAACCAATCCCTCAGAGATACAAGCAATCATCAGAGAATACTATGAAAAATTATATGCCACCAAACTTGGCAATCTGGAAGAAATGGACAGCTTCCTAAATAGCCACACACTACCAAAACTCAAACGGGAAGAAATAGAAAAATTGAACAGACCCATAACTAGTGAAGAAATAGAATCCGTTATTAAAAACCTCCCAGCAAATAAAAGCCCTGGACCAGATGGCTTTCCTGCGGAATTTTACCAGACATTTAAAACAGAGTTAATTCCTATCCTCCTCAAGCTGTTCCAAAAAATTGAAACGGAAGGAAAACTCCCGGACTCATTCTATGAAGCCAGCATCACTTTGATTCCCAAACCAGATAGAGACCCAGCAAAGAAAGAAAATTACAGGCCAATCTCCCTGATGAATATGGATGCAAAAATTCTCAACAAGATACTAGCAAATCGAATCCAACAGCATATAAAGAGAATTATCCACCATGATCAAGTAGGATTCATCCCTGGGTTGCAGGGCTGGTTCAATATTCGCAAATCAATCAACGTGATACATCACATCAACAAAAGAAAAGATAAGAACCATATGATCCTGTCAATAGATGCAGAAAAAGCATTTGACAAAATACAGCATCCTTTCTTAATAAAAACTCTCGAGAAAGTCGGGATAGAAGGAACATACTTAAACATCATAAAAGCCATATATGAAAAGCCCACAGCTCATATCATCCTCAATGGGGAAAAACTGAAAGACTTCCCCCTGAGATCAGGAACACGACAGGGGTGTCCACTCTCGCCACTGCTATTTAACATAGTGCTGGAAGTCTTAGCATCAGCAATCAGACAACAAAACAAAATAAAAGGCATCAAGATTGGCAAGGAGGAAGTCAAACTTTCACTTTTTGCAGATGACATGATACTTTACATGGAAAACCCGACAGAATCCACCAAAAGCCTACTAGAACTGATTCATGATTTCAGCAAAGTTGCAGGATACAAAATCAATGTACAGAAATCGGTGGCATTTCTATACACCAACAATGAAGCAGCAGAAAGAGAAATAAAGAAGCTAATCCCTTTCACAATTGCACCAAAAACCATAAAATACTTAGGAATAAACCTAACCAAAGATGTGAAAGACCTCTACACTGAAAACTATAAAAAACTTATGAAGGAAATTGAGGAAGACACAAGGAAATGGAAAAACATCCCATGCTCATGGATTGGAAGAATAAATATTGTCAAAATGGCAATACTACCCAAAGCAATCTACACATTCAATGCAATCCCAATCAAAATTGCACCAGCATTCTTCTCAAAGCTAGAGCAAACAATCCTAAAATTTGTATGGAACCACAAAAGACCTCGAATAGCCAAAGTAATACTGAAGAATAAAACCAAGGTGGGAGGCATCACAATCCCAGACTTTAACCTCTACTACAAAGCTGTGGTCATCAAGACTGTATGGTATTGGCACAAAAACAGACACATAGACCAATGGAATAGAATAGAAAACTCAGAAATGGACCCGCAAGTATATGGCCAACTAATCTTTGACAAAGCGGGAAAATGTATCCAATGGAAAAAAGACAGCCTTTTTAACAAATGGTGCTGGGAGAATTGGACAGCAACATGCAAAAGAATGAAACTAGACCACTTTCTTACACCACTCACAAAAATAAATTCTAAATGGATAAAAGATCTGAATGTGAGACAGGAAACCGTCAAAATCCTAGAGGAGAAAACAGGAAAAAGCCTCTTTGACCTAAGATGCACAAATTTCTTACTCGACACGTCTCCAAAGGCAAGAGAATTAAAAGCAAAGATGAACTATTGGGACCTCATCAAGATAAAAAGCTTCTGCACGGCAAAAGAAACAACCAACAAAACGAATAGGCAACCAACGGAATGGGAAAAGATCATCGCAAATGACATATCGGATAAAGGACTAATATCTAAAATTTATAAAGAACTTACCAAACTCCAAACCCGAAAAACAAACAACCCAGTGAAGAAATGGGCGGAAGATATGAATAGACACTTCTCCAAAGGGGACATTCAGATGGCCAACAGACACATGAAACGATGCTCAATGTAACTCATCATCAGGGAAATACAAATCAAAACTACACTGAGATACCACCTCACACCAGTCAGAGTGGCTAAAATGAACAAATCAGGAAACTATAGATGCTGGCGAGGATGTGGAGAAGTAGGCACCCTCCTACACTGTTGGTGGGAATGCAAACTGGTGCAGCCACTCTGGAAAACGGTGTGGAGGTTCCTCAAAAAAATGAAAATAGAGCTACCCTATGACCCAGCAATAGCCCTGCTAGGAATCTACCCAAGAGACACAGGAATGCTGATGCATAGGAGCACGTGTACCCCAATGTTCATAGCAGCACTTTCGACAATAGCCAAATCATGGAAAGAGACCAAGTGCCCATCAACTGACGAATGGATAAAGAAGTTATGGTACTTATATACAATGGACTACTACGTGGCAATGAGAAAAAATGAAATCTGGCCATGTGTAGCAAGATGGATGGAACTGGAGGGTATTATGTTAAGTGAAATAAGTCAGTCAGAAAAAGACAGATACCATATGTTTCCACGAATAGGTGGACTTTGTGAAACTAAGCAAAAACCAGGGGGAGGGGAAGAGGGGAAAGAAAAAAAAGACACAGAGAGGGAGGGAGATAAAACATAAGAGACTCTCAAAGACTAAGAACAAACTGAGGGTGAGGGGGATGAGGGAGGGGGGAGAGGGGGTGATGGGCATTAAAAAGGGCACATGTTGGGATGAACACTGGGTGTTATATGTAAACCAATTTGTAAATAAACTATTATAATAAAAAAAAAAAAAAAAAAAAAAAAAAAAAAAAAACATAGAGGGGTACTGTGTTAGAGATAGTGTGCCCCAGACTTCTGCTTACTGTGAACCTTGTTAGGGGTGATGATTGCTGAGAATTCTGTTTTGATTGCTGTTTGCTGTGAACACTGTGAACCTTTTCTTGGGGTGCTGTGAGGCCTGTTTAGTTTGCTATGTATTAGACCAAGTTACTATGTGTTAAATCTTAGGTATTAGATTTAGAGACTTAGGAATGCACTAGACTCCTGGCCCGTTTGCTATGATTATTGTGAACCTTGTTTGCTGTGTTAGAGAATTGCCATGTTGTGAAAGTATAGTGCTGTTAGGGCTAAAGCCACTCCATTTGCTTTAAGTTTCATCTTAGAGCAGTTCTGGGCCCCGAGTTCCTGGAAAACAAGTCACCCTGGACTCTGCCCTGAGTTCCAGTAAACAGAGTAGCCAAGGGGCCAGATCCAGATTAGCAGACCCTGTCACCACCCCGGTTAAGGGCTCTGTGCTGACAGCTCAGAGCCTGGAGCCTGCTTCGGATTCTGTGTCTCCTTCTCTCTCTGCCTCTCCCTTGGTCACACTCTGTTGCACTATGTCTGTCAACATAGTGCTCCTGGGGCACCCCGGGTGGGACTGGACCCTAATTAGTAGATCCTGCCTCCACCTTGAGTTCCAGGAAAACCACAGGAGGTCAGATTCCTAGAGTAGCCTCTAGCAAAACTAATCAGTGTTCAGCCCACGCACGCTGACCATTTGAATCTGTGCGGGACTCCCAAGCTAAGCCAATCCATAGCTAGCCCGCGCCCGCCAAATATGAAATACTCAATCAAAAACTAACCTGCGAGAATGCCAATCAATCAATCCAAAGGATCCCATCTTCGCCCAAAAAGTGTACTGGAACCCTGATAAAAAGCCTGTGTAAACCTGGCTCAGGGCTCTTGCTACTGCACCACTGCATCGGGAGGTGCAAGAGTCCGAGCTCGAGCTTCAGATAAAGACCCTTTGCATTTGCATCAGTCCCGGCTCCCCGGTGGTCTTCTTGGGATTCAGAATTTGGGCACAACAGAAACCAATTTGACAATAAAAAGTTTTTAAGAAATGACTTTCTATTAGTACAAAGAAGCTTTCGAAATAGACATTACATTTATAAACTTTTTAATTATACGAGGTTTGGGAAAGACTGGATAGTATGGGAGACTTTGGAAGTCACCACTAAGATTTCCTTTGGCAGATAGTGTTCTCTCTCTTCATCCAGATACTTCATAACTTTTTCTCTTTTCAAGGAAAGGATGAAATCCACATGCTTGGAGGAGAAATCCATCTAGTGGTTGAGTCACTAACCCACAACCCCTCCTCATCTCTCTTGAAGGCACAGCCTGACATGGTGATGTTAACATGTAGGACATGAGTCCTAACAGGGCAGATGTGGTAAGCTGATCCCCAGAACATAGTAATTTGTCTCTGCTGATGCTTTTACTTTGCCCTCAGTAGTAATTTGGCTCAATATAGAATTCACTACCAACACTTAATTCCTTGGGGATATTTGTCAATAGCTTCTTGGCACCCGTTTTTACGTTTGGAAACGTAGTCTGGATGAGTATTTGCATTTTCACCAGGAAGTAATTTTAGGGCGTTTTTGCAAACCCAGGCCAACCTTATTGAGTATTTTTTAAATGAGGTGAAATACACAAAAAATAACATTAACCATTTTTACAGGTACAGTTGAAAGTAAGATTTTTTTACTCTAATTTACCCTGGATTACTTCATTTTATGATGAAGCGTGACATACAGATTTTATTTATAAATGTGCATCCACTACCATTTAAATGATCTTTCCTCATCTATGAGAAATGCTCAATTGTGTCTTGGGCGGATGGTAGATAGCATTCTCCATCCTTTCTTTCTGACACAGTAGATGTGACCTTGGCCCTCCTCATTCTACTGCCCAAGTACCTGAAATCTCCATTTCTGGCCTCGCAATTCCGCAGTCTGGAAAATTTTCTCAATATTGTGTTCCAGCTTCCCAATGAACTCTTCAGCTGTGTCTTCCCCTTGATAGAATGAAAGCTCAGAAGGTGTTCATTCAATTGGAATTTTCACCATTAAATTTCTAACTCATTTCTCTAATTGCCTCTTCTTCAAGTACAAATCATATTCTTGTCTCAAAAATACAAGCTCCTGGGGCACCTGGGTGGCACAGTTGGTTGAACGTTCCACTTTGGCCATGGTCATGATCTCGTGGTTTGTGAATGTGAGTCCCGCATTAGACTCACTGCTTTCAGCCCACAGCCCATTTTCGATCCTCTGTCCCCCTCTTTCATGCTTTCTCTCTCAAAAATAAATGTTTTTCTTTAAAATTCAAGTTCCTGTATCATCTTTATGATATGAAATACAAGCTTAATTTAAGATGAGTCCACATGTTCCTAGCCCTGTATGTCCACGGATGTGACAGCCGCATTCTCAGTGAGCATTAACATTGATTTTGTAGTGCTGTTTCTTCTCATCAGGACTCCTCTTTGCAGTACACTCTTCTGGAAGGCTGCATTTCCATACACCTCATTTTCCATACAGATTTCCTCCTACAGCTGCGCTGGGAGTCATTCACGAGGAGGTGGGCATGCCTGCAGCTGTTTCTGCCAGTGACATCCACTCCCACAAACTCAGTGTCCACGCATGGTTGTGTCTTGCAGGGAAGGGTCCAATGTAGGGCTCACACTCACAGATGTCCACGTCTTGCTGTACTACAGTGAATTCTCTTGTGCATACATGTGGCCATGACTCAGTGTTGACCACAGGCTGGTTCCGTTGGCAGAAATATCCCAGTGTCTATCCACAAAACTGGGGTAGGGAGCAACATGGCCTCCAAACTCACCAGAGATCTAATCCCATCACTGCCTATGAAGACATGGGGTTCCTCTCATGTCCACAGGGAGGGGAAACATCCACAGTGATGACCCTTGCTGGTCCCAAACACCCATGGCCACTTAGCTTTGACCTCATTTGTCTGCTGAGGCTCCTCAATGTGGGAAATTTTTTTCTCTTGTTCTGCACTTGGCTGTGGTGACATTTTCCAGAAATATGAAAAATACCATCTCTCAGTGTTAGGAACAACCAGGGCTCTTGAGCGAGCCCATCCTTTGTCTACTGGGACGGTGGAGCAGGACAACACATCCTCCCATGCACCACTTCTCGGACTCTTCATCTGGTCCGACATGAGCGATGACTGAGCCTCCCCATAACCATGACAGCACTGACTCCACACCCCCTCTGACCACTGAGGTTCGACAAACCTCTCCCAATGAGGAAACTGAGGCTCAGAGACTGCCTGATATTGCCTAAGGTCACACAGGCACCGGATGATAGTGAATCTTTACACAAATGTCAGCTTTCACGTCATATTCAGAGCACAAACCCAACCGACTGACCTCGAAGCTGAAGGCAGGGCCAGGGCAATGCAGGGATACCTGCGAACAGAAACAAGGGGCACCAAAGGGCAGAAATCACTTGTAGCTACGTTTCTAGCAAGATGTGTGGGCGCAGTTGCAAGAATAAAAGGGAAATCCCTGATGGGGGCTGTTGGCAGGGAGAAAACTCGCGCTCAGGGGCCAGGAGAAGAGTTGTGTTTTCTCACCAAATTCCCCCGTTTTCCTTCTGTTCTCGACGGCGCAGTGAAGCTGAACACTACTGGCACAGTTAGCTGTTCAATGCGTGTGCTCCCACGAGGCCTACAGAGCCGGCCCACCAGGAGGCAACACTGCACATGCGTCCTTGGGATTTCCGGCCGGTGGGAGGAGCAAGCGGAGTCACATGCTGCACATGCGTCCTTGGGATTTCCGGGCAGTGGGAGGAGCAGGCAAAGTCACAGACTGCACATGCGTCTTTGGGATCTGGCCGGTGGGAGGAGCAGGCAGAGTACAGGCTGCACATGCGTCCTTGGGATTTCCTGCCGGTGGGAGGAGCAAGCGGAGTCACAGGCTGCACAACTTCAATCCCACACTCCTTTCCTGAAATATGCTTTGATAAAGGACAACATTTACGAGGTAAAACTATGACTCCATTCAGATATAAAATAAACACAAGGCAGTGTTTGTATTTACATCATTGCGAATGATGAGAGTAGGACGATATCACCACTGTTTACACAGGACTCCAAAGAACAGACTCATCTCGGGACAGGAATATCGAAAGGAATTCTCCACTGGAAGCAAAGACCTCTTCCCCCTGCTCTTGCCTCATCCCGGCATTGTCTGTTTGGGCCTCTAGCGGAGGATCCTGTACTGTTGAGGATCCTCTGTGGGGTCAGTGATGGGTGATTCTTGACCAGGGAGGTGGAGTGGGGCAGCTCCCCCTTCTGGCCTCACATCCTTTTATGTGCGGTGCCCCTGTATTAACCTTCACACTAATCCCGACTGTACCTTGAGACCGTCTGATCCAAACATGAGAGTCAGTTTCAGACACACACACCCACATGGGACAGATGCCCATAGCTGACAGCACCAGATTTAGTCTGTTAGAGGCCAGACGGGGGGTTACTCAATCCGGACCAGGGGCAGGTATTCCAGATTTTCATCCAGAAACAGGGGGGAGGGGAGCCCGAACTTCCAACCTTTGCCTGGAGCCCTGATAGTTCCCCTGTGAAAAGACACTGCCATCTTTGGAGAGTCCACAAGGATGGAAAATCCTTCCTATGACCCCTCCATGATCCCAGGCAACAGTGGGAACTCGGCTTTGTTCTCTATTCGCTGCGGTGGTTCCAACTCCAGTTTTGGAAATTTCATTTCCCTTTTCTCTGCATTTGTCCCTGGCTGCACATTTCAGACATACTGTGACTGGAAATCTTGGCTTTCAGAGCAGACAAGGTCTCCAATGGGTGCATCAACCAGCCAGCTGGCTGCAGAGTCTGACCCCAGGATGCCATCACGACATCAGAACCCAGCCCAGGCTCATCTACCTGGTCTGGAAACTCACAGTGACTCTTCACTCCCGTGTACCTGGCACCAAATCACCACGACCACCCTGGGTTGCAGATCAGGACAAAAAGCATCAGATGAGGAAACTGAGGCTCAGAGAGAGGATGTTACCACTCAAGGGCATGTTGACAGTGGATGATCCCGGAATATTTCGGTGATGATCTGTTTTCCTTCAAAATATGAGCTCTTACACAAATAAATGCCCCCTAAAGTTTACCGGCAGGACCCCAGAATGGCTAGGACAGCTTTGCCCCAGGAAGGAGGAGAACTGAGGCGACAAGAGTAACTCGTAGGCGTGTTCTCAGGAAGGGGTGAGTGGATGAGGACACAGGAAAATAGAGAAGTCCACGAAGGCTGAGCTAGAAAGACAGCCCACAGTGCGGGGCCAAGAGACAGTTTGCGTTTCCTTCCCTTTTGCCTGTATTTCTCCTCTGTGTGCATCACCACGGTGACCTTGACCTGAGCCATGCAGAAATGTCACTGGTGTGTCTGTACTGACATGAGGCCGCAGTGGAGCCAAAACCCTCATCCCCTGCAGTGTCTCCAGGGCCTGGGGACTCACATGTGGTGAGGACCCCCAGGGATGTGCTGAGAATGAAGACCCCATAGGGGAGGCTCTGGGGGGAAGGACGTGCCCTGGTCTCCTAACCTGCCCAGGACCTCTCAAGAATCCTTGGGTCCACTTGCTGTACCTCCATGGACACAAGACTTGGGCCCCTGGGGACAGATTGTTCCCCTTCCTGTGGGGCTACTGACGTGACAACCCCATGACCAGGCAACCAGCATCAGAGTGGCCACACCCTGTGCTTCTGTATGTCCCTCCCTCTGCACAGCCAGGGCCAGAGGCAGGAGACGCCATGAGCCCCTCCCTCACGGCCCTGCTACTCCTCGGTGAGATCTCAGGAGGAGAGGGGACCCCCTAGTCCGGGAGGGACCCGCTCCAAACCGGCCCTGGGCTGACAGAGACCCCGGGCTCAGGAGGCTCTCAGGGAGGAGGGGTTCTGCTTAGGATTCAGGTCAAACCTCTCACAGGGACTCTCTTCCAGGGCTGAGTGTGGTCCCCAGGACCCGAGCACAGGCAGGTGAGTCTGTCCCCAGGGGTCCCGTCCCACCTCCTCACTGGGGACAGGGGACAACCACCGGGTATGTGGGAATGGAGAACAGCAGTTCTGGGGGGATGGAGAGAGATGTCTGGAGGTTTGGGGCTGTGCTGGGAACTGGGGTTGGGGAAGGTCTTATGATCCAGCCTCTCTTTCCTTCCAGGGACCCTCCCCACACCCACCATCTGGGCTGAGCCAGGCTCTGTGGTCCCTTGGGGTAGCGCTGTGACCATCTGGTGTCAGGGGACCCTGGAGGCCAAAAATCTCTGTGTGTATAAAGAGGGAAGCTCAGTGTACCCGTACGTACAGCCCGCACTGCAGCCTGGGAACAAGGCCAAGTTCTCCATCACACACACGACAGATGAAGATGCAGGACGATATCGCTGTTACTATCACAGTGTCATTCCTTCATCGGACTACAGTGACCCCCTGGAGCTGGTGGTGACAGGTGCCAGTCCCTCAGGGCCCCAGCCCAGGCTCTGCCCTCAGGGAGGGGGTCTGCCCTCAGAGTGTCTCCCTCTCACAGCCCAGCCCTGGGGACACTGTGGGGGGACCTGAGTCCTACTTACACGCCCCCTCCTCCTCCCCTAGGATTCCGTGCCAAACCCAGTCTCTCAGCCCTGCCCAGCCCCGTCGTGACCTCAGGAGGGAAGGTGACCCTCCAGTGTGCCTCACGGCTAGGATTCCACAGGTTCGTCCTGATGAAGGAAGGAGAACCCAGGCCCTCCTCTACCCTGGACTCCCAGCGACACACCAGTGGGCAGTTCCAGGCCCTGTTTCCTGTGGGCCCCGTGACCCCCAACCTCAGGTGGACATTCAGATGCTATGGCTATGACAGCAACAGCCCCCAGGTGTGGTCACACCCCAGTGACCCCCTGGAGCTCCTGGTCTCAGGTGAGCGAGTCTGGGTTTTTCCCATCCATGTTTTGAGGCACCAGACAGGTATGGAGACTCTCTCAGATGAGAGGGTGGGGTGAGGGGGCCAGGGGGATCTCACAGGTCAGAGACACAGAGGGGGAGACAGTGAGACCTGGGGGTCAGGACGGGAGAAGGGAGGTTTGGGAGAATCAGCCCCTCAATCCACGGTTGGTCTTCCCCAGGCCTGTCAAGGAAGCCCTCCCTCCTGACCCAGCAGGGCCCTGTCGTGTCCCCTGGACAAGGCCTGACCCTCCAGTGTCGCTCCGATGTCGGCTATGACAGATTCGCTCTGTACAAGGAGGGCTCAGGTGACCCTCCCCAGCACCTTGGCCGGCAGCCCCAGGCTGGGCTCTCTGGGGCCGACTTCCCCCTGGGCCATGTGAGCAGCTCCCTCGGGGGCCGGTACACATGCTATGGTGGACACAACCTCTCCTCCGAGTGGTCGGCCCCCAGTGACCCACTGGACGTCCTGGTTTCAGGTGAGGGGACATGCGTTCAGTTAGGGCCCCAGACTCTGCATGGACCTGCTGGAGGTGCCCCAGGTGGTGGTGGCTAGGACCGGGGTGTGGGGTCCCCAGGGAGGGAGACAGAGAGACAGGGGATGGGGGAGGGGAGAGATTCAGAGAACAGACAGACTCAGTTCAGAACAAGGATGGACAGCCCCTCACTCACCCTCCTCTCTCTAGGACAGCGCCCCTTTACACCCTTCCTCACAGCGCAACCGGGACCCACGGTGGCCTCAGGAGAGAACGTGACCCTGCTGTGTCAGTCCTGGAGTTATGTGGACACTTTCCTTCTGTCCAGGGAGGGGGAAGCAGGTCCCCTCCTGCATCGTAGATCAGAGTACCGAGATAGCACCAGGCCAAATTCTCCATGAGTCCTGTGACCTCAGCCCAGGGGGGGACCTACAGATGCTACGGCTCAGATGGCACCTCTCCCTACCTGTTGTCACACCCCAGTGAGCCCCTGGAGCTCCTGGTCTTAGGTGAGTGAGTCTTTTTCCCATCCAGGTTTTGACCACCAGACAGGTTTTAGAGGCTCTGTTCCCAGGGAACCCAGATGAGAGGGTGGGGTGAGGGGACCACGGGGATCTCACAGGTCAGAGACACAGAGGGGGAGAGACAGTGAGACCCGGGGGTCAGGATGGGAGAAGGGAGGTTTGGGGAGAATCGGTCCCTCAATCCACGGCTGGTCTTCCCCCAGGTGTGTCCAGGAAGCCCTCCCTCCTGAACCAGCAGGGCCCTGTCCTGTCCCCTGGACAGAGCCTGACCCTCCAGTGTCGCTCTGATATCGGCTATGACAGATTCGCTCTGTACAAGGAGGGCTCAGGTGACCCTCCCCAGCACCTTGGCCGGCAGCCCCAGGCTGGGCTCTCTGGGGCCGACTTCCCCCTGGGCCATGTGAGCAGCTCCCTCGGGGGCCGGTACACATGCTATGGTGGACACAACCTCTCCTCCGAGTGGTCGGCCCCCAGTGACCCCCTGGACGTCTTGGTCACAGGTGAGGGGACACAGGTTCAGTCAGGGCCCCCAACTCTGCACAGGATCTGCTGGGTAAGCCCAAGTGGTGGTGGTGGTGGGGTCCATGGGTGTGTGGTTCCCAGGGAGGGAGAGAGACCGAGAGACAGGGGATGGGGAAGGACAGAGACTCAGAGAACAAACAGACTCAAGTCAGAACAAGGATGGACAGCCCCTCCCCTACCTCCCTCTCTCTAGGACAGCGCCCCTTTACACCCTTCCTCACAGCGCAGCCGGGACCCACGGTGGCCTCAGGAGAGAACGTGACCCTGCTGTGTCAGTCCCGGAGCTCTGTGGACACTTTCCTTCTGTCCAGGGAGGGGGCAGCCGGTGCCCCCCTGCGTCGTAGATCGGAGTACCGAGCTGGGCAGCACCAGGCTGAATTCTCCATGAGTCCTGTGACCTCAGCCAGGGGGGGACCTACAGGTGCTACGGCTCATATAGCACCTCCCCTTACCTGCTGTCACACCCCAGTGATCCCCTGGAGCTCCAGGTCTCAGGTGAGGGGCCCCTGACCCATTATTACTCACTCTGTCAGCCCAAAAAAACCCAAGACAGTGACAAATGAGGGAATCGGGGGTCCCACCGAGGACAGTCCAGCCTAGGAGATGGTTGAAAGAGCAGGAGCCTCCACCCAGGCTCCCCCATCCTACAGTCTCAGCAGGGATGAGGGGTACAGGGACTGGGTCAGGGGTAGGTGGAGTACGATCCTGAGTAGACAGAGACCTCCCACTCACCTCCTGATGCCTCTGTATCACAGTCTGAACCGTGCTGTCAGCCCCCAGGGCACCGCCCCTAGAGAGAAGACTCCCCACGTGTGGGCACCTCTCTGCTGCCCCCTGTGGTCACCTGGGGGCCTCCGTGCCACTCAGTGCACACCTGACACTAGGGGGGGCCCTGCACAGCCCATGAAGTAACTTATTCACCTGTTTCCTTGTTTTGTATAGTTTTACTTATTTGTCGTTGGTTTGTTTGATTTTCTATTTATTATTATTTTTTTAATTTTATGTCTAAGAAACCATTATTTTTCACTGGATCACTTCTGATTTGCTGATAATAATTACATCCACCACAAGAAAACTGAAATCTCACATCTTCATTTGCAGTTTGTATGTCAATTCTGTTTACATCAAATACCTTGTGACACTGACGTCAATGTAAAATGTAAGACGAACGTGAAGGTCATTTTAAGGAAATATCTTCTTTGGTGATCCAAATTATTTTCAGGCAAATACAGCAAAAATCTCTATTTAATATACATTGAATTACTGACTTAACCATTTCAGTTAATTTTTCTGTTATCAGGGCTTTATTAGTTAAAAATTGTTTTTAAACAATGAATTAGGAACTTTTCTCCATTAAACTGACTGTCTCGTGAACAACTATATTTCTCCTTGCATTTGGGCCATGGTGAGATACATTGAAAGTTTCCTACTTACTGAAAGACATCTATCATTCAAACACTCAGAAGACATATGTCATTCATTCTCATATCTAAATTGTAAATTTAAGGTTACTTAAAATATTTACATGGAGATCTATACAAAAGAGTGACCTAAAATTGGTTTTGGGGTTTTTTAAATCATTTTTTCAATTTTAGGCCAAAGCAGTTAAAATATAATTACAGGATTACCTAAATGTTTTGCTCAACCATTTTCTTTTTTTAAAAAAAAAAAAATTTTAATAAGGAATTGACTTTATTTTTTTTAATTTTATAATAGTTTATTTTCAAATTGGTTTACATATAACACCCAGTGTTCATCCCAACATGTGCCCTTTTTAATGCCCATCACCCCCTCTCCCCGCTCCCTCATCCCCCTTACCCTCAGTTTTTTTCTTAGTCTATGAGAGTCTCTTATGTTTTATCTCCCTCCCTCTCTGTGTCTTTTTTTCCTTTCCCCTCTTCCCCTCCCCCTGGTTTTTGCTTAGTCTCACAAAGTCCACCTATTCGTGGAAACATATGGTATCTGTCTTTTTCTGACTGACTTATTTCACTTAACATAATACCCTCCAGTTCCATCCATCTGGCTACACATGGCCAGATTTCATTTTTAAATGTTTATTTATTTTGACAGTGAGTGAGAGGGGGAGGAGTAGAGAGAGAGGGAGACACAAAATTTGTTTATTTTATTTTTTTGAAGGATAGAGAAAGAGAGACAGAGCATGAGCAGAGGAGGGGCAGAGAGAGAGGGATACACAGAATCCAAAGAAGGCTGCAAGCTCTGAGCCCAAAGCAGCACAGAGCCCTATGCGGGGCTCAAACTCACGCACTGTGAGATCGAGGCCTGAGCCGAAGTTGGACGCATAACCAACTGAGCCACCCTGGCACCTCTGCCCAACAAATTTTCTAACACCACTGATTTCCTCTCTTCCTTATGGCTTTGAGACCAGAACTGTGACATCCTTGGTTCTGGAAATTTAACGAAGAGGAGAGAGACTGTCTTTTAAGATAAAAATAAAACAATTAGTCCTCTCTCCTTGAAATCTTACACCAGTTCCTAGAGTTCCTCATGACAGACAGATAGACAGACACAAGGAGAAAGAAGAATGAGTAGGAGGAGGAGGAGGAAGTGAAGGAAGAGAAGAATGGCGATGACGAATATGACCACGGGGGTTATGATGGTGGTCGTGATGATGACGATGATGGGGAGATGATGATGATTCTTGGTGATGTTGATGGGGATGATGGTGGGGATGATGGTGATAGTAATGGTGACGATGATAACAGTGATGGTGTTGATGACAGCAATGATGATGTGATGATGTTGGTGATGATGGTGATGGTTGCGACGGTGGTGATGATGGTAATGGTGGTGATGGTGATGGTAACAATGAAGGTGAAGATAACAATAATGATGAGGATGCTGGTGATGATGCTGATGGTGATGATGCTGTTGATGATGATGGTGATGGCAATTATTGCCGGGGTCCTTGTTCTGGCGAATCTAGGGGTCCATGAAGGAAGGAAGGTCAGGCAAAATGAAGTGAGAGAGCCACGAGAAAGGTGTAGTCTGAAGACCAAGCAGGCAGCCCTGGCAATTCTGGCATCTCTGCAGTGCTGGTCTCAGTGTCTTTATTTTTAAAGGTAGCGAGTGACATTACATCAGTGACAAGGCATTCTTTACAACATACATTTTTGTCGCAAGATCTATGTTAGTCATCTATAGGTTTATGGTAGCTTTTGTAAGAGTATTTTGTTATTGCCTTTTTATTATGAGGGAGCGTGGGGATGAGAATTACAAAGGATTTGTGAAATGTTAACCTCAGGGAGGTGCTCAATATTTGCTGCTGATCAAAGAAGATACGTGTACCTACTTTAGTTTGTACCTTATCTATAAACAGTGCTTCTAACTTTTGGGCTAGGCTAACCTTTGGGGAAGGTCCTAAGTCTCTTTACAGTCTTCCTATCAGTCTGTTAATCAAATACTGAGAGAGGCTTTACAGAGATGTGCCTTCAGGTTTTATGGTGGGGCTGAGGGGATGACTAACACAATGCTATACCTGCAGGGAAAATCTAGTTTGGTTCAAGGAGTCTTGGGGCCTAATGCCTACTAATTTCTAGCCAACTCATAACTGCTATTCTATATGATAAATTTGTGTAATCTATCCCCAAGAGACAACTTTGAGGTTACTCCTGACCAGGTTACTCTCATTCGGATTTTATCCATCAAGACATCGTATTCCAGGTCCCCTTTTCCATGTGCCATAAAACCAAAGAGCCTTATATCCTTTGGGCCAATGACAGCAGTTCAAGAAATCCAGGCCTGAAAGATTATTTAGAAGGAGGTAAGATTAGGTGCCAGTTTGGCTGGCGGGAGCTTTGCTTCGACCTTTCCCATGCAGGGAGGGGTCTCAATCTGTGAGCCCAAAACGGCTCCCAACAATTTATGGTGATAACTGTGGTGATGATGGTGGTGTAAGTGATAAGGGTGGTAATGGTGATGATGACGGTGGTGGTGATTATGATGGAGACTCCGTCATCCATTCGCTCATCCCTGGCCTGTGTTCCATGCACCAGGCCCCATATTCCAGCTCCCTGCTTTCTTATGGACCCTCCAACAATCACATATATTGCTTCATTCTTTACTGAAGAGTATGCTTAGATCTCTCTGGAAACCTGCTCTTCCTGACCCTGTGAAATACCTTGTCTGGATCCTCAAGTGGTCCCTTCTGTCTCCTTCTCCTCTCACGATTCAGCTGGAATGTCACCTCCAAGTGAGGCCTTCTCTGTGACACTGTCCAGAAATCACCTGCATGCATAGACTCTCAAAGAATCACAATCTAAGCAGAAATACACTTTAATGTCCCACTAAATTGATGGCACATTTAGAAAATATGAATCTGCTTATGTGTGTATGTGTCATGCTGTACGTATACCTAACTGTAGGAAGAATGCTTTAATGAAAGAACATATGGATGAGGAATTTGCAGGTGAAGGTTGAAAGGCCGACCTGGAGGAAGGGAGCTGGAAGAGAGGGAGAGAAAGGGAATCTGCCCCAGAGGTTCGACCCTCTGTGCTCCTGTAATTCGGGTTCCCATGAAAACTAACCGCTCATCCTTGCATGCTACATCCTCAGTCTGTTGAATAAATACAAGCTCTCACACCTACAGGTTAGCTTGCATGGTCTTGTGCCCAGAATGAACAAGAGATTGCAGGGGCCCCATTTCTCCTGGAGTGAGAAACCATTCCTCTCCATAAACCTGAGCCTCTAGGACAAAGCAGAATACTTCTCCAAAGGGCCAGAAGTGAAGTCTGAATTCACAAACGATGAGGAGACAGAAAGAATCCAAAGAGAACAGAGGGCATGCTTCTACAGCAGAGAAAGGGTCCATTAGGGACTGCACGATAGTTACATCATGAGAAGTGTGGAGGTATGACAACACACAGCCCAGGGGACAAGCTTGAGTCCGATTGGATCCTCATCTTTCTCCACTATTTTTTGGTTCTCAGAAGCAGCTGACAACATCAGCCCAGCACAAAACAAGTCAGGCCACAACGCTGGTGAGTAGGAGAAAATCTGATATGAGACTGGCCTAGAGGGTGAAGTCCTGTCAAGAGGAGGTGGGTGCCCTGGGTGGACATCCAGGATCTGGGCTGATTTGGGTCTCCCCTGACCTCACTGACATTTTTGTCCCCAAACCAGCCTCCCACCCCAAAGATTACACAGTGGAGAATCTCATCCGCATGGGCATGGCTGGCTTGATCCTGGTGGTCCTCAGGATTCTGCTATTTCAGGATCACTCCAGTCAGAGAAGAACCCAAGATGCAGCCCGGAGGTAAACTCAAGAGACAACACTGCAGCAATCAGAGTGGCAGAGTCGGGGAATTACATCTCGTGTGCTCAGAAAGTTCTGGAAAAGAATGGGCAGAATGTGCTGTGTGAATTGTCATTGTGTGGACGAGAAGGTGTGGCTCATGTGCAGAGACAATGTCTGGACTCTTGTACCGTTAAACTGTGGACGTTCCTTCCCAACCATCACTGAGGTGTCCTGACTGGCTCCTGTCTTGCTGCATTTCACAGAATCCAGCTTATATCCCGCATGACAGATGTGATTCCACCCCTCCATACACTGTCATGCTCTGGTATAAACTCAAGTGGCACATTTTCCTCCACTTCTAAGCTATATATACTTTGATGTCCGTGTAGGGGTCTCCAACCTGTCAGTTCAGATACTGCAGGTTGTTTTAACCAACATAAATATGTGCAGCCTGAGGAGCGCCTGGGTGGCTCAGTCGGTTAGCACCCGTGACAGCTCAGGTCATGATCTTGCAGTTCATGAGTTTGAGCCCCACATTGGGCTCTGTGCTGTCAGTGGGGAACCTGCTTTGCATCCTCTGTCTCCCTCTCTATGCCCCTGCTCTCTCTCTCTCCTTCTCTGTTTCTCTCTGTCTCAAAAATAAATATTAAAATACTATTTAAAAAAAAAAAGAGATGCAGCCTGAAAAGATAAATCCACACGAAGGTCTGTACTGCTTCTGAGAAACTCACTGTGCAAAATGCTGGTTTGTGGCATTGGCAGTATCTCTGGTGTATCTCCTCCCTTCGTGGGCAACTCCAAGGTGCCCTGTGAGGTCCTAAATGGGGAGCAATGTGCAGAACTGATATCAAAAAACAGTACCAGCCAACACAGAACCCTTTTAATGTCACTCTCCTAACCCCAATGTACATCCATCATTCCCTGAATTTCATGTGTAACAATTATTTCTACTTCTGCTTGTGGCACAGTTTCAGCAAAGTCACAAGAACAAAGTTCCAGCATTCCAGATGAGATGCAAAGAGAAAACGTGTAATATCGATTGTGGGAGAGAGACGTGACACACTATCTAATACATTACTCGTAAGACGCAAGTTACATGAAATTGAGAGGTGGGATTATACTTCTCTACTTACGGCGAGAGACACATAGCTGCGATCTCTAAATATAACCTTTAGGGGCGCCTGGGTGGCTCTGTCGGTTAGGCACCCGACTTTGACTCAGGTCATGATCTCACAGTTCATGAGTTTAAGCCCCACATTGGGCTCTGTGCTGACAGCTCAGAGCTGGAACCTGTTTCAGATTCTGTGTCTCTCTTTCTCTGTCACTGCCCCTCTCAGGCTCACACTTGGCCTATCTCTCTCAAAAATAAATAAACATTCAAAAAATTAAAATAAATAAATAAATATAAACTTTAGAGCACATGTATACATAGGCACCAAAGTCCATTCCCAAGAACACTGACAAGAGTTATTAACTAAAAATCATTATCAGATTACATGAGCAAATAAGAAAACAGAAAACACACAAAACATATAGTTTATGTAGGATATATAAAATTATATATTCTATACCTGTTAAAAATACACCAAGAAATTGCAAATGATCATGTATAGTTATGTTCAAAGACGAAAGTTGAAAAATGTAAGATGATAAAAACCATGTGTTTAGGATTATTCCATTCACCTAAAGTTAAAACACAGACCTCACGTGGGGTGCCTGGGTGGCTCAGTTGGTTGAACATCCGACTTCGGCTCAGGTCATGATCTCACGGTTCTTGAGTGTGAGCCCCGCGTCGGGCTCTGTGCTGACAGCCCAAGCCTGGAGCTTGCCTCAGATTCTACATCTCCCTCTCTCTCTGCCCCTACCCTGCTCATGTTCTGTCTGTCTCTCTCTCTCTCAAATATAAATGAACTTTGAAGGAAAAGAAGCATGTTCATGAGGTGATTCTATTACAAAAGAGACATGATTATTTAGGAAGGCAAGGTTAAGTTGAACTCGATCAATAGAAGAAGGGAAAGAATCCCATATAATCCAGTTGGTGCTTTAAGGCAATTTTGGAAGATTTTGTTCAAGATAGAAACCACCCTCTGGGAGAGTGGGTGAAGGGCACTGAGGAGGGCACTTGTTGGGATGAGCACTGGGTATGGAAACCAATTTGACAATAAATATAATTAAAAAATAAAAATAAAAGACAAAAAAAGAAAGAAACCACCCTCTGAAACATGGACAATGATCAGTGACTCTCATCTGTTGATGCATAAAACCACTGTTGCTGGTAAAGAACATACTTCTGTCTATAACCTACACCTATTCTCTGTACATTTTAGTGAGATGGGACTCAAGGGGGATGGGGCAAGCCTCCGTCCTCCATAGACCCTGAGTATCAGCCAAAGTCCCTCTTGAACAAACAGAGCAAATACTTCACAGGTTGGCATTGAGGTCCCCTCAAAACAGGATCACCATCCACCTGTTCGGCTTCACCTGAATCTCGTCAGAAAATGAGCCCTGTCCCCGGTGAGAAGCTGGGTCCCTGAACAAACACTTAAAGATCACAGGGCACGCAATGAAGGATTTAAAATGGGTTCACGTCAGTTTCAGACCCCATAGCATTCCCCATGATTCTGAACTAGGATGGAGGTCATCAAGAAGGATGTGGGGGTTACTTCAGAGATAGGATTCAACCTCATTAGGCAGTAGTGTGGCGATCCAGACCAATTCAGATCCAGATTCAATTGTAACTGGCATGCCTGGCCTCCTCTTTGTCCCCAATGAGGAGAAATTGGAGAAGGTTCATGGGGAAGAGTGGCTCCCCTTTCCTGAAGTATTTCTACATCAAAAGTTCTCATATGTGACATTCTGTGAATCTGTTTTCTCTGATCCTGTTATCGTGTCATGTGACCAAGGAAGGAACAAAGAAAATGGAAAACAGCCAGAAAACCATTAATCAAATGGCAATACTAAGTCTTCAAGTATCAGTGACCACTTTGAATGTAAATGGATTACCAAAAGTCAGAGTGGCTGAGAGATAGATAAGAAAACAACATCCAACTACGTGCTGCCTAAAGAGAATCAGGAAAGCTGAAAGGGAGGTGCAGTGGAGGGAAAATACATTAGAAATGTCGTGCATATTTAAGGGGTACAGGTGTTGGCTGACACACTTGTATACTGCAAGGCGACTGCCACCATGGCTTTGGCTAACACTTCCCTCACATTACATAATTATCATCTTTTTTTTGTAGTGAGAACATTGAAGATCTATTCTCTAAGATCTACTCTCTCTCTCTTTCTCTCTCTCTCATATATATATGAGATATATAGATATATATATATATATCACATATTCTTTATGCACTCATCCATTGATGGACATTGATGGATATGGTTGTGTCCATATCTCAGCTATTGTGAATAATCCTGCCCTGACTATGCGAGTGTAGACACTTCTTCAAGATCCAGTTTTCATTTCCTTTGGATACACACTCAGAAGTGAGGGTGACAGAACACCCAGCAGTTCCATTTTTAACTTTTTGAAGAAACTTCATACTGTTTTACATAGTGGCTCTACCAATTTATATTCTCACCAGCAATGGACAGGATTTTTTTCTCCACATCCTCACCAGCATTGTTGTCCCTTCTGTTTCTCAAAATAGCCATTCTGACAGGATTGAGGTGATACCTCATGGGGGGTTTTATATGCATTTCTCTGGTGAGTAGTAACGTCCAATGTATCATTGACGTCTCTCAAGTGGACTCCAGAGCTCCCCCAGAGCTTTTTATGATTGCGGGTAGCTGTCAATCTTTCTGGGGGGACAGTGGCTGGGGTCTCCACATTACCGTTTCTGTGACATCACTCTGTGGCTGTATCATTTGCATTTTATAAATTTTCTTTTCACCCACAGGATCTTACAAATGTTTCACTGAGTTTCTAATTATGTATTGACTTATGCTTCACATAATTCAAGGACATGTGATTAGATCAATTTTAGCTCATCAATGCTGTATCTTGCAAGTGAATGAATTACTTCAATAGATAAAATAATTTTTCCTTATCAAAACATTTTTGTTTTACATTCAATTTGGTTGGGTATTTATATACCTCGCAGCTAATTTTATTAGAGAGTAATAGTAAAGCATGCCTTATTCATTTAGAACATGTCTAATGATTTTGTTTTAGAAGAGATATTATTGGGAGTGCACTGGGTCTTCTCTTTATAGAGGTGGTCCTTTGATCTAAGCCTTGAGGAGATCAACTAATCTGTGAATGTGCGGTAATAAGTTAAAACATTTGAATGAGCTCTGCCATTTTACTGAAATACTGGTTTATTATGTATTAAGATACCCTACACTCTCATAGCTTATTTTTGACACTCCAGGCTTCTTTTCGTTTGAGAAGATTTATGTGTTTTCCAAACAAGCAAAGATAAAAAAAAGAGAGAAACAAGAAAACCCCAGACTGGTAAATAGAGATACAAACTGGTGGTTGCCAGAGAGGAGATGGTGAAGGGCTTAGGAGCACACTTCTTGATGAACACACTCAGCGATGAGCACTAAGTAACGGACAGAATTGGTGAATCATTATATTGTACACCTGACACTAGTATAACACTGGATGTTGATTATCCTTTGATTCAAAAAATAAATTTAAACTAAAAATAACAGCTGACAAACAGAGAAGGAAGCAAACCATAAGAGACTCTTGAATACAGAGAACAACCTGTGGGTTCCTGGAGAGGTGTTGGGTCGGTGGGATGGACTAAATGGGTGATGGGCATTAAGGAGGGCACTTGTTGGGACAAGCACTAGGAGTTATATGTAAGTGATGAATCACTAAATTCTACTCCTGATACCAATACTACACTGTATATTAACTAACTTGAATTTGAATAAATAAATATACAAAAATAATACTGAAAGATTATTTCTAAAATTACACTAACCAGTTTGAAAGGTATACATTGTATTTCTTTTTGTTTTTTTAATGTTTGCTTATTTTCCAGAGAGAGAAAGAGAGGAGAGAGAGAGAGAGAAAGCACTAGCGGGGGAGGGGCAGCGAGGTGGGGGGACACAGAATCTTAAGCAGGCTCCAGGCTCAGCTGTGAGCACAGAGCCCAACGTGGGGCTCAAACACGTGAACCGCAGGATCATGACCTGAGTCGGGGTACAACGCTTAATCGACTGAGCCACCCAGGTGACCCATATTGGTAATTTTAGGTAGTTAACTACATTGTTATTATAGGAATTCTCATTCACAATTTTGAACAACTTTTAACTCGTCATCTCTTTAGTAAGAAAAGGGCACTTTAGCTGAGTTTTACTACCTTTCTTTCAAAATCTCTGTATGTCTCTCTCCTACATGTTTCCACTATTTGGATTCAGCTAATATTGATTCAGCTTCCTTAAGTATATACACATATGTGTAAGTATACATAAATGTAATTTTCCAGTGCTTATATTTTTGCCATTTTTTCTCACTTTCTCACTTCTCATATCATTTTCTTTGATTTTCTAACTGAATTACACCATGTTGTTGTTTTCAGTGAGTGTTGTTTTCAGTGAGTTGTTTTCAGTGACTGCGAGGGGAGTAAAATATGTAATAATTTGCAGCTCTGGAAATGCCTTATTTTTACTCTTTTTTTTTCATATCCATACTTCAGGAGGATCTTATATTCTGTGGCAAACACCAGAACAACTTCACCAAACAAAGTTTTTTAATGACTTTTTATTAGAACAAAGAAACTTCCAAAATAGACATTACATTTATAAAATTTTTCAGTTGTTTGAAGTTTGGGAAAGAATGGGCAGTATGGAAGAGTTGGAAGTCACCACTGAGATTTCCTTTGGGAGAGAGTGTTCTCTCTCTTCATGCAGATACCTCATAACTTTTTTCATTTCAAGGGAAGGACAAGACCCACAGGCTTGGAGGGGAAATCCATCTGGTGGTCGAGGGACTGACCCACAAAACCTCCACATCTCTCCTAAAGGCACAGCCTGACCTGGTGACTTTAACATGTGGGACAAGAGTCTTAACAGGGCAGATGTAGTGACCTGATCCCACCGAATTTAGGAATTTGTCTCTGCAGATGGCTTCACTTTTGGCCACAACAGTAATTTGGCTCAGTATACCAGTCTCTACCAATACTTAATTCCATAGGGATATTTGTCAATAGCTTCTGGCACCCACTTTTACCTTTGGGAAACGTAGCCTGGATAGGTATTTGCATTTCTCCCAAGAAGTAACTTTAGGATAGTTTTGTAGACCGAACCAGCCCTCACTGCATATTTTTCAATTGAGGTGAAAATTCACCAAGAAAAACATTAACCATTTTTACAGGTACAATTCAGGGTAAGATTTTTAAAATCTACTCAGGATTTCTTCATTTTACCATGTAGTGTCAACATATGGGTTTTATTTTCAAATGTGCAACCACTACCATTTAAATGATCTTTCCTCAACTAGGCAAAATGCTCAATTAATTGTGTCTTGGGCGGTTGTCAGAGCATTCCCCATCCTTTCTTTCTGACACAGTAGATGTGACCTTGGCCCTTCTCATTCTACTCCCAACTACATGAAATCTCCATTTCTGGCCTCACTATTCCACAGTCTGGAAAATTTCCTCAATATTGTGTTCCAGCTTCCTGATGAACTCTTCAGCCATGTCTTCCCCTTTACAGAATGAAAGCTCTGAAGGTGTTCATTCAATTGGAATTTTCATCATTAAAATTTCTAACTCGTTTCTCTAATTGCCTCTTCCTCAAGTACAAATCATATTCTTGTCTCAAAAATGCAAACTGCTGAGGTGCCTGGGAGGCGTAGGTGCTTGAATGTTCCACTTAGGCTATGGTCATGATCTCAAGGTTTGTGAATGTGAGCCCCACATCAGGCTCACTGCTTTCAGCCCACAGCACACTTCAGATCCTCTGTCCCACTCTCTGCCCATCCCCTGCTCCCTCTCTCTCTCTGTCTCAAAAATAAATGTTTTCCTTTAAAATTCAACTTCCTCCATCATTTTCTGATATGACACAAGCTTAATTTAAGTCTACATGTTCCTAGCCCTGTATGTCCACGGATGTGACAGCCGCATTCTCAGTGAGCATTAACATTGACTTTGTAGCACTGTTTCTTCTCATCGGGATTCCTCTTTGCAGTACACTCTTCTGGAAGGCTGCATTTCCACACACCTTATTTTCCCTACAGGTTTCCTCCTACAGCTGCACTGGGAGTCATTCACGAGGAGGTGGCATGCCTGCAGCTGTTTCTGCCGGTGACATCCACTCCCACAAACTCAGTGTCCACCCATGGTTGTGTCCTACGAGGAAGGGTCCATTGTAGGGCTCGCACTCACAGATGTCCAAGTTTGCTGTACTACAGTGAATTCTCTTGTGCATACATGTGGCCATGACTCAGTGTTGACCATGAGCTGGTTCCGTTGGCAGAAATATCCAGTGCCCATCCACAGAACTGGGGTAGGGAGCAACATGGCATTCAAACTCACCAGAGATCTGATCCCATCGCTGCCTGTGAAGACCTGGGGTCCCTCTCATGTCCACAGGGAGGGGAAACATCCACAGTGATGACCCTTGCTGGTCCCAGACACTGATGGCCACTCATGCACTCAGCTTTGACCTCTTTCTTTTGGGTCAAATCTGTTGAGGTTCCTCAATGTGGGAACTTTTTTTTCTCTTTTCTACACTTGGCTGTGGTGACATTTTTTTCAGAAATATGATAAATAGCATCTATCAGTGTTAGGAACAACCAGGGCCCTTGAGTGAGCCCATCCGCGGTCTACCGGGCGGTACAGTCAGACAGCGCTAGCCTCTCACCCACCACTTCCCAGACTCTTCATCTAGTCTGAAATGATCGATAACTGAGCCTCCCCATAAACATTACGGCACGGATCCCACACCCGCTCTGACCCTGAGGTTCAGAACAAACCTCTCCCAATGAGGAAACTGAGGCTCAGAGACTGGCTGATATTGCCTAAGGTCACACAGGCACCGGATGATAGTGAATCTTTACACTAAGGTAGTTTTCCCTTCTTATTCAGATCACGAACCCAACCAACTGCCCTCGAAGCTGAAGGCGGGGCCAGAGCAATGCAGGGATACCTGCGAACAGAAACAAGGGGAACCGAGGGGCAGAAACCATTCGGAGCTACATTTCTAGCAAGATGTGTGGGCGCTGTTGCAAGAATAAAAGGGAAATCCCTGATGGGGGCTCTTGGCAGGGAGAAAACTCACACTCAGGTGTCAGGAGAAGAGTCGTGTTTTCTCACCAAATTCCGCCGTTTTCCTTCTGTTCTCGACGGTGCAGTGCAGCTGAACACTGATGGGACAGTTAGCTGTTCAATGCGTGTGCTCCCACGAGGCCTACAGAGCCGGCCCACCAGGAGGCAACACTGCACATGCCTCCTTGGGATTTCCGGCCGGTGGGAGGAGCAAGCAGAGTCACAGGCTGCACATGCGTCCTTGGGATATCCGGGCAGTGGGAGGAGCAGGCAAAGTCACAGACTGCACATGCGTCTTTGGGATCTGGCCGGTGGGAGGAGCAAGCAGAGTACAGGCTGCACATGCGTCCTTGGGATTTCCGGCCGGTGGGAGGAGCAAGCGGAGTCACAGACTGCACATGCGTCCTTGAAATTTCCGGCCGGTGGGAGGAGCAAACGGAGTCATAGGCTGTACACTTTCCATCTCACACTCCTTTCGGGAAATATGCTTTGATAAAGGACAACGTTTACAACGTAAAACTATGACTCCATACAGATATACAATAAACACTAGTCATACATCATTGTGAATGACGGAAGTAGGACGATGTCGCCACTGTTTACACAGGACTCCAAAGAGCAGACTCATCTCGGGACAGGAATATCGAAAGGAATTCTCCACTGGAAGCAAAGACCTCTTCCCCCTGCTCTTGCCTCCTCCTGGCATTGTCTGGTTGGTCCTGTAGGGGAAGATCCTGTACTGTTGAGGATTCCTCTGTGGGGTCAGTGATGGTGATTCTTGACCAGGGAGGTGCAGTGGGGCAGCTCCCCCTTCTGGCCTCACATCTTTTTTTGTGCGGTGTCCCTGTATTAACCTTCACACTAATCCCGACTGTACCTTGAGACCGTCAGATCCGAACATGAGAGTCAGTGTCAGACACATACTCACCCACATGGGACAGATGCCCATAGCTGACAGCACCAGATTTAGTCCGTTAGAGGCCAGACGGGGGGTTACTCAGTCCAGAGGGGCACGTATTCCAGATTTCCATCAAGAAACGGGGTGGGGGGGAACCTAGGCTTCCAATCTTTGCCTGGAGCCCTGATAGTTGTCCAGTGAAAAGACAATGCCATCCCTGGAGAGTCCACAGGATGGAAAATCCTCCCTATGACCCCTCCATGATCCCAGGCACCAGCGGGAACTCGGCTTTGTTCTCTGTTCGCGGATGTGGTTCTAACTCCAGTTTTGGTAATTTCATTTCCCTTTTCTCTGCATTTGTCCCTGGCTGCCTATTTCAGACATACCGTGAGTGGAAATCTTGGCTTTCAGAGCAGACAAGGTCTCCAATGGGTGCATCAACCAGCCAGCTTGCTGCAGAGTTTGACCCCAGGATCCCATCACGTCATCAGGACCCAGCCTAGGCTCATCTCACCTGGTCTGGAAACTCACACGGACTCTTCACTCCTGTGTACTTGGTACCAAATCACCACAACCACCCTGGGGAGCAGATCAGGACAAAATGCATTAGATGAGGAAACTGAGGACATTACCACCCAAGGGCATGATGACAGTGAATGATCCCGGAATATTTCGGTGAAGATGTTTTCCCTCAAAATGTGAGCTCTAACACAAATAAATGCCCCCTAAAGTTTACTGGCAGGACCCCAGAATGGCTAGGACAGCTTTGCCCCAAGAAGGAGGGGAACTGAGGTGACAAGAGTAACTCGTAGGCGTGTTCTCAGGAAGGAAGGGGGGTGGATGAGGACACAGGAAAATAGAGAAGTCCACGAAGGCTGAGCTAGAAAGACAGCCCACAGTGCGGGGCCAAGAGATGGTTTGTGTTTCCTTCCCTATTTCCCTGTATTTCTCCTCTGTGTGCATCGCCACGGTGACCTTGACCTGAGCCATACAGAAATGTCACAGGTGTGTCTGTACTGACATGAGGCTGCAAAGGAGCTGGAATACAAACCCCCTGCAGCATCTCTGGGTCCTGCGGACCCATGTGTGGTGAGGACCCCCAGGGATGTGCTGAGAATGAAGACCCCATAGGGGAGGCTCTGGGAGGGACGGACGTGCCCTGGTCTCTGTACCTAGACACAACATCTCAGGAAGCCTTGGTACACCTGCTGCACCGCCATGAACAGCAGAGTTGGGCACCTGAGGACAGGTTGTTTCCCTTCCTATAGGGCTGCTGATGAGACAACCCCATGACCAGGTGACCAGCATCAGAGTGGCCACACCCTGTGCTTCTGTATGTCCTGTAAGCAACAAGGTCCCTCCCTCTGCACAGCCGGGGCCAGAGGCAAGAGACACCATGACCCCCACCCTCACGGACCTGCTCCTCTTTGGTGAGATCTCCGGAGGGGAGGGGACACCCTAGTCTGGGATGTACCCACTCCAAACCAGGCCTTGGGCAACAGAGACCCCAGGCTCAGGAGGCTCTTGGGGAGGAGGGGTTCTGCTCAGGATTCAGGGCAAACCTCTCACAGGGACTCTCTTCCAGGGCTGAGTGTGGTCCTCAGGACCCGAGTGCAGGCAGGTGAGTGTGTCTCTAGGGGTCCCAACCCACCTCCTCACTGGGGCCAGGGGTCACCCACCAGGCATCTGGGAATGGAGAACAGCAGTTCTGGGCGGATGGAGAGGGGATGTCAGGGGGTTGGGGCTGCGCTGGGAACTGGAGTGAGAAAAGTCTTGTGATTCAGCCTCTGTTTCCTTCCAGGGACCCTCCCCAAACCCACCTTGTGGGCTGAGTCAGGCTCTGTCGTCTCCTGGGGTGATTTTGTGACCATCTGGTGTCAGGGGACCCTGAAGGCCCAGGAGTTCCATATGTTAAAAGAGGGAAGCTCAGTGGCCCTGGACAGACAGCCCGCACTGGAGCCTGGGAACACGGCCAAGTTCTCCATCACATACATGACAGATGTACATGCAGGACGATATCGCTGTTACTATCAAAGTCCCACTTCCTCATCAGAGTACAGTGACCCCCTGGAGCTGGTGGTGACAGGTGCCAGTCCCTCAGGGCCCCAGTCCCCGGCTCTGCCCTCAGGGAGGGGGTCTGCCCTCAGAGTGTCTCCCTCTCACAGCCCAGCCCTGGAGACACTGTGGGGGGATCTGAATCCTACTTAACATGCCCCCTCCTCCTCTCCTAGCTTTTCAGGGCAAACCCACTCTCTCAGCCGTGCCTAGTCCCATTGTGACCTCAGGAGGAAGGGTGACCCTCCAGTGTGCCTCACGGCTAGGATTCGACAGGTTCGTCCTGATGAAGGAAGGAGAACCCAGGCCCTCCTCCACCCTGGACTCCCAGAGAAACACCAGTGGGCAGTTCCGGGCCCTGTTTCCTGTGGGCCCCGTGACCCCCAGCCTCAGGTGGATGTTCAGATGCTATGGTTATGACAGAAACACCCCCCATGTTTGGTCACCCCCCAGTGACCCCCTGGAGCTCCTGGTCTCAGGTGAGCGAGTCTGACTTTTTCCCATCCAGGTTTTGACCACCAAACACGTTATGGAGGCTCTGTTCCCAGGGGAGCCCAGATGAGAGGGTGGGGCGAGGGGACCATGGGGATCTCACAGGTCAGGGACACAGAGGGGAAGAGACAGTGAGACGTGTGGGTCAGGACGGGAGAAGGGGGGTTTGGGGAGAATCGCTTCTCAATCCACAGCTGGTCTTCTCCCAGGTGTATCCAGGAAACCCTCCCTCCTGACCCAGGAGGATCCTATCGCGACCCCCTGGATGGAGCCTGACCCTCCAGTGTCGCTCCGATGTCGGCTATGACAGAATCTCTCTGTACAAGGAGGGGGCCCGGGACCCTCCCCAGCACCTTGGCTGGCATCCCCAGGCTGGGCTCTCTGGGGCTGACTTCCCCCGCGGGGCTAGTGAGACCCTCCCTCGGGGGCCAGTACACATGCTATGGTGGACACAATCTCTCCCTGAGTGGTCGGCCCCCAGTGACCCCCTGGACATCCTGGTTGCAGGTGAGGGGATAAGGGTTCAGTCAGGGTGCTAGACTCTGCACAAGACCTGCTGGGTAAGTTTCAGGAGGGGATGGCCGGGACCAGGGTTGTGGGGGTCCCTGGGAGGGAGACAGAGAGAGACAGGGGATGGGGGAGGGGAGAGACTCGGAGGACAGACAGACTCAAGTCAGAACAAGGATGCACAGCCCCTCACCCACCTTCCTCTCTCTAGGACAGTTTTCCTCCACACCCTCCCTCTTGGTGCAGCCGGGACCCACGGTGGCCTCAGGAGAGAATGTGACCCTGCTGTGTCAGTCCCGGAGCTCTGTGCACAGTTTCCTTCTGTCCAGGGAGGGGGCAGCCGGTCCCCCCCTACGTCGTAGATCGGAGTACCGAGCTGGGCAGTACCAGGCCAAATTCTCCATGAGTCCTGTGACCTCAGCCCAGGGGGGGACCTACAGGTGCTACAGCTCTGTTGGCACTTCTTCCTACCTGTTGTCACCCCCCAGTGACCCCCTGGAGCTCCTGGTCTCAGGTGAGAGTCCGGCTTTTTCCCATCCAGGTTTTGAGGCATCAGACAGGTATGGAGACTCTCTCAGATGAGAGGGTGGGATGAGGGGACCATGGGGATCTCACAGGCCAGAGACACAGAAAGAGACAGTGAGACCCAGGGGTCAGGACGGGAGAAGGGAGGTTTGGGGAGAATCACCCCCTCATTTCACGGCAGGTCTTCTCCCAGGTGTATCCAGGAAGCCCTCCCTCCTGACCCAGCAGGGCCCTGTTGTGTCCCCTGGACAGAACCTGACCCTCCAGTGTTGCTCTGATGTCGGCTATGACAGATTCGCTCTGTGCAAGGAGGGGTCCCGTGACCTTCCCCAGCACCTTGGCCGGCAGCTCCAGGCTGGGCTCTCTGGGGCCGACTTCCCCCTGGGCCCAGTGAGACCCTCCCTCGGGGGCCGGTACACATGCTATGGTGGACACAACCTCTCCTCCGAATGGTCGGCCCCCAGTGACCCCCTGGACATCCTGGTTGCAGGTGAGGGGACATGGGGTCAGTCAAGGCCCCAGACTCTGCAGAGGCCCTGCTGGGTAAGCTTCAGGAGGGGATGGCCAGGACCAGGGTTGTAGGGTCCCCAGGGAGGGAGACAGACAGACAGGGGATGGGGAAGGGGAGAGACTCAGAGGACAGACAGACTCAGGTCAGAACAAGGATGGACAGCCCCTCACCTGCCTTTCTGTCTCTAGGACAGCGCCCCTCTGCACCCTCCCTCTCGGTGCAGCCGGGACCCACGGTGGCCTCAGGAGAGAATGTGACCCTGCTGTGTCAGTTCTGGAGTTATGTGGACACTTTCCTTCTGTCCAGGGAGGGGGCAGCCGGTCCCCCCCTGCGTCGTAGATCGGAGTACCGAGCTGGGCAGTACCAGGCCGAATTCTCCATGAGTCCTGTGACCTCAGCCCAGGGGGGGACCTACAGGTGCTACAGCTCAGATGGCACCTCCCCCTACCTGCTGTCACACCCCAGTGATCCCCTGGAGCTCCAAGTTTCAGGTGAGGGGCCACTGACCCGTCCTTACTCACTCTGTCAGCCCAAAAAACCCAAGACAGTGACAAATGAGGGAATCGGGGGGTCCCACCGAGGACAGTCCAGCCTAGGAGAAGGTTGACAGAGCAGGAGCCTCTACCCAGGCTCCCCCATCAACAGTCTCAGCAGGGATGGGGGTACAGGGTACAGGAGGAGTACGATCCTGAGTAGACAGAGACCTCCCACTCACCTCCTGATGCCTCTATATCACAGTCTGAACCCTGCTGTCAGCCCCCAGGGCATCCGCCCCTAGAGAGAAGACTCCCCACGTGTGGGCACCTCTCTGCTGCCCCCTGTGGTCACCTGGGGGTCTTCGTGCCACTCAGTGCACACCTGACACCAGCTGGGGCCCTGCACAGCTCATGAAGTAACTTAGTCACCTGTTTCCTTTTTTTATATATTTTTACTTATTTGTCAATTTTTGGTGTGTTTGGTTTTCTTCATTTGCAGGTTGTACGTCAATTCTTTTTTTTTTATTTTTTAATGTATGTTTATTTTTGAGACAGAGAGAGACAGAGCATGAGTGGGGGAAGGGCAGAGAGAGAGGGAGACACAGAATCCGAAGCAGGCTCCAGGCTCTGAGCTGTCAGCACAGAGCCCGACGTGGGGCTCTAACCCACAGACCGTGAGATCATGACCTGAGCCGAAGTCGGACGTTCAACCGACTGAGCCACCCAGGTGCCCCCGTCAATTCTTTTTACATCAAGTACCTCATGATATTGAAGTCAATGTAAAATGTTAAGACAGAGGTGAAGGTCATTTTAAGGAAATACCTTATTTTGTCCACCAAATTATTTTTAGAAAAAAATGGCAAAAATCTCTATTTTCTATATATAGAATTACTAACTTATCCATTTCAGTTTATTTTTATGTTATCAGGGCTTTATTAGTTAAAATTTGTTTTCAAACAATGAATTAGGAACTTTTCTAATACAACTGACCGTCTCATGAACAACTATAGTTTCTCCTTGAATTTGGGCCATGGTGAGATACATTGAAAGTTTCCTACTTACTGTAAGACATCTATCATTCAAACACTCAGATGACATATGCCATTCATTCTCATGCCTAAATTGTAAATTTAAGGTTACTTAAAATATTTACATGGAGATCTATACAAAAGAGTGACCAGAATTGGTTTTGGGGTTTTTTAAGTCATTTTTTTCAATTTTAGGCCAAAGCAGTTAAAATATAATTACAGGATTACCAAAATGCTTTGCTCCACCAATTTTCTTTTTAAAATTTTTTGAAATGTTTATTTATTTTGAGGAAGAGGAAGACAGAGAGTGAGAGGGAGAGGGCCAGATAGAGAGGACACAATATTTGTTTATATTTTTATTTTTTTGAGACATAGAGAAAGAGACAGAGACAGAGCATGAGCAGGAGAGAGAGGGATACACAGAATCCAAAGCAGGCTGCAAGCTCCAAGCCCTAAGCAGCACAGAGCCCAAGCGGGGCTCAAACTCACTCACTGTGAGATCGAGGCCTGAGCCAAAGTGGACGCATAACCAACTGAGCTACCCTGGCACCTCTGCTCAACAAATTTTCTAACACAACTGATTTCCTCTCTTCCTTATGGCTTTGAGAACAGAACTGTGACCCTTGGTTCTAGAAATTTAATGAAGAGGAGAGAGATTGTCTTTTAAGATAAAAATAAAATAATTAGCCCTCTCTCCTTGAAATCTTACACCAGTTCCTAGAGTTCCTCATGACAGACAGATAGACAGACACAAGGAGAAAGAGGAATGAGTAGGAGGAGGAGGAGGAGGAAGTGAAGGAAGAGAAGAATGGCGATGACGAATATGACCACGGGGGTTATGATGGTGGTCGTGATGATGACGATGATGGGGAGATGATGATTCTTGGTGATGTTGATGGGGATGATGGTGGGGATGATGGTGATAGTAATGGTGACGATGATAACAGTGATGGTGTTGATGATGGCAATGATGATGTGATGATGTTGTGTTGATGGTGATGGAGGTGACGGTGGTGATGATGGTAATGGTGGTGATGGTGATGGTAACAATGAAGGTGAAGATAACAATAATGATGATGGTGAAGGTGGTGATGGTGCTGATGCTGATGGTAATGATGGTGGTGGTAGTAGTGGTGATGATGGTAGTGATGTTGTAGGTGGTAATGGTGATGCTGCTGGTGATGATGTTGATGGTGATGATGCTGCTGGTGATGATGATGGTAATTATGGTGATAATTGTGGTGATGATGGTGGAGTAGGTGATGAGGGTGGTGATGGTGATGATGACAGTGGTGGTGATTATGATGGAGACTCCCTCATCCATCTGCTCATCCCTGGCCTGTGTTCCATGCACCAGGCCCCATAACCCAGCTCCCTGCTTTCTTATGGACCCTCCAACAATCACACATATTGCTTCATTCTTTACTGAAGAGTATGCTTAGATCTCTCTGGAGACCTGCTCTTCCTGCACCCTGTGAAATACCTTGTCTGGGTCCTCAAGTGGTCCCTTCTGTCTCCTTCACCTCTCACGATTCAGCTGGAATGTCACCTCCAAGTGAGGCCTTCTCTGTGACACTGTCCAGAAATCACCTGCATGTATAGACTCTCAAAGAATCACAATCTAAGCAGAAATACACTTTAATGTCCCACTAAATTGATGGCACCATTTAGAAAATATGAATCTGCTTATGTGTGTATGTGTCATACTGTACGTATACCTAACTGTAGGAAGAATGCTTTAATGAAAGAACATATGGATGAGGAATTTGCAGGTGAAGGTTGAAAGGCCGACCTGGAGGAAGGGAGCTGGAAGAGAGGGAGAGAAAGGGAATCTGCCCCAGAGGTTCGACCCTCTGTGCTCCTGTGATTCGGGTTCCCATGAAAACTAACCGCTCATCCTTGCATGCTACATCCTCAGTCATTGAATAAATACAAGCTCTCACACCTACAGGTTAGCTTGCATGGTCTTGTGCCCAGAATTAAGAAGAGAGTGCAGGGGCCCCATTTCTCCTGGAGTGAGAAACCATTCCTCTCCATAAACCTGAGCCTCTGGGACAAAGCAGAACACTTCTCCAAAGGGCCGGAAGTAAAATCTGAATTCACAAACGATGAGGAGACAGAAAGAATCCAAAGGGAACAGAGGACATGCTTCTACAGCAGAGAAAAGGTCCATTAGGGACTGCACGATAGTTACATCATGAGAAGTGTGGAGGTATGACAACACACAGCCCAGGGGACAAGCTTGAGTCCGATTGGATCCTCATCTTTCTCCACTATTTTTTGGTTCTCAGAAGCAGCTGACAACATCGGCCCAGCACAAAACAAGTCAGTCCACAACGCTGGTGAGTAGGAGAAAATCTGTTACGAGACTGGCCTAGAGGGTGAAGTCCTGTCAAGAGGAGGTGGGTGCCCTGGGTGGACATCCAGGATCTGGGCTGATTTGGGTCTCCCCTGACCTCACTGACATTTTTGTCACCAAAACCAGCCTCTCACCCCAATGATTACACAGTGGAGAATATCATCCGCATGGGCATGGCTGGTTTGATCCTGGTGGTCCTCGGGATTCTGCTATTTCAGGATCACTCCAGTCAGAGAAGAACCCAAGATGTAACCCAGAGATAAACTCAAGAGACAACACTGCAGCAATCAGAGTGGCAGAGTCGGGGAATTACACCTTGTGTGCTTCAGATTCTGTGTGTGTCTGTCTCTGCTCTTCCCCCACTCAAGCTCTGTATTTCTCTCTCTCTCTCTCAAGAAAAAATAAACACAAAATTTTTTAATAAAAATTTTAAAAATAAAAGACATCCTGTATTATTTAGGAATGTGTGCTAAGGGAAACCCTACAAATAAAGAAAAGAAAACATTTTTTATAAAATCTATGATGATGGTTACGAAAAAGGCCATATCGGATGTTTTTGTGCAAGATGGAACTACAGAATCTGCTGGAAGATGGGCATGTTGTGGGTCCTTGCATGGGTGACCCATGAGTCCACCTGTCATCACTGGCAGATAGTTCATGTCTGTCTTCCATGCAAGTTAGTGAGGCACGTTAATGTCCAGGGGGGGATGTCACACCCTGTAGTAGGACTAATGCCAACGAAGTGATTTCAATGTGTGATGGCAAGTACTTCACATGTGGGCACTGGGCTTTGGTCCAAACATGATATCCCCTGGCCTTGTCAGCCCTGGCCGAGTCCAGGTAGACAATGAGCCACCTTCCTAGTGAGACACTGTGGCCTCTGTCAAAAACACTTTGGGTGATACCAAACAACATGCAGTTCAGAATTTAAAGTGGATTGGTGTCAGTTTCTGAACATGTCATGAGCCAAGAATCTGTACTGGGAAAGAGCCCACTGATGTGGACTTGGGAATTGTTTCAGGGAGAAGGTTCAGCCCCATCAGATGGTGGGTTTACAGGAGCCCACAAGATTGGTTGCAGAATACATACTCAGAGGCTCTGGTTTTTGCTTGGATCCCATGTAGGGGAAACAGATTGAGGTCTTGGGACAGGGGCAGCTCCCCTTTCCTACAGAAGACCTGAATCAGAGGCTCTCATATGCCATGGCCTGAGAATCTGTGCTGTGTGGTTCTGTCTGACCCCACATCTGCATTGAACCAGACACACTATTAAGCCCCACGCAGTGCATCCTGGACATGCTCTGCACTGCAGGGAGATCAGCCCGGATCTGATTCTAAGACAACAGAGTCCCCGTGGCACTCAGAAGCCAAGATCTCTTTCAGTAGGGACCTTTCCACTCTTTTCTTTATCCTGGAATTCCCAACACTCCCTTCCACTTTGGCTAAGACTTGTCCACATCTCTCAGCTCTATCCTCACACCTCACACCTCCTGGTTGTCATCCCGTGATGCCCAGACTAGTTCTCACCTTCTGTGACATCACCTCCAACCTCCAAGGACTTATTGCACGTGACACACAATGTAGTGGTCAAGGACATATCTTCTGTCATTATTTGACACCCTCACATTTCCAAGACTAGTTAGTGATCAGAGAGCAGGATCCATGTTTATTCAGCACATAGTTTAGTTTACCTGCCTGCTATATTGTATGAAATATGGCTGACTTTTGAATATATTCCTTGCCAGGATGGATGGATTCAGGATTGATTATAGAGGCAAAAAAACAGAAGAGTTTACCTCTACACCAACACATAGCAGTAAATCAACCCAGCATCCGCCCTGGCTGCCTTCCCCCACTTAATTTCAGTACATTTGGTCCCTTTCTCATTCCTGGTACAAAGATTTCCTGTTTTGCACTCCACTTACTTGAGACTTAGCAAAAAGGTAGCAAACACCACACACAGAACCGCACGCTGAGTTATAACTACGTGCGTGCTCCACAAGTACATGTGAAGAGAGCAGACTCTTCCCAATCCTCCAAGGCATGAAAACAACAAAGAACTCTCGCTGTCTCTCCGCACTCAACTGTGAATGTATTCATTACAGGGGTTCTGTGAGCAGCTCACAAGAACCCCAACACCACATAGAATTCAGATTGGCCCCTCATGTAGGGGTCAGACTAAGGTCAGAGCATTATCACTGCAGGTTATCAACACGATCCTCCTACAAAGCATGAATCTCCAGTGCCTGGAGCTATGACTGGATGTGGTAAGGACTCACTAAGAGATTGATTGACAGGATGGTGGAAAGAAGGAAGAAAATTTGCATTTACGGAACTCAGGAAGGGGAAGTGTCTCACCCAGATCACACAGCCTCTGAAAGAGGCATAGGCAGAACTGGAACTGAAGTTCGACCGGCTCCCAGGCCTGGCTCTTCCTCTCCCACCCTGTATCCCTGCTCCTGTGGGAAGCAGGCAGAAGTGGGGTCTGGTACAACCCACATCTGGTCTGAAAGGTCACAGGGCCTCCTCTGTCGGGCCATCCTTCAGAGAGAGCAGAGCAAGGACCTTGAGGGGCTGTTCCCTTTTCTGGGAGGCCACTCATGAAGAACATATGATGGGGACCACAGAGCCTGTGCCATGTCATACCCTGTGCATGTGCCTGTCCTACAGGCTCTGAGGACTTTTAAGCTGTGTACCACTGGGACCATGGGAGGCAGCATCAGGACCCAGACCCTCACTGCCCTTCTGTGCCTCAGCGAGCTTTCTGGACAAGAGGAGGGATGGGCCGCCCTCCCTCCTGGCCCCCAGGTCCTGGTCCCTGAGAGACCCCAGGACTAGGGAGACACATTGCAGGCAGGACTTCTAGGGGAGGAGTGTGCTCAACCCCATGCTGGTCCCCGTGGTCAGTGTAATGGACCAGGCCTGGAGCAGTGACATGGTGGGTAAGGGGACACTCTCACAGGGAACTCTCTTCCAGGGCTGTGTCACGACCTGTGGGGCCAGATACAAGCAGGTGAGTGCTCCTCAGATCTCTTGTTCCCACCCGACAACCCCCCGGGGAGCTGGGGGACACAGAGGGTCTGGGCTGATGGTGACCAGGCTGGGAGGGCCTTGGGGTGACATGTGGGAAACAGGGGAGAAGGACACTCTTGCAATTCCCCACCTGACTCCTTTCGAGCGGGGTCTAACCCTCCATCTGGGCTGACCCCGATGCCAACGTCACCAGTGGGAGCCCTGTGACCATCTGGTGTCAGGTGTCTCTGCAGGCTGATGTCTACCATCTGTATAAAGAGAGGGTCCCTGAACCCATGCCCATTGAGATCTCACAGGATTCCAGCAACAAGGCCAGTTTCTCCATTGACTTCACGAGCTCGCACGATGCAGGGTGAACCAATGTAAGTATCTCAGCAGGAACAGCTGGTCAGAGAGGAGTGACCTCCTGCCCCTGGTAGTGACAGGTAAGACAGGAGCTGGCCCCTCCCCCTGGGGACCCTCCTCCAGGCAGAAGGGAACAAAGTGTGGCCTCAGGGGGACTCTGGCTCACAGTCCACACTGGGGTACAGGGAGCGATGGCCCCTTTAACACTGCCCTTTCTTCTCCCTCAGGAGTGTACAGCCCACCCTCCCTCTCAGCCATCCCAGGCCCTGTGGTGGCCTCAGGAGGGAATGTGTCCCTCTCCTGTAGCTCACATGAAGCATGGGAGATCTTTCGTCTGCTGAAGGAGGGGGGAGCTGACAAGCCCCAACATCTGGAATTGAAGTTCCCTCGTGAGAGGAGACAGGCACTCTTCCCTGTGGGCCCGTGAGCACCTCCCATGGAGGGGTCTACAGGTGCTATGTTTCTCCAGCTTTCTACCTGTATGTGTAGTCACTCCCCAGTGACCCTCTGCAACTTCAGGTCACAGGTGAGGGAACTCTGCCTTGCCCCAATTACTTTCTGAGCACAAATGACTGACATAAGCCATGTGCTTTTTCCCCCCTAATTAGATGGAAGGTGAGCCCCTGGAGTTGCCCCCCCCCAGGGATTGAGATTGTGTTAGCTGGTTTCAGGGGCTCTCCAGGGAAGAGAGAAGAGATTATTTATGCATTCCTATGTCCCCTCAACCACAGGCTCTAGTTTTGAGTCTGAGGATTAGACGATACCCTCAGACCATCACAAAACAAGACAGACTCCAAGAGGGATGAGTGAGGAGAAACTCTCAGTCATGGGGATGGACTCGCAGGTTCGAATTCTGTCAATCAGTGCAGATGTCTGCAATGTGCCTGCGAGGATCCCAGGGTGATTTCCGTCGGCCCTGACCACCACAATCTCTAGCCTCAAACAGCCAAGATGACACAACGGAGAATCTCATCCAGAGGGCCATGTCTGCCTTGATCCTGACGCTTCGCCGGGCGCTGCTCATTCAAGCTCGGCAGTCAGAGAAGACCCCAAGATGCAGCCACGGGATAAATGGGAGAGAGAAGACCACCGTCCAGCGATTCAGAACACTGGAAACAAAATCGATGATACCAAGAGGATGTGGGAAAAAAAGTCTTGGGACAAGCTAGGGAAACAGTCCACTGAGAATCTTCAGGGTGTGAACATGGGCTGGTTGCAGGAAAATGTCTGGGTTGGTGCTGCAGTGGCTCTTTTGGAGTTAAACTATCACAACGCACTCCCCACCACTTCTCCTTTCTGGCTTTCCTTCACTTTTCGTTATCTGACCTCCTTCTGTTCTAAACCTTATGACATGAGACTACATCCTCCATGGAAGCTTTGGGTCCACCATCACGCTCTGGTTCTCGTTCATGAAATACAGTTTTCTCTGTTATATTTGCCACAGTCCCTGGTGTGTGCATGTCTTCAACTCAGAACACAGACGCTGTTTAAAATAACTGAGTAAACAGACGAATACCAAGGCCAGTTTGGATTAGATACATCAAAAATCATTGTGAAAAAAACACTATCTAGACTCATCAAGCATTCCCTCTTCATCACACGATAAATGATATCATTTCTCTGGAAATATCATCACTTGGAATGAACAGAATGGCATTTGAAGTGGGAGCCAGATTGTGTGTTGGTAAACTGGCTTTAAAAAAAAAAAAATACCAGTTTTTCCAAAGTCCTGATTTGTCAGATTTACTGATTTCCTTGGTGAAAATACTGCAAGGCCAGCTTCAAGATGCCTGTGTGAATTCACTGAATGCAGAGTTAGGAAGTAATAATTAGAGTCATCATTCCCAGTAAATATGAGGCAATGACAACACACATATTGGTAACACAACACACCTATAGATAACACTCACCAAATATACATGTGTATCTTTCTTTTTTAAAGGTTATGATCACTTCCACCCAGTGTTATGCTACATTTTTAGTGAAATTTTGATGCCCAACCCCTAGTACATCCACATTGCAAACAAAAGAGGAAAAGATGGCAAAAACTCAGCTGCAGCTTCTGATATCGTGTAGTTAGAATCCCACTACACTTCTGGGATGTACAAATGTCTTCAATCAGTCTGGGGAGTAGAAAATGATCATCACTTAAATGGAAGACACAAACGGCTGGGGCCTATAGTTATCTACTCGAGAACAAAATGTGTGCAGATCACGGGGGAGTTAAGATGGCAGAGCGGTACGGAGGCCCTAGCTTCTCTCATCCCTGTAATGCAGCTAGATCAGCACCAAACCATTTTGAACACCTAGGAAATTGATCCGAGGATTAACGCAATATCTACATAACTTGAGCCACAGAATTTGGCAGATAGAGGGTGAGGAGCAATGAACTGGAGGGGAGAAAGGCTGTGGAGAGTAGGGAGCCATTTTCACAGAGAGGAGTGTGAGAGAGAGAGAGAGAGAGAGAGAGAGAGAGAGAGAGAGAAGGGAGAGTGCAGCACATCAGGACCGTGCAAGCAAAGAACTGCCCCCCTAAGTAGCTGGAGAGAAAGAGAGAGAAAGAGTGAAAACACATGCAGGGGATGAAGAGGAAATCTGTGCCTCAAAACCATTGACGGGAAGAAAGGAGAGAGTTTCAATACCACCATGATTCTATTAACAGTGGAACACAAAGTCTGAAGGTTCAGAGCTCAGTGCCTGGCGGTGCTCTGGCGAGGAAGTAAGATGAATCCCCAGGAGCAGAAACTATAGTCTGAGGGCTCCGTGTGCCACACAGGGAGATGTGGTTCCCCTGCTTGGAGTGCATTTGGTAGAAGCCATATGGACTCCTCACAACATAGGTCCTAGAGGACCCCAGAGAGCAGCCACATTTGCTAGTATGGGACAAAGACATCAGAGTGTTGGGAAACCTGGCGTGGCTGTGCTGTGATTTGCCATAATCTCTGAACCTCTACCACTTCATGATCACACAAACATTTTCTGGGACAAGCCAGCACTCAGCTATTACTCAGCGAGACCCTCCCCCAAAGAGTTGGTGTGGGTTCAAGTCGAGGGGGTCTCTGAAGTGTGGGATTTTGAAGCACAGCCCCATCTGAGACAAAGCTCTGGAGGGAGGTGCCACCTGGTAGATAGACAGCTTGGACATGGACAGGGTAGAGGCGGGGAGCGGATGGAGGCCTGGGGCAAAGGAAGGATGCTTGACTGGGAGTCAGTGAGAGCGGGAAATTCTGTACCAGAGACTAGGGAGCTGGATGAAGCTTTTTCACCTCTACTGCACCCCGTCATGTGCACATGCACAGTGATCCTCCCACTAAGCTTAGCAGCGCCACTGAGTGGAGAATGGAGCTGTTACACGCAGTCCCACCCAACTGCACCCTCCAGGCACATCCCCCAGAATACTAGCACAAATTCCTCCACCTGCTTGGTGTATGGACTGTACTGTGCTTCAAATTTCAGTTCTAGGGAAAACTGGATGTAATTTCTTTCGAGTTTCATTCTGTTTACTGGCACCTTTATTCATTCATTTTCTTTGTTGCTGCTTTTGCTTGAATTATTGAATTATTTTCTCTTTTCTTTCTTTACTTTCTCTTTCCTGGTTACGGAAAGAGCAAATTTTTTTATTTTTAATGTAATTCATGGTTTTAAATCTTTTATTCCATTTTCTTTTCTTTATTTTATTCTATTCTATTACATATTTTTTTAATTTTTAAAGTTTTTCCTTAACTTCTCTTTTCCTTCCTTCCTAATTTTCTCTATTCTATCAAGTTTCTTTCAACAAACAGACCCAAGCACACCTAGGATCTAGCTTCCTTTATTTGATTGTGTGTATTGTTTTTAATTTTTTAATTTTTAATTTTTATTTTATTAATTTTGTCTTGTCCAAAACTATGAGACAAAGGAATTCACCACAAAAGAAAGAAAGGAAGAAATGACAGCCAAGGATTTAATCAACACAGATATAAGTAAGATGTCTGAACTAGAATGTAGAACCACAATAAGAAGAATATAGTTGGGGTTGAAAAAAGCATAGAAGACACCAGAGAATTCCTTCTGTGGAGAGAAAAGAAATAAAATCTAGTTAGGCTGAAATGTAAAATGCTAAATTGAGATACAATCTCAAATGGATGCCATGACAGAAAGGATGGAAGCAGCAGAGCAGCGAATCAGCAATGCAGAAAATACAATCATGCAAAATAATGAAGCAGAAAACAAAAGGAGGGAAACAAAGGCAAAAGATCACAATATGGGACGTTGAGAACTCAGTGACTTATTGAAAAGGATTAATATCCATATCATAGGAGTCCAAGAAGATGAAGAGAGAGAAAAAGGGGCAGAAGGTTTATGGGAGAAGATTATAGTGGAAAACTTTTCTGAACTTGGGAAGGACATAGACATCAAAATCCAAGAAGCACAGGGAAATCCCATTGATTCAACAAAACCAAACATCACCAAGGCATATCATAGCCAAATTCACAAAACACACAGACAAGGAAAGAATTATGAAAGGAGCAAGGAGGGGGGGGGAAGAAAGGAGCAAGGGGGAAAAAGTCCTTAACCTACAAGGGAAGACACGGGGTTCGCAGCAGATCTGTCCACAGGAACTTGGCAAGCCAGAATGGAGTGCCAGGACATATTCATTGTGCTGAACCAGAAAAATACATGACCAAAAATTCTTTGTCCAACAAGGCTGCCTTTCAAAATATAAGGAAAGATAACAGACACACAAAATCTAAAGGAGTTCATGACCACTAAACCGGCCCTGCATGAAATTTCAAGGGGGACTCTCTGAGCGGAAAAAAGACAAAACAAAACCAAAGAAACCAAAAGCAACGAAGACTAGAAAGGACCAGAGAACACAAGAAACACCAACTCTACAGGCAACACAATAGCGCTAAATTCATCTTTCCATAATCACTCTAAATGTGAATGGCCTAAATGCTCTAATCAAAAGATATAGGGTGGGGAGCCTGGGAAGCTCAGTCAGTTTGGCATCACCTCTTGGTTTCAGGTCAGGTCATGATCTCATGGTTCATGTGTTCAAACCTCTCATCAGGCTCAGCACTGAGAGTGCAGAGCCCACTTGGATTCTCTCTCCCCCCACCCCACCTCTCCCTGCTTCTCTCTCTCTCTCTCAAAATAAATAAATAAACTTAAAAAAAGATATAGGGTATCAGAATGGATAAGAATACAAGACCCATCTATATGTTGCCTATGTGAGACTCATTTTAGACCCGAGGACACCTGCAGATTGAAAGCGAGGGGATGGAGAACCATCTATCATGCTCATGGCTCATGGTCCTCAAAAGAAAGGTGGAGTCGTTGTACTTATATCAGACAAACTAGATTTTAAAATAAAGACTCTCACAAGAGATGAAGAAAGGCATTATATGGTAATTAAGGAGTCTATTCACCAAGAAGACCTAACAATGTAAATAGTTATGCCCCCAACTTGAGAGCACACAAATATATAAATCAATTACAAACATAAAGAAACTCATGAATAATAATACCATAATAGTAGGAGGCTTCAAGACCTCACTTACTGAAATTGACAGATAAGCTAGGCAGAAACAACAAGGAAACAACAAGGAAACAAGAGCTTTGAATGACACACTGAAACGAATGGACTTAACAGATATATTCACAACATTTTATCCTAAAGCAGCAGAATACACATTTTTCTCAGGTGCACATGGCACATTCTCCAGAAGAGATCACATGCTGGGTCACAAATCAGCCCTCAACAAGTACAAAAAGATCAGTATCAACCCTTGCATATTTTCAGAACACAGCGCTATGAAACTCAAAATCAGCCACAAGAAAAAACTTAGGAAGACCATGAATACTTGGAGATTAAAGAACATCCTACTAAAGAATGAATGGGTTAACCAAGAAACTAAAGAGAAAATTTTAAAGTACCTGGAAGCCAATGAAAATGAAAACATGACAGTCCATAAGCTCTGGGAGGGGCGCCTCGGTGGTTCAGTCAGTTAAGTGTCTGACTTCGGCTCAGGTCATGATCTCATGGTTCATGAGTTCTCTGTGCTGACAGCCCAAGCCTGGAGCTTGCCTCAGATTCTACATCTCCCTCTCTCTCTGCCCCTACCCTGCTCATGTTCTGTCTGTCTGTCTCTCTCAAATATAAATGAACTTTGAAAAAAAAAGAAGCATGTGCATGAGGTGATTCTGTTACAAAAGAGACATTATTATTTAGGGAGGCAAGGTTAAGTTGAACTCGATCAATAGAAGAAGGGAAAGAATCCCATGTAATCCAGTTGGTGCTTTAAGGCAATTTTGGAAGATTTTGTTCAAGATAGAAACCACCCTCTGGGAGAGTGGGTGAAGGGCACTGGGGAGGGCACTTGTTGGGATGAGCACTGGGTATGGAAACCAATTTGACAATAATTATAATTAAAAAAATAAAAATAAAACACACACCCGAAAAGGAGAAACCACCCTCTGAAACATGGACAATGATCTCAGTGATTCTCATCTGTTGATGCTGTAAAACCACTGTTGCTGGTAAAGAACATACTTCTGTCTGTAACCTACACCTATTCTCTGTACATTTTAGTGAGATGGGACTCAAGGGGGATGGGGCAAGCCTCCGTCCTCCATAGACCCTGAGTATCAGCCAAGTCGCTCTTGAACCAACAGAGCAAATACTTCACAGGTTGGGTCCCCTCAAAACAGGATCACCATCCTCCTGTTCAGCTTCACCTGAATCTCGTCAGAAAATGAGCCCTGTCCCTGGTGAAAAGCTGGGTCCCTGAACAAACACTTAAAGATCACAGGGCACGCAATGAAGGATTTAAAATGGGTTTACGTCAGTTTCAGACCCCATAGCATTCCCCATGATTCTGAACAAGGATGGAGGTCATCAAGAAGGATGTGGGGGTTACTGCAGAGACAGGATTCAACCTCATTAGGCAGTAGTGTGGCGATCCAGACCAATTCTGATCCAGATTCAATTGTAACTGGCATGCCTGGCCTCCTCTTTGTCCCCAGTGAGGGGAAAATGGAGAAGGTTCATGAGGAAGAGTGGCTCCTCTTTCCTGAAGTATTTCTACATCAAAAGTTCTCATATGTGACATTCTGTGAATCTGTTTTCTCTGATCCTGTTATGGCGTCATGTGACCAAGGAAGGAACAAAGAAAATGGAAAACAGCCAGAAAACCATTAATCAAATGGCAATACTAAGTCTTCACATATCAGTGACCACTTTGAATGTAAATGGATTACCAAAAGACAGAGTGGCTGAAAGATAGATAAGAAGAAACAACATCCAACAACGTGCTGCCTACAGGAGACTCAGAAAAGCTGTAAGGGAGATGCAGTGGAGGGAAAACACATTAGAAACGTCGTGTAAATTTAAGGGGTACAGGTGTTGACTGACACACTTGTATATTGCAAGGCGACTGCCACCATGGCTTGCCTAACACCTCCTTAACATCATATAATTATCATCTTTTTTTTTGTAGTGAGAACATTGAAGATCTATTCTCTAAGATCAGTTCTCTCTCTCTCACACTCTCTCTCTCTCTTGTGTGTATATATATATATATGTCTCACATATTCTCTATGTGCTCATTCATTGATGGACATTGATGGATATGGTTGTTTCCATATCTCAGCTATTGTGAATAATCCTGCCCTGACTGTGTGAGTGTAGACACCTCTTCAAGATCCAGTTTTCATTTCCTTTGGATACACACTCAGAAGTGAGGGTGACGTAACACCCAGCAGTTCCATTTTTAACTTTTTGAGGAAACTTCATACTGTTTTCCGTAGTGGCTCCGCCAATTTATAGTCTCACCAGCAATGGACAGGGTTTTCTTTTCTCCCCATCCTCACCAGCATTGTTGTCCCTTCTGTTTCTCAAAATAGCCATTCTGACAGGATTGGGGTGATACCTCATGGGGGGTTTGATTTGCATTTCTCTGGTGAGTAGTAACGTCCAATGTATTATTGATGTCTCTCAAGTGGACTCCAGACCTCCCCCAGAGCTTTTTATGATTGTGGGTAGCTGTCAATCTTTCTGGGGGGACAGAGGCTGGGGTCTCCACATCACCATTTCTGTGACATCACTCTGTGGCTGTATCATTTACATTTTATAAATTTTCTTTTCACCCACAGAATCTCACAAATGTTTCACTGAGTTTCCAATTATGTATTGACTTATGCTTCACATAATTCAAGGACTGTGATTAGGTCAATTTTAGTTCATAAATGCTGTATCTTGCAAGTGAATGAATTATTTCAATAGATAAAATAATTCTTCCTTATCAAAACATTTTTGTTTTACATTTAATTTGGTTGAGTATTTATATACCTCGCAGCTAATTTTATTAGAGAGTAATAGTAAAGCATGCTTTATTCATTTATAACATGTCTAATGATTTTGTTTCAGATGAGATATTATTGTGAGTGCATTTGGGTCTTCTTTTTATAGAGGTGGTCTTTTGATCAAAGCCTTGAGGAGATCAACTAATCTGTGAATGTTCGGTAATAAGTTAAAACATTTAAATGAGCTCTGCCATTTTACTGAAGTACTAGTTTATTATTATGTATTAAGATACCCTACACTCTCATAGCTTATTTTTGACTTTCCAGGCTTCTCTTTGAGGAAGATTTATGTGTTTTCCAAACAAGCAAAGATGAAAAAAAGAGAGAAACAAGAAAACCCTAGACTCGTAAATAGAGATACAAACTGGTGGTTGCCAGAGAGGAGATGGTGAAGGGCTTAGGAGCACACTTCTTGATGAACACACTCAGCGATGAGCACTAAGTAACGGACAGAATTGGTGAGTCATTATATTGTACACCTGACACTAGTATAACACTGGATGTTGAATACACTTCGATTTAAAAATGAATTTAAACTAAAAATAATAGCTGAAAAACAGATAGGGAGGCAAACCATAAGAGACTCTTAAATACAGAGAACAACCTGAGGGATGCTGGAGAGGTGTTGGGTCGGGGGGATGGACTAAATAGGTGATGGGCATTAAGGAGGGCACTTGTTGGGACAAGCACTGGGAGTTATATGTAAGTGATGAAACAGTAAATTCTACTCCTGATACCAATACTACACTGTATATTAACTAACTTGAATTTGAATAAATAAACGTAAAAAATAATACTGAAAGATTTGTTTTCTAAAATTACACTAACCAGTTTGAAAGGTATACATGGTATTTTTTTTTAATGTTGCTTATTTTGAGAGAGAGAGAAAGCCAGCATTAGTGGGGGAGGGGCAAAGCGGTGGGGGGGACAAAGAATCTTAAGTGGTCTCCAGGCTCAGCTGTGAGCACAGAGCCCAACATGGGGCTCAAACACGTGAACCACAGGATCCTGAGCTGAGTCGCGGTACAACGCTTAATTGACTGAGCCACCCAGGTGACCCATATTTGTAATTTTAGGTAGCTAACTACATTGTTATTATAGGAATTCTCATTCACAATTTTGAACAATTATTTAAATCATCCTCTCTTTAGTAAGAAAAGAGCACATTACACATTAGCTGAGTTTTACTACCTCTTTTTCAAAATCTCTGTATGTCTCTCTCATACACCTTTCTACTATTTGGATTCAGCTAATATTTAATTCAGCTTCCTTAAGTACATACGCATAAGTGTAAGTATACATAAAAGTAATTTTCCAATGCTTATATTTTTGACATTCTTTCTCGCTTTCTCGTATTACTTTTTTCACTTCAATTCTTTGATTTTCTAACTGAATTACACCATGTTGTTGTTTTCAGTGAGTGTTGTTTTCAGTGAGTTGTTTTCAGTGAGTGTGAGGGCGGTAAAATATGTAATAACTTGCAGCTCTGGAAATGCCTTATTCTTACTCTTTTTTTTTTTCATATCCAAACTTCAGGAGTATCTTTTTTAATTTTTTTAACGTTTTTATTTATTTTTGAGAGACACAGAGAGAGACAGAGTGTGAGCAGAGATGGGGCAGAGAGAGAGGGAGACACAGAATCCAAGCAGGCTCCAGGTTCTGAGCTATCAGCACAGAGCCCGATGTGGGGCCTGAAACCACGAACCACGAGATCATGACCTGAGCCAAAGTTGGACTCAACTGACTGAGCCACCCAGGCACCCCAGGAGTATCTTATATTCTGTTGTAAACACCAGAACTGGGCCAAACAAGGTTTTTTAATGACTTTTTATTAGAACAAAGAAACTTCCAAAATAGACATTACATTTATAAACTTTTTCAGTTGTTTGAAGTTTGGGAAGAATGGACAGTATGGAAGAGTTGGAAGTAGCCAGTGAGATTTCCTTTGGCAGAGAGTGTTCTCGCTCTTCATCCAGATACCTCTTAACTTTTTTCAAGGGAAGGACAAGACCCACAAGCTTGGAGGGGAAATCCATTTGGTGGTTGATGGACTGACCCACAAACCCTCCACATCTCTCCTAAAGGCGCAGCCTGACCTGGTGACCTTAACATGTGGGACATGAGTGCTAACAGGGCAGATGTAGTGACCTGATCCCACAGAATTTAGAAATTTGTCTCTGCAGATGCCTTCAATTTTGCCCACAGTAGTAATCTGGCTCAGTATACAAGTCTTTACCAACACTTAATTCCTTAGGGATATTTGTCAATAGCCTCTGGCATTCGTTTTTATCTTTGGGAAATGTAACCTGGATGAGCCTGGATGAGTATTTGCATTTTCACCAGGAAATAACTTTAGGTTAATTTTGTAGACCCAACCAGCCCTCATTGCATATTTTCCAATTGAGGTGAAATTCACAAAGAATAACATTAACCATTTTTACAGGTACGATTCAGGGTAATATTTTTAAAATCTACTTTACTCGGGATTTCTTCATTTAACTATGAATTGTCAACATACAGGTTTTATTTTGAAATGTGCATCCACTACCATTTAAATGGTCTTTCCTCATCTATGGAAAATGCTCAATTAATTGCCTCTTTGGGCGGTTGTCAAACAGTATTCTCTGTCCTTTCTTTCAGACACAGTAGATGTGACCTTGGCCCTCCTCATTCTACTCCCAACTACCTGGAATCTCCATTTCTGACCTCGCTATTCGACAGTCTGGAAATGTCCTTAATATTGTGTTCCAGCTTCCTGATGAACTCTTCAGCCGAGGCTTCCCCTTGATAGAAGGAAAGCTCAGAAAGTGCTGATTCGACTGGATTTTTCACCATCAAAATTTCTAACTCATTTCTCTAATTGCCTCTTTTTCAAGTACAAATCATATTCTTGTCTCAAAAATGAAAACTCCTGAAGTGTCTGGATGGTGCGGTTGGTTGAGGGTTCCACTTCGGCTACGATCACGATCCCGTGGTTTGTGAATGTGAGCCCCACATCGGACTCACTGCTTTCAGCCCACAGTACACTTCAGATCCTCTGTCCCACTCTCTGCCCATCCCCTGCTCTCTCTCTCTGTCTCAAAAATAAATGTTTTCCTTTAAAATTCAACTTCCTCCATCTTCTTTCTGATATGAAACACATGCTTAATTTAAGATAAGTCCACATGTTCCTAGCCCTGTATGTCCATGGATGTGACAGCCACATTCTCAGTGAGCATTAACATTGACTTTGTAGCGCTGTTTCTTCTTATCAGGACTCCTCTTTGCAGTACACTCTTCTGGAAGGCTGAATTTCCACACACCTCATTTTCCACATAGGTTTCCTCCTACAGCTGCACTGGGAGTCGTTCACGAGGAGGTGGGCATGCCTGCGGTTGTTTCTGCCAGTGACATCGACTCCCACAAACTCAGTGTCCACCCATGGTTGTGTCTTGTAGGGAAGGGTCCAATGTAGGGCTCGCACTCACAGATGTCCACGTCTTGCTGTACTACAGTGAATTCTCTCATGCATACATGTGGCCATGACTCAGTGTTGACCACAGGCTGGTTCCGTTGGCAGAAATATCCCAGTGCCCATCCACAAAAATAGGGGAGGGAGCAGAATGGCCTCCAAACTCAACAGAGATCTGATCCCATTCCTGCCTGTGAAGACCTGGGGTCCCTCTCATGTCCACAGGGAGGGGAAACATCCACAGTGATGACCCTTGCTGGTCCCAGACACCGATGGCCACTCAGCCACTCAGCTTTAACCTCGTTTGTCTGTTGAGGTTCCTCAATGCGGGAACTTTTTTTTCTCTCTTCTACACTTGGCTGTGGCGACATTTTTCAGAAATATGATAAATAGCATCACCCAGTGATGTTAGAAACAAACAGGGCTCTTGAATGAGCCCATCCATTGTCTACCGGGACGGTACAGTCAGAAAGCGCTAGCCACTCATGCACCACTCCCCCGACTCTTCATCTGGTCTGAAATGATTGATGACTGAGCCTCCCCATAAACATGATGGCACTGACCCCACATCTGCTCTGACCACTCAAGTTCAAGACAAACCTCTCCCAATGAGGAAACTGAGGCTCAGAGACTGGCTCATATTGCCCAGGGTCACGCAGGCACTGGATGTAGTTGAATCTTTACACAAAGGTCAGCTTTCACGTCATATTCAGAGCACAAACCCAACGGACTGGCTTTGAGCTAAAGGCAGGGCCAGAGCAATGCAGGGATACCTACGAACAAAAACAGGGGAACCGAGGGTCAGAAACCACTCAGAGCTGCGTTTCTAGCAAAATACGTGGGGGCTGTTGCAAGAATAAAAGGGAAATCCCTGATGGGGGCTCTTGGCAGGGAGAAAACTCACACTCAGGGGCCAGGAGAAGAGTCGTGTTTTCTCACCAAATTCCCCCGTTTTCCTTCTGTTCTCGACGTCGCAGTGAAGCTGAACACTGCTGGCACAGTTAGCTGTCAATGCATGTGCTCCCACGAGGCCTACAGAGCTGGCCGACCAGGAGGCAACACTGCAGACGTCCTCAGATTCCTGGGGAGGGGGGGACGGAGCAAGCAAAGTCACAGGCTGCACAACTTCCATCCCACACTCCTTTCCTGAAATATGCTTTGATAAAGGACAACTTTTACGAGGTAAAACTATGACTCCATTCAGATATAAAATAAACACAAGGCAGTGTTTGTATTTACATCATTGTGAATGACGGAAGCAGGACGATGTCGCCACTGTTTACACAGGACTCCAAAGAGCAGACTCATCTCGGGACAGGAATATCGAAAGGAATTCTCCCCTGGAAGCAAAGGCCTCTTCCCCCTGCTCTTGCCTCCTCCTGGCATTGTCTGGTTGGTCCTGTAGGGGAAGATCCTGTACTGTTGAGGATTCCTCTGTGGGGTCAGTGATGGGTGATTCTTGACCAGGGAGGTGCAGTGGGGCAGCTCCCCCTTCTGGCCTCACATCCTTTTATGTGCGGTGTCCCTGTATTAACCTTCACACTAATCCCGACTGCACCTTGAGACCGTCTGATCCAAACATGAGAGTCAGTGTCAGACACACACTCACCCACATGGGACAGATGCCCATAGCTGACAGCACCAGATTTAGTCTGTTAGAGGCCAGACGGGGGGTTACTCAGTCTAGAGGGTCACGTATTCCAGATTTCCATCCAGAAACAGGGGGGAGGGGAGCCTCAGCTTCCAACCTTTGCCTGGAGCCCTGATATTTCCCCTGTGAAAAGACAGTACCATCCCTAGAGAGTCCACAAGGATGGAAAATCCTTCCTATGACCCCTACAAGATCCCAGGCACCGGTGGGAACTCGGCTTTGTTCTCTGTTCGCGGATGTGGTTCTAACTCCAGTTTTGGAAATTTCATTTCCCGTTTCTCTGCATTTGTCCCTGGCTGCATATTTCAGACATACTGTGAGTGGAAATCTGGGCTTTCAGAGCAGATAAGGTCTCCAATGGGTGCATCAACCAGCCAGCTGGCTGCAGAGTCTGACCCCAGGATGCCATCACGACATCAGAACCCAGTCCAGGCTCATCTACCTGGTCTGGAAACTCACAGTGACTCTTCACTCCCGTGTACCTGGCACCAAATCACCACGACCACCCTGGGTTGCAGATCAGGACAAAAAGCATCAGATGAGGAAACTGAGGCTCAGAGAGAGGACGTTACCACCCAAGGTCATGTCGACGGTGGACGATCCGGGAATATTACGGTGAACATCTGTTTTCCTTCAAAATATGAGCTATAACACAAATAAATTCCCCCTATAGTTTACTGTCAGGACCTCAGATTGGCTTCGACAGTTTTGCCCCAGGAAGGGGGGGGGGGCACTGAGGAGGCAGGAGGGACTCACAAGCATGTTGTCAGGAAGGAAGGGGTGAGGACAGAGGAGAATAGAGAAGTCCACGAAGGCTGAGCTAGAAAGACAGCCCACAGTCCGGGGCCAAGAGATGGTTTGTGTTTCCTTCTCTGTTTCCCTGGATTTCTCCTCTGTGTGCATTGCCACGGTGACCTTGACCTGAGCCTTGCAGAAATGTCACAGTTGTGTCTGCACTGACATGAGGCCGCAGAGAAGCCAAAACCCTCATCCCCTGCAGCATCTCTGGGGCCTGGGGACCCACGTGTGGTGAGGACCCCCAGGGATGTGCTGAGAATGAAGACCCCGTAGGGGAGGCTCTGGGGGGAAGGACGTGCCCTGGTCTCCTCATCTGGATCGACATCTCGGGAAGTCTTGGTGCACCTGCTGCACCACCGTGGCCACCAGAGTTGGGCCTCTGAAGACAGGCTGTTCCCCTTCCTGTGGGGCTGCTGACGTGACAAACCCATGACCAGGCGACCAGCATCAGAGTGGCCACACCCTGTGCTTCTGTCTGACCTGCAAGCACCAAGGTCCCTCCCTCTGCACAGCCGGGGCCAGAGGCAGGAGACGCCATGAGCCCCTCCCTCACGGCCCTGCTGCTCCTCGGTGAGATCTCCGGAGAGGGGAGGGACGCCCTAGTCTGGGAGGGACCCGCTACAAACCGGCCCTGGGCTGACAGAGACCCCGGGCTCAGGAGGCTCTTGGGGAGGAGGGGTTCTGCTCAGGATTCAGGGCAAACCTCTCACAGGGACTCTCTTCCAGGGCTGAGTGTGGTCCCCAGGACCCGAGCACAGGCAGGTGAGTCTGTCCCCAGGGGTCCCATCCCACCTCCTCACTGGGGACAGGGGACAACCACCGGGTATCTGGGAATGGAGAACAGCAGTTCTGGGGAGATGGAGAGAGATGTCTGGAGGTTTGGGGCTGTGCTGGGAACTGGGGTTGGGGAAGGTCTTATGATCCAGCCTCTCTTTCCTTCCAGGGACCCTCCCCACACCCACCATCTGGGCTGAGCCAGGCTCTGTGGTCCCTTGGGGTAGCGCTGTGACCATCTGGTGTCAGGGGACCCTGGAGGCCAAAAATCTCCGTGTGTATAAAGAGGGAAGCTCAGTGTACTTGAACAGACAGCCCGCACTGCAGCCTGGGACAAGGCCAAGTTCTCCATCACACACACGACAGATGAAGATGCAGGACGATATCGCTGTCGCTATCACAGTGTCATTCCTTCATCGGACTACAGTGACCCCCTGGAGCTGGTGGTGACAGGTGCCAGTCCCTCAGGGCCCCAGCCCCAGGTTCTGCTCTCAGGGAGGGGTCTGCCCTCAGAGTGTCTCCCTCTCACAGCCCAGCCCTGGGGACACTGTGGGGGGACCTGAGTCCTACTTACATGCCCCCTCCTCCTCCTCTAGGATTCCGTGCCAAACCCAGTCTCTCAGCCCTGCCCAGCCCCGTCGTGACCTCAGGAGGGAAGGTGACCCTCCAGTGTGCCTCATGGCTAGGATTCCACAGGTTCGTCCTGATGAAGGAAGGAGAACCCAGGCCCTCCTCCACCCTGGACTCCCAGAGACACACCAGTGGGCAGTTTCAGGCCCTGTTTCCTGTGGGCCCCGTGACCCCCAGCCTCAGGTGGACATTCAGATGCTATGGCTATGACAGCAACAGACCCCAGGTGTGGTCACACCCCAGTGACCCCCTGGAGCTCCTGGTCTCAGGTGAGCGAGTCTGGGTTTTTCCCATCCATGTTTTGAGGCACCAGACAGGTATGGAGACTCTCTCAGATGAGAGGGTGGGGGGAGGGGGCCAGGGGGATCTCACAGGTCAGAGACACAGAGGGAGAGACAGTCAGACCTGGGGGTCAGGACGGGAGAAGGGAGGTTTGGGAGAATCAGCCCCTCAATCCACGGCTGGTCTTCCCCCAGGCCTGTCAAGGAAGCCCTCCCTCCTGACCCAGCAGGGCCCTGTCTTGTCCCCTGGACAAGGCCTGAGCCTCCAGTGTCGCTCCGATGTCGGCTATGACAGATTCGCTCTGTACAAGGAGGGCTCAGGTGACCCTCCCCAGCACCTTGGCCGGCAGCCCCAGGTTGGGCTCTCTGGGGCCGACTTCCCCCTGGGCCATGTGAGCAGCTCCCTCGGGGGCCGGTACACATGCTATGGTGGACACAACCTCTCCTCCGAGTGGTCGGCCCCCAGTGACCCCCTGGACGTCCTGGTCTCAGGTGAGGGGACATGAGTTCAGTTAGGGCCCCAGACTCTGCACAGGACCTGCTGGAGGTGCCCCAGGTGGTGGTGGCCAGGACCAGGGTGTGGGGTCCCCAGGGAGGGAGACAGAGAGACAGGGGATGGGGGAGGGGAGAGATTCAGAGAACAGACAGACTCAGTTCAGAACAAGGATGGACAGCCCCTCACTCACCCTCCTCTCTCTAGGACAGCTCCCCTTCACACCCTTCCTCACAGCGCAGCCGGGACCCACAGTGGCCTCAGGAGAGAACGTGACCCTGCTGTGTCAGTCCTGGAGTTATGTGGACACTTTCCTTCTGTCCAGGGAGGGGGCAGCCGGTCCCCTCCTGCATCGTAGATCAGAGTACCAAGATAGTCAGCACCAGGCCAAATTCTCCATGAGTCCTGTGACCTCAGCCCAGGGGGGGACCTACAGATGCTATGGCTCAGATGGCACCTCTCCCTACCTGTTGTCACACCCCAGTGAGCCCCTGGAGCTCCTGGTCTCAGGTAAGCGAGTCTGACTTTTTCCCATCCAGGTTTTGACCACCAGACAGGTTTTAGAGGCTCTGTTCCCAGGGGAACCCAGATGAGAGGGTGGGGTGAAGGGACCACGGGGATCTCACAGGTCAGAGACACAGAGGGGGAGAGACAGTGAGACCCGGGGGTCAGGATGGGAGAAGGGAGGTTTGGGGAGAATCAGCCCCTCAATCCACGGCTGGTCTTCTCCCAGGCCTGTCCAGGAAGCCCTCCCTCCTGACCCAGCAGGGCCCTGTTGTGACCCCTGGACAGAGCCTGACCCTCCAGTGTCGCTCCGATGTCGGCTATGACAGATTCGCTCTGTACAAGGAGGGCTCAGGTGACCCTCCCCAGCACCTTGGCCGGCAGCCCCAGGCTGGGCTCTCTGGGGCCGACTTCATCCTGGGCCATGTGAGCAGCTCCCTCGGGGGCCGGTACACATGCTATGGTGGACACAACCTCTCCTCCGAGTGGTCGGCCCCCAGTGACCCCCTGGATGTCCTGGTCTCAGGTGAGGGGACATGAGTTCAGTTAGGGCCCCAGACTCTGCACAGGACCTGCTGGAGGTGCCCCAGGTGGTGGTGGCCAGGACCAGGGTGTGGGGTCCCCAGGGAGGGAGACAGAGAGACAGGGGATGGGGGAGGGGAGAGACTCAGAGGACAGACAGACTCAGTTCAGAACAAGGATGGACAGCCCCTCACCCCGCCCTCCTCTCTCTAGGACAGCGCCCCTTTGCACCCTTCCTCACAGCGCAGCCGGGACCCACGGTGGCCTCTGGAGAGAACGTGACCCTGCTGTGTCAGTCCTGGAGATATGTGAAACACTTTCCTTCTGTCCAGGGAGGGGGCAGCCGGTCCCCTCCTGCATCGTAGATCAGAGTACCGAGATAGTCAGCACCAGGCCAAATTCTCCATGAGTCCTGTGACCTCAGCCCAGGGGGGGACCTACAGGTGCTACGGCTCAGATGGCACCTCTCCCTACCTGTTGTCACACTCCAGTGAGCCCCTGGAGCTCCTCGTCTCAGGTGAGCGAGTCTGACTTTTTCCCATCCAGGTTTTGACCACCAGACAGGTTTTAGAGGCTCTGTTCCCAGGGAGCCCAGATGAGAGGGTGGGGTGAGGGGACCACGGGGATCTCACAGGTCAGAGACACAGAGGGGGAGAGACAGTGAGACCCGGGGGTCAGGATGGGAGAAGGGAGGTTTGGGAGAATCAGCCCCTCAATCCACGGCTGGTCTTCCCCCAGGTGTGTCCAGGAAGCCCTCCCTCCTGAACCTGCAGGGCCCTGTCATGTCCCCTGGACAGAGCCTGACCCTCCAGTGTCGCTCTGATATCGGCTATGACAGATTCGCTCTGTACAAGGAGGGCTCAGGTGACCCTCCCCAGCACCTTGGCCGGCAGCCCCAGGCTGGGCTCTCTGGGGCCGACTTCATCCTGGGCCATGTGAGCAGCTCCCTCGGGGGCCGGTACACATGCTATGGTGGACACAACCTCTCCTCCGAGTGGTCGGCCCCCAGTGACCCCCTGGACGTCTTGGTCTCAGGTGAGGGGACATGAGTTCAGTTAGGGCCCCAGACTCTGCACGGACCTGCTGGAGGTGCACCAGGTGGTGGTGGCTATGACCAAGGGTATGTAGGTTCCCAGGGAGGGAGAGAGACAGGGGATGGGGGAGGGGTAAGATTCAGAGAACAGACAGACTCAGTTCAGAACAAGGATGGACAGCCCCTCACCCCGCCCTCCTCTCTCTAGGACAGCGCCCCTTCACACCCTCCCTCTCGGTGCAGCCGGGACCCACGGTGGCCTCAGGAGAGAACGTGACCCTGCTGTGTCAGTCCCGGAGCTCTGTGGACACTTTCCTTCTGTCCAGGGAGGGGGCAGCCGGTCCCCCGCCGCATCGTAGATCAGAGTACCGAGCTGGGCAGTACCAGGCTGAATTCTCCATGAGTCCTGTGACCTCAGCCCAGGGGGGGACCTACAGGTGCTACGGCTCATATAGCACCTCCCCTTACCTGTTGTCAGACCCCAGTGAGCCCCTGCAGCTCCAGGTCTCAGGTGAGGGGCCCCCGCCCTGTCCCCTCTATGTCTCAACGTTGTCTTCAGGGCCCTGTGCCCAGGAGAGCCCTGGGCTGGGACGTGACCAAAGGGGCTCTTGGGAGCATCACCAGAGGGGTCCACCCCTTGGAGCTCTGGCCCCTCCCTCCCTCCCCCTTCCCTGTCCCTGTCACCAGAATTCTCCAGGTGGAGGAGGAGGAGGGTCCTGGGGGCCGTGGGGCACATGAGGGAGAAACTGTGACCAGAGACGGGGTCTCTAAGGGAAACTCCAGCCCTCTACTCAACTACTGCCTTTTTTCCCAGGATCCTCTGGAGACCCCGGCCCCCCACTCACAGATCCCAGCTCGACAGCTGGTGAGTCATGGTGGCTTCTGTCCAGGGCCTTTCTCCTGGTGTTTCAGAGATGCCAGGGTGACCACCAGGCTCCAGGGGATCTGAGGCGGGGGAGGAGGGCTGGGGTGGTGGTCATGGCAGAAGGAGAGGGTAGGGGCCCAGCTGGGGGAGGGGCAGCCCCCCTCACCCCCAGGAGCCTCTGCGGGTAAGTGAGGGTCTCTGTCAGGAGGAGGCGGGTGCGTCCATGGGAGCAGGGGCTGAGTTATGCTGTCAGTTCAGGCTCCTCTGGAGACACTGGCTTGGACACGCCCATCCCCTGTTTGGGCCTCAGTTTCCCCAGGTGTAAAGGAGAGAGTCCTGGCCCAGATTAGACCCCTTAGTTCTGACCGTGGCTCTGACCCTCTGGGAGAGGAGGGCTGATGGGGAAGCCCCTCCAGGTCATGATTCTATGGGGGCCTGACCCTCTGCGGCAGTGAGGGTGACCCTGTAGGGGGAGGGGCGGGAGGACAGTGGCTGGGGTGTCAGGTAATAAGCAGAACCTGGAAGGACCCCCAGTTGAAGACGCTGGGACAGACCCGCCTGCAGATGAGGAGCCCAGAGCCCCAAGCTGGTGTCGGCCTGGGGGCAGCAGGAGGAGAGCACAGGGAACCTCAGCCCGGGTTCCAGTCCCAGCCCTGCCGCCTCCACGCTGGGCCACCTGGGACACGTGGTCAGCCTCTCTGTGCCTCAGTTTCCTGTCTGTGGAGTGGGCAGGGGGGGGCGCAGTTCCCTGCTGCGTGCTCCTTGCCAGGGTCACAGGTGAATGCCCAGGGCCCAGCACGTGCCTGGCACACAGCAGGCGCTCAGTTAAATGGCATCACTGGCTCATTCGTGGCGTGGCCCTGCCCAAGGTCCCAACTGGTACCTGTACGTCCTCATCGGGGCCGCGGGGGCCTTCGTCCTGCTGCTCTGCCTCCTCGTCCTCCTCCTCGTCCGTCGCCGGCGTCAGGGCAAAGGCAGGAAGCCGGGTGAGAAGGGACAGGGGTGACCAGCCCCAGAGGGTGGTGGCTGTCCCGTTGGTAGACGGAGGGCGGCTCAGGGCACCAGCCAGAGGGAGACCAGACGTGGGAAAGGCCAGTGTAGACACTTCTGCAGAGTCTCACGTCAGAGTCTAGAATGAAAACACGTGAGGTCGGCAGCCACGCGCCAACGTAATGCATTTCCCTCTTCTCCATCCTGGGAGGTGTTGAAACGCAGGGAATATGTGTTAAGGGATCACACGGGGGAGGGGGGGTCACAACCTCCCAGCCTGGGGGGAGGCTGATTCCCAACCTCCTGCAGGGGCCGCAGACCCAGAGCCCAAGGACAGAGGCCTGCAGGACAGGTAACTCGTGCCCGAAGACGCCCAGACCCCCACCCGTTGCCCTTCGGTGCCCCCTAACACCCCCTCTCCTCCCCAGCTCCAGGCCAGCTGCTGCCGCCCAGGAGGAGGCTCTCTGTGAGAGGAATGGGGCCGCCCGGGGGGGGGGGCGCTGGGGGGCTGGGGGCTGGGGGTGAGGACCGCATGCCTGCATGTGTGACCTGGGCCCCTCACCCCACTGCTGGAGCCCCGATCGCAGGGTGGGGTCTGTGGCCCTAAGAGGGCCCAGGGGACCTTGCCAAGAGATACACCCCCTTCTGCCCCAGCAGATGCCGCCGTGCAAGACACACAGCCTGAGGAGGGGGTGGAGCTGGACCTGCGGGTGAGACCCCTGCTCCCGTCCAGACCCCGAGGGCCCTCCTGCTGCCAAACTTGAACCAGCAGACACGCCTGTGTCCTGGCACCACCCAGTCTTAGCGGTGTCCCACGGATGCCCTCTCCCTCCCTGGGCACCCGGGGTCCTCTTGCTGTGAGCTCGCAGGCCCTCCTACATGCCCCCCTTGACTGGCTCCTCGTCCGCTGTCTGACTTCTGGTCGTTGGGGCGCATGCCCAGTCTCAAGAGGTCGCATGAAGAAAGGAATCACCCGCAGGTCTCTAGGGCCCCTTCATTCATTCGCCCAGCTAGTGTGCACAGAGAGCCCACTGTTTACCAGGCACCACCCAGTGCTGCAGGCACGACAGTGAGCAAATCTGACCCACACTCTGCGAGCTCACCTTGTGGGTGACAGACAATATGCAGGGAAGCAGGTAGTGTCCTTAAGTGCAAAGTGTGGCTAAGGAAAATAAGGCAAGAGATGGGGTAGCTGGCGCAAAGGTCCTGAGGTCGCAACATGCTTTTTCAGGAAGATGGGGGAAGATGGGCCCTGTAGTTGGAGCCAGATGAGCAAGGAACAGAGTCAGGAATAGATTCAGAGCCATAGAAAGCATCCAGATGCCCCAAGGTTCAGGAAGTCCCTGAAGAGTCCACCAGGAAATTGACCTAAGCTGCCTAAAAGGATCACTCCGGCAACAGCGTGGGAAATTCACTGAGGCCGTCGAGTGGAATCAAGGAGGCGAATCTCCCCCTCACTGTCTGTCTCCAGCAGGACACGCAGGACGAAGACCCCCAAGGAAGGACGTACGCCCAGGTGAGCCGCTCAAGATCGAGACTCGGTCGGGGACTGGCCACTTCACCTTCCCGCCTGTCGGGGGGATTGCCGGACACAGCAGACAGACGAGCAGAGGAAGACAGGCAGATGGACGGTCAGGTGGGTCCTTCTTCTCCGGGCTCCCAGGCTCCCCCACCCAGCCACACACCTCCCCTCTCACTGCCCCCACTGCAGGCTGCTGCATCTGACGCCCCCGCGGACGTGACCTACGCCCAGCTGAGCCACTTGACCCTCAGACGGGAGATGAGTGCACCCCATTCCTCCCAATTCGAGGACCCCCCAGCAGAGCCCAGCGTGTATGCTGCCCTAGCCATCCGCTAGCCCAGGGAGGACCCACACCCCGCACTCCAGGGAGGGGCCCCAGGGGCCCCAGGAGGCTCCGGAGCTGCCCACGGAGCCCACCTAACGGCCCCCGCCAGCCTGGACTCCTAACATAGACCAGTAGGAACTCCTGGGACCCTCTGGGAGTGACCAGATTCTGCCACCAGAGACAGCTAGTGTCCCTACATTCTGGAAATAAAGCAACGGATTCTCAATAATCCATGAGTGAAATGAGAAAACCAAAATGGAAATGGGAGAGTGTTTACCCCGAAGGATGTGAATGTTACACATCGGACGTACGGCCCGGGGAGACCAGGAACCAGGAATGGACGTGTTAGAAAGAAAAGCCTAAAAAGTCAATGACCCAAACTATTGTACCAAGAATTTAGGAAAAAAAATAGCAAATTATTCCAAATGAAGGTAGAAGGAAACTATAGCGATAAGAGTAGCTAGTAATGAGGACAAACAAAAAATAGAACATAATGAATAAAGCCCAAAATGTTCATTCTTGAAAACATTAGTCACATTCATAAATCCGAGCCATTATGCAAGAAAGACAGAGAGAGAGACAGAGAGACAGAAAGACAGAGAGAGGGCACACATTATCATTATGAGGACAGCATCACATCCTATAGATGTTAAATACATAACAGAATGGATTATGTTTATTTTTATTACTTATTTTTATATTATGAATGGTTTTATGCTTATACATTGGAAAATGTAGAGGAAATGGACAAAATCCTCAAAAATGCAATTTACCAAAATGATGGAATAGGGGTAAATACAAACTCTGAATGCTCTATGTATAAAATATGTTGAATACACAATTAAAGGTTTTTCACAAAGTGAACTGAGTCTGGGAAGTTTCACTGGTGAATGCCTCCAAACACTGATGCACTCATGAAATACACACACACCTACATACCGTGAACATGCGAACACACCTGTGGACACACAGGCACATATACACACAGGCACATATGCACGCAAACACATTAACATACATGCACGCACAGACATGCACAGACCCTCTTACACATGAACATGTGAACACACACTTGAGCACACATACACCTACACACATGGACACATGAACACACACATATATACACAAGAACCTGTGAACACACACGCACACTCAGACATATGGACACACCTACATGCACAAACACATGAGCACACATCTGAACACACACGCACATACACATACGAAACTTAAACAGCCTTCCCCAGAGAACAGAGAAAGAAGGAATACCCCCCTGACACATTTTGTCAGGCCGGAAAAACAAAAATTAACACAAAACCTGACAAGAAAACTACAAAATGGGAAAATCACGGTGAGCTCTGTCGCATGGACTCAGGTAGATTCCTAAACAAAATATCCACCGACGAGGTTCAGCGATTTATAAAATAGGTAACATATCTCGACCATGCAGGCATTTTTTTTTTCAGGAATGCCTGTTGAGTTTCATATTCAAAATCAACCAATACAATTCAGACGTTAAAAGAAGAAATGGTAAAACAAGACCATATCGACAGATGCAAACCTATTTTGATAAAATAGGTCGCCAATTTATAATAGGGATAATTTTTAAGGCAAAAGCTTGAAATCTTTGTGCCGTGATGGAGACTCAGACAACCATGTTCAGTGCTGCCACTTGTATTTGATAAGGAATCGGTCAACCAAAAAAAGGGGAAAAAATAAAAATAAAAAATAAGCACTGAATGGATGGAATAACGCTGTGTTGATTATTCACGGATGACAAAATTGTGTGCGTGGACTATCCAAAATCATATAAAGATCCATTATTCTCACCTGAAAAGGATTAATGCGATGTCACTGGACACATCATCAATGTCCAAAAATCAACTGCATTTCTGGGGGCGTCTGGGAGGCTCAGCTGACTAAGCCTCAGACTCTTCAGTGTGGGCTCAAGCCATGAGCTCACGGTTCGCGGGTTCAAGCTCTGCATCGGAGCGCGGAGCCTGCTTGGGATTCTGTCTCTCTCTCTCTCTCTCTCTGCCCCTCCCCCACTCATGCTCGCTCTCTCACAATAAATAAATAACTAAACATTAAAAAAATAAAAATCAGTTGCATTTCAGACGTCCACTTTGGGGGCCAAAGGATGGGGAGAGCGGGTGAGGGGCACCAAGAGAGCACAGCGCAGAGGGCAAACCGCGGGGTCGTTTCCCTTCAGAGCGCCGGCCGCGTGCACGTTATTTCAAACTCTGAGGCAGCGAGAGCAGATGCTCACCACCTGGATGGGATGTTTACTGGATGTCTCACCCAGTGATGTTTGCGTATCGTCACTCTACTAAGATTTTAAGAAATGCGGATAAATGATGAGCACTGGGAGTTCTCTGTAAGCGACGAATCACTAAATTCTACTCCTGAACCATTATTACACTACATGCTAACTAACCTGGATTTACATAAAATTAAAAGATAAAATGAAATAAAGAAATACAGGTAAGTTGAGGTGTTACGTTCATTCCCAGAGCCCACAAAGAGTTGGGAGAAGTTCCAATTCCAGGCGATAGATGCACGTTCCATCTCATCACACCTTGCTACATGGCGCTCCGAGATACTGCGTTTTTTACAGACCGGAGGTTTGGGCAACTCTGCGTCAAGCAAATACTGGTGCTGTTCTTCCAACAGCAATGCCCACTTTGTGTCTCTGGGTCACATTTTGGTAACTATCCCAATATTTCCAGCTTTATCATGATTATTATATTTGTGACAGTGACGGGTGAGCAGTGATCTTTGATGTCCCCATTGTCATTGTTTTGGGGTGTCACGAACCACCCCCACATAAGCGGCAAACTTGGTAAATGTTGTGTGTGTTCCAACTACTCCAGTGACCGGCTCTTGCCCATCCCTCTCCCTCTCCTTGGGCCTCCCTGTTCCCAGAGACACAACAGTGGTGAGATCAGGCCAATAATACCCCTACACTGGCTCCAAGTGTCCAAGTGACAGGAAGAGTCACACGTCTCTCCCTTCAAATCAGAAGAAACTAGAAGTGATTAAGCTCGACGAGGAAGGCATGCCGAAGGCCAAGACAGGCCAGAAGCTAGGCCTGTGGTGCCAGACAGCCAAGCCGTAAATGCAAAGAAGTTCGTGAAGGATGTTGGAAGTGCTACCTCAGAGCAAGGCCCTGACTCCCTTCAATTCTGTGAAGGCTGAGAGGGGCGTGGAGGCGGCAGAAGACCAGTCTGGAGCTGGCAGAGGTGGTTCAGGAGGCCGAAGGAAAGAGGCCAGCTCCATAACATCAAGTGCAAGGTGAGGCAGCAAGTGCTGAGGGAGAAGCTGCAGCAGGTTCTCCAGAGCTCGCTGAGATCATTCGTGAAGGTGGCTACACCGAACAACAGATTTCCGGTGTGCACGAAACAGCCTCCTACCGGAAGAAGATGCACGTAGGACTCTCATCTCCAGAGAGGCGAAGTCAGTGCCTGGCTTCGGAGCTTCCGAGGACAGGCCCACTCCTGTTAGGGGCTAACACAGCTGCTGATTTTAAGTGGAAGTCAGAGCTCAGGGACCACTCTGAAAATCCTAGGGCCCTTAAGAATGTTGCTAACTCTCTGCCTGTGCTCCGTAAATGGAGCAGCAAAGCCTGGGTGGCAGCACGTCCGTTCGCAACGGGCTTACTGAAGATTTTAAGCCCACTGTTGAGACCTGCTGCTCAGGAAAAAAGATCCTTTCAAAATAGGACTGCTCGCTGACAATGCACCTGGTCACCCAAGAGCTCCGATGGGGGTGCACAACGAGAGGAACGTTGTTTTCACGTCTGCAGACACAGCACGCATCCTGCGGCCTGTGGATCAAGGAGTAATTTCAACTTTCAGGTCTTAGCAGTAAAGACATACATTTCGTAAGCGTGCAGCTGCCATAGACAGCGATTCCTCCGATGGACCTGGGCGAAGTCAACTGAAAACCTTCTGGAAAAGATTCAGCATTCTAGACGCCATTAAGGACATTCCTGATGCATGGGAAGAGGTCAACAAATCGCATAACAGGAGTTTGGAAGAAGTTGGTTATGACCCCCCCGGATGACATTGAGGGGTTCAAACTTCAGTGGAGGGCCTAACTGCAGACGTGGTGGAAACAGCAAGAGAACCTCCATTAGAAGTGGAGCCTGAAGATGGGATTCCATTGCCGTGCTCTTGGGACAAAACTTTAACGGATGAGGACTCGCTTCTGAAGGATGAGGGAAGAAACCGGTTTCCTCAGCTGGAACCGACTCCTGGAGAAGGTGCTGTGAATACTGTAGAACAACGACAAAGGATTTAGACTATCACATGAACTTGGTAAAGCAGCGGGGTTTGAAGAATTGAGTCCAGTTTTGAAAGAAGTCTACTGTGGGTAAAATGGTATGAAACAGCATCACCTGCTACAGAGAAACTGTGACAGAAAGAGTCAACTGATGTGGAAAAACCTCCCTGCTGTCATCTTGAAGAGGTTGCCACAGTCACTCCATCTTCCACAACCACCACCCTGACCAGTCAGCAGCCACCAACGTGCAGGCAAGACCCTCCCTCAGCAGAAGGGTTATGACTTGCTGACAGTTCAGCTAACGGTTAACATTTGTTAGCAATAACGTTTTGTGGGGTTTTTTAAGATTTTATTTTGAGAGAGAGAGAGAGAGAGAGAGGGAGAGAACGAGCGTGATAGGGAGAAGGGAGAGAGAGCAAGGAGGAAAATCTCAGGCAGGCTCCCTGTTCAGCGAGAGCCTGACTAGGGGCTCAAGCCCGTGACCCTGGGATCATGACCTGATCCAAAAAGAGTGGGATGCCCAATCGACGTGAGGCACCCCGGAGCCCCAGTACTTTAAAATTAAGGTATGTACTTTTTTTTTTTAAGACATAATGCTATTGCACACATAATAGACCAAAGTATGGTATAAACACAACTTTTATACCCACTAGAAAACCGAAAAATGTATGCGATTTGCTTCATTTTCATATTCCCTTAGTGGTTGTCTGGAATTAACTCCCCAATATTGCCAGGTGTGCTTATGATCCTAGAGTGAGGGCGGCTGCAGCCCAGAGAAGGTGGACATCGCCACTCACGCTCGCTAGCGTGTCCTGTTAGGTCACCACCCAGGGGCGCAGGCGTGTCCTCACTTCCCCGGGCGCGGACGCCGCGACACCTCCAGGCACTTACACGGATCTCAAGCTCAGCTCGCCGCTCTGGCCCTACCTGTCCTCTCGACTGCTTTTCCGCTCGGCAACGCCTCTTGTGATTGGTGCAGGCTGGCGGCGTGCGCGCTGACGTCACCAGGCAGCGGCGCTGCTATAAGACCGTAGCAGGGCGGCGCGTGCTTCTCTTTCTCAGTTCTCGGAGGCTCAGGTAAGGTTGCGTCGCGGTCCGGCTCTCTGGTCAGGGTGTGAGTGGCAGGGGCGTAAGGACCTTCTGACATTAAACGAGTATGTTAGAGAGGTCGGAGGTGGCTGGGAAGGCCTGCGGAGCGGTAGCGGGGGCTCGAGCCGGCTTCGGGGGAGTCGCGGACGGCTCGCGCCACGTTGCGGCGGCGTCCCGGAACTGCGCAGGCGCCGGGCGCGTCTCTCACAAGCCCGGCTTTGCGTCTCGCGCAGGCGCAAACGGGCGTTCGCAGCCAACATGCCGGTGGCTCGGAGCTGGGTTTGTCGCAAAACCTACGTGACCCCTCGGAGGCCCTTCGAGAAATCCCGTCTCGACCAAGAGCTGAAGCTGATCGGTGAGTGGCGTGACCCGGGTTTCTGCTTCCGGGTCAGGGAGGGCTAGGCCGGCGCGTGGGGGAGGCCGCACACGTGCTCGTTGCTGCTGGTGTTCTCGGTGAGCGTACCCCCCCTCCCCCCGGAGTCGGGAACCGGTTGCGGTCTGGCCGGATCGCCCGGCCCTGCGTTTGCACTAGGCGGTGGGGCCGAGCCCCTCGCCCAGCAGCCAGGCCCCTCTCTCCGCAGGCGAGTATGGGCTCCGCAACAAACGTGAGGTCTGGAGGGTCAAGTTCACCCTGGCCAAGATCCGCAAGGCTGCCCGGGAGCTGCTGACGCTGGACGAGAAGGACCCGCGGAGGCTCTTTGAAGGTGAGGCGTGTGTGTGAGCCCCCGGGAGGGGCGCCCCCCGCTTGTCCGCAGCTCAGAGGTGTCGGCCGGGCAGGGGAGCCCACCTCTGGCCTCGGCGCTGAGTGGAAGTCGTCCGTGGGAAAGTGGGTCTGGATCCAAATCGCGCTTCTCCGTAGGCATTGCCTGCTGTCGCAAAGGCCTGAACGGACGGCGGCCTGTGGGGCGGTGATTCGGGGAGGGAATGCAGATCTTTTGGGAACTTTACCGCCCTCCCAGAGCAACGGCTGGTTGGGTCACCTTCAGATTTTCGTGTTTCTCAGGATCGTGAGATGGCGATGGTGCTCCCGTAGCTGGAGTTGCATGAGGACTCCCAAAGGCCTTTTTTTTTTCCCCCTACGTTCTTCATATTTTATTCGCAGGGCAGCTTCGTAGCGGCAGCTTGTGATATTTCCATTTTACAGGTGAGCCTCTCAGTGGGTGTGGCGGGCAGGCTCCGGAGTCCAGGTGAGACAGTGATGGGGTGGACTGAGAAGAGTTATGAGGAAGCTCGGAGAACATGAGCAACAGTTGAAAGAGTGTCTGAATGTGAAAGAAGTCAGATAATTGATTATCCCAGAATAGCCTGAATCTTCTAAAAGCTTCTGTCAGTGAAAGGTACACGCTGTACAGTTCACTTGTTCTGTGTTAACTCCTACTAAAGACGGCTGCCTCCATACTGCTTTGGGCCTGAGCTTACAGAAACTTGGTTTATGGTGGAAAGCAATGACTGGGAATTATGTCTGGCTTTTTTCTAAATTTCCAGTCAGGTTACTAGCTTGACCTCTCCTAGTCTGTAGCTGGGGAGGAAACTGCTTTTACATTTGAGCCCTAGGTGTTAGCTTGGGTGGTCGTTCATATTGGACGTTTAGGAAGGTCTGGAGCTTGTTTAACCATCACTGGTTGATCACGTGATCATGAAAATTCAGGAATCCCCTCCCCCGTGGATGCTTGGGTGGGACTTGCTCTAAAAGTTTTGGGGGAGTCAGCCAGTTAATTGAGGATGGAGGGACTTTCTGAAGACTTCTCTGTGGTTGGATAAGGAGCCCTGTGGCTGACTGGGCAGGTGAGCCAGGAGTATTTGTGGTTTCCCATGGCAGAGGTGGAAGTTACTGGGGAAGGCAGCCCATAGGTTGTAGGCTTTTAGTGAAGGAAGCTCTTTACCCCCACGGGACAGGAAGGAGCCTACAAGCTCTCTGCCTATGTCCAGAGGTGTTTGTCACTGGTCCAGCCTTTCCTAAGGCAAGTGACTTTGGGCAAGAAGCCATTCTGATTTTTGTTAAAAAGACTTTGACTCTTAAACCAGCTGCACCCTACATTTGGCTGGGCCATGGCAGCTGTAAAGAAACCGGTAGAACATCCATTTTTCATATCAGAAACTAAGGCACTTTAATGCTTGCTTCATGCCGTAAGGACGAGGAAAGGCCTTTCTGCCGGAGGCTTGTGCTCCTTGGTTTGCCTTTGTAAAATACCTGATTGCTACCGCTCCGGCCAAGTGGAGCCCACGTAACTGTTCTCAGTCACTGAGCATAACTCGCGCTGCAGGTGCACTGCACCGAACATTACTTTAGTTCTTACCCCGAGATCAGGCTGTTCTGGTGCTGGTGGAATGGCGGCCCTCTTCGTTCTCTAAGGGTGTGTGTATGGTACTTTTAACAGTAGGAGTTTTATTTTACGTAGGAATCTCTAAAGAGATTCCGAACTTTGGATTATTGTTAAGTGTCTGTTCTCTAAGTATAAGAACAGAAAAGGCAAAAAAGTGTCCTAGCTGGTAGGTAATTCCAAACTGGATTTTATTTGTGTGTGGGTATCTTTCGTAGTAATACTTGAATAACACCTTCGTTTAACCAAGGTGTAATTCACAGACCGTATCTGGTTTTCACATGTGCAGCGTGATTCGATTATTTCTTCGTACCGTGAAATGGTCACGATAAATGACCTAGTTCATCTCTGTCACCATTTGTTGTAGCTTTTTAAAAAAAGCTTTCTTGTAATGAGAACTTTTACGATCTACTCCCTTGGTGCGGCAGCTCTTGACCTGAGGGTTCGGAATTAACGCACATGAGGTGCAGATTACTTTCGAAATAAAGGATGTGCTCTCGGCCACTTTCTCATATACAGTGAGTATTCTAACTGGAGTATTGGAGTTTTTGACCGCCTTCACCTACTGCCCCTGTGCCTCTGGCAACTACCATAATGTACTCTTGAGTCTGTGAACTTGGGGTGTTTTTGGGGATGGTGGCTCTTTGGGTTCCGTGTGTACGTGAGATCGCGGACCTCAGGGTTTCAGGTGCCAAGATTTCGTTCCTTATGGCTGAGTAGTAGCCCGCTGTGCGTGTGCTGCATCTTAGACCCGCTCAGCGTCACTCAGGGAACACTTAGGTTGTTTCTGTGTCTGGGCTTCTGCAGATAATGCTACAGTGAGCGTGGAGGAGCTTCTCTCCCAGTTGGCGCGCTCATTTTCTTTGGATAGATACCCAGGAGCGAGATTGCTATGTCCTCATAGTTCTGTTTTTGATTTCTGAGGAGCCTCCGTCCTGTTCCAAACGGGCTGTGCCAATTTAACCTTCCTGCCAACCGTGCATGAGGGTTCCCTTTCTCTACATCTTCACAGACCCTAGTTTTTCATCTTTTGACACTAACTGTTGTGGCAGGTGGCAGGTGAAATTTGCATTTCCCTTCTTTATTTTGAGAGAGAGCATGAGGCGGGAGGGACAGAGAGAGGGAGAGAATCCCAAGCAGGCTCTGTTGTTAGCATGCATCTGGCAGCAGGGCTTAATCCCACAAACCGTGAGATCATGACTGAAGCCAAAATCAAGAGTCAGATGCTCAAGCAGTGAGCCACCCAGGCACAGGCACCCTGGTATCATGTATATACCGTAAGGGTGGAATATCTTTCTATTTTAATGTTTCGTTTTGGTTTTGTTGGGGAGAGTACAGAGGATCTGAAGCGGACTTTGCGCTGACAGCAGAGACTAATGCGGGACTCAGACCCATGAACCGTGAGATTATGATCTGAGCCGAAGTTAGATACTCAACTGAGTGAGCAACCCAGGCACCCCTGTTAATGTTTTTGTAATTGGGAGACTATCATGTCTTGGGTTTAGCATCTGTTAGAGCAAAGAATGAAGCCATACTGTGACGGGATGTTGGGAAAGGTAGTGTGTTTCCCCATTTGGTCCTCTTCATTAGCTGTGCTAGAGAGACTCCCTGCAGTTTTCCAGGGGCAAGAAGGGGTCATGGTGCCAAGAGTACAGGAAGTACCTGATAATATAGAGCGTTCTTGAATCCTTTTATTATTGAAAGAGAAGTCCCACAGGTGTGGTGACGAGAGAAGCAGGGGACTGAGACTCTCCAGGAGCCGAAGCATCGGTTTCCCGGCTCAAGGCTCTTTTATTTGCTACTTGTCTGATAACAGCAAACACATACAACACAGTATTTGGCATCTTGACAGGTCATGCACCTGCAGCGTGTTCCATACTGGGTCGTGAGTACATCTGGCAGGCACTGGGCAGAACATTCTTATCCCTGGCCTGGCGTCTGTAGGATGTCCTTCTGGAGGGAACGAGCAGTCCTGGCGGCTTTCCCACCTGGAAACGGACCTGCTTGCAGTTCCATGCTGCCCCGTCCCCTTCAGGACATCTCACGGTGCCTCCCACTTTTTATTCTCCAACAAATACAGTTAGAAGTGAAACTAATCCTTTTTAAGGACAAACAAAGTTGGGCTTTTACCCCAGTGTCAGGGTGTTTAGCTATGAGCCTGTGTGAGGAGGAACCCTGGGGATGGAGTTTACCCCTGGGATCCTAGGGGCTGGCCACCGTGGAGTGGTCAGGAGCTGTGGGCAAGTTGCAAGGCCTCCTGCATCTGGGGCTTAGTGACACATTCCTTAAACATGTGCCTATTCCAAGGCTTCTCCAGGGCCCAGAAGGTAGGTGCTGACCGCCTCACATTGTCAGGGGAGGCGGTTGTGCCTCAGGGGTTTTTTTTGTTTTTGTTTTTTTTTACTATTTTAATTTATTATTGAGAGACAGAACATGAGTAGGGGAGGAGCAGAGAGATGGGGAGACACAGAATCTGAAGGAGGCTCCAGGCTCAGAGCTGTCAGCATAGAGCCTGATGTGGGGCCCGAACTCACAAACTGCGAGATCATGACCTGAGCCAAAGTCGGACGCCCAACCGACTGAGCCACCCAGGTGCCCCGAGCCTCAGGTTTGACTGACGAGTAATGGTTTCTTGGCTTCAGCAGGTGAAGTCTTGACCACTGCACTTCACTGTGGAAATAACGGGTTAGCAGCAGCAGCACTTAGTCTCTGGGGGGGGCTGTTCACTCCTCTTGCAGGATTGTCTCTACTCTCCTGACGACTCAGGAGGCTCTGCTCCTTGTTTCAGAGAACAGGTGGCTGTGGCTGTGAGGATTGTGGGAGTCGCACTGTGGCCTGTGGCCGCTGCGTTGGACCTCACATCGAATCATTGGCCCTACCTCCGTCGTAGGGAGCTCCCAAGAAGTCGGAAGCGAGCCAGAGTCCTGAATGTGTGCTTCCTTCCCCTCCCGCCAGGCAACGCCCTGCTCCGGCGACTTGTGCGCATCGGGGTGCTGGACGAGGGCAAGATGAAGCTGGATTACATCCTGGGCCTGAAGATCGAGGACTTCCTGGAGAGGCGCCTGCAGACCCAGGTCTTCAAGCTGGGCTTGGCCAAGTCCATCCACCACGCCCGCGTGCTGATCCGCCAGCGCCATATCAGGTACCGCCTCGGGGCTCCCGGGGCCCCTGTTCCAGCCCATCCCTTCTGGTGGTTGCCCTCGCTGAGTTTGCTGTCCTTACCTCCTGTGCAGCCCTTGGAGGTGACAGGTGTGAACACACCTTGAGGGTACAGATTGACCCCAGCACAGAGCCCATGGGGTGCTGGGGACAGCCTCATCTCCCCCTAGCCCAGCGCAAGGGTCACTGCGGCCTGAGCCGTACACCTTGTGAAGGCTTCTGCAGGCGTGCAGGCAGCTGGACAGGTAACCGCTCAGTGCGCCCAGCTGAGAGAGGTCGTTGGGCCTCAGCTGGCTTGAGTGGGTTCGTGGGTTCAGCTGTCTGTTGGGCCCACACTTGGTAGCTGTTGTGTCCTTGCACAATGTTGGCGTTAACTTGGTAAGCCCGCCACAGTCCGTGCCCTGATGCTCAAGTGCCAGGGACTGTGGGGGTCTGGCTGGCTCTGGGTGTCAGCTGTCAGGGCAGAAGGTCTTGTATCTGGGTTTGCCCTTTGGCTAGAGACCTGGGCTCGGGCGGCTGCTCGAAGGACTGTGAAGCTGCACCTCAGGTACTGAAGCTCAGTGGCTGGCACAGTTGAGTTTTAAAAGTCAGATCCTGGGATTGCTGCCAGGTCACCTGCTTACTTGGGTGGGGGTCACTTGTGAATGCGTCCGCTTCTGTAAGATGCGAGCAGGAAGCTCCTCTCCGGTGGTGCTGTGCCGCCCTCCTGATGGCACAGGTGCGGTGGGCAGAGAGTAGGGCCTCATCCTGCTGGGATCCTGTCCCCCGCCCCCTCACCTGCCGTCCCCCCTCCAGGGTCCGAAAGCAGGTGGTGAACATCCCGTCCTTCATTGTCCGCCTGGACTCCCAGAAGCACATCGACTTCTCCCTCCGCTCTCCGTACGGGGGCGGCCGCCCTGGGCGCGTGAAGAGGAAGAATGCCAAGAAGGGCCAGGGTGGGGCTGGAGCCGGAGATGACGAGGAGGAGGATTGAGCCTGCCCAGCCATCCCCCCTGGGCCCACGGATTGCCTAGTTTTCTAGTCGGATAATAAACAGAATCAGCCCTTTGGAACTGGTGTTTATTGGTGTCTCTCTTCCTTCCCTGAACACACGGGCTTCTCTGGTGAGAAAAAGCCCAGGCTGGGTCCCTGACTAGGGAAGTTCACACTTGGAGCATTGCCTCTCGCTTAGAGGGGCCAGGGGAGCCTACCACCTGGCGGTCCTTGTTGGGGCGGGTGAAGTGCACCCCGCTTTATCTCTGCAGGGAGACCAGGGTGGTCAAGCCAGCTATTTGCACTGGGGTGGGGATGGAGGCCTTTCCAGGCAGAGGAAGTCCCAAGTGGAGGTCAGGGTTAATGTAGGGGGTGGGAGCAGAGAGCTGAGCCTGGGGTCACAGGTGGAGATGAACTAGTGTGGTTGGGTTTTGGTAGGGAGCCCTTGAAGATCGACAGGCTGGTCTCAAAGCTCATTTTGGTGTGGTTGGGAACTGGGTAAGTCCTAATTAGTGGCCTGTGGGAAGGGACGGTGCCCTGTTCCCATCCCCCTGCATCTGGGGTTTCTCAACACTCAGGGCCAGGAGGGAGACGGGCTTCCCTTTTCTCCCCTTAGGGAAGGGGAGTAGGCCCTTGGCATTGAGCAAGCTCTCCTGGGCTGCAGCTGCTGCACATGAGTCAGTCTTGGGGCTTTGGGCTCAGGTCTCTGGAAAGGGCCCAGCTTCACAGTGATGGCCTGGGGTCGTCGGAGGCTGCCTGGCAGCCGTGAAGCCTGCAGAAGGTCCTGAGTCCTTGCATCCTAGTGCTCGTCGGTAGGCCCTGCCCTTCCCCCACCACCCAGGGTTGCCACTTAGTAATTCATGGTCTTGGCATTTCCGGGGAATTCTTGCAGTCAGCGGGGTCACTTTACAGGAACTAAGATCAGCTGTGTAATGATGGGAATTCCTGGAAGCAGTTTCCACACGGTCCCAGTAGGGTCCCAGTAGTCGTGGTCCTTGTCCTGCCTCCAGGCTGGCTGGGGTCAGGTAGCACCCACTGGGCAGGCAGCTCCTGCCTTCCAGGCTCCCTGCAGGAGACCTTCCAGACCCCTGGAGTGTGGGCTGTGGGTCCTGCCTGGGCTAGCGGGTGGCTAGAGACGCATACACGCTGGGCTCTGCTGGGGGGTCCTCTGCTTGGGAGGAAGGCGGTCCACTTGTCTGCTGCCTGAGGGCCAAGCAGTTGAGCTGGGCATAGGTCACATCTGGAAGGTCTTCAGAGACCAAGCAGTTGATCTGGGCATAGGTCCCCTCTTGAGGGTCTTCAGAGACCACAGCCTGGAGCCGAAGGAGAGGAAAGGCACGTCGGTGGGGCAGAAGAAAGCCCGAGGCCTAGGGAGGGGAGGATGCATCCTCTGGGGGTCTAAGGGCCTTGTTAGACAGTGGTCTTGAGCCCACTCTTGCCCTCCAGTCTGTATTTGGGGGAGGAGGGCTGGTGAGGTTGAAATGCCTACGGCCTGGACACAGGGAGCTGGGACGTGGATGGTCGGCCACTGGAATCTGGTGCTGGGGGAGGGCAAGGCCAGAGATGGGAATTGAACGTGGGCCATCAATGTGGACGGACCAGCCGTCATGCCCCCGCGGGGTTTCAGCCCGTTGGCCAGGGTGAATCGCCTAAACAGCCGTGGCCATGGGTGGGCAGATGGGGAAAGACGGAACAGAAAGCGGAGGACTAAGCTGAGCTGTAGGACCGCTTTGTGTGGATTTTAGGAGGTGCCATCTCTGGGCCTCTACCGGCCCAGGGCCTGGATTTCAGCCCTTTGTGCAGGGCACAGACAGCCCTAAACTCCAGCCCTGCCCTCTCCACCTGAGTGTTCAACAGCTCGCCAACAGAAGAGGCCCAGGACCCTGGGGTTGCTGCCACCCAGAGAGCAGCGTGCTTCCAGAAGGGAGAGACCGCCGGCTGCCAGGTGGCGTGTCCGCTGGATTTCTCACATGAACAGGGAGGCAGGAGTGCCCTGGTCAGGACCCCAGGGAGCTCACCTGGTTGTCCAGCTGTCTGTCCTCCTCAGGCTGTGCGTCTTTCATGATGGCATCTGGTGGGACAGAACAAGGTAATCCCATCTCATGCCGAGATCCCTTGAGATCTTGTATGGCAGGAGCCCAGAGAGGGTGGGTGATGTTGCAAGGCCACACGGAATCAGATGCCGTCTCTCCCACCAATCCGCAGCCTCCACTGCCCACCCCCATTCTCTGGGCCCGCCCCCTCCCCAGGGTGGCCCCTTGCTTCCCCTTACACAAGTTCTCATCCTGGGCCTCAGCGGCAGCAGCAGCAGGACCGGAGCTGGGGAGGAGACAGGGCTGTGAGGGGGCCGTGAGGGGGCCACCAGCTGGTGGGGGTGGGGTCTCAGAGAGGTCTTACCTGCCACGCAGGCCTTCGTCCTCAGGCGTTGGGACTGCGGCTGCTGTGGGGAGTTGGAAATCAGCCTCGGTCTCCCCACCCTGGAACCCTCCCCTGGGCCTGCCTTAAACTGAGGATCTCAGAATTGGAAAGATCATAATCACCTCCCATCACCTACAGAATTCAAAAGAAAGCAGTTCTAAATGATAAAACACAAACCTTGGATGTGTTTTCAAGCGTTTCATAAATTTGAGAAGGCAAAAAATTAAAATATTTACACGTATGCTCACAGGTACTCCTATCTCTAGACTTTCTCATCGGGCGATGCTGGAGTTTTTCTGTGCTGGCCTTTCCCGCGTCTGGTCTCCCTCTGGCTGGTGCCCTGAGCCACCCTCGTCCACCCACGGGACAGCCACCACCCTCTGGGGCTGGTCACCCCCGTCCCTTCTCACCCGGCTTCCTGCCTTTGCCCTGACGCCGGCGACGGACGAGGAGGAGGACGAGGAGGCAGAGCAGCAGGATGAAGGCCCCCGCGGCCCCGATGAGGACGTACAGGTACCAGTTGGGACCTTGGGCAGAGCCACGCCACGAATGAGCCAGTGATGCCATTTAACTGAGCGCCTGCTGTGTGCCAGGCATGTGCTGGGCCCTGGGCATTCACCTGTGACCCTGGCAAGGAGCACGCAGCAGGGGACTGCGCCCCCCCTGCCCACTCCACAGACAGGAAAGTGAGGCACAGAGAGGCTGATCATGTGTCCCAGGTGGCCCAGTGTGGAGATGGCAGGGCTGGGACTGGAACCTGGGCTGTGGGTTCCCTTCTGGGATTTTGGGATTTTTTCATGCTGTCTCCTAACCTCCCCCCTCCCACTCCCCACTGGCAGAACACCAGAGTGGAGACCTGTCCACCAAACCCAATCCCCAGCCCCACCAAGCCCAGACCAGATCATTCTCCCACCGTGCACAGGCCCGACGGACAGGCCCCCGAGGGGGCCTGTGTGGACGTGCCATGGGTGTGGGTGTGGGTATGGGGGGGGGGTGTGGGTGTGGGTGGGTGTGGGTGTGTTTGCGCGCGCGCGGTCCGTAAGGACAGGCGGGAGGGCTCTGCCCTTCCAGAGCTCTAAAAGGAGCCATGCTGAGGGCGTTCAGAATCTCACAGTGGCCCTGAGGGAGGCGGCAGGAGGCCTGTTGTGCTGACAGTTAGCCATGGGGCTCGGAGAGGGATGGACATGTCCAGGATCCCACAGCTGGGGAGAAGCAGAGCTGGGGTCTGGAGCTGGGGGTGTGACTTCCAAGCCTTGCTCTTTCCCCGACTGCATAGCCGCTTTCAGGCTGAGCCCCAGTTGCCGTCTTTGGGGGTGAACTCAGATACCGCCTGTGTGTGCCCACACCCCCTGCCCCACCCCGCACACAGTACAGCCCTTTACAATCGGACTGTGACTTCTCCCAGTGAGAAGGAGCTTCTCAGGCCACAATCTCAGGAAGAGGCCGAGGCAGGCCTAGACTGAGCTCCTCCCACCCGCCACCTCCCGACAGAGACCTCACTTACCCCTCCATAGGGTGGCATCCTCAGAGCCTCCTGGGGACCAGGTCAGGGAGGTAAGGGGGCGTGCTCTATGCTCCCCACTTCAGGGCGCTCCTCCCCCAGTAGGGAGCCAACCTTTCCCTCTGCCGTGAGCTCCCTCACCTGCTCTCTGGCCCAGGCTCAGAGTCCCCAGAGCCCTGTGGTTGCCCCTGACACAAGCCATCCAGAGATGGTGATCTGGGTCCCCCCAGGGATCCAAGCCGCTGCTAGTCCCCCACTCTGGTGTTGGTGTCTCTGAGTGAGCAGCTAGGACTGGACACTGGAGGAGGATGGGGGGTGCTCGGCCTCCGGCCTCCCTCTTTCCTGTCAGGACCTCCGTGGGCAGGGTGGGAGGCAGGGAAGGGGGTTGCCCTGGCCATCTCTCTGAGAGCCAAGGATCCCGTCTGCCCGTCTGGCTGCTCCCCTCCTTCTGTGACCCCCTCACTCCCGTCCCAGCCTAGCACTTCCCTGTCGACAGGTCCCTGACCACGGCGACACACAGGGGACAGGGCTGGGGCCCCTCACCTGAGACCAGCAGCTCCAGGGGGTCACTGGGGTGTGACAACAGGTAGGGGGAGGTCCTGAGTGAGCCGTAGCACCTGTAGGTCCCCTCATGGTCTGAGGCCACAGGACTAATGGTGAAGTTGACCTGATAAGGTGCAGCTGCGTCCTGCAGACGAACGGGCTGGGGAGGAGCAGGTGACCCCTCCTTGGACAGGTAGAAGGTACTGAACCAGATTTCAGAGCGACACTGCAGGGTCACGTTCTCTCCCCAGGACACTGAGGGCCCCGGCTGGGCTGACAGGGACGGTTTACTGTACAGTCCTGCAGGAGAAAAATTCATGACCTGTATAGATCCCCCCCCTGCCCCTTTGACCCTGAGCTGGGGGACTACTGTCCTCTCTCCTGGGACTCTGTGTGATCCCCTCTCAGCTCCTCTTGTCTCTGATGGGTGTCCTTAATCTCTTTGGCCCTCACTGTCCCTTTCTCAGTCCCTGTTCCTAGACCACAGACCCCTCTCAGCCTCTGCTCCTTATCCTCTGCCTGGATTCCATCACCCCAGCGGTGACCATGGCCCCAGCACCCTGAGTAGACAGAATATGTGGAGTGGGCCCCTCACCTGTGACCAGGATGTCCAGGGGGGCACTGGGGGCCGACCACGTGGAGGAGAGGTTGTGTCCACCATAGCATCTGTACCGGCCCCCATGGGTATTGCTCACGCGGCCCAGGGGGAAGCTGGGGCTGGGCTGCCCATCTAGACGCACGGGAGGTGTGAGCCCCTCCTCCTTGGTCAGAGCGAATGTGTCAAATCTGGCCTCTGAGCGACACTGGAGGGTCAGGTTGTCTCCATGCTGCACCAGTGAGCCCGGCTGGGCTGAGAGGGTGGGCTCCCTGTAGGCGCCTGGACAGGAAGGGACAGTGGCACCAGGGGGATGCACAGCCCACATTGGCCCCCAGGGCCTGTGATGAGGCTCTCATGGGTCCCTCCCAATGGCTCCCATCTGTGGTCTGGCTCCAGGAGGCCAGTGTCACTCACCCCCCATCACCTCCAGTGCTCCACTGGGCACATGGCTTAGGTCAGTCATTTGGGCCCAGGAGTAGATGGGGCATGGCAGGGCCCCTCACCTGTGACTTGAAGGTGCAGAGGGTCACTGGGGTGTGACCACATATACGGGTAGGAAGCTGGAGAAACGTAGCACCTGTAGGCCCCGCCATGGGAGGTGCTCACGGGGCCCACAGGGAAGAGCGCCTGCCTCCTCTCACGAGGGAACTTCAGTTCCAGGTGTTGGGGCTCATCAGTGCCCCCCTCCTTCAGCAGATGGAAGGTCTCCCATACTTCATGTGAGCTACAGGAGAGGGACACATTCCCTCCTGAGGCCACCACAGGGCCTGGGATAGCTGAGAGGGAGGGTGGGCTGTACACTCCTGAGGGAGAAGGAGAAGCAGTGTTAAAGGGGCCATCACCCCATATACCCCAGTGTAGACTGTGAGCCAGAGTCCCCCTCAGGACACACTCTGTTCCCTTCCACCTGGAAGAGGGTCCCCAGGGGGAGGGGCCAGCTCCTGCCTTACCTGTCACCACCAGGGGCAGGAGGTCACTCCGCTCTGACCTGCTGTTCCTGCTGTGATATTCACACTGGTATCGCGCTGCATCGTGTGAGCTCGTGAAGTCAAAGTAGAAACTGGCCTTGTTGCTGGAATCCTGTGAGATCTCCATGGGCATGGGTTCAGGGACCCTCTCTTTATATAGATAGTAGACATCAGCCTGCAGAGTCGCCTGACACCAGATGGTCACAGGGCTCCCCCTGGTGACGCTGGGGCCGGGGTCAGCCCAGATGGAGGGTTTGGGGAGGGAACGCTGGAAAGGAATCAGATGGGGAATTGCAAGGGTGTCCTCCCCTGTTTCCCACATGTCACCCCAAGGCCCCTCCCAGCCTGGTCACCATCAGCCCAGACCCTGTCTGTCCCCTTGATGCCCGGGGGGTTGTTGGGTGGGAACAGAAGGTCTGGGAGCACTCACCTGCCTGCACCTGGTCCCACGGGCCCCGACACAGCCCTGGAAGAGAGTTCCCTGTGAGAGTGTCCCCTCACCCACCATGTCGCTGCTCCAGGCCTGGTCCGGTCCACTGACCACGGGGACCATTCTAGGGTTGAGCACACTCCTCCCCGAGAAGTCCTGCCCGCAATGTGCCTCCCTAGTCCTGGGGTCTCTCAGGGACCAGGACCTGGGGGGCAGGAGGGAGGGCGGCCCATCCCTCCTCTTGTCCAGAAAGCTCACCGAGGCACAGAAGGGCGGTGAGGGTCAGGGTCCTGATGCTGCCTCCCATGGTCCCAGCGGCGCAGACAGCTCAAAAGTCCTCAGAGTCTGCAGGACAGACACATGCACAGGGTGTGACAGTCCAGGCTCCGTGTTCCCCGTCACATGAGGGGCCTTACAGGAGGAGAAACAGCCTCTCCAGGACCTCGCTCTGCTCTCCCTGAAGGATGGCCCGACAGCAGAGGCCCTGCGACCTTTCAGACCAGATGTGAGTCTCGTCAGACCTCACACACCCTGCCTGCTTCCCACCAAGCTCAAGTCCAGAGAGCGAGTCTGGTCCCAGAACACGAGATCGGGGAGAGAGAGCCAGGCCTGGGAGCCGGTTCAACTTCAGTTCCAGTCCTGTCTGTGCCTCTTACAGAGGCTGTGTGATCTGGGTGAGACACTTCCCTTTCCTGAGTTCCGTAAATGCAAATTTTCTTCCTTCCTTACACCTTCCTGTCAATCGATCAGTGTTCACTGAGTAGTTACCACGTCCAGTCATGGCACCAGGCCCTGGAGAATCATTGGCGAGGCTGACAGACTCCTTCCTTCCCTGGACTCCTGGGACCCTGCTTAGTGACAACGGACAATACAAACATTTAGGTGGGAAACAATTTTGTTTCAGTCTTAGAAGACTGTTCCAGGTTGGAACTAAAAAGAAAACCGGTGGAGGGGCACCTGGGTGGCCCAGTCGGTTAAGCATCCGACTTCGGCTCAGGTCATGATCTCACAGTTTGTGGGTTCGAGCCCCATGTCAGGCTCTGTGCTGACAGCTCAGAACCTGGAGCCTGCTTCAGATTCTGTGTCCCCCCCACACCCACTTGTGCTCTCTCTCTCTCTATCTCTATCTCTCTCTCAAAAATAAACATTGAAAAAAGAAAAAACAGGGAACCATGAGATTCAGTAACAGGTAGACGTCGTACAACCCGTAGTCCCTCTGGGGGATGGAGGACAGAAGGCAGGAACCACAGGGAGCAGAAATGGGAGTGGGGGCATCCTTGGCCAGAAAGATCTTGAGCTCGTCTCAGAATTGAGAGCAATCAGGAGGAAGCCAGGGCCTTGTCACATAGGAGTTTGATAACCATGCCAGCCTTAGAGATTTCACCTTTAAAGCAGTGGGAAGAGCTTAGCCAACAGACAGTATGAACAGATTTCTGTTTGGAAAGGACTGACATGGTAGCAAGTATAATGTGGGAGGGCTCTGTTGGTAATCAGCTGTATCGACAATCAGTAGTGAAACCCCAGCACGCATCCGACTGTCAGATCGTGTATTGATCAGTATTTTAAATTGTTTATGTGGTTTTTTTTATTGAAGCCTTTCAGGAACTCATGACACAAAAAACACATTTACAGTTGAGTGGAACGAACCCGGGTGGCTCCCCGGTCTGGCAGGTCAGAGAGGAATTGGCCAGGTTCAGACTGGCTGACGGGGCAGCCGGACAGAAGGCACGGAATTAAGTAGCTCGGTTTGTGTGCGCCCGGGGAGGTGTTTGGTTTGGAGGGTGAGTTTTATTTGCCAGGGACTGGTGGGGTTAGCTCTGGCCTGGTAGGCACAGCCTTGAAGATGAGATGGTGCAACACAGATCTTTGTGAAGGAGAGTGTGGGAGCATTTTGAGCCTCGTGCAGGATTGGACCAGGAAGGGTGGTTAGAAAGGTCCTCTGGAGGGGCGCCTGGGGGGCTCAGTCAGTTAAGCGTCCGACTTCAGCTCAGGTCATGATCTCACAGTTTGTGGATTCAAGCCCCATGTCAGGCTCTGTGCTGACAGCTCAGAACCTGGAGCCTGCTTCACTTCTGTGTCTCCCTCTCTTTCTGCCCCTCCCCTGCTCACCCTCTCTCTCTTTCTCAAAAATAAATGAACATTAACAAAAAGAAAAAGATCCTGTGGAGATGGTGGGAGGGAGGAACTGGGGAGGGGCGCCTGGTGGGAGGAGCAGGAGGGAGGCGGCGTGGTGATGCACACAGGCTTCCTGAGTCATGCGATGGGCTGGCCGTTGTTAGAGGGCCTCCAGGGGCGTGGTGGTGTGGGTCCGGCGACTGGACATGAGCGCAGAGCACTAGGGGCGAAGGCTGTTCACCTTCTGTCTAGCGCCTCGAGGAGCCAGTGGGCCGCCCCCAGGAGGACGACCCAGGGAGAGGGGGGCTTTAGGAGGTCATCGAAGATGGATGGTCATTTCTCAGAAGGCAGCACAGCCCTTCCTCCCTCCCTGGGATTGTGGATTTTCTGTACCCCCAACACTTCCCTTCACTGACTTCCTTGTTCCTGTAAGTCACCACCATCTTCTCTTCATCACCTTCCTTCAGAACCTCTGAGTCATTCCTGCCTCCTCAGGGCCCCGTCCCCTCCGTGGGATAGCCTCTCCATCCCGTACTGTGTGTTCCTCCTCCAGGCACTGGGTAAGAGCACGCGCTGGAGGCAATTCAGAGATTTAACTGAAGCTGAAACACTGTCAGTCTTCAGCACATACTTCCCCTTTCTGAGTCTTCTGTTCCTCATAGTGACGAGATAGGGGTCTCCCCCCTCAGGAGTGCTGTGGTCCCTGAGACACAGAGGGGCCACAGCTGGGGCGGTTTTGTGTGCGGCTTGTCAGCATTGAGGTGACTGCAGTGTCAGAGTTCATATCACGGGACCAAATGAAGGCCACAGCCAACATCCACTCCAAACACACTGAAATGCTGGAGGAAGGTTTGTAAAATACGTGGCCACAGTGAAAACAAATCAGAGCCAAAAATGCAACGTGGATCCCTAGACATAAGCAGAGACCAATGCAGAGTGGGCTTGGTGGTGCGTCCCAGGGACAGGCCCCAGGACCTGGTTTGCTGTGTCTGTGTGGACACGGGTGGCAAAGCCCCAGAGGAGATACACGTCCCTGGTGTGAGGCCAGGAGCTCCGAGCCTGCTGCCTGTCTGAGCGGGGGCTGCACTATCCCTACTCACTGATCGGAGGTCATGCCCAAACACGACAGTATGGTCAGGTGCCAGCGTGTACCCACATGCAGCTTGGAGCTCAGTTTTGAGTGATCCATGCACCTGCTAGAACCCTAAGCAGAACACTGAGTTTGGAACACATCCAGATCGTGAGTCAGAAGCAATTGCAAGCTGGTCACTTGTTGAGGACTTCACGACGTGGGAAAATGGGGGTGATAACTTCTGTGAGGGGGTTAGCTCAGTGGCAAAATGACCGATTCTATGCAGTCAACTGTGCCATGAAAAATAGAGTACAGACCCAGTCATTGAGGGAATTCCCAACCAAGGCAAGGGAGAGAGAGCTTGGAAATTGGAAAGAGACTTAAAAATAAGCATGCTTTAGGTCCTCAGTTAGAGGAAGATGAGGCATTCGTGGCACAAGAAGAGTTGTTCATTGAAAGAAAGGTGCTCCCCAAGGAAACGTCATAGATCAAAACTCATTAACTGAATGAAGCGACTCAAAGATCTATTCCATAATAGATAGAAGATAGCCAATCAGAAAATTGGGGAAATCGGAAAACAAAACTCTGGAGGTATCCCAGAATGCAGCTGAACATCTTAAAAACAGAAGCCAAAAGGATAAAATCTGAGACGTGGAGAACAGAATAACCGGGTCCCGAGACACATCTGTCCTTCGTTTTAGTGGAGGAAGCGAGAGGAGATGAAGCGGCGGTAATCAGGTATCATCGTTAAGAGGGTTTTGGAAGTGAAACCAGAGGAATGGGCAGCACGGGCCGTGAAAGCTGAACCGTGACTGGGAGCTACATCCTCGAAAGCAGGTCACACTGTCAGTACCCAACTAGGTTGATAACCTCCTCAAACACACACAGCCACCCTCCCCAGAAGATTGTATCAGAACCCAGTGCCTTCTGATGTAAAATGCAAGGAAATTTTGAAGATTTTCAGAAAATTTTCCTGAAACAGGAAAGTCTCCGTAACACTCAAAGGAAAAAATAATCAACAGACACCAAGCCTCAGCTGACCAACTGTCGAAAGCCATTTTTATAATCAGTCTTCATGAGTGAGGCCAACATTCTTGCAATAGGTGGAAAAAATAGACTTCTCTCAGCATAGAAATTAACAGGGGAAAAAAGGAAATTTTAGAAAAAAATTAACTGAAATAATTCATTGGGTCTAATGGCAGGTTGAAGATGACAGAGGCAGGAGGCCGTGAACTTGAAGACAGAACAAGGGAATTGCAATCTGAACAGTAGAGGGAAAAACAGATTTTAAAAAAGTGAATACAGGGGTGCCTGAGTGGCTTAGTCAGTTGAGCATCCAAGTCTTAGATTTCAGCTCAGGTCATGATCCTTAGGGTCATGGAATCAAGCCCTGAGTCAGGCTCTGTGCTGACTCTCTCTCTGTCTCTCTCGCTAGCTCTTTCTGCCTCTCTCCCCCACTTGCACTCTCTCTCTCTCTAAAATAAAAAATTTTTAATTTGTAGGGGCACCTGGCTGGTTCAGTGGGTTAGTGTCTGATTCTTGATATTGGCTCAGGTCATGGTGTTACTGTTGTGGGATGGGGACGAGTCAGACTCCACTCTGAGCTTAGTGTGCTTGGGATTCTCTCTCCCTCTCTCTCTACCCCTCCCCCCCTTGCATTCTCTCTTTTCTCTAAATAAACTTAAAAAATTATTAAAAAGTACTTTTCTTTAAAAAAGAAAGACAAAAAGTTAAAAATGAATGAACACAGATTCAGGGATTAGTGAGTCAATTTATACAATCGATCTGCCAGCAAAAGGAGAATATCAATGAAGAAAAAAAGCTTGAAGAAATAAACAGCTGCCATTTCACAGATTTGTTGGAAGTCACACATTGACATGTACAATGTCTAAGATGCTTAGCAGAGGAGGCAACATGGCGGAGGAGTAGGGGGCTCCAGTATTTCGCTTGCCCTTTAAAGGGGGACGACTGAAACCATTGTCTCTCTCTCAACTACAAAAATCGGGGGGAAAAGGTGCTAGAGCTGACAAGAAACTAAGGCGAACACAGACACGGCCCAACTGAACTCCCTTTTTCTGGAATAACCAGGCCGTATAAGTTCATCTAGACGACATCGATCTTTATTCCTTTTCCCTCGCACCTGTCCTTATTCTGATTTCTATCAGTCTGGATTAAACCCTTTAGTCGCTCTACCTGGGCAAAGTCCATTTCCTTCTTCTCCCTGCACCAGTCATTATTCTGTCTATATATGCTCTGCCACCAGCACACTACATACCCTGTCCTTAACGTGTAGCTGTTACTTCAGGACATTGCCCTCAGAGAGTCACTTGTTATTTTTTTCTGTTGTGAACTGCTTGTCTGGACCATTTGTCGGTACGTTTGAGTATTTCTGTGTTCTGTGTGTCTGTCAGTTTTCCTTTCCAGGGCAACTTCAAGAAACAACCCATAACACATCCAGCCAAAATGACGAGACGGAAGAATTCTCCTCAAAAGAGTCTACAAGAAGCAGTGACAGCTCAAGAATTAATGAAAAGAGATATAAGCAACATAACAGAACTTGAATATAGAATGTTAATCATAAAACTAATTGCTGGCCTTGAAAAAAGCTTAGATGAATGCAAGGGGTCCTACGAGGCAAAGTTCAAAGACCTTAAAAACGGTCAGGAAGAATTAAAGAAGACATTGGAAGAAATACAGGGGAAACTGGAAGCAACCACAGCACGGATTGAAGAGGTAGAGGAAAGAGTTAGTGCATTAGAAGACAAAATCATTGAAAAAGAGGAAGCAGATAAAAAGAGAGAGAAGCTGATCCAGGAACAGGAAAGGAGAATTCGAGAGCTGAGCGATGCAGTCAAAAGAAACAATATCCGTATCATAGGAGTTCCAGAGGAAGAAGAGAGAGAGAAAGGAGTCGAAGGGGTTCTGGAACAAATCATTGCCGAGAACTTCCTCAACATGAGAAAGGAAACGGGCATGGAAATCCAAGAGGCACAGAGAACTCCCCTCAGACGTAACTTGAATAGACCTTCTGCACGGCACATCATAGTGAAGCTGGCAAAATACAAAGATAGGGAGAGAATCCTGAAAGCAGCTAGGGACAAAAGAACCCTAACATACAAAGGGAGACCTATAAGGGTAGTAGCAGACTTATCTACGGAAACTTGGCAAGCCAGAAAGGAATGGCAGGACATCTTCAATGTGATGAGCAAGAAGGACATGCAACCAAGAATTCTGTATCCGGCTAGCCTGTCATTCAGAATAGAAGGAGAGATCAAGGTTTTTCCCAACAAACAAAAACTGAAAGAATTTATCACAAATAAGCCAGCACTGCAAGAGATCCTGAGGGGCATTCTATGAAAACAAGGAGGCAAAGAATACAAACTACCAGACACAGCCTTACAAACATGAAACTTACAGATAATACAGTGACTGTAAGCCCATATTTTTCAATATTAACACTGAATGTAAATGGACTAAATGCGCCAATCAAAAGACAAAGGATAACAGAATGGATTAAAAAACAAGACCCATCTATTTGCTGTCTTCAAGAAACTCATCTTAAACCTGAAGACACCTTCAGATTGAAAGTGAGGGGATGGAGAACTATTTACCATGCTACTGGAAGTCAGAAGAAAGCCGGAGTAGCCACACTTATATCAGACAAATTAGACTTTAAAATGAACGATGTAATAAGAGATCAGGAAGGACATTATATAATAGTCTCAGGGACCATCCAGCAGGAAGAGCTAACAATTGTAAATATCTACGCACCGAATTCAGGGGCACCCAAATTTGTAAAACAACTAATTACAAACATTAGCAACCTCATCGATAAAAATGTCCTAATAGTAGGGGATCTCAACACTCCACTCTCAGCATTGGATAGATCCACAAAACAGAAAATCTCCGCAGAAACAATAGCCCTGAATGACACATTAGGACAGATGGGCCTCACAGACATCTTTAGGGTCCTTCATCCAGAAGCAAAGGAATTTACATTCTTCTCATCTGCACACGGTACATTTTCCAAGATAGACCACATTCTGGGGCACAGGGAAGCTCTGAATAAATATAAAAGAATTGAGATCATACCGTGTACAGTGTCAGACCACAATGCTTTGAAACTTGAAATCAACCACAGGAGAAAGCCTGGAAAATATCCAAGAACATGGCGGCTAAGAAATAACCTACTAAAAGATGACTGGGTCAACCAAGCCATCAGAGAAGAAATTAAAAAATACATGGAAACAAATGAAAATGAAAATACAACAATCCAAACGCTCTGGGATGCAGCAAAGGCAGTCCTGAGAGGGAAATATATTGCAATCCAGGCCCATCTCAAGAAACAAGAAAAATCAATAACACAAATTCTAACAGCACGCCTAAAGGAACTAGAAGCAGATCAACTAAAACAACCCAAGCCCAGCAGAAAGAGAGAAATAACAAAGATCAGAGCTCAAATTAACCATATGGAGACAGAAAAGGTAGTGGAACAGATCAATGAAACCAAAAGCTGGTTCTTTGAAAAAATAAACAAAATAGACAAACCTCTAGCCAGGCTTCTCATAAAGAAAAGAGAGAGAACTCAAATAAATAAAATCGTGAATGAAAAGGGAGAAATTACAACCAATCCCTCAGAGATACAAGCAATCATCAGAGAATACTATGAAAAATTATATGCCACCAAACTTGGCAATCTGGAAGAAATGGACAGCTTCCTAAATAGGCACACGCTACCAAAACTCAAACGGGAAGAAATAGAAAATTTGAACAGACCCATAACTAGGGAAGAAATAGAATCAGTTATTAAAAACCTCCCAGCAAATAAAAGCCCTGGACCAGATGGCTTTCCTGCGGAATTTTACCAGACATTTAAAACAGAGTTAATTCCTATCCTCCTCAAGCTGTTCCAAAAAATTGAAACGGAAGGAAAACTCCCCGACTCATTCTATGAAGCCAGCATCACTTTGATTCCCAAACCAGATAGAGACCCAGCAAAGAAAGAAAATTACAGGCCAATATCCCTGATGAATATGGATGCAAAAATTCTCAACAAGATACTAGCAAATCGAATCCAACAGAATATAAAGAGAATTATCCACCATGATCAAGTAGGATTCATCCCTGGGTTGCAGGGCTGGTTCAATATTCGCAAATCAATCAACGTGATACATCACATCAACAAAAGAAAAGATAAGAACCATATGATCCTGTCAATAGATGCAGAAAAAGCATTTGACAAAATACAGCATCCTTTCTTAATAAAAACTCTCGAGAAAGTCGGGATAGAAGGAACATACTTAAACATCATAAAAGCCATATATGAAAAACCCACAGCTAATATCATCCTCAATGGGGAAAAATTGAAAGCCTTCCCCCTGAGATCAGGAACACGACAGGGGTGTCCACTCTCGCCACTGCTATTTAACATAGTGCTGGAAGTCTTAGCATCAGCAATCAGACAACAAAACAAAATAAAAGGCATCAAGATTGGCAAGGAGGAAGTCAAACTTTCACTTTTTGCAGATGACATGATACTTTACATGGAAAACCCGACAGAATCCACCAAAAGCCTACTAGAACTGATTCATGATTTCAGCAAAGTTGCAGGATACAAAATCAATGTACAGAAATCGGTGGCATTTCTATACACCAACAATGAAGCAGCAGAAAGAGAAATAAAGAAGCTAATCCCTTTCACAATTGCACCAAAAACCATAAAATACTTAGGAATAAACCTAACCAAAGATGTGAAAGACCTCTACACTGAAAACTATAAAAAACTTATGAAGGAAATTGAGGAAGACACAAGGAAATGGAAAAACATCCCATGCTCATGGATTGGAAGAATAAATATCGTCAAAATGGCAATACTACCCAAAGCAATCTACACATTCAATGCAATCCCAATCAAAATTGCACCAGCATTCTTCTCAAAGCTAGAGCAAACAATCCTAAAATTTGTATGGAACCACAAAAGACCTCGAATAGCCAAAATAATACTGAAGAATAAAACCAAGGCGGGAGGCATCACAATCCCAGACTTTAACCTCTACTACAAAGCGGTGGTCATCAAGACTGTATGGTATTGGCACAAAAACAGACGCATAGACCAATGGAATAGAATAGAAAACTCAGAAATGGACCCGCAAGTATATGGCCAACTAATCTTTGACAAAGCGGGAAAATGTATCCAATGGAAAAAAGACAGCCTTTTTAACAAATGGTGCTGGGAGAATTGGACAGCAACATGCAAAAGAATGAAACTAGACCACTTTCTTACACCACTCACAAAAATAAATTCTAAATGGATAAAAGATCTGAATGTGAGGCAGGAAACCGTCAAAATCCTAGAGGAGAAAACAGGAAAAAGCCTCTTTGACCTAAGACGCACCAATTTCTTACTCGACACGTCTCCAAAGGCAAGAGAATTAAAAGCAAAGATGAACTATTGGGACCTCATCAAGATAAAAAGCTTCTGCACGGCAAAAGAAACAACCAACAAAACGAATAGGCAACCAACGGAATGGGAAAAGATCATCGCAAATGACATATCGGATAAAGGACTAATATCTAAAATTTATAAAGAACTTACCAAACTCCAAACCCGAAAAACAAACAACCCAGTGAAGAAATGGGCGGAAGATATGAATAGACACTTCTCCAAAGGGGACATTCAGATGGCCAACAGACACATGAAACGATGCTCAATGTCACTCAGCATCAGGGAAATACAAATCAAAACTACACTGAGATACCACCTCACACCAGTCAGAGTGGCTAAAATGAACAAATCAGGAAACTATAGATGCTGGCGAGGATGTGGAGAAGTAGGCACCCTCCTACACTGTTGGTGGGAATGCAAACTGGTGCAGCCACTCTGGAAAACGGTGTGGAGGTTCCTCAAAAAAATGAAAATAGAGCTACCCTATGACCCAGCAATAGCCCTGCTAGGAATCTACCCAAGAGACACAGGAATGCTGATGCATAGGAGCACGTGTACCCCAATGTTCATAGCAGCACTTTCGACAATAGCCAAATCATGGAAAGAGACCAAGTGCCCATCAACTGACGAATGGATAAAGAAGTTATGGTACTTATATACAATGGACTACTACGTGGCAATGAGAAAAAATGAAATCTGGCCATGTGTAGCAAGATGGATGGAACTGGAGGGTATTATGTTAAGTGAAATAAGTCAGTCAGAAAAAGACAGATACCATATGTTTCCACGAATAGGTGGACTTTGTGAAACTAAGCAAAAACCAGGGGGAGGGGAAGAGGGGAAAGAAAAAAAAGACACAGAGAGGGAGGGAGATAAAACATAAGAGACTCTCAAAGACTAAGAAAAAACTGAGGGTAAGGGGGATGAGGGAGGGGGGAGAGGGGGTGATGGGCATTGAAAAGGGCACATGTTGGGATGAACACTGGGTGTTATATGTAAACCAATTTGAAAATAAACTATTATAACAAAAAAAAAAAAAAACAAAAACAAAAACAAAAAAAACCTGAATCTTAAAAAAAAAAAAAAAAAAAAAAAAAAAAAATAAGATGCTTAGCAAATGCAAAATAGGATGAGCTTTAAGAACCATGCCCACGCACATAATAATCATAAGTCAACTAGTCAAAACTAAAAAAGAAAAAAAATAGAGAAAAATGCCACTTTACATAAAAAGGAAAACAGTTTGAATGATAACAGATTTCACGTCAGAAACCATCATGGTCAGAAGATTTGAAAGTTCTGAGAGACAGAGCTAATCTAGAATTCTTCCAGATGCATTCTTCAGGAATGGAATTCCCGGGTGGTTCAGTCAGCTAAGTGTCTAACTCCTGATTTGGGCTCAGGTCATGATCTCATGCTTCATGGGATCGAGCCCCACATTGGGCTCTGCACTGGTAGCAGAGGGCCTGCTTGGGATTCCCTTCCACTCTTCCCCTCCCCAACTCATTCTCTCTCTCTCTCTCTCTCTCTTTCTGTCTCTAAATAATTTTTTTAAAGGAATTAAAGCAAAATAAAGTCATTCTTAGAAGAAGGAACATGGGAAGAGTTTGTGACCAAGAGGTCTGTTCCACAAGAAATGGAAATGCCTTTTTTTCAGGCAGAAAAGAATTACTTCTAGAAGGAAACTGGGAGGTTCAAGAAAAAGAGAAGAGCAAAAAAGTAGATATCTAGGCAAATGTAATAGCATTTTTCTCTCCTCTTACATTCATTAACATATGTATGGCTGTTGAAAACAAAGCCAATAATGTTGTTGGGTGGGGGGCTTTGAATGTATGTAGGTGTAATACATACAATACCTACAGCATAAGGGGGTGAGAGTGAAGGCCCTATACACTTGTAAGGCTTCTATATGTCTCTGAAAGAGATGAAATATTAACTCTATGAAGACCCAGTGAAATTAGGTATGTATAGTACATAAAACAGCTACTTTAAAAACAACATACAGAGTTATAGTTAAAACACCAATAGATAAAATGGAATACTTAGGGGCGCCTGGGTGGCTCAGTTGGTTAAGCATCTGACTCAATCTCAGCTCAGGTCTTGATCTTAGGGTCTCAAGTTCAAGCCCCACATTGGGCTCCACCCTGGGTATAGAGCCTACTTAAAAATAGGAAGGTAGGTAGGTAGATGGATGGATGGATAGATAGATCGAGAGATTGATTGATTGATTTAGGTGCCTCATTCAGTTAAGCATTTGACTCTTGATCTCAGCTCAGGTCTTGATCTCAAGGGTCTTGAGATTAATCCCAGCATTGGGCTCCATGCTGGGTGTGGAGCCTACTTAAAAAGTTAATTAATAATTTAAAAAATGGAATACTTAAAAATATACCAAAAAAAACAAAAGAAGTCAGGAGAGGGAAAACTGAAGAACAAACAATAAGAGGGTGACAGAAAGCAAACAGTAAAATGATAAAGCTAAAAGCAGACTTATCAATAATTACACTAAATGTAAATGGTGAAAATACAATTAAATGGCAGAGATTGTAGGACTGGATTAACACCACCATGACCCAACCATGTGCAGTCTACAGGAGGTAAAAGGATAAAGAATATATTTTGCAAACATTAATCAGAAGTTAAGCTTAAGTAGGTGTGTTAGTTTCCTATGATTGCTATAACAAATTGCCACACACTTGGTGACTTGCCAACATCTGGAATAAATGATGGGATATCACTACAAACCACGCTGACATTAATAGGATATAAGAGAACATTGCAAACTCTGTGGCCCAAAATTTGGCAACTTGAATGGTCCAACTCCTTTTTTAAAAAATATATATAGTTGACACACAATGTTACATTCACTTTAGGTGTACAATTTAGTAATTTGACAGGTTTATACTTTATGCTACGTTCACCAAATTATAGCTACCCTCTGCCCCATCACATTGCTCTTACAGTATTGACCATATTCCCTGTGCGTTTTATTGCTGTGACTCATTCCACAACTAGAATCCTGTATCTCCCACTCCCCTTCACCCATTTTGCCCATTCCTCCACCCTTCTCCCTTCTGGCAACCATGAGTTTGTTCTCTGTATTTATAGGTCTAACTCTGCTTTCTGTTTGTTTGTTTGTTGTTTTTTTAAGATTCTACTTATGAGTGGAGTCATATGGTATTTGTCTGTCTCAATATGACTTATTTCACTTAGCATAAAAACCTCTAGGTCCTTGAATGGACCAACTCCTGAAAGACACAAACTACCAAGACTCATTCGAGAAGGTTAACCTTAATATTGTTTAAAATATTAAATTGCATTTGTAGTTAAAACAACTTTCCAACAAGGAAAACTCCCACCCACAATGTTCTCACTGGCATGCACCACCAAACATTTGGGGTCTCCCACAGACCATGAGATCATGACCTGAGCTGAAGTCGACCACTTAACCAACTGAGCAACCCAGGCGCCCCAAGAAAGGAAAACTTTAAACAATATTAGGAGCAAGCATTATTCCAAACTCAACTCAGACAAAGACTGTGCAAGGAAAGAAAACTGCAGATCAATAGCCCTCAAAAACTAAGTGCTAAAATCCTTACCAAAATATTGGTAAATAAAAGCCAATAATATATTGGGGCTTCTGGGTGGCTCAGTTGGTTAAGTGTCTGACTTCGTCTCAGGTCATGATCTCTTGGTTCAAGCGCCATGTCGGACTCTGTGCTGACAGCTCAGAGCCTGGAGCCTGTTTCGGATTCTGTGTCTCCCTCTCTCTCGGCCCCTCTCCCACTCACACTCTTTCTCTCTGTCTCTCTGTCTCTCTGTCTCTCTCTCTCTCTCTCTCTCAAAAATAAACATTAAAAAAGTAAAAAAAAAAAAAAGTTAACAGTATATGAAAAGGATCATAGCACCACAATCAAGTGTGATGTATCCTCAGATGACAGACTAGTTGAACATCTGAAAATCAATAAAGGTAATCCACCGTATTAATCCACCATTAATTAATCCATTAATCCATGGTTAATCCACCATGTTTTAACAAAGAAAAAAACACATCATGATACAAATGCATGCACAAAAATTTGATAAGTAAAATGCTCAGCTGTATGGGGATAGAAGGGAACTTCCTTAATCAGATAGAGCATCAGTGGGGGCACCTGGGTAGCTCAGTTGGTTAAGCGTCCAACTCTTGATTTTGGCTCAGATCATGATCTCACAGTAATGAGATAGAGCCCCATATTGGGCTGATGGCTTGGGGCCTGCTTGAGATTCTTTCTCTCCTCTCTCTCTCTCTCTCTGTCGCTCCCCCACTGGTGTTGTCTCTTTCTCTTTCAAAATAAATAAATAATTTTTTTTTTTTAAAGAAGAGCATCAGAATGCCTGGGTGGCTCAGTCTGTTAAGCATCCAACTCTTCGTTTTGGCTCAGGTCATGATCTTAGAGTTTGTGAGTTTGAGCCCCACATCAGGCTCGTTGAGTGTCTGACTCTTGATTTCGGCTCACGTTGTGATCCCAGGGTCATGGGAGTAGGCTCCTCGTTGGGCTTTGCACTGACAATTTGGAGCCCACTTGGGATTCTCTCTCTCTTTCTCTCTCTCTTTCCCTCCCCAACTCGTGTACTCTTTCTCTCTCTCAAAATAAATAAATAAACTTTAAAAAAAAAAGCAGTAATAGCACAACAATTCTGAAAAGGAATAAAATTGGACATCTTACTCCAAGACTTCCTGTGAAAGGAACAAATGTGATGGATGGTGTGGTATTTGCAAAGAGATAGGTAGGTGAAAAAAAGAAATAGAAATGCCAGAGGTAAACATACACGATTGGTTGACTTTTAACAAAGGGACAGAAGTACTTCCTTGAGGAAAAGATAATTGCCTCACAAATGTTGCTGGAACAACCAGATATCTATCTGGAAAAAAATGAACCTTGACCTTTACTTCATCATACATAATAATTCACATGAAATGGATCTAAGACCTAATAGCAAAAGTAAAAACCATATGGCATCTAAAAATTTAAAAATCTTTACAACTTTGGATTAGACAAAGATTTCTTAGCAAGGACCAAAAAGCACAAACAACAACCAAAAAAGATTTTTGGACTTCATAAAATTAAAAACATATGCTCTCCAAAAGACAGAATTGGTAATGGAAAAAACAAGACGAAGAAAAGTCTGTGTGTGTGTGGGTGTGTGTGTGTCTGATAAAGGATTATATATAGAACAAATAAGGACTTTTACAAATAATAACAAAACCCTCCCATGTGAGCAACACAATTTGACATTTCTCAAAGAAGATGTATAAATAACAACATATGGAAAATGCTCAACGTCTATAATTAGGGAAATTAAATTTTAATATCTGAATAAAATGGATGAGTTTTTCAGGATATACTGCACAAAAGAGAGCAGATATGACAAAGCACATAGTCTATGATTTGATTCTGTGAAGTTCTACAATGAGCAGAAGTAACCTGCAGAGAAGGAAAGCTGGCTGCTGCTTACTTCCATCAGGTTGGCTGAAAAGCTCAGCATGGAATCTTTAAGAGTGATGGCGATGTCTTATGTATTGATTGTGGTGGTGGTTTTTAAATGAGTGTACATTTGCCAAAGCTGATGCCTAAAGGGATACATCTCACAACTCAGTGCACACACACACATACTAGTTAGGCTCCGTCAAGTGTCCATTCTGCCGGGGATGAAATCACCTCACAACCACTTGTCTGATTTGCTTCCGTAGAATGACACACTACTAAGGACTCACTGTTGTCTCCGCTGCTGAAGCGATGGACGTTGAGCAGCGTCTGTAGTTCCGTCACTCTTGATGAAAGGCAGACCGAAATACGAGACTCCCAAGTGCCCTCCGTCTCTGCCACCACGGCTACTTTGTCCATAGGCCCACTGCATAAACACTGGGATGTGGAAAAATAGAGGCTGGCTAACATCTGCCCCACGAGCCACGCTGTCCCCTTGGCCATTAAGGACCATGTCTACAGGGGGCTTTCTTGGGGACATTTATATCTGATTCAAAGATCCAAGTACTTTGTGCCCACTCCTGTACATCTATGCGTACACATGCCTCTTCCTGGGTATCCCTAGCTCCTCCCCACCTGATTCTGCTCCTTCCAGTCCCCTGAGCATGGAGGTGAGGCGTTCGCTACTATCCAGGAATCTGTGTACATCTTCACACCCATCCGGGATCTCTTTCCACAGAAAGTGTTTTATCCCGTTTCATCCTTTTATTACTCACACACCTGCTCACTGAAGGCATTTTCCCTCACTGGCAGTTTTCAGAGCCCACCAGTGTGGCTGTAGAGCAGCACTACTCCGAAACAGCACGCCGCCCAGACGTGACCAGGCCACGCAGGAAGAGAGGCGTTACTGTGACAGGGTAGGTGTGTAGGTGTGCTCTCAGGATCTGTTCGTGGCCGCGGGCCTACACTGACCCAGCAGTGGATTGCACACTTGTGACTGGGTGGAAATGGCCACAGCCAGCTCATTGTGGACACTTCCAGTTGTGTACACACACATGTCTCTTGTCAGTCATTCGGTTTCTATTGGACTGACGGCACATCAGGGGCAGCATTTTAAATGGTGCCGTGCTCTCTTCATGTGTGATGTGATGACATGAGCCCAAAGCCCACTGGGGCTTGGCAGAGGGGTCGCACTACATCCCAACACACACGCCTACTCCTAGCAGCAGGATCGGGCAGGTCATGGCCATGACCATAGGGTCCTGGTGGATATGAAAAAGTTGTGCTTATGAAAGATTATAGTCTATCAAGTGCGCTATAGCATTATTTCTAAAAAAACAGTGTACATACCTTAATTTAAGAGTACTTCATTGCTGGGGTACCTGGGTGCGTCAGTTAGTTAAGCGTCTGACTTAGGCTCAGATCATGATCTCATGGTTCATGAGTTTGAGCCCCATGTCGGGCTCTATGCTGACAGCCCAGAGTCTGGAGCCTGCTTCAGATTCTGTGTCTCCCTCTCTCTCTCCCCCTCCCAAAGTCGAGGTCCGTCTCTCACTCTCTCAAAAATAAATAAACATTAAAAAAATTTTAAATGCTTTATTGCTAACAAATGCTAAGCATACTCTGAGCTTTCAGTGAGACACAGCCTTTCTGTAGGTGGAGGGTCTTGCCTCCATATTGGTGGCTGCTGACTGGACAGGGTGGTGGTTGCGGAAGATGGAGTGACTGTGGCAACCTCTTCAAGATGACAGCAGGGAGGTTTTTCCACATCAATTGACTCTTCCTGTCACAGTTTCTCTGTAGCAGGTGATGCTGTTTCATACCATTTTACCCACAGTAGACTTCTTTCAAAACTGGACTCAATTCTTTCAAACCCCGCTGCTTTACCAAGTTCATGTGATAGTCTAAATCCTTTGTCGTCGTTCTACAGTATTCACAGCACCTTCTCCAGGAGTCGGTTCCAGCTGAGGAAACCGGTTTCTTCCCTCATCCTTCAGAAGCGAGTCCTCATCCGTTAAAGTTTTGTCCCAAGAGCACGGCAATGGAATCCCATCTTCAGGCCCCACTTCTAATGGAGGTTCTCTTGCTGTTTCCACCACATCTGCAGTTAGGCCCTCCACTGAAGTTTGAACCCCTCAACGTCATCCGGGGGGGTCATAACCAACTTCTTCCAAACTCCTGTTATGCGATTTGTTGACCTCTTCCCATGCATCAGGAATGTCCTTAATGGCGTCTAGAATGCTGAATCTTTTCCAGAAGGTTTTCAGTTGACTTCGCCCAGGTCCATCGGAGGAATCGCTGTCTATGGCAGCTGCACGCTTACGAAATGTATGTCTTTACTGCTAAGACCTGAAAGTTGAAATTACTCCTTGATCCACAGGCCGCAGGATGCGTGCTGTGTCTGCAGACGTGAAAACAACGTTCCTCTCGTTGTGCACCCCCATCGGAGCTCTTGGGTGACCAGGTGCATTGTCAGCGAGCAGTCCTATTTTGAAAGGATCTTTTTTCCTGAGCAGCAGGTCTCAACAGTGGGCTTAAAATCTTCAGTAAGCCCGTTGCGAACGGACGTGCTGCCACCCAGGCTTTGCTGCTCCATTTACGGAGCACAGGCAGAGAGTTAGCAACATTCTTAAGGGCCCTAGGATTTTCAGAGTGGTCCCTGAGCTCTGACTTCCACTTAAAGTCAGCAGCTGTGTTAGCCCCTAACAGGAGTGGGCCTGTCCTCGGAAGCTCCGAAGCCAGGCACTGACTTCGCCTCTCTGGAGATGAGAGTCCTACGTGCATCTTCTTCCGGTAGGAGGCTGTTTCGTGCACACCGGAAATCTGTTGTTCGGTGTAGCCACCTTCACGAATGATCTCAGCGAGCTCTGGAGAACCTGCTGCAGCTTCTCCCTCAGCACTTGCTGCCTCACCTTGCACTTGATGTTATGGAGCTGGCCTCTTTCCTTCGGCCTCCTGAACCACCTCTGCCAGCTCCAGACTGGTCTTCTGCCGCCTCCACGCCCCTCTCGGCCTTCACAGAATTGAAGGGAGTCAGGGCCTTGCTCTGAGGTAGCACTTCCAACATCCTTCATGAACTTCTTTGCATTTACGGCTTGGCTGTCTGGCTCCACAGGCCTAGCTTCTGGCCTGTCTTGGCCTTCGGCATGCCTTCCTCGTCGAGCTTAATCACTTCTAGTTTCTTCTGATTTAAAGGGAGAGACGTGTGACTCTTCCTGTCACTTGGACACTTGGAGCTGCTGTAGGGGTATTATTGGCCTGATCTCACCACTGTTGTGTCTCTGGGAACAGGGAGGCCCAAGGAGAGGGAGAGGGATGGACAAGAGCCGGTCACTGGAGTAGTCAGAACACACACAACATTTACCAAGTTTGCCGCTTATGTGGGGGAGGTTCGTGACACTCCAAAACAATGACAATGGGGACATCAAAGATCACTGCTCACCCGTCACTGTCACAAATATAATAATCATGATAAAGCTGGAAATACTGGGATAGTTACCAAAATGTGTCCCAGAGACACAAAGTGGGCAAATGCTGTTGGAAAAACGGCACCAGTATTTGCTTGATGCAAGGAAACCTCCGGTCTGTAAAAAACACAGAGCGCCATGTGTGGAGCGCCATGAAGCGAGGAGCGCCTGTCTCTCCTCTAGCCCCTTCCCGTCTGGAGTAATGCGGTTCACACCAGCGGTTCACTGATCACCGCTAGAAGTGTGCATGTATTGATGTACTGAGTCCCCAGCACTGCTTCAGGAGCCCCGCCAGGGAAGTTGCCCTCCCTCATGACAGCCCCGGCGTCGATACCCAGGGGCCACTGATGCAGTCATCAGTCCTGTTGTGCAGAGGCAGAGCTGAGGCACCAACCAAGCTTGCCCAAGGTTACACAATGTGGAAACCAATGAGGACCCAGCAAAGGGGAAGAAACAACAGCCACTGTGGCTGAAACGCAAAGGCAGACGGAGGAGTGGGAAATCTCGAAGTGGAGACAAGGAAAGAGGGTACACCCTGCCCAGAGCCTGTGGGAACCAGGGAGCTGAGGCAGGCTCACTGCGAGTCGCTGTCCTACGTTAGTGGTTAGGGGAGCATATCTGTCTGTCTCTCGTTGGTCCTAAATTAGAGCCAGGGACGTAGATTAGGGGAGCTGGTGGTCACCCCTTAGGCCCTGGCCATTTTGGAGTGATTGTTACAGGGGTGTCGTTTTGCTTCCTGCGTGTGTACTGGAGGTCACAGGCTGGCCTGGGCAGGTGGCCGCAGGCTGTGGGTCATAATTTTATCTTGTGTATGGTCTGGCCATCGTCTGTTTGTTGTGCCGTCTCTCAACAAAGGAGGTCAGGCCGAGGCTGGAGCTGGACGATCCGGCCCCAGAGCCGCGTTCTTCAGCACTGCTTTGCGCTGCCACCCTGTCTCCCAGCAGGCTGCCCCCCTCCTTGGAGAGGCGGCTCCACTCTAGCCAGACCCCTGGATCGAAGTCCTGCAACCCCTTGCTCACTGAAATCCCCTGGACAAGTTTCTTAACCGTTCCCTGCCTCGGCTTCCTGCCCTGTGAAGTGGGGGTGTTGGCGGGCCTAGCTCATAGGGGTCGCGGTGAGGACTGATGAGGCAGTCCACACAGAGAGCTGCGGGCCATGTCCGTGCAAGGAGAGCACTGTCAGCATCATCGTTGTTGCCCTTACCATGCACTGCCATGTCTTCCAAGCTCCCTGGTTCATTTTTGTTTTCTTGTTTACAGATTAGCTCCCAGACGAAAACGTTGTAGGAGTAATGGGGCCTCCTCTTTCCCAGTGATCAGTGTCTTAGGAGAGGCTCAACCATAGTTAATAGTCACTAAATTGTTAAATGTAAGAAGAACAGGGGCGCCTGGGTGTTTCAGTCAGTTGAGTGTCTGACTCTTGATTCTGGCTCAGGTCACGACCTTGTGGTTCATGGGATCGAGTCCCACATTGGGCTCTGCGCTGACAGCACGGAGCCAGCTTGGGATTTGGGATTCTCTTCTCCCTCTCTCTCTGCCCCTCCCCTGCTTGCACCTGCACATTCCTTCTCTCTCAAAATAAATAATTTAAAAATTTTTAACTTAAGTTAAATATATGAATAACTCTATGTGTGCCTCGTCTACAGATTGACGTTTCTCGCAACCCCTTCCTCCCGTTCTTTCAGTGCTAGAGCAGCGCACAGAACTCAGAGGAACGTGTTACTACCCGATCGCTGGTTTAGTACGGAAGAACGTAGCTCAGGAACAGCAGAGGGGTGAGATGTATAGGGCCAGGTGTGGGGACAGGACGTGGGGCTTCCGTGCACCCTCTGGGCACGCCGCTCTCCCCGCATCTCCGCATGCTCTCCCACCTGGAAGCTCTCAAACCCCCTCCCTTGGTTTCTTTATGGTGGCTTCATTACATGGGCACGATTAACTAAATCACTGGCAATTTGCGAGTGATCCAGCCTTCAGCTGCTGTCTCTTTGCTAGAGGCCGCTTCGTTAATATAATCCCAGGTGTGGTTGAAAGGGCTTTGTTAGAACTATCAAGACACCTCTGTTGCTCTCAAGAAACTGCAAGGGTTTTAGGAGGTCTGTACCAGGAAAGGGGCTGCAGACCAAATGTATATTTCTCATTATAAACCATACTAGTGATCGATGGTGAGGAAATACATCAAGGAGGAAGGGGCAGGAGGGTGTTCAGTTTTCAGGTCAGGTTACCATGGAAGGCCCGAAAAGATGACACGGAAGGAAAGGCCAGCAGGCAGTGGGGCACAAGACCATGTGGCCACCAGGGGAAGGGCATTCCCGGTAGAGTCATGGGAGCTCGTGTGGCAGGAGCAGCATAAGCAAGGAGGGTGGGCACGGATGGGGACGGGGACCATGCCTTTGCTTGGACTTTGAGATGGAAACTGTTGGAGATTCCAAAGAGGAGGGACGTGGTCTGACCCATCTTTTGACCCAATTACGCCAGCCATTCTGTTGAAAACTGGCGAGAGAGGGGCAAGGGTGGAGTCGATGAGTCAGGAAGCCTCTAGTCATCCACGTGTGTAATGTCGTTGCTGTTGCCAACGTGTTGGCTGTGGAGGCAGAGTGAAGTGGTCAGATACGGGTCTACAGCGTTTGGAAGGTAGCACTGATAGGGGTTTTACTTAGACCCGTTTTAGGGTAAAGGAAAGGTCTAGAGGAAGGTACCGAGATTCCCCGTGTGCCCCTGCCCCCACTGCTGCACGGCCTGCCTCTCCCATCCTCAGCAGCCCCCACCAGAGGGCACATTTGTTACCAGCGAAGAGCCCACAGACACGTCATTAGCGCCGAGGCCGTAGTTTACGTCAGGGGTCACTCGTGGTGCTGTGCCTTCTGTGGGTTTGGACAGATAATGACATGTGTCCAGCATTTTGGTCTCACACGGAGCAGTTTCACTGGCCTCCTCCCCAACCCCTGTCAGCCACTCATCTTTTCACCGTCGCCAGTTTTGCTTTTCCAGAACATTGTACAGCTGGACTCGCATGGCACGCAGCCCTTTCAGACTGGCTTCTCCCACTTAGGGGTGTGCAGTTAGGGTTCCTCCGTGGGAGCGGCTGGCTGGCTCAGTCAGTTAAGTGTCCAACTCTTGATTTCGGCTCAGGTCATGATCTCACGGTTTGTGAGTTTGCTGCGAGCACAGAGCCTGCTGGATTCTCTCTCCATCTCTCTCTGCCACTCCCCTGCTCCCACCGTCTCCCTCTCTGAAAATAAATAAACTTAAAAAAAAAAGATCCTCCATGTCTTTTCGTGGCTTGACATTTTGGCCCTCTTTAGCACTGAATAGCATCCCGCTGTCTGGAGGGACCACAGTGTGTTTGTTCATTCATCTACAGAGGACCTGGCCTGCGCCCAAGTTTTGGCAATGATGAATAACGCCGCACTAAAAACAGACATGGGCAGGTTTTTTTTTTTTTTAATGTTTATTTATTATTGAGAGATAGAGACAGAGCATGAGCATAGGAGGGGCAGAGACAGGGAGACACAGAACCCGAAGCAGGCTCCAGGCTCTGAGCTGTCACCACAGAGCCCGACACAGGGCTCGAACTCACAGACGGTGAGATCATGACCTGAGCTGAAGTCGGACGGTTAACCGACTGAGCCACCCAGGCGCCCCTGGGCAGGTTTTTGTGGGGTCGTACATGTCGGCCTCCTCTAGGCAAATCCAAGGAGCACCACGGCTGGGGACAGCAGCACCTCCTGCATGTGGTGAGGGTACGCTCGAGTTTTGTGAGAAGTCTCCGCACCATCCTCCCAAGGGGCCGTGCCACTGCGTTCCCACCAGGCGGCCGTGAGCCGGGGGTCCTGGCCTCCACGCCCCGTCAGCACCTGGTGGTGTCAGTGTTCTGGATTTCCACCTGCCACGCGGACACGTGGCGGGATCTCATTGTTGCTTGAACTTGTGTGGCTCTGATGGCACCTTCTCTGATGGTGCCTGCCTGCCAGCTGGGGGACTCCTTCAGTGGGGTGCGGGGTGTCTGTGAGGGCCTTTGGCCCATTTGTTTTGGTCAGGTTGTTTCTCACTGTTGCCTTGTAAGAGTTACAAAATATTTGGGATGACAGTCCTTTATCAGCTGTGTCTTTGGCAGGGTTTTCTCGCAGCTTTTAACTGTAATAAAGTCCAGCTTCCCAATTCTTTCATCGGGCACCTTTGGTGTTGTGTCTGGAGTATCCCTGCCACACCCATGGGCATCTAGGTTTTTGCGCTACCTCCCGCAAGTTGTCTAGCTCTGCGTCTTACATTGAGGTCTCTGATCGATTTTGAGTTAATGTTCGTAAAAGGTATGAGGTCCATATCTGGAATTTTTTTTTTTTTTTTTTTTGTATGTGGATGTCCTTGCAAGTGTCATTTAAGCAAGCTCTAGGCCCGACGTGGAGCTCAAACTCATGACCCTGAGATCAAGATGGGGCAGCCAGGCACCCACACATTTTTTAGTGAGGAATTTTTAAGAGAAGACACAGGTACTGAGTACTGAGCCAACTAAGTGCTTTGTTGTAGAGAAGAGAGAGCCTGGAGAAGAGACTGACAAGCCAGTTCCCAAAGAGGCCCAAAGAACAGTGTTAGCCAGGCTGGGGTTAGTGTCTTGTTTAAAGCCAATCTAAGCTTCTCTGCAATTTTTGGTTCTAGCAAATGTGTTTACCGAGAAGGCTAGGAGAGAAGGAGGAAACTGGGGGCACAGAAACTGGGAAGCTAGAGAGAACAGACTTTCAGCCCCAGAATCATTACCATGTGACTATACTTTAGTAACGAAATATATGTGGCAAAACTATACATTTTAAAATTCACCTATAAATATTGGGAGTTGGTACCAGTAATGCTCAAGTACATTTTTTAATGTTTATTATTTTTTAATGTTGATTTATATTTGAGAGAAAGACAAAGTGCGAGTGGGGGAGGGGCAGAGACAGAATCCGAAGCAGGCTCCAGGCTCCGAGCTGTCAGCACCAAGCCCGACACGAGGCTTGAACTCATGAACTGGGAGATCATGACCTGAGCCGGAGTAGGACGCTTAACCAACCGAGCCACGAAGGTGCTCCTAATGTTTATTTTTGAAAGAGAGAGAGACAGAATGCAAGTGGGGGAGAGACAGTGAGAGGAGGAGAGGCCGAATCGGAAGCAGGCTCCAGCCTTTGGGCGGTCAGCACACAGCCTGAGGCGGGGCTCAAACTCACAGACCACTGAGGCGCGAGATCATGACCAGAGCCCAAGTCGGACGCTTAACTGACTGAGCCACCCAGGCGGCGCTGAAATACATTTCCGACGCAGAAAGGCGGCTATATGAATCATCTCACAAATGTTTATTTAATTCACGTGTTTCAGATTTTGTGAAAAATGGTGGAACAGAACACATGTATAAAAAAAGAATTTGGGTGGCATTTGGGTGGCTCAGGCAGTTGGGCGTCTGACTCTTGACTTTAGCTCAGGTCCCAGGGTTGTGGGTTCAAGGCCCGCATTGGGCTCTGTGCTGACAGCTCAGAGCCTGGAGCTTGCTTTAGATTTTGTGTCTCCCTCTCTCTGTGTCCCTCCCCTGCTCGTGATCTGTCTCTCTCTCTTAAAAATAAATATTTTAAAAAATTTTAAAAAGAAAAAGAAAATTAAAAAAAACAAACTATAGGTGTATGATATAGATAATTCTACACACCTGAATAAACACCACCCGGGCCAAAACAAAGACCACCAGCAGCCTTCCGCAAGCCCCAGGTGCCCTTCTGGACACCCCCCTCCCCACCCCTAACTCCTGGCCTGAAACTGCAACACTCACGGCCTTCTGTTCTTCACGTGTTATTTTATTTATGCCTTTGTATGCATCTGAGATGTTCTGTGAAAACCTTTTCAAAAGGCAGTTCGGTGTGGTGGACAGAGTTCAGACTTCGCGATCAGGAAGACCAGGTTTTAAACGTCAGCCTGCTGGAGACCTCCCAGATGTGTGACCTCCTTCAGGCCTCTCCCTCATCGGCTTCAACAAATGCAAAGGCTCACGCTTCCCACGACTGCCATCAGGACTGAAATCACAGACTCCATGTTCATTCAACAAGTTTACTGAGACCTCTTGGGACCCGCGCCCGGTAGAAAACAGAGATGAATGAAACCCAGTCTTCACCCTCCAGAAGCTCACAGTTTGGAAACAGGTAACTACAAAACCAGTCACAGCCAGTAAGTGCTTTGAAACAGGGAGGGAAGTAAGAAGGATGTAGTGTTTACAAATCCGGACTCAAAAACTAACCAGAGAGGCGGGAGGGTGTTGAGGCCTCCCGCGCAGCGACGAGCATGGGACCGTCCGAAAGGCTCTTTCCACAAGCAGCCACGCCCCCAGGTCTCTGGAGTTCACTGCAGGCTGGCCCACTGCAGGGAGGTGTAGACCACCTTCCCGTCGGGCTGAGGCGAGCACAGGAGCAGCGTCTTTCTGACGCTGGTTCCCAGGCGGCCGGCGGACACCAGGTCCTGGAGTGGGATGGGGTCCCCGGGAGCCCAGCACTGAGCAATGTAGTGGGCGTGGAAACGGAGTGGGTCACCTGGGTGAGAGAGAGAGAGAGACGTGTGGCAGTTTCCAGGGGCGGAGGGCTGGACGACACTGGAATGCCCACGGTGGGACAGGGAAGGGATTTTCGTGATCACTATGACTGTTTAAAACCAGCTCTTCTTGGACCCAGCAATTCCACTCGGGCGAGGAGTTTTTTTCTTACAAGGATAGCAGCCCTAAAATGCAGAACAACGCTGTTCACCCCGTTCTCATTCACAACCGCTAGGAAACATTAACAACCAAACCACGGACTGTTAAATTTAGGGTCTCTCCTAACACTGGGTATCATACAGCCGTAAAATGAAAACAACGTACCAACGCGGAAACGCCAACGATACACCTCATCGGGGCGGGGGCAGTGAGCTGCCACACACGAATAGCGTAATCGTACTTAAAAAACAAACAGAACAAGTAACTGAATGTGCCACTGTCGTGACGTGAGAACCCGGACCACGAAGTCGTGAAATCCTGAGGGACACCAAGGACACCACATAAGTGTCCAAGGAGAAGTGACGCTAACAGACTAAAACAGTGAGGAAAGGATTTACAACAGGATGGAGTAACCAACAGGTGGGAGAGAGGAGTTAATAAAATTTTTCAGCAAAGGGCCACGTAGTAAATACTGTTTTGTGGGCTGTGTTACAAGCACCCACCTCTGCCCCTGGAGCACCGCAGAAGCCACGGACCCTGCATAAATAAACGCACGGGGCTGCGTTCCCGTAACTTTCTCTTTAAAAACTGGGGGGGCGCATTTGACCCGGGGCCGCAGTGTGCCCCCGGACTCGATAAATGTGGCCGCGTGGAGCAGGAACCAGTGGGGCACGACACACAAGACTAAGTGGTCGGTCATGTAAGCCCACAAGAGCCAGGCTACGAGCCGTCCCATCTGAGAGGGGCTGCATGGCCACCAGGACACGAGGCCCAGGCTGGCCGCTGGGTCGCCAGCAAGAACCCAGCCAGGAGCCAGGCATCTCTCCAGCTGGTATGACGCCTGCTGAGAATTAAGCATCAAAGGACTTGAGAAGTTACCCCAAAACTATTCTTAGAGGCTTACTGTCTTTTAAGTTCAGGAAGATTTACTGTTACAAACATTTAGGGGATTCAGACCTTGACTAATAATCTTCGGGGCACAAGGATTCCACGTCTATTTCATGTACTGAGTATGTATTGTTTTAGGAACCTTGACCCATTTAGAGCTAACAGGTCAGTCTTGTCATTCAGTTTCAAATGTGTGATTGAGTTATTGGTGGATCCAAACTTATTTTAACCCGAAATTTTCTAAGTCTATTAACAGTATTAGAACATATAAACTTAAAAAGCACCCCATTTATAGCTTATTAGATCTGAGTCAGCAGCAAGTTCCATAACCAGTAAACCATAGAACTTAAAAAGGAAAAAATATTAAAATTTAAAATGCAGCTTATCACATTGAAAATTACTTAACTTATTTTGCAAGTGGGATCAAACTTGGACTAAGGGTCCCCTTAAAATCTGCTGGACTGAAAAGATTTATAAATTGAACTAAAAGCTTAAGGAAGAACTAGATATTAGCATTCATATGTTTGGTAAATTGAATATTCATTTTCAAAACCAAAATAACCTTTTACATACAGAAGTCACACACACACACACACACACACCCAGCAGGGTAATGGAAGTGTGGTCATCTGCAGGGCACAGGGCACAGGGCAGGCGCCTGTTCTCCGTCCCTAAGCCAGTCCCTCGGTCACGCGTCCGGTCCAAGAAGAGATGCAGGCCCTCGCCTCACCTGCGGACACCGACTGAGGTAACTTCTATCTTTCTACATTCTCAGGAGGAACAAGGAGGGTGACTTTCCTGCAGACTTATTTTTTTTAACCTTAGTTACACAATAAAGACACTCTTACTACAAATTCAAAAATTAACTGACAGTAAAAGGCTCGTGTTCCTACACCTGATGCAAATCCCCTCCCAGAGGAAACCACTGTACTGGGGCTTGAGTCTATGTTTTCACGCCTTTTTCTACTTGCTTCATAGGATTCTCTGTCTACTCACACACCATTTTATCTTAGGTTCTTTCCACATTCTTTCACTGGAACCATAATTTATTTTTATGTTTTATTATTTATCTTTGAGAGAGAGACAAGAGTACAAGCAGAGGAGGGGCAGAGAGACAGGGAGACACAGAATCGGAAGCAGGCTCCAGGCTGCGAGCTGTCAGCCCAGAGACCGACGCAGAGCTCGAACTCATGAATCGCGAGATCACGACCCAAGCAGAAGTCGGATGTTTAATCGACTGAGCCTCCCGGGCACCCCTAGAGCAATAATTTTTACGGCTACTTAAATAATAATGTATACAACCGTGTGATAACATAAAACATAGCGTAGTTTACCATGTGTGTCTTTGACAAGTGGTTCTTTTTCTCCCCCTTCAGTCATCTTTTCATAAATATACACGGACCTGCGTTCCTCTCTGACAACTAGCGCCAGTGTTTAACTGCTAACCTAGTCATCATCATTCTGGGGGCGCCTGTGCGGCTCAGTTGGTTAAGTGTCTGACTTCGGCTCGGGTCATGATCTTGAGGTTCGTGGGTTCCAGCCCCGTGTCGGGCTCTGTGCTGACAGCTCAGGGCCTGGAGCCTGCTTCGGACTCCGTGTCTCCCTCTCTCTCTGCCCCTTTCCTGCTTGCGCTGTCTCTCAAAATTAAATGTTAAAAAAATTTTTTTAATAATTCTGCTTTTCTAATATTTCCTAAGACATAATGTAATGTACATATTTCCTAATGTCTATTCTAACATAAAGGGTCCTGCGATGACGATTTCTCGTGTGCTCTGTGCACATATCTGAGTGTCTCTAAGTAAAACCTGGGGGTCAAGGAAAGCGCTTAACGGAATTTACTAAACTGCCCCCCAAATGAGGTTGGGTTCCCAAGTGTCTCCTGTCCTTCCACGGGTTTCAGACGCTGAGGAAAGACGAAAGGAAACGCGCAGACTGTGGAGGGGTTGTGACCGAAGAAGCCACAGCTGAAGGTCCCCACCCAGACTCACCAGGATAGACCAGGAAGTCACCCCCAAACTTGCCAGCAGCACTGAGGAAGAAGCCTCGCTCCCACAGGTCTCTGTAGACGCTGTAGCGAAGCTCGTGGGCAGGACGGCCAGCGTGGGGCCAGTCTTTGGACTGGACGCGCCAATCCAGGGGTCTAGCCTTGACGGGTCGGGGCCTAGCAGTGGCCAGCTGGACCAGCAGGGCGGACCTGGGCAAGGGGGCCACCCCATCGGAAGGCCCTGGCTGGGGAGAAGAGGAACCTGGGGAGAGGAATTCAGGAGAGTTGAGTGAATCAAGGACAAGGTCTTCCCATCCCCCAGGGAGTTCCAGGCCCTAGATTCCCAACCAGGAGTCCCAAAAGACCTCTCCCTTCCTTCCCCTGGTCCCTGGACTCCAAGTCCCACCCTCACCTGCTTCCTCGGCTCTCCAGAAGCCTGGCTAGCACTGGCCTCATTCTCCGCAGGAGTCTGGTTCCCACCGACCTCCTGGCTCCCGCTGCTGCCTGATTCCTGTTCCAGCTTCTGCTTCTTCGCAGCCTGGCCCTCTGCAATCTTCTCTAGGAGCTCCTGACGACGAGTCTCACGGGCCTCTGCTGCCAGGGCGCTCTGCTCCTGGAAGTCTTGCTCTTGGTGGCGTTTGAAGGATGCCAGAGCCTGGCAAGTAAACAGGCGAGAATCCCAGGATCCAAGTATACCCTGCCTTAGGAAGCCAGGAACCCTGGCCCCCTGACCCCCTGACCCGCCCCCAACCTCAAAGCCCGAACTCTGGGATCCCAGTCTCCTGCACCCACATTCTTCCAGAATCCAGGACGCCCTGACCCCTCCCACCTCAGGGACCCGACCCGCGGAGTCCAGGTGTGCTGCCTGTACTTCCGCAGGTCCCGGGCGTTCGCGCCCCCGGCCCGCCCCTTACCAGACTGTGTTGGCGCGGATCCGGGCGTGGGGCGCTGACCAGGGTCACGGCGCCGATCTCGGCCAGGAGCCGAGCCTCCTCGGGCATTAGCAGCAGCGGGAGGCCCAGGCGAGAGTTCTGGCGGGGCCCGCGGGGCAGGGCGCCCACCGTGCGGCCCCCCACTCCCAGACGCTCCCGCAGAGCCTGCACCGCTTCGGCCCCCCATACCAGGGAGCGGCCGTTCGCCACCTCCACCACGAGCATCCTCCTGCGGGAGTCAGTGGGACACAACGGTCACCAACAGAATGCTACCACCGCCCGGAGGTGGGAAGTGAGGGTGGGGGGTGTCTCAGCGGAGTCCCGCCCTGGAGCCTCGGGGGGTGGAGCCTCGTCAAGGCCGCGTTTGCCACCTGCTGAATCTCCAGGCCGAGCCCCGCCCCCTGGACTCCGGGCTCCGCCCCCTGAGCGATCCCGCCAGGCCCCAGGGCGGCCGAGATGAGACCCCGTCCCCCGCCGAGTCCCTGGGGCTCCACTCGGCCCCCCGACCCCGCGGTCAGCGTCCTGGCCTTCGCGCCTTCTGGCTGGGAGACAAGCCTCCGCTAGCACGGGGCCACGCCCCCTGCGGGTGGCTCGGCACTCGGGCCCGCCCCTTTCCGAAGCACCGAGGCGCGGCCTCCGGGCCTCCTCGCGATGTGTCGAACGCCCACGGCAGAAGCCCCGCCCCCGCCCGGCGCCAGATTTCGGGGGTTCGGACCGCCTCTACTGGAACTCGCAGCCCCGCCCCCTCCCGAACGCAGGCAGTCCCGCGATCGGGCGTGCTCGGCTCCCGTCAACCCCACGGCCAGGCCCCGCCCCCTCCGGCCGCAAGCACTCCCAGTTGGGGAGTACCCGCCCCACTGAGCTAACCCCACGGCTGGAGGCCCCTCCCCCTGAGCACCGGCTGTCCGTTCTCCGCCCGGGCGGTCTCACCCCCTCGTGAGCGCTCCCCTCAGAATGCGGCACCGTACTCTGACAGAACCAGTTAGTCACCTCGTAAACAGCAACTCGCAGTCTTGGCGGAGCCACCCCTACGTAGCGCGCCACGCGCTGCTTCCTCCACCCCTCCGCATCCCGACCCCCTGCGTCAATTTCGTCACGCCGCCACCTCAGCGAAGCGGGAAGTCTGGGATCCGCCCCCATCGGCGCCGTAGCCCCGCCTTCCCCGTAGAGTGGAACATCTTGGCCCCGCCCCCGCAAAACGAACCTCCCCGCCGCTAGGATTCCGCCAGTAGGGAAAGGAAGGCTTATTACCCTGGCCCCGCCCCATGGCTGACGTGTGGCTCCCCCCTAGAGTCCCGCCCCCTTCGGACGGATGCTGTTAGTTCCGCCCCTTGAAATGTTCCAGACACCGCCTCCTTCCTGTTGCCCCACCCTGTGGCCCCGCCTCCTTCTCAAAGAACGAGACTCCGCCTATCTCCTAACCTGGATCATTGGTACCCAACTGTCCCCGAAGGAAACCGACGCTGTGACCCCGCCCACATCCGGCCGAAGCTCTTGGCCCCGCCCACATCCGAACGGAGACCTCCGAAGTACACCGAAGCTTGTGGCCCCGCCTCCAAACTGCCGCCGATTCTGCCCGAAGGAACCCGAAGCGGAGACCCCGCCTTGTCCCGGCCCCTACGCGTCCGTACGAGCCCGAAGCTCCGGGCCCCTCCTCTTTACGTGCTCTCGGCTCGGCTGCCGAGGGGTCCAGGTGCAGCGGCGCGCTGGAGCTGGTGGGCGCAGGGTCCTGGCTACTTCCCTGCCCGGGCCGCAGGCTGACGGGACCGCACACCCAGCCCGGGACCGCGACAGAGCAGCGCGTGCTGGGCCGGGGAGGCGTGGCCGCAGCCGGGGCGCCTGTGGGCCGGGACCGCTCGGCCGCCTCCTGCCTGGCGGGCAGCGCGGAGCCAGGCCCAGGTGGGCGGGGGCCGGGGCGTCCTGGGGGCGAGGCGAGGGGCTGCGGACCGGCGGGCCGACCGGGGCGGAAGCGGCGCCTTGAGCTCGGCAGAGCAGGGGGCGGTGTGGTGTAACCGCCTGTGGCTCTGCCGGAGCCGGTCTGACCTGCGCTGGGCGAGTGGGGACGTAAGTGTGGGGGCGCCCTCCAGACTTTAGGTGGGAGAAGCGTCTGCACCTTGGATGGAGGTGGAGGCTGGAGTCTGGGTTCTCGGAGAAGGAGGGCCCGAGTTCCTGGATCCTCCAAGAAGGAAGGGTCTGGGAGCTCTGGAATCCTGAGCTCTCCAAGGGAAAGGCCCGGGACAGGGTCGTTGCTGGGTTCTCGGCGAGTGATGACGGAATCCGTGGGTCCTCAGTGAGGGGGTGGGGGATTAGCTTTGATATCTGCGATCGCAGAGAGGGGAGCCCGATTCCTGGATCCTCGGGGGAGGGGCTGAGACGTCTGGATTCCTGGGTTTTCAGAGGAGAAAAGGACTGGAGGCCTGGGTTCTCCAAAAAGCGGGGCTGGGGGTGGATTGCTTTATCCTCAAAGGAGGAAGGCCCTGGAGGTCCGGATTCCTGCTTTCTAAGAGGAGAGGGGCTGAGGGTAGGACTCCATGATCTCCACACTGGGGACTAGGGGCGGTGGATCCCTAAATCCTGGAAGGGCGAGGGGCCGAGGACCCGGACCCCTGGCTTCTCACTACAAACCCTCTGCACCTCCCCCAGACCATGTCGCCCGAAGAATGGACTTATCTAGTGGTTCTTCTTATCTCCATCCCCATCGGCTTCCTCTTTAAGAAAGCTGGTGAGTCAGGTTCCCTCCCTAGTGGAAAATTGGGGGGGGGGGACTGGGCAGGGGACTCCCTGGAAGGTTCCAGGCTTATGCTGTGCCTTCTCCCTGCAGGACCTGGGCTGAAGAGATGGGGGGCAGCAGCTGTGGGCCTGGGGCTCACCTTGTTCACCTGTGGCCCCCACACTTTGCATTCCCTGATCACCATCCTTGGGACCTGGGCCCTCATTCAGGCACAGCCCTGGTGAGGATTGGGGGGGGTGGTGTGGAGGGGGAACAGAGAGGGAGGAGGCAACCTGTTTCCTTTTTGGGTCTATCTCCCTTTCCGCCTTTGTCTCTGCGTGTCTCTTGTTTGTCTCTGGATTCTCTGTGTGCTGGGGTCTGTATTTCTTTCTGTCCGGCCTTTTTTTTCTGGGTCTTGTCCCTGTGTGTGTGTCCTGGTCCTTAATATCCTTATCATGTATTCAGGAGAACGCGGGACTGGTGGGCCGGCCCTGCCACCACTCGTATTTGTATTACGTCTCCCTTTATCTCTCCGTGTTTCTTGCCTCCCTGGGAAAAAAAATGGAGGCCCGAAGGGTTTTCGCCCTAAAGCTTTTCTTAACCCCTTCTCATTCTCTTCTCTGTTGTGGTGCATTTCTGCGGGGCTGAGCCCCCTCTTGCACTGGTTCAGTCTTGCTCCTCCCGTCCCTCCCCCCTTATCTGTTGGGGGGGAAGGAGGGCTTGTAACTAGAATCTGGGGGAGGGTAGTCGAGGTCCCGGTACCCAGCACACCCGTCCTCCTGCCTCTGCCCCAGCTCCTGCCACGCCCTGGCCCTCGCCTGGACCTTCTCCTACCTCCTGTTCTTCCGCGCGCTCAGCCTGCTGGGCCTGCCCACTCCCACGCCCTTCACCAATGCCGTCCAGCTGCTGCTGACACTGAAGGTCAGACTCCCCTCCACGCGGCCCCACCTTCTCGTCCTCTTCCCCACCCACTCCCAGGGGGAGTAGGGGAGGTGGGGTTTTTATTTCCCCCAGCACCCCAGGGGTGGGACTTCACCTCTCAGCTAGTCCCCGGGGGCAAAGAAGTAGCCCCTCCTTCCCCCACTGCCAAGTGGGGCAACCACAGCCAAGTAGTGTGACCGCAGGTGTCATTTGGTCTTTGCCGTGTGCCAAAGGTTGAGCTAAGTGCTTCATGGACAAGTTCTCGAGGAGTGCGTTTTGGTAGCAAGCCATTCAGCCAAGGAGGGAAAAGCAGCTTTGGCGAGAAGGCGCTTATCTGAGGGCGCAAAAGCAGGATGCCACGGTTTGGCTTGAAACCACCCGGGAAGGTGGGTGAAAGCAGGTTCCCATGCCCCACCCCGGACGGAAAAGTCCTGAGTTCCTGTGTGCTGGGCTCCAGCCACATGTCAGTGCATAGGACAGTCACTCGAGGTAGAGAACCAGATCTCCCGAGCATCTCGTGTTCTGGCAGCCCGGAGTGCAGGGGCGGCCCTGGAGTTGGTTGGCCGGGAGTTGAGGGAAGAGGATGGAGGAACAGCATGTGGAAGGGAGCAGGCTGAGCTCCGGGAAACTGTGTGCCAGCCGCAGCGAGTGCTCAAGAGACCGAGGGGAGGCAGGGCCAAGGGTTTAGGCTTCCCAGGGGGCCCAGGATCCGCTGGAAGGGGTTTCGGGGTCTGTCGCCAAAAGAGCTAAGGTGACCAGGTTGACATGTTTGGAACTGTGCTCTGGATGCCGACAGCGTGGCTGCGGGAAGGGCAGGAGGGGTGAGGGCGGGGCGGCCTCCTTCATCAGAGTCCCGCCGACCAGCAGTGGCGGCTTGATGCAGGCCGTCGGCAGGCCAGTCAGAGCTCCAGCAGGGAGTGCTGCGTTGGGGATACTTGGAGGAGTCCTCCTTGACAACAGTGTGGGCGGGGAGCAGGAGGAGCCAGAAGGGACAGTGAGGACCCTGGACCAACAGCGGGGACCCGGTGCCAACCCTGGGGACCAGAGCAGGGCCAGTAGTGGAACCTGAAAGGAGAATGTTGTGTGGAGCCCTCCCTCCGCCTCGAGAGGGTGGATCAAGGGGCACAGCCCAGCCCTCACACCTGCCTCCCCGCTCTGGCTCTGGGGCTTCCTCTTGGCAGAACCCAGGTGGAAGCCGGAAGGCCCTCTTAGCATTGGCTCTGCGAAGAAGGGTGGAGAACAGGCCATCACATCCAGTGTGGGGGCTGGGAGGCAAAACAAGCCAGAAGCTACAGACTCCGAGACCTACAATAGATTCGGGGAGAAGGAAGGTTTCCCGGCTGGACAGTTAATTGCCTGCTGGTGGCATTTCCCGAGGGGACAGCACCGGCTCTGGGGAACGGTGCCGTGTTCCACTCTGGAGGCAATACGTTTGAGGAACATGGTAGGCATGTATTAATGGCAGGAGGCACCTCGAATGGTTTTGGGGATGAAGGGAGGAGCCCAGAGGATGCAGCTTGGAGATCATGAGGCTGTGTGCGGTCCGAAGCCACGGGCTGCAGAACGCAGAAGGGGACACGTGGAGATAGTAGGTCCCAGGAGGCAGTGCCAGGGAGCACCTGCTGTCCAGACGCCGCCACCCTGCTCCTCAGGACTGGATGCCCAGGGCAGCCCATGGACTAGAACCTCAGGTCCCAGCGGCATCCCTTGGCTGCAGGGGCGTAGGGGTGAGGAGGGCCGGGGTCTGATCCGTCCCCCGCCCACGCCCCTTCCTCTCAGCTGGTGAGTCTGGCCAGTGAAGTTCAGGACCTGCACTTGGCCCAGAGGAAGGAAATGGCCTCGGGTTTCAGCAAGGGGCCCAGCCTGGGGCTCCTGCCGGACGTCCCCTCTCTGCTGGAGACGCTCAGCTACAGCTACTGCTACGTGGGAATCATGACAGGTGAGTGCGCCTGCGCCCCCAGCCCTGCCTCCCTGCCTCCCTGCCTCTCTGCCTCTCGTCACCACCGTCTGTCCCCGTTCTCCACCCGGACTTTGGTGCCTGTTCTGTTCCTGCCTCCATTCCAGCATCCGCTCTGATTCGTTTTCTTTTAATATTTATTTTTGAGAGAGAGAGAGACAGAATGCAGGCGGGCGAGGGGCAGAAGAGAGGGAGACAGAATCCGAAGCAGGCTCCAGGCTCTGAGCTGTCAGCACAGAGCCCGACTCGGGGGTCGAACTCACAGACCGTGAGATCATGACCTGAGCCAAAGTCGGACGCCCAGCCGCCTGAGCCACCCAGGCGCCCCAGCATCTGCTCCTCTTAAGGGTGACATCTCTGCCTGGATCTAAGTCAGGCTCTCCCACTGGTCCTCCAGAGCACAGACAGGCTCTGGCTTCAGTGATTCCTTGTGGCTTCTTGGGAACAATCAGGAGAGAAAGGAGCAGGGTCTGTGCCACCCCGATGTTTCTGCCACCCAAGGAACAAATACATTCACATTATACTCCCATTTTTAGCATCAGAAAATATTTTTCATTAATGTTGACGTCCTAGGAAGTTTTCTTTTTTTTTTAAGATTTTTTTTAAGTTTATTTATTTATTTTGAGAGGGAAAGAGCACGAGCAGAGGAAGGGCAGAGAGAGGGAGGGAGGGTGAGAGAATCCCAAGCAGGCTCTGCACTGCCGGCGCAGAGCCTGATGCGGGGCTCGAACTCGCAGACCGTGAGCTCATGACCTGAGCTGGAACCAAGAGTCGGATGCTCAACCGGAAGCCAGCCAGGCACCCCTCGGAGGTTTTCCTTTTTATGACAGCTTTATTGAACCGTAATTGATACGGGCACCCACTTAAAGCTACATGCAACTCAGTAGTTTTTAGCTTAGTTACAGACTGTGCGGCCATCACCACCGTGTCATTGTCGGACAGTTGCATCGCCCCAGAAGGAAACTGGAGCCTGCAGCCATCATCCCTCAAACCGCCACTGCCCCCAGTCCCTGGGAGCCACTGGCTGCCCTTCTGTCTCTGTAGATGCGCCGGTGCTGGTCATTTGTGGATGGAATCCTACTCTGTGTGGTCTTTTGTGACACGTAGGCTGTCACTTCTGTTAGTCCGCACCTGCTCCCTCCCTGGGCCAGGCTGTCCGTTCAGCTCCAGCGCTACCACTGTCTCCTGTTCCCACCAGTGACCCTCTGCAGGCCCCGCCCAGCTCAGGGGCCGGGGTAAATGCCATCCCAGCGCCTCCCTGATGTAAGGGCCTGCAGTGGTTTCCTGGCTCTTAGAACAAGACCCTGAGTCCTCCCCGCCTGCAAGCCTCTAATCTCCTCTCCAGCCACTCTGTTCCTCTTCAGATGCACGGCTCTACTTCCTTCTTCATGCAGAGGTCCCCCCGCCCCTCGGGCCCAGCCTGTCTGTCCCCGTGTTTCTCGGGGACTCGTCTCCATTCCTCTTACTCGCCAGCTCTTTGTTCCTTGCTACTTAGCGGTCCGTCCTTTCTCTTTTTCTCCCTTCTCTTTTTCTCCCAGTCCTTGAACTCCCCCTCTCTGATTTCTTTCTTTCTTTTCTTTCTTTCCTTCTTATTTTATTTTTAATGTTTATTTATTTTTGAGAAAGAGAGCGCAAGTGGGGGAGGGGCAGAGAGAGAGGGAGACACAGAATGTGAAGCAGGCTCCAGGCTCTGAGCTGTCAGCACAGAGGCCCTATGCTGGGCTGGGACTCACAGACTGAGATTATGCCTGAGCTGAAGTAGGACACTTAACCAACTGAGCCACCCAGGCGCCCCTATTTTTTTTTTTTAAGTAATCTCTACACCCAAAACCCAACGTGGGCCTTGAACTCAAGACCCCCAAAATCAAGAGTCTAGGACTCTCTCTAAGTCACCTCTTGTTCTGGGTTTTGTAGCCCCACCCCCTCCAGTGTCTGCTTCCCCCGCCCCCAGGCCGCCCCCTCCCCCACTCAGCTCCCCATCCTCAGCCCCCATACTCCCACCCCCCACCTCCAGACAGGTGTCTGACGGCTGCCCCTCCCTCCCGCCACAGGCCCGTTCTTCCGCTACCGCACGTACCTGGACTGGCTGGAGCAGCCCTTCCCGGGGGCCGTGCCCAGCCTGCGGCCCCTCCTGCGCCGAGCCTGGCCGGCCCCGCTCTTTGGCCTGCTCTTCCTGCTGTCCTCACACCTCTTCCCGCTGGAGGCCGTGCGCGAGGACGCCTTCTACGCCCGCCCGCTGCCCGCCCGCCTCTTCTACATGATCCCCGTCTTCTTCGCCTTCCGCATGCGCTTCTACGTGGCCTGGATTGCCGCCGAGTGCGGCTGCATTGCTGCCGGCTTCGGGGCCTACCCCGTGGCCGCCAAAGCCCGGGCCGGGGGCGGCCCCACCCTCCAATGCCCACCCCCCAGCAGGTCAGGCGGCGGGAGGGAGGCTTCCCAAGACCCGGCAGGCCCCATCAGCACAGGCTGGCCCTGCCCCTAGCAGGGAGGAGAGCGGGGAGCAGGGGGTGCAGCTTCGCCACCTGCTGTCAGTGGAATGTTGCCCCTTGGCCACCACAGCCCACCTACCCCTGTCCTAGGGAGCAGTACTCTTCACACCTGACACTGCCCCCTGTTGCTAATGCTTGTCACCTCTTGGGATGATGAATTGCTCTCTGTTGCTAGGAAAAGGTGGTATCTTAGCAACCATGTGCCGCCCCTTCGTTGCCATGGAAGTGTCACCCCAGTAACCCGATTGATCCTGGTTACTTAGGATACCATCTTTGGGCTGTGATGGGGCCTACCCTTTGTTGCTAGGGCAGTGGTTACCTAGCAACTGGGCTGCCCCTCTTTGCTAGGGAGGCACTTCCCTAGCAGCCTTGGCCCGCCCCCTCCTGCCGTAAGACTCGCTTTTCATTGCTATGTAAAATGGCGCCCCTCGATTGCCTTGGTTGCTGGAAGCCAGCGCACAGGCCCCCAGCCATGGGACGTCACCGTACCAGCCTGCAGTTTCCGAGGACATGGCGTCCCTGACTCTGTCGTCTAGCAGAGAGGACGCCGCTCCCAGCAGCCGCAGGTGGCTTTCCTGCCGTTGCCAAGGAAGTACCCCAGTAACTGTGGACTGACCTCGTTCCTGATGCCACCCGCCATCCCCGTTCTTGACTCGCTAGCCAGTAACTAGGGGCTATCTTGTTGCTAAGGAAGTGTGGCTCCCAGGTTGCTACGGAAATGCTGCTCCTAACCGCTGGGACTGGACTCCCCACCCTCCCCACCCCCACTCCCCCCATCCCTGGCTCCTAGCAACCATCGGTAGGCCTCCGGTTACTGGTGAGGGCACCCGCCAGAAGATGGCGGGCAGGAATCGAAGGCTTTTCTAATAGATGGCTCCCCTCCCGTTCTCGGAAGCCACCCGTCCTGGTGTGGGTGAAGCATGTTCATTGCCCCTGGAGCTCCTGGCACCAGTGATGCAGGAGCCACTGTATTGCTGGAGGTGACACTTCCTGAATACTCATAGGAATAGTAGCCAGGAGGGGCCCTTTCTGGCAGCGTTTCTAAACATCCTAGGCCTTGTCCCTAAGGAATGCCCTTTCCCTAGCAACAGAGACCATCAGATGTCACATGGGCCTCGAACATCTCCCTAGCAACCATAGACCACCCCGTTGTTAGGGATGCTACTTCCCTAGCAACCAGTGTCTTGACAACCTAGGACCACCCTTGGAGGCTGAATAGAATGAGCCTGGTTGCTAAGGAATGGCCTTTCTCTAGATCTGAGACCCCTTAAGGGTTAGGGTTAGGGGTCAGGTTGCTGAAGACTCGTAGCTTAGCAACTGTAGCCCTTCAGGCTTTTCGTTGCCGTTGCAGCCCCACGACCAAGAGAAGGAGGACACCCCCCCCATGTCAGTGAATCGTTGTGCCGTCGCCCCCAGTCTTCATCCCAGAAAAGGCTGCCTCAGGGCTACCCTCCCCTGTTGCCCTAGCAAACGTGACAGCCAGAGCTTTGGCCTGGCCGCGATCCCCTCCTTAGCATCCGGGGCTGGGACAGTAGCCAGCGTCGGGAGGGGGCCTGGCTGAGCTGCATGTCTGTCCCCCACCCTCATCCTCCACCCCTCAGTCCGGAGAAGGCGGCCTCCCTGGAGTACGACTATGAGACCATCCGCAACATCGACTGCTACGGCACGGACTTCTGCGTGCGGGTGCGGGACGGCATGCGGTACTGGAACATGACGGTGCAGTGGTGGCTGGCGCAGTACGTCTACAAGAGCGCACCTGTTCGCTCCTATGTCCTGAGGTGAGCGCGCCCGCCCTGGGAAAACACGGAACTACAGCTCCCAGCAGCGCCCAGGGCTGCCTGCGGGCTCCCGCCTGGGCCTCCGCCCCAGAGGATCATGGGAGTTGTAGTTTCTTGCGTCCGTTCGCCTTGCTCTGGGGTAAATCGTTCCCCTTCTCTGGGCTTCAGTTTCTACCTCTATAAAGTCAGCCTCATTGGACAGAAGCAGCGTACTGAACCGTGTGGACTCTGGCCAGACTTTCTGGAATCCTGGCCCTGCCAGATAAGAGAAAGTTTAAGTAATTAGTTGACCAGTGTTTCCTCAGCTCTTAAATGGGGGTGATGCTGTTACATGCTTCAGAGGTTGATGCGAGGGTTAAGCGATATGAAACGTACCTAACGTGAGGCCTGCCAGGTGAGCGGTATAGTCGCTTTTATTCATTATTCCTCCGATACTTGTCGAGTGGAAACTGTGTGCCAGACATTGTAATGTTTACAACCTTAGGACCTAGCGCTCACTGCCCTCGTTTAAAAAAATTTTTTTTTAATGTTTATTTATTGTGAGAGAGAGAGAGAGTTAACAAGCAGGGGAGGGGCAGAGAAAGAGGGAGACACAGAATCCGAAGCAGGCTTCCGGCTCTGAGCTGTCAGCACAGAGCCCGACGTGGGGCTCAAACTCACTAACCGTGAGATCATGACCTGAGCCGAAGTCGGAAGCTCAACCAACTGAGCCACCCAGGCGCCCCTGCCCTCATTTTAGAGGTAAAGGAACTGAGGCTCAGAGAGGTTAGGTAACCTGCCGAGTGTCACTCCACCCTCCCAGAGCCACCAGGTGAGGTTAGGACACAGCTGCGGAGCTAGGAGCTATACCTACCTGGGTGCCGGGGTCGGGGCTTGGTGCGGCCTGGACGTGGGGGCGAGAGCGTGAGGAAGTAAAGCGTGACGCCAGGTGATGGCTGTGAGTGACTGAGACCGGAAGGCTGCGGCAGGAGGAAGTTTCCAGAACGGGTCGGGTGAGGGAGTGAGACTTGGGTCGAGTCTCACAGACTCCGAGGTGACTGTCAGGTTTCAGCTGGGGTCACTGGATAGGCAGTCAGTTACCTGACTCCGGCGCAGAAGGAGGAGGTCGGTGTAAGGGGCGGACGCTCAGGTGTCTTCAGGTGGAGGTGGTACCTAACCCTCTGGGGCTGAGCATCAGGTCAAAGCTCAGGGTGCTCCAGTGTCTAGGTCAGAGGTTCTCGGCTGGTGGCGATTGTGCCACACTCCCCTGTCCCTGGGGACATTTGGCAACACTGAGAAGCCTTTTGGGTCATAACTGGGAGGTGCTACTGGCGTCCAGTGGTTAGAGGTCAGACATGTCCCTCAGCATCCTGCATGGCCCAGGACAGCCCCCCTCCAGCACAGAATGTTCTGGCCCGAATGTCAGTAGTGTTAACATTGGGAAACCCTGGTGTAGACGAGGGACGAGGAGGAGCCGGCAGAGACAGAGCCGACGGGCCAGGAGGACAGTCAGGGAAGGAGAGAGGGATCATTCGTGTTGGGTGACGTCAGGAGCTTCGGTACAACGAAGGCTCAGGCTCGGGTATGATGGGGGCCGGAGGGCGGTGGGCTCCAGCAGCCTCGACGGGAGCAGTTTGGAGGCCGAAGTGAAAGCCAACTGGAGGGAATCCGGGGAGGACGGAAGCAGGGAAGGGCTGTTGGGGAGCACGTGCTGTTCCTGGGAGAGTGTGCAGGTGGGAAGAGCAGGTAGGACCAAAGCCCAGAGTCAGGTGCCCGTGTGGGGTTCAAGGTGCCCCGGGGCCGTTTATGTGCGTCCCTTCTGCCCTGTCGGAACGTCTCTTCAAATGCTCCCAACCCCGGGGGTCCTTTCTCCACCATTGGTAGAAAAGAGAGAGCACCGCTGTGTTGAGGAGCTAGCACTGAACCAGGCTGTGCTGCGCCAGACAGCCCACTAATGAGGTCGCCAAAACGGAAAGAGAGCGCGCCTTTGTGTCGGAGCCACCGTCACAGTCCCCCGAGCGGCGTGAGAGAAACGATAACGGTCCTCGAGTAAGAGGACCCACGGACTCTGTTTGCCATGACGCATGGTCTCCTGTTCTGCCCGAGTTCAGCAGGCGATGGAGCAGCCACCCGCCCTGATCGCCTTTGCCTGAAGGAAGAGTGGAACTCGGGTCTCGGTGTGTCAGGCAGGTGGTAGCGTGATGCCAGGTGCCTAGCATGAGCCCCACAGTGGCGGGGAGACAGGGGCTCAACTTCCGTGACATTTCTATTTCAAAGACCTGGTACCACCACCCTCCAGAGAAACATTCGTGGACTGTGTTTTCGTGAGGCCTGTTTCCGTGCCTTTCCGAACATCTCCAGCTATATCCAAAGGACGGAACAAAGGCTCTGAAAACACTGTGTTTTTTCAGTGAAATGGTTGAAGAAGAAAGGGGGGGAAGGGGTCTCCCCTTTGGCAACAGGGAAGATTCAGCCTTTTTATGGACAGTTTATGGCCCCCAAGGAGGAGGGGCAGCATTATTGTGTCCGTAGGTTTTTTATTTTTTTATTTTTTTTTAACATTTATTTTTGAGACAGAGAGAGACAGAGTGTGAGCAGGGAAGGGACAAAGAGAGAGGGAGACACAGAATCTGAAGCAGGCTCCAGGCTCTGAGCTGTCAGCACAGAGCCCGATGTGGGGCTTGAACTCATGGATGGTGAGATTATGACTTGAGCTGAACTCGGATGCTCAACCAACTGAGCCACCCAGGTGCCCCAGGTTATTTTTGGACTTGGAGCACCCTGATGTGCGCGAGGGCAAGGTCGATGCCTACAGACAAGGAAGAACCCCCAACCCCACCGCAAGCAGAGCCCTCTGCGGCGACTTCTGTGTCTCTGCGGAAGGGGGGACTGGAGCCTGAATTTGCACCTCTTCCAGCGATAGCATTTTGGGGTCCATAGAGAGAGGGGACCATGGCCGGAGATTTCTGAGTCTTCATGAATCAGGAATTCTACTCTGAGATCCCCAAGAGGAAGTGGTTAGGGGCTCAGGCTCATGCGTCTTTGGGGGCGGGACTTCTGGGTCTGAGGGAGGAGGGGCTGGGGGCCGGGACTTCTGGGTCTGAGGGAGGAGGGGCTGGGGGCCGGGACTTCTGGGTCTGAGGGAGGAGGGGCTGGGGGTCTGGACTCCTGGTCTGAGGGAGGAGGGGCTGGGGGTCTGGACTCCTGGTCTGAGGGAGGAGGGTCTGGGGTCAGGACTCCTGGTCTGAGGGAGAAGGGTGCTGGGGGTCAGGACTCTGGGTCTGAGGGAGGAGAGGCTGGGGGCCTGGACTCCTGGGTCTGACGGAGGAGGGGCTGGGGTCAGGACTGCAGGTCTGAGGGAGGAGGGGCTGGGGTCCAGGACTCCTGGGTCTGAGGGAGGAGGGGCTGGACCAGGACTCCTGGTCTGAGGGAAGAGGGGACCAGAGGTCTAGACTGGGTCTGAGGGAGGAGGGTGCTAGGGGTCAGGACTCCTGGTCTGAGGGAGGAGGGAACGGGAGGTCTAGACTGGGTCTGAGGGAGGAGGATCTGGGGTCAGGACTCCAGGTCTGAGGGAAGAGGGGCTGTGGGCAGGACTCCAGGGTCTGAGGGAGGAGGGGCTGGGGGCCAGGACTCCAGGGTCTGAGGGAGGAGGGGGCTGGGGGCAGAACTCCAGGGTCTGAGGGAGGAGGGGGCTGGGGGCAGGACTCCAGGGTCTGAGGGAGGAGAGGGCTGGGGAGCCTGGACTCCTGGGTCTGAGGGAGGAGAGGCTGGGGGCCTGGACTCCTGGGTCTGAGGGAAGAGGGGCTGGGGGTCTGGACTCCTGGCCTGAGGGAGGAGGGGCTAGCGGCCTGGACTCCTGGGTCTGAGGGAGGAGGGGCTGGGGCCAGGACTCCTGGTCTGAGGGAGGAGGGTTCTAGGGGTCAGGACTCCTGGTCTGAGGGAGGAGGGAATGGGAGGTCTAGACTGGGTCTGAGGGAGGCGGGGCCTGGGGGCTGGGCTCCAGAGTCCTGAATCCGAGCCCCTCCCCCAGGAGCGCCTGGACCATGTTGCTGAGCGCCTACTGGCACGGCCTCCACCCTGGCTACTACCTAAGCTTCCTGACCATCCCGCTGTGCCTGGCGGCCGAGGCCCGGCTGGAGTCGGCCCTGCGGGGGCGGCTCAGTCCCGGGGGCCAGAAGGCGTGGGACTGGGTTCACTGGTTCTTGAAGATGCGCGCCTACGACTACATGTGCATGGGCTTCGTGCTGCTGTCCCTGGGAGACACCGTCCGCTACTGGGCCTCCGTCTACTTCTGCGTCCACATCCTGGCCTCGGCCGCCCTGCTGCTGGGGCTGGCTTTGGGCGGGGGCGGCCCCGGCCGGAGGAAGACCGCGCCCGCGCCCTCGGCTGCCAGCCTGGCCCCAGAAAAGCTCCGGGAGGAATAGGCTGCCGCGACACCCTTTGCCAGTCAGTCCAGCCACCTCGCTTTTTGCCTGGGAATCCTGTGACCCCGGCCGCTGTCCGCTTTCCCAGAAAGATTGCCGGACTGGCCAGGGGCCTGGAGAGGATCCCGTCTCCTCGGCTCCGTGCCCTGCGTCCGACGGAGCCCGCTGCTGCTCTCCCTGCTTCCCTGCCCTCTGCCGGGAGGGCCCGGGAAGGGCAGTGCTCCCTCCCAGAAAGCCCAGGCGTCCCTGCTCCCAGCTTCCGGAGAGAGCCGCACTCCCCCACCCCGCCAGCAGGGGCCGCTCGGCCACACGGCTTCTTGGGCTGAGCCTTTTTCTGGCTCCAGGCTGGGGGGTGGGAGCTTCCGGGCAGGTTTCTGGGAGTGGGGAACCTCCTCCCTGTGGCTTTCGTCCCACTTTTACCAGTGTTTCAGACCCGGAAGGGAACAGAACCCTCCCGTGTCATAAAGGGGAAACTGAGGCACCAAGGAGCAGGCCTGCGGACATGGTTCTTGCAGCTTCCCTCTGAGCCACCTCAGGGTCCCAGCGCAACTGTCACCCTCTTGTCATTCTGTGGCCTGGGAAACGGTCAGAATATGTGAGCCTCCCCCAATAAAGTGTTTCGCAAAGACCGTGGGTGTGTCTGTGGGTGATGGGCGGGCGTGGGGCTCCCGTCGCACTTCCAGGAACCACGCTGGCATCAGAGGGTTTGTTCCCAGGAGCCGTTTCCCAGCAGTCGCCCTGAGGTTGAAGTGCTTGGTGTCCCCACCGCCGCCGCCACCTGGTGGCCAGGTGCGGACCTGCCCGAGGTCCCTTCCTTACCTGGGGCAGTCCCCGCCCCGCCGGCCGCTAGAGACGGAAACACAGTTGCACCTGGGGCCATGGAAGAGAGCCCGACTTGGGAACCAGACGCCTGGGGCTCCTCTGGAGGGTGGCCGGCACCCCGTGGAGCCAGAGCAGGTGGGAGAGTGGGGGCGGTGGTCCAGCCCCTCAGGCTGGCCGAAGTCCTGAGGGAGGCAGGGAACGGAAGCCTGGACTCCAGGGTCCAGAGAGCAGAAGGGGGATGACGGTTTCGATTTCTGGCTTTCTGGGTGGGGGAAGGGAACCAGGGCCTGGGGCTCCTTCATCCTGGGCAGGAGACTGGAGGTCCAGACTCCAGTCTCAGGGGAGAGGGGGCCAGGGTGGCAAACTCCTGAATAGGAGGGAAAGGAAGTTGAAGAATGGGCTCCTCAGCCCTGGGCGGGGGGGGGCCCACATTTGGGTGCTTGCAGAGGGGCCCTGAGGCCTGGACTCCCAGATCTGAGGGAGGAAGAGGCTGGGGACCCGGACTCCTAGGTCTGAGGGAGGAGGATTTGGGGATCAGGGCTCCCGGGTCTGAGGGAGAAGGGGCCAGAGGCCTGGACTCTTGAGTCTGAGGGAGGAGGGTCTGGGGGTCTGGACTCCTGGGTCTGACGGAGGAGGATGGGCTGGGGATCAGGGCTCCCTGTTCTGAGGGAGGAGGGGGCTAGGGGCCTGGACTCCTGGGTCTGAGGGAGGAGGGGCTGGGGTTCAGGACTCTTGGGTCTGAGGGAGAAAGGGCTGGGGGCCTGGACTCTGGAGTCTGAAGGTGGAGGGGCTGGGGGCCTGGACTCTTGAGTCTGAGGGAGGAGGGGCTGGGGGCCTGGACTCCTGGGTCTGAGGGAGGAGGGGCTGGGGTTCAGGACTCTTGGGTCTGAGGGAGAAAGGGCTGGGGGCCTGGACTCTGGAGTCTGAAGGTGGAGGGGCTGGGGGCCTGGACTCTTGAGTCTGAGGGAGGAGGGGCTGGGGGCCTGGACTCCTGGGTCTGAGGGAGGAGGGGCTGGGGGTCTGGACTCCTGGGTCTGAGGGAAGAGGGGCTGGGGCTCAGGACTCTTGGGTCTGAGGGAGGAGGCTGTGGAGTTCAGGACCCCTGGGTCTGAGGGAGGAGGGGCTGGGGACCTGAACTCCTGGGTCTGAGGGAGAAAGGGCTGGGGGCCTGGACTCTTGAGTCTGAGGGAGGAGGGGCTGGGGGTCTGGACTCCTGGGTTTGACGGAGGAGGAGGGGCTGGAGATCAGGGCTCCCTGGTCTGAGGGCTTGGAGTCCTGCGCCCTCCCAGCCCCCGCTCCCCTGCCCCAGGCCCTTCGCTCTCCTCCGTGCTGAATGAGCTCCCCAGTGCTGCTACCCTTCGGTACCGAGGACCCGGGGTTCTCCCCTGGGGGGCCGCGAGGGAGGAGGAGGAAGATGGAGAGAGCAACATCCAGGCCATGGCAGAAGCCGCCCAAAAGGAGCTGGAGCAACCCCTCCCCTCCCGGGAACTTCCCTGGCCCATGCAGGCCCGCCGGGTGCACAGGTGGGCTGCCCTCCCGCTTCCCACCCAGGTATGGGCCGGGCCCACGGCCGTGTCCTCTGTCCCCCCCTGCCAGTGTCCCTGCTTCTCTGACTCCAGGGAGTCCGGCCCCCCCCCCCCGACTCTGGGACTCTCTTCTCTCGCCTCCGGGTTCAGTTCTCTGTCTCTGCTCCCGCTATTTCTCCGTGTTTTCCTCTCTGCTTTAAGTGTGTCTCTGTGTCTGTCTCCTGCTTGTTGGAGTTTGTCACTCCTCCTTCTTTCCCTCCGCTGCAGAGCTGGCCGGGCTGGGGAACGATGCTTGGTCAACAATTGCGGGCTCCCCGCGCTCCCCGAAGTACAGCCCGCCTATGTAACCTCTCCTAAGCCCGCCTGGCCTAAAGCTCAGGGCAATGGAGTCTTTCCTCAAAGCAAAGCGAGGCACTTGAACCTTCGGAAGGCGTGCCTGTGTAGCCGGTTCGGCACAACGTCAGAAGCAGGTGCCAGGCCCGTCTGACAACGGGGTCGTGCGTCCTGAAATTGTTCTCCGAACCCCGTCCTTTCCGGGGTTTATGGGGGCTCTGCGACGCAGGCGTACTTGGTTAAACCTGGGGCCGCTGGCGGTGGAACTCAGCCTCCAGCCCCGCTCCTCCCCCTGGCGGTCGGAGACGGGGCTGCAAGTTCCACTCCCCTCCCCTCCTCCACACCTGCCGGCGGTTTCCGTGGCAACCAGCCCCCACTCTTAGGGGGAATCCAAAGCTCACCTCATTTCCTCTACAGAAGACACCTGGATCTCTTCACTTAGTGTCTTCCAAGGGTTTTTAACGCCCTGTGCCAGGAACAGGGACAAAAACCAAACACTTTCTTTTCCCTTTTCCTTTATGATATCTGCCTACAGACAAGTGCAGGAAGCATCCCGCACAGACTGAAAATACTCCCCCAGCGAGCCCAGGCAGACTGCACCTGGGGCACAGACTCCGCTCTGCGGCCCCCAGAAGCACCCCCGTGCCCCCCTCCCCCTGTCTCCCCACAATTATCCCTCCCAGACTTGTGAGATAATCACTTCCTTGCTTTCCTGGAAGTTCTGCCACCTGAGCGTGCCTGTTCTCGGCAGATCCCTGCACTCTCTGATTCCCGCCTGGCTTCTTAGGTGTGGCCCCTCCTATCGCCGTGGAGTGTCCCAGTTACCACTACGCTGCAGTTCCCTTCCCGGGCCCACCGTTGGGGTGCTTCTAGTTTGGGGAGTGTCCACCTGGGGCTGCTGGGCCCTTCATTTTCTGTCTCTGAATCTGTTTCCGTACCAGGCAGAGCCATGCCAGGGACACAGTGGCCCAGGGATCGGATTCCAGGGCAGCCCAATGGGCCCTGCGGCTTCGGAGGTCAAAGGAGAAGATGCGGGAACGCCTGCACACCTTGCAGCCCTGGGCGTGGACGCTGAAGAGGATCGGGGGTGCGCAGGGCTGAGGCTGCACCCTGGGGGCGGGTCTGAGGGAGGAGGGGCTGGAGGGTCTGAGGGAGGAGGGGCTGGGGGTCTGGACTCCCGGGTCTGAGGGAGGAGGGGCTGGGGGCCTGGACTCCTGGGTCTGAGGGAGGAGGGGCTGGGGGGCCTGGACTCCTGGGGCTGAGGGAGGAGGGGCTGGGAGGTCTGGACTCCTGGGTCTGAGGGAGGAGGGGCTGGGGGGTCTGGACTCCTGGGGCTGAGGGAGGAGGGGCTGGACTCCTGGGTCTGAGGAAGGAGAGGCTGGGTGTTGGACTCCCGGGTCTGAGGGAGGAGGGGCTGGGTGTTGGACTCCTGGGTCTGAGGGAGGAGGGGCTGGGGGCCTGGACTCCTGGGGCTGAGGGAGGAGAGGCTGGGGGGTCTGGACTCCTGGGGCTGAGGGAGGAGGGGCTGGGGGCCAGGACTCCTGGGGCTGAGGGAGGAGGGGCTGGGGCAGGACTCCTGGGGCTGAGCGAGGAGGGGCTGGACTCCAGGGTCTGAGAGAAAAGGGGGCTGGGGACCTGGTTCCTGGGTCTGAGGGAGGAGGGGGCTGAGGGTCTGGACCTTTGGGTCTGAGGGAGGAGGGGCTGGGGGCTTGGACTCCTGGGTCTGAGGGAGGAGGGCCTGGGGGTCTGGACTCCTGGGTCTGAGGGAGGAGGGGCTGGGGGGGGGCCGGGACTCCTGGGTCTGAGGGAGGAGGGCTGGGGGCCTGGACTCCTGGGTCTGAGGGAGGAGGGCCTGGGGGTCTGGACTCCTGGGTCTGAGGGAGGAGGGGCTGGGGGTCTGGACTCCTGGGTCTGAGGGAGGAGGGGCTGGGGGGGGGCCGGGACTCCTGGGTCTGAGGGAGGAGGGCTGGGGGCCTGGACTCCTGGGTCTGAGGGAGGAGGGCCTGGGGGTCTGGACTCCTGGGTCTGAGGGAGGAGGGGCTGGGGGGGGGCCGGGACTCCTGGGTCTGAGGGAGGAGGGCTGGGGGCCTGGACTCCTGGGTCTGAGGGAGGAGGGGCTGGGGGCCTGGACTCCTAGGTCTGAGGAAGGAGGGGCTGGGTGTTGGACACCTGGGTCTGAGGGAGGAGGGGCTGGGAGCCTGGATTCCCAGGTCTGAGAGAGGAGGGGCCGGGGCGTCCGGACTCCTGGGGTCTGGACTCCCGTTCTGAGTTCTGAGGGAGGAAGGCTCGGACCGGCAATCAGGAAGCAACCCCGGCCTCTGTGGCGCCCCCTGCAGGCCAGTTTGGCGCCGGCACCGCGTCCTACTTCTCCCTGCTCCGCTTCCTGCTGCTTCTCAACGTGCTGGCGTCCGTGCTGAAGGCCTGCATGACGCTGCTGCCCACCTGGCTGGAAGGGACGCCTCCGGGTCCCCCTGGCCCTGACACCTCCTCACCCTGCGGCTTCTACAACCCCGACCCCCAAGGCCTGGTCACCTTCCCCACCCGTCTCTTCAGCTTGCTCTCAGGAGAGGTGAGGGCCTGGACCCCTGGGCGACCCCCCTCTGAGCCTCGGCGCCCATCACCCCCCCACTATTGCCTAGCCCCACGGTGACCTTTCCCTCTGCAGGGTTTTCTAGAATGGTCTCCTCTCTTCTATGGGTTCTACCCACCCCGCCGACACCTAGCGGTCGCCTACCTGTGCTCCGTCTTCGTCATTGGCCTCCTGCACCTGGTGCTCATCCTCCATCGGTCAGTGACACCCGGGACCCCTCCCTGGGGAGGGAGTCGTGGTGGTAGAAGACCCCTCCCCCAAGAATCCGGAGTCTCGCTGTGTGAGCCTTTTTTCTTAGTTGGAGTTAAAATCACATTTAAAAAACTTTTCATCCGTGCTAAAGACCCGTGACAAATCGGGAAGTTTCTCCTTCCTGTGGCTTTAGAGTCTGGGGCAGGAAGGTGAGATCCGAACCACACAAATTAACTCCTTCCGGAGGGGAGCATGCTTCATAGGAAACAGGGGTGACTCACCCGTTCCGGCAACGGGTATTTATTAAGCACCTACTATGTGTCAACTGCCGTGGTTCCAGACACAAAAACCAGACAGAGTCCTGTCCTGGGGGAGGCGACCATTTACCACGGGGAGACAGGCGATAAGCAAGAAGCCGTCACTGAGTCAATCACACAGCGTGTTAGAAGGGGAGGAGGGCTCTGGACACACACACAGCAGGTGCGGCGGGCAAGCAGGGAGACCTGCTTCAGATGGATATCTGGGGAAGGAGCCAGAACAAGGCAGGAGCGGGATGCGTGGTGCCGGGGGCACAGGGAGGTGGGGAGAGCTGTGGGGGGGGGTGCGCCCCACTCTGTAAAGGACGTGGCTGCGCTCCGAGTGACATGGGAGTCACTGCCGGCTCTCGAGCAGATCACCCTGATGGGATCGAGGTCTCAAAAGGCTTCCTCTCTGGCTCTGTGGTGGACGGAAGGAGGGAGAAGAGGAGGCGAGAAGGAGAGAAGGGAGGGGACTCGGGGATGAGCAAGCAGCAGGTGCCACAGTGACCAGGCCGTGGTGATAGTCCAGGCAAGAGAGTAGTGGCTTGCATCGGGGTGGTGGCCCGGGTCAGTTTCGGACTTCTCTTCTTTTTTTCTCTTTTCTTTTTTCTTTTCTTTTCCTTTCCTTTCCCTTTTCTTTTCTTTCTCCCTCCCTCCCTCCCCCCTTTCCTTCCTCCCTCCCTCCCAGTGAATTTCTACCCTCGCCCCCAGCTTTCCTGAGATATAATTGACAAATCACATCATGTAAGTGTAAGGCGTACAAGGTGTTGGTTTGATACATTTATGCATTGCGACATGCTTGTCACCCCAGCATTAGCTGACGCCTCCATCTCTTCACATTTTCATGTCTTTTTTTTTAAGACATGTTTTTTAAACATAAAATTTGCTTTTTAGTTATCTCGCAATTTATCTCCCCTCCTGGACTGTGAGCCGTACTAAGGTAGGGGGGGACCCTCATCTGATATCCCTGGGCCATTTTTTTTTTAAGTTTATTTATTTATTTTGAGAGAGAGTGCACGCACCAGCGGGTCAGGGGCAGAGAGAGAGAGTGGGGGACAGAGGATCTGAAGGGGGCTCTGTGCCGTCAGCACACAGCCCAGTGCGGGGCTCGAAGGCACGAACCATGAGATCACGACCTGAGCCGAAGTCAAGAGTAGGAGGGTCAAACGACTGAGCCACCCAGGTGCCCCCATATATTTTTCATTTAAAAAATATCACGTATCCAGAAACATGCAGAAACCAAAGGGTAGAGCTTGGTATGTTCCCACGGAACACGAGCAGCCTCCAGAAGCCCCTCAAGAACTCTGCAAGCTCCCACATCCCCCCCTCACCGCCCCATCCTTTCTGTTAACATCGCGGATTGCTTTGGCCCGTTCTCCATAAGAGAGGGAGACTCTGGGTGTCCATTGAGTAGAGCCCAGAGGGTTCCCCAAAGATTGGATGTGGGGGTGGGGAAGGCTGGAAGTCAGGAGTGATTGCAGGTGTCACGCATCTGGAAGGGCAGCGCCGTGGGGAGAGGGGGAGAGCTGTAGAAAGAGCGGGGGGCGGCGTGCGCTTTGGCTGACGGATTCCGAGATGACTTTTGGACGTACAAGGCGAACGGCGAGTAGGTAGTCGCGTATGTGGGTCCCGGAGCCCCGTCTGCACCAGAGATGCAAATTGGGGACTTGCAGGCATTCAGGCAAGACTGGGAGTTCTCTAAGGGGAGGGACCGTGTCAAGAAGGAGACCAAGGGCTTAGAAAAGAAAATTGAGTGTCGTCTAAATGCCAGGCACTGTGGCAAGGCCCGAGGGTCCCCCTACCTTTGTGCGGCTCACAGTCCAGGAGGGGAGATAAATTGCGAGATGAATAAAAGCAAATTTTATGTTAAAAAGCGAATCAGCTAGGGGCGCCTGGGTGGCTCGGTGGGTTAAGCGTCCGATTTCGGCTCAGGTCATGATCTCCTAGTCCGTGAGTTTGAGCCCCATGTTGGGCTCTCTGCTAACAGCTCGGAACCTGGAGCCTGCTTCAGATTCTGTGTGTGTCTCTCTCTCTGCCCTTCCCCTGGTCATGCTTTGTCTCTCTCTCTCAAAAATGAATAAATGTTAAAAAAATTTTTTTAAAAAAGGAAGAAACCAAATAGGAGGCAATGATCCAGGTGATAGAGCAGGAATCAGCAATTTTTTCTCGATAAAGGCCAGGTAGGAAATACTTTCATCTTTCCCAGCCATACAGTCTCTGTGTGAGAGTAGTCGGGTCAAGGCAGCTGTCGACAGTACGTAAATGAGTGCACATGGGCGTGTTCCAATAAAGTTTTATTTACAAAACCTGGCGCCATAGTTTGCCCCCACCCCCCACCACCACCCCGTGACAAAGAATGGGTAGGGAGCCTTGTTAAATGGAGTGTTCAGTTAAGGACTATCTGATGAGGTGACCTGTAGGTAGAGCCCAGACGGACGAGAAGGAACTGACCATGTGAGCAGCTAAGACTTGGGCTTTCTGGGCAGTGGGGACTGCAAGTGCAAAGGTCCTGTGGTGAGAAGAGGTTTGGAGTGTTCTGAGAAATGAAAAGTCATGGGGGGGCGGAAGGCGAGGGGAGGAGGAGGGACAGGATTTGAGCTTCAGCAAGCAGGTGGGCCTGGATCAGGTGCGCTGGCTGACTGTGCGCCATGAAGGAGCCTATGTGTCAAGAACAAGGAGAAGCTGTGAAACAGCTTTTAAAGGGCAGTACCATCTCATCTGCATAAAAAGAAGGTTCTGAGAGCACGAGAACAGAATGGCTTCAAGAGGGCCCAGGTGGAAGCAGAGAGAGCGGGACTCTGTAGGTGTCCACGGAAGGGGAGCTGGGGGCTCCTGCTGGGGTGTAAGCGTGGGAACGGCACCTCCTGGTCCAGTTTTCTCTGCTTCTCTGTCCCCGCTCTGGCTCTTTGCCCCACGTCTTTGAGTGTCTATCCTCCTTTCTCTGGGTCTTCTCCCCCACCCCCTTTCTCTGATGTCTGTCCTTCCCTCTGAGTCTGACTCCTTTCTCTAGATTTCTCTTGCCTTGTTTCACTGTTTGTCCCCCTTTCCTGAATCTGTCCCCTTTGGGGTCTCAGTGTCTCCTCAAAATTCCTGTCTCTCCCCAGGGTCTTTGTCTCATTCTGGGTCCCTGTCCCCTTCTCTCTGGACCTCTGTCCCTATCTACTGGGTTTCTGTCTTTCTCTGTCTCTCGGGTGTCTATGTTCCCGAGTCTGTCCCTGAATCTCTTGCTTGGTCTCTGACTCCTTCTCTGCTACGTAGCAGCTCGCAAGTGCCCGAGGTCTTGGGGTTCGTCTTCCCTGTTTGTCCCACAAGAGGGGGCTGGCCTTCCACATCCTGTCTCCTGGCTCTTCCCTCCCTTAGCTCCGTGTCAGGGCTGAAGCAGACGTTGTTGGCTGAGTCTGGGGCCCTGACCAGCTACAGCCACCGGGTGTTCACCGCCTGGGACTTCGGCCTCCGCGGGGAGGTCCACGTGCGCCTGCGCCAGCGCATCATCCTATACGAGCTGCAGGTGAGCGGAGGGGACCTGCAACCACGTAGGGACCAGAGGGGCGGGGGCGGGGCCTTGACCCGGGATGGGGCTCCAGAGAGACGCTGGGTGGAGCTTTCTTCTAAGGAGACGGGCCTTGGGAAAGGAGAGGACTGGGAAGAGGCCACAATAGGGATACTCGAGGTCAAAGGGCACAGGAAAAAGCAAGCAGCAGGAACGGGGCGGGGCCTGAAGCTCCTTAGAGTAAGACAGAGGCCTTGAAACGAGAAATGACTCGGAACTAGGCACAGGGCGTGAGTGCTGGGCGGGGCCTCAGAGGGGCGGGGCGCGGAGTGCTGGGGCGTGGCCCGTGCGTGCTGGGTGGGACTTTGGAGGGGCGGGGCCGGGAGATCTAAATGGTGACCCACAAAGGGGCTGGGACAAGGATTGTAGAAGTCCTTAGAGGGACGGTGCTGTGTCAGTTTAAGTTGAGCAGGGGCTCTGGACCACCGGCCGGGCCTGGGGAGAAATGAGCCCAAACACACGTCTTTCCGGCCTCAGGTGGAGCTGGAGGAAGCCATGGTGCGGCGCCAGGCTGCCGTGCGGACCCTGGGCCAGCAGGCCAAGGTGTGGTCGGTGCGGGTCCTGCTCAATCTGCTAGTGATTGCGCTCCTGGTAGCAGCCTTCTACGGAGTCTACTGGGCTACAGGGGCCACTGTGGAGCTGCAGGTGCGGAGGGTCCTGGGGGAAGGGAGTCCTGCCAACCCGGAACTCACATTGCGAAGGTTGGAGGGGACTGAAGTCTAGAATTTCTGCGATCTTAGGAGGAATGGAGGTGTATGTTTGGACCTCGGACTTCGAGGTGCTGGAGGAATTAGAGGCTGGGGGAGGACGTTCCTCCAGAACCCCAGAGCCTCTTACTTGGTCCACCCCTCTCTCCCAGGAGACGCCGTTTGTCCAGCAGACGCCACTAGTGAAGCTTGGAGTGGATTACCTTCCGTCCATCTTCATTACTGGGGTCAACTTCTTGCTGCCACCTGTGTTGAAGCTCATTGCCCCACTGGAGGGCTACACCAGGAGCCGCCAGATTGTTTTTATCCTGCTCAGGTTCTAGCCTTTGGGGGTGGGCGGGGGATGATGGCAGGACTGGTCTGAAGGGCACTGGCTGTAGTTCATAAGGCGCGGAAATCCCCAGGATATGGGGCCCAGTGAGATCTGTATTCAGATCCTGACTCTTGCTCACAGAGCCTCAGTTTCTTCATCTGTGAAACGGGGATAATTGTGAGTGTATTCCACACAGGAGGGGCCCAGCACGCGGGAGCACTGCTCAGTGCTGATTCCCCGTTCTCTCCCTTCCCCTCCCCCCACCTGCCAGGACCGTGTTTCTCCGCCTGGCCTCCCTGCTGGTCTTGCTCTTCTCTCTCTGGAATCAGATCACTTGCGGGGGCAATGCTGAGGCCGAGGACTGCCAAACCTGTGGCTACAATTACAAAGAGCTACCGGTGAGAAGGACGGAGAGGGGCCCCAAACCCTGGGTCCTTCAAGCAGAGGAGGAGGTGGGTGGGTCAACACATCAGGTTTAAGGTGCTAAGAACACCCCTCCTCTTGAGGACAGGGGTAGGGATGTTTGAGAAAACCGAGGACCCCCAGAGAAAGGATTGTAAAGATCTCACACGCTTGAGAGTTAGAGACTTGGATGCTTGGTCCTTAGATGCCTGGTTCCTGAGGTCTTTCTGACCCATGACTTCCTTCCTCAGTGCTGGGAGACTCGGCTGGGGCAGGAGATGTACAAACTCCTGCTCTTTGATTTGCTGACGGGCCTGGCTGTCCTGCTGCTCATCCAGTTTCCTCGGAAGTGAGAGCCCCGCCCCTTTCCCCAGTCCCGCCGACCCCGCCCCCTTTGTTACCTAGTTACTTCCCTCTGACCCCGCCCCTACCTCTAGCGCTCAGGCCCCCGCCTCTGGCCCCACCCCCTCCAGGACTTTAAAAGCTCCACCCCTCCTCAGACTTGCTCACTTCTGATTGGTGGGGCGGGGGGTGGAGACGGCGCGACCCGGGCCTTCGAGTCTCTGACTCGGCCCGGCCCCGCCCTTCAGGCTGCTCGGTGGCCTCTGTCCCGGGGCGCTGGGACGCACGGTGGGAACCCAGGAGTTCCAGGTGCCCGACGAGGTGCTGGGGCTCATCTACGCGCAGACGGTGGTCTGGGTAGGGAGTTTTTTCTGCCCTTTACTACCTATGCTCAACACGGTCAAGTTCCTGCTACTTTTCTATGTCAAGAAGGTGAGGAGTGTGGTGGACTTCTGGGTACTGGGGAGGGGTTTGCGAGAGTCCCCAACCGCTACATCCTGAGAGAGGAGGAGTCTGGAGGACAGACTTCGGGATGTGGGAGAAGGGGGTCTAGGGCGTCTTAACTTCTCGGTCCGAGGGAAGAAGGGCCTGGACTCTCCTGGGTCTGATGGCAGCAAAAGTTTAGGGATTTCTGGTTCCTGACTGGGGGGCGAGGCGGGGGGGGGGCCGAGATCCAGGAGGCGGGGCAGGGACCCGGACTCCTGGACGGTGAAAAAGGACAGGCTAGGGCTCAGATTCTTGTGTCTCAGATTCCTCTTTTGTCTCAGATGTCCTCCTTCTCCCCCTAGTTCACCGTTTTCTCCACCTGCTCTCCGGCCTCCCGCACCTTTCGGGCCTCCACAGTGAACTTCTTTTTCCCCTTGGTCCTTCTCCTGGGTCTGACCATCTCCGCTGTTCCCGTGCTGTATAGCATCTTCTTGTAAGTTTGGGAGGCGCCTCCCTCCCTCCCTCCGCTGTCATCCAGGATTCTAAATCTTGGCCATCCTTGAGCACTGTCTCTGATTTCTTCAGGATCCCACCTTCGAAGCTGTGTGGTCCATTCCGAGGTCAGTCGTCCATCTGGGCCAAGATCCCTGAGTCTATTTCCAGGCTCCCTCGGATCACCCAGAACTTTCTCTTTTTCCTGGGGACCCAGGCTTTTGCTGTGCCTCTTCTGTTGATCTCCAGGTGAGAGGGCTGAGACTCTTAGGTCTGAGTTTGTGTGATCTGGGGTCCCTGCTGCCTGTTTCTAAGAGAGGAAGGGGCTGGGGACCCAAATTCCTGAGTTTAGGGAGGAGGGGATAGGGCCTGGACTCCCGGGTCTGAGGGAGGAGGGGGCCTGGGGGCTCAGATATCTGGTTTCTAAGGGGCCATACGTCGAAGATAGTCTAAGAGCGTTTGGGTGTGGCTTCCGTTTGTCTCCTATAGCATCCTGATGGTGTATACCTTGGTCTTGGCTAACTCATATGGACGTCTCATCTCTGAACTCAAACGTCAGATACAGACGGTGAGCCAGACTGGATTCCTAAGAATGGGTCCTGGATATGGAAAGAAACCGTGGGAAGAGGTTTGTCTCACTCCTACCTCTCTTAATCCTTTACCCAGGAGGCGCAGAATAAGGTCTTTCTGGCACAGCGCGCTGTGGCACTGAGCTCGGCCAACAGGGCTCTTTGACCTCCCCTAGCCTTGCTCAGGACGACGTCCCACTTGCTGACCCAGACCTGCCCCCAACACCCTTTATAAGCCTCTGGCACGTCATCTGTAAAATGTAAAAATTGGAGAAAACCCCACCCCCTTACAGCCTTGGGATTCGGGCATTTCCAGGACCCTGAAGCTCCGCCACCCTTACACTCCAGTTTACGTCTTTCTTTTATCAATAAAGGCAGCCCGGCTTGCAGAGCATTCTTTGTAAATTGCATCCTGAAGCGGGCGGGGTGGGAGGAGTTGGACACAAGCCAATCAAATGAATTGGCCTCGAGAAGACATGACGGGCGTGTCAGCCAATCAGTGGCCGCGTCCGGTACGATTCAGGGCGGGGACACGTGATTGGCTCAACCTTGGTAAGAGGTGGTCGCTAGACTACACCAATCCAAATTTGGGCATCTCAGCCAATTAGCTCTCGCTACGGACCTGGAGGGGCGTGGCAAACAGCCCAGGACCAATCCGTGGCTAAGGCAGGAACAACAGGGAAGGGAACTCTCTCGCCAATAGGAAGTGCTTGGAGGCGGGCCTGCCAGTCGGTGACCGGCTACGACGCCATGAATATCTTGCCCAAGAAGAGCTGGCACGTCCGGAACAAAGACAATGTTGCTCGCGTGCGGCGTGATGAGGCTCAAGCCCGGGAGGAGGAGAAAGAGCGTGAGAGGAGGGTGCTGCTCGCTCAGCAGGAGGTAAGACCCTAGCGCAGCCTGAGGAGACTGCGGGTCGAGCGCGCAGGCGCCTTGGGAGGGGCCGGAAGCGAGGTGGCGCGCAGGCGCGGTGTGTCGCGTGAAGAAGGAGGGGCTGGTCCATCTGTGCGTGTACCCATCTGTGCGGGGCCTGCCTAGGCCTCTCTCTGTCTTATCCTGGTTTCCCCCGCTCGTGTCTTTCGGGAGGCTGGAGAATGCCTAGCGCAGAGTAGCGGCTTGTGAAAAAATGAACCCCTGAGCAGTTCAAGGAAGCTCAGATTAGTTTGCCTGCACAACCTCCCTGTTGAGCGCCTACTGTATGCTCGCCCCGCGCAGAGTACTTAACCTGCAGTCTCTCTAAGCACCGTTGGTGCCTAGAGGGGCGCCGTCCTCATCATTAGGCAGAGAAGTGGGATGGCTTCAGAAGGGAAAGGACAATGGGACACAGCAGTTGCGCGGTGGGGCAGCTCTCTCCCTGCCCTTTCTGCCCCAGGGGCTTTCCATGTAACTCCTAACCTCCGGTTTGGACGTAGCTTTCTTCTTTAGTGAATCTGATCCTCAACGCCGGCTGCGAGGTGGTCTGGGCTTTTAAAATTCACTTCTAGCGCAGCGATTGTATGTCGTCATGAATGGAGCCCTGCCTGTCATCCGGATAGCCTGTTCGCATACGTTGGGCTGCTTATTTCCACTTGAGATTGGGAACCCTGCTGGCTGGCTGTTGGGGAAGGAGGCAGCTTACAAACTCAGGTGTCCCGCATTCCCCCACCCTCTCCGCAGGCTGGGACAGGTGCCTCTTCTGAACTCCTGCACTAAGGACTGTCATTTTCTGTGGTCCAGCGTCACAGGTGTGTGAATCACGTCTAGTTTCTGAATGTTGTGCCAGTGACTCTCTCTTCCCCAGGCCCGCACAGAATTCCTACGGAAGAAAGCCAGGCGTCAGAACTCGCTACCCGAACTGGAAGCCGGAGCCCTGACTCCTGGCCCTGTGGACCTATTCCGAGAGCTGCTGGAGGAAGGGAAAGGCGTGACCAGAGGCAACAAAGAGTACGAGGAAGAAAAGCGACAGGAGAAAGTAAGCTGGCCTCTCAGCTAATGAGTGAGCTAGGGGTGTCTGTGTCCCCCCCACTCCCCCCTGGGGACTACCAGGAGTATGGAGAGGGTGGGGATTAAGTGACCTGACATAGAGGACCGAGCAGAGTCCTGGAACCTAGCCCCCAGAAGTGCCGTTTATTGCCATCCAAGCTTGCAGGGCTTGGGAGCAGCTGCTAGTTGGAGACCCCTCTCCTGATGTCCAGGCCTGGTCGGGGTTTGGGAAGGGGACAGGAGCTTTTTCAGTGTAAACCAGATCCTGTCACTCCCCCACTGGGTGATTCCTACCAAGCTCTGAACTTGCTTCCTTCCTTTGTGCCTTGCTTGCTGCTTTGTATTCAAATTATATCCCCAAAGATGCCTGCCTCTGAACCCTACGGCAGCACCACCTGCACTACCCGGTCCTTCCTTTCTGTGCTTTTTGTTACTGAACTTGCCCTTGGGGCCAGGGCAGGAACCCCACCTGTGCTGGCCTTGTGTGTTCCTAGAACATGGCACAGCGGTCTTGTGACAGCCTTCCAGCACCCACTGGCTAAACTGCTTCTGCCTCGCCAGGAGCCTTGGGTGCCCTGGTGTCTACGTAGGGCTCCTTGCGGGGAGACATACTTGACATCCGCACCTCCCCATTTGCTGTCCCCTCAGGAGAGGCAGGAGAAAGCTCTGGGCATCCTGACATACCTGGGCCAGAGTGCAGCAGAAGCCCAGACTCAACCGCCTTGGTACCAGCTCCCCCCAGGGCGCGGGGTGCCCCCACCTGGCCCAGGTCCAGATGAAAAGATCAAGAAGCGCCTGGACCCCCTACGGGAGATGCAGAAGCATTTGAAGAAGAAGAGGCAGCACAGTGGTGATGGCGACGGCCACCGCAGAACGGGAAAGGAGCGGCTGGAGAAGCAGCAGCCGGAAGCGTAAGGAGAAGCTGGGAGGGCGGAGTGGGCGCTGGGTCTGGGTGGGCTGGGCAGAGAGGGGGCCCTGACGCCCTGTCCGGGGATCTGCAGAGTCACTGAACTTTCAGTCTTGAGTGTACAGTAGCTGGTGGGGAGACAATGCTGTGATAGACTGAGGGATGTGGCTTTGTTGTCAAGATTTTGTTTTATGCCAAATAGTAACAGAACCCCAAGCACATAAAGCCCTCTGGGGTCTTTGAGAGCAGTTTGAGAACCACCCTGTCTTTGAGGTTTGTGTCTCTAGGAGGACAGACCCCTCAGCAGAGCGCTGGTGTATGGTCTCCTGTCTTCTCCAGCAGGGGCAGCTGGTGCCCCTCTACTGTTAAAGATGGGGGGGCCCCCAGTGGGGAGGCTGGGATGTGCCTGCATGCAGGCAGGTCGACTGTAGGCACGGGGGTCCTCCTTCGGGGAGGGTGGGCTTCCAGGGACTGTAAGCTTTTTAACTGGACTTCTGTGCCCCCAGACGCCCATCCCTGGACCAGCTCCGAGCCGAACGTCTCCGGCGGGAAGCAACCGAGCGTGCTCGGGCAGAGGCCTTGGTGGCCCGAGTGCGGGGCACAGCCCCCCCAGAGGACCAGCCTGCGGAGGAGATGGACGAACGGCGGGGGCGGTACAACTCCCAGTACAACCCCCAGTGGGCCCGGCGCCCTGCCAGCAAGACCCAAGTGCTTACGGACTCCTGGGGGGATAGGAGAGGCCGCAGCTGCCAGCCGTCATATAAAACTATTTATTCATAAATATTTTCCAAAATGAAAATAGGTTTACCAAAAAATGTCCCTCACTGGGGAGGGGAGGAGGGGGCAGCCCTCGCCCCCGGGCCCCCAGGGTGGGGCTGCTTCCTGGGGGTGAGGGCTGCCCCATGGCCTGGGGCCTCCCCCTGTGTCCCAGGGCAGAGCCCTCACCTGGGCAGGGGGATTAGCATGCGGGGGGGAGGGGAGGGTTGAGGGGGGCCGGTGTCACTGGAGGTCCCGGTCCTCCAGGTAGCGGTACTCAAAGGTGAAGCCTTCCTTCTTCCGCTGGCCCCACTTCTCGTAGTCAAAGTAGATGTAGGTGCCCTGGCCGGGGGAGAAGGTGGTCAGTGAGCGGACGGGGAGGTGGCCGGGGACCTGGGCTGGACCGACAGACCTGGGGAACAGATCTCAGGGCCACGGAGGTACTAGGCACAGGGGGCCCATGGCCCTGCATGCGAGAGCTGTCTCCCTCCACCTTCACCCGCCTTTTGTCAGGCAGGAAAGGTCGTCCTGCCCACTTTAGAGGAAACGGAGGCAGGGAGACACTCTACGCCCGAGGGCGCGTCTGCAAGGTGAGCTAGGAATTGTCACGACGGCCGCGGCTTGAGCACTGAGCTGGCGCTCTTTGCTCCGGGTCTGTCCTAGCCTCTAGTCTTCTTGGCAAACCCTGTGGCTGTTTCCCCGTCCTAGAGAATGGAACAGGCTGAGTCCACATCCAGGCACGCCGTCGGGACAGACGTTTTATTGGTGACAGTGCTGGGGCGGGTATTTCTGAAGGATCGATGCCTTGAAAGGTACTTGGAGGATTACTTGGGGCCCAACCAGGATGGGACAGTAAGTCTGGTCAGTGTCAGAGACACGAGGGGCAGGGGGCTGGTTCTGAATGAAGGTCTGAAATGCTCAAAGAACCTGAAAAAACCGAGGGGGGGGTACCGAGTTCTGAGGACAAGGACCCTGTCAGTACTTGGCATCAGGCAAAGATTTGGAAGAAAGCACTGGAACATGGCCTTTAAAAATTACTTGAAACAAAGTACACCCACGATACTTACTATGGAGGAGGCACCATTAGGTACTTACAGGTCATTAACTCATTTAATCCTTGTAACAACTGTGAAATGTGGGTGTGTGACACCGTTTTTACACGAACGGAAATGGAGTCAGGTTCAAATGGCTTGCCCAAGGTCCCCCAGCTGGAGCTGGGCTTGAACCGGGAGTCTGGCCCTGGGGTGTTGTGCAAGTGGGAGGTTCCAGTCATCAGAACAGGGAAGGTCATTAAAGAGAACGGCTTCCCCATCCATGTTTGCGGGTGCACCCCCATTCTGCGGGGTGGGGGGGGAGTACAGGAGGGAAGGAGACTGACCACTGAGGGCCCTGTGTGAAGCAGCCCATGCTCCGAGGTGGGAGAAGCCACACGCTCCCCCATGCCTGAGCAAGTGCCCAGCGGAGGCACGGGCCTAGTGGCTGGGAAAGGCTCCTCGGCAGGTGGACGAATCGGCCAGGGCGCCATGGGATAGCGAGATGGCCGTGTGCAGAATGAAGAGACAAGTGGCCCCGGGGGAGCTGAGGGCCTGGGGGACCGAGCTGGCTACAGGTGGGCGGGTGGGAGGGGTGCCGGCCCGCGGGCAGGGCACGGCACGGGGAGGGGCCCTCACCTGCTCAAACTCATCGGTGATGGTCTTGGGCTCCTCGTGCCTCTGGAACCACATCATGTACTTGGTGTGGAATCGCCACGACTGCTTCTTCAGGGCCTTGGCTGCCAGGTACTGGGCCTTCGTGCCCTGGGGGAGGAAGGGGCAGCCGGGGATCAGGGGGCTCCCAAACCGGTGGGGGGTGAGGGGCACGGGGCATCGGGGCTGACCCCGGGCCCCGCCGAAGACCGAGGTTGGGCTGGATGGTGCGGACAGGGATGGGCTGGGGCACGGAACATACCAATGCTGGTCAGGAGGAGGAAATGGCTTTCAGAGAGGCTTTGAGAAGGAAGAGAAACTAATGCGTGAGGAGCTGAGAGGAGACGGTCTGGACAGTTCTCCCAGGTGGGGTGCAGGTGGGGTTATAGTGACTCCCTGGGGTCATGCAAAGTGGCCTCCAGGGAACAGTGTGAGGCGGGGAGACTGAACTGGCACCCCCCCAGCAGTGGGCCAGCCTAGCCCCCCACCCCCAATGTCAACATGTCTGTGAAGTGGGGGCAGGGACAGGTTTGCCTCGGGGAAGGACAGGACTGGGGGACGGGGAGGGGGTGCGGTCCCAGGGGCCGCAGAGGGGCACCCACCTCACCCCTCCAGCCCGAGGGGGGACGGCGGCGGTGGCGGCGAAGCCGGGGGGCCCGAGGCTGCCCCGGGGGCCCTGCTGTACCTCCAGATAGTAGAAGATGAAGAAGAGCGTCTCGGTGGACAGGCGCTGGTAGAACTCCACGGTGTCCGAATGGGGGGGTGGCATCTGGTGGTGGTAGGGGGGCGTCGGGCAGGGGTTCCGGGGCAGGTACTGCCTGTGGAGGAGCAAGAGGACTGGCTCCAGGGCCGGGCGAGCCCTGCCATCTCAAAGGCAGGTACAAACCCAGCCCCCCACCTCACAGGGGAGGGGGAGCTTCTTGGGTACCTGGTCGCCCCAACTGTGAACAACTCCGATCTCCCTCTGTGGGCGGCCCCAAGTCGGGTGCCCAGCAGTTGGAGGACCAGGAGCAAGCTTTACTCAATGGGTCAGGACCGGGGAACCTGATTCCCACCATGGGTGCCGCCCTCACACTTGGGTGCTGGGTGCCAGCCCCTCACCGGATGCGCTCGGAGTCTGAGGGGTGGGGCATGTGATGCCAGGCGGCCTCTTCCATGGCCTGCTGGTACAGCTGCTCCTTGGTGAGGGGCACAGGCCCCAGTGGACACACCCCCAGTGACAGTGGGATGTTCACTTCCGACAGCTGGAGGGGGGGCTGGGCTGAGGCTGGAGGAGCGGAGGTGCTGCTCAAGATGATGTCTGTGGGGAGGGCAGGATCGGGCCCTGGGGTGAGGCCGGTGTGGGGCCTGCCCTTCCCCGCCGGGCTGCCCCTACCTTGCCCAGACCCTCACCTCGCTCGGTCAGGTGCAGCGTTGGCACGGGGTCCTCAATGCCGGAGCTGATGGCTGCCCGCTCTGCCATGGACTTGAGAGAGCTCAGAGGCTCCGGAGCCTAGGGAGAGAGACAGCTGGTACCCACACTGGCCGACTCTGTAGGAGGCTCGCTGAGCAACGGCCACGAGCAGCAAGAGCGTCCCTCGCAGCCCCTAGCACTGGGGGAGAGAGACTGGACCCGGGGGCATCCACCAGAGGAGGTGCCCGGTGAGTGTGGCCTCTGCCGTGCAGGACCGCGTGGAGGTGGAGCTCCGTCTCCGCGGTGCATGGGGACACACGGCAGCATGCAGTTCTCCATGCGTGCCCACTCCAGTGTGGTGCTGCTGAGGGGGCGGGAGTCTGCGCCCACCCACCCACCTCCGGCCAGCACTGGACTGGGGCAGGCGGTCTACCGCCTCTGGAAACCTCGCTCCTCGCTGGGAAACAGACTGGCCCAATGCCACGCCTGGAGCAGGTTCTGAGCCGCAGTCCACCTGCCCCTCGCCACAGCCTTGTCACCAGGCCTATGGTGCTGGCCCTGAATGTCCCTGTCCTCTCCCACACCCCCCTCCCTCCGTTCTATTCTGTGGCCCCCGAGGGACCTTCCCAGCCACATCCTTTTTTGTCCTTCTCTAATCTGAACCCACTATGTTTCTTTAATGCCATGGACCCCTTTGACACCCTCAAAGCTACTGATCCCTTTTCTGCAGAAAGATCCTCACGCCATGAATTTTCTGTCCAGAGTACCTCTAAAATCTGACTGCTTGCTCTGGGCCACAAGCTGTTCCAAGAGCTTTTCTGAGCCCTCTTGTATTTAGGGGTTTCTCTAGATGAAGGTGCACAAGGCAGGACGGCCTTGGACCTGGGCTCTTATTCCGTGGAACTAAAGTCAACTCTCCACCCTGTTCCCATTTCAGCCCCTGGCACTCAGGATCCCATTGTCCTCCCCAGAGACACCCCGCCAGTCCAGCCTTGCAGCCAGCCTGCACCATCTCCTGCAAAGTGGACCCCCTTTCCCCCTGTTTGCAGAGCCTCTGCTCGGACATCGGCGCCTCCTGGAACTCTGTCACAGGAGAACCTCTCCTTCCTCCATTAGCCTTTCCCATTCCGGCTCCCCGCTTAGAGATCCGTTCCCAGAGGCCTTGCTGGGCCATCTCTCAAGTCAAGTCCGAGGCACCGAGGTGGATCCACAGCACCCTCTGCCCCGACCCCCTTGGAGTCACACTTGGCTTCCAGCACAGAAGCTGTGGCCCGGGTGCACGCGCCCAGCAGGAAGCATGGCCCAGAGTGGACGTCAGTAAAGGAGGGCAGTGAGCTGGACGGTGGGGAGTGTGAAGGAGTGCGAACTAGGGATAGAAACGATGGGGGACCCAGAGAGCACAAGATCAAATACAACCAGGGGCAGAAGAGAGAGTTCAGAGGCCCAGAGGGCAGGATCTTGAAGGAGCCCAGAGAGAAGCAGCCAGAGTCACACACAGGTGGGGGGGGGGGGGGGGCGGAGGGCAGGGAGAGCTGCAGGGAACACTGGCAGGGCCAGGACCCAGAAGCTTGGGGCCCACCTTGATCTCCGGGGCGGTGCTGAACTGGGGGGGTCCGTTGAGCAGGGCACCAGCTGCCTTGGCCTCGCTGAAGCTGGGTGTCGGGGAACTGGGGGGATTCACAGGAAGTGGCACCAGGAGGCTGGGACCCCCTGTGTTGTTCCCTGAGCCTGGGGCCACACCCCCAGCCCCTGTGGGGGCTGCCGCACTGGGTTCCTTCCTGGAAAGGAGAGAAGGGGAGAGGGCTGAGATGGGACCCGAGGGCCGGGTGATAAGGGTAGGGTGTCAAAAAAAGAAGAAAGCCCAGAAGCTGGGACCCACAAGGGGGTCCAGTCCTCGGGGTCAGTTCCCCTCAGGAGGGAAGAGCCACAGAGCTGGGAGCCTGGATTCTCGGGGGTCCCAACACAGGCTGCGTGGCTGAGGGTTCAGCAGCGAACACTCAGGCCTGTGCAGTGGTCCGTGGAAGGGCGGGGAAGGAAGGGAGTGTTCCACCCACGGAACAGAATGGCCCCCCTCAGGGCCACCTGCCTAGAGCCTGGCGTTCAAGCAGACCCAGGGAGTAGGTCAGAATCTTTCTTGGGGCAATCTTCTGAGAAACAGAGACTCACAGGAAAGGTTTGGACTGAGACCTGGAGAGGCAGCCTCCTTAGGAGAGTCAGGAGGGCCTGGGGCGGGGCCCAAAAAGGGGACATGTGGGGACTCCAGGAACAATCCCAAATGCCAAAGAGTGCCTCAGAACGCTGTATAGGGCAATGCCAAGGAACTGATGCTGGAGAGAAGTGGGGATAGGCACCCACGCAGGTGGGAGAGGTCCCAGTGGGCCAAGGCAGGGAGGGAAGCTAGACACTCACGTGGTGCTGGGAGGGGGGTTGTGGGAGCCAGACGGGGGGCCCAGGGCCTGGCTGCTGGCACTGTTGCCCCCACTGCTGCCGAGAGCCACCTCTGCCGCGCTGTCTGCGACCACGGAGCTGTAACCTGGGGGAAGGAAGGAGGAGTGAAAACGGGCCACCCTAGGACCCTCTCCCCGCCCCCGCACCCCCCTGCTTACTGGTGGCACCATTCTGCTTGCCGGCGCCTGCCCCTCCGCCGCTGCTGCTGCTGCCTCCGCCGCCCCCTCCCCCACCAGGCTGGACGCTGGGGGGCCGCGGCTGGGTGCTGCTGGACCCGCTGGGGGCAGGCGGGGCCACAGCCTGCGCATAGGGGGCAGGGGTGCCTGCATTGTGGCTGGGAGCTGGGCTGGCCTTGGGGCCCAGGGCACTTGAGGGCGCTGCTGGCGTGGAGGCCCCGTTGTTCCCAGGGGCGGTGCTCAGGGCAGAGGCAGCGGGTGGGGGGCCAGACGGGTAGCTGGGCGGCACAGCTGGGGACTGAGGGTGCTGGCTGCTGTGGACGGGCTTGGAGCCGTTTTTGGCTGGAGACTGTAGGTGGGGAAGAAGAGGGTCAGGACCCACCGGGGCCAGCAGGTCCACCCAGCCTCCTGCACACAGCCCTCCCCCAAGCTGGGCTCCATGGTCCTCGCTGGGCCTCGCTGCCCCCTCGCTGTCCACTCCCAGGACCTGCCCCTCTAGGCTGCAATCACTACCTCCGCACCGAGAACACCTGCACTAGCCCACACCAGCATCCCACACCCTGGGCGGACGCCTCAGCTCTGCCACGGCCTGCACGGCAGGGAGACAAACCCAGCAACGAGGTCTGATGACAGGGGAGAAACTAATGAATGCCGTGGGTATGAGACCAGCTGGACCCAACTACTAATCCAAGAAAGAAGAGAACAGTCTAGAACCAGACAGTAATCCTAACTGTCGCCCAAAGGGTCACGAAAGCAACTCGAGGGGTCACTGTTGACTCCCACCCCAGAATAGGAGAGGAATGAAGTGTCCCAGCACACACCCCGAGGCCAAGCTCTTACCAGGCAAGTGCTACTGGCCCATCTGTGGTGCCATCCTCAGGTGGGCAACCGCCCCTGGCACCTCGCATGCCTCACGCCACGGGGTCTTGAGACCAACTCCCTCCTGGCCCCCCGATGCCCACCGGGTCCCACACCAGCTTCACTGGTGCCTGGTCACAGGCTCCTGCCTGACTGCCTCCGCCCCAGAGGAGATGCTCCCGTCCCATCCTGAGTGGGGACGGACTGGTGGAGGACGGAAATCCCATCACGAGCACAGCCCAGGCTCAGGACAAGGCTCATGGAAACCTGTTTGATTTCAGACCTTTTGCTTTTCCAGCCTGTCTGCTCCACAAAGTGAGGGCCCCTCAGCCTGACCCAGCTGGGCCACCTCCAGACACCTGCAAACTTTTGGTGTTGACTCCCGGGTCGCCTGCCCTTCCCACACCGGGCAAAGTGAAGCCTTCCTCTACTGTCCAGGACCAGCACCCATTCACGCTGGCTCTGCCCAGGGCCACACCACCTTCTAACTGCCCCCCATCCCAGACTCCAGCACTCCCATCACACTCAGGCCTCAGTGAGCCTGGGAACCAACAACAGAGTCACACCCACCTGGCTGACTTCACTGTCCGTGGAGCGCCCCCTCTTCTTGTCATCCTCAGAGTTTTCCTGAGAGCGGGAGGCACGTTGGAAACCTGTGTCACCTCTAGGGGCCCGAAAGACCGACCCCGGGCCCTTCCAGCACCTATGCCCTTAACCTCACTGGGGAACCCAGGGTCCTGGTCTCCCGGGAGCCTCTTCCAGACCCAGGAGCCCCTTTCCATAGGGAATCCAGCCCCAGATCCCTGCCTAAGCTGCCCCGCTGCCAGACCTCCACTGCTCACCTGGGCCCCCACTGGCACTCGACGGCCCTGGGGCCCAGACCCAGGACACCTGGACCCCACCTCCTCAGCGCCCCCCCACACGCCGTGTCCCCACATCCTCACCGTGGTGCAGTTGGCCGGACTGGGTGGGATGGGCGAGCTGGAGGTGGTGGAGGTGGGGGTGCTGCTGGACTGGTTGAAGATCTCATCCTCCATGTGACTGTGGCTGGGGGGGGAGGTGGCGACCAGCGCCTGTGCTGTGGGGGCAGGGAGGGGTGTGTTGAAGGCTGGGACAGCCCCGACCCGGCCCTCACCGCCCTGTGCCCGTGGGCCAGCCCTGGGCCTCACGAATGTCCTCGAGGTCCAGGTCGTCATAGAGAAACTCGTTCTCCTCGAAGTCGGGGTCCTGGGACGAGTCGACATAGTACTCGACGTCGTCCTTGATCTTGCGGATGGCGTCCACGAGGATGGAGTCGTTGTCCAGCATGCGCAGGATGGTCTCCAGCATGCGCACGTGGTAGCGGTGTTTCTCGATGTGCCGCTTCAGGCCCTCGATCCGGTCCTGCTTCTGCTGGCGAGCCCAGGGCCAGGCTCAGGGGCTGCACGGCTCCTGCCCGGGCCCCTCCTGCCCCCACAGAACCTGTCCTCAGTCCCCGACCCCCGGAGAGACACAGAGGCTCCACTCCAGCCCCTCCTGATACAGGCAGGGTGGAGTCTTCCCCCCCCTGAGGTAGGAGAGGCACAGGCACCCCCCAGCTCCCGCCCGGACATCCCTGGAAACCTCTAGAAGACCAGTCAGTCCTGTGCCTCCCCTACAGTGCGGCCCTGCAACCCAGATCTCTCAACTGCAGCACACCCCACCCCCCATCTGGCCCTAAGGGTAATAACGATGACGCCTGCTTACAGGGAGCTTGCCGTCTGCGACTGCAATCACCTCTGCGATGGTCTCTGCCGTCCCCACACCTGCCCACCCTGTCCATAGACCCAAGGGAACCCAGATGCAGCAGCTCAGCTCCTCCCCAAGCCTCTGGTCTCTACCCCCAACACCTCACAAGGACTGATCATGTCTCCCCTCCAAGCTCCAGCTTCCCAAACCCCTCAGAGTCTCAGACGCCCAAATCTAGTGCATCTCCCGCTGCCCCCCACCCCCAGACCCAGCTCCCTGTTCCCTGTATTTCGTGTGCCAACAACCTCACATGGTTTGCATCCCCCTGAACCCACACCCTACAATCCTGAAGTTTGTGAATCTGGGCCTTAGATCTGACTTTGTCTCTGACTGCTCTCCTTGGGCCAAAGGAACAGTTCCTGTGTCCCACCTTGCCTCCACCTACCGCCTCAGGGCCTGGGCCTTCTCGGCCCTCTGCACCCTGCGTGTCCATCTGCTCTCTTGCCTAGTCTGTGACCACAGAACCCAGTGAGTGTTCCCTCAAACCACTCCTCCTTTTCACGGCCCTACTGTTTGTTGAGGCGGAACCCCTGAGGCTGTCTCGCCTCCATGTACCATCCCCAGTAGCCACTCCCCAACTTGCCAGCGCATCTGCCCTCTGGGCACAGGGTCCCCCCACTCACATCCTTGTCACCCTTCTTTTTGCGTGTTTGCACTGACAGGGACTCCACTTCACTCTCAAACTGGTCCACCTGCATATTAAGGGTGTCGATGGTATTCTGGGTGGGGGAGGGAACAGAAAGGTAGGTGGTCAGCCAGAGTCCCCAAGGATGTCCAAGGATGTCCAAGGATGTCCAAGGATGTCCATGGAGCTGCAGTCACCACTTCTCTACCCTGACTCACCGTGAGCCACTGGCCAACCTCCTCCTTCTCCTTCTGGGCGGGGTCCACCTTCTGGGCCAGGCCCAGGCCCTCCTTGCTGTAGGCTTTGGTCTTGGTCTCTCGCTCCACAACTTTGAACCGTTCCATTTGCTGTGGACAGTGCGGTTGGCAGGGGTTCCCAGAAACCCTCCTCTTCCCAGGACCCCGAGCAACCCAGGGATCCAGCCACCGCCCCGCCTCAGGTACCCGGCTTCGGGTTCCTACCGTCTCGATGAGCTTGCGGTTGTCTATGAGCTGCCTCTTGTCCTTGATCTCGTTGGAAGCTACCCATGTCTTGATCTGGTCCCTCAGCCGCTGCGAGTGGGAAAAATCAAGACAGTTACGCTGCCTCAGGGCATGGGCACTGAACCTGCCCGCCACCCTCCCTGTTCCCTCTGCCCTCGGGATGCAGAAATCCAGGCTCCCAGTCCCCTCACTTGAAGCTTCTTAATCTCCTTCTTTAGGTCAGCCTCATACTTTTCTTTCTGGTTCGCGTTGGCTGCATTGTGGAGCTGAGGGATGAAGAGAACCCAGGTGTCAGTGTGGGACTGGTGCCCTCATGCCTCCAGTCTCTGAGGGCTGGGGACTCTGGGGCCACCCCCTGACCCATCTCATAGCTGTTTCATCTGTCCTCAGCACCTAGACCCACAGTCCCTCCCCCTGGCCTACACCCGGAGATCTGGAACCTCTTCCTGTGCCATCCTCCCTGGAGACCCAGATTTGTACCTTCTGCCAAATATCTTCGAACTGCTCCACGCCCTCGGACACCTTCTTGAGGCAGCGGTCAATCTCACCTGGCCGGGGAGGAAGGAAAGCTGCTAGCGTCCTGCCCAGGCAGCAGGCCTCCAAGCAGGCGCCCGGAGCACAGCGAGCAGGCGGCCACGCAGCCAGTGGGCAGTCACCCCAGTACCTTGGAGTTTGCGCTTGTCCGCCATCTTCCCTGCCCTACAGACGCACTCTCTTCATACTCTCCTGGAGACGGACGCTGCTGAGAGAGACGGAAGGAACACAGGTTTATTCCCTGGACGGTCCAACACAGACATGAACAAGGCCGAGAACAGTCAGGCACGGGGGACGGTAAAGGGAAGACGCATTTACGGTATGACGACCGAGACCAGGCCAAGTTCCGCTTATGCAGCCTTGAGACAAGCCCAGCACGGGGGTCTAAACTCTGGAAGAAACATTCCACGAGAACACTCTGCAAGTTTGTGGAAACAAGGAAGCAGATACACTTTTTGTGTAACTCTCACCCAGGAAGCGGAAAACTCCTGGAGCAGGGAACACCTTCCCCAGACGACACTGCAAAGGACGGTTTAGAGCAGGAAAAAGTCAAGCAGCATGCCGCTGAGTGCTGGGGACGAAAGCACTGTGCCTGGAGGCCACACTCCCACAGCGGGCAGGGCACACGGGTGACTAGAGTTCTGACTCCAGAGAGGCTACCCCTCAGACAGGTTAGAAGACAGAATCTGCAGGAAGAAGGGCCTGATGCCATCTGCATATGAACTGTAAGGGATGGAGGGGAAGCAGGGGGGGTGGAGGGGGAATGCCTGCAATTAGGAAAAGCTACCCCCCCCCCCACGTGACAGGGCTGGGTCCCAAGGAGAAGACGGGCTTATACCAAGTTCACTCCAGAAAAGGAGACAATGCTCCTGACCCAACGACGCCAATGCCAAGACTTGGTCGTATAGGGGCAGAAGGCCCCGAGAGGGCTGGGAGAGGGTGAGGGGCCTCCGCTGTGGGGCAGCAATCTGCACACGCCAAGTACCTATCAGATGCGCTGGTAACGTAGACGCAGGGAAACACAAACCGCCAGGACGTGTGCCCAGTACCGAGAGAGAGGGGTATCTTCACCCTCAAAGTACACAGCACAAAGACGACAGAGCTCGAAGAGGAGTCACCAGGAGCTCTGGCCCAGGGGGAAGCCACAGCTGAAGGCTCAACACCAAGACTGACGGAGATCCAGGGGCTCCCCTGCGTTCCCCAAGGTTACCCCCTAGAAAGGGGGCCTGACCAAAAACCATGGCTCCGAGATGGAGGGGGTTCCCACTCCACAAGCCCAGGGTAGGGCGCCCCAGAGCAGCCCAGACCAAACCCAGGACTGAGCCTCAAACGGGTAGGCCCTACCAGGCGGGTCCCCGCCCACCGCGACGGACTCTCAGAAACAGTCCCAGCCAACCGCACTCCTGCAGTGTATCTGTGCTGCCCGTGCCGCCGTGCCGCTGAACACGGAGAACGTGGCTCACCCACCAGCAAGTGGACTCTTTCATCTGTATTTCAACTGTTTCAATCCCACACAGCTGGTAGCTCCCGGTGGGACGGTGTACCAGAGAGCACGCTCTAGAACCAGAGGCCCTGAGCTGGTACCAGCACCCTCCGCAGGGGCCCAGTGGGGACCCCAGTGGCTGTGACACCTCAGACCCGAGGGAGCATCAATCTCCTCGAAGGGCCAACCAAGAGAAGAGCAAGACCCTGGGCCCAGGCCCAGCTGCCACACCGAGGGGGCCCAGTCCCCACACAGGGAAATCCCAGCTCCAGGAGGGCAAGGCAGCCAGAAAAGGGACTCAGAGCCTTCGATCTGGAGCTCAGGACAGAGCCAGGACTCCCACCACAGAAAGGGAGTCCCGCCCGGGATCAGGGACAGGACGGAACACAGGAGTTTGCACCCCTGCTTCCAGCCCAGAGGGAGGCGACGCCTCCTTTCTATCCCTAGACGAGGAACTCCACACCGAGGGGTGGGGACACCTGGCTCAGCGGGGAGGTGATACCCCTAAAAAGGGAACAGACTGTGGCAGCAAAAAGTCCTGCAGGAGTCGGAAGCAAGGTGCCAGCGGGACCAGAGTCTCAGACCCTCAAGTGGGGAAGAGCCGAGGCCCAGAGAAGACACCACCAGATCTAGGGGAGGCACCACAGGCCAAGGGTACCTGCACCCCCTAGACAGGGCGGGTACTACGGGACGCAGGAGCCCCTCCCTCTAAAGAGAGACCCCACATCAAGACACCTTCCACCCCCTCCCACCCCCCCCCCCCCCCACCCCCCCCCCCGCAAAGGACCAGAGAGAAAGAAAGCTGGAGCCTGAGCCCTGAAGTGGAGGTACCACCCCAGAGAAGCTCCATTCTTAAAGCGCTGGGAGCCCCACCGCTCTCGGGGGGACCCAGCAAGATCCTGCAGGGAAAGGCCTGATCTCCAGCCCAGACAGGGAGCAGCTCAGGCACCCAAGAGCCTGCAGGCTCACGTTAAGGGGTCTCCAACAGGACTGGGGAACCTGGGAGCCGGCCCAGGAGGCTCCACCAAAACCAGTCTCCACCCGGGAGAGGATCCCCTCCAGGGCCGGGGCGCCAGACTACCAGAAGCCAGCAGCCACGCAAATGAGGGACGTAACTCCTAAAGGAGAGCCCCCAGACTTGACCCCAGGGAAGAGGACCGCAGTCACACACAGGCCTGGCAGGGGCCGCACAGGAGGGGGGAAGGCGCAGTCCTGGAAGCCGACACCCGGTGGTCCCTAATCCGGGGGGCTGTCGTGTGCCCCCACGCAGAGGCCTCGCGCTGGGGCCAGGAGCTTGGCGCCTGGCGCTGGCGGCGATGCCAGCCGATCCTTCCCCCGGGGGCTGCTGACGCTGGAGGACGGACGTGTTAGGTCCCGGGGTGGAGGTACGTCTCTGCCCACTGGGAGGCCCAATACCAAGGACGGGGGCCTGGGAACCCCACTTTGGAAGGCGGACCCGCACCACGCAGAACCGCGTCTCAGCCGAGAACAGAAGCCCTGGTCCCACACGGCGAGACCCCACAAGCGCACCGACACCGGAGGGGCCGGAACCGTCCCTGGGGAACGTGCGAGGCGGAAGTGCTGAGAAAGTTTCCTGCCCCGGGAGCCCCGGGAGGACGGAGCGCAGCCCCGGCCGGCACAGCCCACGTGTCACAGCACAGGAACCTCTCGGCTAGGAAGTGGGAGCGGGGAGGGCGCGCCCCGGAGCCCCGATCGTCAGCGCCGGCAGGCTCACACACTCGCGGCCGGGGGACGCAGCACAAGCCCCGAGGGGGGCGGGACCCCGGCCTTCTGGAAGAACGGATGTGAACGGGGAACAGGAACCTCAGACACAGCAGCAGCAGCAAAGGGTCACGCTGGGGGCAGTCCCCAAGCAGCGGGGGTGTCAATGCTGGGGGAAGGGGCAACCCTGCTCGGAGAGGCTGGCACAGTTTAGAATCAGGGGTGCTTGCACTGCCCGCGGCAGGACACCGTCTGCAGCCCAGCGAAGGCAGGGGCTTTGGAAGGTGTCACCAGGACGTGGGGAGGCTAAGTGGGAGTGACACCACAGGCCAGGGGCTCGGGGCCACAGCCCCAACGGTGGACGCGCAGCCCACTCCGAGCAGGTACCGCTCAGGATAGCCCTGACCCCCCTCGGCTTCTCGCCGCAGGGGAAACTTCGGGGCCGCGCAGGGGGCCGGGCCCCGGAACGGAGCCCCCCGCCCCGCCCGCGGGCCTGCCTCGGAGGGGTCCGACCCCCACGTGAGGGCGGCCGCCTCGCCCAGGAGGGGCTGCGGCCAAGGGGGGCGGGCACCCGCGACCTGGGCGCGCCCGTCCCTGCGGCGAGGGGCCGAGGGCGACGCGGAGGGGGCGGCCCCGCGCACCCGCACCCCCGCCGAGGAGCCCGGCGCCGCCGCGGGGCGCGGAGGGGGCACGGGCGCCGACGGGCGCCGGGGCCGCCCCTGCCGGGAGCCCGCGCCGGAGCCGGGGGGCCGTGAGGGGGCGGCCATGTCGCGACAGGCGGCGGTATCGCCGGGGCAGGAGGCGGCGGGGAGGGCGGCGGTGGCGCCGGGGGAGGAAAGGAAGGGGTCCGGCCCAGTCGAGCCTGACGCTCTCACCACAGGAGCTGGCGCCGCCGCTGAGGAGCGTATCGCGACAGGCGGGGGAGGCGAGCGCCCGCCGCCTTTTTCTCGCGCCCCGGGCCCGGGCGCTATCGCGATAGCGGCGCGAAGCGGAAGTGGGGTGGGGGGAAGTGGGCCCGGGGTTGTTCTGACGACGGGGTCGGGGCTCAAGGGAGGCCGCGGCGTCTGCCGATGGCTCCGCGGAAGCTGACCGGGCCGGTCCAAGATGGCGGCGGCGGAGGAGGCCTCCCTCCTCTCTTCTCGTCTCTGGCGCCGACCCGCCTCCGAGTCCCGAATGGAGGCCTATGATTGCTCCTGCGGCACGTCGCTCTTCCCCCTCGGACGTGTCCTATTGGCCCTTGGCAGGGATGCAGCCGGCCCCCTCTCGCCAATTGGGCAATCGCTCCAAGGCGCGGCGTTCGATTGGCCTCCCGCGCAGACTGCTAGGATTGGCTCTGGTTTTCTTCCCCGCTCCTCCTCCTCCCCGCCTCAGGGCACAACACGCCAGCGCGAGGGCCCGTGCGTCAATCAAGAGGTAATTGGCATGCTGATTGGATACACCCGCCCCCCTCTCCTAAACCAATTGGCCGGGGGGAGGAGCTAAGCTGATCAGGGGCGGGAAGTCGTCCGTCAAGTTTAGAGCCATTTTTAATTGGTTATGAGGGGATATTCTGCCCCTAAGCCATTGGTTAGTTCTGGAAGTGGGTGGGAAAAGCGGAGGAAGGCATGGAGCGTGGGCGTTAAAGGCCGAGCACCTAATGAGAGGCAGACAGGTACCTTCAAAGCGGGGGCTGAGCTGGAGTCGCCTGCCACTCAAAGCAGCCACCGGGGAGGAGCTGGGCTAGAGGGTCCACCCCTTTCCCCTCTTCGGCCCAGGCCGTTGCCATTCGCCCCAACGCGTCCTGCAGCGCCGCGACGGGTTTGGTACCCGCCCCCGAAGCGTGTGAAATGGGGCGTAGCAGGCAGGCTCGGTTCCTGGGCGCATCCTTCCGCAGCCCTTGTGCCCCAGGTGCGTCGTCTTCCTGCAAGTGCCTCTTTGGCATTATCTCTTGAGTCTCTGCATGGTGGACGGAGGGAAGGAAGCAGTGGCCAGTGCCCCAAGTCACTGGTACCTCGCATACCCTTGGCGGGGGCATGGCGTTTCTATCCTGCCTCGGCCAGGTTGTGCGGTTACTGTGGGGCACTGTCCTCTGTAGCCCGCTTCCTCGGTGTTGTGGAGACGCTGCAGAAGAACAGAGGGGTCTACCCTGTCCCCTCCTGCTCTCTGCTTTGCGCTCCAGTGGGGAAGACTTGCCGATCTGCCGTGCAGGATTCGCTTTTGCACTTCTACCATCGTTTCCGTAATAACTCCAGTCTGCCCTTCCGGAGTTTGCATCCCCAGGAAGCACAGTGACTGCTGAATGAATAGGTGAATGAATGCGAGGGATGACTGTAGTTGACTACTTGGTAGGCATTGGTGCCCGAACCACCCACCAGGCATTTGCCACCGGCCACACAGTGAATATATAAAAAAAAGTACGGTAAACCGAAGGAAGTTGCAATTGAGAGCGGCACCTAAATCATCTGGCGAGGGACGGGAAATGACTAAACATGCAGTGTTCTTGGGCCACAGGGACCTGAGGAGCGAGGCCTAGAGGTCTGCACTTTTACACACTTCCCTGGGTTGATTCTCATGCTTACTGGGGTTCGAGAGTCATTCCTCAAGAGCCTTGCTCTTCCAAGTGTGGTCCCTGGATGGAGCAGGGCCACTCAGAGGTCTTGGGAACCATTTTAAGATTTGCTAAAAAGCAGATTCTGAATCAGAAGGTCCCAGATTCTGCTTTTTTTGACAAGTTTCCAGGTGATGCTGATGGTCCACACTTGGCACTTTTGAAGAGCAAGGATTCAGACCAGTGGCCCTCCAACTCGGCCGCACGTTAGAATCACCTAGGTGGCTTGGAAAAAAAAAAACACAAAAAAAATCCAGATGCTCGGGGCTCACCCTAGATCAATGAAATCTGAATTTTTGAGGGCATGGACCAGATAATAAGTTTTAAATCTGCTTAGATGATTCCAACGTGCAGCTAATCTGATGAGAATTTTCTGGAGCAGTGGGTTCTCAAACTAGGTACCTGGACCAGCAGCATAAACATCACCCGGGAACTTACTAGAAATGCACATTTTTGAGCTCCTCCATAGACCGACTGAATCAGAAACTCTGGGCCCTGAAACCCTGGTTTTAACGAGCCACCCAGGTAATTCTGAAGCATGTCCAGCTCTGAGCGTCTCTAAGACTATGCAGGACTGTGCACCAGGTGACTCTGATCCTTTCTGACCCTGGCCACGGAGGTGGAGGTTCTGAACAGTGATGGGCAGAGTGCCCTTCCTGGGCAGACCCATCAGCAGAGATCAGCAGAGGCTGTCACTTTTAAACAGTGCTCATTGAAAGACTCTGAGATAAACTTGGGGAAACAGTTAAGTGACCTGGATAATTTGGCCACTAGAAGGTACCTCCCAGGTGGTGTAGCCTGACGTGAGAGAGGAGATTCAGAGAGCTGCTAAGGTCCACAGAGCGGACCCAGAACTCAGACACACTTGGAACAAGTGTGATGAGGGACAGCCCAGAGAGAGCAGCAGGGAGGGAAATCTCAGGTCGGGCTCAGCCAGTTATAGCCCCAGGGAGAAATCGAGAGCTGGAGGGTGGGAGACGGGCACAGGTACAGGGCGCACAGGTACAGAGCGCACAGGTACAGGGCGGGCTGTGCCTCCTGGGCACCTAGGAGTGGCCCTGACCTCAAAGGTAAGTGGCCAGGGCCCCGGAGCACCGTGAAGCCCAGCTCCAGAGCACAGCCGACAGGCCCCCGGGTGGGGCACTGTCTTACTTAGCTCTTGCAGGGTAGCCACTGGGACTGCCCCACGCACCCACAGGTCACATGCCCCTCGGCCAGAGTGAAGGAGGCCTCGGTGGAGGCCCGGTTCCAAGACAGCCTGGGGTCCCCTCTTGCTGAGCTGGCGGGAACTCCTGACGCACCGAGCCCCTGCCAGCAGGGAGCCTGCATGCTCGGCCCCACCGGGGCTTGGCTCTCCACTCCGCACCCCGCACCCCGACAGGGAGCCCAGTGCTGAACATGCCCTGGGCGTCCTTCACGTCTGCATGAGGGAGCCGTGGCGCGGAGGCTCGCGCACCTGAGACCCCACAGCCGCCCGGGCCGGCCTGGTTTCAGGGCAGGGGCCCTCGGCAGCCATGTCACTAGGACGTCAGAACAGCGGCCATTCTCTAAGTGGTGGTTTGGGCACGGGGAGCGCTCTACTCTTCCTGGGATCCAGGACCGGGGAGTGGACGGCGGGAGTAGGGGGCGGGGGGCGAGACACCACCTGGGTCGGGAGCCCCGGCTCCGTCCCCCAGGCCCCACAGGACTCCTCCAGCCTTGCAGATGTCTGACAAACGATCCCTCCCCAGGAACAGAAACTGATAATGATACTGTGCTTTTAATTGCACTTTTTCCAAAAGTCATCTCCCTTCCTGGGTAAAAAAGATGCGGCGTGACGAGAACTGGCTCCACCCCCGGAATGGGGAGGCCGTCCTGGTGCTCAGGGGGCCGGGCCTCCTCCTGCACCTCCTCGGACAGTCTGGGCACGGGGCTGCTGAGAGGCCCTCCCCGCCGGTCCTGACCACAGTCCCCTGAGAAGGGCAGGGCCCATAGCTTCGGGGCAGCCACCTGGGTGCCGTCCCTCAGGTGGACATGATGCCGCTCTTCTCGCCCTTGACCTTGAGGAACTCGGCCATGCTGGAGAAGTACTTCTGGTTGGCCTCGGCCACCTTCTTCTCAGCTGCTTGCGGGTTCACAATCTCCAGGCCCTGGGCAGGCGAGGGAGGTGACGATGGGGTGGGGCGCTGGGCTGGCCCCCGACAAGGCCCCCGACCCAGTAAGAGGCTCATGAAATGTCGGGGAGTCCTTTTCAATGGTCCTGGGGCTCCAGGTGGAGAGAGGACATCTGCCAGTCGCAAACCGCTCCCCCCCGCCCCAACCCCAAACCTGAGGAGACTCTGACTCTGCGGGTCTGGGGTGAGGAGAGGGTGGGGAGGACCTGGGCATCTGCGTATTTAACAAGCCCTCCAGACGATTTTAAAAACACCAACGCTGCAGAATAGCCGACCCGGTTTGGTTCCTGAGTAAGGAACTTCTGTGACTCTGAGTCACGGAGCGAAGCGGCTCGCCTGTGGCCCTGGTGCGAAGCACACCAACCCCAGTGGTGACAGTGACCCGCGCTGGGGGCCGCACGCTGGCCGGCACCTTTCCCAGCCTCCTCCACGTGGTGACCCTCACCCTCTCGCTGAGGCCTCCCCGGGCAGCTCCAGCCTGACCCCCTCGCCCCTCTTCTCTGTGCACTTGCCACCTCCCACCAGGCTGTGTGTCTTCTCTCACCTATCTGACCTGTCCCCCATAGCTCCGCAGGGCAAGGCTTACTGCCTGGTGACTGACGTTTTACCCCCGGCCCCTCCAACGGTGCTTGGGACTTAGGTGCTCAGGAGACCCTTGCTGACGGGGCAAAGCTGACCCTTGCTGTGGGACACCCGAGCCCTCTTTTGTGGGCAAGTACGCCAAGGAAGGGACGGGCGCAGTGGCTCCATCTGTGCACTGGCGGGGCTGGGACCTCCACCTCCCTCCCAGCCAGCTATGAACTTCTTACGTGGGCCTGCAGTCGTCCAACCACCCAGCACCTCGGGAGGGACTGGGCGTGCTCAAGGTCACAGGTTGCCCACAGCCCGGCCTGATTCTAAGGCCCGCCTGTGCTTGCAGGCAGGACCGTGTCCCTTCTGTCCCCACTGGCCTGAGCACCAGGAACTGGGCTATGCCCTCCGGGGGCTTCAATGAGGCACTGTCCACACCAGCCCTGTGAGGAGCTCGACCGTGTGCCTGTCTCACAGGCAGGAGGCTGAAGCCCAGGGCCACTGGGAAAGCTGGGAGTGGAGGCCCCGGACTCCGGCACCCAGTACCTGGAGTGGTGTGAAGGCCACACTGGAGGCTGTCCCTGAGGAGCGGTCGCGGATGGTGGACTTCCCTCCGTACACCACACTCTGCTTCTGCAGTGTCCGCTGTGGGCATGGGGGGGTGGGGGGAGGACGTCTGGGCTTGACCTGGGCTCGCCCACCAGTGCCCCCTCACCCCCGGGCCCGCCCAGGCCTGGTCTGTACCTGCAGTGTCTTGGAGATCCTGGCTTTGGTGGCCTCGTTCACCTGTGTCTGCCGTACACGCCCGCTGCCTGATTTGCCCAGATGGCCCAGGCTGAAGCCCAGGTCCTCCTGGTAGGCGTCCTCCTCAATCTGGCGGGAGGAGAAGGCGTCCCGGAGTCAGCCGCCTTCCATCGGCTGGACACCCAGGCGCTCACCTGATTCGGGCGCCTGCGGGGCCAAGATGACACCCGGAAGGGGCCGTGTGTGCGCACGTGCTCGTGCACGGTGTCCACGACCGAAGCCGGGGGCGCAGGTGAGAGGCCGCCTGAGCTGTCCTCGCGGGAGCCGCGGGCCGACGTGCAGGTGAGACGGTGGCAGAGGCGAAGCCAAGGGCAAGGCATGTACGGAAGAGTGGGGGGATGAGGGGACGGGGGACAGGGCCGCACAGAGCGCTGTGCAGGGGTGCGGGATGTGGGGGAGGGAAGTGCCCTAGCACAGAGAAGGAAAAACGCGGCAGGGGCAGAGCTGTGACAAAGAGGACCCCCGAGGCCCTGCGGCGAGCGGGAAAGGGCGGGGTGTCCGGGCTGCGGTCTGACCTCTCCAAAGCTCATGCGGTTGGCCTGCTTCCGGATCTCGGTCAGCCCCAGCCGCTCCTTCATCTTGCGGTACCTGGGGATGGGCGCCCAGGGTCAGCGGGGACTGAGCCCCGTCCCTCCCCTCCCCAGCCCCCTGGCCCTCGGGGCCCACCTGCGGCCGCCTCGCTTCTTGCGCTGCCCGTCCAGGGGCGCAGGCAGCGGCTTCACCTGCTTCACGGGGGGCGGCTCCTGCCACTTGTCAAACTTGCGCTCGATCTCGTCCTTCAGTTCGTAGCCCACCTGGAGAGGGCGCGAGGGTCCTGTCAGGGCCCAGGGGGCCGCCCATTCTCGGGCCCAGCCTCCTCCCTGCACCACACACACAACTGTCTCCTCAACGGGGCTGCGGGCAGCCCCTCAAATGAAACAGCCAGCCCCAGGCCCGCGCCTCCTCCGCAGCCTTCGGTCCCAGTCACCTGGGAGCCTCGCCTGTGCTTTCTCTGCCACCAACCTCATCCTTCGGAAAGACCCCAAATGCCGCCCCTCTCCAGCACCTCTGCTGCAGCCGAGCTGTCTGCAGGACCTGCCCAGCCCACGGCCAGGCTGGGGCCTGCGCACTGGCCGCTCCCCAGGTGCTCACGGCGCCCGGTGTACAGGTGCACGTCACACCTTCGCCTCTTCAGAGAAGCCCCGGGCCCCTGACACCCGGGTTAGACCTGCGCCCGCTGCCCCCACCCGCCTGGCACCCTCACCCCTACTCAGCACCGACACAGCGCCACTAGACACACCACGGATGACCCGGTCTCCTCGCTCTGCCCCCAACCAGAACGCGAACGAGCGCACACAGGGCTTCGGTCCGGGCAGCTCACTGCTGCACCCCGAGCAGCTCGACCAGCGGTCGAGAGGAAGAGAGGGAGCAAGGAGGAGGAAGAAAATCAAAACCCTGAACACTGTGCCAGGCTGGGTGTCTGGACGCCAGTGCGCAAGACACAAAACACATCCACTTCCACGGAGCGAGTCTGCCAAGGAAGACAGAGGCAGACCGCATGACGGTCTGGATGATGACAGGTCCTGGTGCAGCAGGCAAAACTGCCCCACCAGAGCGTCCACGTCCTCGTCTCCGGTCCTGAGGGACGTGGCGCCTGACACGACAAAAGGAACTTTGTGGGTGTGACCAGGTTAAACATCTGAAGAGGGGGAGTGTCTGAGACGGGCAGCGTGGGCCCCACGTCGTCGCCGCGTCCTTACGAGTCCAAGGAGGACCCATGGAGACAGGCCCCGAGTCAGGGAGAGATGGAAGACGCCAGGCTGCTGGCGGTGTGGACGGAGGAGGGCCGCGAGCCCCCGCGGCAGGCGCCTCCGGCAGCCGGGAAAGGCAGGGGGCGGGTCCTCCCGGAGAGCCTCCAGCACCCGGACTTGGTGCAGCGAGAGCCTCCGTAGACCTGGGACCCGTGGGGCTGGACGACGACGCTCACACGCGACACACGCACCCTCGCACGCTCAGAACGGTGCTCGTGCGTGGTGGGTCCCCTGATGGTGACTCCGCCCAGGACAGGACACACCACAGACCCACACAGACGCCTGCCCGTGCCTCACCTTCCCTTCTGTGCTCTCGTGGAAACTGTCCACGCGGGCTGCCAGTGTGCACTTGGCGGCCACCAGCCGGGCCGCCTTCCGCCGGAGATCCTGGAGCAGCGGGAAGGGGACTGCGTCAGCGCGGCCCCTGAGCATTACGGAAGCCCCGGCCAGCAGGGCTCAGCCTCTGCCCGTCAGCGCTTCACCATCCCCGCCGCCGGCCGGCATTACTGTAAAAACTTGTAATAATTTGTTACGGCAACAAGATATCATTGTTGCATTTTCTTTCAACCCGCTTTCTGACAGCTGGAGCCCCCTGCACAGGCATCTGTATCACTGCAGTGGAGACTGCCGCGTGCTAAAAACAAAGCGATTAAAATAGAAGACGTCCATCTGCACATCGGGAAACTGGGTCCTGTGCCACGAGAGGAAGGTGGCCCAGGATCGGACAGGCACCAAGACGGAACACGCAAACCCGCAGCCACGTCCCGATAAACACAGGTGATAAAGCTGGCAGTGGCTACGTGTGCCCTAAGAGTTCTGGCCTGGCCCTCAGCTCCGGGGCAGTAACCCTTGTTGGTCTGGGGGCCCTGGACAAGACAGACACCAACCATGTGGTTCCAGGGGGAGGGGAGGGTTGGGTTATGGGGTCTCGGTCAACCTGGAACCTGTACCAGCCACCTGGGCTACCCGGTCAGGTCTACACGACGGAACCCCAGGGAAGACTCCCTACTTGGAGGCTCAGTGGGGCTCCCTGGTGGCGATTCCCCCTCAGGCTGTCACGTGTGGAGGCCAGGTGTGACAGGGCAACGGGGATCCCTGGAAGCGCTGTGGATGCCCCTTCTGGCTCTGACCCCACACCCTTCCACCCTTGGCTGACGGGAGTCTGTCCTTCTGTGACAACGAACCACAGCTCAAGTGTGTCAGCTCAGTGAGTCTGTGCGTCCCTCTAGTGGGTGACTGAAACCGGGGGTGGTCTGGGGACCCCTGAACCCCGCAAGTGAACGCTTACGTCACTTGTCATGTGCGAGCATGACCTGAAGGGGTTTCATATGTAGGAGTCCTAATCGCAACCCCGGGAAGCAGGTTCTACTCCCGTTTTACAGACAGGGAGACTGAGGCACAGAGCTCACATCCCCTGCCAGCTGTTGATCCCAACCCCAGCACACCTGCTCCGCGGCCCTCCTTCTCAAGCTCTGTGTGACCCTGACCCCTGAGCTCCTGACCACGGTCACCGGCTGGGGCAAGTTGCTGAGGCTCACGCCGCCCCCCAGACGAGGCTGCTCGGCCACAGCGGGAGGCTCACCGGGGGCAGAGACTGCACGATGTCGCTGTGGTAGATGTGGCCGGTGTGGGGCAGCACGGAGGTGGACGAGAAGCCAGACAGCGTCTTGCGCTGCGCCCCGAGCAGCATGATGTTGCAGGCGGGCATCTTGGAGAGGTTGGTCAGGCCCCCAGCCACCCCTGCGGCAGGAGACAGGGCGGGGGGGGGGAGGCGGTCAAAGGAAACAGGGGCATTTGTCTGGGGGCTCACCACATGCTTCGTGCCTTAATGTGAGTGCGTGGTTGAGTCCCCAAGCGGGCCCTGCCAGGGAGGGCTGACGAGTCCCGCTCTGGAGAGAGGACTCGAAGGAGGCTCAGAGAGGCGAGACCACCCGCCTGAGGGTGCCCAACAGGAGCCCCCAGAGTCTACAGAACCGCACAGCCCCTGCTCTGGGCCAGAAAAGCAGCCAGCACGCTGGGGACACTCTGATGACGGGGCCTGGTGTCAATCACCCCTGGGCTCCCGTGGGCTTGTCTGCAGGCCCGGTGCAGGGGAAGGCGAGCTGCAGAGACAAAGGTCTGCCTCTCACGGGGGACTGCTGTGCGCCAGGCCCCATGCTAGGCGTCTTTAAGGGTCAGTAAACTGATCAAACACAAGCCTCCAGCACAGGTATGGTAACCCGCGCGCGAGCAGAGCGGCCCCCCACAGAAGCTGACAGTCCCCAGAACCTGCCTGCTGCTGTACAGGACCGAAGGGACTCCGAGGTGGGAGGGGGCACTCCGCGTAAGCACAAGCATCCTCGTAAGCCAAAGGGACAGGCGGAGAGTCAGTGGGACGTGGGACGTGGGACAGGAGACTTGAAGGTGGGGAAGGAGGGTGCGGGCAGCCTCTGGAGGCCGGGAAAGGCCAGGAAGTGGGCCCCTGCCTACAACCTCCATAACGGAACGCCAGAGCCAGCTGACACCTTGATTTCAGCCTGGCAGTCGCTGGAAAGTAGCACAGCCCCGGTCACCACGGGGGAAACCGAGGCACGCGAAGGCAGCCGCCTGAAGATGGGAGGTCAGTGAGAGGGGAGGCAGGATCCGCACCTGAGCTGACCTTGCCCTGAAACCACCGCAGCCCTGCACACACCTGCCACTCCAGGCTGTGCTGTGAGCTGAACTGTGTCTCCCCCGGTTCCTGTGTCGAAGCGCTACCCCTATGACCTCCGAACGTGGGTGTTTGGAGATGGGACCACGAAAGGGGACTCAGGAGGAATGACATCACTGGATGGGCCCTGAACCAGCACAAGGGGTGTCCCCACGAGAACACAGGGTGATTCAGACAGGCAGAGGGGAGGCCACGTGGCAGACGGGCCCACAAGCTGAGAACCCAGCCTGCTGACATGCTGCTCTCAGCCTCCCAGCCTCCGGGACCCCGAGACAACGAGCCTTGGTTTTTAAGGCCCGCACCACCTGCTGCCCCCGCCTGTGGTACTTTGTCACGGCAGCCGAGCGACCTAGCGCAGCTGCTCTAGCCAGGGCCCCAAAGAGCCCCTCAGCTGAAGGAGCTGAGCCCGAGGGGCACCTGTTCAGAGACTGCAGGGAGCCCGAGGCGGCCCACCCCTCAGTCCCAACACGTCATCAGGCCTGCTGTCCCCATTTCGCGGGTGAAACCGCGGTCCTATCAGCTCGCACTGCCTGAGCCGGGAGCTGCTGGGACGTGCTGGCCGAGCAGTGCCGGCCTCGCCAGCAGCCACGCCTCCTCCTCCTCCTCCTGTCCAGGCCAGCCCTGCTCAGGGCCACCATCCTCTCTGCGGGTCTACGAACGAGCAGGCTGGCCGAGCTCTGTGATCTCCAGGAGGGATGACAGGGAGCCGGGGCCCTGGGCCAGATGCCCCCTGTCATACACGAGGGACGTGGCTTCCCCTCCCCACGGCCGCACTGTCCAGGGACAGCCCTCTGCCCCCGCCGCGCCCTGGCACCTCACCCATGATCTTCGCGGCCGTGGACGCCCCGATGATGATGGAGAGGTTGGGCGCGATGAAGGACATCCGAGACTCCACGTACTCGTAGATGCGGTGCTTGGAGGCGTTCAGCTCCAGCGCCATGTCACAGGCCTCCTCCAGCCGCTCCAGCTCCTCCTCCGACAGCTGCTGCCTGCGGGGGTTCGGGGCTCAGGGGTGTGGCTGGGACGGGCCGGCCCTCCCGGTACCCTACTTCCCGGCTGTGTGCGCACGTGTGCACGTGTAGGCACAGCACGTGTGCGCGCATGCGTGTGTGTGCTCATACACACGCACACACGACACATACGCACGCACGCACGCATGCGGCCTCAGGGCAATTGTAAGTCCCATCGGCCTGGAAGCGAGGGCTGCTGGGAATCACAGGTTTTGGGTCAGCACCCCCGTGCCCACCTGGGCCGGGCCCTTGCCCACGTGCCCCACTTCAACCTCCAGGTCCCAGCCCTGCCGACCACCGAGGCCCTTGCCCTGCTGCTTCCCTCAGGCACTGTCACCGCTGTGACCCACCGTGCCTCCCGTCTACCTCTGGCTCTAGACAGCGGCCTCACCCCAGATTCTCAGCAGCATGCCCAGCACACCGCAGGCACGCGGGAGGTGCCGGGCAAGTACTTGCTGAGGGAAACCACAAAGGTGGGCTTTCATCACTGTCACTTCACGGAGGGGACCCGAGGGCAGGATGGCGAAGGGGACCGGCCGGAAGCCACAGAGCTGGGAGCTGGTAAGCAAACCCGGCCCCTCCCTCAGTTGTCCCATCATGCTTATGGCGCACAGACAAGGGACCGTGGAGACTGTCCTAGGCCCCTGCAACCAAAGTCCAGTGGGTTGACGCTCAAGGCTTCTCTTAGACACAGCACAGATGCCACGGGGGCAGACAGACACCAAGGGCTGCAAACCAAGTCCCTGCCTTCACGGACACCTTCATCCCAGTGAGGGGGGACGTGCCCAAGACAAACATACCCTGGGCTGGCCCTCTGCCTCGCCATTCAGGACCCCGGGCCCCACCCACACTCACTACACACATGGGGGACGGAAATGAACTGTCCTCCTGAGGCGGGCAGCCGTCCCACTGCGACGCCAAGGCCCTCCCCTGCTGTGAGACGGGCCTGCGGGGGCCCGGTGGCTCCTCGCCCCCAAGCACGCACCCCTGGGTGGTGGAGGCGGTGACGCTGACGACCATGATGGTGGCGTTGGTCAGGATCTGCTGCAGGTTCTCATTGTTCTTGCACTTGTCCAGGCTGTTGCCCAGCTCCTGGGACGAGAGGCCAAGAGAGGGGAGGCACAGAGACGTGGGGAGGCCCGGAGACGTGGGGAGCCCGAGCAGCTCTCCTGCGCCGGCACCTGGTCTCTTCTGGGGACTCCGGGAAAGCTGGGCTCTGTACACAGCACGCCTCCTACCAGTTCCGAGAACTCCCGTGCTCAGAGCATCAGCACCATGCTGCTGATCCAGGACTGGCCACAGGCAGACTGGCCGACCAGGGAGGCCCCGCTGCCCGCCTCCGACGGCAAACGCGACCATGCTGCTTCCCTGCTCAGATGGCTCCCCACCGGCCTCATCTCCTGGACTCACGCGGGAGCCTCCTTGCCCGTGTCGGGCCTGAGCCTCCTGGGGCTTTCCCGTAAGGCCCAAAGCCTTGGAGGTCAGATGGGATCCGGCCTCATCAACTTTGTCTCCCCACTGCCGACTGACTTGGGGTCTTGGCACTCAAGTCTCCCCGAGCTTCTGCATGGCTGCCCCCGCATCAACCTTCAGATCTCCACACCACCACCACCTGCTCCAAGCATGGCCGGAGGAGCAGTAGCCAGCACAGGGTACCCCTATTCTCCCTCCCGACTTCCTCGGCCTCGACCAGCTCCTGACCCTTCTGGGAGGCCCACCCAGGGCAGGAGTGGGCCTGAGGTGGGGCAAAGCCGCCCCGAGAACATTCTTTCCAGGCTCCATCCCTTTCTTGCTGCGAACCCTGGAGCAGCTGGGCTACCAGAAGCTCCAGGCCTCAAGAGAACGCGGAGGGCGGCCTTTCCCCTTAGGCCTGGGGTCCAAGGGCAGGGCCCTCCCCCCCAGCTCTTGCCGAGCCCCCACTTTGAGCACGCACCTTAACCTGTGCGGATGTAGTCCAGGGCGCTGGGGACCAGGGACTCCAGCTCAGGGAACCGCTTTGAGTACTTGTCCCGGATGAACTTGTGGATGATGTCTGCGGTGGGCGGAGAGGCGAGGTGTCGGGGGGGGGCGGGCGGGCTCCGCGGGCTCTCCCCAACATCCAGTCCCCCTCTTCCCTTGGTGACTGAACCCCTGAATTTAGCGGGCTCACGGACACCCAGCAGAAACGCCGTCTCCCTGCGGCTCGCACTGCCGCACGGGGCCACGTGAGTGAGTTCTGGTTTACGAGATGCGATCTGAGGTGACACGCACAATTCCCAGGTCACCCCTTACAGAACTGTGCCCTCCTCTTCCTTCCTCATGTGCTGGTGGGGATGTGGAGGTGATGGCTGGAGGTGGGCAGTCACCGTGGACCCCGACGCAGGCGGCAGATCAACAGGACAGAAAAGCCTGACCCCAGACGCCAGTACTCCAGGCCTGGGCGAGGAAAATACACTTCCTTCTTACATAAGCCGCTCTGCTACAGCAGCTGAACCTGGACTTGAAGTAACAGGAGGAGTCTGGGGGCAGGACCCTGTAGAGAGCCAGCGGGGAAGGTGCCCAGGACCCTGCCTCTGCCCTCCTTGGGGACGGGAGGGGGTCATGAGGGACGCCAGGCAGGGCCGTCTCTGTTCGCCCTCCGTGGCACTCACTCAGTTCGTTCTCGATCTCCACAGTCAGGTTGTTAGCATCCACGATGACCCGGTATTCAGGGGCTGCCTCGACTGGTCCCATCACTGTGAGGGGGAAAAACAGCCTGGGTGTGTGTGTGTGTCTTGCTCCCACAGCTGGGGGGAGACGGGGTGTGGCTGGAGGGGCTGAGGAGTAAGCCGGCCCCTCCATCCCAGCAGGCGCTGCCCACCTACAGCTGCCCGGACTGGCGCCTCGGCTCGGCCAGACCCTGAGCGTCCTGAGAGCAGAGAGCTGGGTGGATTCCCCGGGGCACCCGGCGCCTACAGGGGCCTGCCGAGGAGCGCCTCAGGAAAACTTCAAAGGAAAGCAGCAAAGAACGGGTCTGACCGTACCGCTGCTGTGCCCGACAACCACCTGTGGCCGCTTCAGCAGTAAGTTCCACCCCAGAGCCCCACCTTGGCAAGAAGACTGTGGCAACACGAGCGACCTCTAGAGCTGAGCGAGTGCTCGAGAGACAACCCAGCGTCCCGGAAGCTGGTGCTCTGATAACCGCACGTGTCGGAGTTACTTTGTATTTACCGAACGATACCAGCCTTTCACACACAAGTAACTTTCTTTCTTAAGTAAACTAAAAGAAGAAAGCACGCTGATTTAAAGAAAGACGTGAAGTAAATAAGGAAAAGAGTAATTTACGGATATGGCAAAACCCTCAACCAGATGCATGAATCACTGACGTCTCAGAGGCCTCGGGGCGAGCCCTTCCGCAGTGAGGAAACACAGCAAGAACTTAAGAAGGGTCAGCTCCAGGGGCCCCCCGGGGGGCTCAGTTGGTGAAGCGCCAGACTTCAGCTCAGGTCATGATGTCGCGGTTCGTGAGTTCGAGCCCCGCGTCGGGCTCTGTGCTGACAGCTCAGAGCCTGGAGCCAGCTTCGGATTCTGTGTCTCCCTCTCTCTGCCCTTCCCCTGCTCATGCTCTCACTCTCTCTCACTCTCTGTCTCTCTCTCAGAAATGAATAAACATTAAAAATAAACTTAGAAGTATCAGCTTCACACTGCAACGTATTCTCAGAGGAGAAGGGAACTGGGTGGGGTATACGGAAAAACAAGAGGGCGCCCGGGCAGCCTAGTCGGTTAAGCGTCTGACTCTTGGTTTGGGGATCAGACCATGATCTCCCAGTTTTGTGAGACTGAGCCCCCCGTCGGGCTCTGTGCTGACAGCGTGGAGCCTGCTTGGGATTCTCTCCCTCCCTCTTGCTGCCCCTCCGCGGCTTGTGTGCTCGCTTGGTCTGTCTGTCTCAAAAATAAACGAGTAATTAAAAAAGAAAGAAAAGAGAATCAGGGCTCTCGAAAAGGCTGAGAAGGAGACAGACCGAACTTTCAGAGCTACAAGTAGCAAAAGAGCCAAGGGGCCGGGCGGGACAACAGCTGGGGGGGCGGGGGCGAGGGCGAGTGGGGGGCGGCAGGGCGGGGGGGAGGCACCTTCTGAAGCTTTGGCTTGCTTGCTGATGTACTCCTCGATCTTCATCATGATCTCAGCAAACTGTTCGGGGAAGACAGCAGAGTTGGAACTCGGGGCTCTCGGAGCTACCGCGCGCTCAGCCCTGCGGGGAGCTCCTGATGATGGCCCGCTCACCATCTTGCTGTCCCACAGCTTGGCGATGCTCTTGACCGAATCCCCGGAGAGATCCAGCTGTGTCTCCTCCTGCACATCCTCGATCGCCGGCTCCTCTTCTTCCTCCCCATAGCTTCCTCCTTCCTCCTCTTCTGCCGCCTCCTCAAGGTCGGCCAGGAGCTCATCCGCCAGAGACATGCCGAGGCCTATGGGAGGGGAGAGCGGGGTCCCCCCTTCATCAACGAGAGGGGTTTCTCCCCAAGAAGGCCCCGGTCCTTCTCGGAGCGACCCCGTGAGCAAGCAGGCTCCGTAAGGACAGGTATTTTCATCTGCTTTGCTCTTCAGTTCCTAACTGTGCCTGACACATAACAAATGCTCAATAAACACCCACTGAGTCACTCCATGAACAAACCTCCCAGAACCAGGTGGTCTCTGGTCACAGCTCCCACCACCTACCCTTCTCACACTCATGTCACTGGGCAAGACACAGTATGCCCCCTCGTGCCACCACCTGACAAAAAATTCACAGCCTCTCCCTGAGACTGGACGCCTCCTAGGATCCTTTTTTCTCCTATAACAGAGACACCTCCCCAAAACTATAGGGTCCCAAAAGGGTGACAGATCCTAAAATACTGATCTCCCCAGCCACTAGGGCAACCGGGTGGGGCCTAAAACATCTAGAGCCCCCAGGCCGGTGCCCTCTGGTCATGAGCAGCCTTCTCCTCAACTCCAAGCACTGGACAAAATTAGCTTTTTCTTGGAGGCGCAGGAGGCGGAAAAGAAAGGGGAACACTACTCGACAGGATAGGATCCCCCCTGTTTTTGTTTTTTAAGTAAAACACCTCTCCGCCTTGCTGTTCTTCCCCTCGTCAATAAAACAACCCCCCTGCCTCATTTCCTTCCCTTCTACACCGCCGTCCCTAGAAGGAAGGATAAAAAGAGGCTGCGTGGGAGACGTGTCGGGGGAAGCACGCTGGAGGCTGGGCCCCCGGAGCAGCGGAGCTCGGACCCCGGGGGCTTCACGGCCAACGCAAACGCGCAGCAGCAGACACGTCTGCCCAAAGCGGCCAAGCATCTTGCCAGGTGCTTTTTTTTTTTTTTTTCAAGAGAAGAGATTCAGAACTTTGACGCAGACTCTCTGCGTCAAGGTTTCTGAATGATTATTTAAGTGGATAACTTAAGACTATAACCCCCTGAAACCCCCGCAACACAGGCCAAACCCAACGCATCACGGGGCAGATTTGGCCCTTGAGGCGGCAGCGGGGGACAAGCCCCAGAAGTCCAGCTGCGCGCATAAGACCCTCCTGCCTCCCCGCGCACGCCGGTCCCCGGACCCAGGAATCTGGCCTCCCGCCCTCCGCGCGTCCGCAACACACGCACCTCTTCCCGCCCGGCACGACGGTTTCTAGGAAAGTAGCTTCCAAACAGCGGTCGACGCTCACCGATGACGCCTCCGCTTCGCGCCGTCGTCGCAGCAAAACTGCGCTCTGATTGGCTCCCGCCTCGGGCCGCCTTTGGAACAACAACTTTATTAGCTCTTGCCGCTAGGCGGAGAAGCGGTAAGTCCGAGAGGAGACGGGGTCTGTTGGGTTTACGGCCTGCCGAGGACTGAAGCTGCTAAGCTCAGAATCGCCGTAGCCGGACGAGAAGGGGCCGAGACAAGAATAAAGACGGGAGCAACTCGGACGACTGGGGGAGGAGTGAGACGAGAAAGCAAGGCCTTTAAGCCGGGACTCGGGGTGGAGGTGGAGGGGGTGGGGAGTGAAGCCGGAAACAGGGAACTACAACTCCCAGAAGGGATAGCGGTCAAGTCCCGGATGCCGTGGCCGTGACGCCTGATGGGACACGTAGTTTTGCGTACGACTTAATCTAGAGATTTGCGAGGTTGAAGTTCTGAGACCCGCAGCGTCCGGAGCGGGAGAGAGCCATGGAACTGGAACAGAGAGAGGGGTAAGTGGCTTTGCGGAAAACTACGACTCCCAAGAGACATTGCGGCTGGAGCACGTGCATTCGTCTGCGCTTTTAGCTGAGGGCGGATGGGGATTGTAGTTCATGCAACTGCTTTCGCTTAGCGCTCTTAAGGGTCCGGGGTCTGTGCTGGGCCAGCCGCGGGAAGAAATCTACGGTCTAGAGTGATGGATCCTAGGACGAGGGATCGGGACCCTGGGTTCCTGGATCCTGGGACGAGGGGCTCGGTGCTCGAACTCCCTGGGATACTCGGGGAGCAAGTATGGGGGTCTGGACTTCTGGATCCTGGGACGAAGGGCTGGGGACTTGAACTCCTTCGGATCCTCGGAGAGCAAAAGTCTGGCGGTCTGGATCCTGGGACAAGAGGTTGGGGCTAGGACTTTTTTGGGACTCCCGGATCTGAAAGATCGGAGGGGACTGGGGGCCAGGAGTTCAGGGTCCCTGAGCCCCCTGACCTTACAGGACCATGGCAGCCGTGGGCTTTGAGGAGTTCTCAGCGCCGCCAGGCTCGGAGTTGGCGCTGCCTCCGCTATTCGGTGGTCACATCTTGGAGAGCGAGCTGGAGACAGAAGTGGAGTTCGTGTCTGGGGGTCTGGGCGGCTCTGGGCTCCGGGAGCGAGATGAAGAGGAAGAGGCCGCCCGGGGCCAGCGGCGGCGCCAGCGGGAACTAAATCGAAGGAAGTACCAGGCACTAGGTCGGCGCTGCCGGGAGATCGAGCAGGTAGGTGAGTGCGGATTCCCCGGTGTGGGGGTCCCCTGGCCTAAATTACCACCCCTCCCAGTCTCAGCGCACCTTCCAGCTTTCCTTACCTAGCGGAGTAACCTTTTAATTCACTCATTCACTCACGGTTCGTTTACTCTGCGCCTGTTAAGCGCCGGCACGGGCAAGGCATCTGGAGAGCAGAGGGCTCTCCACCCTGACCTCCCAGATCAGCTCACTGATGTTTCCGACGGCGCCGCTGATGTTCCCCACTGAAGCTTTCCAAGTCTTCCTTACCCCTCGCTTCAGGCTCTCACGTCCTGTCCATCCATCCTGCCTCTTGAGCTCTCCCTTGGATCCTTCTCTCCATCCCCATGGCTCCTGCCCCAGACGCATCACAGTATCAACCTCCTTGGTGATATGAGGAGAGCGCCTTCGGCAGGGGCCAGACCTAGAGAGGCCAGGAACACCAAGGCACGAAGCGTGGGTTTGGTTTTGTTTTGAAGTGAGGGGGAGCTGCTGAAAGTTTTCAAATGGGGGAGGGACAGGCTCGGGTCTGGGTGTTTGAAAGACCGAGCTGGGTCGTATTAGTGTCTCAGGCCTGCCATAACCAAGTACCACACACTGCGTGCTAAGTGACAGCGAGGCACCGTGATGTAGTTCTGGAGGCTGGAAGGGAAGCTGACCTTGCCCTGCAGCAGGCTTGCTTGCTGGCAACTGTCGTGCGCTCTGACTGGTAGATCTCTCCCTTCACGTGGCGTTCTCCCCGTGCATGCCTCTCTGTGCCCCGACTTCCTCCGTTGGGAAGGACACAGTCAGGCTGGATTAGTGACCACTTACTGACCTCGTTTGAGTCTACCACCTCTGTGAAGACCGTACGTGCAAATAAGCACGTTCTGCAGGTACGGGGAGAGTTAGGACTGCACACCGTCCACCCGCCCCGGTGGTGATGGGGAGGGCTGGAAGAGGGGCGGCTGGTATAGTGGTCCAGGCAACACGGGATGGGGTCGGAGCTGGAGTGGGAGTCAGGAGACAGAGTAGATGGAGACCGAGAGCGGGCATTCAAGCCGTCTTAGGATGAGGAGTGCACTGGGCTGCCTGGAGCGTCCCCCGGGGCTGGCTGGATGCTCAGGTCACCCAGGGCCGCCTGGAGCAGGACCTCGGCTCCCCCCGCCCCCCGACCTGGGGGCTGGCAGGATGTTTGCCCTGACAGGAGATGTTGGAGGGCCGCAGGCGAAGTGGGAGGGAGCAGTGTAGGCAGTCAGCTCCGTGTACTAAAACGTCCTCCCCTGAAGCTGTGTACACCCAGCAGCAGCCAGGATGGGCGCAGGACGCGATGTGCTATTTGGTTTCACGTGCGCGCATGTGCGTAGGCGTCCACTAGATGGTAGGGGACAGGGGGATGGAACCTCCCGAACCGGACACCGGTACATCTCGGACCTAGACCGCTGTTGCCTCTGCACTGTCCTTCGGCTCCCCCGACCTTCTCCCCTCCCTGACCGCCGCTCTCCTTGTCTCCCTGGGGACTCCTCACGGGGACTCCACAGTAGTAATGACAGCGGTAACGTGTTGCCGGGGCTTTTCAGTACCCGGGTGGTGCCCTCAGAGGGACTGCTGTCGTAGGGGAGTGTGCCAGGCCAGCCCGAGGCTTTCCCCGGGGCATCTCCAGGCTCCCTGCTGCCCCCCCCCCGCACCCCCCCAGCTGGCAGCGGGGACCTGTTTACCACATGGATGCCGGGATCCACAGGGACTCCATCATTTGGTGAAACGGAGCTGGCCTTTGCTCCCGGCCCCACCCCTCCACTAGGAATAGGTGGTGGCGTTACTCCCGTTTATACAAATACAAAACCTGGGGCTCGGGGAGGTTCTAAGTACCTGGCCCAAGGTCACCCAGCAAAGCGGCAGGCTGGATCAGAACCCAGGTCTCCTGACCCAGAGGCAGTACCTGCTTGTCTGTGTCTGGGCCCACACCCCTCTCTGATGGCCCTAAAGTAGGCACCTCCTGCCTCATCTCCAGCAAGTCGGCCTGGGTGGTGTCGTGCGACACATTACACGACAGAAGTCACGCACTTAGCAAATATTTGTGGAGCACCCCCCCTGCCAGGCTCTGCTCAAGGCACGGGGACACAGGCACAAGTCCCTGTCCACCAACTATGTCCCGGTGGGGGAGACGGACAGTGAGCAAGAGAAGCGAGTGGGAGAGAAGGCAGTGAGGAGGAAAGGAGCCGGAAGGAGGGGCTGGGCCCCAGGATCTGGCCGGGCGGGGGGGGGGGGGGGGGGGGTGGGCAGGGGTGGCAGAAGGTCTGGGCGGACTCCCTGACTGCTAACGTGGGAGCTCAGACTTGAGGGAGCTGTGCGGGGGGTGTGGGGGAGGCCCCAGGACAGGAGGAGGCCCGTGGGTGTGGAGCGGATGGAGGGGGAGGGGCAGCACGGCCGCCCCTGGGTCGCGGCGCGTGCGGGGTGAGCTGGGGGGGGGGGTCCGGGTGACCCGTGCGCCCCGCTGCCCCCTGCAGGTGAACGAGCGGGTCCTGAACAGGCTCCACCAGGTGCAGAGGATAACCCGGAGGCTTCAGCAGGAGCGGAGGTAACCCCCTGCATGTTGGCCGGACTCCCTGGCTCTGCTCCTGGCCCAGGAGAGGCCAGGCTGGGTGACTGCGGGGCGGGGCGGGGCAGGAAGGGAGGAGGCGAGCCTCGGACTAGGTTTCGGGCAGTGCCAGTGCGGCTGCGCGACTCTGAGCCTACTTCCCCGCCCGGGTCGAGTACCCACAGGTGGTGACTTAAACCGGAAACTTCATTAAAGTTGAAACTTAACATTTGTCAGGATAAACTTCAGTTCATTGAGGTGAAGTAGAAAATTCACGACATCAAAATGCCCGTTCTGGTGTCACTGTCGCCACATGCCGGTGCCCCCCCAACGGCGGCAGGTGGGCAGTGGTGACTGCAGTGGACGGTGCAGGTGCAGGGAGGTTCTGGGCGCACTTCCTGAACACTCGTAGCACGCGGGCTCGAGGGCCACCTAAACACCGCCAACGCCCGAATCCTGTGTGCAGCTCTGGGCAGTGTCCGCCCACTGGACAGTGACTTCTGGTTCTTCACAGAACTAACCCTGATCTTGCCCCGTCATCCCGCCTGCTCACTGCGGAGAATGGGCCCTCTCCCGGCTGCTGCTTCCTGTCACCCCCTCATCTGCCGCGCCCTCAGAACAGACCCAGGATGCCAGCGCCCTGGGCTCAGGAACAAGGCTCCTCATCCAATTCCTGCCACCCTCTCCCCGGCCTCTTAGCCTCTCCGGGTCCTGTCACAACACCCTGGGTGAACCTCTTTTCCGTTCATACCATCAGCCAAAATCCTCTTTACGGTAGATACAAGAGAGCTTCTGAAAGGAAGGGGCGGCCGCATGGCTAAAACATTGCAAGGCTGGGACAGTGTCTGTAGCTGCTCAACTTGCCTTAGCAGTCGGGGCAGTTCACCGTCCGAACCGTTTATCTGGGGCTCAGCCCTGTGCTTCTCGCCGTGCGGCCCCCGGACCAGCAGTGTGGGAACTTGATTTTGGCTCAGGTCCAGATCACAGGGTCGTGGGATCGACCCCCCGCGTCAGGCTCTGTGCTGACAGTGCAGAGCCTGCTTGGGATTCTCTCTCCCTCTCTCTGCCCCTCCCGTGTGCGTGTGCTCTCTCAAAAAAAAAGTAAGACATGCCAGTGTGTAAAAGTGGTAAGGCAGCGCCCCCAAATTTAAGAAGAGAATTACCATGTTATCTAGCGATCCCATTTCGCAGCGTGCCCCCGAAACAGTCGGAAGCAGGTCACCAGTAGATGGACGCACACCCAGGATCGTAACGGTATGCCCAGGAGCCTAAACGCGGAAGGCCCCAAGCACCCGTGTGGACCAGCAGAATGTGGTCTCCACATGAGAGTATGATTCAGTCTAAAAAAGGAAGCAAATCCCGCCACAGGCCACACCGTGCGTGACGACGTTATGCTCAGGGAAGCAAGACCATCCCAGAAGGACAAGACACTGCGTGTTCCCGTCCATACGAGGCTGTCATGGGGCGGAAAGGGGAACGGTGGTGGCCAGTGGCAGAGGGGCGGGGAGCTGTTTAATGGGGCGGAGTTTCTTTCCGGGAAGATGAAGCGGGTCCTGGTGGTCAGATGGCAGGTGACGGTTGCACCACAGTATGAATGTGCTTAATGCCACAAAGCTGCACGCTCAAAAACGGTTACGCTGGCAAATCGTATGTGATGAATGTCTTACCACAATTTTTAAAAAATACTTTTCACGTTAAAAAAAAAAATAAGATAAGACGTAAGTCGGACCAAGTCCCTTCTCTGCTCGGAACCCCACAGAGGGTCTCAGCCCAGTGAGCCCCAGGCACCCCGCTGCTCCCGCCTCAGGGCCGCTGGACTCCCTGTGCCTCCCACCAGACAGGCTTCCCTGCCGCTCCCTCGCCTTCTCCGTGAGGCCGCCACCACCATCCTTTCGAGGTTTCAAGCCCCCTTCCAAGCGTCCTTTGTTCTCCTTCCTACTTTCCAGCTCGCTTTTTCTTATTTTAGAGCAAGCAGTGCGCTAGCAGGGGAGGGGTGGAGGAGAGGAAGAGAGAATCCCATGCAGGCTCTGCGCTGTCAGCCCGCGGAGCCTGACGCAGGGCTCCATCCCGTGACTCGGAGATCATGACCCGAGCCGAAATCCAAGAGTCGGACGTTTAGCGGACCGAGCCGCCCAGGCGCCCTGCAGCTTGCGCTGTTCTGCTGGTCGGCTGGTGGTCCCCCACAAATCCCGCTCAGTGTGCACGGGGATGTTGTCTGGCTCCTCGATGCACCCCTAGCGCTGAGACACGGGTGCAGAGCCTGGTGTGGACACACTTGTAAAGCGACTGCGTGATCCACGCTCAGCCCAGGCGCTGGCCTACAGGCAGCGTTCAGAGCTTAAACAAACAAACAAAGAACCCAAACTCTCTCTCGAGGCCGAGGCCGGGACAGGGGAAGCGGAGAAGGCAGCATCAGCAGGAGTGCCCCGAACGTCGGCCTGCCTTTCTCTAATCCTTCAGTTCCTCATAAAGAACACAGCCGACGCCGGAATGTTCCCTGAGCATGCACACACTGAGGACTCGGAGATGCCACGGTCTAGCTTCATTGTCACCCTCGTGGCCACCCGCCCACTCAGGGTTGTCGTGTCCTGTTGACAGAGCAGGAGACAGGGCACTGAGGTCACCTTGTGCGGCCCAGGGTCCCACCGGCTGGGCAGGTCGAGGCACTCGGGTCTGAGACTTGGGAGCTCCGAACCTTCTGGGTCCAGGGTGACCTGGCTTTGGAATTGGGCCGGGCCGTCAGGTGCCCGTTCCCCAAACCACCGGACGCTGACACCGTGCCCCTGGCGGCCTCTCTCCGGAGCAGGTTCCTCATGAGAGTGCTGGATGCCTACGGCGATGACTACCGGGCCAGCCAGCTCACCATCGTGCTGGAGGTGAGCGCGGCCTCCCGGCGGGCTGGGCGGGCCCAGCCGCTGGGACGCAGCCTTCACCTGCCGCCCCTTCCCCCCCCCAGCAGGACGAGGGCAGCCAGGGCACAGATGCTCCTACCCCCGGCAACGCCGAGAACGAGCCCCCAGAGAAGGAGGGCCTGTCCCCGCCCCGAAGGACACCTGCACCCCCGGAACCCAGCAGCCCAACCCCTGGTGAGGGGCCCAGCGGGCGCAAGCGGCGGCGAGCACCCCGGGATGGACGGCGAGCCGGAGCTGTGCTGACTCCAGAACTGGCCCCGGTGCAGGTGGGACCAGGGCTCCTGGGTTGTGACAGTGCTGCTGGCGGAAGCAGGTGGGGCTGCAGGAGCCGGGAGGGGTAGGGAGGAGAAAGAGCTGGGAAAAGTCAGGTGAGGACTCGGGTGGAAGAGGAAGGAGGACTGGAGCACGCTGGGAACAGAGGAGAGGGGCGGGTCAGAGAGCACGGGTGGAAGGGAAGGCAGGGGTGTTGGGGTTCCCTCCGAGGTGCCTGAGGTTGTCTGAGGAGGCAAATGGCGAGGCCAGCGGCCTTTCTCCAGGTCCCGGGCCTGCTTATGGCTGCCCTTCTCCCCCCCAGATTAAGGTCGAGGAAGATTTTGGCTTCGAAGCAGATGAGGCCCTGGACTCCAGCTGGGTTTCTCGGGGGCCAGACAAACTGCTGCCCTACCCCACGCTAGCCAGTCCCCCCTTTGACTGACCCCCGCCCCCAATAAACAGACCCACAGACTTGCCTTGGCCACCGCCTACTGTCTCCACCTCTGATCACACACACGCTCAGATTCTGGGGTTGCTTTTCGCATTTTATTGGCCACAAGGGAGGGGACCTCCTCCACGTCACCCGAGGTCCTCAGAGTTTCTTCAGCCACTCCAAGCTTGGACCCTCAGGGTCCTGGGGGTGGCTGGGCACATCGGGCATGTTCCCGTCATCTCGCAGGGGCACTGTGGGGCAGGAGGACGGCCCACTGAGACCAGCAGATCTCGGGAGGCCCACAGAGAAAGCTAGACCGTCCGTTCTTGCTCAGAGAGGAAAACAGGACCCCAGGGGAGGGGATGCAGAGAGAAGCAGGCAGACAGACACAGAGGGATGGGAGGGAAGAGAGAGACAAACATAGAGGACAGAGACCCAAAGTGACAAAAATCCAGAAAGCAACAGAGAAGGGGACCCGGAGAGGAATACAAATCTGGAATGACAGAAGCTCACAAGTGCAAACACAGGCAAGAAATAAGTTTTATGGCCCGTGGATTAGATCTCAAAAGAAAACACATGGGGCGCCTGCGTGGCTGAGTCAGTTAAGCGTCTTGACTTTAACTCAGGTCACGATCTTGCATTCCCTGAGTTCAAGCCCCATGTTGTGCTCTTTGCTGACAGCTCAGAGCCTGGAGCCTGCTTAGGATTCTGTCTCCCTCTCTTCCCTCCACCCTCTCCCCTGCTTGTACTCTGTCTCTCTCTCTCTCTCTCAAAAAAAAAGAAAAAAAGAAAGAAAAAAAACCCACAAAGTCCAACCTGCACTGCAGAGTCTGTCCCTGTTGTGGAAACACCCTCCATACTTACTCCTCCCCCCGCACAGGGAGGTGGACCCCCACTCCCACCCCTTCTGGGCAGCCCTCCTTCCAGCTCACCTGGATAGGTGTAGGGCGTAGCTTGGTTGATCATGGTGGCGTATTTGGTGAAGGGGCTGATGGCGGGCAGGATCACAGCTGTGGAGAGACAGGAGTGAGGCGCAGGGGAAGGTGGCTGGGGCAGGGGGTGGGGGCTGGGGGTGGCCGGGGCAGAAGGCTGAATCTTGGCAAAGTAGAAGTCTAGTGCATGGGAGGAGGGGGGCAGGGAGGTCCTGGCCCCTCCAGGAGGCCCCTTGGCACTCTGGGACCCCCATTTATCAGCAGGAGAGGGGGCGGAGGGAAGAAATGGGGGTGGCCACTGAATGAGTGCAGGAGCATAGAGGGGGTCATGAAGCACGGGGGGGGGGGAGCGTTTTGGGAATGTTCCAGAGAAATCACGAATGATACAAAATGAGGGAAAAGAGGGTCATTGCCGAGAAAGGATTAGTCTTCGACACTACAGCTCACCTAGAGCGGGAGCCAGGGAGCCCCGGGAGCCGGGGTACGGGGACAGAACAATGCTCTAGGCCAGCACTGTCCAATACCAATGTAAGAGCCCATCTTTAACCTCACAGCTTCTAACAGCCACATTAAAAATAAAGTTAAAGGATACCAATTAATTAAAAAAAATTTTTAACCTGGTACGTCCCAAACACCAACTCGGCATATAGTCAACATGCAAAAAGCTTGAGATGGTTTATATCCTTGTCCTGTTCTTTGCAATCCGATGTGTACTTTCCATGAGTGTCCAGTGCTCCATCTCAGGTACTCAGAGGCCAGGGTGGCCCCTGGCTGCCTTGCAGGACAGGGGCTCTCCAATCTTACCCAGCGTGTGGCCCACAGACCAGCCATGCTGATAAGGTCTGGGACCCTGACAAAGACGCTGCATCCCAGACCTACCTAATGACAGCCTGGAAGGGACACCCAAAGCACGTTAAAGCATGAGTCGCTTTGTTTCAGAACAGAGGTTGCCCATCAGAGCAGCACGTTAGCACCACTGAGGGATTTGCACGGGGTGCAGACTCCCCGGGCCCCACCTCCACCCTACTCAACTCCACACTGACTCTGGTGGGCGGCGAGGGCGGAAAGTGGGTAGATTCGGACATTTACTGTTACCGCTCCGGTGTTCTTAATGCACACCCGGGGTTGAGAACCTGTCCCTTTGAGGGATCATGGACCTCTCGGGTCGGTGTGTACGGGTGGGAAGGGGTCATAATATTGGGGAGGGGGCAGGCGAGGGATCGGCGTGGGGGCGCTGACACACGAGCGGAGCAACAGAACGTTGAGGGCGGCGACGGGATGTCGGAGCTCCAGGATGGACGCAGGTGGGGAGCGACAGGACATTTGGGGAGGGACGCCGGGTGGGGGCAATGCATGCTCACGCACCGAGCCCCGCGATGGTGAAGGACGCGACCAGCACCGGCTCCTTGGCCCAGATATCCTTGAGGAAGGCGGTGAGTCCTGGGGGCGGGGAGGGTGAGGAGGGTCACCCCTGCAGGGGATGCCCCAGATGACCTCTAACCCCCTCGCACCACCCCCACCCTGAAGGAGCCCTCTAGTGATCTCGACGTCCCCCGCTAACTCAGACCTCTCCGCCTCTAGGGGGGCTCGGTCCTGCCCTACCCCCCGACACTACTCGGGGCTCCCGGAACCACCCAGCCCCGCGCGCCAGCGGCGCCGGCACTCACTCCCGGCCATCTTGGTCGCGGCGGCAGCGGCAAGAGCGCGGAGCCCTCCGGGAGTTGTGGTCCCTGCGCCGGAGGCTTCGCTGAGTCTGCACGTGCGCACTGGCAAAGAGCAGCCGTCTAGGGGCGTGGCGAGGACGCGGAGCACCCCGGGAGCTGTGGTCCTCGCGCGCGGCTCCGCAGTCTGGGTCCGCGCGTGCGCACTGGCGCAGAACAGCTGTCCAAAGCCGTGGCGAGAAAGGAGGCGGCGTTGCAGGTTTAAGTGCAAACCTACTTGTTTCTCCTAGGAGTCACTCAGGAGGTGTATTCCCAGTCCTCCAGCTGCAACCCACCTAAGGCAGAATGCAACAGTCCTCATTTTAGAATTTACACCGAAAGCCCATTTTATAGATGGAGAAACGCAGGCTGGGAGAGGACAAATCCTTTGAGGTCGCAGCTCAATATCAGTTCGTCCTGGAAGCTTTAACTCTCATCCCAGAAGGGTTAGGGGCCTTCTGTGGATTTTCTTAGCGCCATATGTGGCCTCCATGGTAGCTCCCCTTTATTTATTTATTTATTTCCTTCCTTCCTTCCTTATTTATTAACTCACCTGGTCGGCCTCTCTCTTTACATCAGACTGGGAGCTGCTCTTGGGCAGTGATGGGGTCTAACTCCTCTCTGTGCCCCCAGAATAGCGCAGCACAGGGTCCGCGCATAATAAATGCTAGTTTTTTCTTTTTCTTTTTTTTTTAAATTAATTAGTGAGCTGGTTATGACTACCTGTTCTCCCAGCATTTTCCACAGCACCATGGGGCTGTGACTCTGTCACCCAGAGGCCCCCACTTCCCTCCTCTCTTCCTTAAACAGAGCTCTGGCTTTCTGATATTGCATTTCCTGAGACGTTACAGGGCACGCCTGAGCCCTGGCTCCTACTTCTGCTCCAGCCGAGATCTACCCACCATGACTCTGGCTCTGATCCTCCAGCTGCTGACCCTCTGTGAGCTGCTCCACCCCCTTCTCCCTGGGTCCCAGGCTGGCTGGGGTGCAGAGAGATAGGCTCTGGAGAGCCTGTCTGGGGGGTGGGGTGCAGGTATGGGGCAAGGAAGAGGGCCACGGAGTCTCCCCGAGGGCAGGTACAGGATAGTCAGGCAGCACTAGTTGACGGTCCCGAATTCTAGGCCAGAATAAAGGGATAGGGCAGGGGGCCCAGTCCTTGGGTCTTAAAGCAGGAGGACACATGGGCCCTGAATTCCTGTTTCTGGAAGGGAAGAGGAGGGCGTGGGGACAAGATTCCCTGGGTCTCGAGGCAGGAGGGTGCTAGGGTACCTGAACTCCTGGGGACAGCAAGTGTAGAATCCTAGATTCTTATGTGGGAGGGGATGAAGGCAGACCACTTGGGTCTCTGGGTAGAAGGGAGCTGGGGGCCCAGACTCCTGACCCCCAGGGAGGAGACCCTGTGGGCTCAGATTACTGTCTCCTGGAAAAGCAGGAGGTAGTCCAAGGGCCTGAATACTGGGTGTAGAGGCAAGAGGGGGCTGGGGCTGGCCTTCAGGCTTCTGAAGTAGGTGGGGATTGAAGTCTGCAGTTACGGCTACTGAGAGAGGTAAGACCTTGTTTCCCAGAAGAAGGAGGGCCTGGGGACTTAGGGTCCTGGTTTCACAATGAGACAGGGATGGCAGCAGCCTAGGGCTTTGGAAAGACTTAGCCCCTCCACCTTCTACAGGGCCTCTGTGTGATGCAGACATCACGCCAACTGGTGAGTAATACCCTCCATCCGTTCACCTGTATGCTGGTGACACCCACTTTCCAACTACTCAGATTTTATTTTGGTGGCTCTGTCAGTTAAGCATCTGACTTTGGCTCAGGCCATGATCTCATGGTTCATGAGTTCAAGCCCTGCATTGGGCTCTCTGCTGACAGTTTAGAGCCTGGAGCGAGTATTTTAAAAATTAATTTAAAAACCCTTGGCTCAGAGCTTGGCATAGTGCAGGGCTCAAAAAACAGGATCTCTGGCAATGTCGACTATCCTGCCATTGGGAAGCCTATATCCACAAGAGTAAGATTCTCCACCCTGAGATAGCTTTGGGTTTCTTTACAGGTTTTCTTTTCTTTTCTTTCTTTCCCTTCCTTTCTTTTACTTATTTTGAGAGAGAGAGAAAGCACGAGTCGAGTCGGGGGAGAGGCAGAGAGAGAGAGAGAGGGAGAGGGAGAGAGAATCCCAAGCAAGCACCACACTGTCAGCCAGAAGCCCAACGCAGGGCTCGAACCCACAAACCGTGAGATTATGACCTGAGCCGAAGTCGGGTGTTCAGACGGCTGAGCCGCCCAGGCGCCCCTCTTTTCAAGTTTTCTGATTTGTGAGATCTCTTCTTTCCCTCAAACCTCCCCCACTCCACTACAGCTTCAAGTAAGAATGGCCTGGGAAACGACTGATACCTCGGCTATCAACTTATTTTAAATTCTTATTTTTTAAATGATAAAACTAACATATTCATTGTTTAAAAAATTAATTTTACCAAAGGACTTAGAAACGCCCTCTTTCACTTCCTCTTCTTCCTTAAGTAAGCTCTGAATCCTTATTTAAAAAGTCCCCATGCATTCAGACACATGTACGTATTTATATACTTACTTGTTTTCTTGCCAAGGCAAAATGGATATTTCATGACCCGCACTGTTCTGCAGCTTACATTTTCCGCTTCCCGATCTCTGTTGCAGACGTTTCCGTATTATTGTAACTAACTTCTTTTTTTTTTAACTGCTGTTTAACATTTGCTGATGTATGGTAGGTAGGATTCTATTTGGCCCTACTGATGTATATTTAGGTTGTTTCCAGCGTCCTTCGCGTCCCTACCCCAATCAATGGTTCAGCAAGTGCTCTGGTGTGAGGTTTTGATGACCATGTTACCTACATTTGTGTAGGGCGGAACAGGAATAATCAGGTTGTTTGTCATTTCCTGTGTGTATTTTGGTAGAAATGGACACACTGCCTTCTCAGAAGGTGCCCTAAGTGCTTGTTTCACTCTGTCTTCACCCAAACTGAATATAAACCATTGTTTAAGTTTTTGACAATCTGATAGGTAAAAAGAAAAAGAAAATCTTAACTGTTCTTAACTGTTGTTTTGTTTTCAATGATTACTACTAACATTAAGCAACTTCCCCCCCCCCGCCCTCCATGTGTTTTCATCTGTTAGACTTCCTCTTCTGTATTCTGCCTCATTCATGTGATTTGTCCAGTTTTCAACTTGGTTGGGTTTGGAATTTCTTTCTATCCTTTTTTTTTAATGTTTATCTACTTTTGAGAGAGAGAGAGAGAGAGAGCAAGTGGGGAAGGGGCAGAGAGAGAGAAAGAGACAAAGGATCTGAAGCGGGCTCTGCACCGACAGCAGCGAGCCTGATGTGGGGCTCAAACTCACGAACTGCAAGATCTTGACCTAAGCTGAAGTCAGACAACCAACGGAGCCACGTAGGTGCCCCTCCTTCCTTACTCTTAATCTAGGCGATTAATGAATTGCTGTCAAGGCTGTTGCTGTCCAGGTTAATTAACCTTGTCTCTCCTGAATTTTTTGTTTTATATTTTAAGATAGCTTTCTCTACCCCCAAGACAAATATATTTTCCTTTATTTTTTTCTCATACTTTGACAATAAAACAAAACAAAATAAAACAATGCAGGGCTTTAATCAGTACTGGAATTGGTTTTGGGGACTGGTCTGAGGTACAGATACAACTTTTTTTTTTTTTTTTTTTTTTTTACCCAAATAGATAGCAGGTTTTGGCAACTATTGAAATGTATTGACTGTGTTAAAAATAGTCAAAAGCAGGGCGCCTGGGTGGCTCAGTCAGTTGGGCATCTGACTTCCGCTCAGGTCAGGATCTCACAGCTTGTGAGTTCGAACCCCGCTTTGGGCTCTGTACTGACAGCTCAGAGCCGGTAGCCTGATTTGGATTCTGTGTCTCCCTCTGTCTCTGCCCCTTCCCTGCTCATCCTCTCTCTCTCAAAAATAAATAAAAACATTTAAAAAATAGTGAAGAGCAATTTAAAATGGCAGATTTCTGGGACCCAATCCCTCGACATGATGCTTAAGAACCATGGAGGAAAGCTGAGGAGTTGCGCTGACATCCGCCTTTGCAGCTAGTTCTCACAATCTTTGATTGGCAGGCAGATTGCCCTGGGCGAGTCCCTTCCCACCCCCTCTCCTCGGGCTCTCAGGAAGCCCCCCGACCCAGGCAGCTGTGTTTATTCAGTCCCCCCAGCCTCATACCCCAAGCCATGGCTGGGGGCTCGGCCGGCCGCAATTGTAACCCCTGGGGTCAACGTGACCTTGAGTTGCCGGGCACCTCAACCTGCCTGGAGGTTTGCACTCTTCAAGTCTGGAGAGACCCTCCCTGCGCTGTACCAGGACGTGTCCATGGAGCTGGCAGAGTTCTTCCTGGAGGAGGTGACCCCAGCCCAGGGGGGCAGTTACCACTGCTGCTACCGGAGGCCGGGCTGGGATCTGGGTGTCTGGTCCCAGCCGAGTGATACGCTGGAACTGCTTGTGACAGGTGAGGTCCTGGGGCAGGGGAAAAGAAGGGACATTGGGGCGGATGAGGGAGGGAGAAGGAGGGACAGACAGACAGGGAGAGAGAACTGCAAGAGACAAGAGACAGGCTTGTACAGTTATACAGAGGGAAAAAAAAGAGCTACGTGGGGAGAGAAACAGAACCAGAGAAACGGGTGATTCTTAACCAGGGGTGAGTGTGCCCCCCCACCGGGGGATTTCGGTAACACCTGGAGACATTTTTGGTTGTCACGACTGGGGAAGGGTGTGCTCCGGCATTGCGTGGATAGAGAGAGGCTAGAAGTGCTGCAAAGCACAGGACAGCCCGCGCCCTCCCCCATACAACAAAGCATTATCCAGATTTATCCAAAATGTCACTAGCACTGACCGGAGGCACAAGGAGAAACAATTCAGGAGACACTGCCTCTGAGATCCAGGATGGTGAAACACACAGACGGGAGGGAAAAAACACACCCACACAGAAAGAGAATTTTAGTGAGGCACAAGTAGAGAAAGAAAAGGAGACATCCAGGGAGAGAGGAACGGAGACCGGGAGAACAGAGAGAAAGCCATACTTGGGGATGAAGACAGGGGGACACAGGGACCACTAGGGGGCAGAGAAACTGAGGGAGACTGGCTGAGATTGAGAGAGACAGAGGGAGGGAGGAAGGGGAACGGAGGGGGAGGGGGAGAGGAAGGCAGGGGAGGGGGAGGCAGAGGAAAGGGGAGGGAGAAGGAGGGGAGAAGGAAGAGGGGAGGAGGGGGAGGAGAGGAGGAGGAGGGAGCGAGGATAGGGAGGAGGGCACGAGGAAGGGGGAAGAGCCCCGGGAGAACAAGAGGGAGCGCAGGAGGGCCCGGAGGGAGCCGAGGCGGCGGGAGGAGGGAGAGGAGGAGGGGGGAGGAGGGAGGGGGCGCAGGCCGAGCCAGCGCTCTCCCCGTCCGTGCCCCTGCAGACGAGCTGCCGCGCCCGTCGCTGGTGGCGCTGCCCGGGCCGGTGGTGGCGCCCGGAGCCAACGTGAGCCTGCGCTGCGCCGGCCGCCTGGGCGGCATGAGCTTCGCGCTGTACCGCGCGGGCGAGGCGGCGCCGCTGCAGTACCGCCGCTCGGCGCGGCCCTGGGCCGACTTCCCGCTGCGCGGCGCCCGCGCGCCCGGCACCTACAGCTGCTACTACCACACGCCGTCCTCCCCGTACGTGCTCTCGCGGCGCAGCGAGCCGCTGGTGATCAGCGCCGACGGTGAGGGCGGCCCCGGAGCCCGGGTGCGGGCCCCCGGCCCCTTCCGCCCCACCTGCGGGTGCGGAGCCCAGGCCTCTCCCAGCTCCCCATCCCGGGGGTCCCGGCCCCCGGCCCTTCCTGCTCCCCATCCCGGGGGTCCGGGCTCCCAGCCCCTTCCTCCCCACCTGCGGCTCCGGGCCCCCAGCCCCTCCTGCTCCCCATCCCAGGGGTCAGGGCCCCCAGCCCCTTATGCCCCACCTGCGGGTCCGGGTCCCCAGCCCATCCTGCTCCCCATCCCGAGGGTCCGGACCCCCAGCCCCTTCCTCCCCACCTTCGCGTGAGGGGCCCCAGCCCCTCCTGCTCCCCATCCCGAGGGTCCGGGCCCCCAGCCCCTTCCTCCCCACCTGCGGGTCAGGGCCCCCAGCCCCTCCGCCCCATCTCGGGGTCCGGGTCCCCAGCCCCTCCTGCTCCCCATCCCGGGGGTCCGGGCCCCCAGCCCCTTACGCCCCACCTGCGGGTCAGGGCCCCCAGCCCCTCCCTGTTTCCTATCCCGGGGGTCCGGGCCCCCAACCCCTTCCTCCCCACCTGCGGGTGCAGGGCCCCAGCCCCTCCTGCGCCCCATCCCAGGGGTCCAAGTCCCCAGCCCCTCCTGCGCCCCATCCCGGGGTCCGAGTCCCCAGCCCCTCCTGTGCCCCATCCCTGGGTCCGAGTCCCCAGCCCCTCCTGTGCCCCATCCCTGGGTCCGAGTCCCCAGCCCCTCCTGCGCCCCATCCCAGGGTCCGAGTCTTCCTGCCCCTTCTCATTGGACCCAGGAGTAATCACCCCCAGTTCCTCCCTGCTTCTTGGACCCAGGGTCTGGGACCCCAGCCCTTTCTCAGTGGCCCCGGGGGTCTGGGCTCCAGGTTCCTCTCTGATCCCCAACCTGGGAGTCTGGGACCCTGGGTTCCTCCCTGCTCCCCATCCTTGGGGTCTGGGCCCCCAGTTTCTTCTTGCTCCCCAGCCTGGGATTCCAGACCCTATCCTCCTCCCTCCCCAAACCCAGGAGTTCAGGACCCCTGCGCCCATCGACCCACCTCAACTCTGAGACTGCAGTTGTGTCCGCAGTCTCACTGGAGGTTAGGGAGGAGGGCAGGCCAGAACTGTGGGCTCCGACGCTGAAGGCCTCTCTTCCTTGCTGCCCTGCAGGCTCAGGCGCCTTGGACTACACACAGGGCAACCTCGTCCGCCTGGGGGTGGCCGGCCTGGTGCTCATCTCCCTGGGCATACTGGTCTTTCTGGACTGGCGCAGCCGGACTCGCATCCCATGTAGCATCCGGCCCTGAGTCCAGGAGGACTGGATATAGACGCCCTGAAGCAGGAGAAGACTTTCCAGAGACGGGGAGAAGAAGCAGAGATTCCTAGGGTTGGACTGGCCCTTGCAAGACAATAATAAGCTTTGTACTGTGTGTTCTATCTCCCTCCTGGGTCATTCCTCCAGTACCTCCTAGATCCGTGGAATGCTCTATCCATGGTTAAGCCTTCCCACTCACAAGGCCTGGGTTCCCTTCCCAGTGCTGCTGCTTTACTCAGAGGGATATTAGGAAAATGCCCTTTGCCAAGGCTCAGTTGCCTTGACTGTAAAATGGGCTCACTGATGATACTCACTTCATAGGATTATTATAGGATTAAGTGGGCAATCTACACAGAGCTCTTAAAAATGACTGACCCATAGTAAGTGCTCAATAAATGTTAGCTACTGGGTAACGGGTTTCTACCCGAGGCTCAGGGCTGGAATGAAGTTACAGTCTTTTTTCCATGGTGCCAGCTCCAGCTCACCTTTTAAGCAGTGCACTGCTGTTTCCTTCCTGACCTCATTCTTGGTGGCCAAGCAAACAAACCTTTTTCAAACCCTTCCTCAGACCTTCCCCAAAGGTAGACCAAGATCAGATCAAATAGAACTTCTTCCCTAATTACAGCTTCATCTGCATGCAGCCCGGACTGTCTTCTTGAGCCGTCATTAGGATTAAGAGGAGTCCGTTGCCAAGGCAACAGCAAGGTGGTGTGCACAGTAGACCTCTGACCTGGACACTAATACACTGCACCTGCCTGTCTCCCACGGGCTCTTGGCTGCCTCCGTGCTTGTAGGCGTAACGTGAACCATTCCCCCTGCAGCCTGCTTGCTCTCCCCTCCTGCCTGTCCGGGAGGCCTGGCTACATTCGGTTTTTCCTGACTTTATTATTATTATTATTATTTTTAATGTTTTATTTATTTTTGAGAAAGAGACAGAGACAGAGCACAAACAGGGCAGGGGCAGAGAGAGAGAGAGGGAGACACAGAATCTGAATCCAAGCTGTCAGCACAGAGCCTGGCGCGGGGCTTGAACTCGTGAGCAGTGAGATCGTGACCTGAGCTGAAGTCGGACACTTAACTGACTGAGCCACCCAGGCGCCCCTCTCCTGATTTTATTAATTGAACTTCTATTTTAATCTTGGTCACCCGAATGGCTTCCTGATCCTCATACACACATTTTCCGTCTCTGAGCACTTCTTACCACTCAACACTCATGTTCCTTTCTTGCTTTAGGCCTGACTTTGGCGGAGCACACATCCTGTTGTGTTGTTGCTACATTTTCCACCTTCCCCTCCTCTTCGCCCCCCTTTATGAAGAAGAGGGTATCTTCCATTTTTTGGATAGCCCCAGCTCCATCACCCACTAGGGGGTAGTCTTGAGCAATCCACAGAGCCTCCTGAATTTTCATCTGTGAGAGGAAAAACTAAAACGATCTACCATGTCAGTTCTAGAGAGAATTCAACCAGGTGACTTTTCCCCAACACGTGGAGAGAGATCTTAAAAGCTCAGATCAGCAGTTATAACATATCCCCCCCTTTTGGGGAGACAACATTGAGTAGGAGGCAAAGCTTACACCACGGCCCTGTGCACACATCCATTTATAGCTGGAAACTAGAATTCAAGTCCTATGAAGCAGTATTTACCTCCACTTTATTATAGTAGAAGTATAGTATCATGTCACAGTGAGACATGATTTGAGGAAGATGAGCAATTATTGGTGGGTGTTCTTTGATCTCCGGACTTGTCTAAAGATTGGGAAATTCAAAATGTGGATAAACAATATAAAATGATGCTATTTCAACACCCAGTTCTCCGGGTGGTTGAGATGTGGGTCCCGAAATTAAGCAGAAATGAAATTTGAAGTCAGATTAGCCACACGGGGGCACTGACCTCATGCAGGACTTTCTGGGTTTGTACCTAGTCCCGTGGGGCACATTCTGTGCCCTGTGGATTGCACGTGGATGCAGACGTGGGAAGTCAAGGGAGAAGCGGGGAGCCAGGCTTACAGGAGGGAACCAGACCTGCCAGAGGCCGCGATGTCATCAAATCCAATCTGCTCTTTATGTAGATGGAAAATGGTGGCATGAGGGGGGCATGAGGTCCCCCCCTAGTCATACGGGAGTCAGTGGCAGGTCAGGGAGGCTCCCCATGAGTGTGTGCTTGAAGTCCCTTCCACCTGTTCACCCACCGGTTCCTTTACGATTCCACCACCCATCTCACTCATTCCTTGTCATCTGTCCCCTTGTTCACTGATTCTCGCCCTCCTTCCTTTCAGTCCCCCTCCCCTTGCTGCTTGCTCTCACTGGATTACCTATCCTGTCTTTTGCCCTTACCTGTCATTCATTCATTCTTACGTCCGTTCATCCATTTCTTCCTTTCTTAATCAGTTAATCGATTTATTAATCCACTCCCCTATTTGTTATGCTTATTCAATATCTATCAACCGACCTATGCATTTAATTCTTCTTTGAAGATTTTGGGGGCGCCTGGGTGGCTCAGTCTGTTACGCGTCCGACTTCGGCTCAGGTCGTGATCTGACGGTTTGCGGGTTCAAGCCCAGTGTTGGGGTCTGTGCTGGCAACTCAGAGCCTGGAGCCTGCCTCGGACTCTGTGTCTCCCTCTCTCTCTGCCCCTCCCCAGTTCGCGCTCTGTGTGTGTGTGTGTGTGTGTGTGTGTGTGTGTGTCTCTCTCTCAAGAATTAAAAAATTTTTAAAAAGTGGGAGGGGGTTTCTGTTACTTAAAGGAACAAGGGAAAGGTGGGTGCTGGGAAACCATTCGCCGTCTCCAACCGTACAACTATAGCAAACGACGAAGAGAGAGTTTTGAAGAAGTGAGGTGAGGGGAGATGGGAAAGTTGGACCGACCTTAACTAGGTGCAGAGGGGCCGGAAGGACGGTGCCCGAAAGTTGTGTGCTACTGCCACCTTGTGGTCACGCCATGTTCCTTGCTCGGTCCCGAAATCCCTGAACTCGCTCCCAGACCCTCACAGGACTGTGGTGGACCTTGTCTATTGTGGCTGGGCACGGAGTTAAGAACGGCCGTGGTGAGTGTCACTTCCAAGCTGGAGCATTTAACTGTAAGAACGCCCTCCTCCCCACTCTGAGCTCCCTCTTTTCTCAGACACAGTGACCCGCGATGTTTGAGATGGTGGCTGCTCCCCTGGCCTGGCTGCCTGGGTGCCAAAGATGAGCCGGGCCCCCCTGCAGGCTTTTTCTACAAAGGTGTCCCTGCCTCGCCCGGCTCCCAGGCACTCCTGCTGGGAGCCATCAGTGTTACAGCTTCTTGCACACCTATCTTGGTCAACGCGGGCTCTTATAAAATGCGACACACCGGTGGGCTTGAACAACAGAAAGTTATTTCTGAAAACTCTGGAGGCTGGAGTCCGAGATCAGAGTGCCAGCGGGGTTTTGGTGAAAGGCCTTTCATATCCTCACACGGTAGGGGGAGAGAGAGAGAGAGGAAAGGAGGAAAGGTGAGACCTGAGGTGTTCTCATGTCGCTCTCTCTCTTTTTTAGTTTTTTTTTTAATGTTTATTTATTTTTGAGACAGAGAGAGACAGAGCATGAGTGGGGGAGGGGCAGAGAGAGAGGGAGACACAGAATCCGAAGCAGGCTCCAGGCTCTGAGCCGTCAGCACAGAGCCCGACGCGGGGCTCGAACTCACAGTCTGCGAGATTGTGAGCTGAAGTCGGACGCTCAACCGACTGAGTCACCCAGGTGCCCCTTTAAATAGTTTTTAAACAATTTTTAAATGTTTTTATTTTTATTTTTGCGCGCGCGCGCGAGAGAGAGAGAGAGAGAGAGAGAGAGAGGGGCAGAGTACAAGAGGGGAAGGGCAGAGTGAGGGAGACAAAAACAGGTTCCAGGCTCTGAGCCTTTGGCACAGAACCCAGTGCAGGGCTCACAAAGGGTGAGATCGTGACCTGAGCTGAAGTCGGATGTGTAACTGACTGAGCCACCTGGGTGCCCCTAATATCCTTTTTTTTTTTTTAAGTCTATTTTTGAGAGAGAGGCAGAAACAGAGCATGAGTGGGGGAAGGGCAGAGAGTGAGGGAGACAGAAGCAGGCTCCAGGCTCTGAGCTGTCAGCACAGAGCCCGATGGGTGGCTCGAACTCACAAACCTGAGATCATGACCTGAGCCGAAGCCGGATGCTCAACCAACTGAGCCACCCAGGCGCCCCTCGCATTAGAGCACTAACCTCACCCTGGGGGCTCTACTCTCATGACCTCATCTAAACCTAATCACTTCCTAAAGACCCCACCTCCTAATACCAGCACAGATTAGGGGCTTCAACGTAAGAATTTGGGGGGGGGGGCGCAGACATTCAGTCAATAACAGCATGCTTCTGGAGACCTTGTACCCGCTGCTTATGTTTAAAGAACTGCAGGAAACTCACGCCGCGGTAAGGGGATGGGGCCGCCATCGCACCCTGGAAACACTTCCCTTGTCCACGTAGTTGGAGGCTTGAGCTGCAGCTAACCTGAGGCTGAGCACCGTGCCTCATGACCCTCCTGGAACACGAGAAGATGAGAGGCGTGTGGGCCCATCTCCCACTCACCTCATTTCCCCGTGGGGGGGCTTTCGCCTGACAGCTTCTCGTCGCTCCTCCGGTTCCGAGGCGGTGGGGCGCTCTGTGCCCTGTTCCCCTCCCGCTGGAGCTACGGACACAAAAACACTTCGCTGCAGTCAAGCTTGGCTTCAGTGGTGTTGTAGGAAGAGATATGGCCCTTGATTCTGGTTTACAGTGTCCTAAAACCTTCGGTATTTGCTGAGCGACAAGGGTGATAGGAGCGTCTTTTGTTCTAAGGAGGCCTCTACAGCAGCATCGGGATGGAGGCGGGTCATCAGAAAGACCAGCCAGGTGACTAGAAGCTTAGAACCTTCAGCACCACGCCCGCCTCCAGGGAGAAGAGGAGGGGGCTGGAGATCGAGTTAATGGCCAGCGGCCAACAATTTGATCAATCATGCCTTTGTAATGGAACCTCCCCTAGATGAAGGAGACAGATCTTTCTAAGTCATTTAAGAAATCTGACTGGGGCACCTGGGGGGTTCAGTCGGTTAACCTGTCTGACTTTTGATTTCGGCTCAGGTCATGCACGGTTCGTGGGATTGAGCCCCCGCGTGGGGCTCTGCACTGACAGCACGGAACCTGCTTGGGATTCTGTCTCTCTTCCTCTCTCTCCGCCCTCCTCCCCCTCTCAAAATAAATACACATTAAAAATTAAAAAAAGAATTCCAGTTAAAGTGTTGAGTTGAAAGCTTTGCCAAGAGTATCAATCTTGCTTTCTGAAGCAACTAGGAAAATTACATAAATATTCATTCATGAATTTTGCTAAATTGTTCTCTACTCTGTTGAAATAAATCTACACACAGAAGTGTTATTTGAACTAAACGGTCTTCTAAATATCTCCAGGCTTTAAAAATCACTGCCCCATCTTTTGAAAATTACCTTCAAAGAAACACCTATAATTATAATTGGTTTCTCTCCTTGGTAATTCATTGCCTTGCTGATTTTTCTTTCTTTTTTAAAAATTTATAGGGGCGCCTGGGTGGCTCAGTTGGTTAAGCCCCTGACTTCGGCTCAGGTCATGATCTCACAGTTTGTGAGTTTGAGCCCCGCGTCAGACTCTGTGCTGACAGCTCAGAGCCTGGAGCCTGCTTCTGATTCTGTCTCCCTCACTCTCTCCCCCTCCCCTGCTCATGCTCTGTCTCTCAAAAATAAATAAATGTCCATTTCTGAACATGATGCTGCAGAACTGGACCTGGGGACATTTTCCTAGACATGTTTGGGGTCTTCATTTGGGTTCCCCCAGGAGAAGACCTCAAGACAAGGATCTTATTGTGCCCAAATTCTGGATCCCAAGAAGACCGCCGGGGAGCCGGGACTGATGCAAATGCAAAGGGTCTTTATTCGAAGCTCGAGCTCGGACTCTTGCACCTCCTGACGCGGCGGCAAGAGCCCCGAGCCAGGTCTACACAGGCTTTTTATCAGGGTTCAAGTACACTTTTTGGGCGGGAATGGGGACCCTTTGAATTGATTGATTGGCATTTTCGCGGGCTAGTTTCTCATTGAGTATTTCATATTTGGCAGGCGCGGGCTAGCTATGGATTGGCTTAGTTTGGGGGTCCGCGCAGATTCAAATGGTCAGCGGGTGTGGGCTGGACACTGATTAGTTTTGCTAGGGGCTACTCTAGGAATCTGACCTCCTGTGGTTTCCCTGGAACTCAAAGTGGAGGCAGGGTCTGCTAATCAGGGTCCAGTCCCACCTGGGGTAGTGGCAGGGTCTGCTAATCTGGGTCCTGCCTTTTGGCTACTCTGTTTCCTGGAACCCGGGGCAGAGTCCAGGGTGACTTGTTTTCCTGGAACTCGGGGCCCAGAACTACTCTAAGATGGGACTTAAGCCAAAATGGAGTGGCCTTAGCCCTAACAGCACCATACTTTCACAACATGGCAATTCCCTAACACAGCAAACAGGGTTCACAGCGATCACAGCAAACGGGCCAGGAGTCTAGTGCATTCCTAAGTCTCTAAATCTAATACCTAACAATACTTAACACACAGCAACTTAGTCTAATACATAGCAAACTAAACAGGCCTCACAGCACCCCAAGAAAAGTTTCACAATGTTCACAGCAAACAGCAATCAAAACAGAATTCTCAGCAATCGTAACCCTTAACAAGGTTCACAGGAAGCAGAAGTCTGGGGCACACTATCTCTAACACAGCACCCCTCCATGTTTAGCAGAAGAGAGAAATGGCTTCAAACTAATGCAGGGCTGTCACTTAGGACAAGAAACTTAAAAACGCTCTCTTCAGATTTGAGTTCAAGTTGTTTATTTGGGAAATGAAGGAAGCACTTCACTTGGAATCTAGAATATTCTGAAGCCCGACTCTGCTGTGGACAACTGGAACTGAATACTGCGGTACTTGATACTGATCAAACTTTGGAGGCCAGTAAGGGGCACGCGCCTCACAGCGGTCCCCCAAGAGTCAAGGGAGCTGAGATATTTAAAGACCAACTGCTGGCAGATGTTGCTTGAGGGCCGTTTCCAGATCAGGAACTCCCCAGCACTCCCACAGACAGACAAAGCAGGCTTCACCAGCCAGGGGGCGCCAGCAAAGGCATGCATGTACTGGCAGTTAGGCTAGTGGGTGCAAAGGAAGGACCAGGAGATCCCGGGGCAGCACCGAGCACATTTGGTGCATTTGGGAATCCTGCTAAGAAGAGACAGCTACTATGGGCTCATCATACATGATCTTTGTCGTTTCTTGGATCCAAAGTCATTCTTTTGTCTATACCCCTGGCTTTTCTCCATTCTCAGGATACCCATGGTTGTCAGTTCATGGTAAAGAAGGAAGTAACAAAACACCGGTCAGGCAGCTAGCATGCGTGGACGTGAGGCTGGGCAGCTGCATCTGGGTCACGGGGGGTGGTACGTAGCATCAGTGTCTATAGATATTTTCTCGTGGACTTCTCACTTTATTTTGGAGGGTCCCTATAACCCGCTGGCGGGAGGTAAGGCTGTTGCGGCATCCCTGGAGCTGAATGGGGTAGAGTGAGGCTGGCTCACACTTTGTGGGATGCAGACACCACTTCATCAGCCTCTTATCATTGTGCTCCTTTCCTCACCTTCTCGTGATGTCCTGGAGTCAATTCTCTGCAGGTCAACCTCTTAGAAGAAAAATCTCTGATTTTCTGCTCGGCTGGAAGATGGTGTGTTAGCTAAAGAGAAAACTCCAGGCTGTTGTAACAAAGAGATCCAAATGTAATTCATTGGATTTTGTATTATACTTTGATTCCTTTTTTCTTGTTTTTATTTAAATTTATTTTTATTTTTATTATTGTTTTCTAATGTTTATTTATTTTCGAGAGAGAAAAACAGATAGAGTGTGAGCAGGGGAAGGGCAGAGAGAGAGACACACACACACACACACACACAGAAACCGAAGCAGGCTCCAGGCTCTGAGCTGTCAGCCTGATGCGAGGCTCAGACCCACGGACGGCAAGATCAGGACCTCAGCTGAAGTTGGTCACTTAACCAACTGAGCCACCCTCTTGTTTTTATTTGAGAGAGAGAGAGAGAGGGCAGTGTCGGGGAGAGGGGCAGAGGGAGAGAGAGAGAATCCCAAGCAGGTCCACACTCAGCACAGAGCCTGATGTGCGGCTCCATCCCATGAGCCTGGGATCATGACTTTTTGAGCCAAAATCAAGAGCCGGAAGCTCGATCCACTGAGCTACCCAGGCTCTCCTACACTTTCTTTCTTTTTCACATGACGCTCTGAGGTGGGCATAGCAGATCAGCAGGTGACTCTATCCATTTGGTCCTACAGATACCTGGATTTCTTCTGTCCTATCATTGCTGCCCCCTAGGGCAGTGTTGCCCAACTGTATTAGGGTTCTCTAGAGAAAGAGACCAACAGGATGTACATATGTATGTGTACACCCGCCATCTGCAAAGCCGAGAACCAGGGAAGGTGCTGGTATAATTCAGTCTGAGACTGAAGGTCTGAGAAGGAGGGGGCCGCTGGTGTAGGTCCTGCACTCCGAAATCCAGAGAACCAGGAGCTCCGATGTCTGAAGGCAGGAGAGAGAGAGGGTTACGTCTAGCAGCTGATGTGGGCAAATCTGGAGCTCAAAGGGAAGTCGGAGGCCTCGGTGACTGCGGGGTTAAGGTCTCAAATCCGATGGGACTCACCCAAAGGCCTGTACCAAGGCCTTAATGTCCACGCAGGCTGTCATCACCCACCGAGCTGCCTACCTCGGCACCTATGACACTGCGGAGGGAACGCTTCCAGATGCTAAGAACACTCTATCTTCATCAGCTGGACGAAGCTCCATCACAGAGGGTGATGCTCTGTCACAGAGGGTGCTGGGTTGACTTCCTCCGGCTCTGACACCATTCGTCACTGCGTGATGATGCATTCGGGGCACGAAGGCACTGACATGTGCACAGGCGCCCTTGACTGCTGGAGGTGTTATGCCCAGAATTCGGGGACCCCAAGAACCACCAGGGAGCCGAGTCTGATGCAAGAACAAATAGCCTTTAATTGAGCTAGCTCGAGCTCAATCTCCTACCGCACCGACGCAGCAGTGGCGCAGCAGTGGGTCGAGAGAGAGGGCCCGGTCCCAAAACACAATAGTTTTAAAGGAGTCTAGGGGCAGTGGGAGGGGTGATGGTCGTGACCCTAGCCAATTGGCTGAGGAAGGGTCCATAGGTCACTGGGCGTGGTTCTTTTGGAACCGGGAAGTTGCAGGTTTTGAGCAGGCACTGGGGACTCAGGGTGGAAGACAGGAAACACAATGGAGTCAGTCCCAGTTTGCCCTTAAGCAAAATGGAATCAGTCCCGTTTTGCCCTTACAGAGGAAGAGTGCTTGTGATGAAGGAGCCAAAGCTTTTTCCCAAGGGGGCGTGGCCCAGTGTTCTCAGACGCATGGCTGGTCCTTCTGTGCTTTTCTTGTAGGATGAAACTGAGAAGTTCCCATTAAGTTATTTCCTTGTGTTCCCCCCTGTGAACAGGCATGTTGTACTGTATAACAGACCTTGAGCATTCTTGTCAGACTGATGGCTGTCTATTGAACAATGGCAACTGTTTACTGGTTGAAAATGGAAAGCAATAATATTCATCTGACCAGTTTTCTCTCTTTTTAAAAATTTCTTAAATGTTGATTTATTTTTGAAGGAGAGAGAGATAGCGCATGAGCAGGGGAGGGGCAGAGAGAGAGGGAGACACAGAATCCAAAGCAGGCTCCAGGCTCGGAGCTGTCAGCACAGAGCCCGACACAGGGCTTGAACCCATGAACTGTGAGATCACGACTTGAGCTGAAGTCCGGCGCGTAACCAACTGAGCCACCCAAGGGGCCCATGAAGCTGATGCTTCTTAAGTTCTTGCTCTGTGCAAGACGAGGGGCTCAAACTCACGAACTGTGAGATCAGCACCTGAGCGTAAGGTGGATGCTTAACCAGCTGAGCCACCCAGGTGCCCTGACCTGTTTTCTCTTAAAGCCATTTCCATGATAATGGGACTCAATTCTATTTTTTATTTCAGTCACTCCTGATAAATAAATTTGAAGAAATAAAGACTATCTGAAATATTAAAAAAAGAGAGTGAGAGACGGTCCTCCCTTCTTCTACCGTTTTTTTGCTCTGTTGGGGTCCTCAAGAGACCAATAGGAGACTGTCTCCTAATTCAAATGCTAATCTCTGGCAATCTCTCAGAGACACACACCCAGAGGGAATGTTTTACCAGCTACCCTGACATCCCTTAGCCCAATCAAATTGACACATAAAGTTATCCATCACATCAATATTGTTTTCTGGGATGATGGAAATACTCGACAATTTCATTGTCTCATACGGTAATTACCATGTGGCTACTCTGAGCACTTGAAATGTGGTCAGTGAGGCCAAGGACCATTATATTTAATGTAATTTTAATCAACCCTTTAAGTGTAAATAGCCACACGTGGCTAGTGGCTAGTATTAAAAAGTATAGATCTGGAGTGTTGTTTTCTTTTCAAGTTTATTTTTGAGACGGGGTGGGGGGGGTAGGGGCAGAGAGAGGGAGAGAGAGAGAGTATCCCAAGTAGGCTCTACACTGTCTGTGCAGAACCCAACGTGGGGCTCAAACCCACAAACTGTGAGATCATGACCTGGGCCAAAAGCAAGAGTTGGACACTTACCCAACTGAGCCACCCAGGCGCCCCAGAGAGTGTTGTTTTCATTTGCCGATTCAGGCTCGGTGGTCCTGGGGTTTCCAGCCAGCAGTAAGAGTAAGCCAGCACGGTAAGCATGCAGGACCGTGCCTGCCCTGTGAAGCCCTAAGCCTGAAAATGGCCTGTGTGATTTCTGCTCACCTCCTTCTGGTGAGAGGTGGGGAGACGTGGTCTTGCCAATTCCCCGGGAGGGGAGATCAGTAACTCTGGTGGTCAGATATCGTAGGTGGTCCTGGCTGAGCTGCACGGAGAGGAAGTCTGCTTCCTCCACACACATCCGGTCAATCCCCCTGCCCCCCTCGGAGGTACCCGGAAACTTTACTTTTTAAAAACTGTGTTAAAATACATTTACCGTCTTCCCCATTTTCAAATGCATGGTTCCGCAGGGTTTAATACCTTCACAGTCTAGTGCTGCCATCCTCACCATGCACGGGGCTCTTTTCATCCTGCACAACTGAAGCTCTGTGCCCGTCACACACCGTCTCCCCCTCCCCCTCCCCTGCCCCCGGCGCCCTCCATCTGCCTCCTGTCTCTATAGATTGGGTGGCTCTAGGGACCTCGCACAAGTGCAATCATACAGTGTTTGTCTTTTCGTGACTGGCTTATTTCATTGAGCATCAAGGCCTTAAGGTTCACCCATGCCGTGGCATGTGTTAACATCTCCTTCCTTTTGGAGGCTGAATAATATTTAATAGATTTAATGTTTATTCATTTGAGAGAGAGAGAGAGAGAGAGAGAGAGAGAATCCGAAGCAGGCTCCAGGCTCTGAGCTGTTAGCACAGAGTCCAGCGTTGGACTCAAACTCATGAACCAGGAGATCACGACCTAAGCCAATGTCAGACGTGTAAGTAGCTGAGCCCCCCAGGTGCCCTGGGTTGTATCCACTCTTGTCTATTGTGAATAACGCAGCCATGAATGTGGAGTGTCAAGACCCCACTTTCCATTCTTTTGGCTGTATACCCAAAGGTGGAATTGCTGGATTGTCATGGATTCAATTTTCGAGCTGCTATGAGGTTCCACGGTCTGGGGATGTGATTTTTCTCCTTGGTGACCCACTATAGGCACGCGTGTGCTGGGTTTCTAGTTTCCATGATTGTGTCAACATTTCCTGTCATGCGTTAGCTCCTCTCTAGTTGCTCTTTTCCCTTCTGAGCTTACGTCCTCCTCATAAATCCTGTTTCTGTCTTTCAGTGAGTTTGGGGAAAGGAATGTGTGTGTTCTGTCTGCGTGTTTATGTCAAAGTCCTCATATTTGTCCCTGAATTCAGCGGTCCTGAACTCTCAGTTTAATGAGGGTTTGTTCCTGTTTAAAACTTTTTTAATGTTTATTTATTTTTGAAGGACAGAGAGACAGAGCATGAGAAGGGGAAGAACAGAGAGAGGGGGAGACACAGAATCCAAAGCAGGCTCCAGGCTCTGAGCTGTCAGCACAGAGCCCGACATGGAGCTTGAGCCCACAAACTGTGAGATCATGACCTGAGTTGAAGTCGGACACCCAACTGACTGAGCCACCCAGGCACCTCTTGTTTGCTCCTTTTTTAAACTTTGAGGTTTTGTCATCCCACCGCACCTCACTTAAAATTTCTAAAGGCTTAAATTTCAGTCCCATTTAAAGGGATCAAATGAACACAGCAATTCCAGCCAATTTAGGACACACATAGAAGCAATAGGAAAAAAAATATATTGAGCACAATTCCACCACTCAGAGAATAACACATTAAAAATATTAGATTTGGGCGCCTGGGTGGCTCAGTTGGTTAAGCGGCCAACTTCGGCTCAGGTCATGATCTCACGGTCTGTGAGTTCGAGCCCCGCGTTGGGCTCAGTGCTGACAGCTCAGAGCCTGGAGCCTGCCTCGGATTCTGTGTCTCCCTCTTTCTCTGCCCTTCTCCCGCTCATGCTGTGTCTCTATCTCTATGTCTCTCAAAAATAAATAAACATTAAAAAAATAATAAATAAATATAAATATTAGATTTACCCTTCTAGATTTTTCCATGCATGCATCAGCTCCTGCCCATTGCCTGGGTCCACCGCTTGGGTTGTCTCTCTTTCTGTCTGCACCTCAGCCAGGATTCCCAAGTTCTTCTTAAGAGCCGGTTCCCATCAGAGATCTAATGACCAGAAGATTCCACAAGAGATTTCACCGAGGAGGTAGTTCGCACCACATTCCCACAGCAGACAACCTTCAAGCTCTCACCACAGAACTTCGTCTTCTTCAAGCTCCTTGTATGCCTGCCACTGAGTGTTCTTTTCTCTTACTTTCTCTCTATAGGGCCTCTTGTTTGGTTCTCCCAGATTCCCAGCTGTCCCTGATGCCTTGTGACCTCTCACCTCTTTGCCCTCGGCTCTGGCTCTAACCCTGCCCTCAGGGTCCCTGGGACGTTACCCAGAAGTTGCTCGCATCACTTCTGCTTATATCCTGTGACCAGAAAGAAGGCGGAGAGACATGTAGCTCTCATTCGGGATTGCTGGGGGCCCAGCTCTTTTCTGTCACTCTGCAGAAGGGGACAAAGGCTGGCCATTTCTCCCATGCTTTGCATATTCATGGGTGTGCCTCAGAAGTGGGGGGACTGACTGGTGTGCTGTGCACCAAGCCTGTGGGAAGTGGCTTGAGAACCTGCTGCAATAGTCACTTCCTGATAGAAACCAGAAGACACCAAGCGTGGGTATGTAGAGCAGAGAACTGAAAACCTGGGAACAAAGCTGTTCCTGCCTGTCCCAGAGTCAAGAGAACGTTCTGGCTTACCACCAACAGCAAAACTGAAGGCAGATCGTTGGAGGAGGCTTGGGGGGGCCGCCATGATGCCTCAGCTGCTGACCTTGCTTTGCACCGGTGAGCCCTGTGGGGGTAGGGCCGGGCCGCGGCGGCAGTTGGAGTTGGTGGGACCTTCGGGGCCGGTAGTGGGATGGGGGTGAATAAGCACAGACTAGAGCCTTCCATTCCCTGAATCCATGTTAGGTACCAGGATGCTTTACACACGTTTTCCTGTTTCCCCAAACTCGGTCATCCCCAACTTCCCAACGACATTTTGCCCTCTGTCTGTGACACATCCAGGTTTTTATATTATTATTTTTATACTCAACTATATTTTATTATTTAAATTTTTTTAACATTTATTTATTTTTGAAAGAGAGAGAGACAGAGACAGAGAGTGAGCAGGGCAGGTGCAGAGAGAGAGGGGGACACAGAATCAGAAGAAGGTTCCAGGATCCCAGCTATCAGCACAGAGCCTGACGCGGGGCTCGAACCCAGGAACCATGAGATCATGACCTGAACTGAAGTTGAACACTTAACTGACCAAGCCACCCAGGCACACCTATTTTATTATATAAAAAAATTTTTAAGTTTATTTATATTTAAGAGGGAGACACAACAAGTGGGGGAGGGACAGAGAGAGAGGGAGAGGGAGAGAGAGAATCCCAAGCAGACTCTACACTGTCAACTCAGAGCCTGGGGTGCGTCTTGAACTCAAGAACCACGAGATCATGACCTGAGCCTAAACCAACAGTTGAATGCTTAACTGACTGAGCCACCCAGACTTAAGTATACTCAACCCTATTTTTATTTTTTTTATTGAAAAATTTTTTAGTTTATTTATTTTGAGAAAGAGAGAGAGGGACAGAGACACTGGGAGTGGGGGAGGGGCAGAGAAAGAGGGAGGAGAGAATCCCAAGCAGGCCTGGCAATGTTGGCACAGAGCCAAGTATGGGGCTCAAATCCACGAACCTTGAGATCATGACCTGAGCTGAAATCAGTCGCTTAACCAGCTGAGCCACCCAGGCGCCTCTCAATTCTGTTTTAAAAGAAGACCTATAAAACTCCATATTAGTGGGAAAATCAGTGTCCCTCATTAAAAACAGACCTGAACCGACCCCGGTGTTCCCCGGTCTTGTTTCTGAGAGGTAGCAGTGAAGCGAGAGGCTGGCTTCAGACGAGCCCCCGGCTGTGGTATCTTCCACGGGCTTGGCAGAGAGCGAGCTGGGAACGGAGAAGAGAGAGACTTTCTCACACAGGCTCAGTGAAACCCTCTTGTTATCGTATGACCTGGAGTCACCGTACATCTCTTAGAGAAATTCTCCAAACTAGTTCCCTTCCCCATACTGCATTTGAGGAATCTGAAAACCACGCCTGAAGTCTGTGCCAAGGCGACTCAGCTACTAAGTGGAAAAGCTGAGCTCAGGTTCTGGTCTGCACGGTGCCCAAGACCGTAATTCTCCATGGAGCCATACGGGGGAATCGAAAAGGTCCCACAGGCAGCGGGGGGGTGGGGTGGGTGGGGGGATGGGGAGGCAGAACTGTCTGGAGGCTGAATGAAGGGAGTCATGGTCAGCAAGACCACGAGAAGGTAAGTGCATCCCTCTTAGGAAATGTCTGGCAATGTTTTCGGAAGGGCTCTGTGGCTACGGGTTCTCCGTGGCTTCCACTCAACCCCTGTCAGAACCCTTGTCATCTCGTGAGGAGACAAGTGTTGGCGAGGACGTGGCGAAAAGGGAGCCCATGTTGGCCGGAGCGCCGTTGGCCGGAATGCAAACTGGTGCAGTCACTGTGGGGAAACAGTTTGGAGGCTGGTTCTTCAGAAAGCTAAAAATAGAACTACCCTACGATCATCCATCCCGCTTTGGGGTTGTGTATCAGCAGGAAATGACAACAGGAAATTGAAGGGCTATCGGCACCCCACATTCGTCGCGGTATTATCCACAAGGCATGGAAATGACATAGCTGTCCACCCACGGATACGTGAAGAAAGAAGACATAGCATGTTGTATATAAGGGGATGTTGTTCACCGTGAGAAAGAAAGAAATCCCGCCATTTGCGACAACATGGATGGACCTTGAGGGTGTGATGCTGAGTGAAACAAGTCCGACGGAGAAAGACAAATACTTGTATGATCTCACTTACATGTGGCATCTAAAAATGTTGAACTTGTAGAAACACACACTGGGCTGGGCTCGCCAGGAGCTGGGGGTGGTGGGAAGAGGGAGACGTTGAACCAATGGTATGTGCTTGCGGTTCGGAGACGAGTGATTCTGAGGCTCTGGTGTACAGCATTGCGCCTACAGATGGCGACACAGTATTATGTACTTGCAGGTTGCTTAAAAAAGTCTCAGATAGTGCCCACTGGCCTTGGTGTGTGTGTGTATGGGGAAATCTGTCCCCAGTAGAGACCCACCGTTCTATACGAATCAAGCCAGAACACCTATATTGACATGCAGGAACATGTGTCTCGGGGTCACTTTGCTCTAGAGCTGAACGTAAGACCCCAGAGAGGACAGGTGGGGGGTGTACACTTCACCCTTGCAAGTAATACCAACCTTAGATTTGTGAGACTTGGGAGCATCAAGGAGATGACTCATGGCCAACCATAATGTCCGAGATGCATTAAGGCCATTCCCTGAGGGCAGACAGAAGTATCTCAGCACTAAGGACTGTGTTCTCGGTATCTACATGTCCGCCAGCACGGGGTAGGGATCTCCCCAGCTGACTCCACGTCCCGGCTCCCGGAGGCTGTGGATGCGTTCCTTTTCGTGCCAAAGGAAGCGCATACAGGGCGGCAGGCGGAATTAGACTTGCCTATCCGTTGACCTTGAAGTAGGCAGCTTCTTCTGGATTATCTGGGTGGGTGGTCACAGCATAACCATGGGGTCCTTAAAACAGCAAAGCAGGCGGAAGAGGGGGCCAGTGCACCAACCATTGTCCGTTTTAAAGCCGGAGGAAGAGGCCGCCATGATGGGATGCGGGTCTCTCTAGAAGCTGGAAAAAGCCAAGAGGTGGATTCTCGTCTAGAGCCCCCAGAAGGAAGGCAGCCCCAAAGAGACCCTGGTTTTAGCCATTGAGACTTTTGTAACCCACAGAACTGCAAGACAGTAAGTCTGTGGGGTCACAAGCCACCAAGTTTCTGATAATTTGCTACGGCAGCTGTAGGAAATTAACACAAGGCCCACGCCAGATGGGTTCTCGGGCAGGAGGCTGGGACTGGCCGTGAGCGTGACCTCCAGGGTCTGGTCTCAGTGGCCGTCACCCTGGAGAGGCCCCTCGGGACGGGGCTCAGGTCTCACGGACACACGGTTCTCTTGCAGGGCTGTGCGCCGGCCAAGGAAGCGGGGATACTGATGGTGAGCGTTCCTACAACTAAACCATCCCTCTCCTTCCCTCCAAATTCCCCGCATCCCTTCTCTTTCCTTAAAGGGGTTTCCTGAGAGCAGGTGAGGGCACCAAATCCCGTCCCCAAATCTGCTTCCTTCCAGAGCCCCTTCCCAAGCCCTCCCTCAGGGCCTGGCCCAGCTCGGTGGTGGCTCCCGGGAGCAACGTAGCGCTGCAGTGTCGGAGCCCGACTGAGGACGTCGACTTTGCTTTCAAGAAGGGAATAGTTCGTTTGGATTTTCCCCGATCACTGGCTTCCACAGAGGGCCTGGCTGAATTTCACCTCACTGACCTGAGAACCAGCCATGCTGGAACCTACACCTGTGAGTTCTACACACGAGGCGTCCCCTCCATAAGATCACCGCCCAGTGACATAGTCCTGCTACTGGTGACAGGTGAGGAGCAGGGACGGGCCTAGGGGAGGGACCAGAGGAGGGGAGGGGATGGCAGACATGGAGAAACACAGCAACAGAATGACTTGGTCGGCTTCATCCTGGGCTTGTGGGGAGGGGACCTCCTTCCTGCAGTCAGAGTCGAGAGAGGGTGACACCAGGGATCTGTTGTGTCCCACACTACTCAGCGGGAACCCTTGCAGGAGAACAAGGGTGAGTGGGGGACCCCGGCTTCTCCCCATGACCTCAGAGCCCCCCTTCCCTTACAGGAGGTTACCCTAAACCTTCCCTGCAAGCCCACCAAAGGGGTGTGGTGACCACAGGAGACAACGTGACCCTGCAGTGCCAGAGCCCAGGCAATGTTTTCAGTATTGTAAGTTTCGCTCTACTGAAGGCGGGAGAGGCAGAGCCCATCCAGCTCCGGACTCCAGTCGGGATGGAGACAGACTTCTCCCTGCAGACTGTGACAGTCGGTGACGCCGGGAACTACAGCTGTGTGTACTTCCAGACCTGGGCTCCTTTCTGGGCCTCACAGCCCAGCGATGCTCTGGAGATCCGGGTGAGAGGTGAGGTTTTCACCATCGGGAGGACCCCAGCTGGATTACCTGCCGCTCAGGTGCTGGCGCAGTCTGTCTCCACAAGACCCCGCAGCTTGGAGCAATCATTTAGGAAGAAGCGAGGGAGGGCCAGGGTTCTGTGGGACAGCACAGAGGACCTCCTGCCGAGAGAGGGAGCACGGATCATGCAGATCACATAAATGGAGGCTGCGAGGGGGGCTTCCCACTGGAGGGGACCAGCTGTGTTGTGAGGGGGCGAGGCCTGGAGCACGAGGGATCTGTAATAATTGACCCCCACCCCCCAGCCAGGAAATAAGATGTAGCCACAAAGTCATTGCCTGTCTCCTGGGCAGGGCTCAATTCATTTATACTAAAGTGTGGATGACACCTTGTCCGGCAAGAAGGCAGAGGAGGAGGGAGAGACTAACAAAGGCCCAGGAGCATCTCTCTGAGAAAGACTCAAAAACAGAAAATCTGTTTCATTTTCACTGGGACTCTAGCACTCTTGCCTTCAGCTCAACTAAGTCGAGCTTTTCTCTTCCTGCCGAGACTTTTCTTTCTTTTTGACAGAAACGATTTTTAAAAGTCATGGCAAAAGTGCATAAAGTATAATTTACCATCTTAAGTATTTAAATTTTTAATGTTTATTTTTGAGAGAGAGAGAGAGAGAGAGTGAGAGCCAGGGAGGGACAGAGAGAGAGAGGGAGACACAGAATTCGAAGCAGCTGTCATCACAGAGCCTGACTTTTGCAGGGCTCGAATGCACGAACTGTGACATCATGACCCGAGCGGAAGTCAGAGGCTTAACCTACTGAGCCACCCAGGTGCCCCTGTTTCGTTCTCTTTTAGTGGGGACGAGCTCCCTCTTTTGGGCAGAAAGCTTGGCTTTTAAGAACTGAGTTTTGTAGCTCATAAATTCCACTCTTAGAGAAGCATCTGGCCCTCCTTCCCAGACCCAGTTCAAGACACAGACACAGACAGACACAGAGTGAGAGAGAGAGAGAGAGAGAGAGAGAGAGACTGGGGAGAACAGAGAACGGTCCTGGTCAGCTCAGCCTCTAGATCACTCCCAGCAAGTGCTCATGGGAGGACGCCACACAGGAAAACCCAGCTCCACCCAGGGCGACTGGAACGTAGGAGGGGAATGAGCACTTCCTAAAGGAACGAGACTCGCCGCCCTCTGATCCCACGGGCTGAAGGTGTGTGTCCACCTCCCCCACCCCAATTTCAGGTTGAAATCCTGACCCCTAACGTGACAGCATTACGAGGTGGGGGCCTCTGGGAGGTGCTTAGGTCATAAGGGTGGAGCCCTCATCAGATCAGCACCCTTCTAAAAGAGGCCCCGGAAGCTCCCTTCTCCCCTTCCACCACGTGAGGCTCGAGAAGAGGCCGCCCAGAAGAGGCCCCTCCCCGGACCATGCTGCCACCCTGGTCTCGGACTTCTGGTCTCCAGACCTGGGAGAAAAAGGTGTCTGCTGCTCATCCGCCCCCCAGCCTGTGGCCTTCTGTTAGAGCGGCCCAAATGGACTGAGACGGTGACGAGGGGGAGGTATGCCCAGCAAGCGTGTTTGCTTCAGGTTCACGACCCCTGGGCAGAGCGAGAAAACCCCAAGGTGCAGGCTCCTTTACCACGGGGTAAAGGAGAGTGTTTCTCTCTCCCCACGCTGAGCCGTGGAGCCCAGGGGTGAGGCAGGGAGTCCTGCATCTGAGCCGCCTGCTCCACGCCTTCAATGTGAAGGACATTCGCTGTCCCCTCCAGGGAGGAGGAAGGAAACCGGGAGAAAGGTGGGGGGGCGGGGGGAACAACCACACAACCAGCACCATGTGAACAAGGCCGGGCGCCCATCACTTGGGTACGTGGCCCCACCGTCTGGAAGTGTGTGTACGGGCTCTGGTTTTGCAGATAATTGTAACTGTTTGGAGTTTGGCCGGACCCAGAAACTCACAAACCACCTCCTCCAGCTTCCTTAGCTGCCCTCTGTCTGCTGGGGGTGATAGTAGTACCGACACAAGGGACTCGTGGTTGAGATTTTGCAGAGTTATTTTACCTAAATTCCTTCTGAACTGTGTCCAGTGGACACCAAAATATTACCTAAGGATTTGCCATTATGATCATTACGAAACACTCAAAACTTCTTCCTCCGACTACTGAAGCAGCTTTACCAAGAACTGCATTCCTCAGGGGAGACTTTCCAGGAAACAGAGGGCGTGTGTATCCCTCGAAAGGTACCGGTAAATATCCTTATCGTTATAACGAATTAGAAATATTAGTGGAAAATTCCATGACCTCTTAAGGGCTTCCGGGTTCTAAAAAGGCCAAGGGTGCATGTCTGTGCCTTTTGTTTATTTAATTTTTTAATGTTTATTTATTTTTTAGAGAGAGAGAGAGAGAGTACAAGCAGGGGAGGGGCAGAGAGATAGGGAGACATAGAACTGGAAGCAGGCTCCAGGCTCTGAGCGGTCAGCACACACAGAGTCCAACTTGGGCCTCGAACCCATGAACTATGAGATCATGACATGAGCCAAAGTCGGACGCTCAACCGACTGAGCCACCCAGGCGCCCCTACATGTCTGTGTCTTTAACTCAGTTCAATTGTACGTGACAAGGTTAAGTGCAGATGAGGTGCTCTCTCCAAAACATGATGATAAAACAGACGGAAGGGAAAAATAAACACCACAAGCCAGACTGGCTCTCCGTAGGAAGGGGAAATTTTACAAAATTTTGGGTTCTTCCGCAGCTAGTGAGTCATTTCCCCCCCACTTCTTTATTTTCCCGGGCATATGCCGACACTTCTCAGTTTTGCCCCGTGATCATAAATATTCCTGCTTCCGACAGGAATATATCAGTGCCTGAACATTTCAGCAGGAAGGACCCAGGAAGCTGCTGTTAAGTTCAAGGTCGACCTTTCCTGTCTGCCTCCAGCCACAGTTCCAATCTTGGCAGCTGTCGCCAAGGGCAACAGCCGGAGGAAGAGAGGGGGACGTCACGGGGCGGGGGAGGGGTGTCTGGCAGGTGCACTGACAGATTACTGACAACGGAGCCCAAGGGTTTCCCTCTGGGATTGGCCAGAGCCCTGTTATAAACCCTACGGTTTTATGTGGCTCTTACAGGGGTCAGAACCGTGACCCTGTAGCTACGCCAGCATGTGTAACTTGGGATGTGAGCGTCACCTGACTGGCCAAGGGCAGGAGGTGGGGACAAGGTGGGTGGCAGGAATCCTGACAGGGGACAGGACAGAGAAGTCACTCGTTTCAGAGTCACCTCTTATCTTCCTCTGGCCGCTGGTTGTCCACTGCGGCCGATTCTGCCACTCGGCAGCAAATGGCAATGTCTGAGACGTTTTTGGTGATGGGAGCTGGGGGTCGGGGGAGCTCCTGGCATCTAGGAGGCAGAGACCACGACGCTTCCAAACACCCTACGACGCACAGGACCCCTCCCCACCAAGACTCATCCTGCCGCGATACCAACGGCGCCCAAGAAAAGAAAATCCTCCCATAGACCTACGTCTAGTTGCCAGTTAGCCACCTGAGTTCTTGCACGGATTTTACAGGCGAAGACCAAACTCCCCTCCAATTCCTGAAGCTTTGAGCTACTTAAACCACAGGCCCCAGGCCAGTAGCTGTTTAAGAAAATACTTACCAACGATACTGGCCTCACCTGTCTTCCCTGAAGGCCACTTGTGATGTTTGGGGTTTTTTTTTCTCCCTTTATTCCGAAGTTTGGTTGGTCTCCTGGTTCCCAGTGACTTCTTTGGAAGCGACCCCAGGAGCCTGACGGTTCGCGGGGCTTCCTCAGCATTTCTGAAGTTTGAACGTGATCAGTGCAGTCTCCGGTTCTGAGGAGAGCCGAATGCAGCCGGCAGTGGGGGAGGCTGCGTCGGCAGGAGGAGGCTGGGATAGACGGTGTCCCACCTCCTGACGGTGCGGCCGTGCAGGCAGGGAGGTGAAGAACCACAGGCCAGGCGGCAACGCAGGGAACAGAGGCGACAGTGGTCAGGAGTAACAGGCCCCCTGGGCTTGCCTTCTCTGCAGCGTAAGGCTGAGGGCAGGGATGGCGTCTGCAAGCTCGTGGGGGCGGGGCCAGCGCAGCTGTGGGTGATGAAGGTGACAAAGAGTGATGTGGTGAGTGTCATCACATCAGCAGGGCTGCAGGAACCATGGCTGGAGTCCCCGCCCCTGGCTCTGCTACGCACCAGCTGTGTGACCCTGGGCCACTCATGTGGCCATCAAGCTAGAGACCCAGGGAAGAGCTGACGACCACTCTGAAGGCAGCCGGAAGCAGAATTCCTTCACCCTCATTGGGAGCTCAGTCTTGGCTCCTTGGGCCTTCAGCTGATTAGATGAGGCCCACCCACATCATAAAGCATTATCTGCTCTGCTCAAACTCTATTGCCTTAAGTGTTAATCATACCTTTTTGTTTTTAATAAATTTTACCCAAGATTGCATTTACTTTATTTTACTGTAATTCCAGTGTAGCCAACCTACAGCGTTATATTAGTTTCAGGTGCCACCCTTCGGGCAACCATTCTAGACTTGTATTTGACCAAGTAACTGGGTACGTAGCCCTAGTTGAGTTGACACATAAAATTAACCATCACACCTGCCCACGCGGGAGTCTGGGGTCTTCCAGTGGAGTCTTGACATTTCTGGAATACACTTGCCTTTTTTTTCTGCATCCCATCTTGTTTACTGGATAAACCTAAAACTCACAAAAATTTCCCTCCACAAACCAGCACAATGGCTGATAAGAATTACCTTTCTTTTGGGGCGCCTGGGTGGCTCAGTCAGTTAAGCATCCGACTCTTGATTTCGGCTCAGGTCGTGATCTCACAGTTTGTGGGATTGAGCCCTGCACTGGGCTCCGCACGCTGTCCGTGGCACTGTCTGTGCGCAGGCTGCTTGGAATTCTTTTTCTCTCCCTCTCTCTCTGCCCCTCCACCACACACACACACACACTCTAGAATAAATTTAAAAAATAAAACCTGAGAAAAAAAAAAGAATTTCCTTTCTTTTGAGAAATCTGAAAAATACTAATAGAAATAACAAATAGCAGATAGTCACATATCCACCACCCATAATTATACTTGTTCATATTTCGTCGTATTTGCCCCAAAGCTGTTTTCTTTCCACGAGTAAAGAAAGTCCTCCCGTTATTTTTCCCCTTTCCAGAACCCTCCGTCCTGAAGGTATTATTTCTGTGCAGGTTTTTATACTTTTACTACACAGACATGCCTTTGCAAATAAAGGCATAGAGTTTTAAATTCTATTTACATTTGATTTAAATTTAAAATTTAACTCTAGAATTCTCTCTTCTAGATAAACCTGAAACGGAATCTCCCAAGGAGGCAGAAGCAGGAGTCGGTAAGAGCATAGAGCTCACGCCCGCTCACCCGTGCGTGGGATGAGACGTCCTTGTGGCGTCGCGTGTTGTCCACACCTGGGAAAGTTCTTGAGGGTGCCCGTCTGTCTTGTGGTGACGCCTGAAGGCTGTGGCTCAGTGCGAGGTCTCCCGAGGCGGGTAGGATTCGGGGCGCGGCCCTGCCCACTCGTTAGCTGGGCCACTTTGGAAAGGGTGCTTCGACTCTCTGACGCCCAGCTCCTGCATCTGTGACATGGGCATCACTCCGTCGCTCTCCCGGGATACTCGTAGGTGTGAAGAGAACGTCGTGAGATCTCCAGCACGTGGTGGGAAGGTGGCGACGGGAGACACACTGAGGCAGCAGAACCTGTGTCGTGCCTGGCCCTCTCACCCACTCTCCCCTCCCCAGGAACCACGGGGATCACCCTCGCCGCGGTCTTCGCCCTTCTCATCCTGCTGGGAGCCTTCCTCGTCTACAAATACACCCGGCGGCGGCGGCGGCGGCGTGAGTTCGGGAAAACGAGGGCCGAGTGTCTGGGAGGAATTGGGAGAAACAGAACGGGGAAGTAACACGACAGGGTTAACCCCGTCTCTGTCTCTTTATCTCCAGGGGCAGCCCTCGACAAGAAGACCAAATGGTAGAGCTTCTCGGAGAACCCTCCTCCCACTGTCGCCTTGACCATTTAAGACCTTTCTCCCCTGAACCTTTCCTGCGCCCCCAACCAGCCCCGACGCCCATCCCCGAGTGTCTCTCCACGTCCTCTCTTCTCGTGGCCACCTTCCGCTGCTCACTCAATGTTCTCTCCTTACCCTTGCCTCATGGACCACACTGCCCCCCGACCACTTGTCCTCCTCAGCTCTCAAGCCTTTGCTGAGCACCGAATGACTTGGGGACCCTAGGGAGGGGGGTGCGAGCGTGGAGGAGGTGGGGGGTCTTTGGTTCACACTAGTCGTGCTTGGCGCCTCACCTCGCCTCCCCACGATGTTCCTGATGTCTCGCTCCAATTCCCTTCCTCCCCAAAGCCTCCCCGTTTCTCTCTTTCAGCTCCTGCTCTTCTAAGGAACCTGAAAAAGTGGGGACGAGTAATCAGCCTGGGAAAGCAAGCGGTGGTGGGTACACGTGTGAGTGTGCGTGTTCGTATGCGTGTGGCGTGCACACACATGCATGCTCGCTGGGCGCACATAAGCTTGTGCAGTTGTGCCTGTGTGAGTCTGCACGTGTAGGCGTACAGGGAGGCATGGATGCGTGTGAACGTGTGTGCATGGGCATAGACGTGTGTATGGTTGTGTATGGTGCTGCACATGCACACACGTTTTCCATGTCCGTGTGCACGCGAAGGTGGGGGTGCGTGTGTGTCGCATGCACGCCTTATTCGTGTGTGCACGCATGTGTGTGAGAGGATGCATGCAAGTGTGTGCATGTGAGGGTGCGTCAGGGGAATGTGCACGGGGGCAGGTCGTGTGTGCAGAGTTAGCCCCTGGGGTCTGGGGGTGAAGCAATGGCAGATCCTTTTCCCTCCCAGATACATCCGCAGCCACGGTGAGCCGTCCCCCTGCCTCGGTGAGTGTCCCCTGCAGACATTTCCCGTCCCCCCCTCGTCCCAGGCTCTCCGTTCCTCCCTCAGGTTTTGTCGCTGGTCTGGGCCCCCGCATCCATCCACCCCCACCCTCATTCTGCATTCCAGGAGAATCTGGTCTGACCCTTCTGTGCCTTTTCTGGCCAGGGGACCTCCATCTTGTGTCCTTTCTGAGGACATTCTCCCAGGTGATACGGGATGAACATCACTTTTTTTTTTTTTAATTTATTTAACGTTTATTTATTGAGAGACAGAGACAGAGCGCAAGCAGGGGAGGGACACAGAGAGCGAGGCAGACAAAAAGTACAAAGCAGGCTCCAGGCTCCAAGCTGTCAGCACAGAGCCCCATGTGGGGCTCAAAACCCACAGACTGCGAGATCATGACCTGAGCCGAAGTTGGACACTTAACTGACTGAGCCCCCCAGGTGGCCCTTACATCACCTTCTTCCTGGGATTCATGGGGTGGTTTAATGAGCTCAGAGACACAGAACGGTCAGTGGGATCTCAGGCACGCCGTAAGCATTCAGCACCCTGAAGCTACTGTCAATAAAAACCACCGGTTATAATCTCTGGTGAGTGACTTTCTCACCCTGAGCCTCAGTGTCTTCATGCAGACAACGGAGACAATATGCCCCACGTCTTGGTGCCATTTAGGAAAATACGGTAAGATCTCTCTGTAAAGCCCCTACTGCGAAGTACCCACACAGCACAGGTATTAACACTAACCCTTATTTTATCCTTTACAGTTCAGTTTTTTTTTTTAATTGTGGTGAAATGCACATAACCTAAAATCCACCATTTTAACCTGGGATATTCACAACTTTTGGAATTTTCACCGTGTTGTGCAATAATCCCCCATGAATCCAGTTCGAGAACATTTTCGTCACCTCGAAGGAAACGCCACACCCTCTAAGAAGTCTTTCTGGACCCGCACAGCCCACCCCAAGCCCCTGACAACCGCTAGCTTTCTGTCCCTAAGGATTTGCCTGCTCTGGACATCTTGTTCACACTTACGTGATGGCTGTTTACAGGAATTACCTGTAATTTCATAACAAATCATCCCCACTTGCAGTGGCTCAAGGCAACACTTAGGATCTCCCAGCATCTGCGGGCAGGAATCCGGGTGGTAACAACTTGGCCAGGTGGTCTCTTGCTGGGTCTTACAAGGCTGGGACAAAGGCATTGGCCAGGGCTGGTTCAGGCTTGACTAACCACAGTTACTCACTCAGGTGATGGGTGGCGGGATTCAGGTCCCTGCTGGCTGTTGGCCAGAGACCACCTGCCCAAATGGACCTTTCCACAGGGCAGCTCATAACACAGCAGCTGGGCTGATCAGCATGAGTGAGGGGATCAGGTGTGAACAAGATGGAAGTCATAACCTTAGTCTTTCATAACCTCATCTTGGACACGACACACGACAGCCCATCCTTTTTGCTTATTTCGATTGACAGATGTTGGTCACCAGGTCCCGCCAACCTTTGAGAGGGAAAGGGATTGCATGTGGACTCGAAGGGCAGGAGACTCTTCCTAACATAGCTGTCTACCACACTGTCATCGCAAACGCTAAATCTACACAATCCAACACTCTTTCCAGGGGATGCTTGATCCTTCTCTCCCTGCTTACCCTCAGGATGAAGAATCCCAGGTCTCAAGAGCTGAGGAACCACATGGAGTGACTTATGCTGAGCTGGACATCAGAGCCCTAAATGAGGGTCGTTCCAGCCAGATGGAGCAGCCCCAGGAAACCTGTGTGTACTTGACCCTTAAGACATAACCAGGAGAGCACCTGGAGCCCGGCAACCAGAACTTCCAACAAGGAGATGGATGATGGACAGGAGAGCGCCTTGGGGCACTAGGCAAATTGGGATCCCTTTCCTCAAATCTCCAATGAAGACTTGTTTCCTTCTTCCAAAAATTTATTTTTTAAATGAGAGGTATCGGGGCGCCTGGGTGGCTCAGTCAGTTGAGCATCGACTTCTGCTCAGGTCACGATCTCACAGTTCGTGAGCTCGAGCCCCATGTCGGGCTCTGTGCTGACGGCTTGGAGCCTGGAGCCTGCTTTGGATTCTGTGTCTCCCTCTCTCTCTGCCCCTTCCCTGCTTGCACTCTGTCTCTCTCTCAAAACATTAAAAAATTATTTTAAATAAATAAATGAGAGATCATTTGCACAGAGTAAAATGCACAATCTTGTGCAGCTAAGTGACTACAGACAGATGATTGACGGATACAGATATGTAGATATAGATATGAATACACAGATATCTCACTAATCTATCTCTACCTGTCCCCTTTGGTATAACCACCATCCAAATAAACACAGTATTTCCAGCACTTCAGAAGGTTTCCCTGTGACACTCTCAGTCAGCCGCCACGTCCGCAGAGATCCTTCTTGTTTTGCCTTTTTGTCACCTTGGGTGAGTCTTGCCGGTTCTTCACAGTGCCCTCACATACATGCAGCCACCCTACGCGTTCTCTTCTGTGTCTGGCTCCTTTCGCCCAAATACGTCGTGCCTGAAGTTTACTCCTGTCGTTACACGTAGTTGTGTTTTCTTCCCTTCTTACTGCTGAGCATTACTCCAATTCACGTGCGTGCCTCGGTGGTTTATCCATTCTCCAGGGGATGGACAGTGGGGTTGTTTGTAGGCTGCGGCTTCCGTGGGTCAGCTTGCACGAACACTCTTGGCTATGTCTTTGCAGACATGGGCACGTGTGCACACTCTTCCCTGGATTATAAATTGTGGGCTGGCCAGGTCAAAGAACAGGTGTATGCTTACTTTCATTTGCTACTTCTGAACAGTTTTCCAAGGGGGTTGTACCACTTCCTGCTTCCTTCCTGACAAGCGCTCAGTGCCTTTCTTGACTGCAGCTCTTCTGTTCACGCTCCCTTCTCGCCACAAAGCTGTCCCAACACCTTACACAAGTTTGTGGGCGTGAGCAAGGCCTTCGCTGTGACCTGTCACCTCCAACTGTTCTCACTCCTGGTATTCATGCCCCTGGGTCATCCCCTCCCCTGGTTTTGGCGATTTGCTTCTAACCTACAGAATATGACAAAGGAGATGGATGTCACTTCGGCAGTTATGCTACCGAAGAGTACAACTACCATCTTGACAGCTGGCTTTTTCTACCTTCTTTGATTGTGCATTTGGATGATGATGTGAACTCCCTGTTTCGGAAAAGCCCACTTGGCAAGGAACCGACGACTGTCTCCAGCCAGCAAGGAACTGGCTTCTTCCAACAAGCATGTGGGCTTGTTTGTATAGTAAAGAATGTGGCTGGTCTTTGTCTCTGGCTCCTGGGAGCTAATCTCTTAAGTGCTTGGAATCTCTCTCTCTCTCTCTTTTTAAGTTTATTTATTTATTTTGAAGAGACAGAGACAGTGCAAGTAGAAAGGGGCAGAGAGAGAGGGAGAGAGAGAATCTCAAGCAGGCTTTGTGCTCACTGCAGAGCCCAATGCGGGGCTCAAACTCACAAACTGTGAGATCATGCCCTGAGCTGAAACCAAGAGTCTGATGGTCACCCGATTGAGTCCGTGGGCACCCCGACTGAGCCCCCCAGGAGCCCATTGATCTCTTGAGTAACAGGAACATCTTCATTATTCACAGTAAGCACCTTGGACCACACCTGAGTTTATGTCAGTGAGATGACTCAGGATGGGGGCTGGTGATGCCAGAAAGACCATGTGATTATAAGGTTACAGCCTTTGCCTCTAGGGATGAGAGGAGGCTGGAGACAGAGTCGATCATGTAGGCAGTGATGCAATCAATCACACCTATGTGATGATATCCCCATGAAAACTGTGCACACTGAGGCTTGGGGAGTTTCCTGACTGGCGACGCATCCTGAGGCTACAGGAAGCTTTGCTTTTGGGGCCCTCCTAGACCTCACTCTATGTGTCTCTAAATCTAGATGGTCTTGATTTATATCCTTAAAAATTTTTTTTTTTTGATGTTTATTTATTTTTGAGACAGAGGGAGACAGAGTGTGAGTCAGGGAGGGGCAGAGAGAGAGGGAGACACAGATTTCCAGGCTCCGAGCTGTCGGCACTGAGACTGATGTGGGGCTTAAACCCACGAACCACGAGATCATGACCTGAGCCAAAGTCGGACTCTTAACCGACTGAGACACCCAGGAGCTCCTTGATTTATATCCTTTATAATAAAAACTGTATCCATAAATATGGTGCTTTCTTGAATTCTTTGAGTGGTTCTAGCAAGTTATTGAACCTCCCGGGAGTAGAGGGAACCTACAAAATTTCAGGTCATTGGTTCGTGGGTGCAGATGGCTTGGAAACAGCTGAGCACACAGCTGGCGTCTGCAGTGAGGACATCCTGTGGCCACCTCATCCTTCACCTGTGAAATCTGTGCTCACTCTGGGTGATTCATGTCAGAACGGAACTGCAGCTTGGAAGTGGATCCTTCCCCAGCTGAGCTTTCAGATTAGATCCCAGCCCTGGCTGACTCACAACCCTGAGATCAAGACCTGAGCTGAGATCAAGAGTCAGACGCTCAACCGACTGAGCCATTAAAAATGTAAGTTGGAGCGATACATTTTCTTACCTGGAGACAAAATCAATGAAGGAAGTGACAAGAAATGAAAAGGTGCCATTTCAGACTTTCTGATAATTCCATTTCTTGGCTAAGTAACAGCCTTGAGTCCCACATGGCTTTTCCAGGAGGCGAAAATGGTCTTGGGTGCAGAGACCACGGCTTCCCCCGAATCGCTGCACAGCCTGAGGAATATGGTGTACGGGCCACACGTGAAGGTTACTCGAACACCGTGCTGCGAGGGCCGTTCCAGGAGAAGGGGATCTGAGCTATCTTGCTGGCACGACAATGTACCCCATGACACTGACTTCTTGTCATAGAATGAAACTCATTCCCAGGGTTGCCCTGTGCCCATAGGTCCAAGGAGTCCTGGGGAGCTTTGTGCCAGCTTCTCACCATGACTTATCAGTAAACGTGAGAACACTGATTTACACTAGGGCTGGCAACACGCCCGTCATGAAACAAGAAAGTCCAGCCAAGGATGCATTTTGGGTCTCCTGGTTCTGAGGTGCTTTGTGAACAAGCTGGTGACTCCTGACCCAGGAGAGAAAGCCCATCTATGCAGCTGTAATGATGGAGAGAATTCCTTTTTGCCTAGGATATATACTCTCATTTTATTTTATTTTTTTAATTTTTAAGTTTATTTATTTAAAGTTCTTTTAATATTTATTTTTGAGAGAGAGAGAGAGCGCACAGGGGAGGGGTAGAGAGAGAGGGAGACACGATCTGAAGCAGGCTCCAGGCTCTGAGCCGTCAGCACAGAGCCTGATGTGGGGCTTCAACCCACGAACCATGAGATCATGACTTGAGCCATAACTGGACACTTAACCAAATTAGCCACTCAGGCGCCCCTATTTATTTATTTAGAGAGGGCAAGTGAGCACATAAGCGGGGAAGGGGCAGAGAGAAGGAGAGACAGAATCCCAAGCAGACTCTGTGCCATCAGCGCAGAGCCCAATGTAGAGCTCGAACTCATGAACTGTGAGATCAAGACCTGAGCCGAGATCAAGAGTTAGACGCTTAACTGACTGTGCCACCCAGGCACGACCCATACTCTCATTTTAATGCTATGCAGCTGTTACATTGTATCCTTCTCCTCCAACACACAATACTTGGGTTCTAGAAGTGGGCTTTAGCAATTGAACCTCGCCAGCATAGTCAGTACAAGAACTATTTGGTGGGGCACCTGGCTGACTCAAGAAAGTGTGGTTCTTTTTTTTTTTTTAACGTTTATTTATTTTTGACAGACAGACAGCACATGAGCAGGGGAAGGGCAGAGAGAGAGAGGGAGACACAGAATCCGAAGCAGGGTCCAGGCTCTGAGCTGTCAGCACAGAGTCCGATGCAGGGCTTGAACCCACAGACCGTGAGATCATGACCTGAGCTGAAGTCGGCCGCTTAACCAACTAAGCCACCCAGGTGCCCCAAGAGCGTGTGATTCTTGATCTGGGGGTTGTTGACTTCGGCATTAGTCCTTAGCTTTTTTTTTTAAGTTTTTTTTTTTTAACATTTATTTCTTTTTGAGAGAGAGAGAGTGTGAGCGAGCATGAATGGGGGAGGAGCAGAGAGGGAGACAGAAGGTCTAAAGCAAGCTCCATGCTGTGAGTGGAAAACATGATGCAGGGCTCGAACTTACGAGGCTCAAGATCGTGACGTGAGGGGCGCCTGGGTGGCTCAGTCAGTTAAGCATCCAACTTTGGCTCCGGTCGTGATCTCTTGGTTCGTGGGTTCGTGCCCCGTGTTAGGCTCTGTGCTGACAGCTCAGAGCCTGGAGCCTGCTTCAGACTCTATGTCTCCCTCTCTCTCTCTCTCTCTGCCCTTCCATTGCTTGTGCTCTGTCTCTGTCTGTCTCTCAAAATAAATAAACATTAACAAAAAAGAAAAGTTCATGACCTGAGTCGAAATCAAGAGTTAGCCACTTAACTGACTGAGCCACCCAGGTGCCCTGAGTCCTTAGCTCTTAAGACAGTGGACAACGTCTAGCAACCTGAGTGCTTGTCCAGGATTAGCCAATATCCTCAACAGCGAAATACCTTCATCTTCTCTTAGGAATCCTTCAGGCTCATGCCCCAGGTATTTGGGGGGGGGGTCCCACGTCCGATGCCTGAAATCTGAGACGGATGAGAACTCGCGACTTCCTGAGTCAAATCTTCGGAGCTGGGCGTGTGAGGAACATGTTGCAATCAGCAGCACTGGCAACGTTTCCAGAACGTAGCTGTGGAAGGAGGAACTGAGCAGTCAGAGAAAACTTGTTCGTTCCTGCCCACACTCTGGAGTCAAGAGTGAGGCTGTGTTCGTCCCGGCTCTGCTCCCTCCCACGGGCCGCACAGCTGAAGAGGCGACTCTGGACAGGCTGGCGTGCTGCCATGATCCCTAGGCTACTCCCACTGCTCTGTCTCAGTAAGTCTCATGGGGTGACATGCGGGGACCCTAGAAAACAACAGACTCGGTAAGAGGTTTGGGCTGGGGATTGAAAGAGAAAACAAAACATCGGTGTCAGTTTATTGAGTGCATACTACATATCAGAAATCTCGCTGAGTGCCATCAGTGCACTAAACTGGTACTTTACAAATTTCACTGACTCGTGTTTCACGTTCGTGACTTCTGCAGAAAAGCCTTTGCTATCTGTACTTTATTGGCTTAATGGTTTTTTTTTATTTTAGTGTTTAATTTTGAGAGAGAGCGAGACAGAGCATGAGTGGGAGAGGAGCAGAGAGAGAGAGGGAGACACAGAATCTAAAGCAGGCTCCAGGCTCCGAGCTGTCAGCACAGAGCCCAATGCGGGGCTTGAACTCACAAACCATGAGATCATGACCTGAGCCGAAGTCGGTCGATGAACCGACTGAGCCACCCAGGTACCCCAGCTTAATGTGTTTTGTTTTTATTATTGACTCAGCCTTTTTCTGTCTGAATAAAAGTGCTCAGGAAATAAACTTTCAATACTATGAATAAAAATCCAGGTTGTGGCACTGGGTAGTTCAGTTGGTTGAGCATCGGTTCTTGGTTTTGGCTCAGGTCATGGACCTCATGGTTTATGGGATTGAGCCCCGCATCAGGCTCCGCACTGACAGCATGGAGCCTGCTTGGGATTCTCTCTCTCTCCCACTCTCTGCCCCTCCCCTGCTCAAGAACACTCATGCCCGCTCTCTCCCTCTCAAAATAAATAAGTAAGCTTAAAAAAATCCAAGTCAAAATCATGGAAAAAGACTAAGTATCCATCAACTGACGAATGGATCAAGAAGAAGTGGTATATATATATAATGGAATACTATGTGGCAATGAGGAAAAACGAAATCTGGCCATGTGTAGCAACATGGATGGAACTGGAGGGTGTTATGCTGAGTGAAATAAGTCAGGCAGAGAAAGACAGATACCATATGTTTCCACGCATAGGTGGATTTTGAGAGACTTAGCAGAAAACCATGGGGGAGGGGAAGGGGGAAAGAAAAAAGACACAGAGAGGGAGGGAGACAAAACATAAGAGACTCTTAAATATTAAGAACAAATTGAGGGGTGAGGAGGGCATGGGAGGGGGGAGAGTGGGTGACAGGGCACTGAGGAGGGCACTTGTTGGGATGAGCACTGGGTGTTATATGGAAACCAGTTTGACAATAAATTGTTAAAAAAATCCAGGTCAAATACGAAAACTATAAAGTATATGCAGTGAGAAGGAAACAATATTAGCATTTTCTAACTATATACTGGTCCTTGGCAAGCTTCTGGGCCTGAGACCTGCAAGTTCTCTGCTGTAGAGGTAATTAGCCACCAGGTACGTCAGAGGCTAGGTTCAAGGAGGCTTTCTCGGAGCTTACTGCATGCAATCACGCAGTGCTTTGACTGTCCTTCTTTCCACTCAAAATCATCACACATAACACTGATGGGACTATTCCACATTTGGGAAATACCACTTTGATCTCCACCCCTCAAAAAAAAAAAAAAGAAAAGAAAAGAAAAGAAAAACCACTTCCCAAAACAAAAACCCTGCCAGAGAGAATAGGTCCGCTTCTGTAGATAGGGAATCGAATCTGAATCTGCAGAGTGAAGTACCGTGTCTCAGATCACACAGGTGACACGCGGGAAGCCACACCTCAACTCAGAACTTCCGAGGTCCAAAAACATTTCCACTCGGCCAAGATGTTGAAGTAAGAGGGACACACGTCTGGGGTTCTTGGTACGGAGCGCTCCAGCAGTGTCTGAAAGGGCTTCAGGGTTGGAAAAATCCCGAGGAGGGAGAGACGCGTGGTTCAGAACGTCCCCAGTGATGGAGCTAGAATGTACCTCAGAATGAACACGTCTCCAGAAACCACAAAGCTTGACATCCACAAACAGTCCGGAAAGGAGGAGTCGCCTCCGCATGGCCCTTTGCACTTGGCTCCCTGCCATCGCCCCGGACCTCTGGTCCCAAGACTCCAGGCTCGTCCAAAGAGCGTCCCTTATGTCAGAGGCTCGTCGTAGGAAGACACGCCTGTGTGTGTTCAGAGAGAACACGTTGTGATGCACACGGACGATGTTCCGAGGACTCCGCTCCTGCACACGCGCCTCGTGGGGCCTTGGGAACACATGTCTGAATTTACAAGCTTCCTCTTCTTTCAGAATTCTTTTCACGATCAGGTTCAAGGACTCAAGGATGCACAACCAGGCCACGCTCAAAAAAATGGCGTTTTTATGTTTACTATTCTTTTATCATTCACTCTCCTCTGGTCGGGTTAGACACAGATTCCACGAGCAACGCCTTTCTGGAGAACTTCCCCGGACGCATGTCTGAAATCTTCACTCCTTTTGACGGCTGAGTACTATTCCATTTATGTATGGATCTCATTTTGTTTATTCATCTGCCTGAGTGGACGCCTGAGTTGTTCCTACCTTTTGACTTTTCCTTATCTCCCTCATTTCAATGAGATTAACCTCTTTCCATGTTTGGCTTCACGAGATAGTACTCTCTTAAGAGGACTTCCTCTCGCTTCCCTAAGCAATGAGGCCTCTGAGCAAGTGTCCTGCTCAAGACAGAGGTGAGATCAGATGGTATGTGCTGGGGCCTGGGATCGAATGATATACCCCACGTGGCCTGAGGGCGTGTCCGACCGCCACCTACCACGCTCGGCCCCCTTCCTGCTAACAGGGCACAGAAGGCCACTGGAGCGAATAGGCCCGTGTTTCTAAAAGATTTCTTTTTTTACCCTGTGTGGACCACCAAACAGTTCTGTGTCTCAGCAGTGAAAATGGGGAAACTACCAGATCTTTATGCTAAAACCGCCTCCCTCCCTCCATAGTTCTCTGACTCCGGCTGTCCCCAGAGCGTTCCGTACATCACCTCCTGACCTCCCTCAGAGGTGTTTGGGACGCGGGTGTCTTGAGGAGTGCAGGAGGGGGCTGAGGAACACGGGGCCGGGACTGCAGAGGCTCTGCGTTTTCACGGACCCCAGGAGGTCCCGGGAGCCAAGACGCAGCACACGCTCCCTTCCCTACCCCATCGCGATCCCCTGTGAGCTGGGCCCTGCCACCCAGAGTTTATTTTTCAGGCTCCCACCGTGACTGGGCACCTCGCACAGCCCAGACTTCCAAGCCCTTGAGTTCTTACCCTTCACTTTGCTGTTTGCTGCGACACGAGGTGACCTTCACAGACGGTCTCTCACCTGCTATGCAGAGAGCGAAAGTGACTCCTCCTTCCACTCAGTGTGGTCTGTCAGCAGAGGGGACAAGGTCTCTGCGGTGGGTGGTACTTCCTCTCCACTAAGCACGGTGGGAAGGACAAGGATCCGGGTTCTGGTGCCCAGAGACCAGGCTCTGGCCAGGGTTCAGGGTCAGTCAGCTTCCCAGGTGCATTCGATTGTTGTCCACAGACCTATGCTCTTGTTAACCCTTCTCCTTCTTCCGTTCTCTGTGGCTTCGATGATGCGGAGAGTTTTCTTTTCAATACCTTAAACGCATCCATTATGTTCCTTTTTTCGTTACGGTAAAATATATGTAAATAATATTGACCCTCTTAACTCCCTGGAGGGTACAGTGCAGTGGCATTTAAATGCATTCACAATGATGTGCAGTGCTCACCCAACACTTTTTCGTCATCCCCAACATAAACTCTGTACTCATTCATCAATAACCTTTTTTCCGCTCTTTCTCCCCAGCCCCCTGATAACAATGAATTTGCCTGTTCTAGGTATTTTGTGTAAGTGGAATCATGCAATGACTGGCCTTGGGTGTTTGGCTAATTTCACACAGTATAGTGTTGTCCAAGTCCACTTATGCTATAACATCTATCAATGTTTCTTTCCTTTTAATGTTTATTTATTTTTGAGAGAGAGACACAGAGTGCAAGCAGGGAAGGAGCAGAAAGGGAGGGAGACACAGAGTCCAAAGGAGCTCCAGGCTCTGAGCTGTCAGCACAGAGCCCAACACAGGACTCAAACCCACGAACCGCGAGATCATGACCTGAGCCAAAGTCAGAGCTCAACCGACTCAGCCACCCAGGCATGTCATCATTTCGTTCCTTTTAACGGTGGAATAGTTTTCCACTCTCTGTATAGACCACACACCTTCTCTTTACCCACTTAGAAAGTCCTTTGCTGGACACTTGGCTCTGTTCACTTTTTGGCTATTTATCGCTTTTTTTTTTTCAAAACATGGAATGTAATAATTTTGATTTGCCCATGCAATTTTACCACAAAGTCCTGGTAACTTCCCCCTTTTGATGACTAAGACACGAAACTGGTTCACACGGGTAAAAAAATAAATAAATAAAAAAGAAGAAATCTCCTAAGTATCTGTTGAGTTAGAGAAATCGCTCTCTTCCAATAAATTCTGTAAATGGGTTTGAAGATATTTTTTCTAGAAATCATAGAACTCAGGCAAAACTGTGTCTACCACGTTTGGGCATTAATGGCAGGACATCTGTGGATGTTCAGAGATACACATAATCACTGTCACTTGCAAATTTTCATTTTTGAGACAGAGACACAGTACGAGCGGGGGAGGGGCAGAGAGAGAGGGAGACACAGAATCCGAAGCAGGCTCCAGGCTCTGAGCTGTCAGCACAGAGCCCAACGTGGGACTCAAATTCATAAACCGTGAGATCATGACCTGAGCCAAAGTTGGACAGCTTAACTGACTGAGCCACCTAGGCGCCCCCCAAGTCAACGGATTTCAAAGATCTATGCTGCAGTCTTGAGAAATGTCTTCCTACATTTGGTTACTCAGCTGAAATCTTCTATCACCCAGGGGGTTTTGAAAGTTTGGCACCTGAGCCCTATCCCAAGGGATTCTGATTTGAGGCTTTTGTGGTTTGGTCTGTGCCCTGGAATCTGTAACAGCCTCCACCCCCAGGGGGACACACTGCGTAGCCGAGGTTCAGAACAACTGAGTGGGAGTAGCCTACTGATGTACCTGTAGGTGGGACAGGAGAGGAAGGGATGTCTTCCCCTTTCTGGAGAGTCCATCTGGATTCTTCGAGGCTCGTTGTACAGGACCAAGCAGGGACATCAAAACATGGAAAGAGACCATCGGACACTCCCCAGGTTAAAGGTTGAGGCTGACCTAACTAGCCTTTTCCAGGGACAGAGCCCGCTCCGTCTTTGAGCCAGGTCCTACTGACGAGCAGACGTGGGGGACCTGGCGAGGTCTGGAAACGGAGCTTGCTTGGTGAGAGGAGGGGAAATTGTGGGGAGGGTGCAGGCTTTTCACATCCGGGTGAAAGATGAGCTTACAATGGGCGTCTCTTCAGTCTGTCAACCTGCCTTAGCTGCGGCACCACTATGTGCTGGGGACCTGCGCACACACTGGGGATGCTGAGGTAAATAACACAGGTGCCTGCCTTCCATCTGCTCCCAGGTAGTGACATCTTGTGTCTCCTGTGCTATGAGCTTCATAAACTTCCATTAAAAATTTTTCAAAAAAGTTTTTTGATAGAGAGAGAGAGAGACAGAATGCAAGTAGGAGAGGGGCAGAGAGAGAGGGAGACACAGAATCTGAAGCAGGCTCCAGGCTCTGACCTGTCAGCACAGAGCACAACATGGGGCTCGAACTCACGAACCAGGAGATCAGGCCTGAGCTGAAGTCACATGCTCAACTGACTGAGCCATCCAGGCGCCCCTGCATTCCATAACTTCTCTGAGCTCTCTTAGTTACAACCAAATGGTATCTCATCTTAATTTATGTCACTCAAGGCACAGAGCAGCCTTTAGCAAGGAGAAGGGGGTTTTCCGGCACAGATGAGGGTATCTGCAGACTGTCAGGCCCACGTAGGGTCTCAGACAAGATCAGAGGTGGCCCAAGGTCACATTCGAGTCCCATGCTTCCCGATCTTTCTCAGGGTTCCTGCCTTCTACATCCAGGTTGAGGTGGGGGTCGGTCCACAAACTGTAACACCAGCTTGACAGAAATGCAAGCATCCGTCTATGACAGAAGCTGAGAATCCAGGGGTTTGCCGACTTTCGTGGGGCCAGGAGAGCCCCTGGGGCCGTGGCAGGTGGGATGCGCACAGGAGACCTTCTGAGAGAAATGGGGCAGGAGCTGAGGGCAGAGCTGAAGCCAGAGTCCAGGATGGGGAAAGGAGAGCCCCCAGATGCATGACCTCCAGAGTCCAGTCTCTGCGGCAGCCCCCGGGGAGGAACTCAGGTCTCACGGACACACGGTTCTCTTGCAGGGCTGTGTGCTGGTCAAGGAAGCAGGGAGACTGACGGTGAGCATTCCTTCGGTTAAACCCTCTGTCTCCTTCGCTCCAAATTCCCTGCGTCCCTTCTCTTTCCTTAAAGGGGTTTCCTGAGAGCAGGTGAGGGCACCAAATCCCGTCCCCAAATCTGCTTCCTTCCAGAGCCCCTTCCCAAGCCCTCCCTCAGAGCCTGGCCCAGCTCGGTGATGCCTCCTGGGAGCAACGTAACGCTGCAGTGTCGGAGCCCGACCGAGGACGTCGACTTTGCTCTCACAAAGGGAAATACTGTTTTAGATTCTTCTCCATCACTGGCTTCCACAGAGGGCCTGGCTGAATTTCACCTCACTGACCTGAGAACCAGCCATGCTGGAACCTACACCTGTGAGTTCTACACACGAGGGGTCCCCTCCATAAGATCACCGCCCAGTGACGTAGTCCTGCTACTGGTGACAGGTGAGGAGCAGGGACGGGCCTGGGGGAGGGACCAGAGGAGGGGAGGGGATGGAGGACAAGGAGAAACACAGCAACAGAATGACTTGGTCGGCTTCATCCTGGGCTTGTGGGGAGGGGACCTCCTTCCTGCAGTCAGAGTCGAGAGAGGGGTGACACCAGGGATCTGTTGTGTCCCACACTACTCAGCGGGAACCCTTGCAGGAGAACAAGGGTGAGTGGGGGACCCTGGGCTTCTTCCCGTGACCTTGGAGCCCCCCTTCCCTTATAGGAGGTTACCCTAAACCTTCCCTGCAAGCCCACCAAAGGGGTGTGGTGACCACAGGAGACAACGTGACCCTGCAGTGCCAGAGCCCAGGCAATGTTTTCAGGCCGATAAGGTTCCTTCTGCTGAAGGCGGGAGAGGCAAGGCCCATCCAGCTCCGGACTCCAGTCGGGATGGAGACAGACTTCTCCCTGAAGACTGTGACAGTCGGTGACGCCGGGAACTACAGCTGTGTGTACTTCCTGACCCAGGCTCCTTTCTGGGCCTCACTGCCTAGCAATGCTCTGGAGATCCGGGTGAGAGGTGAGGTTTTGCATGGTTTCTCGGAAGGGTGAGAAATTCAAATCATTTATTAGTCAGCTTATTTTTATTTTGGCTATCCCATTTGCTTTCTCCAGCGCTGTGGACCATCCCTGACTTATAACACCCTTAGTCTGCGGTGGACACTGTGCTCTTTTTTGCCTGGAGAGACTTCTTCTGTTACTTTCTGGTTCTTCTTTCTCCTCTGATTTTACTGTCATCGCCTTTCAAACCTGCCCTTTCTTATCTTTAGTCTTTGGCCTTTGTTGTTCTCTATTTCCGGGTAATTTCTCAAGTTGTTCTTGCAAACGATGCATCCCACCAACCATCAGCATCCCTTCCGCCACCCTGTGCATCACGTAGACTCGCAGGTCACACCCTGTGTGTCACGTAGACTCGAGGGTCATCCCGGCGGTGGCAGCTTCATGACGGTGCCTCAGTCTGGTTCTTAGTACCTGGTGCTGCCCTGGCTGCCGGTTTCTGTGTCACTGATGGACGATCTTCTGTGATTATCTTCTGTGTTTGGCCAGAACTTTGCTTCCTCGGATGCCATGCCCTCTGCTTCCGCAGTGCTGCAGATGCGTGTGTGTGAGCCGTGGTGGCCGAAAGCCCTGTAGTTAGAAAGCAAGGAAAGAAAAAAAAAAGACACAGAGAGGGATGGAGATAAAACATAAGAGACTCTCAAAGACTAAGAACAAACTGAGGGTGAGGGGGATGAGGGAGGGGGGAGAGGGGTTGATGGGCATTGAAAAGGGCACATGTTGGGATGAGCACTGGGTGTTATATGTAAACCAATTTGAAAATAAACTATTATAAAATTAAAAAAAAAAACACGATGCAGTAAAAAAAAAAAAAAGAAAGCAAGGAATGGGCAGCCAGCACAGAGATGGGCAGAGGGCCTCCTGGGTTCAGTGGCGTCACCACGGGCTCCTCCCCGCAGATTCTGTCTTCAGGAAATGTCGTTGCTGATGGGTTCACATGTGGACTCCGTGCCCGTGGCCTGCGTGAGATGGAAGATTCACATGCAGGTCCTCGTTATGAGCCAGGGCCAATGTCGAGCCCTAGCTCTTCTCGGGTGCGGTGGAAATGAAATGCACTGTGGTCTCAGGTGCTTAGCTACTGAGCTTGAATTTTCTTGAGCTCACAGGCTGCAGGAAGTCTTTGCTGTGAGAAGGGGGTGCACAAGCACCCACTGAATCATTTCGGCGCTCGGGGCAGCAACTTTGGGTTTTGGTCTTGCTCCTAAGCCCGATTTGTAACATCAGGAGGGACAAGGGAAAAGGGAAATGTGGGAGGGTGCTAAAAGAGCAAACAAATGAAGCAAGAGAGACCGGGCAGAGAGAAGACAAAGGAAAGAAGACCAAGGAAGACCCACTACGACTCTCGTGAAATCCCACGTTGTGTGTTCAGTGATTACAACTTCAGGGCGGCTACAGCCGACCAGTGGCCAGGACACACGAGTGGGTGCAGGAGAGTCCCGCTGCGCAGATCCACGTGGGAAGGACAGATGCTCCTCTACCAACTGGTGCTGACCCTCTCCTCTCTCCCAGTTCCCCCAGGTGCCATATCGAGGGACTATGCCACGGGCAACCTCATCCGCCTGGGTCTGGCTGCTCTAGTCGTGGTTATTATGGGCGCTCTCCTGCTGGAAGCCTGGTGCAGCCAGAAGGAGTCTCCACGTGGACCCACGTAGAACAGCTGAGCACTTGTCTTGTTCGTGGGCTGGTACAGTGACGCGGGGTTCTCTGAACACCAAACTCGACCATGGGGACCACCTGTGTTTCTCACCATGGGCACGAGTGGCACTTTTGATGGGAAATTTCTTCACCATGTGGGGCTGTCCTGTTCATTGTGGGAACACTCAGCACCATTTCTCTTTCCCAATAAAGAGCAGTTGAAGTCCCAGCCATTGTGGGACAGGTAACAAGTACTACCAGTACCTTTCCCAACATTCCTAGATATGGAGGATGGGAGGTGGGGGGGTGTTCCCCTGGTGGAGAACCTGTGTTAGGAGGCCAGGAGAAATAATATTCTTCCTCTCCTGTTCTCAGATCTGTACTACCCACATGCCCCAGGGCATCCCAGGAAATGATGAGTGTGGATGGAGAGACCTGCTGATCCTCAGCAGTCCTGTGGAATCTACGTTTTTAGTTCTATGAAGACCCACTCAAGGACTAGGCTTACTACTTGCCGTAGCTTTGCCTGGGGCAGAGCACTGGATGGAGCACAAAGACACTCCTAATTCATTTGGATGAGTTGAAAACATACTTAAAACTTCAGAGCCAAGCTGGGTAGCATGTGCAGTCACCTCCATAGGAACTGTTATTTCATCGGAAAGTAGGGAAAACATTGCTTCCTGCATATTATTGACTCCCCTCCATTCTCTATTTTGTACTTCAGGACCAGCAATTAGTCAAGTATGATAATTTCCTTATTTATCCTACGTGTCTTTTAAATTTTCTTTCATATAGTCTCCACATTTTACATAATTTTGGGAGGCTCCCTCTCAATTTCATAGCATCAGGTTGCTTCTGATTGTACCCAGTATTTCTTCATCGTCTGGTGCAGGTGTAAAATGTTATCCACTATATTTTCACTTTCAAGATCTGTTGTTGTTTGTTCATAATCCTGTTCTTTTCCACAAATACTCATTCTTATTTTAGAACTATTAGCTCCTCTCTTAACACTCGGGAGATACGTTTATAAAATTCCAGTTCTGGGGTCACCTGGGTGCCTCAGTTGGGCGTCTGACTCTTGATTGTGGCTCAGATCATGGTATCAAGGGTCAAGAGATCAAGCCCTACATCGGGCTCTGCATGGAATGTGGAGCCTGCTCAAGATTTTCTCTTTCTCTCCCTCTGCCCATCTCCCCCAGTGCTCTCTCACTTGCTCTCTGTCTCTCAAAAAAAAAAAAAAAAAAAAAAGAAAAGAAAAAAATCCTCTTCTGATTGGAGTAGAGGTGATTTTTGTGATGTAGTTCTTCATTTCATCTGCTTCCTTTTGTTGCACTGGCTTTCATCAGATCATGCGTGAGTCTTGCTTCAGGGTGCTGGGGGCAGACAGGAGTGTCTCCCAGGCTGAAAATCTTTGGGAGACTTTCTCAGTGTGGACGCTCTTGTAGCTTCAGGCACTAAGAGAATTTTTTCCATCCCTTCTACCCAATGAGTAAAACTCATGGTTCCTACTGAGAACAGAATCCTTGGGCTGCTATTTGGAAAGGCAGAAAATACTAGGACACGTTAGCCTTATGCTGTTGGATTGTCAGGTTTCTGAGCCCATGGCCAACCACTTCCTAGCTACAAAGAGTGATGATCCAGAAATAAAGGTGTTCTAAAGTTGGCTTTAAATGGATCTTCTCTCCTTGATGTGATAAGGGCATAACATGATTGAAAAGGTAATAAAAAATTTCTAACGCCATGATCAAAGCTATAGGATACCGCGTTACTGCATTGCCTAAAATCATCTCCTACAGTACCTGTGGTCTGTATTCTACTCTGTGGGAAATGCCACTCTGACTCTTGCAAACACTCCTGTGTGGTGGGAATTAGGCCCACCTGGATAAATGAGGCCCCTGAAACCAACAGCTGAGGGTTCTTGCTCAAGGGCCACATGAAGAATGAACAGAAAAGTCAAAGCCCAAGCCCATCTGCCCCTAAAGGCATTACTGTTTCCACTGGGTTACGACAGGAAATTAAGATGGTTACGAGTATGGGGTCTTCAAGGAGTAGCCCATAACGCTAGGTGAAAGACCAGTCACAAAGACCACATAATACACGACTCCACGCAGAGGAAAGTCCAGAGTCAGGAAACCCACAGAGAAAGCAAGCTAGTGGTTGGTTAGGTCTGGAGGTAGTGGAGGCAGGGAAATACAGCAAAAGCTTTAGAGTAATGGGATATCATTTTGAAGCCATGAAAATGTTTTAAATTTGTGTGGTATTTGCATGAATCTGTGAATATAGGGAAGCCATTGGATTGCACATATTAAATGGGCGAACTGTAAGGCATGTGAATTACATCAATAAAGTTGTTTTAAATTTTCCTGGGTGTGGAAGGGGGAACAGCTCCGGATGTCTGTTTGCAGGTGCCAAAAACCTTGGTTTCCTTGGGCAAGGATGGCACATGGTTCTTAGCTTGGTTTTGCACACCATGACTAGATCTAAGTTCATACCATATTTCTCTGACCCCTAGACTCTAGGAGAGTCTATGGGCTCTCTTGACACCAGATTTTCAACTTGGGAAAATGAAAAGGATGTCATTCTTAGGCCTTCTAATTGTGTTTCCAGGAAAGGAGTGAATTCAACACAGGTTTTGGAGCCTCCACTCCTGCGCATGCAGGAGTATTGCATTTGAAATACAGGACATGATGCCTGAGCCCGATTTCTTTATCCCACAATGAGGATAGTTACGCCCGTCTGCAGGGCTGTCACAGTGATTAGAGATTGCATGCCCATGGTGGAATGAATCCTTCTATCCTCCCCAGAAATATCCAGGAGCTATTTCTACTGGAAACCCCTTGCAGAGGACTGTCCCCCGTCTGTCAGTGAAGAAAGCAAGTCCCTCCCATCTTCTGTCCTTGAGAGAATGTGTGCCCCTGTTATCAGGCTCTGAGGCAGCCCCTGTGGGATAAGACTTCTGACAACAGTCTCCTCTGATCATGTGGAGGTGCTGTGCAGAGTTGACCTGAGATGTCCTGTGGCCTGGGCCGGGGTGATGGGAAGCCAGGTGGCCAAGTCTGTATCCAACCAACATGTTCTTCCTACCATATTGTGTGAAGCCCTCGAGCCTCAGATGGAGGCTGCTTCCATAAGGAAGCAGGGAGAGGTGCCCTGTCCCCACCAGTAGCATCTGTGGCAGTGAGTGAGGGCAGGCACTGGGGAGGCAGGAACTGAAGATGAAGGTTTCAGAACCTGTGTGGTCCTCAGTCAAGAGACAGCAAGTGGAGGACACTGAGTTCTTGCGGGAATTCACTTAAAATGACTGCATCATGCTTTTTGATATTTTCTCTTAACTATGTTTAATTTACAGGTTAAGCTGGTCTCTCACACTTGAGTTCTTCCCTCTACTCTGATCTATGGGCAGCTATGTGCAGCATAAAGTACCTTCACATTCTGTGACTCCAAGACATCCTACTCACTGCCATAGGAAATCGCATCTCCACCACTAAATCTGCTCACAGTGTGCAGACTGACCAAGGTCTTCCACCTTCTGCCCAGTTTCTGCAACGTGGGAAGTGGCACACATCCTGCCCACACAGTACAACCCATCACAACGGGGAAGGGTCTGTTCTAGAGTCTCTGCAGGGACTGGGCAGGAGGTACAAGGGTCCAGGCCCCCGGGAGGCCCCGGGTGCTAGGACGCGCAGGGACCAGGCTCTGTCCAGAGGTGGGGGTCATGCTGCTCCCATGTGCAGTTTCTGAGGCGTCCACAGGCCTCTGCTCTCCCTACACGTTTCCGTCCTCCATTTTCTGCGTTCCTCTGACTTTGCAACAGCACTCCTTCCCGTGCCCTGGCACACGCCCACTATCTTCCACTTTCTCAGACCATGGCTTTAGTTTTCTTTTCTGTTTTTTTTTTTTATACAATTTTTTTAACATTTATTTATTTTTGAGAGAGAGAGAGAGAGAGAGGGAGAGAGAGAGAGAAGAGAGACAGGAGCAGAAAGAGAGGGAGACACAAACTGAAACAGGCTCTAGGTTCTAAGCTGTCAGCACAGAGCCTGACGTGGGCTCACAAACCGAGAGATCGTGACCTGAGACAAAGTTGGATGCTTAAATGACTGAGCCACTCAGGCGCCCCTAGTTTTCTTAATGTATGCATGTGTTTGCACCTAAAAGTCTTAATAACTTCTCACTTTCCCCTGGTAACACCAAACTGTTCTTCCATACAGGAGAAGGAAAGGAAATTTCTCCTTGAAACACATGTCTAACTAGACTCCTTGCTAACATAATATCTTTATTATAGTAATATTCATGAACAGGCATGATATCAATTTCCAGGAGTTCTTAGCACTCAGGCAAAACTACGTGCCCCGCACAGGTACTCCGCTAATCACACTATTACCATCCTCTATCCTAAATTGCATTTAATCTAGCCATTTCTTCTACAGCCCATTAGGTTTTCGAGATTGCTGCATCAGAGAGAGGAGGCAATAACCATGAGGTAGACTGGGGAAGCCTGGTGACTGGGTCTGACTCTAGCCAACTGGTGCCATTATCTAAGGCCATCTGTCATGAGGTGACCAGGAACCTTTTCCCACGATGGCAGCTTATATCTCATGGGTGATTCTTTTATAGGGTTGTGTGTTGGCCAAAGAGACACAGTAGATGGTGATTATTTTTTCTACTTGTTCTTTCATCCCAAATTCCCTATACTTTCCCCATCCTTCTTTAAGCGGAGAGTGACTTTGTAATCTGATCTGAGCTCTACTTTCCAGGGTCACTTCCCAAAACTTCACTCAGGGCCTCACCCAGATGGGTGGTGTCTCCCAAGAATAATGTGATTCTGACGTGCTCAACTCTTACCAGGAAGATAAAGTTTGCTTTCAGAAAGGAAGGAAAACCACTTTTGGACCCCATGCAGCTACCCAGTTCTATAGGGAATCAGCCTAAAATCTATCTCTTGATGGAGTCACAGTGATGCTGGGGAGTGCACCTGTGAGCACCTCACAGAAACTACCCCTTTCCGAAGCTCACCCACCTGTGATACCTCTCTACTGGTGGTTACAGGTGAGGAGGGGGTGCTTTAGGATGACTTTTGGCCTGAAACATAGCCTTCCTTGGCACAGAGAATGAGGCAGAACTAACAGAAGACTGGAAGATAAGGAGCTCTCATGCTCCATGTCTCCAAGCGAGAAAAACAGAATATTTCAGAGTCAGCTGGTTGAATCCCGGCCTTGGTGGAAGCAAAATCCCGATCTTCTGTCTTTTCTCCCATGTGAGTGCGCCCTCCCGGAAGACCAAGGGAAGGAGAGAAACCAGGGATACCAGTGACTTTTTGTTAGAGGAAGTGACATTCTGTTACAGGAAGCGACCCTCCCTTACAGGAAGTGACTTTCTCTTACAGGAAGTTTGCCCAAACCTTCTCTCCAGTCCCTCACAAGGCATAAGGTGATCCCTGGAAGAAAGGTGACTCTGCAGTGCCACGGGCCAGACAAAGTGCTTGGAAATGTGATGTTTGTTCTCCTGAAAATAAGGACTAGAAAGCACGTACGGCACCAGAGACCTGAAGGGAAACAGGCAGACTTCTCCCTCCGGAACATGACAATCAATGACGCTGGAAACTACAGCCATGTCTACTATCAGACCAAGGCTCCTTTCATGGCCTTTCATCTTGCCTTGAAATCTTGGTAATAGGTAAGGTTTTATATGACATTAAGAAATATATATACATGGATTTTTAATCAAAGAGTGTTCTGTTAGTATTTGATTCTCATTTCTCCTTTGCATCTGTTATTTTCTTTTTACGTCTTTCATGATTTCCATTTTTTTGCCTTTTTTATTTTGCATTCTTGGATAACCTCTCCCTGTCAGTCTTTAAAATTATTAAGCTGGTTACCAGCAGAATTCCTCTACTATTGTCCGTAGCTGTTATGATTTTGGTTTACCTTGGCATTAATGATTTCATTTTTGAGGACTCTGTCCTGTTCTCCAGATGTGGGGTTTCCACAGCTGACTGCTTTTGTGTCATGGATGCAGTATCTACTTGTGTTGCCAGGCCCAGACTACTAGTTGTCGTTGAAAATTACCTTTGTTTCCTACTATAATTCTACTTTATTGGCTTCTACAAATTAATTTCTGTTTATAACTTTGTCTTCCTGATTCTTCCCACAGTCGATGAACATTTTATAATTAGAAATGAAGGCCATATGGTCAGTAATGAGAGGTGGAGGGGGCTTTCTAAATACGGTGGCATCATCAGGCACCTGGGTGGCTCAGTGGTTAAGCATCCGACTTCAGCTCAGGTCATGATCTCATGGTTTGTGAGTTCAAGCCCTGCGTCGGGCTCTGTGCTGACTGCTTGGAGCCTGGAGCCTGCTTCACACTCTCTCTCCGTCTCTCTCTGCCCCTCCCCCTCCCATGTTTGCTCTCTTTCTCTGTCTCTCAAAAATAAATAATAGAAATTTTTTTTCAATATGGTGGAATCATTATAAATTTCTCTCCATGGACCTCGCCTCAGGGAATGTGGTTACCGCTGAGTTTAGAGACCCAGTAATTGGGATGCATGAGGTGAGAAATCCCCTGTTTATATGTCATAGCTATATCCAGCTCTACTGAGAGGGGTGATGCACACACAGGCTCCTTCTTAGGAACCAGTCCACTGCCAACCTCAAGCCCCACTTGGGTGCAGCTGAAATGCACCATGACCCAGATGCTTAGCTGCTGAATTCCAAAATTCCTGAGCTCACTGCCTATATGAAGTTAAGTTTTGTGCTATGAGGCCATGCTCTGTCTCTCCCTGTCTTTCGAAAATAAATAAACGTTAAAAAAAAGATTAAAAAAATTAAAAATTTTTTTAATGTTTATTTTTGAGAGAGACAGAGAGTGAGGAGGGGAGGAGTAGAGAGAGAGGGGGAGACACAGAACCCGAAGCAGGCTCCAGGCTCCGAGCTGTCAGCACAGAGCCCAACGTGGGGCCCGAACTCACAAATGTGAGATCATGACCTGAGTCAAAGTTGGACACTTAACCAACTGAGCCACCTAGGCACCCCTCCTTTGCCCATTTTTTAACTGGGTTGTTAATCTTCTCGTTATGGTGTTGTAAGAATATATATAACCTGGGCATAAGCCCATTATTAACAGACACATTTTGCAAATCTTTACCTTAATCTATTACTTCTCTTCACATTTTTCAATGAAACTTTGCATCTCTTTAAAAGCCGGAGTTTTGATGAAAGTTTTTCTTTTACGGCTAGAGCTTTTGTATCCTATCTAGGAAATCTTTGCCACACATATATTGTGCACCTTTGTTTTCTTCTGTAAGAATGATAGTCTTACCCTTTACATTTAGGTCTGTTATTTAAAAAAAAATTTATAGATGGGATCAGGTAAGAGTCAGTATTCATTCTTTTAATATATAAATTAACCCGGTTGTTCCTACACCATTTCTTGGAAAAATTCTTTTTCCAGTGAATTACCTTGGCATTTTTGTTTAAAAACCAGTTTAGCATAGATTCATGAGTTGATTTCTGACCTCTATGGTATTCCATTGATCCATTTTTCTATACTTTTGCTTATACCACACTATATTGATCATTACAGTTTTTTTTTTTTTTGAAAACAGAGGCTATTGGTTTACCAGATTTTTAAATTATTCTGGCTATTCTAGATCTTTTAAATTTCCATGTACATTTAAAAAATGTTCAAGTATATATATTTAAAAATTTTTGGGGCACCTGGGTGGCTCAGTCGGTTGAGCGCCCGACTTCGGCTCAGGTCATGATCTCGCGGTTCACAAGTTCAAGCCCCACGTCAGGCTCTCTGTTGTCAATGCAGAGCCTGCTTCATACCCTCTGTCTCCCTGACTCTACTTCTCCTCCAACCTCTCTCTGTCTCTCAAAAAGAAATACACATTAAAAATTTTTAAGCTTATTTATTTTGATAGAAAGAGAGAGAGAGAGGGAGCAAGCAAGAACAAGCAGGGAAAGGCAGAGACAGAATCCCAAGCAGACTCCACATTTCAGCACAGAGTCCTACATGGGCCTTGAACTCACAAACTGAGATCACGACCTGAGCTGAGATCAAGACTCAGACGGTTAACCGACTGAGTCACCCAGGCACACCTTGAAGTATATTTTTAAGTTTATTTGTTTATAGAGAGAAAGAGAATGTGTGCGTGAGCAGGGGAGGGCCAGAGAGAGAGGGAGAGAGAATCCCAAGCAGACTCCACAGTGTCAGTGCAGAGCCCAATGAGGGGTTTGATCTCATGAACCATGATATCATGTCCTGAGTGAAAATCAGGAGTTGGATGCCTAACCGACTGAGCCACCCAGGTGGCCCTCCATAAACATTTTATTTATTTATTTTTTTTTAAATTTTTTTTAACGTTTATTTATTTTTGAGAGACATAGAGACAGACTATGAGCAGGGGAAGGGCAGAGAGAGAGGGAGACACAGAATCTGAAGAAGCAGGCTCCAGGCTCCGAGCTGTCAGCACAGAGCCCAATGCGGGGCTCGAACTCACAGACCGCGAGATCATGACCTGAGCCGAAGTCGGCCACTTAACCAACTGAGCCACCCAGGCGCCCCGATAAACATTTTAGAATCAAATTGTCAATTTCTACCAAAGGCTACTGGGATACTGAGTGGGCTTGCGTTTACCCTACATATCAAAATGGAGAGAATGGAAATCTTAATAATATTGAGTGTTCTCATCCAGGGGCATGGTTTATCTCTCTAATTTAGATTTCTCTCATCTCTCTCACCAATGTTTTGCATTTTTCACTGTACGGTCCACTTAAATTTTACCCTTAGATTTTTCACGTTCACTGATGTGATGTAAATGGGGCTGCTTTCTGAATTACTGCTTTCAGTGGTTCCCTGCGTGTGCATATAAATACAATTATTGTTTTTGTTACTGATACATCCTGCTACCTTGTCAAGCTCAGACATTATTTCTTATAACTTTTTGTGGATTCCTTAGAAACTTCTACATAGTTCATCATATTCTGTGACTAAAGACAGTTTTACTTGTTCCACTTCTATTCTGCATGGCCTTTAAATTTTTTTTTAACGTTTATTTATCCCTGAGAGACAGAGAGACAGAGTGTGAGCAGGAGAGGGGCAGAGAGAGAGGGAGATACAGAATCTGAAGCAGGCTCCAGGCCCTGAGCTGTCAGCACAGAGCCCGACGCAGGGCTCAATCTCATGAACCATGAGATCATGACCTGAGCTGAAGTTGGCCACCCAACCGACTGAGCCACCCAGGCGTCCCTGCATGGCTTTTTTTAAATTGCCTAATTTCTTTAGCTAGAATATCCAGGATGCTGTTGAGGAAATTAGTGAGGATGAATCTCCTTGCCTTTTGCTGGATATCACAGTGAAAGCATTCAGTTGTTCACCATTAAATATGCTACCACTTTTGGGTTTTTCACAGATGCCCTTTATAAGTATAAGGAAGTTTCTTTCTATATTCCTGATATGACGAAACCTCACACATTATAAAAATGAAATCAGTGGCACCTGGGTGGCTCAGTCGGTTGAGCATCCGACCCTTGATTTTGGTTCAGGTCATGATCCCAGGGTTGTGAGATCAAGCCCGTGTTGGGCTCCTTGCTGAGCAAGAAACCTGCTTAAGATTCTCTTTCCCTCTCCCTCTGCTCCTTTCCCTCACTTGTGCTCTAAAATAAAACGTAAAACATGAAATAAAGATAGATCATCCAAATAAAGCCACATTCATAGGTATTGGAGGTTAGGAGGCTAACATCTTTTGGAGGGACACAAATGAACCCATTTAGAAGGCGGCTGACTTGCCTGTCTACCCCATTATTCAAGTAAGTGTTTGTATGTCTTTGGTTGGAATTGTTAGAACTACTTCTCCACTTGGCCCTATTTATCAGATTTTGGAAAAAACGCTTAAAAGCACAGCATATGGGGTGTATACTGCAGAAGGGAGAGACTTCTATTCATTAAATAAGGCTCTTGTTCTTTTTGTAGTCAAAGGATGAAACACTAGGACACGAATTTTACCTCCTCTTTATTCGTGATTTTTTTAGTGCATTTTTGAATTAAGAATTATTATGGAGGGGCGTCTGGGTGGCTAGGTCAGTTGAGCGTCTGACTTCAGCTTAGGTCATGATCTCTCAGTTTGTGAGTTTGAGTCCCACATGGGGGGCTTGCTGCTGTCAGCACAGAGCCCACTTCGGATTCCCTGTCCCCCTTTCTCTCTCCCTCCCCCCGTACCCCTCCTCAAAAATAAATAAACATTAAAAAAATTTAATATGGAGTGACAATTTTCAATCACCAAGCATTACAAAAGATACAAAATGCATTGAGTCTTCTTTGATATTTATCTTTCGTGAAATTTATTAATAATAGGCATGTTTCTACTATTGATTATTAAGGGACTCCTAAACAACATCTATAAACTGCAGTGAAAAGGAGTGCGTATTAAATCGGAAAACACAGAAAATTAAGAGTAAAATAACCTCACGACATACAAATAACATCTTTTTAAAGAAAGGTGCAATTTGCAGGTATTTCATTCTGTAGCAACTTCCCGCCTACGCGGTTTCCAAGTACAGTATGAAAGTCTTCTGGCTTGCAAACCATTCAAGAGCGCGATACCGTGACGCTCCGTCATCACTCCCACACTCCAGTGTGTGACCCCTACGGATATAGGCGTTCTCTTCTAAACCACAGGGCACCCCTTAGAGTCAGGACTCGACACCAACACACGACTGCTTCTAGTCCTCAGAGCTCATTTAAGTTGCGCCAGTGGCCCCAGGACCTCCTTTCCCAAGGAGAGACTCTGTGTGGCACTCAGTGGCCGTATTTCTTCCTTCTTCTTCGCTCTCGAATGGTTCTCCCTTGATTGTCGTGAGCTGAGGTTAAAGGTCGGCTACTTTGCAGAATGGACCTCAGTTGGGTTAGTCTCCTATCTCCTCACATTCAGATTCGGGTCATCTGTGCATCTTCAACAGGACCTTCATAGACATGATCTTGCCTCCAGCACGTGGCACACATTTTGACTTGTCTTGTTTGATGGATGTTTGATCCCTCTTTACCTTCCCTAAAGATTTCCTAGAGAATCCACTTCTCCCAGAGCATATAATTCTCTACAGAGGTTTTGTGCAGGATTGCAGAGGGGATACCACACTCTCTGCTACAATGACCAGGAAGAACATTCCAAGGGCTCAGAGCCCATCCCTAAGCAGCTGCCAAACGTGAGCCCTGAGGGGAAGACAGGATTTTCTTAGTAACACCCAGGATCTGAGCAAGGCAGGCCTGCTGACTTAACCCTTCCCTGCACACTTGCCTGCATTCTAGTTGTCAGAAGCAAGCCGGTAAAAATGACCCATGTTTGAGAAGAGCAGAATTCGACTCTATAGACACGTTTAAACTGTCGTAAGTACCAATTAACTGCTGCAGGATCCAATTTTCTAAATACATATTGAACCAGGATTTGGAGCCCTCACTTACAGAGACACAAACCTCTTCGTTTTGCTTTCCTTCCTTCTTGCTTTTTATTTACTTAAAAAATTTTTTTCCCGAATGTTTATTTATTTTTGAGAGAGAGAGAGAGAGACAGAGAGCTGGAGCAGAGGAAGGGCAGAGAGAGAGGGAGACACAGAATCCGAAGCAGGCTCAGGCTCTGAGCTGTCCGATGCGGACCATAAACCTACAGACTATGAGATCATGATCTGAGCTGAAGTTGGGCGCTCAACTGTCTGAGCCACCCAGGCACCCCTGTTTGCTATTTATTTATTTATTTATCTATCTATTTATTTGAGAGAGAGAGCACGAACAGGGGACGGGCAGAGAGAGGGGGAGAGACAGAATCCCAAGCAGGCTCCGTGTTGTTAGTGCAGAGCCTGACGCAGGGCTCAGTCTCACACGGACCATGAGATCATGACCAGAAGTGAAACCAAGAGGTGGACGCTTAACCGACTGACCCACCCAGGCGCCCTGCTTTTAATTTTAATTTTAATTTTTTAAATTTATTTTTTTTGTTTTATTTTTGAGAGAGAGACAGTGAGAGCAGGAGAGGGACAGAGAGAGAGGGAAACACAGAATCCTAAATAAATAGGCTCCAGGCTGTCAGCACAGAGCCCGATGCGGGGCTCGATTTACGAACCGTGAGGTCATGACCTGAGCTGATGTTGGACGCTTAAGTGACTGAGCCACTCTTAATTTTTATTTTTAAAAATAATTTATTATTATATTATTATTATTATTATTATTATTATTATTTTGAGAGAGGGAGGAAGAAAGAGAAAATCCCAAGCAGGCTCTGCCCTGTCAGCACAGAGCCTAACTCAGAGCTTGAGCCCATGAACCTAGAGATCATGACCTGAGCAGAAATCAAGAGTCAGATGCTTAACTGACTGAACCACCCAGGTGCCCCACCTTTTTGTTTTTAACAATGCATATGGCCTATTTTGGTTAATCCTTCATGTGTACTTGAAAATAATGTACATTCTGTCATTGCTGGGTGTAGCAGTGTTCTGAAAATGTTAATTAGGTCAAGTTGGTTAATCCGTTGTTCTAATCTTCTTTAGCCTAACTGATATTTTTGTTTGTTTCATCAATAACTGTGTGCAGATAAAAGTTTTCCATGATGGGGTGGGGGCACCTGATTGGTTCCGTCGGTGGAGCACACAACTATTGATCTCTATTGATCTCGAGGTTGTAAGTTCAGGCCCCATGTTGGGTGCAGAGAATTCTTAAAAATAAAATCTTAAGGAGTGCCTGGGCGGCTCAGTTGGTTAAGCATCTGACTCTTGATTTGGGCTCAGGTCATGATCTCAGTTGTGGGATCAAGCCCTGAGTTGGGCTGCACATGAAGTGTGGAACCTGCCTAAGATTCTCTCTCTCCCTCAATCTGTCCCTCCCCATCTCATGCTGTCTCTTTCTCCCTCAAAAAAATAAAATTAGTGGTACATATATACAATGGACTACTACGTGGCAATGAGAAAAAATGAAATCTGGCCATGTGTAGCAACATGGATGGAACTGGAGGATATTATGTTAAGTGAAATAAGTCAGTCAGAAAAAGACAGATACCACATGTTTCCACGAATAGGTGGACTTTGTGAGACTAAGCAAAAACCAGGGGGAGGGGAAGAGGGGAAAGGAAAAAAAGACACAGAGAGGGAGGGAGATAAAACATAAGAGACTCTCATAGACTAAGAAAAAACTGAGGGTGAGGGGGATGAGGGAGGGGGGAGAGGGGGTGATGGGCATTAAAAAGGGCACATGTTGGGATGAACACTGGGTGTTATATGTAAACCAATTTGAAAATAAACTATTATAAAATTAAAAATAAATAAATAAATAAAATTAAATTAAAATGAAAAAATAAAGTCTTAATTAAAAAACAGGGAAAACTTAAAAAAAATTGCCATTAAAGGTGTGCCTGGGTGGTTCCATTGGTTACACATCAGACTTCTAATTTCATCTCAGGTCATGGTCTCACAGCTTCGTAGGTTTGAGCCCCATATCCGGTTCTGCGCTGACAGCACAGAGCCTTCTTGGGATCCTCTCTTGCTTTCTCTCTGTTCCTCCCCTGCTTGTGTTCTTGCTCTGTCTCACAAAATAAATAAACTTAAAAAAAACGGGTTTTTTTCCCATGATGGAAGACCCTTGTGTGCTTGGATGGAGGGGTGGGAGTGTCTCATGCACTTTTTAACGACCTTAATGAAGGGTTTCACTATAGCCATTCAAACACTCAGCAGTGCTGAGGATCTCATTTCAAACCAGTGTCGGAGTCTTCTCCCTTAGCCAGGGAATTAGCAAGACTCTCCGCATCAACCCGCTTCCGTCTCCTCAGAGAGAATCCTGTGGTCGCAGTGCTCGGGGTGCTCTAAGAGGAGGCAGAACTGAGGCCGCGCTCGCGTGCGTTCAGAGCTGGATTTCGACACCAGAAGTGCTTGCTCGGGGGCTGTTGCGCACACCACCTGGTTCTCACCGCAGGAGTGTGGGCGTGTCATGAGAGCCGTGGGTCAAGGGAGAGGAAGGAAGGGCAGGGCTGGCCAAAGATGCCACCAAGGGGGGCTTCCCTCCCTCCCGCGGTTGCAAAACTGAAGGAGGCCCTTAGAGAAGGCTGCAGGGGCAGGATGATCCCTGAATTCCTTTGCCTCCTCTGCTCTGGTAAGTTCCTTGGACTGCTTGTACTGGGATTTGGGATGGGGGTGGACTGAGTCAGACACATTGTTAAGGTGATGAAGTTGGAAAGAAATACCATCAGCGTGTCTTTATTGGTGGCTTTAGAAACGCTTCCTGTAAAGTGATGGCAATATTTAAAACTTACATTCCATACCCATGACTGTGCTCTATGCCTACATGGCCTCCATTTTGTTTTATTTTAGCAACTCAGTATTTTTTATTTAAATGTAGTTGTTGGGGGATGGACACTTTCAATATTCTTCCATTTTTAAAAAAAATTTTTAATGTTTATATATTTTTGAGAGTGAGAGAGAGACAGACAAAGACACACAGAAATAGAGCATGAGTGAGATAGGGGCAGAGAGGGAGGGAGACACAGAAGCCGAAGCAGGCTCCAGGCTCCGAGCTGTCAGCACAGAGCCCGATGCGGGGCTTAAACCCAGGAACCATGAGATCATGACCTGAACCAAAGTCAGATGCTTAACTAACTGAGCCACCCAGGTGCCCCATCAATATTCTTCCTTTTTTAAAAAAGAGAGCTGGCAAGAGAGTGGGGGGGAGAGGCAGGAAGAAAGGGGGAGAGAAACTCAAGCGGGCTCCATGCCCACACACAGGCCCATGTGGGGCTCAATCTCACAACTGTGAGATCATGACCTGAGCCGAGATCAAGAGTTGGACACTTAACCAACTGAGCCACGCAGGCACCCCTGAAATAACTTTCTGTGCTGTAATCAATACCACCGAATGCTAGATCACCCCCCACCCCCACCCCAAATCACCCCATATAGCACCTATGGTTCCTACTTCATGCTGTGGGAAATAACACTGAGCAATGCAGGTTACCCTTTGTGATGGGAATCAGACCCACGGGAATACATGAGAACCCTTACCACCACACAGAGAAATGAGCAGAAAAGGCAACAAACGCAGGCCCGTCTGGCTCCCAAATCACTACTGTTTCTGTCCAGCCATAGACATTAAGAGGAATGTGTGCATGAGGTCTTCAGAGGGTAAACGTCCTTGAGGGGAGTGTACAGACACGGGTCAGGGAATGTAAGGAGGTGAAAAGGGGTGGTTCAAAACGAGTGTGGGGAGGAAGTGCATCTCAGGAGGTCCCGTCACAGGCACCACGAAACCTTGGTGTCTACAAGGGGGGTTGATGTAAGCCCTGCCTTGCGGTGGTTGCCGTTGCCTAGATGCGTCTTCACCACATTCCTCTGATTCCAAGACTCTAGACTAGTCTCTAAGTTGGACTTCCCATTTTGGGAAGGTGAAAGGGGTCTGCATTCTAAGCCAACCAACCGTGTTTCCAGGGGAGGAGTGAATCCAGTGTATGTTCTGGAGCCTTCACTCCTGTGCACGCGGGTTGACGTGGTGCCTGGGCCCGATTTCCTTATCTCTACAATGAGGATAGTTACGCCCGTCTGCAGGGCTGTCACAGTGATTAGAGAGTGCGTGCCCACGGGGGAATGGATCCTTCTATCCTCCCCTCCCCCTGGCTCAGGCGCTATGACTACTGGAAACCCCTCACAGAGGACTGTCCCCCGTCTGTCAGTGAAGAAAGCAAGTCCCTCCCATCTTCTGTCCTTGAGAGAACCTGGGCTCCGAGGCAGTCCCTTGTGAGATAAGACTTCTGACAACAGTCTCCTCTGATCATGTGGAGGTGCTGTGCAGTTGACCTGAGATGTCCGGTGGCCTGGGCCGGTGTGATGGGAAGCCAGGTGGCCAAGTCTGTATCCAACCAACATGTTCTTCCTATCATTATTGGGTGAAGCCCTCCAGCCTCAGACAGACACCCGTCAGGAAGATACCCCTCAGACCCCCCCCGCCCCGTCCCCACCAGCAGTATCCATGGCAGTGAGCGAGGGCGGGCGACGGTGAAGCAGGAACCGAAAACCAGGTGGGACACGGCAGGTGGAGGGCCCCTGAGTTCCAGTGCGAATCGCTTAGCAACTACTTCATGCTGCTGGGAATCTCTGCTTAACCGGGATGGGCTGCAGTCTCGCTGCTCAGTCCCTGCTCCGCCCGCTCCCCTGACGGCTCCGGGCCAAGAGCAGCCTCCACGTCTGTCCTCCGGTGCCCACGGAGCTCCCGTCCTCACCCCGCAGCTGCTCCCTCGGCTCCGCGCAGTCACGCAAGCACGAGGCTGGCGTGGGGGTGGCCCCTCCCTCTTTACGCAGACTTACGTCAAAACCCAAGCGCGCACGCCCCGCCCACGCCCACCCCCATGGGCCTCACGACGGAAGGGTGTGTCCTGGAGGCCCCGCCTCTCTGCAGGGCCCAGGGGCCAGCGCTCTTCTGCAGAGACGCCAAGTTCTGCGCATTCGGGGCGGGGGCTGTTTTGTCACGCATCGCTCGTCTGAGTTCCCAGAGATGCCAACATGGGTTCTCTCGCATGCACAGGGCATTTTAAACCCTTTCTCAGGTCACTGGTAGTCCTCGGTTTCTTTGGAGTCTCTACTTGGAAAATTTCCGTGCTTCCTGGTGGTGGCGTCTGCTTGCACTTTCATGCTTCTAGTGGCGCAGCATCGATAACTCTCTGGCCTGGGCGATGTGGGGACGCTCCACCCCCCACGCGGCTGCGGTGGGGGTGGGGCATGTGCAGGTCTCCCAGGGGACAGGCTGAGAGGACCCAGCTGGGGGAGGGGGACGCAGCGGCACGACCCTGGACGACTCCGTGCCCTGGACGACTCGGTGCAACAGCAGCATCGACACGCTCTGGGGAGGGCAAGCTCAAGTCGCAGCTCCAGACCCAGGGGAAGGAGCACACTGAGCTGCAGGCACCACTCGCTGACGGCGGCTCAAAACAGCAAGAGGACGCAGAGGGCAGGACCCAGAGTGGGCAAAACCTCCACTCTGGACCCAAAGTCGGGGTGCAGCACAGTAGCGGCCCTGCGCAGGCACGGTGGTGTCCCAGTTCCAGAGCACAGCATCAAGTGGGGCTCCTGGGGCCAGGTCCCACTGCAGGCACGGCTCCTGTCCCAGGGAGCCCCAGTGGGATCAGTGTGGGGTTCTTGCTGGCAAAGCCTGCACGTGCCCATGGTGTGAGGCTTGCTGGGGTTCTCCTGTCCTTTCCCCCGTGGGGTGCAACCCCTCCGAGGGGCTGCGTTCCCCCCACTCCCCACCGCGCCACAGATGCTCCGGCCTGGGGGACGCAGTGCCACAGGTCGGAGGTCGCCCTGGCTTTTCTCTGTGGTCCCATCTGGTTTCTGAGCTCTCAGGGTTTCTGCTGCTTCTTCCTTGCAGTCCAGATGCAATCTTTTTTTTTCTTCTTCTCATTTTTGTGGGGAACACCAGCGTTGGGGCCCCCGCAGCCCACCGCTGTGATGTCACTATCTGAGAGTTTCCAGGTCTCCCCCGGAGTCCCATGTGCAGCCAGTGCTAGGAACAGCCGGCTGTCGGGGGATACTACAAACAGCTGTCGTGTAGGACCGAGAGGAACGAGGCATGTTGCTGAGATCCGCTTCAGGGCGCTACACTGCTTTGTAGCCAACTTTGTCCTGCTTGGAGAAACGAAGGATGCAAATACGTAATGGAAAAGGTGGTGGGCTGAGGAACCTTTCAGCCCCAAAGGCTGAGGCTGTCCTCTCGGCTCTTCCCCACGAAAGGGCCCGTGGCCCCTCCAGCCACATGGGTGTGGATGACCACGCTGTTGCCCTGGTGGCTGCAGGCAGGATTGCGGGCAGTTAGGTTTGCATCGTTTGAATGAACTGACCAGCTACTGTATGGAGACTTCCAGATGGTGCCAACAATACAAATGAGATGAACGGACATCCATATCCCCAAGGGAGATGACGATTCAGTGGAGGGCCCAGCATCACTCAGCTTCGTAAATGGAGTCCGTTTTTCCCTGCGAAAAAGGACCTTTTTCTGGTCCTTGAAGATTAAGATACGATTTAAACAGCCCTAAGAGGCCGCATTTTTCACCCTCCCTGTAAAATCCGAGCTGTGCTTACACTGGGCATCTCGTCATCCGGTCAGTGTGCATTTCTTGAGGTCCTACTATGTGCCCAGACCTGTGCAGGCACTGGGGATGCTCGTGAGGTGACGACGGAGTCCTTGCCTTCCAGCTGCCCACAGGGAGTGACATCTTCTGTCTCCTGTGGCATGAGGTACACAGAGTTTTAGAAACTCTGACTTCATGACCAAATTGTTTCTGTCTTAATTTATGTCACCCAAGGCACCAAGAAAACCTTCATTATAGTGGATACTATTTTTTTTTAGTTTATTTTGAGAGAGTGTGTAAACTCGAGAGGAGCAGAGAGAGGGAATCCCAAGCAGGTTCCACACTTCGATCATGAGAGTCCAATGCAGGGCTCGAACTCATGAACTGTGAGATCGTGACCTGAGCCGAAATCAAGAGTCAGACGCTCAACAGACAGAGCTCCCCAGGCACCCCCTATGGGGGATACTCTTATTGCAGAGGAGACTGGAGGCTCCCAGGCCCACTCAGAGTACTGAGAGCATCGGGAATTAGGCTGGCAGCTGTCCGTCCCCAGGCTCACCAATCTCTCGCACGGTCCTGTCTTCTTCCTGGAGATCAAGGAAATAGAACAGGGCCTCTAAGAGCAAATGCTGAGAAGAAGGGTGGTTTGGACAGAGGATGTAAATGAAAGGACTTTCGGAATATCTGTGGAGCCAGGAGAGCCCCCGGGGCTGTGGAGGCACGAGCTTCGCAGGAGACCTTCCGGGAGTCCCCGGCAGGAGCTGAGGGCAGAGCTGAAGCCAGAGTCCAGCGTGGGGAAAGGAGAGCCCCCAGATGCATGACCTCCAGAGTCCAGCCTCAGCGGCAGCCCCCCAGGAAAATCCCCTGGGACGGGGCTCCGGGCAGGGGCTCAGGTCTCATGGATGGTTCTCTTGCAGGACTGTGCGCCAGCCAAGGAAGCAGAGAGACCAATGGTGAGTGTTTCTCGGTGATTTCCTCTTTACCTTCGTTCCGCAGCCCTGATTTCCTCTCCATGTCTCATCAAGGGGAGGTGGCTTCCTCGCCCTCTTGTTTTTTTTTTTTTAAGATATAATTGTCATACGACATCATAGTAGATTCAGATACAACATGATTCAGAATTTGTATAATTAGGAAATAATCATCCCGATAAGCGTATTTAACATCCATTACCGCCCAGTTACAAATTTGTTTTTATTTATTTTTGAGAGAGAGAGAGACGGGGTATGAGTGGGGGAGGGGCAGAGAGGGAGAGACAGGATCCGAAGTGAGCTCCAGGTTCTGAGCTGTCAGCACAGAGCCCGATGCGGGGCTTGAACTCATAAACTGTGAGATCATGATGTGAGCCGAAATCAAGAGTCAGACGCTCAACTGACTGAGCCCCCCCAGGCTCCCCTCTTAGCAACTTTCAAATTAACAACACAGCACCGTTGACCAAAGTCGCCACACTGTACATCACATCCCGAGGACTAATTCTGTTAACTGGATGTTTGGACCTTTTGGCCACCTTCATCCATCCCATTTTGGCAACCAGAAATCTGCTGTCTTTCTCTATGATTTCTTTCTTTACCCCCCTTTTCTTAGATTCCACATATAAATGACCTCACATACTGTTTATCTTCACCTGTCTGACTTAACTCACTTAGCGTCATGCTTCATGATCCATCCCTGTTGACACAGGGAGTATTTCCTTCTTTCGGGTGGGGGAATAACATTCCATTATACATGCAGACACTAAATTTCTTTCACCCACTCACTTATCTGTGGACACTTAGGTTGTTTCCACACCTTGGCTGTTGTAAATAACGCTGTAGCAAACATGGAGGCACAGCGATCTTTTGGAGGTAGTATTTTTGTTATTTTCAGATCTGTTCCCAGAAGTGGGAAGGCTGGATCACAGGGTAGTTCCATTTTTAACTTTCCGAGGAGCCTCCACACTGTTTCCCACAGTGGCTGCACCTACTTACACTCCCACCAACAGTGCACGGGGTTCCCTTTTCTCCACATCCTTGCCAACACCTGTTGTCTCTTGTTTTCTGATGAGACCCATTCTGAAAGGCGCAAGGTGAGATCTCTTCAAAGGGCTTCCAGAGAACCGATGAGTTTGTCAAATCCAGCCTTGGGCTCTGCTTCTTTCCAGGGACACTCCCCAAACCCTTTCTCAGTGCGTCGCCCAGCTTTTTCGTACCTGACAAGAGTAACGTGACCCTAAGATGCTGGACGCCGGTCAAGAACGTAGAATTTGTTTTCAGCAACGGAAGTATCCTGCTACCCTCCAAGGCCATGGTGTCCGTGGATCTCTCCGGAAGAATGATTGAAGTCCCCCTCGTTAATCTGCGTCAGCGAGATTCTGGGAAATACACCTGCAAATACTGCCAGACAGAGGCCCCCCTACCAATGTTCAGTAGCCAGTGATGTCCTTGTCGTGGTTACAGGTGAGAAGGAAGGGTCTCAGAAAGAGTCCTGCTGAATCCATCCGTCCCTCTCGCATAAGAGGAAGACGGAAGACTCAGAAGAGAGGACGTGAAGCGATCTCCTCTCCCACACACAGGCTTGAGAATGGCAGGAGCAATCTTAGAACACTGGTTTTATCAGGGATTGATGACAGGGAAATCGTGACTCCTCTACAAGACTCTGCCCACAACTGGGCAGAGCCGGGTCTGGTACCTTTGGTTCACACGCCCAAGAAAAGACCCTCAAGACATCGGGGATGAGGGAGACCCTGAGCTTCTCCCGTTATTTTTCTAAGTTTATTTTTGAGAGAGAAAGCGAGTGAGTGTGCAAGTGGGGGAGGTGCAGAGAAAAAGGAAGAGAGAGAATTCCAAGCAGGCTCCATGCTGACGGCACAGAGCCCGACACAGGCTCGAACTCCTGATCTGAGCCAAAAATGAGGGTTGGAGGCTTAACCAACTGAGTCACCCAGGTGACCCATTCTCCCCATTACTTTTTTTATTTTTATTTTTGTTTTTGAGAGAGAGATTGAGTGGGGGAGAGTGACAGAGGGAGGGGGAGAGGGGGAGGGGAGGGAGAGAGAGAGAGAGAGAGAGAGACGGGGGGAGAGGGAGGGAGGGAGGGAGAAGGAGGGAGAAGGAGGGAGAGGGAGGGAGAATCTTAAGCAGGATCCACGCTGAGCGTAGAGCCCAACACAGGGCTTGATCCACAACCCTGTGATCATGACCTGAGCTGAAATCAAGTCAGACGCTCAACCTACTGAGCCCCCAGGTCGCCCCCCCCCCATTATTTCTGATCCTCCTTCTCTTCCAGGAAGCTTACCTAAACCTTCCTTCCTGACTCAGATGACCCTTATGGTGACGCCAGGAGAGAACGTGACTCTGCAGTGCCAGAAGACGGACCTCGTGACTGCAGTTACGATGTTTGCTTTGCTGAAGGAGGGAATTCCCGAGCCGATAGACATCCAGAGGCCATCAGGGAACGTGGCTAACTTCACCTTCTGGACCGTAAGAGTCCGAGACAGGGGTAGCTACAGATGTGCATACTACCAAATCGAGGCTCCTTTCCAGGCCTCGCACCCCAGCGACAGCTTAGAACTGTGGGTGACAGGTAAGGACCAAGAGGATTTTATCATAAAATAACCCTAACCGGTCCGTTTCACTTGTCCATAAACACATGCACACACACACCTACACAAGCAAACGTAGCCCCAATACACTGCTGCTGCGGCCAATCCAAACCGTTATTCGCTAGACCATTTAAGAACATCACAATTAAAACTTTTTATTTTTACCTTCACTTCTTCCTTCTACGACGATGCTTTGCCTTTCTCCACGTAGACCCGAGTTTCTGATCTACTCACCTCCCTTCTCGCTAAAGAACTTCTTGTAACACTTCTTGCAAGACAGACGTATTGGTAACAAGAGCTTTTCCTTGTCTGAGAAAATCTTTTCTTCTTCACGTTCAAAGGATCGTTTCTCAGGGTTGAATGTCGGATCGGTGGGTTTTGTTTGTTTGTTTGTTTTTTCCTCAAAACTTCAATATTTCTATTCTCTTCTTGCCCACATGGTTTCCAAGAAGTCAGATGCAATTCTTTTTTTTTTTTTTTTTAATTCTTTTTGCTCCTTTATAGGTAAGATGCTTTTTTTGCCTGGCTTCCTTCAAGATTTTCTTAATCTCCAACTTTCTAGTTTGAAAATGCCATGTCTAGGGGTAGGGTTTTTTTTTTGTTTGTTTGTTTATCCTGCTTCCTATTCTCTGAGTTTGCTGGATCTGTGGTTTGTGTCTGACATTAATTTGGGGAAAACGTTCAGTCATTATTTCTTCTATTTGTCTTCTGTTTCTTTCTTTCTTCTCCTGATAACCCCATTATGCACGTTACCCCTCTGTCCACAGTCCTTGGACACTCTGTTCTGTGTTGTTCCAGTTTTCTTTTTTTTTTTTCTGTTTGCTTTACGGTTTTGGATGCGTCTGTTGGTGAACGCTCAAATACAGGGGCACTTCCTTCAGTCCACCAACAAGGCCCATCAAAAGGGATTCTTCATTTCTGTCACGGAATGAAGAATGTGTTTTTGGTCTCTATTCTTTTTTTTTTTTTTTTTTTTTTGTAGAGACATGAATTTTTTTTTAATGTTTATTAATTTTTGAGAGAGACAGAGTGCGAGTGGCAGAGGGACAGAGAGATGGAGACACAGAATCCGCAGCAGCTCCAGGCTCCGAGTTGTCAGCACAGAGCCTGACGCAGGGCTCAAACCCATGAGCTGTGAGATCATGATCTGAGCCGAAGTCGGACACTCAACTGACTGAGCCATCCAGGCGCTCCTGGAAAGACATAAGTTCTATTTTCAGCCCTAGCCCTAAGTAGTTACATTTCCCTATGGAAGTTGCTTACAAAAAACAATAACAAAAACAAAATACATTATTGAGGTATGACTGACATACTAAAAATTGCACATATACTTAATGTATACCTGAAGAGTTTGGAGACAAGGAAAACCGTCAGCACGAACTATGGCAGAAACATACACATTGCCTCCAAAAGTTTCCTCGAACCCTCTTTAGTTATTATCGTTGTTATTTTGTGATAAGAACACTTAACCTAAGGTCTACCTTCTTAGCCAGCTTTTCCAGAATATAACACAGTGCTGCTGACTACAGCCACTATGTTGTACAGTAAGTCTCAAGTCCTTACTCATCTTGCATAACTACAACTTTGTACCCTTTGACTACTAAGACGTCCTTGTTTGTCCTCCTCCAAGCTCCTGGGAGCCACCATTCTACATTCTGCTTCCAGAAGTCTATTTTAGATTCCTCGTATAAGTGAGACTTTGTAGGATTTGTCCTGTGTCTGGCTCACCTCGCTTAGCAAAATGTTCTCCAGTTTCATCCATGTTGTCTCGAATGGCAAGATTTCCTTCTTTTTTTAAGCCGGAATAATATTCAGTTGTATACATACACTTGTTTTTAAAATATATTCATCCAATGGGGCGCCTGGGTGGCTCAGTCAGTTGAACGCCTGACTTCGGTTCAGGTCACGATCTCACGGTTCGTGGGTTCGAGCCCCACGTCGGGCTCTGTGCTGACAGCTCAGAGTCTGGAGCCTGCTTTGGATCCTGTGTCTCCCTCTCTCTCTGCCCCTCCCCTGCTTGTGCTTTGTCTCTCTCTTTCAAAAATAAATGTTATAAAAAATGTTTTTTTAATCTATTCACCAATGGCATTTAGATTGCTTTCAAGTCTTAGTTATTGGAAATACTGTGGCAATGAACACAGGAGTGCACATATCTCTTCGAGTTTCTGATTCCAATTATTTTTTTGTTGTTTTCTTTTTGGTTTTGGTTCTAGAGCTTCCTAGTCTTTCTTAGGACTTCCGTCTCTCTCCTGACATTGCCTGTCTGTTCTCACACGCCCTCTGCTTTATCTGCGAGAGCCCTTAGCATATGAATCACAGTTGTTTACAATTCCTGGCCTGAGGGTGCCTGGGTGGCTCAGTCGGTTGAGCTTTGGCTCAGGTCATGATCTCACGGGTTCAGCCTGAAGCCTGCTCTGGATTCTGTGTCTCTTTCGTTCTCTGCTCCTCCCCTGCTCATGGTCTGTCTCTCCAAAAAAATTACACACAAAAAAATTCCTGATCTGATAATCCCAACGTTTCTGCAGTATCTCTGTCTGGTTCTGATGCTGCTGGCTCTCTCCAAACTGTTTTTCTGCTTTTGTGGTACGCCTAATTTATTCCTGAGGGCTGGCCCACGATGTGCCGGGGCAAAGGAACTGCTGAAAACAGGCCATTAGTGGTGGTGAGATGCCTCCTGTGGTCCTAGGATTAGGGCTCTGCTCTCAGGGAGCCTGTGTCCCTGGACTGTGACCCTCACAGGTTACTCAGTCCCCCTGCCCCGGTGGGAACAGGGTGGCCAGAGCTGGCTGTGGTTGGGTGTTTTCTCTTCCTCCAGATTAGTTAGGCTCTGACCTCGCTTCCCCTCCTGGCCTTGTTAGGAACACGGCACTCTGGTGTATTTCAGATTGGTTCCTTTTCTCTCCTCTGCTTCTGGATTCTTCTTGGCTCTTCACTAGGAGATCCTGGTAGGGCTCCTGCAGGGGAAACTCACACAGGTGTGCGTCCGCTGTGATCCAGCCCCATCATCAGCTCCCTGGAGCTTCTGCCCCCGACTTGTCCCAGCTGGGTGTCCCCACGGAGGCTTCGGCTCCTGGGTTCCTGCTCCGGGAAACTGTGCCTCTAGATTCATTCACGGGGTGGCCTCTCCAACTTGAGGGGCAGAGAGTTGCTCTGTGACCTCATTTCCACTTCGGATCTAACAAGAATTGTAGACTTCTCGGTTTGTCCAGCTTTCTACCCGCTGTCAGGCTGGAGTGGCGACCTCCGAGCTTCTCCCACGCCCAACCAGAAACTGCAAGTCAAGCTGTATATAATTATCATCTCGAACTGGGGACATCTTTGTATGGGGGACTCCATCTTTTTTTTTAATATGTTTTTTTTTTTTAATTTATGTTTATTTTTATTTTTGGGTGAGAGAGCGAGCGAGCACGAGTGGGGCAGGGGTAGAGAGAGAAGGAGACACAGAATTGGAAGCAGGCTCCAGGCTCTGAGCTGCCAGCACAGAGTCTGATGCAGGGCTCAAACCCACAAACTGTGAGACCATGACTGAGCCAAAGTCGGGTGCTTAACCGACTAAGCCACCCAGGCGCCCCTGGAGGACACAGTCTTGCACGGAGATCAGTCTCAGTCTGCACAGGGACCAGGGTGCGTGTGCACGTGTGTGCAGGTGCACAGTCTCTACAGAATGTCTTTCTCAGAGTCACAGTGGGAGAGTGGAGGCGTGGGAAGCCTGGCTCGAGCGGGGGAATCACAACGGAAGGGACCCTCGTGCACAGTGCGAGAGGCCGGAGGGCGACCTTCTCCCCATGTGCCCTAACCCGTGACTGGCAGCGGAGTCTCCCTCCTTCCCATCCACTGTCCGACGGGCATCACATGTGTGACCCCTCCCCAATGGCCAGTTACACATTTCTAATTGACTAGCAATTTTAAGAAGCCATCGTCCTAGGGGCAATGGCCCACGGTGCACCCTGTGTCCCGGTGCTTCTCAGCTTCTGTGCTGACTACTCAGTGCGATAGCTTCAGCGACCCGTGGACCAGGGCTGTGACCTCGTGACAGTCGGACCAGGCGGGAGGGAGCGCGCTCTGCGGCCCGTGCTGAACGCCTGTCTCTCTGAGTCCTCAGGTACGGCACCAGCAAACCAAACCAAGATGAACCTCCTCCGACTGGGTCTGGCTGCCCCGTTTCTGGCTATTATGGGGGCTCTCCTGCCGAAGCCTGGCATGGCCACAAGGAGTCTCCGCGTGGACCCACGTAAGACAACCAAGCGTGCCTCTTTTTCACGGGCTGTCCTGGCGATGTGGGGGCAGTGGACACACCAGACTGTACTTGGGGGACCTCCTCTGTCCCTCAAGAGCGGCACGACTGGTGTTTCCGGTGGGATGTTTCCTTACCACGCAGAACTGCCTGGTTCACTGCAAGAACGTTCAGCATCTCTCTCTCCTCTCGTTAAACGGGATGATGCCCCAGTGGCTGTGCAGACACACTAACACTCCCGTGCCCTCTCACACACCCCTTGATATGGAGGAGGGGAGCCGGGTGGTGTCCCCTGGTGACCAACCTGTGTTTGGAGGTGAGGAGAAATAACGCCCTCCTCCTCCTCCCTCCCCTGACCTCTCTCTGTCCTTCCCTACCGACAGACCCCGCAGCTGCTGAGGGGAGGGAGGGGTGCGGATGACGTCAGGCCCACCGACGGCAAAGTTTCCTGTGGCAGGCGCACTCTCGCCTCTGCCGAGCACCTCTCTGGAACAGGACAACGGCTTCCTCTTCTGCACTCTTCGCCTGGGGCAGAGGACGGGCCTGGGCGTAAAGATTCACCCATCAAGTTATTACCTTATGCAACGCAGAACCGTCTCTAGTCCGTTACATCCACAGGACATGCCACTTGCATCACAACCCAAATTTCCACACACGTACGAACCTGTTTCTGGGACTGTTTCTCTAGTTATTCGGTCAGTGTGTTACTAGTCTGCATTTTTCCATCAGCTACTGACACTGAGCATCTTCTCATGTGCGACTGGCCTTTTTAGAGCTTTTTACTGAGGGGCGCCTGGGTGGCTCAGTCGGTTAAGCATTTCACTTCGTCTCAGGTCGTGATCTCAGTCTGTAGGTTCGAGCCCCACATTGGACTCTGTGCTGACAGCTCAGAGCCTTGAGCCTGCTTCAGCTTCTGTGTCTCCCTCTCTCTCTCTGCCCCTCTCCCACTCATTCTCTCTCTCTCTTTCTCTCTCAAAAATAAATAAACATTTTTAAAAAAATTTTAAAAAGGGGCACCTGGGTGGTTCAGTCAGTTGGGCATCCGACTTTGGCTCAGGTCATGATCTCACAGTTCATGAGTTCAAGCCCCTTGTCCGGCTCTGTGCTGACAGCTAGGAACCTGGAGCCTGCTTCAGATTCTGTGTTTCCATCACTCTCTGCCCCTTCCCTACTCATGCTCTGTCTCTGTCTCTCAAAAATAAATAAACATTGAAAAAAATGGGGGAAAAAAGCCTTCCTTCTTTAAAAAAGATAAGATAAAATTTTTATTGAAATATAATTAATATACAATGTTATGTTAGTTTCGGGCATACAACGTACTGATTTGACAAATCTATACGTTACTCAATGGCCCCCATGAGAAGTGTAGTCACCCTCTGTCTCTATACAACCTTTACTGTTATTCCTGATAAAGTATCCGATTAAATATTTGCCTATTGTTAATTGGGTTGTCTGTCTTCTTGATAAACTTCTATCTCCTTAAAAAAAGAAAAAAAAGGAGTGCCTACTTTACTATCAGATAAAGTGTCTTTTGCTATCACAGCAAAGAAAATCGCCAGGGGCATTACATAATGACAAAAGGGTCAATTCACCAAGGAGACATTGCAATCCTCAATGTGCATACACCAAACTACAGAGTTTCAATAAAGAAAAAGAATTAAAAAAAATTTTTTTTATGTTTACTTATTTTTGAGAGAGAGAAAGAGAGAGAGAGAGAGAGAGAGCATGAGCAGGGGAGGGGCAGAGAGCAAGGGAGACACAGCACAGAACCTGACATGGGGCTCAAACTCATAAACCATGAGATCATGACCTGAGCCAAAGTCAGACGCTTAACTGACTGAGCCACCCGGGCGCCCCTCTTAATTATTTTTAATTCCAAGGGAGCCACGGAGTAGGCAGGAGTAAGAACAACTGGGTTGGAGTATCCTACTTCTACGGACTAAATGTCTGTGTTTCCCGAACTTCAGAGACAGAAACTCCGACCCCCGGGGTGATGATGTTGGGAGGTGTGGCCTTTGGGCGATAATCAGGTCCTAAGTATGAGTCTTCACACGTGGGACTGATCTCCTCTCCTAAGACACACATGGGAGACGATGTGTCTTCACTGCAGGAGGATACAAGGGAAAAGGCAGCGGTCTGTAAGGTGGGAAGAATGTCCTCACTAAGGGTCCAGACATGCTTGTACCGTGTCTCGGAATTTGAGTCTCCAAAGCCGAGAGCCCCCCAGTCTCCCGTCTTCTGTTAGAGCAGCAGGAGCTGACAAAGATGCCACAAATCCCCCTGGATGGGGGACAGAGGTGGGACAGACCGTTTTCCCTTTCTGAATATCCACCTGGATTTTGAGGTTTGTTTTAGGACACGGAGCAGTGGGCCTTGTCCCATCTGGAGTAACCAGGAACGAAAAGAGACGATGGAAAAAGATCAGTCCAAAAACCTTTTGATGCCAGAGCTGAGGCTGTCCCAAGTAGTTCCCTGCAGTGACGGGCCCTTCTCCATCTCTGAGCCGGCCCTTTATCCCATCAACCGGATGTGGGCGGCCACAGCAGGGGGCTGGAGTGGAGTCTACCAGGTGGGAGGAAGAGGGTGAGTTATGGTGAGTCTGCACCTTTTCGAGTCCTAGAAAAAATCTTTGAGTCGCGCTTACACTGGGCAGCCTGTCAGTCTGTCACTGTGCATTTGTTGAGGTCCTACTACGTGCCGGGACCTGTGTAGACACAGGGATGCCAAGATGGATAGCACAGAGTCCGGGCCTTCCGGGTGAGGGACACCTTGTGCCTGCCATGGCGTGAAGCACGGACGCTTGTACAAACCCACGCGAGATTTTACAACCAGAGCGCCATCAGCATCACGGCGACAGGAGTCCGGGCCGTGCCTCTCACTTCTGGGCACAACGAACGCACACCCGTAACTGGACAAGAGAAGCTCTGCACAGCCCACGAGGACACCAGGGATTCGTCCTTCTGCGCAAGGAAGGGAGGTGGCTGGGGCCTGGGGGCGGCCGCAGCGCGACGGCAGTGGAGGAGAGGGGGCGGCGAAGGGGTCGGTGAACGCCTGCGTGCCCGGCTGCGGCTGGAGGGTCCCCCGCTCTTCAGCAACACTCCCAGTTCGGAGGAGAGCGTGCCAAGACCAGAGGGAAGGCTGGGGGTTCGGCTGGGGCCAGGGGGGCACACACCCCTGAAGGAACGGGCTCCCGCTGTCTGCGGGGAGGGGGGGCGTCGCGGAGCTCCCCCAGGGTGGGGACGCACCCATGGCCACAGCGCTAAGCACATACTCCGCCCCACTTGGCGCCCCCCCACCTGCTTTTCACAGGCTCCCAACCTCAGCTGGAAGGCAGCGCGGGCGAGAGAAACCACGACTTGGGCTCTAGCGCCACCTTCTGGGAAACAGAAGAAAAGCTCCCTTGGGGTCCCCCGGTGGAACCATTAGATTAGAATTGAGGTAAACAGAACCTAACCCAAGCACGAAGAGGGTCCCTACTTCAAGTGCAGGCGCAGGAATACTTCTCGTCAAACACCATGCAAAATCACGGCAATATGGCATTACAAAAAGCAAATGATAATTTTCCAGCAACCAACTAAACCCAAAGACACAATACTGTGTTCTGACTTACAAAGAATTCGAAGGAGTTGGGGTGCCCGGCTGGCTCAGTGGGTGAGACACACGACTCCTGATCTTGGGGTTGTGGGTTTGAGCCCCACGCTGAGTGCAGGGATTACTTAAAAAATAAAATCTCGGGGCGCCTGGGCGGCTCAGTTGGTTAAGGGTCTGACTCTTGATTTTGGCTCAGGTCATGATCTCATGGTTTGTGAGTTTGAGCCCCACGTCAGGCTTTGTGCAGGCAATGTGGAGCCTGCTTGGGATTCTCTCTATTTCCTTCTCTCTCTGCCCCTCCCCTGCTCATGCTTGCTCTCTCTCTCCCCCAAAATAAGTAAATAAAATCTCAAAAAAAAAAAAAAAAAACAACACCGCAAAACGCTGTAAAAACAATCAGACTCCATTAGAGTAAATAACACAACATAAAAAGATATACCAGAAGGAGAAGAGAGGGTGAGGGGAATAGAGACTGTACTTAAAGAAACAACAGGGGCACCTGGGTGGCTCAGTCAGTTAAGCGGCCGACTTCAGCTCAGGTCATGATCTCACGGTCTGTGAGTTCGAGCCCCACGTCGGGCTCTGTGCTGACGGCTCAGAGCCTGGAGCCTGCTTCGGATTCTGCATCTCCCTCTCTCTCTGCCCTTCCCCCACTCATACTCTGTCTCTATGTCTCTCAAAAATAAATAAACGTTAAAAAAAATTAAAAAAAAAAAAAAGAAACAACAGCTAAAAACTCCCCAAACCTGGGAAAGAAACTGGATTTAAAAGTCCACAAACTTAACAGAACACCTTATCATCTCAAAGCAAAAAGAACTTCTCCAAGACACATCACAACAACACTGTCCAAAGACAATGATAAAGATTTTAAGGGCACCTGGGTGGCTCAGTCGGTTAAGTGTCCGACTTCAACCTAGGTCATGATCTCAGAGTTTGTGAGTTCAAGCCCCATGTCGGGCTCCGTGCTGACAGCTCAGAGCATGGAGCCTGCTTCGGATTCTGTGTCTCCTTCTCTCTCTGCCCCTCTCCAGCTTTCACTCTTTCTCTCTCAAAAATAAACAAACATTTAAAAAATTTTTTTAAAAAGAATTTTTTTAAATGTTTATTTATTTTTGAGAGAGAGAGAGACAGAGCATGAGTGGGGGAGGGGCAGAGAGAGAGGGAGACACAAAATCCAAAGCAGGCTCCAGGCTCTGAACGGTCAGCACAGAGCCCGACATGGGACTCGAACTCACAGACTGCGAGATCATGACCTGAGCCGAAGTCGGACGCTCAACCGACTGAGCCACCCAGGCGCCCCAAAAGAAAGAATTTTAAAGGCAGCTGGGGGGGGGGGAGGGCGGGGGAGGGAAGGGAGTAACCTATAAAGGAACCTCCCTCAGGGTATAAGCAGATTTCTCAGCAGAAATTCTGGAGGTCAGGAGAGAGTGAAATGACATCTTTAAAATATTGGGAGACAAATAATTGCCATCCATGAATACTCTTCAGACAGGAAGGAGAGGAAAGACTTTCTCAGACAAAAGCTGAAGAAGCTCACGGCCACTCAACCTGCCTAACGAGAAATACTGAATGGAGTTCTTCGAGGTGAAACAGAAGTACACAAACACAAAAAAAAATCTGATAAAGATGATGAATAGCATTAGGAAAGTGTAACTGTTTTTTGGAAGAGTGTATTAAACACTTAAATACAGCCTGAAGGTTAAAGAAAAGAGCATTATACATAACCGTAGCTACTGCAATTTGGTGATGAAATCATGGCATCCAAAGACATAATTTACGATATCAAAAATGTATAGGATGAGGAGTAAAGGATGGGGCCTTTACAGGCGAATGAAGATAAACTGTTATTGGCAGTCAGGGCACTATTTCATCCATGAGATGTTTGATGTAAACCTCATGGTAACCACAGAGCAAAACTCTACAGCAAAGACATGAAACATAAAGAAATGACAGACTGAGCAAATCATAATGGAAAACCACCAACGTACAGAGATAGAAACAGAAGGAAAAAAGAAACAACAGAGAGACAAAGTCACCAGAAGGTAAAAGGTAAAAGGATAGTAGTGAGTGCTTACACAGCAGCAATCACCCTAATTGTAAATTGGTTGCACTTGTCAATCAAAAAGGCACAGACTGGCTGGCCTGGATTTTCACAAAACCACTCAGCTCTATACTGCTTGCAGGAGACTCATTTCTGCTCTAAAGACACAGAGGCCCAAGCAAACATAAACCAAAAGAAGGCGTCTACCACACAAAACAGATGTCAAGCCACAAAGGGGAACAAGAGACAAAGAAGGTCATTATATAATGATGAAGAGGTCAACACATCAAGAAGATAGAACAGGGGCGCCTGGGTGGCTCACTTCGGCTCAGGTCATGATCTCGCAGTTCATGAGTTCAAGCCCCGCGTCGGGCTCTGTGCTGACAGCTCAGAGCCTGGAGCCTGCTTTGGATTCTGCGTCTCCCTCTCTCTCTGCCCCTCCCCTACTCACACTCTGTCTCTCAAAAATAAATAAACATAAAAAAAATTAAAAGAAAAAAAAGACAACAGAACAGTCATAAGTATATACGTTCCTAACACCTGAACGCCAAAATATATCAAGCAAATACTAACAGATCTTAAGGGAGAAACAGACCATGAAACAATAATAATAAGGGACTTCACCATTCTCCATCAGCAATGGACAGATCATCCAGACAGAAAATCAACAAGGCAACGTTGGACTTGAACCACGCTTTGGAACAAATAAACTAGTACAGAACATGCTATCCAACATTCACAGAATCCACATTCTTCTCAAGTGCACGTGGAACATTCTCCAGGCAGATCATGGGACAGGCTACGAAATAAATCTTGGCAAATTTAAGAAGACTGAAACCACACCAACTATCTTTTCTGATGACAATGGCCGAATGACCAGTGAAACATACGTAAGTCAATAACAAGAGGAAAATGAGAAAGAAGATCAACAAATATGTGGAAACTATCCTGCTTCTAAATAATGGCTCAAAGAAGAAATCAAAGGGAAATTAAAAATTATCTTGAAACAAACGAAAATGGAAATACAGCATACCAAATCCCGTGGGAGGCAGCAAAACCAGTTCTGAGAGGAAAGTTATAGCAATAAATGAATATATTAAGACATTAGAAAGGTCTCAAATAATCAAAATAACTTTACACCTCAAGGAACTAGAAAAAGAACAACAAATTAAGCCTCAAATAATCAAAATAACTTTACACTTCAAGGAACTAGAAAAAGAACAACAAATTAAGCCTAAGAGAGCAGAAGGAAGCAATGAATAACGACCAGAGCAGAAGTAAAGGAAACAGAAACCAGAAAAGCAGTAGAAAACATCAATGAAACTAAGACCCAGTTCTGTGAAAAGATAAAATTGACAGACCTTTAGTGAGACTAAGGAAAACAAAGAGAAGACTCAAAATCAGAAATGAAAGTAGACACATGACAATTGATATCACAGAAATACGTACAATCAGAGACGACTATAAACAATTATATGCCTACAAATTATAGGACCTCAAAAACATGGATACATTTCTAAAAACACACAAGCCACTAAGACTGGATCAAGAAAAAACAGGAAATCTGAACAGACTGATAATGAATAAAGGGATGGAATCAGTAATCAAAAAACTCTCAACACAGGAAACTCCAGGACTGCATGTCTTCACCGGTGAATTCTACCAAATACTTAAAGAAGACTTAACGCCAATCCTCCTCAAAGTCTTCCAAAATATTGAGGAGAAGAGAATATTTCCAAATTCACTCTATAAAGTCAGTGTTATCTTGATACCAAAAGCAGATAAGGATACCACAAGAAAAGTATAGACCAGTACCCCTGATGAATATAGATGCAAAAATCCTTAGCAAAAATCAATAAATGGGACTATATCAAACTCAAAAGCTTCTGCAGAGCAAAAGAAACAACTAACAAAATGAAAAGACAACCTACGGAATGGGAGACAATTTTTGCAAGCCATGCATCAGATAAGGGGTTAATATGCAAAATATATAAAAAACTCACACCACTGTGTAACAACAATAACAAAATCAATCCAATTCAAACATGGGCAGAAAAAGTAATAGACACTTCTCCAAAGAGGACATCCAGGTGGCCAACAGACACATGAGAAGATGCTTCACGTCACTAATGATCAGAGAAATGCAAACTCAAACCACAATGAGGTATCACCTCACACCTCTCAGAATGGCTATCATCAAGATAGTACGGGGGCACCTGGGGGCTCAGTTGGTAGAGTGTGCGACTCTTGATCTCAGGGTTGTGAGTTCTAGCCCCACGTTGGGTATAGAGGTTAATAGAGAATAAAATCTTAAATAAAAAAAGTCTAGTACGTATACACAACGGAATATTAAGGAAAGATAGCCTTGCCATTTAGAACAACGTGGACAGACCCTGAGCACATCATGCTGAGATAAGTCAGACAAAAAACAGGTACTCTGTGCTATCACTCATCTGTGGAATCTAAAAAAAAAAAAAAAGTCAAACAGTAAAAAAACCAGAGAGGGGGCGCCTGGGTGGCTCAGTCGGTTAAGCGGCCGACTTCGGCTCAGGTCATGATCTCGCGGTCTGTGAGTTCGAGCCCCGCGTCGGGCTCTGTGCTGATGGCTCGGAGCCTGGAGCCTGCTTCGGATTCTGTGTCTCCCTCTCTCTCTGACCCTCCCCCACTCATGCTTTGTCTCTCCTGCTCTCAAAAATAAAATAAAAACATTTAAAAAAAAAACAAAATCAAACAAACAAAAAAAAACCAGAGAGTAAACGGTAATTAGCAGAGGATGGAGGTAGACAGAGGCTGTTTCAGAGTACAAACCTGTAAGGAGTACGTAATAAACCACAGAGATATAATGCAGGGCATAGTGAATATAGATGACAATATTGCCCTATAATTACAAAACGAGATAAATATCGCTACAATCACGTTACAACGAATAAATGTCAAAATGACAGTTGTACACCGTAATTTTACACAATGCTACACATCAATTTTTTTAATGTTTATTTTAGAGAGAGAGCAGGGGTGGGGGCAGAGAGAGTGAAAGTGGGAGACACAGAATCCGAAGTAGTCTCCCACTCTGAGCTGTCAGCACAGAACCCAACGCAGGGCTCGAACCCACGAACCAAACCGTGAGATCATGACCGGAGCTGAAATCCTTAACCGACTGAGCCACCCAAGCGCCCCTACAAATCATATCTATTCAAAAATAACAACAACAAAAAGGTCAGGCATGCCCTACTTTAAGACTTTAAAGTGTTAAGGGGCGCCTGGGTGGCTCAGTGCCTTAAGGATTCCGGCTCCGGTCATGATCTGGAAGTCCGTGAGTTCCGAGCCCTGCATCAGGCTCTGTGCTGACAGCTCAGAGCCTGGAGCCTGTTTCCGATTCTCTGTCTCCCTCTCTCTGTCCCCACTTTCCCCCCACTCCAGCTCTGTCTCTGTCTGTCTCTCTCTCTCTCTCTCAAAAATAAACATTAAAAAAAATATTTTAAGGCCTTAAAGTGTTAAATTGGTTAGCTAATGGCAAGCTCTGGAGAAAACAAGATTACCCCGCATACTTTGGGGGCTCTTTGGGAGGCCACCCTCAGAGCGCCTGAAGTCCCGGAACCCCCTTTCCGCAGCAAGGCAGGGGCGGAGTCGGGAGGGGGGACAGTGGAGGCGTGTCCCGCGGGTGCCCCCGGCCCTCCCGCCTGGGGCTCCGGGGCGCCCCCTAGGGCGCGGGGAGCGCTCTCCAGGGCCGGGCTCGGGAGCGTCCTCCTGGGAACGCGCGCTCCTCAGGCGGCGCCGGGGAGCTCGGGGCCGCTACTCACCCGCCGGGGGCACCGCTCCTCCTCACCAGGGCGCGAGGGGCGCCTGCACGCCGCTCCCACGCCTCTCCAGCACAGACGTGGGCGGCGCCAGGGCGCGGACGCGCGCACCGAAGCTTCCCGGAGGCGCACGCCGCGCGCACGCTCCGGCCCCGGCGCCGAGCCGCCACCTGCGGCAGGTGCGGAGCGCGCGGGCCGCACGTGCCCTCGGCGGCCCCGCCCACCTGCCCGCGCTGAGCAACGGGGCGCGGTGCGCCCGGGGGAACATCCGAGCCCGGCTCTGCGCTGCGGAAGGACCCAGAATTTTGTCCGGCTGGAGCCCCGCTCGGTGGAAAACCGCTGCGCGCCCCCTACCCCCACCCTGGGCACAGGGCCAGGCCCGCAGGGGCCGCTGGGACTTGTAGTCCCCAGGGCGGGGCCGACGGATCCATCATCCCCTCTGCGAATCTGCAGGGCTGGGGGATGGCCAGTTCGTTTGCTTCACCTGCACCAAGTCCAGGGCAGCGTTGCTTGTTGAGTGCCTGCTCTGTGCTCACCTCCTTGCGGAGTAGGTGAGCTCATGCCCGCTTTAGTTTAAGCAGGAAGGTGAACTTGCAAGGTAGTGCTGTTTGAAAGTTGGACTTCCCTTTTGAGTTTCCCTCCAGGCAAGACTCTCACTCCAGGCCGGGAGATGCATCTTGAGGTGGCCTTTGTTGCGCTAAGAATCGATACGCTTTTGGGCGCCTGAGTGGCTCAGTTGGCTAAGTCTCGGACTTCAGCTCAGGTCATGATCTCACAGTCTGTGACTTTGAGCCCCACGTCAGGCTCTGTGCTGCCAGCTGGGAGCTTGGATCCTGCTTTGGATTCTGTGTCTCCCTCTCTCTCTGCCTCTCCTCTGTTCGTGCTCTGTCTTTATCTCTCTCTCATAAATAAACATTAAAAAAAAAAAGAATCGATACGCTTTTATAAATCCTGTAATTAACTTGTGAGTAGCAAAATTAGGTTGCATGGTGTGTGTGTGTGTTGGATATAAACTTTCAAAATATGCTACAGTTTTTGTAAACTGTTTTATCATTTATCGCATTTTTAATGTACCCGAAATCCCAAGGGAAGTGGACCCAAATCTTTCTTGACCTAAAGGAGCATTTCGATGCTTTGAGGCTTGGTCCTGAGAGCAATGGATGATGGTGAGAGCAGCTTTGATGCCTTGCAATGACTTATACATGAATTCACATATCAGAAAATCCTTTGGGACACCTGAGGAGCTCAGTCCTTAAGTGTCCGACTTTGGCTCAGGTCATGATTTCACCATTTGTGAATTCGAGTCCTGCATGGGTCTCTGTGCTGACAGCTCAGAACCCAGAGCCTGCTTCGGATTCTGTGTCTCCCTCTCTCTTGGCCCTTCATCCCTTCTCAAAAATAAATAAACATTAGAAAAAAAGAAAAGAGGGGCACCTGGGTGGCTCCGTCGGTTGAGCATCCGACTTCAGCTCAGGTCATGATCTCACAGTCTGTGGGTTTGAGCCCCATGTCATGCTCTGTGCTGACAGCTCAGAGCCTGGAGCCTGCTCCAGATTCTGTGTCTCTCTCTCTCTCTACCCTTCTCCCACTCATACTATGTCTTTCTCTGTCTCAAAAATAAACATTAAAAAAAAAAAAAAGAAAAGAAAATTCTTTGCCAGGCCACTTGCTCTTAGCTTTTGGTTTCAGAAAACAAGACCACAGTTAAGTAAAAGATATGTATTCTCCAATTTGTCCGCTAATGGAACACCTAGAAGTCATGATGCTTTTACTAAATCATTGCTGAACGCTATATCACATTTAACTCACTGTAGAATTTTTTTGGTTAAATTCCACCTTTTCCATATCCTAGTACTAGTAAAAGACAGTTGTATTTTATTAATTTTGATTTTGACACACAAAAAATGGCAAGCAAATGATTCTATCTTAACTTATCTCATCCTGAGCCCCGAGAAGCCTTTAATATTGGAGACAGTTCCTGGCCACTCTATCCCAGATGTCACTCTTAGGAGACGCAGGGGCCACTTTGCGTCTTTGATATTGTCAGGAGATGAGTGAGACCCCATCTCAACCGCAAATTTCCCAAATCTCCCCACAAGGCGTGCCTTCTGTCCCAGGGGTGAAGAGAACCAGTAAAATCTCACACAAGCTGGTAACTTGATCAAGGACTCATCATTCCCCATGGTAGCCGTGGAGACAATGCATACAAGGACAGACCTGAGATCAGGAGAAGGAGGAAGAGGAGAAATATTTCTCCTGGCCTCCTAACACAGGTTCTCCACCAGGGGAACACCCCCCCGCCTCCCATCCTCCATATCTAGGAATGTTGGGAAAGGTACTGGTAGTACTTGTTACCTGTCCCACAATGGCTGGGACTGCAGCTGCTCTTTATTGGGGAGAGAAATGGTGCTGAGTGTTCCCACAATGAACAGGACAGCCCCACATGGTGAAGAAATATCCCACCAAAAGTGCCACTCGTGCCCATGGTGAGAAACACAGGTGGTCCCCATGGTTGAGTTTGGTGTTCAGAGAACCCCGCGTCACTGTACCAGCCCACGAACAAGACAAGTGCTCAGCTGCTCTACGTGGGTCCATGTGGAGACTCCTTCTGGCTGCACCAGGCTTCCAGCAGGAGAGCGCCCATAATAACCACGACTAGGGCAGCCAGACCCAGGCGGATGAGGTTGCCCGTGGCATAGTCCCTCAATATGGCACCTGGGGGAACTGGGAGAAAGGAGAGGGTCAGCACCAGTTGGTAGAGGAGCATCTGTCCTTCCCACGTGGATCTGCCCAGCGGGACTCTCCCGCACCCACTCGTGTGTCCTGGCCACTGGTCAGCTGTAGCCGCCCTGAAGTTGTAATCACTAAACACACAACGTGGGATTTCACGAGAGTCGTAGTGGGTCTTCCTTGGTCTTCTTTCCTTTGTCTTCTCTCTGCCCGGTCTCTCTTGCTTCATTTGTTTGCTCTATTAGCACCCTCCCACATTTCCCTTTTCCCTTGTCCCTCCTGATGTTACGAATTGGGCTTAGGAGCAAGACCAAAACCCAAAGTTGCTGCCCTGAGCGCCGAAATGATTCAGTGGGTGCTTGTGCACCCCCTTCTCACAGCAAAGACTTCCTGCAGCCCGTGAGCTCAAGAAAATTCAAGCTCAGTAGCTAAGCACCGAGACCACAGTGCATTTCATTTCCACCACACCGAGAAGAGCTAGGGCTCGACATTGGCCCTGGCTCATAACGAGGACCTGCATGTGAATCTTCCATCTCACGCGGGCCACGGGCACGGAGTCCACGTGTGAACCCATCAGCAACGACATTTCCTGGAGACAGAATCTGCGGGGAGGAGCCCGTGGTGATGCCACTGAGCCCAGGAGGCCCTCTGCCCCTCTCTGTGCTGGCTGCCCATTCCTTGCTTTCTAACTACAGGGCTTTCAGCCACCACGGCTCACACACACGCATCTACAGCACCACGGAAGCAGAGGGTGTGGCATCCGAGGAAGCAAAGTTCTGGCCAAACACAGAAGATCATCACAGAAGATCGTCCATCAGTGACACAGAAGCCGGCCGCCAGGGCAGCACCAGGTACTAAGAACCAGACTGAGGCACCGTCATGAAGCTGCCATCGCCAGGATGACCCTCGAGTCTACGTGACGCACAGCGTGTGACCTGAGTCTACGTGACGCACAGGATGGCGGAAGGGACGCTGATGGTTGGTGGGATGCACTGTTTGCAAGAACAACTTGAGAAATTACCCAGAAATACAGAACAACAAAGACCAAAGACTAAAGATAAGAAAGGGCAGGTTTGAAAGGCGATAACAGTAAAATCAGAGGAGAAAGAAGAACCAGAAAGTAACAGAAGAAGTCTCTCCAGGCAAAAAAGAGCACGGTGTACACCGCAGACTAATGGTGTTATAAGTCAGGGATGGTCCACAACGCTGGAGAAAGCAAATGGGATAGCCAAAATAAAAATAAGCTGACTAATAAATGAATTGAATTTCTCACCCTTCCGAGAAACCGTGTAAAACCTCACCTCTCACCCAGATCTCCAGAGCATCGCTGGGCTGTGAGGCCCAGAAAGGAGCCCAGGACTGGAAGTACACACAGCTGTAGTTCCCGGCGTCACCGACTGTCACAGTCTGCAGGGAGAAGTCTGTCTCGTTCCCGACTGGAGTCTGGAGCTGGATAGGCCTTGCCTCTCCCGCCTTCAGTAGAGCGAAACTTATCATACTGAAAACACTGCCTGGGCTCTGGCACTGCAGGGTCACGTTGTCTCCTGTGGTCACCACACCCCTTTGGTGGGCTTGCAGGGAAGGTTTAGGGTAACCTCCTGTAAGAGAAGGGCGCCTCCAAGGTCATGGGGAGAAGCCGGGGTCTCCCACTCACCCTTGTTCTCCTGCAAGAGTTCCCGCTGAGTAGTGTGGGACACGACAGATCCCTGGTGTCACCCCTCTCTCGACTCTGACTGCAGGAAGGAGGTCCCCTCCCCACAAGCCCAGGATGAAGCCGACCAAGTCATTCTGTTGCTGTGTTTCTCCTTGTCCTCCATCCCCTCCCCTCCTCTGGTCCCTCCCCCAGGCCCGTCCCTGCTCCTCACCTGTCACCAGTAGCAGGACTACGTCACTGGGCGGTGATCTTATGGAGGGGGCCCCTCGTGTGTAGAACTCACAGGTGTAGGTTCCAGCATGGCTGGTTCTCAGGTCAGTGAGGTGAAATTCAGCCAGGCCCTCTGTGGAAGCCAGTGATCGGGGAAAATCCAAACGAACTATTCCCTTCTTGAAAGCAAACTCGACGTCCTCGGTTGGGCTCCGACACTGCAGCGTTACGTTGCTCCCGGGAGCCACCACCGAGCTGGGCCAGGCCCTGAGGGAGGGCTTGGGAAGGGGCTCTGGAAGGAAGCAGATTTGGGGACGGGATTTGGTGCCCTCACCTGCTCTCTGGAAACCCCTTTAAGGAAAGAGAAGGGATGCGGGGAATTTGGAGGGAAGCAGAGGGACGGTTTAATTGTAGGAACGCTCACCATCAGTATCCCCGCTTCCTTGGCCGGCGCACAGCCCTGCAAGAGAACCGTGTGTCGGTAAGCTCCTCAGCTCCTCTGCCCTCAGCTCCTGCCCCATTTCTCCCAGAAGGTCTCCTATTGGGATCTCACCTGCCACGGCCCCAGGACCTCTGATTCCACAACCATCCACAAAACCCTCAACTCTTGAGAGTTTATGCACCTCATGCCACAGGAGACACAAAGTCTCACTGTTCTGTGAACACCCAGAAGGTAGCTACTTTCTGCTGCTCACCTCAGCCTCCCCAGTGTCTGTACACTTCCTGAAACGTATGAAGAGTCAACAAATGCATGTTGACAACTGAAGAGATGCCCTAATGGAAGCGTGACTCAGAGAGATTTTTCCAGTGGAATAACCAGTGACTAGGAGGCAGACAGGCCGGGGTTCGAATGCCGACCTTTCTGCTCATTGTCTGCGTGGCCCTGAGCGGGCCCCCTAGCCATCAATCTAGGGTCCTCATTTCTCAATGTGGGCCTAATTCTCACCACGCAGGACTGCTTGCAAGGGTCCCACAGGGTGGGCTACAAACCACAGATGCACTAGGAGATGATTTTAGGAGATGATTTTAGGGGATGATCACGGCATCGGAAAGGTATTACCCTTTCAAATCACTTCCACTTCTTTGATCACAACAAAGAATTTTTCGAGCTAGAGATCAGCCTTCTTTCACATCTGTCTCTGGCGTACTGCCCTTTGTAATAAGGAAGGAGCTGTAGGGGCTCAAAAATGTGATGGGCAATCCTTCACGACTAGAATGTCCTTACATCTTCTTCCTTTGCAGTGTATATAATTTTACATTGACCTATTTTTGGTAAGTGACTCTGGCTTTTCTTTTAAACTTTACTGATTAAAAAAAATTTTTTTTAATGTTTATTTATTTTTGAGAGAGACAGAGCATGAGCAGGGGAGGGACAGAGAGAGAGGGAGACACAGAATCCGAAGCAGGCTCCAGGCTCTGAGCTGTCAGCACAGACCCCGACGCAGGGCTTGAACCCACAAACCGCGACATCATGACCTGAGCCATAGCTTAACCGACTGAGCCACCCAGGCACCCCTAAATTTTATTTTTTATTAAGCGATTGGCATAAAGTTTCCATCTTCAAATGAATGTACTTGTTTAAAATAAAGACATTGGGGCACCTGGGTGGCTCAGTCGGTTAAGCGGCCGACTTCAGCTCAGGTCAGATCTCACAGTCTGTGGGTTCGAGCCCCACGTCGGGCTCTGTGCTGATGGCTCATCAGAGCCTGAAGCCTGCTTCGGATTCTGTGCCTCCCTCTCTCTCTGCCCTTCTCCTGCTCACACTCTGTCTCTATGTCTCTCAGAAATAAATAAACGTTTAAAAAAATAAATAAAATAAAGACATTGAAAAAAGTAATAAAATAAAGTCAGTAAAATATTAGATAGAGATGATAGAGGCCTACAGGATAGACCATGGATATGGAATGTAAGGATTGGCATACTGGAAAACATTTGATGTACCTAAAGCCTCCACAAGGTGCCTAACACATATGAAGCAATCAGTAAAGACAAGCAGGTGTTACTAGTTCTCTTTCCAATTATAGTCATCATATTTCTTTCCACCCACCCCCACCTCTAATCCCAGTATTCAGGCACAAGAAACTTACCAAGGCAGAGGAGGCAAAGGAATTCAGAGATCATACTGGCCCTGCAGTTTGCTCTCAGGGTCCTTCTTCTGTTTCTGCCATGACAGGGTAGGAAGCTGCATATGGGCGGTGACATCTTCAGCCAACTCTTCCCTTCCTTCTTCTCATGTGACCCGCACGTTTTGTGTTCCAGCCACATTCAGGAAACAATTGAGCCTTCATGTCTTTGTGTAATTTCTTTTTCTTTTTAATGTTTATTTATTTTTGAAGGAAAGAGAGAGCGCGAGTAAGGGAGGGGCAGAGAGAGAGGGAGACACAGAATCTGAAGCAGGCTCCAGGCTCTGAGCTATCAGCACAGAGTCCAACACGGGGATCACACTCACAAATCACGAGAACTTGACCCAAGCCAAAGTCGGATGCTTAACCGACTGAGCCACCCAGGCGCCTCTTTGTATAATTTTCTGTAAGTCATGCTGGGAGCAATTTTGCCAGCATAGCTCTCAAAAATGTTGTGGCTTTCTATCCATCTGACGCCAGCCCATCCCACACGGTAGAACACACAACCACCATTCTTTTTGAGACGTAATTCTCTCTGTACACATAATGATAGCGTTTTGGACAAACCGGGATCCTACAGATACACTTTGAAATCTTTTGTCCAACTAGAAGATGTACTTGCTATCACCTTGGTCTTCCTAAATGTCTTCACGAAAGAAGTTCCAAGCACCACTTCTTCACTTTCCTGAAAGATTTCACATACACAGAATTCCGGGGATTTGTGTCTGCTATGTTAGAGGAGCTAGAGAAAGAGTTTAATATCATACACCCCACTGCGCAGAAAGCAAGCTGAGAAATAATGCCATCCATCAAGAGGGTCATATTCTCCAGGATCCTCTTCAGAAGTGGAGAGGAGGGTGGATAAAATAAAGATAACTCAGAGGGAGGAACCAAGAGCTGTGAAGAACAGTGGGCTGGGAAGTCCTTGGCGGAGAATAGAACTGAAACTTTATGCAGGAACACGTCCATCCCCAGAATTGCATCTTGCAGCATTTTCTCAGGGTGATTTTGTAATTGCTGCGAACCGGTGGCTGCTGATGGTTCCCACAGGGAAGAAGACTTTTCACGTGCGAGTATTGTGGTTCTCCCCCTTCTGTTTTGTCATTATATGGAAGGTGTATGGGGCAGCTAATTTGTCTTTTTAGTTCATGAATCCTGGATCAAAAGGAGCCACATACAGACTCGATAATGATCAGCAGATCCTGGATTTAAAGACTAAATTTGGGGGAGCAGGTCCTGGGATGGGAATGAGCAAATTTTGTACATGGGATGCATATGAATAACTATGGCCAAGAAGTCATAGTGCGATAATCTCATTAAGCCCTTTGACTATGGATTCACCATGTTATTTGCTTTGGACAACAGGATAGAGTGAAAGCAGCAATATTTTACCTCGAGCCCTGGTCCTCAGGGACATGGCGTATTTTGATTTAGCCCCTAGCGCATCTTCCATTTCCACCAGAAGAATATGTAAGGGCTAGCACATTGTTCTCAGGAGGAATATGAAAGACATGTGACCAAGAGCCAAGTCATCCCATCTGATAGAGAAAGATCTGGAGAGAAATAAGCAGATCTGGGAAATATGGAGAACACATATGCACATGTGCAGTCACATACGCTTCCTATTACTAGCTAGGGTTGAACCTGTTTTCAAATCTTAATCTTAAAGAAAGTCTTAATGAAAATCAGAACTCACTTTCTACTGGCATTTTGTTGGAAACTTAACTTCTGAAAATTTGTACTTAAAAAATAGTCAATTGCAGGACGAGGTTGAGGTTGAATCAGAGGGCATATAAGTATCAAACAAGCTGTCTTTAATAGACATGGAGTGGTCCAGGATTGGGGCTTTGCTCCACTTCCTAAGTTTTCCTTTTCAATCTTAATTCCTCCAATACTTCCAATCCAATCTGAAGGACTCGATCTATTTTTCCCTCTCAGAGAAGGTATAAGTATCACTTTTCATTTCTCACTCAGCTGTGCATTACCTCGGCTAAGGTAAGGTGTATCTGAAGTGCTGGGGCCCCCTGGGTGGCTCAGGTGATTGAGCGTCTGACTTCAGCTCAGCTCATGATCTCATGGTTTGTGAGTTCAAGCCCCATGTCAGGCTCTGTGCTGACAGCTCAGAGCTTGGAGCCTGCTTCAGATTCTGTGTCTCCCCTTCTCTCTGCCCCTCACCTGCTCTCTCTCTCTCTCTCTCTCTCAAAAATAAATAAACGTTAATTTAAAAAACATGAAGTGCTGGCATCTGCTTTGAGATGTAGCATACGATTTTTCAACCCTTGTAACATCGTGTATCTGCAAACAACCATGTTTTGTCCCAAGTCTCCATACCTCCAGTCAGGGGACCTGATAATTCTATGATACTGACGTATAGCCATTATAACATTATGGCACATGCACATGATTTTAGAAATCTCACATTAAATATTCATGGTTAAGGGAGAGAAGAATCATAGATTAGTTCTGAGAAGGAGGCAAAAGCTTGCCTGGGCACAGCCTTACATGGGTAGACAAGGGTACATAGTGGACACTAATGACTTTTTGCATGTCTAACTACTCATATCCTGTATATCCTGGTAAGACTATCTTGACTGAGACATTGGCCAACTATAACTTACTCTCTGTGGTTAAATGAGACTGATCCAACTTTCTAGCTGCAGGTGTGCTCGGAAAGGCCAATCGGCATAATCCATCATCCTGGCTACATTGATCAATTTAGGAATGGACATATAAACCAAGATCAAGCAATGCTGAGTCTGCCTTATGAGTTTTGTTGCAAGTGTTAGCACAAGCGTACTATTTTTTTTTCAAGTACATTATTTCTGCCTGGATATGCTGGTGGATATCCCAGCACATAAAGAGAACCAACCTGAGAATGAAGTCTACACAGTGGAAAGTGGCACCCAGACATGGAGAAAGACAGAGTCCCATTATTTAAGCATTTGGATCTACCCGCACTTGAACCCATTACAACCCTAGTGTTTTCAGTTATGTGAGGCAATCATTAATCAACAAGAGTCTTAACTAACTTGGGAAGCAATGAGTAGCTGGGAAAGAAAGATGCATATTGTACTTCTAGAGAGGAATTTTCTCTCTTGATTCATCAATATTTCCTCCTTTATTCCTGGAAAATGGAATTATATTCTTCCCATGTGGGAAAAAAAAATGGAAGTTTTCCAATGTTCCTTGATTACTTTCTCTTCTGTAAAAGAAAGCACATTAAAAATCCTATGTGTGACCCATTTGTCAAGATTTACTGAGAGACAAGTTTACTCATCTTCAAAGGCAGATATCCATTTCTACTTTCTTCTTGACTAACCTGCTCTCAGGCCCAGTGGGTGCCCAACTTTTACCAGAGACTCCTGCATTTTAGACGTTACCATGTGTTTGCCCAACCATTGTATCGTGCTGATGCCAGCTTTCTGGTTTTGATAATGTATTGTACTTCTATTACCATTAGGGAAAGCTGGTTGTTCGGTATATGGGAACTCTGTATTATTATTATTATTATTATTATTATTATTATTATTGCAACTCTAAAATGTTTTCCAGGACAATTATTATTATTTTTTAAAGCAAATGTCTCGGTCAGGACCTTAGATGAGAAAAGACAGATCTCAGGGTGGGTGGAGCTGGAGCCACACACACCGGATTTATGAAGGAGATGTTGTCATTGATCATTTCCTGGGTTGGTTGTGAGAAGGAAACTCTACACCAAGTGGTGGAGAACCAGAGTGTCAGGGTAAAGCCTCTACCCACACAGCCTGGGCACAAAGTGGGCAGGAGGGAGCCATGATGGCCCAGTCCTCCTTCTTCCTTTGAACTATAAAACTGAAGACAGGATCTTGGTCTGGTGGAAGGGACACTATGATCACAGAATTCCTGTCCTTGCTTTGCCTCGGTGAGTCTCCAGGACTGGGATGGATGGTTTGGGTGGGTGAGAAAATTTACCATAAAGTGAGGGTTGATGTGAATTGATGGCTTCTGTGTCTTGGACACATGCTACCTGTCAGAGTTTGGTGGGCTGTGGTATGATACGACTGTGTGCTGGTGCTTTCAGATAAGAAATGAGGAACCAAGGTTCAGAGACATGTGGGGACACCGTGCTTTACTCAGCTGAGAAATGCAGAGCTCCCATGGGGTCCCCAAACCTGTTTCATCTAAATGCCAGTCTCGCCATGAATGCTTGTTGGCATATAGAAGGGTGGGGTATATGGGTGTGGAGCTGGGGTTTGGGTGCCAATCAGGAGCACAGTGAAGAGCTGTGTCTGGAGACAATGGAGGAAATGAAGATTTTCTGGCCGGCCCTATCCTCAGCCTGATTTTAACTGTCCTTGACTTGAACATGATGTAATCAAATGGACCTTAGCCTGTAGAAAGGAACACCTCGACTGCAACCGTGGCTTGGTCACACAGGAGCCCTAGACTTTATTTTTTTTTAATTTATAATAGTTTATTTTCAAATTGGTTTACATATAACACCCAGTGTTCATCCCAACCTGTGCCCTTTTTAATGCCCATCACCCCCTCTCCTCCCCTCCCTCATCCCCCTCACCCTCAGTTTGTTCTTAGTCTTTGAGAGTCTCTTATGTTTAATCTCCCTCCCTCTCTGTGTCTTTTTTTTTCTTTCCCCTCTTCCCCTCCCCCTGGTTTTTGCTTAGTCTCACAAAGTCCACCTATTCGTGGAAACATATGGTATCTATCTTTTTCTGACTGACTTATTTCACTTAACATAATACCCTCCAATTCCATCCATGTTGCTACACATGGCCAGATTTCATTTTTTCTCATTGCCACGTAGTAGTCCATTGTATATATGTGCCACAACTTCTTTATCCATTCGTCAGTTGATGGGCACTTGGTCTCTTTCCAAGATTTGGCTATTGTCAAAAGTGCTGCTATGAACATTGGGGTACACGTAGGAGCCCTAGACTTTAAACCAGCAGCTCCACTGACCAAGCCCCCACTTCCTCCCTCTTTCGTGTGTTGGGGGTGAAGGGCGTGTGTGGAGGACATCAGGATTTGTCATCTGCCCCAGTTCCTTCCTCCTTCTTCTGGGGTACAGACCTTCCCTTTGGGGTAGTGCTCCTCCCACACACACATTGAGCTTCAGGGGTGGCTGTCACAGTACCCCAAACCTCCCGCTATAGGGCAGAATAAGCTGGGCAGTAAGAGACTGACCTTTTCCTGCCCGTATTCATTTCCTGGGGCTGCTGCAACACAGTGCTATAAGCCAAGTGGCTTACAACAATAGAAATCTATTCCCTCACAGTTCTGGAGACCAGAAGTCCAAGATCAAGGTGCAGAGTTGGTTCCTTCTGAGGGCTCTGAGGCTCGAAGGGAGAATCTGTTTCAGGCTCTTGTTGCTTCTGGGGACATCAGGCAGTCTTTGGGTTCCTTGTCTGTAGATGCTTTGCTGCAATGTCTCATGGCCATCTTCCCTCTGTGTCTGTCTCCATGTCTCTCCTCCTCGTCTTATGGGGACACCAGCCATACTGGATTGGGGGGCCATCCTACTCCCCAATAACGTTATTTCCAAATAAGGTCACATATTAGGACTTGAACTTATCTTTTGGGAGGACATAGATCAACCCATAAGACTGCCCTCCTCTCTGACCATAATCATTATTCCAGGGATGAGCCTCTGATGCAAAGCAGGCTAGTCCAGTTCTGTTGGGAAGTTTCTTTTTTCTTTTCTTTTTTTTTTTAGCGTTTTTATTTTATTTTTGAGAGACATAGAGACAGAGCGTGAGCAAGGGAAGGGCAGAGAGAGAGGGAGACAGAATTCGAAACAGGCTCCAGGCTCTGAGCCGTCAGCACAGAGCCCGATGCAGGGCTCGAACTCACAGACCGTGAGATCATGGCCTGAGCTGAAGTCGGCCGCTTACCCGACTTAGCCACCCAGGCGCCCCGGTTGCGAAGTTTCTTAAATTGGCATCATGACAAAGATAAATTTTGGTACTCTGAATTGACCTTCCAAAGATGCCAGACTGTAGCTGCCCTCAGCCCCACTTCCAGGCTCTCCGTCCTATCCTGACAATATTCAGAGGGAGTGACACACGCCGGCAGAGAGAAAAGGCCCTAGCAGCACTGAATCCCTGGATCAGGCAGCTCTGGAGGCCAGCCAGATCTATCATTGCATTTGACGGAAGTTGCTTGCAGAAACTAATGCAACTAGTCATTTCCACTTAATCTTATTTCGGGTGGACTTTTGATATCTGAATCTTTATACGGCTTTAGTACAGAGGGTAAAAGTACACAACTTACATAAAGATTTTTAAATGTATTGAGGTACAGTTCATAGAGGAGTAACCATCTTAAAGTATTCAGTTTAGTGGCATTGTAGACATTCACAGTGTTGTGTAACCATCACAAAACCACTTCATCACCCATAGAGGAAATACTATACCCACGAGGCAGTCACTTGTCATCCCATCATCCCCCTTCCCAGACCCTGGCAGCCACCAATCTACTGTCTCTCTAGATTTAGCTATTCTGGATACATCATGTAAATGGAATCATATGACATGTGACCTTTTGGGTCTGGCTTCTTTCACTTGGTATGGTGTTTTTTAAGGTCCATCCATAAGGTAGCATGTATCGTTGTGACATTTCTTTCTATAATAGAATATGTACTATTTTATGTACTATAATATGAATAATCTTTCACATAAAATTTTTAAGCTTTCCAGATGATGAGTTCAAAGGATATGTTAAATTGTAATTTAACAGTAACCAGGAGATCCAATTCTGGTGCCCGATTCTAATGTGTGAGGGTGGGACCCTGACACCATCAAACAAGTCTTGAACACTAGTTGGGTATCCTAGAATTTAACTCAATTCTGATACTGTCTAGCTGGAGGTAGCATCAGATCCTGTAGGTAAGGTGTCAATTCTACAAGAATGCCCCCTCCCCACTTCAGATGCCAATCACCAGTCCAAGTGGTCACCTGAGCTTCTGATCAACTGTATATATATTGGGAGTTCCCATGACCCCCTCATTTGGTCCAATTAATTTGCTAGAAAGGCTCACAGAATTCACAGGAATATTTTACTTACTAGATTACTAGTATATTATAAATATAAATATAAATAAACATATATATATATAAATATAAATAAACATATATATATATATATGACTCAGGAACAGCCAGATGGAAGAGATGTGGAGGGCCAGGTATGGGGAAAGGGCACAGTGTTTCTGTATCCTCTCCAGGTGCACCGTTCTCCCTGCACCTCTATATGTTAACCAACTTGGAAGCTCTCTGAACTCGTTCTTTTGAGTTTTTATAGAGGTTTCATTACATAGGTATGATTGATGACATCATTGGCCATTGGTGATTGATTCCATTTCTAGCCCCTCTCCCCTCCCCAGAGGTCCCCTTGTCCTGCTATGGTTGATTCCCTTGGCAACCAGCCCCCATCCTTAGGTGTGGTCCAAAAGTCACTTCATTTACATAATGAAAGAAGCTTTATCTCTTTCAACACTTAGAAAATTCCAAGGGTTTCAGGACTTCTGTGCCAGGAATCAGGACAAAAACCAAATGTATATTTCTGACCATAAATCACAGTACCACATCAGTTTTTAGGGAATGGTGGTTTCTAGTGACGCCACTCCATCCTATCTCAGTAGAAGACACTAAAACCTAACTAGGCTGGGCATTGTACAGGTCTCCATTTGATCTGTGTAAAGACCATTCTAAATGTGAAACATAGGATACATGGTAGAGGCGGGCAAATATGGTAGCTGTATGGTCAGTGACAGTCATCTGCAAAGGACCTGCTAAGTCATAGGAGTATGTAAATTGTCAATGTCTGTAAAGTGTCAGCCAAATGACAGATACTTGATCATCGGTAGTTTTTCTATTGTAATTATTTCCTGGGAAATGTGCTTTTTTACGTTATCCTGAATGCCAATGGGTCTCTTCCCCTTAATGACAGTTTTCTCCACTGCAGCCGGCCTTCCTTGTCTAAGTCAGCTGTGTTCCCTTGTTAGGAAAGATGGACAAGTTCTGAGGAATCCAATGCACAGTGTGGGGACTTTAGTTAATAATTCTGTATTCTCATCATATGCACATACTCACAAAGGGTAACTCTATGAGGTGATGGGTGTGTTAACTAGCTTGATGGTGGTAATTATTGATAGCTGGATGATAGACATAAAATCATCATATTATATAACTTAAATATACGCAATTTTGTTTATCAAGAAAGAGGATCCTCCCTCACTTTCTATTCTCTGGTAGGGTTTCACAATGTAAAATGAACTAAAGGCAACTGTATGTTTGTTTGTTTGTTTTTAAGGGACTCACTATTTGAGAAGAATATTGGCTGATATCCGAGCCAAGATAAACAGAGCTGAGTTTGAAAGCAGGATGGGGGGGCACTAAAAAGGGACCAGGAGACCTATGACCCCCTGACAACCCAGAGGATGATTTCCTACCTACTAACCCCAGACACTGTCACTGCAAGTGCCCCCTCAGTACACCACCACCTAGCACCCACCTCCTTCCTTCTTGGTGAAGATTGGGAGTCCATGTTGTGAGTGGCCTCTGAGTTTAAACAAGGGCCAGATGTCTTGAGATACTCTTGCACTGAGAAATGCTAGCTTCAACTCTTGGCAGACCCCAAGACTGGTTTCCCATATTTTCATCGACGGGATGATGTTCCTGTTCCAGAATGAAATAAATAGAACAGAACACAGGAGAGGGAGGGTCTGATGTTTGTCAAGATCAAAGGCACAAATGAAGAAAGCATTTAGGACCATGAATGTCTTGAATTCTTTGTGAAAACAAGAACTTTGTTAGAGAGAGCAACTTCTCTCCATCTGAGTCAGAGAGGAAACCCTCCACTCACACTCCACAGTAAAATAACCATCGCATCATTTAAATGGTAAGGGTGAAAAGTGGAGTCATACGAGACAGGAGAGGAAAACATAGGTAAATTTGCAAAGATTTCTAGTTGGTGAAAGAAAAGACTAATCATGAAGGCAACACAATAAATCAGAAAAGGTTACTGGAATTTTGTACAAAAATATAACTCCTGAATGAGAAACAATGCACATAAGAAAAGGTGAAAAATCAAACCAAGGAAGTACCTTCAAGAAATGGGATGGATCTTTAACAAATTAGTCATGCATTGTCTGCCTGATTTGTACTCAAAGGTGAGTATATAACTCACGTCTCATGAAGATTTCTCTTCCAGGGCTTTCCCTGGGCTCTGAAGACGAGAAAAAGAATGGTGAGTTTTCTTGCATACACTCGATCTGTTCCTGCGTCCCAACTTTTTGGTCTAATCCTCTGAATTCTGGGAGGGCATTGGCGGCCATCATGAAGAAGAGTCAGACTAACTCTGAATTCTTTCCAGAGACGCTTACCAAACCCTACCTCAGTGCCGTGCCCAGTTCAGTAGTTGAACGGGGAGGTAACGTGATCTTGAGGTGCCAGGGTCACTGCCAGAATGTGACATTCATGCTGGGGAAACTACAGGACTCTGGGTACAGACGGGAGCAGAGATCTGTAGGACACGTGGCTGAATTCCACCTTACTCACTTGGAGCCAAAGGATGCTGGGATGTACTTTTGTGCCTACAAGACAATGGACTCCCAGGAGTGGTCAGAGGAGAGTGAACACCTGCAGCTGAAGGTCACAGGTGAGAAAGGCAGCTTCAGGTTTGCCCTTGAGGCACATATTCCTTTTCTTGTGATGGAACCTGGCTGGGGAAAGAAGAATCCAGGAAACAAAAAGACAGATGTGACCACTTGAGTGTAGAGAATTGGGGCAGGGGGTGGGAACTGAATTTGGGGACCAGTTCTTATCAGAGATTCTGAGTGGGTATCAGTAAGGTGGGTGTAGGAGAGTGTTTTAGAATATAGGTGTTAATAGAACATTTGAGGCAGAGTATGATCAAAGATAGAGAGGTGATTATCATTGTGGAAAAAAAAAGATTTGTTATAGTTCCCAAGAAGAGGGGGGTGCCATGCCATGCGGGGCCACATGGAGAAGCACCAGGAAGCAGAGGGAGGGAGAAGATGGGGAAGGAGCCTTTACTGTGGTTTCTGTGGGAAAGAACAGGCTTAGGGTTGGCTCTGGGGTATAGAAGCTGTTCCTGATTGTCTGGTATCTGGCCCTGGAGTCATTAGGGCAGGGGAACAGTGGTCCAGAGTGTGGGAGTCATAGAGCAGGTGATTGGGAATGTGAGCTCTGGATTGCTTGGGTTGCATTTGAGAGGCGTGCTTGAGGGAGAGCTGTCTTCTATCTCTAGGAAGTAGATACCTCGGGAGGGGAAGATCTCCAGGGCAGCAAGGTCCCAAGATGTCAGTGAATCAAAGACAGAAAATAAAAGACATGGTTAATACGTAGATGGGTAAGAATGTTCCAAAGTGCAGTGGGAAAGGGGAAACCCTGGCCCTCCCTCTCACCCCCATTGCTTTGTCCTCTTCAGGATCAATCCTAAAACCTTCCCTCTTACTCGGCATAGACTCTGAGATCATTCCAGGTCACAGTGTGAGACTCTGATGTCTGATTCCATGCAACAGAACCGAATGTATGGATAATGTTCTCCTGAAAACGGTGATCACAGAGCCACTACAAATTGAGGAAAATAAGAAAATCCAAACTGAGCATCATGGCGGCATAAGACACCCTTTGTTTTTGTAACCGCCCCCCACTTCAACAACAGAAACGTGGCATCCATGCACAAACAAATGTGCTTTTGTGGGAGTTGTGGAATCCGACACCATACACCAAGTGGCCCAAGAGGAGTCTCACCCACCTGTGCATTGAGCAATAGGCAGACTGAGCTCAATACCAGCTACAGAACTTACAGGAGATTGTAAATTAGTTCCAGGCCCTATTATCCACGGTCTGGAAGCACCTGTAGATGTGATCAATCACTTATGGACAAGGGAACCTGCATGGAAATCTACAAACCAAGACCGAATCATGAAGAAATGGAAAATCTGAACAGATCGATAACAGATAAGGAGAGTGCCCCTAAAATCAAAAACCTCTCAACGAAGAAAACCCCAGGACCAACAAGATGGTTTCACTGATGAATTCCACCAGACATTTAAAGAAGAAATAATGCCAATCTTTCTCAGAGTCTTCCCAAAAATTGAAGGGGAGGGAATATTCCTTCTCTCATTTCATAAGGCCAGTATTACAGATACTAAAGCCAGACACCAACACTAAAAGAAAACTATGGAGCAATATAATATCCCTGATGAACATAGATGCAGAAATTCTCAACGAAACATTGGCATCCAAGTTCAACAGCACATTAAGAAGGTTACATGCCATGGTTAAGTGGGATTTATCCCCGGGGTATGAGGATGGTTCAACCTATACAATCAATAAATGTGATAGACCACACTAATGAATGAAGGACAAAAGTCATATGATCATCTCAATAGATGCAGAAAAGATATTTGACAAAATACAACATGCTTTCGATGTTAAAAACTCTCCCCAAATTGGGTATAGAAGGAATGGATCTCATCATAACCAAGGACATACACAAGCCCACAGTTGACATCATGCTCAAAGGGGAAAGGTTGAAAGTTTTTCCTCTAACATCTGAAACAAGACAAGGATGTCCACTCTCACCACTTTGATTCAACGTAGTAAAAGAGCAATCAAACAAGACAAAGAAATAAAAGGCATCCAAACTGGAAAGGAAGAAGTAAAACTGTCTTTATTTGCAGACGATGTAATCTTATGTATGGAAAATCCTAAAGGCTCAACCAAGAAACTGCTGGATCCTGGATGATCAAAGCAATACTGAGAAAGAAGAACAAAGTTGGGGGTATCACACATCCTAATTTCAAACTATACTAAAAAGCTACAGTAATCCAAACAGTATGGTACTGGCATTAAAAATAGACACATAGACCAGTTGAACAAAAACGAGAGCCCAGAATTCAATCCTCACATGTGCAATCAATTAATATTTGGCAGGGGAGCCAAAAACACTCAATGGGACAAGAGGGTAGTCTCTTCAATAAATGGTGTTGGGAGAACTGGATAAACACATGCAGAAGAATGAAATTGGACCCTATCTTACACCACTTACAAAAATTAACCCAAAATGTTTTAGAGACTTAAATGTAAGACCCCACACCATAACACTCCTGGAAGAAAACAGGGGAAAACTCCTTTGCTTGATCTTGGTGATGAGTTTTTCAGATATGACATATGAAGCATAAAAAACAAGTGCAAACATAAATAAGTGGAATACATCAAGATAAAAAGCTTCTTCTGCACAGCTGTAGAAACAGTCAGCAAGATGAGAAGACAACCTACCAAATGGGAGAAAATATTTGCAAAATGGCAGTGCTCTTTCCTGGGATAGGGAAGACTGGCAAGGAATAGGATTGGAAAGGTGGGGGGGGGAATTAGTGGAGTCATATAAATTTTTTTGTTATTACAAATAATATCAAAGCTCCAGGAATATTAGAAAGAACAATCTAATATTCTGACTCTGGTTTGGGGATGCAGTGAGCATCCCAAGAGTGGAAAAGAAATTCTCTGCTTCCCAAAGAAGGCATAAAGTCTGTGAATGGAACATGAGGACTTAGGTCCCCAAGGTTCCCACACAATCATTGTCATTTTTTTTTTCTTGCATCCTGTTTTCTAGATGACCACGGTAAACATAGAGCTCCTCCAGCAGAAAAAGGTAAGATAATTTGAAAATTGTTTTTCCAAATTTTACTCACCTCATGAGGCGGGGATCCCCTTTGATTAAAAGGCACGAGGGCCGCCTGGGTGGCTCAGTTGGTTGAGAGGCCGACTTCAGCTCAGGTCATGATCTCGCGGTCTGTGAGTTCGAGCCCCACATGGGGCTCTGTGCTGACAGCTCAGAGCCTGGAGCCTGCTTCAGATTCTGTGTCTCCCTCTCTCTCTCTCTGTCCTTCCCCTGCTCATACTCTGTCTCTATGTCTCTCAAAAATAAATAAACGTTAAAAAAAATTTTAAAGGCACAAGAAGTATCTCGATGCCTGATTTCTCAGTACAATTGGGAGAATGATTGCCTTTCTGGGGGAGATGACCCCTAAGCTCCTCCAGGTTTATAAAAATCTGATGAGTAAGACAGCACAAGATGGGTCATTTGTCGTTTTGCATAATGAAAAAAACCATGGTGGGGTTTGGGGAAGAATGGGGATGAGCTTGTGTGTCTGGTTTGGGCAGCAGCACCCCTCTGCTGTGGAGGCCACGTGCTTTGGGAACATGTATGACCAAAGGACTTGCTAAAACTTCAAAATTCTCAAACACAGCTGAATATTCAGTTACTTTTCTCTGATACTGCTTTTCCACAAAGAATTGGCTACGATTCTATCCTCAGAAATGCCTATAAAAGTTAGAGCTTTTGACATCTTTGGATGAAAACAGGAGCTCATCCAGATTTTAATGGCCAAATATATAATGTATGTTGGCAACTAGATGATTACTCATCTTTAATTCCTGCAACTTGTAACCTTCCTGTAAGCTACTCCAAAGAGCCAAACTTGTTCAGAGCTGTCATTAGAGTCAACACTGGCATAACCAGTTTTTTTCTTTTTTTTAAAAAGATATCTCCCAAAATGTCCTTGCAAAATAAGTAATAGCCTTTGACCATGTTTTTATTCAGTATTAGCAGACTTGGGGAATTATTTCTACTCCAGCTCTGGGAACGTAATGCATGCCAGAAATGTTTTCTTAGAGAGATCTGAAATCTGACAGCATCAAGGGGCATGAAAGGGTCACAAAGAGAGCAAGAAGTCCAGTGATGGTGTCAGAGGGGAAAGAGGAAGAGAAACGTTTGTGGTTTCAGCTCTTGCATTATTTTATTTCTTTTCGACTGATGCATAATTCACACTCTCTAAATTCGCCCTTTTAAAGTATATGGCTCAGTGGGATTTTAGTATATTTGCAAGGCTGTGCAACCATCACCACTGTACAATTTCAAAACATTCTCATCACCCCCAAATGAAATCTCCAGCCTGCTAAGCGGTCTGTCCTCATCCCCATCCCCATGGTGGACATTTGGGTTGTTCGTACCTCTTGGGTATCGCAATAATGCTGCCTTGAGCATTGGTGTGCAAGTACCTGTTTGAGTTCCTGCTTCCAGTTTCTATTGGTTATCTACCGAGGGGTAGTTTTGGTAGGGCCTATGGTAACTCTACATTTAACTTTTGGAGAAACTGCCAAATTACTTTCCAACATGGCCGCCCCATTTTACATTCCCACCAGTAATGCGTGTGGGTTCCAATATCTCCATATCCTTGCCAACCCTTATTTTCCTTTTATTTTATTATAGACACCCTAGTGGGTGTCTTCTTAAGATGTACTTTCTGAGTTCGAATTTACGCCACCGCCATTCTAAACAGAATAAAGCCTTTAAGCTCAGATAGGATGACCCCAGCCCGCATACGACACCAGCCTTCTCTTCTGTGCCTGTGACTTTATTTACGCCCCATGTCAAGCTGTATCCCCTTCGCTCATCTGATCCCTCTCACGCCAACCCCAGAGACTGTAATTTATTCTGGCAACTTGTAAACAACGATGTGAAATTTGACCAGGATATGTGGACATCTCGGGGTGAACTCAGATCAGCAGGCGTGGGGCCCTATGAAGAGGAAATTCTTGTAATAGTTTACTTCTCATTTCCGGTGAGTATCTGTGGGAGAGAAATCTAGGCTAGGTGAAGGCTGAGGCTTCTCTGTGTCCATTCGGGGCCTTGCTGGTCCAGGAAGAGCCGCTCCTGCCCCATTTCTCACGTCCCTGGGGAAGCACTGAGAGATTGCTGTGGTCGAGGGTGTCTTGGATTCAGGGCCACCAGAAGCAGACTCTCACATAAGTATAAGCGTGGAAGTATGACCAACATTGTAGGGGGCACAGGAGAAGAGGAAATAAGAGGAAAAAGGCAAAACAAGAGTGAGTGTCTTTTGCTCAATGCTTCAGGAAAGTGCAGGAGACAGAGAAGATCATACACACCGGGTGGCCAGGGGTTAGGGCGTTCGTGCTCCCCCAAAAGGCAGTCATCAGGTAGAGAGGTGTCCCTGGGGTACATAAATCCCAAGGCCTCCGGGATCCTTCCTGGCAGACCCCGACAAAGAGATGCAAGTGTTCACGTTGGAAAGCAAAGGAAACCATGATCCAGAGTGCATAAAAACGGCAAAGTAATCTGGGGGAGCAGGGAAGGAGAAGTAGCGGCATCATCTGTTACAGAGGGAGAGAGGTGTGGGCGGGATATCGGGGGAGAAAATAATCATTATCGCTGCAATCTCATTATCCTACACGATGAGTCAGATTCTAGACCGAGCGCTCCAAAGCCAGTACTTTGCATCATTATCCAGCTCTTCGAGTTAGGGATTCTCACCTACCCCTCTCCTCCTGGCCCCATCTCTACGGAGGTGTAATTGACAAACAAAATAAGATATTTAGAGTGGGCCACGTGATGGTTAGATGTACGCGTGCACCGTGAAAGGAATCCCCCCCGTTAAGTTAATTAATGCATCTTCCCCTCACATACCCACCTTTTTTTTTTTTTTAGTGAGAATGTTTAAGATCTCTTTCAGCAAATTTCAGTGATACAATAGAGAGCATCAACTATTATCACCATGCTATACATTACATCTGAAGAACTTATTCATCTTTTTAAAAGATTTTTTAATGTTTATTTTTGAGAGAGAGAGACAGAGAGAGAGAGAGAGCACGAGCAGGGGAGGGGCAGAGAGAGAGGGAGACAGAATCTAAAGCAGGCTCTAGGCTCTGAGCTGTCAGCACAGAGCCAGATGCAGGGCTTGAACCCACGAGCCATGAGATCGTGACCTGAGCCGAAGTCAGATACTTAACTGACTGGGCCACCCAGGCACCCCTTAAATCTTCAGTATTATTGATATGGCTGACACACTTACTGGGAATTTCCCTCCGGCAAGGCCATCTCTGAGTGCCGACTGGTTACCCCCCAGCCCCCCACCATCCAGTACAGTAGAGCTACTATTCTCATCCCCGCTTTGAACGGGAAACGGAAAGAAACATTCCCCTACGTCATTGGAAGTTCCAGCTGGGAAGCGAAAGCTGGAGGTTTTAGAAGCCAGGTTGACCGGCTGCTCACAACAGTTCCGCTACACTTGATGGGGGTGCCTCGGAAGCCAAACTGACTCTCCGACCTACTCCTCTCCCCTCCCGCCAGCCACCAGCTCCACCATTGCTGCCATCTGCTGCTGTCTTTCCATCTTCCTCCTCTTCCTCTCCATCTTCTTCATCAACAGATGCACCCAGCATGGTGAGTTCAGGGACGCACCAATTTAAAACACTGGGGAAGGGGAGGGAAGTGAAGGATTTTCTTGTTAGATAATTCCTCCCTGTCTTATTGTTAATTTTTTTTTGTAGGTTCAGCACATGAAGAATCCGCCAAGAGGTAGATCGATTTGATGTATCTTGTGCACCTCCCCCCGCCCCCTTCACAGACCCCAATTGCGTGTCCGTGATTCCCACCAGGGCCTGTCTGACCCTCCTCTTCTCTCCAAAACCCTATCCTCCCCCCAAATCTTCAGATCCCCTACTTTAATGTGTTTCTGTCTCTCAGAACCAGCCATTCCAAAGTTCCCCAGCAGGAGGCTCTGGGTGAGTGATGAGGGAAGAAACCTCAAGGGCACGGTGGGATAAAAAGAATAAGTCTTGCAATCTGAGAACTGAGGTTTTGTTTGTTTGTTTCACTCATATGCAGATTCATCCGACCTAGAAAGGATGTGTGTCTCGGTGAGTTCTCCCTATCTCCATAGGCTGACCCTGTTCACCCTCTGGTTTAGCCCATACTCTGGTTACACGAATATCTCCTCCCCTTCCCTCCCCACCCCCGCTCACACAACTGACCAGAGGCCAATTAATATTGTGTTTAAAAACCTATGCTTCGGGGCACCTGGGAGGCTCAGTCGGTTAAGCGTCCAACTTCAGCTCAGGTCATGATCTCACGGTTCGTGGGTTTGGGCCCCACATTGGACTCTGTGCTGACGGCTTGGAGTCTGGAGCCTGCTTTGGATTCTGTGTCTCCCTCTCTCTCTCTGCCCTTCCCCTGCTCACACTCTGTCTCTTAAAAATGAATAAACATTTAAAAAATTATAAAAATTCGGCATTACCTCTAAGAGCAATATCACGTAACATTTATACATTTTTCCGTAGGACACAGAGGTTCATTGGTTCATTCTTTATGTCAAAGCAAGTAGAAAGAGATATTAGCAAAAGGTGCAAATGGTACTCTGTTGTGTTTTAAAAATATTTATGCATATGGCATTCATTTAGATATGCATATAATTTTTAAGATATGGAAAAACGTAGTTCACAGATTCACAAATGAAGCCTCAATGAACACATCTGGCCTATTTTAAGTGTTGGATTAATGACATTGTTCAGCAAAGTGTTGATAATAATATTAAAATGACATAATATTACAACGTGCTACCTCCATACAGTGAAATTCTATTCAGCAATAAAAAAGGAAGAAATTAGCGATGGCTACATTTGGTACACGGATGCACTGCAAAACCATTTTGCTAAGTGAAAAAGAGTCAGATACAGAAGACCGTCCACGGTGGCGTTCCATTTGTCTGTAAAATTTCCAGAAAAACACATCAATGGTTGCCTATGGCTGGGGTGGGGAGAGCAGGCGTAACCACACACAGGCACAAGGGAATGTTTTTGGGTGACAAATGTCCTACAACTTATTATGGCGATGGCCACATCACTCTACTGATTCACCAATTACATAACCAACAGGTGTTCTTAAATGGTGGTAGTTCTTATTCTCAAAACCCTACGCTTGCAATGACTGTTACTAGCACCAGTTATGGTTATTAGCATCGTTTCATTAAAACCAGAGTCACAACCCTCAGCGTCTGTGAAACATGCCCATCCCTAGAATGGTGCTGTCCGGAAGGACTTCCCGCCACGATGGAAGTGTCCCGTAGCTGTGCTGATACAATAGCCACTGGCTACATGTGACTGTCGCACATTCGAGACACATCTGGTGCGAATGAGGACCTGAATTTTAAATTAGATTTCATTTTGATTCACTTCAATGAAATAGTCACAGGTGGCTTGTAGGTACTGTATGAGACAGCTAAGCTCTAAATGCCCATCTCTTTTCCCCAAAGACTGAAAGACCCCCAGAGAGTGAGTTATGCCGATCGGAACCCCAAGGCACCACCTGAGGCAGCTTGCGTCCTCCGCCGAGGAGCACCCAGGACCCTGTGAACATGGTGTTACAGAATCCCTGGAAGAAGGAGAACATAACATGGCTAAGGATGGTAGAGATGATTGGACACATGGAAACCAGGTCACTGTGTGTCCTTGGCTCATAATCCATGGTAATAAAATTAAGTCTCTGTCTTTTTGCTTCCACACCTCTCAAGAATTACTGGCTGGGTTTCCCTAAAATTTGGAGTGTGACTTTAGTGTGGTTTGACTTAAAACTTAGGCTAAGAACACACACAATGTATATGGGCTGGTAGTACCAAGATACCCGCTTAGGGAGTTCTGGATGGCACCCCGTACATAGGAAACTTCCCCCAGAAAATTCCATTGGTTGCTGTTGGGTGAGGCATCCCATAGACCAAGGGATTTTGAAAAGGAGCACAAGATACAAGCCACAAATGTAGACACCCAACTGTGAACTATCAAAAACAGCCCTAAGTGGCATGCGCCAAGGTAAGTCGCTAAATGTGTTTGGTTCACGATCCTTCCAAGCCGCTCTGGGCAGAGCCATCTAGTCTTAAAGTCAAGACCAGTTTCCTTTCTGACCCAAATGGAAGAGTTTTCTCAGTGCCATCATACTTCTGTTTATATAATTTCTTTAAAATCAAAGGATACAATGAAGCTAGACTTGCCAAGTATACGTGAGTGTTGTCACTTGGAGCCCATATCTTCATTAATTGACGTATTATGTCATCGTACAGATTTTTCTGAGGGTGGGCTTTTTTGTGTGACGATGACACCGAATGGCCCATTACATATGACACAAATACAGGAGCTCTGATTCCAAAGTCATGTCACCCAATCAGGTTTGAAAGTCATTTTTTAAGTATATGAACGAACGAAAGTATAAGGATTTGGGGTGCACATAAACGTAGCATAGACAGGGTAACTTTTTCCTTTCCAGGTTAGGGCTTTAATTATGAAATGATTCAACCTTATTGAAAACACCAAATACAAATGGAAATAGGCATACTGACCTTACTTTCTAGACGTTAACATTTTGCTGTGTTTCGCTTCTACCACGTCCAATCTGTTCTCCTTCCTCCCTCCCCAGAGCTGAACATTATCCAAGCTGCTATATGTTATTCTTATGCATTTTTCTCACACTTTTACTGCACAGACATCTACTGATAGCCAATACAGGGCAGGATTCTGTGTGTTATTAGTCTATGTACGAATATATGGAATCGTGTTGTATATTATAACTCTGTGACTTTTTAACTGTCCTCAATATTATGCTTTTGGAAGTCACCCAGGTGAATTTTGTGGGTCCGGCTCATTGTCCACCATGTAGAATTCAGCTGTTAAGCATACCACGGAATATTATTGTTCAGCCACAAAAAAGAATGGCATGCCACAACATGGATAAACTTTGAAAACATTATACTCAGTGATAGAAGCTAGTCACAAAAAAACAACAACAACAACTATGTACTATAGGATTCCATTTATATGAAATATCCAGACTGGGCAAACCTTAGACACAGAAAGCATAGTCATGCATGCCAAGGGGCTGAGGGAAGGGAGAATGGTTACGGGGTTCCTTCTGGGGGTGATGGAAATGTCGTAGAATTAGAAACTGGTGATGGTTGCACAACTTTGTGACTATATTTTTAAAAGCCCACTTGAATTGTACACTTTAGAGACAGATCATGAGCGCCTGGCTGGCTCAGTCAGAGGAGCATGCAACTCTTGATCTTGGGGTTGTGAGTTTGAGTCCCACACTGGGTGTAGAGATTACTCAAGCATCTTTAAAAAAAAAAAAAGCATAGATTTTATGGTATGTGAATTGTATTTCAATAAAACAAATTTTTGAAAAGAACTCGGCTATACTACACAAACCATGGTATCTCTTTATTTTTTCCTTGACTGCTAGATGTTTGGGTTGTTTCTAGGGCTGTGCTTGTCAGAAAACCCTGCAACAGACATCCACTGTGTCGGCCTTCTTGTTCACGAATGGGACCTCTCAACGGCATACATTTAGAAGCAAAATCTTTCTTGTGTGGTGCGCACACCTTTCCTCCCACCGGGAGAGGCAAACTGAAAAAAAAACTAAGGTAGTTTTTCCCTATTTATACTTCCACCAGGGATGTGTAAGTTCCCAATTCCCCGCGTTCTTGCCACTTCAGAAATATATTAAACTTGATAATTTTTGCTGATTAAAATAGATGAACTCATAACCCAATTTAAGCCTCCTATATAAAGATATCTTGTTGTTTTAATTTGCATTTTCCTGCTGATGAGTGAGGGCTTACTGACCATCTGGGGTTTCTTTTCTGTAAATTGATGGTTTCTCTCCAGTGTTCATGTTTCTGCTAAACTGTTGGCCTTTTCCTTTCTGATTTTTATAATTTTTTTAATGTGTATTTGTTTTTGAGAGAGAGACACACAGAGTGTGAGGGGGGGGGTGGCGGGCAGAGAGAGACGGACACAGAAGCTGAAGCAGGCTCCAGGCTCTGAGCTGTCAGCACAGAGCCCGACACGGGGCTGGAACTCATGAGCTGGGAGATCATGACCTGAGTTGGAGTCAGACGCTTACCTGACTGAGCCCCCCAGGCACTCCTCTTTCTGATTTTTGTATAGCAGGTACATCTTTCCTTTGTAAGCTGTATGCTGCAAACATCTCCTAGAAGTCTGTGACATATTTTCATTCTTTTTGTATCTTTTAATATTAGCTACTCAAAGTAATTCGTCTTTTCATTTATATGTTGAGAGACTTCTCTGTGTCCATGACAAATATACTCTCCTATGTGTTCTAAATTTAAAATGTTTTCAATTTGGGGGCACCTGGGCGCCTCAGTCAGTTAAGCATCTGACTCTTGATGTCAGCTCAGGTCATGATCTCATGGTTTGTGGGTTTGAGCACTGTGTCTGGCTCTGCGCTGACAGTGCAGAGCCTGCTTGAGATTCTCTCTCCCTCTCTCTGCCTCTCCCCTGCTCTCTCTCTCTTTCAAAATAAATGAATAAACTTTAAAAAAAGTTGTGTCTTCAATCTGATGAAATATGCTCACTTCTTTTTCATTATTTATTTATTTGCGAGAGAGAAAGAGAGAGAGAACAAGCAGGGGAGAGGGACAAAGGGGGGGGGGAGAGAGAGAGAGAGAGAGAGAGAGAGAGAGAGGTGGGGGGGAGAGAATCCTAAGTAGGCTCCATGCTTTGCGCAGAGCCCCATGTGGGTCTCAGTCCCACGACCCTGGGATCATGACCTAAGCTGAACTCAAGAGTCAGGTGCTCAACCGACTGAGCCACCCAGGTGCCCCGAAATATGCTTCCTCCTATCCCATCATGCTGCCTTCCATTCTTAGCATAGTTCAAACTCTTGGTAGGAAATGACAAAAGGAGAAACCTAATTTGGGAAGACTTGAAAACAATAAGGAAAAACGGGGGGTGGGGGGTGGGGGGTGAGGTGCCAGGTTTGCCTCAGTCAGCAGAACATGTGACTCCTGATCTTAGGGTCTTGAGTTGAAGCCCCATGTTGGGTATAGAGCTTACATAGAGAGACAGAGAGAGAGAGACAGAGAGAGAGAGAAGAAAGAAAGAGGGAAAGAAGGAAGAAATTGAGTCATATAACCTAACTAAGGAAAAGACAGAGCTACAGATACCTTCTGACAATTGCATCAACAAGCTCAAATATCATTTAGACTTCTCTGTATCTCTCCTCTCTATTTCTATTTCTGGGTTATCATTATTATTCAGACCAGCTGTCCCGAGGAGTCTGGGACTGACAGCGACAATTCTAGGCTTAGAGCCTTGCAGACTTTTAAGCCAAAGAGGTAAGGGGGGCTTTCACTTACTGGATCAATTTAGAAAAAGATATTATTGGCTACCTTTGGAACATGCTAGAAACCCAACTCACAAAAGTATTAAACACAGAGAAAAAAATCAAGCATTTATCTTGCTTTTCACTTATAACCTGTACCTCAGGATAACACATAGTTTAGGAGGCCTAACGTGTGCTCATGCATTACTACAGCTAATCCATGAAGAACCTCCAACTCTTATCTTCGGCTAATGCATGTCCACGTTATCAGGAGTAATAACAGAGGATATGGTTTGGCATTGTTCATCCGTATATCTACACGGTGGATAGAAAACCCAAGCCTGCCAACTCCTAGGCCAGAGGTCGGCAAACTTTTCCTGAAAGGGACCAGAGGGTAGTATTTTCAGCCTTTGTGGACCATAGGATCACTTAGGAAGACTCACTTCTCCGCTTGAAGCGTGAAGGCAGCCATATCTGTCACGTAAACAAATAGGTGGGGCCGTGTTCTAATAAAACTTTGTTTACAAACACAAGTGATGGGCCTTTTGCCAACACCCATCCTAGACCAACGCTTTCTGAAACCCGCATGCATCACCGGTGTAAGAATTGAATTAAGCCAGGACATATGTGTTCTGGGGTGCAACGGAAGACCTTTGTGCCCCTTCCTCAGTTTTCAGATCCATCAAAGTGGGAAACGAGCAAGATAGAACAGTTTCTGGGGTTCTCTCCGTCTTGACACGCTAAGCCCCAAGGGCCATTCCTCCTACCACAGAGGAGGATTTGCCTAAAGGAGGGGCCCACAAGGTCACAAGAGTGTGGCCCTGATCTGACAGGATTACCGTCCTTATGAGAAGAGCCACCAGAGGGTTCGCCCTCCCTCTGTCTCTCTCTCTGTGTCTCTGTCTGTCTCTGTGTCTCTGTCTGTCTCCGTCTCTCTCACTACCCACTGCATGAGCACAGAGGAAAGGTTATGTGAACACGCAGGGAGAAGGTGGTCATGTGCAAGCCAGAAAGACAGCTCTCGCCAGGAAGTGCATTGACTGACACCCCGTCCTGGACCTCCTGCCTCCAGAATTAGGGAGATGAATGCCTTTTGTTTAAATCGCCCAATCTACAGTATGTAATTTTGGCCGGAGGGAGTCTAACATGGTGTGTGAGAGAGAGAGAGAGAGAGAGAGAGAGAGAGAGGGACCTCGTAGAGCAGAGGCCCTCCTAGGATCACAATCCAGAGTGTCTACCTTTTCTTTCCCTTCCTGTCCCGTCACTGTCCTCTGCTTCCTGTCTTCACCCCCAGAGTGCCCCTCCCCCAACTCATACCCACAGGAGGCGGGAGAATCTGGGACAGGCCAGGTCACCCCCTTCCTGAACCAGCTGCTGTAGACCCAGGCTGTAAAGGTGAAGCCCGTAGCAAGCCCCCATCCAAGTTGCAGAACCAGCTGGCTCTCTTCACAAAGAGAGTAGGAGTTCGTTCACAGAAGACAGATCCGAAGAGGAATGACTAACAAGTTCAAGGTGACATGAAGCCCCAAGCCCGGCGTCCCTTCTGGACGTGAGCTCCTGCGACACACTCTGCGCCCCTTGGAGCTGGCCGCGCTGGCACCCCAGCTTCAGCCAGAAACTCCCAGAATCTGGGCACCTAAAGGAGCTTACTCGTAGCTCCCCTCTGCTCCTTGCACAGGCCTACAAGGTGCTGGAGCCCCCTCCTGGGGCAGGAGAGGGGAGGTAGCTGGGGTGAGGGGGATCCTACCTCTGTTCCTCTAGAGGAGGAAGTCATTCTCTTCAAAACTTGGGCGCTCTCGGCGGCCATCTGTCTCGCCATGTGGAGGAAGCCGCTCTTCAAGGAGAGAAACACGAGGGTGACTCAGAGCATCTGCGGAGGAGAGGGAGTGCCTGTGGCTTTTGTCTTCTTGCTCCGACTGCTTCCCAAACTCAGCACTCCCCCCCCCACCCCACCCCGTTCTTACGGCTTTCTCATTCACTCATTCCTGGAACCCTCTGAGCCAAAAATAAATTAATTAATTAAATAAACGGCACCCAAAGAAGGTTTTGGAGTCGGAGCGGGTCTGAGGAAGGATTTTGTTCTGAACACAGTCTTGACAAATGTTGTTCACACTGATGACCCTGACAGCGATCCTTTGTGGACATCCCCTCTGGTATGCATCCTAAATTACTAGCGTACATCTTCAATTTTATTATTTTTTAATTTTTTTTAATTGTTTATTTTTGAGAGAGAGAAAGAGACAGAGCGTGAGCTAGACAGGGGCAGAGAGAGAGGGAGGCACAGAATCCGAAGCAGGCTCCAGGCTCTGAGCCGTCAGCATAGAGCCCTACGTGGGGCTGGAGCCTATGAACTGTGAGACCATGACCAGGCCACCCAGGTGCCACGTAGGCGCCTAGTACACCTTCCATTTTAATGAAGTGACTCCTGATTGTTTACTTTCTACAATTCCAAATGCAGCAGCAAGGGTACGTCTGCTGTTCTCCTAACTCATGTCTAGCGGGTGGGACATGCCCGGGAAGAGGCTGGGACGGTGGAGAGGGAGTCAGATGGTGTTGGGTACGTGTTTGGATTATGTGAATCTAAGCAAGATTTCTGAAAATCTCTAGGACTCCAAGTCCTCACCCTCGGCATCCGATAGGGTTGTTGTGAGTGGAAAGACCCAGCGTCCCAGTTTTCCCGGGACTGGGGGGGCGGAGAGGGTGCGGGGGCAGGGGTGTCCCAGGATGTGGGAACAAGGAGTTTCACAGGACATGGACGTTTCGGTTTTTTGGGGCTGAAACTGAGAACGTCCCGGGCAAATAGGAAGAGTGTGTCACCCTCATTGTGAGCATGCGAGCTGTAAAGACGTAGGTGTGATAAGCACATTGGCTCAGAAAACCGCTCTTCCCTTCCGCCCCCATGACCCTAAACACGCCCACCCGCCTCACAGGCCTCGCACCGTACCTGTGCCCTCGGGGGACATCTAAGGCGAGCCTCGTGACCTCCACGGTCATCTTAGGTAACAAAGACGTCCAATTAGTCACACGCAAGGGAAAAAAGAGCGTCAGTTCAGTAATTGAAATGCTTTTGGCAGGTTGCCGGCAGCTGCAGCGAGCATGGTCAGCTTTCTCTTATTTCCCCAGCTGGCGCTTCTGCTCCTCCTCCCCACTCTCCAGCCCTACTTCTTACCTGCAGTCCCTGATGCTTGTAAATGCATCTCCTCCAGGTGCTCACGGAAGGCCCCCCCTGCTCTGCCTTTGGTGTCCGTCAGTACCTTGCCGGCCGCCCTGCAGGGCTCACCTCCGACCTCCAGGTGGCGCTGGTGGAAAGCACATAAGACACCTGATTAATTCCTTCTGTCCCAAGTGTCCTCAGAGTCACAGTCTTGAGCCCTTGAGATGTTTGAAACGTGAGTGGGATCCCATTCTGCTCTGAGCCCGCGGTCACCCCAAACCAAGCGGAAGCTTCTCCCCATGAAGATTGGAGTGAGGAACTGGCAACATTGCTACACTCCCATGTTGGGACCCACAGAGCCCCAAGAGCTCTCGGAAACAAACACACGAAAACTAAGCAAGTCAAGTGTTGTAGTTCCAACGCCCTTTTTTCATACCTTCAGGTGAACATGAACCCCGCCCCTGGTACCTGACCGTCGCTCTTCAAAATCATCGAGGTCATTTAAAACAAGGAAAGTCTGGAACCTCTTGCATCGAGAGGAGGCACCGTGTATCAATGTCATGTATCCTGAAAATAGAACAAAGAACATTACATAAAAACTAAGCACATCTGAATAAAGCGTGGACTCTAGTTAACAGTAATGTATCAGTGTCGGTTCATTAATTGTGACAAATGTACCATACTAAGGAGGCTGTAGGGGAAATTGATACGAGGCCATAGAGTAAAGGGGCATCTGTGTACTCTCTTTGCTATGTTTCTGTAAATCTAAACTATTTTGAGGCACCTGGGGGGCTCAGTCAGTTAAATGTCTGACTTCAGCTTAGGTCATGATTTCACAGTTTGTGAGTTCCAGCCCCACGTCGGGCTCTGTGCTGACAGCTCAGAGCCTGGAGCCTGCTTCAGATTCTGTGTCTCCCTCTCTCTCTCTGCCTTCTCCCACTCGTATTCTGTCTCTCTCTGTCTCAGAGAGAAATAAACAAATAAACACCTTTTAAAAATTTTAAAACACTATTTTTTTTTAGTTTATTTCTTTAGAGAGAGAGACAGACAGACAGCATGCTCACAGATGAGTGGGGGAAGGGCAGAGAGGGAGAGCATTTCAAGCAGGCTCTGTGCTGTCCTCCCACAAACTGTGACATCATGACCTGAGCCAAAATCAAGACTCTGACATTCAACTGACTGAGCCACCCAGACACCCTGATCTAAAACTATTCTAATTAAATGTTTAGTAGTTAGGGGTGCTTGGGTGGCTCAGTCAGTGGAGTGTCCAGCTTCGGCTCAGGTCGTGATCTCTCCGATCGTGGGTTCAAGCCCCGCGTCTGGCTCTGTGCTGACAGCTTAGAGCCTGGAGCCTGCTTCGGATTCTGTGTCTCCCTCTCTCTCTGCGCTCCCCCACTCATGCTCTGTCTCTCTCAAAAACAAATAAACATTAAAATGTTTTTTTGAAGTTTAGTTGTTTTTTTTTTTAAATTTTTATTTATTTTTGAGAGACATAGAGGCACAATGTGAACAGGGGGAGTGCAGAGAGAGAGGGAGACACAGAATCCGAAGCAGGCTCCAGGCTCCGAGCCGTCAGCACAGAGCCCGACGCGGGGCTCGAACTCACAGATCGCGAGATCATGACCTGAGCCAAAGTCGGCTGCCCAACCGACTGAGCCACCTAGGCGCTCCTAAAAGTTTAGCTGTTAGAGGGTGAGAGAAAGCGCCTAAGCACAGGGTGCTGGTAACAGTCTGAGTGCAGAGCGCGGGGAACAGCATGGTGGGAATAGCCTGCGTGCAGGGTGCTGGGACGTCACTCCAGCCGTGCAGGCCTTCCTGGCTGAGGCTGGGATGTTGTGGAGCAGATACCCCCACCCCCCTGTGCTCTGCCCAGACTCTCAACCTCATGATCCAGGGGCATACCCAAGTGACAGTTGTTTTAGGTCGCTTAGTTTGGGGTGGTTGGGCATAAACCGATAGATAACCAGAACAGGAAGCAACAGCCCCGGGAGCCGGCAATTCGCAGGGCTGAGGCGGGGAAAGCCTCGATTCCCACGGCCCCTGCTTCACGTCTGGATTGCTGCTGTCACTTTTTGCCACTAGGTGGCGGCTGACGACTGTCTCCAGCAGAAAGGAAGATGCGGAAGAAGAACGCCCCTCTCCCGCCACGTGACCCTGAGTCCAGTGTCCAACAAACACCACTCGGAACTGTGATGGTAATTTCCTAACAGAAACCCAATCCCGTCCCACACGCCTCCACACTGATACCCTCATTTCCAGCCTCAAGCCGTTGGCACGACCCCAGGAGGCTCCCCAAAGCAGATCAGGACACACACACACACACACACACAGAGGGTCCCTTGGCGCTGTTTCAAAGACCCCTGTTCACTTCTGCAGTTTGAGAAAGGAAGCAAAGCTGGGGAGGTCACACTGCCTCCCCTGCTCTGCCTTCTGCCTCACGGTTGGTCTTTTGCTGACCCTTCAGGAAATGAGATATAGTTTATTGCGACATCACACTCTTAAAAGCCGTCCCCCAATGAGCTCTTTCTGTCTCTGTCTCTGTCTCTCTCTCTAGCTGTGAGTCCTCCCCGACACAACAAAAATTCAGACCGTCATATTCCAACTCCTAAAACAAGACTTACCATATGCTCTGGCTGCTCCACGTCTGGGTATACACCTGAAAGAATCGAAAGCCGGGACTTGAAAGTGCGGATTTGGGTCAGATATTTGCACACCCGTGTTCACAGCAGCATTAGGCATGATAACAGAAGGTGGAAGCCATCCATCAGCAGACAAATGCATAAACAAAGCACGGTATGTGCATACGTATCAGCTCAGGCTGCAACCTTAGCATATCATAGCTGAGCGGCTTAAGCGACAGAAATGTGTCTTCTCAGGGGCGCCTGAGTGGCTCAGTGGGTTAAACATCTGACTTCGGCTCAGGTCATGATCTCGCAGTTCATGAGTTCGAGCCCCACATCGGGCTCTGTGCTGACAGCTTGGAGCCTGGAGCCTGGAACCTGCTTTGGATTCTGTGTCTCCCTCTCTCTCTGTACCTCCCCCACTCATGCTCTGTCTCTTAAACATGAATAAATGTTAAAAAAAAATTTTAAAAGGACAGAGTCCTATGAGGGTGCCATCCTTTTGACCTTGTTAAACCTTATCTACCTCCATAAATGACTAATCTTCCAATATAATCACGTCAGAGGTTAGGGCTTCAACATATGAATTTGGGGCAGACAGATTCAGTCCGTAACATCACACAGTGGAATATTATACAGCCCTCAAAAGGAAGGAGATTCTACATATCCCATGATACAATGTGGACGAACCTCAAAGACAGGAGGTTCAGTGAAATAAGCTAGGACACGAAAGGAGGAATCCTGTGCGATTCCACTTACGTGAGTACCTGGAGCAGTCAAGCTCATGGAGACAGAAACTAAGTAGTTTCCAGCGGCTGGTGGGAAAACGGAAACAGTTCTGGAAGAAACGGATGGCCACGCGAACGACTTCCTGCCACTGATCCGCAGACTTTTTTTTCTTTTTTAATTTTTTTTAATGTTTATTTCTTTTTAACAGAGGAGAGAGAGCCTGAGTGGGGGGAGGCAGAGAGAGATGGAGACACAGAATTCAAAGCAGGTTCCGGGCTCTGTGCTGACGGCTCAGCCGTCAGCACAGAGCCCGACGTAGGGCTTGAACTCGCAGACCTCACAGTCTGCGAGTTCGAGCCCCGCGTCGGGCTCCGAGCTGACAGCTCAGAGCCTGGAACCTGCTTCGGATTCTGTGTCCCCCTCTCTCTCTGCCCCTCCCCTGCTCACGCTGTGTCTCTCTCAAAAATAAAATAAGAACATAAAAATAAATAAACAAAAAACATTAAAAAAAATAGTCAAGATCCCCACCTTCATGGAGCTTATATTCTTCTTGGAAAGATGGGCAGAACCAAGTGAGTAAATATTTATAGATGACGCTGGGTGTAGACAGGGGGATATGTTATAACCTAAACGATGTGTGGAGGGGAGGGGAGGTTTTACCTTTAGGAAAGGAGTTAGGGAAGGGGCAGAAGGAAATGTGTTGATGAGAATTAAGAACTGCGAAGTATCCAGCCAGGAGAAATGGAAAGGGAATTACCATTCAGGCAGCCATTCAACCAGTGCAAAGGCCCTGAGGCAGGGGAGACATGGCATATTCTAGTTCTAAAAACTGATACGAGGCCAATGCAACTGGGGCAGAACAAAGCACAGGAAGAAAGGTATGAAGCCAGATCATGAGGAGCGTGGGAAGAAATCTGAATTTGTATCTAAGTGGATAGTGCCTTCATAACACTGATAAGGGAACACACGAAAATTCCTAAGCCCTCCTTATCTTATCTTGTGGCTTTTCACATCTCATCCTTGAGGGCTTCTTGTTTTCCCTTGAGTAGACAGGGTATGTTTAGAGCGGATACCGTCAGATTCTGTGCTGTGCCCTCCTCTGACTCCCTGTAGGCTTCGCTGGGCTTTGGTGGACAGTGCTGTTGGAATGCTCACGGGCAGGTCTTTGTCGCAACACCTGTTTTCAGTTATACAAAACATCCAGAATTGGTCATTCCACAGAAACAGACAGTAGATGAGGGGCCCTCAGGGAGAAGGGGTAGGAGGAAATGGAGAGTAGGTGTTCGGTGGGGATGGGGTTTCCTTTTGGAGTATAAGGTGTCTTAGAACAATATTGGGAATGTACTAAATTCTGCTAGTTTGTTCGCTTACAAATGGTTAATGGCTGGGACACCTGGCTGACTTGGTTGGTGGACTGTGTGACTCTTCATCTGGGGGTTGTGAGTTTGAGCTACATTGGGTGCAGAGATTACCGAAAAATAAAATCTTTTCAAAAATCTTTTAATTATTTAACTTATTTTGAGAAAGACAGAGAGAACGAGCAGGGGAGGAGCAGAGAGAGAGAGAGAGAGACTCTCAAGCAGGTTCTGCACTGTCAGTGCAGAGCCTGACAAAGGGCTTGAACTCACAAACCACAAGATCATGACCTGAGCCAAAACCAAGACTTGGATGCATACCGACTGAGCCACACAGGAGCCGCCCCAAAAATAAAATCTTAAAGAAAAAAAAAAGGTTAATGGCTAATTTTGCAGCGTGTGAATTTTACCTCGATTGAATAAGTAAATAGCTTTGTAAGTATCGTGAAACAAATACGTCTGTGGCTCTTATCTGTGCCCCGGGCCACGAGTTTGAATCTTCTTCAGGCTTTAAAAAAAAAATAAAAAGACACATATTACACAGAAAAAATAACATAGTTAGACTGCATTTATATGACGTTCAAACATAAGCAAAATGACACAATATTTTTTAAAGAATAGAATTATAGTTTTCAATACTATAAGGAAAAGGGAAGGATTTGGGGCACCCGGGTGGCTCAGTCGGTTGAGCACCGACTTCTGCTCAGGTCATGATCTCCCGGTTCACAAGTCTGAGCCCTGTGGAGAGCTCTGTGCTGACGGCTCCGAGCCTGGAGCCTGCTTTGGATTCTGTGTCTCCCTCTCTCTCTCTCCCTGCCTCTCCTCTGCTCATGCTCTGTCTCTTAAAAATAAATAAATGAAAAAAAAATTTTTTAAAGGGAAGGATTTATTCAAAATTCAGGTTGCGGTTGGTTATCCAGGAGCTAGGCATTGAGGTAAGGATGAGCTCGGCAAGGAACGTAACAGCAGCTTCCAAGATACGGGTTCTTTTTCTTAGCCAGGGTTCTGAGGAAGCACGTGTTTTTGTTTTGATTCTTTACATGGGATGTTGGGTTCTTACACGCACCTTTGCATATACGATACATTTCATATTTAAAAATAAATGACGGGGCACCTGGGTGGCTCAGTCAGTTAAGTGTCAGACTTCGTCTCAGGTCATGATCTCACGATTTGTGAGTTCAAGCCCGACGTTGAGCTCTGTGCCAACAGCTCAGACCCTGGATCCTGGAGCCTGGCGCCTGCTTTGGATTCTCTGCGTCCCTCTCTCCCTGCCCATCCCCCACTCACACTCTGCCCGTCTCAAAATAATAAATAAACATTAAACATTTTAAAAAATAAAAATAAGAAACATTTGCTGAGTTTCAAAAAGACGCTTTTGGATCTAGGGTAAAACGTTAGCAACCGGTGAGCCTGAGTGAGGGGCAGGTGTGTCTTCTGTGCATTATCTTGATTCTTACAACTTCTCTGTAACCTTGAAATTTTATTTAAAAAGCCTTAAAATGTATTCATAAAGCATTCACAAAGCTTCTAGTTTTCCTTTACTGCAAAATACAGGAGGCGAAAAGCTGCGAGTTAATACTTCAGTAACTGGTCCCATATCACGATGGGGTTCCAGTTACTGGTTTTTGCTGGGTCTCCGTTCCCTCCCCCACCTCCGAGGAGTCCACACAGACTGCAGGTGGGAAAGAAGGTGCAGAGTGAAGGCCCAGCCGTTCCCAAGACGGGAGGACTCTCCCCGGAGGCGGACAGCCCTGAGGGGCATCCCCGGGCCAGCGGGGCACAAAGTCGAGCAGGAAAAAAACAAACGTGTTGCTGATCTCTTTCTCTGGCTCTTATCTGAGTTTATAATTACACGTTCATTAGTGTGATTATGTGATGAATATCTGTTTCCATCGCCAGACTGTCAGCTCCCTGGGGGTCCCATTTTTGCTCTCGACTGTATGCTGGGCCCAAAGTTCCACTTGATAGATAATAACAGCAGGGCTGATCTAGTCATGACCCCGTGCCAGGTTGTCTTCCCGGGCTCTGCAGGGATTAGGACGGCATGACTCCTGGCAGGGGCTCTAGGAAGTAGCACGTGAGGAGCTCCTGCACGGGACGAAGAAGCGGAGACAAATTGCTCGGACGGTGCACGGTGGGCCTAGAGCTTCCCTACTAGCCCCTGCCCCACACTACCATCACCTGTTCAAGGCCGTGAGCCCCCCTCCCCAGCAAGGAGGCTGCTGAGAACCCTGGGACAATTCGTAATTATGTAACATGTCCTGTTATATAAATGTTACATGTTATATTATAAATACTATATAGCCCACATTATATTGTATATTACGTTTCATATATGTAACACTATGAACCCTATATTTACATAACATGGATGGCTACTGCGTACCTGGGTGGCTCCGGTGGTTGAGTGTCCCACTCTTGACTTTGGCTCAGGTCATAATCTCACGGTTTGTGGGATCGAACCCCACACTGGGCTCTGCTCTGCCAGTGCAGAAGCTGCTTGGAATTATTTCTCTCCTTTCTTTCCGCCCCTTCCCTGCTCTCTTTCTCTGTCTCTCAAAATAAATAAATAAACTAAAAAACAAAACAACAACAACAAAAAACAAAGGGGCAGCTGGGTGGCTCAGTCAGTTGGTGTCTGACTTTGGCCCAGGTCATGATCTCATGGTTCATGAGTTTGAGCCCCACGCCTGGCTCTATGCTGACAGCTCAGAGCCTGGAGCCTGTTTTGGATTCCATGTGTCCCTCTCTCTCTGCCCTCCCCAGCTTGTGCTCTGTCTCGCTCTCTCTCTCAAAAATAAATGAAAACATTTTAAAAATTATATTAAAAAAACAAAAAAAAATGATAGGCTATTAATATAAATCATATTTATGTAGTGATTACTATATAATGATGCTATATTACTATATAGTTCCATAATTGTATTTATTAAAAATTTTTTTTAATGTTTATTTATTTTTGAGAGCAAGAGACAGAGTGCGAGCAGGGGAGAGGCAGAGAGGGAGACACAGAACACAAAACAGGCTCCAGGGCTCCGAGCTGTCAGCAAAGAGCCTGATGCAGGGCTTAAAATCATGAACCGCGAGATCATGACCTGAGCCAAAGTTGGACACTTAACCAACTGAGGCACCCAGGTGCCCCTGTAAAAGTATTTATAATATATAACTAAACATAGAAAATTTTAAGATAATATATTAACATATTAAATATAATATCCACAATATAATATAGTAACCAATTAACAATATGCTATATATAATTGGTATAATATAAATTATATATATGTAATTATATTTTTAGGTTATAAATATAGCATTTAAGAAATCAAACTCAGAATATTAACACATGTGTATTCATAAACCAGTACATATCCCTACTGTAATTATTTTTAAGATTTTAATTTTTTAACACTTATTCAATTTTGAGAGACAGAGAGAGACAGCGTGAGTGGGGAAGGGACAGAAAAAGAGGGAGACACAGAATCTGAAGCAGGCTCCAGGCTCTGAGCTGTCAGCACAGAGCCCGACATGGGTCTTGAACCCACGAACAGCGAGATCATGACCTGAGCCAAAGTCAGATGCCCAACCGAATGAGCCACCCAGGTGCCCCAATATTATTTAAGATTTTATTTGTTAAGTAATCTCTACATCCAACGTCGGGCTCAAACTAAACACCCTAGATGAAGAGTTGTGTGCTCTACTGACTGAGCCAGCCAGGCGCTCCTATTTTAAATATTTTTAAATTTAAGAGACTTTGGTTACACAGGAATAGCTAACGCTGATCTGTTACCTCTCAAAGGCCAAAGAATGCACTCAAGCCATGATTTTTTTTAATGCTTATTTATTTTTGAGAGGGGAGGGGGCAGGGGGACAGAGGACCCCAAGCAGCTCTGCACTGACAGCAGAGAGCTTCAGGCAGGGCTGGAACTCATGAACCATGAGATCATGACCTGAGCCGAAGTCAGATGCCCAGCAGACTGAGTCGCCCTGGTGCCCCCTCCAACTGTGATTTTCGAGCTGAAACACACGCCTGGTCTTCCCAAGGCACGAGGCCAGCCCCTGGGCCTGAGGGCTGGAGCCGTGGACCCGGGTCTTCTCTGTAGCGTAGGCTGGAGCTGTTCCAGTTCCTACCAGCTTTCTGTGTACAGTGATGACAGCATTCCCTGAGAACACAGCCACTGTCCCTGCAGGGGTCCCCACCTCCTTCTGAGCCCTGGGGATGCGTGTCCCCGCCAACCATCTCCTGGAGGCCAGGGAAGCTCTTCCGTAGGGGACCTCAGAACCCTCCTGCCTGTCTCTGACCCCATCCCAGCACCGTTTCCAGGCACTAGAATCCCTCTAGCCTGCTGGAGCTGCCCTAACAAAGCGCCACAGACCAGACCCAGGGCCTCAGCGACAGTCTCTATTGTCTTGGGGTTCTGGAGGTGGTCTCGGGGTTGTCTCCTTCTGAGACCGTCAGGGAGAAATCTGTCCCCGGCTCAAACGACAGACCGCCTTCAGTCTCCTCCCTCAGCGCCCACCCACCTGTGTGCGTCCTCAGCTCCCCTCCTGACAAGGACACCGGTCATACCAGGGTGCGCCCTGTTCACCTCGCTGTCACCCGGATACCTCCGTACAGACCATGAGATCCTGGGGGGTCAGGATCCCAGTACAGGCGTTTGGGTGGGATGCGGTTCAACCCACGATGCTTGTGCTCTCAGTTGCTGAATCTTCTGGTCACTCTCTGTGGGTCTGTTGACATATGACTTCGGGGCTGCAAAGTAGCCAGTTTCTGGAGAGCACAAGGGGTCCCTTTTCTCCACCCCAGAACGCACAACCACATCCAAACAGACTCCAAATCAAAGCTCTTACATTTCCAAACCTTTAATCCCAAACCAGACCACAGCGAGGCCAGACCCAGAGATGTCCCCTCCCCCTCCCCTATTTCCCTAAGGTTCAAATTAGTTGGAAGGAGTCTCTCCCACCAGGGAATACATCCAGATCTGGGAAATGAATCAGTCCAACTCCGTCCCAAGACCCCCTGACCTCATCCCCCCACCCCACTCCCAGTTACCCCATCAGGTCCCCCTGAAAGCCTTCCCCGGGGACCCTCGTTTGCAAAAAGCCTCTCCCCATCGCACCCCCAAGCGTCCCAATTCAGCCGCCGAGAAGAACACATTCACAGAGGGAAAGGATGAGGCAGAAGAGGGAGGTTTGTGCAAACCACGTGTGCCCCACAGCAGGGAGAACACAGTTTCTCCAGGACAAGGGGAAAAGATTTTGAGGGATAAAAAGAAGAAAAGGAAGGAGCTTAGAGAAGGCACAGTGGTGGCTCTAGGTGGCCCTGTGCCCCAACTTGGGGCAGAGTGAGCCCCAGGGCCAGGGAGGCAAGGTGAGCAGGAGAAAGCAGCCACCGGCCAGCAGGAGGACCAGACTAGCCCCCACCCCACAGCCCAGGGACCAGGAGTATTCGTAGGTCAGGGCTGGGGCTGGGGGAGGCTCGGGGCTGACTCGCTGCAGCAGGGCTTGAACGGAATGCCGGAACACCTCCAGGCTGACCAGGAGCAGCAGGCCTGTGGGGAGAGGACGGGCATGGCGCTCAGGCCCCCGGGGACCCCGACCTGGGTCTGAGCGTCTCCCTAACACATCCCATCTCATGCTTGTTCAAACAGGAAATCTGGGAGGCTCTCAGCACCACCCCACCGTGTTCCTTCAACAGCTACTTACTAAACACCAACCCTAGGGCAGGTGTTTGGAAGCTGGAGATAAAGAAGGAACACAACAGGGAGAAGATATTTGCAAATAACCTATCAGGTAAAGGGTTAGTTTCCAAAATCTATGAACAACTTAGCAAACTCAACACCGAAAAAAAAAATAAACCAGTGAAGAAATGGGCCAAAGACATGAACAGACACTTCTCCAAAGAAGACATCCAGATGACTAACAGACACATGAAACAATGCCCAACATCACTCATCATCAAGGAAATACGAATCAAAATCACAGTGAGATACCACCTCACACCTGCCAGAATGGCTAAAATTAACAACTCAGGCAACAACAGATGTTGGCAAGGATGCAGAGAAGAGGACCTCTTTTGCACTGCTGGTGGGAATGCAAACTAGTGCAGTCACTCTGGAAAACAGTATGGAGGTTCCTCAAAAAATTAGAAATAGAGCTACCCTACAACCCAGTAATTGCACTATTAGCTATTTATCCAAGGGACACAGGGGTGCTGTTGTGAAGGGACACATGCAGCCCAATGTTTATAGCAGCACTATTGACAATAGCCAAAGTATGGAAAGAGCCCAAATGTCCATTGATGAATGAATGGTTAAAGAAGATGTGGTACATATATATACAATGGAGTATGACTCTGCAATCAAAAAGAATGAAATCTTGCCATCTGCAACTATGTGGATGGAACTAGAGAGTATTATGCTAAGAAATTAGTCAGAGAAAGACAAATATCACATGACTTCACTTATATGAGGACTTTAAGATACAAAACAGAGGAACATAAGGGAAGGGAAACAAAAATAATATAAAAACAGGGAGGGGGACAAAACATAAGAGACTCTTAAATATAGAGGACAAACAGAGGGTTACTGGAGGGGTTGTGGGAGAGGGGATGGGCTAAATGGGTAAGGGGCATAAAGGAATCTACTCCTGAAATTATTGTCACACCACGTGCTAACTAACTTGGATGTAAATTTTAAAAAATTAATAAAAAGAAAAAATATATATTAATATTTTTAAGAAAATAAAACAAAAGCTATTTCATAATTAATGCAGATAACTCCTTCAAAGAAAAAAGAAGAAGGAACACAGTACAAACGGACAGAGACAGAAGGGAGGATGATGGTCGGCAGGCGGTGAGGGACCAGGGGAACGGGGAATGCTGTTTAATGAGGACAGAGTTGTAGTTGCGGAAACTCATAAGTGAAAGAGTTCTGGAGATGAATGGTGAATGTACTTAACGCCACAGAACTGAGCACAAAACGACTGAAACGGTAAATTTAATGTTATGTGTGTTTTATCACTGTAAAAGGAAAAATGCAGGGGCCCCGGGTGGCTCAGTTGGTTACGCATCCGACTTTGCTCAGGTCATGATCTCACGGTTCATGGGTTCGAGCCTCGCGTTGGGCTCTGTGCTGACAGCTCAGAGCCTGGAGCCTGCTTCGGATTCTGTCTCCCTCTCTCTCTCTGCCCCTCCCCTGCTCGCACTCTGTCTCTCTCTCTTTCTCTCAAGAACAAATAAACATTAAAAAATATTTAAAAAGGAAAAAGCAGGGCGCCTCAGTGGCTCAGTTGAGCATCCAACTCTTGATTTTGGCTCAGGTCATGATTCTAGGGTCATGGGACTGAACCCTGTGTCAGGTTCCAAGCCAAGTGTGGAGCCTGCTTAAGATTCTCTATCTCTCTGTCCCTCACCCCTACTCACACTCTCTCTCTCGAAAAAAAAAAGCAAAATCAAAACTAGCAAAAATCAGTTAAAGACTACATTAAAAAATTGTTTGAAAAAATAAAAGGGGAGGGCGCCTGGGTGGCTCAGTCAGTTGAGCGTCTGACTTCGACTCAGGTCACAATCTCATGGTTTGTGAGCTCGAGCCCCACATCGGGCTCTGTGCTGACAGCTGGGAGCCTGGAGCCTGCTTTGGATTCTGTGTCTCCCTCTCTGTCTCTGCGTCTCCCAACTCATGCTGTCTCTCTCTCAAAAATAAATAAACATTAAAAAATAATAATAAATAAATAAAATAAAAGTGGCGCCTGGCTGGCCCAGTGGGTAGAGAATCCAACTCTTGATCTCTGGGTCATGAGTTCAAGTTTCATGTTGGGCATGGAGATTACTTAAAAAAAAAAAAAGATTCCATCAAGGCTTTTGGAAAGAGCGATGGTAGAATCTGGAATAGTTGAACTCATCATAGAAGCACAGAGCAGAATGTGGTTGCCATGAGCTGGGGGGAGGGGCAATGGGAAGATGTGGGGCAAAGGGCACAGAACTCAATTACGCAAGACATGAGTTGTGGGGATCTGATGGCCAGCATGGTGACTATAGTCAGCAATCCCGTTTCGTATCCGCCACGAGACTAGATTCTCAACGTTCTCACCACACACGCCAAGGTACCCATGCGAGGCAACGCATGCTGTCAACTAGTTTAACTGTGGTGATCACTTTGTGACATGCATGTATATCAAAACCTCAAGCTGTACACCTTAAAGATCTACAATTTCTACTCATCATTCATACCCCAATAAAGCTCATCGATTATACCCCAGTAAAGATGGTGGATCACAAAACAAAAGGAAAGGCAGTCAAGTGAAGTCAAGTTGCAATGAGATTTGATTTAAAAAAAAAAAAAACAGCCAGAAAAGAAGAAAGAATAAGATAGAGACCCTGACCTCATGGAGCTTGTATTCTAGGTGGAGGAGACAGGTGATAAACAAACAAACCAAGGCTCGCAAAACTCAAATGCCTGCAGGAGGCAATGAGACAGCAGAAGTCAATGAGGCAGGTCAGCGTGATGGCTGGGGGTTGCGGGGTGGGGGAATGACAAAGAGCCCAAACTCAGCTTCAGCCAACTGCAAGACTTCAGAAATGGGGACTTAAATTGCCAGATCTTCTGAGTTTTTAAGATTAGCTGGAATTTTTCAAATGATTACTATTTTTTGTGGGAGTTTGCCCAATCTTGAAATATTGGCTCAGAGAAAGCATTATGCCCTGGCTGCCAAAGTCCATTTACGGGTCATCGCTGGCCGCAGGCTGCCAGGTGGTCACGTCCAAAGGAAACACACGAGAAGGCAAGATAATTTCAGAGAGTGATGTGTGCCGGGAAAGATAAAACAGGGTGATGGGAAGGGGAGGGACATCCGGGGGCGGAGCAGAGACTTTGAGATGATGTCACCAGGAAGGCCGTTTCAGCTAAGACTTGGAGGATGAATGGAAGCCGGGTTCTGGAAGAAGCACAAAACTAAGTGATGGCTGGTGCAAGAGGAAGGAACGGCTGGTGCAAAGACCCTGTGGTAGAATGAGTAGAGTGTGTCTGGGGGAGAGAAGGAAGGTCAGGGTGGCGCGAACAAAGACAGTGGGGAGGGGGGAGTGGTGGGGAATGGATGTGCAGAGGCGGGCAGGGGTCAGATCTTGTAGGACCATCCGTTGGCCCAGGAGTCATGGGTCCTAGCTGCCTCCTCTCTTGGACCCCGGACTCTTCTTCCTGCCACACCCCCCACACACTCCCTAGTACTTCATTTCCCCCATGGTTTTTAATCGGGGGCCTGGAGAATGCAGCCAGGAATCTGTGATCTGTGGGTCCGTAGCTCCCCTCTGAGGCCTCCTTGGTCCCATGCAGCTCAACTCAGGGTACTAGGGGTGGAATAACATTAGGACAAGGCAGTTTCCAGTCCCCTTTATTCCTCTGTGAATTCATGCATCTTTGATTCATTCCACACATCTTCACTGAGCCCCATTGTAAGCTATATAAACAAGACTAACAGGGGCTCCTGGGTGGCTCAGTCGGTTAACCAATCGACTTCAACTCAGGTCATGATCTCAGGGTTTCTGGGTTCAAGTCCCGTGTGGAACTCTGTGCTGATAGCTCAGAGCCTGCAGCCTGCTTCAGATTCTGTGTCTCCCTCTCTCTGCCCCTCCCCTGCTCATGCTCTGTCTCTCTCTGTCTTTCAAAAATAAACAAATGTTTAAAAAAATACTAATCGGGGCGCCTGGGTGGCTCAGTCAGTTAAGCAATTGACTTCAGCTCAGGTCATGATCTCGCAGTCTGTGAGTTCGAGCCCCGCGTCGGGCTCTGTGCTGACGGCTCAGAGCCTGGAGCCTGCTTCGGATTCTGTGTCTCCCTTTCTCTCTGCCCTTCCCCTGCTCATACTCTGTCTCTATGTCTCTCAAAAATAAATAAACGATTAAAAAAATACTAATAAAGCCTTGTCCACTCGGAGCTCCATCCCAGAAGGAGAATTGAATAATAATGAGGTAAATGTATTGCTGTGGGCTGAATCGTGCCCCCAAAAGTTAAGGTGTTGGAGTGTTGACCCCCTAGTTTCTTGGAATGTGACTATATTTGAAGATAGAGGTTTTTTTTAAGTTTTTTTATGTTGAGAGTGAGGGGGGCAGCGGGTAGAAAGAGGGAGAGAGAGAATCCCAAGCAGGCTCCCACACTCAGAGATGTAGAGGCTCTAACTCAGGAACCATGAGATCACAACCTGAGCCAAAACCAAGAGTCGTTGGACATTTAACCAACTGCCACCCCGGCGCCCCGAAGATAGAGTCTTTAAAGCAATAATTAAGCAGACATGAGGCCATTTCGGGCCCTAATCCTATATGGAGGGTGATATGGCTGGTGTCCTCACAAGAAGAGGAAAGGAGAACACAGACACACGGACTGAGGACTTGGAGAGAAGACAGCTGTCTACAAGCCAAGGAGAGGCCTCGGAGGAGACCGACTCTGCCCGCGTCTGGGTCTCAGACCTCCGGCCTCCAGATCCATGAGACAACACTTTCCTGTTCTTTAAACCCTCAGACTGTGGTACTTTGTTACGGCAGCCCAAGCAAAGGAATACACGCACGAGTATATAATGTCAGGGAGTGATCGACTCGATGGGGGGAGAAAGTGCAAGGTAGGGACACAGCAGGTAACGGGCCCACTCTGGACAACGTGGTCAACAGTGGTCTCTCTGAGCAGGTAAGATCTGATCAGAGACTTAAATGATAGGAACAGAGGAGACATGGGAAGATCTAGTGGAAGAACATTCCAGGCTGAGGGGAGAGCACTGCAAAACGCACTGAGGAGGAAATGAGATTGGAGTGTCTGAGGAAGAGCAAAGAAGCCAGTGAAACCAGAACAGGGGGAGCAGAAGAGACGAAGTTCCGTAGAGCCAGGAGCCAGGCCACGTAAGGCCTGGGAGCCACGTTCTTCTACCGGTAGTAATTTATTGTTAATCTATTGGCTTTTGAACCAGGTAGGAACCACGATATGATTTATGGTTTAAAAGTACGACTAACTCCAAAGCAAAGGGCAGGTAGGATTTGGCCATGGGCTGTAGTCTACGGACCCTTGGCCTTGACTGTTGACCTTGGCTTTGTGCCAAGAATCTAACCAAATGCTCTCACATGTCACCTCTTCCCACTAGACCTTATGAGGTATGTATTACTATCCCCACTTTATAAAGAGGAAAATTAAAGCCTGCGGAAGTGGAGCTTGGGTTCGAGCAAAGCCTGGTCTACTCCACGATTCTTCTCTCAGGCACGTCTCTGTACTTCCTCCCTGATCAAGCCCGACGTCCCTTGCACGACCTAGAAGGGCCCGCGTGATCTGGCCCTGCCTCCTTGTTTGCACTCCTCTCCACTGCTCTTCCCACCCTACAATAGCGGCGAGCACAACTTCTTTCAGTCTGTATGTTTTGTTTTAGAGAGAGAGAGAGAGCGAGCAGGGGAGGGGCTGAGAGAGAAAGAATCCTAAGCAGGCTCCACGCTTAGTACGGCGCTGGATGCAGGGCTTGATCCCACAATGCTGGGATCATGACCTGAGCTGAAACCAAGAGTCAGTCACTCAACCAACTGAGCTACCTAGGCGCCCCTCTTTCAGTCTTTAAATGCACCAATTCTTTCAAGCCTGGAGACCTTTATGCTGCTTGGAATCATTTTCTGCTTACCCTTCCCTGAGTACTGCCTCACACATCCCTACTATTGCTATTATTTTTACTGTTACTCTTACTACGCCTACTATTGCACTTCGGAGAAGCCTTCCATAAGCACTGCCACTCAAGTCTATATCAGATCTCCCTGTTACCCATTTTCCTCATACTCTTTTATTTTCATTTATAGCATTTATCATAGCTGGTAATTATTAGCATATATTAATTTATATTAGTATTGTCTATTTGCCCCATTTCTATCTCCCTCACTACCATAAATCCGTGAGAGCAGTATCTTGTATCTCTAAAACATGAAAACACCTGATGTATATATTTCACGGAGGGAAACAATATAACCTGAACATGTCCCTTTATTGAAGCAGACCTTAAAAATGCAATCTGCCCTGTCCCTGATACCGAATATAACCAAAGAACTTCCAGCATCAAATCCACCCCCTCGCTTTCATTTGCTTGTACAATTTGCAGAAAAATTTCATCCTGAGACTTCCATAAAACACTTTTATATCCTCAGTTTCATGGCACTCCCTGGAATAACACAAGTATATGTTCAATAACCAAATTCCTCCCAGCTATAAATTCCACAAAAACAGGGATCATCTTAATCTTATTCATTATTCTATTCCCGGTGGTATAAAGCACAGCATCATCGAGCACTTACTGGACATAAAAAAAAATAACTCGTTGAATGATTGGATGGATGAAGAGAGGGAAAATAGACAAAAGAGAAAGGAGAATGGAAAAGGAAGAAGGGAGTGGGAGGAAGTTAATGAATCGATGGATGGATGGATGGACGGGTGGATGGATGGATGGATGATGGATGGATGATAGATGGATGATGGATGGATGGATGGATGGATACTTGACAAATGGATACTTGGATGACTGGCTTCATGGATATGCAGAGACTTGAGCTCAGAGATAAAAAAAAAAGAGTTGCCCAAGATCACACGACTTGTCAGAAGTCTTCTACACCAGCAACATTGGCTTTCTTTCAAGACCTTAAATTCACCAAACTCTGTTTAGCTTGGTTACTCAGGGAGACCCTCGCTGGCTCTCTGCTTTAAATCAAGTGCTCTTATTATGCACTCTCATAGAAATCTGCCTTTCCTTTTCCTTCACAGCACCTAGAGGTTTGTAATTGTGGGGTGGTCTGTGTCATGTCTGTGTCCTTAACCAGGTGGTAATCTCTGCGAGGGAAGGTGCCTGTCTTGTACATCCTGATAACATTACATATACAAAAACATACAAATGTGTGCAATGTGTTGTGTGTATCTAGGAATAAAATGAACAAATGAAAGAAAGGAAAGGAAATGATTGAAAATTTCCCTTTATTTAGGAAGATCTCTAAGGAAACAAAACAATAAAAATTGGTCGTTACTATTTTCCATTCATATGTTCATGTTTTTGAAGACTTATCATGTCTCTCTTATCTAACACTATGTACATTTGTGAAAGATTTTGCTTGCTTTATGCTCTGACTTCCATTCTATTCCTCAAACTTGTCAAATCACTGTTCTATCACCATCACCACCATCACTACACCATCATCCCTAAATTACCACCATTTTTACTGCCATTATCATCATCATCAACATCATCACTATCAACATCACCACTACTATCACCATCATCATTGTCACTACCACCACCATCACAACAAACATCACCAATATAGCCACTACCACTGTCACCACCACACTCTGGATGATTCCTATTCACCCTTTAATTACCAGCTTAAATATCAGTTTCTCTGAGATTCTCCAATACACCCTCACTGTGGTGTCTACCCCTAATGTGCTTTGTTATAAGTCTCATCACAATTTTAGTTGAATTATTATATGTGTACTTACTGGCTACGGTCTATCTCTACCAGAATCTAGGCTCCATAAGGGCAGACTGTATCTGTCTTGTTAGTCATATATCTACAGTCCTTAGCATAGTGCAGGGAATGTAGTAGGTGCTCAGTAAATATACAGAGGATAAATAAATGAAGCTTATGTAATTAATGACCTTTCTATCTACCTTAGCAAACATTTGATCCAATGAGGACTACATTAACAAGATGCAGAATTTCTTTTCACCATCAGCTCCAAGAATGCAACAGTCACTGAAGACCCCAGTTTCAAAGCTAAAAAAGTGTTTAAAGACTTTCCAATTCCCAGCCAGTAACAGCACTTAGAACTATCACATTGAACCTACTACAGTCCTTGTGCTTCCCAGCATGCAACAGTGCTTAGAGATGCCCTCCAACTTCCCAGCATGCAACAGTGCTTGGAGATGCCCTCCAACTTCCCAGCATGCAACAGTGCCAAGGGATGGCCTCCAACTTCCCGGCATACAACAGTGCCTGGAGATGTCCTCCAACTTCCCAGCATGCAACAGTACTTGAAGACCGCTGGGTTCAAATTGGAGACCCCCCCCACCCCGGAGACAGCAGGGTTTAGAATTCTCCCATCTTTGAGACCTCTATACCCCTTGAGCTTCCTCCAATCCCCATTGTACAAATATGTTTGTGGACTCTATCTCCAAGCAGGCAACAATTCTTGGAAACCTGTGGTCCAAATTTAAAATAATGTGTGGAGACCCTTTAATCTCCAGGCAACAACAAAGCTTGGAATTCTCCCATTTTTGAGACTACGATTGCCCGTGGATTTCCCTCAACTCCCAGCATGCAACAGTGCTTGGACAGTGCCTGGAGATTCAAACTCCCAGCATGCAACAGTGCTTACTCTACCTCTCATACAACTTTACCTAGAGTTCCAAACTCCCAGCATGCAACAGTGCTTAGACACTCTACTTCTCATACAACTTTACCTAGAGTTCCAAACTCCCAGCATGCAACAGTGCTTAGACACCCTACCTCCCAGCATGCAAGAGTGCTTAGAGATCCAACCTCCCAGCATCCAGTTCCCTTGGTCTCCAGGCTCCCAGCCCTCACCTGAGAGGCCAAAGCAGATGGCTCCAACTCGGAGTAGGAACTCTGCACCTTTGCTGAGCACCATGATGATACAGAGGCACCCCAGCGCCATGACTGTCAAGCCTAGCACTGCTATCACAGCAGCTGCCAGATTCACCTCTGCAAGGAGAGGAGAGGGAAGAAGCAGAGAACATGGGAAGTAGGAAGTGGGGAGGACTCCCCTATAATCGGGAATCGGGATTCCCAAATCGGGAAGATGGAAGGTTCAGAACCAGGGAAGAATTTTCAAGTGGATCACCCATTCCAATACTTACACTGTGGAAGAAACTAAGACTCAGAGAGGCTCAGTGATTTGCTTGAGGCCACAGAGCAAAGAGAAGACACAGTCAGGGTTAGAAGGAAATGGGAACTACCGATTATTCCTTATGATCTGGTCAGGTGAGGAAACTGAGGCAGTGAGCGTGTGGGTGACAACAGAGAAGGTAGCGTGTTACAGTGAAATGATCCAAGTCTGAATTCTCCACAGCCACTTCCGTGCCAGAAGACTGCGGTAAAGTCACCAAACTTCTCTGAGCCTCGGTTTCCTCCTCTAGAAAATCAGGATCAAAATCCCTGTTTGATTGGGGTGTTGTGTGGATTAGAATTCGCTTACGTAAAGTGACGAGTGCAGTGCTTGGCACACAGTTGTGCTATCCACGTGCACTGTGATTATGCACTATCCCAGAGAAGCACAGTGGCTTGTCCAAGCTTGCTTCACACAAAGACACGGCAGAAAGGAGCAGGGAGGGTGGGAACCACTGTTGACTGAGGGCCTACTATGTGCCAGGCATCACACTGTACATATCAGCTGTGTCAGTTCATTAAACCCTTACAGAGGCTGGATAGGAGTCATGACATGACCACACTCCCTTTACCGGTGTGGATGGACACTGAGGTACTGGGGTGATGAGAGGCTGTGGTTATCGCAGAAACGGTAAAGTCCGTGCTGAGAGCAGAGAACCCAATGCAGGGTTCAAACTCATGAACGGTGAGATCCTGACCTGAGCCAAAACCAAGAGTTGGACGCTTAACCAACTGAGCCACCCAGGCTCCCAAGAAAGGGTAAAGTCTTTTTTTTTATTATTATTTTTTAAATGTTTATTTATTTTTGAGAGAGAGAGTACATGCATGAGTGGGGGAGGTGAAGAGAGAGAGGGAGACACAGACTCCAAGGCAGGCTCCAGGCTCTGAACTGTCACCAAAGAGCCTGATGCAGGGCTTGAACTCATGAACTGTGAGATGATGACCTGAGCGGAAGTCAGACGTCCAACTGACTGAGCCACCCAGGTGCCTGAAAGGGTAAAGTCTTAAGAGTTGCCTTGTCCAGTATGGTTGCCACTAGCCATGTGTGGTCTTTCCATTTCAAATGGATTTAAATTAAAACAAAATAATTTAAGTTATTTATTCATATTAGGGGAGGGGGGAGAGAGAGAGAAAGCGCATAAGCACACAAGCAGGGGAGGGACAGAGAAAGAGAATCTCAAGCAGGCCCCGCACTCAGCACAGAGCCTGATGTGGGACTCAGCCCTACAACCATGGGATCATGATCTGAGCCGAAATCAAGAGTTGGATGCTCAACCAATTGAGCCACCCAGGTGCCCCAAATTAAAATAAGTTTAAGAAACTCAGTTTCTCCATCACACTAGCTATATGTGCTCAGCAGCCACATGGGGCCAGTGGCTACCATTTCGGTCAGCACACAGGTAGAGAGTATTTCCATCTCACAGAACATTCTAGAGCAGAGCATTGCTTCGAAGTCAGGATTATTTGGGATTGGTTCTGCCTCTGCCACTGCCACTTCTGGAAAAAGTAAATGCAACCATTTTCCGGACTTCCATTTTTCGTCATGAAGATAAAATAAAGCCACTGCCCTACAGCGTCGTGGCAAAGACCGAAGTTCTTATCAATGAAACGCTCAGCGCTGTGCTTAGCGTGTGGCAGACGGACATCTTTAAGAAAGTCCCAGAAAGGGGCTATGACTTCCCCAAAGTCACACAGCACACGACAAACGTGGAGCTGGGGTAGGAGCAGCAGGCACAGGCAGGGACATATGCGTGGATGCTCACGGCCGTACCGTTTGTCAGAGCAGGCAGAACCACCTGCCCCCAATGATGGGACCTCCCCAGGGCAAAGCAGAGAGGAAGATGATGTTATGAGCAACTCCTCTGGCGTGGTCAGCATACCCCTCCCGCCACACCACTGCCCCTGCCCCAGGGTGGTTCTCACCTTTCTTCGTAGTTCTCTGGAAGATGTGTGCATTTTCCCCCGTGGTAAAGAATTTAAAATAGGTGCAGTTTGCTTCTGTGGGAGCAGGAGAGAAAAAGAGAGGAGATGATACGGGCATTGCTAGCGTAAGCTCAGGGCTGGGCATTTAACACAGCTCACAGTAGCCTAAAAACAGGGCGTCCACATCCCTAATATACACAGGAGGAAATGATGCTAAGAGAAACAAAAACCACCTGCCGCCATCCAGCTACACAGGAGCCAGAGCCTAGAGGTCCGCTCTGTGGCCTTGTGAAGGCAATTAACCTCTCTGCAGCCTCCGAATCTTCCTCTATAAAAGGAGATAATAGTCTTTTCCCTAGCTCCAGCATATGGGTTTGTTGAGGGGTCAAGTGGGATTCGAAACAGATGATCACTTCATTCAACAAAGAAAGAGAGGGAAACAGAAGGCTAACAGACTCAGGGGAGATTTTCATCTCAGAGAGGATTCCCAACTAGAACACACAAAGCACACCTGCAGACCAGCAAGAAAAGAGAGGAAACCCGCTTGAAAAGTGGGCAGAGGACAGGGATAGTCAATTCACAGAAGAAGGAGTCTGAATGACTCACAAGTATCTGAAGAGACGCTCCACCTCACCAGGGATCACAGAAATGCGGCTTCAATCAGCAGGGAGAAGGCACTTTAGATCAATTAGATTGGCAAATATTAAAGCATAATAGCAAGTACTGGAGGAATAAGAGGGAACAGCTGGGGACCAGAAACCGGCACTGGTGTCTTTCTGGAGAGCACGCTGCCACCCTTTCTGAAACAAAGTACGTTTATACCCTGTAACCCGACAGTTTCACTTCTGGGTCTCTATCCAGAGAAATGCTACAGGCAGGGACATATGCGTGGATGCTCACGGCCGTACCGTTTGTCAGAGCAGGGAGCCAGAATCCACCTAAGTGTCCACCTCAGGGGGACCAGGTAAGTGGGACAGATACCCTCTGTGCAAACCTTTGCGGCACACAGTAGCCATGAGCTAGGAGAGCGGAAAGCAAGATGCGGAGACCTGAGAAACAGAGTTGAGCAGATAAATGGGTAGATAAATAAATCACAACCGGGAAAAAATCCCCAGAGCGATATCATTGACGTAAATTAAAACACATACAGAGGGGACGCCTGGGTGGCTCAGTCAGGTTAAGCAGGCCGACTTCAGCTCAGGTCATGATCTCACAGTCTGTGAGTTCGAGCCCCGCGTCGGGCTCTGCGCTGACGGCTCAGAGCCTGGAGCCTGCTTCAGATTCTGTGTCTCCCTCTCTCTCTGCCCCTCCCCTGCTCACTCTCTGTCTCTATGTCTCTCAAAAATAAATAAACGTTAAAAAAAAAAACACATACAGATATAAAATAACACTATATAGTTTCCAAGTTAAAATATACACTCACAAATATATGTCCAACACATTAAAGAGAGAGAAAAGAATCAGGGTGGGGGGAGAATAATAATGTAAAATAAAGCCACAGAGGCTCTTGGAAAGGCTGGCGATGATTCTGTGATGCAAACGAAAGAGGAGTAAAGTTCGCCCATCCTTGGGGACTTGAGGTCCCAGACAAACCGAAACTTAAAAAAAAAAAAAAAGGCTGGGGCGCTTTCCAAACTGCATCTGAAAGCCAGAACTTCCCCCAAAATCCCCCTAGCCCCATGTTCCCATGCTACAGATGGGGAAACTAAGGCATGGGAAGGAGGGAAGAGAGGCAGACATCAAGAGGAGGACATGAAGAGGAACCAGGTGAGCTGCAGAAGCAGAAAGGAACCTTCCAGATTGAAGGAAGATGCAGAGGGACAGGAACTAAACTCCGGAGTTGGGTGAGGTGGTGGGACACTCCACCTGTCCCCTGAGGGAAGGAGAGGGCAGGAGCAGTGGGACGGGAGTCCTTACCCTGCAGCATCAGCAATCCTGCAGCAGCAAGGAGCAAAGGGTGAGGGTGCTATGGTAGCAGTCAGTGGGGGACACATGGTCTTCATCCATGAGGGAGTGTCAAGTCCCATCTAGAGAGTAAGAAGGTGTGGTACATCTTTCTGAGAGAGCGCGGGGTGTCTGGCCTCCCGTCATGGCTACCAGTGACTTAGGGGATTTTGTCTCAGACTCCAGATGCCATAGCCCATTTGGAAAAGAGTAGGTGGGTTCCACACACCCTCCCCCTCCCCGCACCTTGTAGCCAAGGGAATTAAGGGTGTCCTTGGATGCACAGGGCAATGTGTGGGATATTTCTGAGATAACGGAACTTGTCAGCTTTTGGACGGTCCCCTCTGGAGGGCCGGGACTGCGGGATGATGGAGATGGCCCTGTGAGGAGGCTGAAGTCCTTTCTGACCAATAGAGGGACATCAAGGGATGTGAGGAATCCTGTCTTATGCAGTGGGGTGGGGGGGGCATCCCTTATAGGGCAGCGAGGACCTTTGGGACATCTTTATGGACTCGTGAGATGCAACATAGTGCAGTCGTGAAGAACAGAGACAGCCAGGGTTCAAATCCCACATGACTAGCCTGGGTGCGCAGACTGAGCCACTTACATTCCTTGCTCCTCATGTTCGGTTTCTCCAAAATGAGGATGATAATAACTACTCAGAAGGTTGCTAGGAGGACGTGAGGATTAATGAGTTAATGCACACGACGTACTTCAAACAGAGCTACGTAAGCATCTAAGCATATTATATAAGCATATTATTACCGGGGCGCCCCATTTTGCAAAAGTTTGGGAACTTCCTGCTTGAGGCTGTGAGGGGCAAAAACTTAGCCCGTCTGCAGAAGCAAAGTGTTTAATCTGGACGCTGAGTGGGTGGGTACCTCACACGACCAGGGGGTGCTTGGTATCCCCCTCTGCTATCAAGGATTTGGGACATCCTGTTTCGGACCCTATGGGTGGAAGATAGCATATGTGGGTGAGTGAGGGGGCAAATCCCATCTGGAGCCCAGAGGGGAAGACCTTCTTGGAGGCGCACTGAGGTCGTAGGCCATTGTTTGGAGAGTAGAGTGCTGGAGATCTCATGGGTGACCAAGCCTGTGACATCCCACATGGCCCGTAAGGGGCATCAGACAGTTTCCTTGGGTCAGTAGATGTGGGGCAGGAGCCCATTCCTGTTCCCAGGGGGTACAGGATATCCCACTGGTAGACATAAAAGGCATGGCATGTCCTGTCAGGGAGAGTGAGGGGTATGGGATAGCTCTCTGGCACTGCCACGGATGAAAGGCCGTTCGTTCCACAGGACAGTGAGGGGTGTGGGGTGTCGGTAAGAGAAAATAAGAAAGGCTGGAGGGCCAGGTCTAGGCATTCAGAGGTGAGAGGGACAGGAAACGGAAAAGCCCATTTCCCAGAAGCACGAGGTCTACCCAGGGGGTGTTGGGGGTGTCTGGCGATGGCTCTGTTTGGCAGTATCAGCAGTGGGGGAACCCATTTTGGGGTTGGCATTAAGGTGGCCTGTCTCCCCAGGGCTCACGCGATAGGAGTGTGACCTGTCTCCAATGCGGGAAAAGCGAGCTGACCCCAGGAGCCCAAACTCTCTCTTTGGGGGCATAGGCCATCTCAGAAAGTATGGGAGCTTCTGGGGAGGGGGGCGCAGGCTGTTGGAGGGCACCAGCTGTGTGTGGAGTCTCTGGCTGGGTCTCAGGACACAGGCTGCAGGCAGAGGTACGAGACTTCCCTGGGGAACGCGGGCTCTAGCTGGGACCACGCTGGCCTGGAGACACAGAAAAGCCCGGGATCACGTGCTGTGAGCTTTGGAGGTCAGAGCGTGGTCTGGAGCGCTGGCTGGTCTGGGGTCAGAGGCTCGTCTGGGGGAACAAGCTGATCTGGGATGCAGCCCGGTCTAAGAGTATGGGCGAGTTTTAGGGTACAGACTAGTCTGGGGTACAGGCAGGTTGAAGCTCAGGATGTAGCTGGGGACAGGCGCTGGGCACGGTGGGTACACAGAGTAGTCTGGAAGTACAGACTTTGTCTTTCTCTCCTCTCTCCCCCCCCAACCCCTACTACCGCCCCCCACCACACACGGGTTGTGCCAGAGCAAAGGTTACTGGGGAGCACGGTTGGGCGCTGTCTCCTCGGGGTCCGCTGGCTCCGCCCACGCTGGCTCCGCCCACGCTCCCGTCCCGGGCGCAGTCCCCGGCCCGGGGGCGTGGCCTCTCACCTCCCGGCAGCTCCGCGGGGCCGCAGGTGTCTCTGCCCGCCGGCACGTCGGCCTGCCACAGCCGCTTGGTGCACATCTTCCACAGCCCCAGGTGGGCCGCGTCGCAGACCGCGCTGCCGTTGGCCTTGTAGGTGTTGAGCTCCACCCAGAACTCGGTGCCCACGGCCAGCACGGCCAGCGTGGCGCCCACCGCGCTCAGCAGCAGCCCCAGCTTGACCTTTCCCTCCCGCTCCGGCGTCAGCCGGGGCTGCTGCTGCCCGAGAGCCCGCCGCCGGCCTGCCGCCTCCCGCCGCCGCCGGTCCTCCTCTTGCAGGAAAAAGTTGGACCACATCATCATGCCTGGGGCCGCGGCCGACGGGGCTCGGAACAGGTGCAAAGGAGGCAGAGCTGACGAGGGGTCCTGAGGGCGGCCTGGGGGCGGGGGGAGCTCCTGGGGTCCCGAAGGAAGTGAGGGGCTCACTCTCCACAGGATTCTGAGCAAGGAAGATCTGAATCTTCCCCTGGAATCTCCAGTGGGGGTGGGGGGTGGGGGTCTCTGGAGCTCAGAAGAGAACAAAATAGGTCTTCTGGCCCTGCAACCCTCTACGTTCAGAGGAGCCCCCGGGGAGCCCACAGAAACCCAGGAAGGAGGGCGGGGCCCAGGAGAAAAGCAAGGCACCCCCCAGGCCCAGAGCTGGAAGCTGGGTATCCAGCAGGGGCACCTGAGGGCCCTGGAGGAAGGAGAACGGAGCACTGGCTGAGCCTCTGAGGGAGGGGCTGCCCTGGGTCCCCACTGGGAGGAATCGCCAGAAAACGGGGTGTCCTGGGGGACGGGCTCTGAGCACCCCACTACGGTTCGGAGCTTGGGGTACCCAGAGAGGGTTCCCGAGGTCCTCTGTGGACTGGAGAGGAAATGCTCAGAGTTTGGGGAAGGAGAAGCTGGGTCCCCACGGCGGTCAGAACAGGAGGTCAGAACTCCTCCTGGGTCTCAGAAAGGCAGGAGGACACCCCTCCCCAGCATTCACGGAAGGGGGCTGCAGAGTCCGTGCTGGGCTTCGGAGAAGGGGCAGGGGACCCGCTGGAAATCAGGAGAAGGAAGTGGGTGTCTCCCTGGCCATTCGGAGAAGAGAGGTCAGAGAAAGTCTCCCTGGGTCTGAGAGAGGGGGATACTGGCTCAGAGACACAATGCGGTCCGGAGAAGGGGGCTGGGGGACGCCCCCGGGGCTCAGGAGGGGGACCTGGGGTCCCAATCCGGGTCAGAGGGAGGGGCTGTGGTCCCCACAGCGGCTCAAGAAACAGGGACGAAGTCCCCCGTGGTTCAAAGGACGACGGGGACCGGGAAGGGACTCGGCGTCCCTTGGGGATCGCTCGGCCCCCCCTCCCCCGGGCTCCCAGGGCCGGCCGGGCGGGGACCGCTCCAGGCTCAGCTCCAGGCCCGCCGCCCCGCTCAGGCCACCCGCCCCGGGCTCCCGGGCAGGGCCCCCTGTCGCTCTCCTGCCTCCGCGCCGCGCCGGCCCCAGCTCCGCGCAGCCTGCCCGGCGTCCGGTCCTGCCCGCCACCGCCGGCCTGCTCGGCCCGCAAGCGCCGCTCGGCTCGCCGCGGCCTGGGTCCCAGCCGCCCCGCCACCCCCTCGCCCTCCAGGGCTATTTCAGGCTCGACCCGTAAATAACACCCGCACCTGTCGCCCAGCGCCTGTTGCCATAGGGACCCCGGGTATTTTAAGGGGACGCGGGGGGAGGCGGGAGGCCGTCCCGGGAGGAGGGCCTGGGGGCGGGGTCCTGACCCGGCTGGAGCCACAGGGGACCTCTACTCCCTTAAGGGGCAAGCGTCTGAGCCGCGGGTCCCATCTCCATGGTGGCAGGGGAGGGAGCTGGCCTGGTTGGGAATCTTAATTGCTGGGTCTGAAGGAGGAGGGGCGTGAAGTCTGGACTCCCGGGCCTGAGGGAGGAGGGGCTAGGGCCGGGACTCCCGGGTTTGAGGGAGGAGGGGGCTGGGGGCCCGGACTCCCGGGTCTGAGGGAGGAGGGACTGAGGGCCAGGACTCCTGGTCTGAGGGAGGAGGGGGCTGGGGCCCATGACTCCCAGGTCTGAGGGAGGAGGGGCTGGGGGCCTGGTTCCTGGGTCCGAGGGAGGAGCGGCTGGGGGTCTGGACTCCCGGGTCTAAGGGAGGAGCGGCTGGGGGTCTGGACTCCCGGGTCTGAGGGAGGAGGGCCTGGGGACCTGGAGTCCTGGGTCTGAGGGAGGAGGGTGCTGGGGACCTGGAGTCCTGGGTCTGAGGGAGGAGGGGCTGGGGGCCTGGACTCCCGGGTCTGAGGGAGGAGGGGGCTGGAGCCCAGGACTCCCGGGTCCGAGGGAGGAGGGTGCTGGGGACCTGGAGTCCTGGGTCTGAGGAAGGAGGGGCTGGGGACCTGGAGTCCCGGGTCTGAGGGAGGAGGGGCTGGGGGCCGGGACTCCTGGGTCTGAGGGAGGAGGGGGCTGGAGCCCAGGACTCCCCGGGTCCGAGGGAGGAGGGGCTGGAGGTCTGGACTCCCGGGTCCGAGGAAGGAGGGGCTGGGGGCCGGGACTCCCGGGTATGAGGGAGGAACCTGAACCCCTGGGGCAGAAGGCTGGGGCCCAGCTCCCTGGATCTCCACGGATAGAACTGATTCTGGTGCTGGTTGTCTTCAACTTCACAAAGGTGAAAAGGGCCGGGCGTCAGGGGCACCGGAACCAGAGTCACAGTCCTCGTCATTGAGTTTATTAGACAGGGCACCCCCGGGGGACCTTCCATGCAGTTTCAGCTCCCCCAGGGGCGGGGACGGGGACAGCCATGTGGAATGGCAGCAGGGCCTGGTCTTCACCCCTTCACCCCCTCCCTCAGCCCTTCTGCGCACAGGCCAGGTGGGACCCACCTCTCACCAACTCCTTCCTCCGTGGTTGGCTGCTCTGGTGCACCCTGGCCCTGTCTGTCTACCCTCCTCTGGACGTGCACAGTGCCCTGTAGCCCTTGCATTGGAGAATGAGTCGCTCTGGAATGTGATCGTGTGTGTGTGTGTGTGTGTGTGTGTGTGTGTGTGTGTGTGTGTGTGTGTGTGTCTGGCTCTCCCACCAGCCTGGGGCAGGGCTGGGGAATGGAGGAACTCAGCTCAGTGTCCTCAACACCGCCCAGCCCCGGGCTGGGTGCACGGAGGCCTCAGATGTGCATTAGGTGACTGGATGGATGGATGGATGGATGGACGCAGGGATGGTGGGAGGGATGGATGGACGGATGGAGTGATGGATGGGCGGATGGACGCAGGGATGGATGGATGGATGGATGGATGGACGCAGGGATGGTGGGAGGGATGGATGGACGGATGGAGTGATGGATGGGTGGATGGATGCAGGGATGGATGGATGGACGGATGGACGCAGGGATGGATGGATGGATGGATGGATGCAGGGATGGATGGACGCAGGGATGGTGGGAGGGATGGATGGACTGATGGAGTGATGGATGGAAGGGTGGATGGATGAATGGACACAGGGATGGTGGGAGGGATGGAGGGACGGATGGAGGGATGGATGGAAGGGTGAGTGGATGGATGGAGTGAGATGGTGACACACAGGCACGTCCTCTCAAGCTAGGGAAGGTGTCCCCCCCCCTCCCTGTCAGGGCACACCTCCCTCTGCCTTCTCATTGGCCCGGCCACCTGTCTCCTGACCTGCAGCTCTGAGATTGAACTGCCCGGCACCTGGAAGGCCTGGAATGCCTTAACTGAGTTCCACCTGCTCTTTCCTTCCCCTCACTGGGTCTTCCCAGACCTTGCCAGGGCCCAGAGGGGAACCAGTGCATTCTGAGCAGACACAGCCCTGTGAGGCACGTCTGCCTATCCTGCCTGAATCCCTCTTCCCCTCCTGACCCGTCTCCCACCGTCCTGCATCTTGTCTGCTCTAACAGTTCTTATTTCAGAGTGTATTTTTCTGTCTTCCATTCCCTTGCTGTCTTGTCCCAGAAACGGTATGAACTTCCTTTGGTATGAAAGCTCTTCTCATTTTCATGCCAAGAAGATGGGCTGCTCCCGCCCCCCACACACTGCCACCAAGCAGAGCTCCGGTCCCTACCACTGCACTGACATGACCTCTCACCAGGGCAGACCTAGCAGTCCCCTTCTTGGCTCCATTCTCAGCACTGCTGGCCACGTCCTCCTGGCCTCCGCCTACCTCGTGGTCACCCCTGGGGGCTCCCTTGGCTATATCCTCTTCTCCCCTGATGCAGATGACAGGGTCACTTCTCTGTCCACCTTCTCCCCCTCGGTCACCTCATCCAGCCCCGTGGCTGTCAATGTCTCCTATATGCTGACGTTTCCAAAACTTATATTTCCACCCATGGCCTCTCCCCAAAGCTTGCATATCCAACTGGTTACCGGATACCCAGACTTGGGTTTCTGGCAGGCATCTCCAACTTGACAAGTCCAAAGAAGGATGCCTGGTCCCTCCCACCCAAATTCTGATTCCTTGCTCCTGGGGGGACCGGCGGGGGGGCCTTCCAGGCAACATACCACAGCGCCACGTAAGCTGCGCAAGCCCGATTAAGAGTCCTCTTCCTGGGGCGCCTGGGTGGCTCAGCCGGTTAAGCGTCCATTCTTGGTTTCAGCTCAGGTCATGATCTCACGGTTCGTGAATTCGAGCCCCTCATTGAGCTCTGTGATGACAGTGCAGAGCCTGCTTGGGATTCCCCTCCCCCCCTCTCTCTCTCTGCCCCTCCCCTGCTTGCTCTGTCTCTCAAAATAAATAAACTTAAAAAAAAAAAGAATCCCTCTTTCCGTCTCTCTGGCTTCTCATTCCTTCCTCATCCTGCTACCTGCACTTCACTCCCCACCGCTGTGGGCTCTGCCTCCAAAATCTGGCCCTGTTCCTCTACTTCTCTCCATTCTCACTGACACCACTTTGGTCCAGGCCACCGTCAGCCTCAACTGGACAAGGACAACAGTCTCCAACTCCTTGTTTGCACTTTTCATTCCTAAGCCTATTCTCAGCACAAGCATGCAGTTCCTTTCTGTTCTGTTGTTGTTGTTGTTGTTAAAAATAAAAGTATGATGTCATCCATGTGCTCAAAACCCTCCGAAGGCCTCCAGTGAGGTGCAGACTAAGTGCAAATTCCTTCCCAGGACTACGAGGCCCTACGTGATGGGCGTCCAGCCTGCTCAAACCTCACCCTGATTTGCTCACCCCTGTTAACGTTTGTCCCAGCCCGTATCTGTTCAAACGTCGCCATCCTGCTTAGCGTTAAAGCGCTTCTCGGTAACCGAAATGTTTCTCGTTGGTCTCCCCTGGTTTTCCAGGAGAACAGGACCTTGAGTGCCCACCAGCACCTTCCTTAGGCCTAGCCTGGGTCTAGAACAGGTTGGTGCTCAATAAATACTTCTTGAATCCTGAAAACAAACCGAAGACACGGGTCATTCCCATCCTGTCCACTGTGCGAGCCTGCGAGCGTCCACACCTCCTTCTGGGCACATCTCTGGGTCTTTCTCTGTAGAGCCGCCTCTCCATCTCCGTGTGGTTTTGAGTGTCTGAAACATCTCTCCTCTCCACATCACCCTGAGTGTCTTCCACTTTCTCTCATCCTTCCTTCCTCCCTCTCCCCCAACTTCTTTCTCCTCCCCCACCTCCTCTTTCTCCCCACCTCGTCCCCCTCCCCTCCCCCCTCCTGCCCATCCTCCACTCTCTCTCCTCTATGTTTGGCCTTTGGACCTAGAATCCACTGCCCCTAACCAGTTCTACCCCCTCCCACCAAACTTGTCTCCCTGCCCTTCTCTCCGTGTATCTTCCCTACACTCAGTACTCCTCTGACTCTTGCTAATTTGTATTCCTTTCCCCCAATTTTCCACCCTCTCTCTCTCTCTGAAACTGCCCCCAGAGAATTCCGCCCGGTCTTCCCGCCTCCAGGCTCCCTCTTTCTAGTCTACCTACAAGGCCCCTGAGAGAACTCCCGATGCCCAGTCTGATTCCATCCCTCCTTTGCTCTGCCCCTTCGTGCTGCCCCACGTCCTCAGGACAGAGGCTGTCCTGGGCACCACCAATTACCACCTTCTCCTCACTTATGTCTGAGTCTGTCTTCCCACCGGACTGGGGGGCCTTAGAGGGCAGGGCAAGGTCTGAAGCATCTCCAACCCCCAGCATCGCCCTGCACAGGGCCTGGCACGCAGGAGACCCAGCAAAGGGAGGGACATCCACGAAGGGCCGTGTGCCTTCTGGATCGTCTGTGGTGTGAAATCCATCCCCCTGCACCCCCTCGGCCCTTGCTCAGCTCACTGGCCGCCCTCTTTCCCTATCCCACAGCATCAGCCTCCTGTTCGCCCCCTTCCCAAGTGGCTCCTTCTAACACCCACACTTGGTCCTGGACTTCTGCTCAACGCTGTCCCATGCCTCCCCACTACCCTCAGAATAAATCCCAAACCCCTCAGCCTGGAACTCCAGCACATCCGATTCTGGCTTCTAGCTGCTTCCCTGACCTAACCTCCCCCCCTCTCCCCGCATCCTCCAGCATCCCAGAACTTTGAGCCCTGTTCCCAATACAGCCTGCGATGTCACCCCCCTGGCCTTTGCATGAGTTGCCCCCTTCGTCCCTTGGCAGATTCCTACTCATCCTTTTTAAACCTAGGCTGGGTGTTCTGTTCTCCAGGAAGTCTCCCTGAGTACAGCCCACTCCTGGGACTTGGTCACTCTGTTCTCCGTTCAAGGTGCCCCTTGCGGTCCCTGTCACAGCACCAATCACCCCACCCAGATTGCGGTTTTCAACAACTCCTCCTTGAGAGCAAGGAGAGGACCTGTTTCATCTCGGGCGATCCTGATTCCAACATACTGCCTGGGATGTGAGAAGAGGCACAGAAATGTCGACGAGGGAATGGCTGAATGAATGAATGAATGAATGAAACTCAAAGTCTAAATTGCACTGAGCTTCTTGCACACCAGACGCAATGCTTATGCTTCAGTATTCTGTGCGGTTATCTGCTTCCTCCCAGGAGTGTGAGTTTCAAGGGCCAGTGCCTGTGTTTGATGCTGAATTCCAGCCTGTCTCTGCCTCTCACTCTCCTCTTTGAGTTCCTGCCTCCCTTTTGTACTCCATTCATGTTCTGCTCCCATTTAAAGCCATTCGAGGGCTCCCTGCCACTCTCAGAATAAAATCCAAACCCCTGACCTAACCTACAAGGCCCTGGGCGGCCTTGCTCTGTCTACATCGGTAGCTTAATCTTGTCCCGTCTGCATCTGGCTCACTACACCTTAGCCCTCTCTGGAAGCTCTTCCTGCCCCAGGGCCTTGGCATATGCTGTTCTCTGGCTGGGACACTTCCAGTTTCACCTAGCTGGCTTCCTGTCATCCTTTCAATGTCAGCTAAAATATTCCTTCCTTTTAAACTGGGTTACCCATCCCTGACAGAACATTTTGTAGCATTTCAGATTTCTCCTGTGTCCTCGCGGTACCTTGCTGTTTGTACATACAGTCGTTTGATTAATGTCTGTCTCCTGCACAAGACGTAAACTCTGTGAGGACGCTGGGGAGACCCTGTCTGTCTTCCTCCTTTCTCTAGGCTCAGCATCTGGCAACAACGCCTAGTGCCTAGGCGCACAAATAAATTTCGGATAATGAATGAACCGGTCACTCTGTTCGCCTGTTTGTGTTCCCTCTCCAGCGCCTTCCTGGTACACAACAGGCACTTAAAAAACCCTTGTGGAATAATGAATGAAAAAGTAAATGAATGCCCACATCCATTCCTTGTTACTTTGCCTTTCTGCACGCCTTCTCTTTGCCTTTCTGTCTCTTTACAAAGGGCATATATATAGTTTGTAGGTATAACTATATATTCGTGTGTTATGGGCCCCTCTCCAGGAGTTGGGCCGGGCTGGGCTGGGCTGGGAGTCCCTCCCTCCCCCACCGCCCCGCCCCACATGCACACAGCAAAACATTAAAAAGAAAACATCTCAAAACTGCAAAAAAATTCCACAGCCCTCCCACCCGCCCTCCCCATCCCGCAAAAAAATAAAATAAAACACGACGCCCCCTCCCAACGGCCCCCTCCCTCGGGGTCCCCGATCCGAGGGCGGGGAGCCGGGGAGGGCCACGCAGTTCTCCAGCGCGCTCGCGGGGAGGGAGGGGCGCCCCCTCCCCACCCCGGCAGCCTCGTTGCACGCGCGCCCGCGCACGCGCCCCGGACACGCCCCCTCGGCGCCCCCCGGCGCGCCCCTACACCGGCGTGGTTTTCCTGTTGAGCGTGTTGGTGTTGGAGGCGGCGGCCTCCTTGGCCAGGGTCCCGGGGGCGGGCGCTGCGGGCGCAGGCGGGGCGGGCGCGGGCGCGGCGGGCGGCCCGGTGACCGTGACCGTGACGCCGCCGCCCGCCTCCTTGGGGAAGGCGTTGTGCAGCGTGAGGAAGCCGGGCGTCCCCCCGCGGTCCCGCTCGGCGCCCGCCCCGCCGCCGCCCGCGCCCGCGCCCGCGCCCGCCGCCGCGCCGACGTACGCCCCGCCGCCTCCGCCGCCGCCTCCGCCTCCGCCGGCCCCCGCCAGCCCCGCGGCCACACTGCCCTTGGACGGGTCGCGGCTGAGCGTGTACATGGAGATGTCCGTGGAGGCGAAGCCCGGGCCCCCGGCGCCGCCGGGAGAGGCGTCCCGCGACGGCGACGGCTCGCTGGAGCGGGAGCTAGAGCGGGAGCGGCGGCGGTAGCGGAAGCGGTAACTGGGCAGACGGAGGATGGCCGAGGGGCCGCTCCCGCCACTGCCGCCCGCGCCCCCGCCGGCCTTGAGCAGGTCCGAGCGTGACTGGCAGTGCGCCTCGCGGCTGCGCTCGATGTAAATGTTGACGGCCAGCACGCCGATCACCTCGGCCAGGATGAACGACAGCCCGCCGAAGTAGAAGGACCAGCCGTACGAGTAGTGGTTCTTCTTCTCCTCGTCCCGCTTCGGGCCCGGCTCGCCCGCGTTGGCCGAGATGTACACGATCACGCCGATGATGTTGCTCAGGCCTGGGCAGGGACGGTCAGACGGGAGCCTGGAGGCCACCCCCGGCCCCGCCCCCGCCCCGCCCCGCCAGTCCCAGCCCGGCCCCAGGTGCCCTGAACTCCTCCCGAACTGGCCCAGGCCCCGCCCCGCACTGGTCTAAACCCCACCCCCGCACGGTGTAGGCCCTGTCCCACCCGGGACGGTCCCAGTCCGGTCCCAGGTGCCCTAAACTCCTCCCGAGCTGGCCCAGACCCCGCCCCACTGGCGTAAGTCCCACCCCCGGACGGCGTAGGCGCCACCGAAACTGGCCTAAGCTCCACCCCCCTAGCGGTGTAGGCCCCGCCCCGGATAGTGCCTGCCTGGTCCCAGGTGCTCTAAGCTCCTCCCCAGCTAAATCAAGCCTTGTCCCAAGACAACCTAGTTTGGGTCACACTCTAGCCCCACGGCCCCGGGCTGTTCAGGCCCTGGCTGGACCAAGCCCTGTCACAGATGGTCTAAACTCCCCCCGAGTTGATCTAGGGCCCACACTTAGATGGCCGAATTCCCAGCTAGCCCAGGCCCCACCTCCACTGGTCTGGTCTAAATCTGACCCCAACTGGTCCAGGCCCTGCTCCGTCTGGTCTAAACCCTGTGATGAGGTGATCCCGGGCTGTGTTTCCAGGCCCTACACTGGCTGGTCTAACTCGACCCTTAACGTTATAAACCTAGGTTTTCTCTTGGGCCCTATGCTCGTTTAAACCCTGTTAATGAGGTAGTTCTGCCTTGATTCTCTATGCCCAGTACCTCGCTGATGTAAACTTCTTTTCAATATATCAACCCAGACTGGTTATCTAGTCTAGGCCCTCCCCCTGCTGGTCTAAAATTCGTCCTTACTAGAGCAGGTTCACAACCCCCACCACCCGCCTCCAACTCGTCAAACCCCGCCCCCTTGCGGGTCCAGACTCGCCTCTTACGCCTGGCCCCTTCCTTCGAGTCCTCTAGCTCAAAAGCAGATCTTGACCCACCCCCAAAGCACGCCCTGCTCTTTATGCTAAGTGCTCCCCTTCTCCGGATTCTGCCCCCTGGAATTTCCCAGCACGACTCATTTCACTAGAAAGGCGGAGGAGGGAGAAGGGAGGGGAGCGTGGGGGAGCCTCATTCCAAGTTGGTCTGGATGGTTTTCCAGCACCAGCCTCCTTGGATCCACCAAAGTCCACGAATTCCCGCCCCCTAAAGCAGGTTACTCCCCCTCCATCTGCAGCCAAATCACCTCCCGGTCCCGCCCAGTCCTCGGATGCCAGCCCCGCCCATCAACCTAGACCCCACCCCCTTCACCACGCCCCGCCCCTATATCTCCATAACCGCGCGGGTTTTGGAACCTAAACTCCCGGCAATCCCGATTACGGGCTAGACACCTGTCAGTGCTGTGTTGTTCCCCTCCCCGCCCCACCCCGAAGACGGCACTAAGGCGACACCTACCTTGCCCAGCGGGTGGCGATGAAGCTTAGGAAGAGCCTAGGAAAGCTCTAGGCCCCCGCAGGCGCCTGGGGCAGGGAGGCTTTGCAACCGCTCAGACACACACACACACACACACACACACACACACGCACGCACGCACGCACGCACACACGTGCGTGCGCGCAGGTGGGGCGCCCCAGCCAGCAGCCCCCTCCCTCTGCCTCTCACCTGCTGCCACGAACAGGATCCCTGCGCCCAGAATGATGTTCCTCTTGGATTTGTAGACCCGGGAAGCCGCCACGCACACGCCCCCGAGAAGCAGCAGGATGGCGCTGAGGATGGGGAAGATGCTGGAGGCCCGGACGACTCCTGCGAGGGAGAGGAGGGGAGAGAGAGGGTGGGGAGCCAGGGCGTCAGGTGCGGCCCTGTGCGCCCCTCGCCAGCCTTCGTCTCCGCGTCTCTCGCTGGAATCCTCCCATTCTCCTCTGCCTGTGTTCTGGTTATTTCGTTTTTTGTTTCATTCTCTCTCCCCTTTAAAATTTCTCTCTTTCTCGGTCTCATCTCCTCTCCCGCCTTTTTCTTCGTCCTTTTCTTTCTCCCTCGGGCTATTTTACTCTCTCCTGGCATATTTTTTTTCCTTTTTATTTCTCAAAATCACTCTCCTCTCTCTTCTTTTCTGAACTTCCCTGTGACCCCTCTCTCTTTCTCTTTGTCCTCTTCCTTTGCGTATTTCTTTCATTTATCCAGATCTATCAAATCTAACATCTTACCCACCACCCCTTTCTGCCTGGCTTCATCAGTCTCTTTGGGTTCCCCTCCTTTCCTCCCCCTCCGTGCCACCCCTATCCTTCTGCTTGGCTCCATCTATTGCTTTGGACTTCGCTTGTGTCTGTCTGTCTTTCTCTCTGCAGTCTTTTCCACCCACCCTCCAAACCCCAGAAAATTTTGCGATGTCTGAGGTGGCTGAGGCCGCAGCCAATCATAATTCAGGATTTGCCGCGTTCTCGGCGTAGCTACCAATCGTATCACCGGCTTCCCCAGCCAGCTCGAGAGAGTGGCCAGTCCACGCCCCAGATTGCCTCACAGCCCAGAGCGCACTGGCCAATCCCAGCCCCAGAAACCGACAGCCAGTCAGAGAGCAGTCTTGTCCGAAGCACCGAGCAGCAAGGCGGCCAATCCCCTCCCGGGATCCCCCCCCTCAGCCCGCCCCAAGGTGATAGGAGGGGGCGGGAGAGGGATCACTGAGCCAATGGGGAGCCAGAGGATCTCAGCATCTGGATTTGGATTGGCTGGCAAGTTCATCTCCGCGTGTCGATCTAAGTGCTTCTCTCCCAGACCCCTCTCCGCACTCTAGGCCCCCCTTCCAGGCCCAGCAGCCCCCCACTCTGACCCAGACCCCCACGTACGGAGCAGATACTCCGCGCTGTCATGGTCGTAGTCCGTGTCCTCCGGGAAATGGTTGATCTTCACGCAGACACCTCTTTTCAACCCTGGAGGGGGATGGGGGTGATGGTGGAGGGATACTTAAGAGTTGCGGGAAACCCCTGTGAGAGACGACCCCCTCCTTCTCCAAACCTCCTCCTCCCTCTGGGCCTATTGGGAGACAAGACATCCTGGCTCCCGAGCCCGTCAGCATCTGGGACAAACTTTCAACATCACTGGACTCGAAAAAAAGAAAGAGAAAAACCCACGCAACCCTCACTAAAAGGCCACGAGGACGTTTGCCGTGTAACCCGGGCTAGGACACTCAACCTCTCCGGCCTTCTGCCTCCCCCTCTATAAGAAGGCGCTGGTTTCAGCAATGTCAAGGCGCTCTGCAACTGTGAACTTGACTGGTCTGAAAATGCGTGGGAAAACCTAGGAGGGCGCAGAAGGCGAGGACTACATTTCCCATGAGGCCCTATTAAGTCTTAAGTCCAATTGTGAGAGCGCAGCCCCAGCGGATCATGGGAGTTGTAGTCTCTTCAGTTCTGCCTCTAGGGAGAGGGATTCCGGGTGTCTTACCTGGAAACCTCTGGAAGGAGATGGAGTGGCTGAAGTAGAGGCATGTGAGGAGGTATGCCTCTAGGCGTCATGCATTCTCACCCCCTTCTTCCATCCCAGAATCCTTATCCTCACACCCTTTGGGGACCCATCTTCTCATCTTTGGGGATGGTTCCTAATTTACTACCTCTAGCACATAGCTGGAGATTAATATGTAAGTAAGTATAAATATAAATACACTTAGTTTCCTCTTTTCTCCAGGCGCCTTCCAACCTCCAGGCCTTTGCCCCTGCTGTGGATTCCGTTCACATTCTTCACTGATGAAAGACTTACCCTGCAAGTGGGCAGCTCGCAGGGTACCTGCTTGAGGAAGCTTTCCCTGTGCGCGCGAACGCGCCTGCACACGCCTCCCTCCAAAGTTGGGTCAGTTTACCCTTCCAGCGTGGAACAGCGCCCTGCCGTACCCCCTTTTTTTTGGCATGCATAGCATTCACTTATGAGCTTCTTCTTCCTCAGCAAGCTGGGAGTTCCTGCAGGGGAAAGGCGTGGGGTCTGATTCCTCATGTATCCCTAGCATTGCCTGGCACAAAGGAGGCCTCAAGAAATGGGTGTTGAATGAATGAATGAAATTATGAATGAACATAGGGATAGCAGAAGGGGAGACTGGAGGCAGAAGATGACAGGGAAAGGAATGGAGATAAAGGAAAGGATTGGGAAGGAATATAAGGCAGTGAGTAATTCCACTAACCGCTAACATTTGCTAAGTGCTTCCTAGGTGGATTAACTCATCCGGAGCTCCCAAGAGTCCTATGAAAAAGATAATGTTATTGGTGCTGGGTAGTGGCCAAACGTTGGGAATTGGAGTCACACTGCGTGATAATGAAACCCAACTCCATTGTGTCCTTATTCTGTGACCTTGTTGGTATTATTAGGCCAGTTGGCTTCAATCCTTTCACCTATAAAAAGGGAATAATAGGACCTATGTAATGGGGTAGTTGTGAAGATTGAATCCAGGTAAAGATTGAGCACTTTGCTAGAACGTAATTAAGTGCTCAGTTGATATCAGTCAATATATCCATTGTCCAGATGAGGAAGCAGAGACATAGAAAGGATTCATCAATTCACAGCTGATGGGGGTGTGGGGTGGGAGCGGGGCAGAAGCAGAATTAAAGCACACAGCAGTTTGCCCTACTGGAATATAAGGCTATGGGCTGTTCACCACTGTATCTCGGCCATCTAGAACAATGCCTAGCACTTAGTAGGTGCTTAATAAATATTTTTATGAAAGAATGATTGAATGGGCCAAACACATGAAAAGATGCTCCACATCACTAATCATTGGGGGGAATGCAAATCAGAACCACAACGAGATACCACATCATACCCCTTAGGATGGCTACTAGAAAAAAAAAAGCAAAACAGAAAAAAAACAAGTGTTGGTGAGGATGCTGAGATATTGGAATCCTTGTGCACTGTTGGTGGGGATGTAAAATGTTGCAGTTCCTACAGAAAACAGTATGGAGATTCCTCAAAAAATTAACGATATTACTCTAGGATCCAGCAATTCCACTTCCAGGTAGAGACTCAAGAGAATTACAAAGCAGGGTCTCTCAGAAATATGTTCACACCCATCTTCACAGCAGTATTATTCACAACAGCCGAAAACAACCCAAGTGTCCACTGATGAATGAATGGATAAGCAGAATGTGATCTGTACGTACAATGGAATATGATTCAGCCTTAAAAAATAAGGGCATTCTGACACGTGTTGCAACATGGATTGGCCTTGACGTCATTGGGTGAGAAAAGCCAGTCACAAAAACACAAATATTTATATGATTCACTTATACGAGGTCCCTAGAGGAGTCAAATTCATAGAGACAGAAGGTAGGATGGTGGGTGCTGGGGGCTAGGGGAGGGGGGATGGAGAGTTCTTTAATGGAACTGGTTTCATTTTGCAAGGTGGAAAGAGTTCTGGAGAATGGGTGCAAACCATGTGAGTGTACTTAACACTACTGTACTGTATACCTAAAAGCAGTTATGATAATACATTTAAAGTTATGTTTTCTTATATTTTACCACATTTTTTTAAAAAAAGGATTGAACGATTGATGGATTATATACCTCTGAAGTGCAAACTGTTATCCATCGGCACATCCATTATGGTGTGGTAGGTAAGACTGAGGGTTCAAGGTCTCTCCTTTTCCTGAAGGGGATCACATCACTTCTCTCAAAACATGAATCATAATTGATTAATTAATTAATCATAGACCCTCTCAACAGATTAGCGATGACCGCAGTAATGATAACTAGTAGTTACCGAGGGCTAACCACACACCAGGCACCTGTCCAAGCATCTGACAGGTATCGATGCACTCGATAATGATGACTAATCCTAGGGATACTGGGCAAAAACAATATCCCTGCTTTACAGATGAGAAAACCGAGGGGCACAGAGCTTCAGAAGTTGCTCCGTCCCATGTAGATGGTAAATCGTGGGGAGGAGACTAAGTGCAACGGCCCTTCAGGGGCGAGCGTATCTGAGGCAGTGGAGCACGGTGGCTGTGGTGGCCAGGAGCACGGGCTCTGGACTCACATTCCCCGGGCTGCCATTTCCCAGCTGTGTGGCTTCTGGGGACTTGAATGCCCCGGAGTCTCAGCTTCCTCATTTGGAAAATGAGACAATATTATAACCTCACAGGGTTCGAAAAGAATTCAGTGAAATACAGGGTCAAGTGCAGAATACAGGGAGCTATGCAGCATGCGTCTGTGTATTATCTGACCTGACAAGCCTGAGCCAGGAGTCTTCATGTGCAGAGATGGCAGCGATGTGTCTCTGGGTCCCCCCGGAGTCCGCTGAGCACAGATGTGGGTAGGGGTGTGTGTGAAAGAGCAGGGTGCTGCGGTGAGGGCATGTAGGTTCCAGCCTGCAATGACCCTCACGTGTTGGGTGGCCGTGTGGCTGACTCACTTCCCTTTCTGGCCATCAGCATCCTCCTCTGACAAACTCGAGTGGCAATAATACCTTTCCCCCTTGGCACAATTAGAAGGATTCGATGAGATAAGGCCTGCAAAGTCATGATGAGCACAGGGGCTTCAGATAACCTGCTCCAAGAAACAGAGCTGTGGGTCCATTGAGCCCTGACAGCTGGCTCTTGGCCACTGGAATGTGGCAATTGAGATGAGGTGTGAGCATAAGATACGCACCGAATTTCGGACTTAGTGTGGAAAAAAAGCATAATGTTCCATCCATAATGCTTTATGTTGCTTACGTATTAAAATGATATTTGGCTGTGCTCGCTTAAATAAAAGATATTATTAACCTTTATATTGATTTATTATATTTTATAATTTCTATTTATTAAATTATATTCATTGAACCTTTTCCCTTTTCCTTGTTTCAGTGTAGCTCCTAGAAAAATTTAAATCATATATGCATTTCTGTTGGGCAGTGCCGGGTCTGAGGCTGGGGTTTCTGGGTTATCAAGGGGGAGGGGGCTCACGGCAGTCGCCTGAATACTGAATAATAATAATTAGAAGAAGAACAACAACAAAATGAAATGACATAATCTAGCCCTTACTCTGCGCCTGCTGGCCCCTAAATGCTTTCCAACAGTCGCTCTTGGAATCCCGCTGAAATCCCTGTGGGTTGGGGGAGGGGGACTATTCCAATATCCGTTTAAGAGATGATGGAAAGGAGGAACAGAGAGGTTAAGTATGAGACCCAAGGTTACCCTGCTGTGGAAGGCGGACGGGCGGTAAACCCAATCAGCCTTGTCCTAAAGTCTGCGTCCTGTCCCTCCATCTACCATATCTATTCAGGAGACTCGTGGGAACATGGGGGTGAGACCCCAAATCCACAGGGAAAACAGTGCCTTCAGGAGGTGATGGCTCAGGGGGTTCGGTTTCTACATTCCTGGGTCCCTGATGGGCTGGAGGCTGGTGGATGCATTGCTCTGTTCTCCTAGGAAATAAACCAGATCTGGATTCAAATCCAGACTCTACTACATACTGGTTGTGTGACCTTGGGAAACTCACTTCGCTTTCTCTGAGCTTTAGCTGCCATTTCTAGAAGGTGGAGATAATAGGAGTCCGTATGACAAAGAGTTACTGTGGGGTTTCAGTGACCAGTAAATGATGATTACAGTAATAATAAAGCTAGCCTTCATTTACACTCTCCTGAAGGCACTTCCCTTGGTTTCCAGGCCACCCACTTAACCTCACCTTCCCCAAACCTCCGTGGCCACTGCTTCCTAAGCTCCTTCTGCTGGCTGCTCTGATCTCTTTTAATAGTGGACTAGCTCAAGCTGCAGCCCGTTGGTTAACCGTTTGGTTTGTTTCTTTCCTCATTCTCTAGGTGACCTCATCTATCCATATGTAATGACCTCCCCGATATTAATCTCCAGCCCAGACTGTCCCTTGAACTCTGGCCTCGTCTGTCATATCGCTAACAGCCTAGACCAGGGGTCAGCAAACTACAACCTATGGGCCAAACCCAGCCTGCCAAATCCAGGAAAAGAATGGGTTTTACGCTTTCTAAGTGATTGAAAAAATATATATATCAAAGGAGGATATTTCATGGCACGCAAGAAAGATATGAAATTCAGCCGCTGGTGTCCATGCACGAGTTTCACTGGGATACAGGCTTGCTCGTTCACTCACGAGTGGCTGTGACAGGAGGGTCCACAGAGCCTAAAATATTGACTGTATGGTACTTTTCTATGCTTGCCCCTGTCCCAGGCGGTATCTCTAGTAGGCATCCTAAATAGCACGGCCAAAACTGAGCTCATGATTTTGCTCCCCGCAATAAGTTAGATCAGAGAAAATAAAATAAATGAAACAAACCTCCCCCCCCCCCCGCTGTTATGCCCTCTGGATGCCCTCCCCCCAAGTCTCCCAGAGCCTTGGGAGCAGTGATTCTCAACTAGAGGTGAATTTATTCCTAGATCAGAGACAGTTGACAATTTGGGGACACAGTCACGACTTGGGGACGGCTCCTGGCATGGAGAAGGTGGAGGCCAGGATGCTGCTAAGCAGGACGGCCCCCACAACACGGAATGGTCCACGCCAAAGTGTCACCAGCGCTGAGGTTGGGAGATGCTGTTTTAGAGACACCCCAACTCCTCTCTCTCTCACATCCCACAGCCACCCTGCCACCGCTGTAGTTTTGGGACACGCTCTGAATTCAAATCACTTCTTCAGCTCCACCCTCCCCCTCCAGACAAGCCACCTCCTGTTCTCCCTCTTGCCTGCCTGCACCCCTTTTGTCTCTCAGTGTAGGTCAGCTCTTGTCACTCCTCTCCTCAGGAACCCCGGTCCCAGGACCTAGAACGCGAGAGATCAGGGTCTGTTCTTTCTTTGATTGCCCCATCACATCCCCTCCTTCACTCTGCCGGTGGCCACACACACAGGCTCCCAACTCAGGGCCTTTGCACTGGCTGTATCTTTCCTCCAGAGAGCCACGCGGCTCCACCCCTCACTTCCTTTAGACATCCACTCCGAGGTCACCTGCTCTGCGAAGCCCGACCTGGTCTCCTCACCTGCAACTTCACATACGTGTCCTAACACATTGCATCCCTTCCCCTGTCTCTCTTAGCACTTAGTGTCACCTAACACCCTAAAAGTGTTACTTACTTATCTCTGATTCTTTGTCTGTCCCTCTGGAATATAACACACACAAAAACAGAGATCTTTTGTTTTTCTCTGCTGTAGCCCCAGAATCAAGAACGGTGCCTGGCACATATGTGTATAAACTCAATAAATATTGGTCATTGGACCAATGAATGAATGAATGAATGGTATTCTTACTATATGCCATACACCGTCCTAGGGGTTTCAAGATCCCAACCTCCACATGTGGCTGGTGCCCGGTGCTTGGTCAGACCAGTGAATGGACATGCACTCGAATACCAGGAGGAGGGAGGTACCGTAATGACAGACCGGACGGATGTGAGCGATAGGGAGCGGAGGCGACTGTGGGGACACGACGACCTCACGCCTGAGATGAAGGAGCAGATGGCCGCTGCAGAGTGAGGCCCTGTGCTGTCAGACCCTCCACTACTTCAAAAGAAGCCACAACTCAGATTTCCAAAGTGAAGTCTCCCTATTTTTAAATGTTGGCAACTGATTCAGAGTTGGGTTTCCGTTTAAATGTGTGGCACACCGGGCAAGGCACATCTGCCCATCTCATCCTTTAGAGGGCAGGTTCTCCTGGCTCTGCCCCCAGTCACAGCCGGGCGACCTTGGGCAAGTGGCTTAGCCTCTCTGAGCCTCAGCTCCTCATCCCGCCCCCCAAGAGGGTGCTCCTGCCTCGCAGAGTTAAACGACAGACAACGCGCTGCACTCCTTTTGCTCACGCAGAGTGCTCCCTCGACAAAGAGAGGAGGAAAAGACGGGAGAAGAGAGGGATGAAGAGGGAGTGGAGCCGGGGGAGGGGACTGGGATTGGTTAGTTACAGAGGAGAGCTGTGGGGCTGGGGGAGGTGACCGGATAAGGATCACACAAGGGACGGACGCATGGGGCATGGTGGGCCACGGTGGGGCGTGGTGGGACGCGGCCCCAGGTCTCCGGCCTCCGGCCCAGCGCCTCGGTGCTCTGCAAAGCTGAGTGGGAGGGAGAGGGCAGCAGAGGGCAGGTGAGCGCAGGGAGAGCAGGACCCGAAGACAGAGAGGGAGGCTGGAGGGCGCAGAGGCCTTAGGGTCCAGAAGGAGCCATCGGGGAAGGAGCAAGAGGAAGCGGTGTGGCGGAGTTCAAAGGAGGCAGAGCCGCGTGGAGAACAGAGGGGGCCGAGGGCCAGGAAGGGGGGCTGGCGGGAATCCTAACCGGGAGAGGCAGGCAGGACCGGGGTCTACAGGAGGGACGGGAGCCGAGGCTCAGGAGCTCGGACCCGATGGGGCACGCTGGCCCGAGACGTCTGGGGGACCAGTGGGCAGGGGTGCGGGGAGAGGTGCAGGGGCCTCGGGAGGGTGTGGGGAGGGGGAAGGCGAGAGGGGCCCCAGAGCGAGGTGAGACTGCCCAGGAGAGGGAGGGGGGCTCCACGCGGCGGGAGGGGAGCAAGCGAGGAGGAATTGCAGAGGGAGGGAGGGAGGGGACAGGGCGGGAGGGTCCGAGGGGAGGAGGGGCTGCGCGCCAGGGTCCCTGGAGGCGCACGGGAGCGGCTCGCGGGTCCGGAGGAGGGTCAGAGGGGCTGGGGGGCGGGCCGGGGTCCCTGGGCGCGCAGGGGAGCGTCCGGAGGAGGGTCAGAGGGGCGGGGGGGGGGCGGGCCGGGGTCCCTGGGCGCGCAGGGGAGCGTCCGCAGGACGGAGGAGGGGCGCGAGGCGGGCCCCGCACCCTACCTTCCAGGCAGCAGATCCTCCAGAGCCCCGAGTGGGTGAGGCCGCCGGGGTCCTTCTTCTCCGCGGAGCCGCCGCCCCCGCGCGCGGCGGGCGCGTCGTCGCCGGCCGTGAGGTTGGTGGTGTTGCAGATGAAGGCGCGCGTGTACAGCCAGTAGTCGGTGCTGATGGCGATGGTCATGAGGCCGAAGGCCGCGAAGGCGCCCACCGTGGTCAGCAGCACCTGCACGCCCTTCTCGCACCAGAGGCCCCGCTCCTCGTTCCAGCGCTTCAGCGACTCCAGCTTGACCACGGGCAGCCGGGGGGCCGGGGGCCACCACCGGGGCAGCGGGGGCGGGGCCGTGCCGGCGGCGGGGGGGGGCGCGCAGCGCAGGCAGAAGCGGGGGCCCGGGGCCGGCCGGGCTGGGCGGGGGGCGGCGAGGCGGCGGCGCGCGCCGGGGAGGGGGTCAGAGGGCGGCCATGGTCGCCGGCTGGGGGGGGGGCGGGGAGCAGACACAGGGTTAGGAGAGGCCCGGCCCCTCCCCGCCGGCCCCCACCCCGCGAAGAGCCCCCCACTGTCTCCGGGCCAGAGAAACTCCTTCCACCATGGCTCCCGCTGCCTCCCTTTTCTCCGAAAAAGTCTCCCTCCTCCCGGGGGAGTCTTCCCACTAACCCCACTGGGAGAAGTGCCCCCCACACCGCCGTGCCTGCCAGTGTACACGCTCCAGGGCCCTCCCGCTCCTCCCCCCACACCCTCACCTTCCCCAGGGCAAAGCCACCCCTCACTCTAGCCCCTGAGCTTCCCCCCCTCCGGAGGAACTCCCGGTCCCCTCCCTCCCTCGCGGCCTACAGACCCACACCACTGCCCTGGTCTCCTGCAGCTCTGCCGGCTCCCCAAGTCCCCTGAAAGTTTTGCCTCCTCACCTCCTCCGTCCTCTACTCAAGAAAAATAAACCTCACCATCTCTCAGCGAAAACCCAACGAACAAACAAACAAAACCCACAACTCTTCCCAACTAATCCTCACTGTTTGCACAGCTGAGAACCACAGGACAGGACGGCCACCCCTACCACCCTTGTGCCCACGGTCTCTCCTGCGTGGGAACCCCCTTCCCCACTCAGAGCCCCACATCTCTGGACCAAGGCTCTCAACCTCAATGGCACCTTTGAAATCACCAAAGGACCTTAGAGACAAGGATACCGGTGCCCCACCCGAGCCCTACCTGAGAAACTCCGATTTCCTTGGTCTGGGGTGTGGCCCTGAGCAGGGATTCTCATGGGCAGTCAGCGCCTCGGCCGGCTGGTTTAGAATGCCCCCAGCTCCATCGCACGCACTCCACATCCCCCTCACCGGCTCCCTTGGGCCACCTCCCGTCCCCTACCACCACTTGGATTCCAGGAAAGTCCCTCCGCCTCTCCTTTTGCTCAAAGAAGTCTTCCGAGTCTGGCCCCCACTGTCTCTGACTCTACAACTTAGGCAAACTCATGGCAGCCATCCCTTCTCCTCCTCCATTAAGAAAAATCTCCTCCATGAGCTCCACGGAGGAGGACTCACAGAAATTCTCCCCCTACCCAGACCCCCGTCCCTCTCCGTTCAGAAACGGCTCAGTCTGTGACCTGAACTCCCACTGCTGTCCAGGGGAACCCCCACGTCTGCCCAGCATGTCCCCCCTCCCACTCCTCTGCCCTGCCCCCGGGTCCCAGTGCCTGAAGATCCCCTGACTACAGCCCTTGCTCTCTCTTGTCGTCACCACACCTACGAACTCCCCCCTCCAACTCTATACCTCCCCAACTCACTGGGACCTCCTACCCTCTTCAACTTACAGGAACCTCCCTCCTTCCCCTTCCCTGACTTCTCTCACAGCATGGAGAATCCCCTTTCTGCACTAACATCTCCTCTCCTCAGGAAGATTCCCTTGATGAGTCCTCGCCCGACGTCCCTGCTTGGGAACCACCTCCCCCCAGCTCCCCTTACTCTTTCACCTCCTCAGGAACTTGCTCTCTAGCCCTACTTTCTTCCAAATGTACACGGACCCCTCCGTCGTCAGTGCCCCTCAGAAAAATGTCATCCACAAGGCTGCAACTCTCTTTTAGTTACAGATAACTGTCCAGTCTGTAACCCCTATGTCTGTTCATTCCTCTCTCGCTTGGCATGCCCACCGCCATACCCCCAGCCCTGCCTTCTCCACCCCAGCCCTCCCTTCCAGGCACGCGACCCTAACCCGCTTCCACCACTCACTGTTTCCTAGACTTCTTCCCCAAACCCCGAGTTCCAGTTAAGAGCCTGGAAGCCAACAGGAGAAACAAAACAACAACAACAACCAAAAACCCTGGGTCCTAGCATCAGGGTGACCTTGGCCTTTCCCACCCCCATCAGCTGGGTCTGCTCTTAGGAGGGGCTGCTGAGAAAGGTTGTCTATGGGGGGCATCTCCATGGCAACTGGGCCTAGTGCCCCACACGAGTGCTCCCTCCCCCACCTCCACTCGCCTGCCCACACGCAGCCCCTACAGTCCCCATTCATCAGCCCACTGGACACGGATACCCCCACCCCCTGTCCTTGGTTCTGGCCCCTTCCTCCTTCCTTTCCAGACTGATGCCGAGTTTCCTCCCTTCTTCTATACCGGCTTCTTCTCCCCCATCTGTGCCCCTCACCACCAGCACCACCACCTCAACTGTCCTAGCAAAGCTCTGCTTCCACCCGGGGTGAGCCCATGACCCCGAGAGGTGTACCCCTCCCCCCGCTGGGCCCCTCACAACCCAGGATAAGCCGGGGATGGAAATGGGGTAAGTGAGGGAAATTTCTCCCATCAAAAAAGATTTGAAGATCTTTTCATTTTGTCGATTTGAGGGGCAATCTGTTTGGTTTTAGGGACTCTTCCTTTAGTCCATCTGTCAGCGGCAGCAAAGGAGGAGGGAGCAGGGGACCCCCAATTCTAAAGCTTCCGGAGATGAGAGGGGTCACCAGCCCTTCTCCCTCTGAAGGGGCTGGCTCCTTCCTCCAGAACGAGGGGGGTCACAGAACCTTCCTTCTACATCCACCCACCTCCGATTAATAAAAAGATCTGTCTCACCTCTGTTAACGATAGGTCAACTCTCCGATGCACTGGGGAGGGGGACGGTGAGCCCCCCTGCCTGAACCCCCCCCAGAAAAACCCTGGTGGCTCCCAGTTCTCACTGCTCCCCCTCCCCCAGCAGCGAGGGACCCAGGCGTCCGACCTGGTCGGGGGGTGGAGATGGGCGCTGAGGTGGCAGGGGAGGTTGAGGGGCCGCTCTGAGCTCAGGCCTCAAGGGAGTGGGGGTCGGGATGGGAAAAAAAAAAAAAGGTGAGGAGACAATTTGGTTCCCGTGTCGCTGGGTAAAGTGCGGAGCTGGAGGACGAGAGAGGGAGGGAGGAGGGAGGGAGGGGGAGGGGAGCCGCTGAGGATGGGGGAGCCACGGAGAGGAGGTGGGGGGAGGGAAACGATTGGGGGGCAGGGTCTGGGTGGCAGAAGGAAGCTGAGGAAAAAGAGAGAGAGAGAGACCCAAAGAGGGAGGGAGAGAGACAGAGAGAGACAAGGAGAAGCGGAAAGAGAGAAACCCAGAGACTGTGAAACAGAAATGGGGGAGGGAGAAATTTGGGGGAGGCAGCGGCTGGTAGCAGAAGGAAGTTGGAGAGAGACACACACACAGAGAAATATCCAGAGAGAGAAGGGGACAGAGACACAAAGAGAGAAACCAAGAGACTTGGGGACAGATGGGGGATGGGGTAGGGGAGAGGATGGGGGGGGGTCAGGATGGGATAACAGAAGGAAAGAAGAGACAGGGACAGAGTCATCCAGAGAGGGGGAGGAGAGACAGATGGGGAGAGACAGACAGAGACTGAGGATGGGGGAGAGAATGAAATAGAGAAAGGGAGAGAGAAATTGGGGGGTGGGGGCAAGGTCTTAATAGAGAGAAGGATGATATAGAGAGAGGAAAAGATGGAGAGAGAGAGAGAGCGGACAAGAGAGTAAATAATAAAAGAAATTTAGGGGAGAAGGTTCTGAGTGGCAGAAGATGCCTGGACACAGAAGAGCCGGTGCAGAAGGAAAGAGAGAGACCCAAAGAGAGAGATATGTGGAGAGAGCCCGACTGGGAGAGACCCCGGGAACGAGAGACAGAGAGAGACTGAGGAGGTATCAGAAGGAAGCTGGAGGAAAACAGGAGAGGGGCCAGGCTCCGATGGATGAAGGAGGTCAGAGATCCAGGACACCCGCGCCCCCTCCCCCACCACGTCCCCAGCCCCTGATCCCTGCCCCCATCCCCATTCCAAAGCCACCACCCCACCCCCACTAGCCTCCATCTCTCCACAGCATCGCTTGTCGCCGCCACCGCCTCTTCCTGTCGTCATAGCAACAGGATCCAGGCGCCCAGCCAAGGCTGGCAGCGGCGCCGGAAATGAGGGGAGGGCCTTTCCAAAAGGACCCCAGGAGCTGTCCCCTTTCCCCAAATCCAAGGAAAAGCTCAACTTCCCGGGTCTCCCCACCCCCCACAACTGCCAAGGGCAAAGAGCCCCTGAAAATAAAATTCTATTCTATTCAATTTACCAGGAGAGCGAGCCCTTTGAGTTTCACCAATGTATTTCCTTAAATTTTCATCTCACCCCCTCTACCCGCCCCTAGCTCGGAGAGTTAGATTCCCCCCAAGATGGGGACCAACCGGGTGAGGGGGGAAACAGGGTGTGAGAAGCTCGGGTGGAAATAAGTCTCAAAGAAATCTGTCTGGGGTTGGGTGGGACAGCTGTGCAAGTTTTAAGAATAATGATTGTTGCAGCCGCAGAACTAGCCAGTAGCCAGGGGGTGCGGAAGTCAGAGATGAGAGTCAGAAAGTTTGGTCTTGGATTCAAATCTCAGAGGTGCCTGTAGCCACCGTGTGACCTTGGGCAAAACATTTCCTCCTTTCTAGACTCGGTTATTATGGGAACAAAACCCGCCTCCAATTAATCAACAACATCTGTGGGAAAAGGTCTTTGCGCACACAGCTCTAGACGAGCCGTTCTCTCAGGGCTGTGTCCCCGGGCAAATGCCATCCACAACTAAAAGCTAGCCGTGACCGCAGACTTGGGCTGGAGAGTGTGCGTGCTCCATTGTCTCCTGGAATTCTTACAGAATCCTGGCAGTGTGGGTGCCGACACTCCCATGTTACGGATGGGCAAATTGAGGCTCGGAGATGTATTGTGATTTGGGCGAATCACTCCAGGGAACACAGGGCAGAGCTGGAGATGAAGCAGTTTCTTTGTGGGGGGTTAACGGTGGTGGTCAGCAGGAGGTGAACTTCAGAGCCACTTCGCACGCCATTTCAGGGGGGGGGGACAGAGCCTCCCTTTTGGGGACTGGTGGAGACAGAGAAAACCTGTGTTTCTCACTCATCCAATCCGCTCCCCCTAGAAGGGCCATAGCCTTCCGTACACAGCATCTCACATTTCTAATGGAGTTTCCAGAGGTCAGATTACTTAATTCTCACCACGGCTCCCCATAGGTGAGGGGGTGAGGGAGAAGGAGTTGAGAGAGGCGATCTGACACCCTGGCTTAGAAGCAAAGACGCGCCAGCCTCAAGGGAAAGGGGCCTGGAATTCATTCCTTCGAGAACTACGTTTTCCGCCTCTGCTCTTTTGCCAGGGAGAGGGACGCAGCTGCGCACTGCAACGGTAACCAGCAAACTGGCCGCTAAATATTAGGGACTCAAAGTCATCTGCAGGCACTGACTTGGTCCTCCAGCTTCTGCGGTTAGCCCCCATTTTCAAGACGTGTGGACTGAGACAGAGAGGTAAGCACACCAGGAAGGTAGGAAGAGTGGTGGGATGAGAGCCGGGGCTTCGGATCCCAGATCCTGTGCTGTTTCCTCTGCTGAAAATAAACAACAAAAACAGAAACTTTGAAAGGGTGTAAACAACCATGAGGGTAATAAGACAAACCTGGGTTTCTAAACCTCAGAACTAGTGATGCTAGCTGGGTGTTTCTCTGGGGGAGGGGGACGTCCCAGGCCCTTCAGGATGTCCACAGCATCCATCCAGACTCTACCCACCAGATGCCAGGAGCAAGGGGTTTAATAAAAAGAATTCAGGGGCACCCGGGTGGTCAGTCGGTTAAACGTCTGACTCTTAATTTTGGCTCAGGTCATGATCTCAGGGTTCCTGAGCTCAAGTCTTGCATGGGTCTCGGTGCTGACAGTAAGGAGCCTGCTTGGGATTCTCTTTCTCCCTCTCTCTCTCTGCTCCTCTCCAGCTCATGCTCTCTCTCTCTCAAAATAAATAAATGAACTTAAAAAAAAAGAGGGATGCCTGGGTGGCTCAGTCGGTTGAGCGTCCGACTTCAGCTCAGGTCATGATCTCACTCATGGGTTCGGGCCCCGCGTCGGGCTCTGTGCTGACAGCTCAGAGCCTGGAGCCTGCTTCGGATTCTGTGTCTCCCTCTCTCTCTCTCTGCCCTTCCCCTGCTCATGCTCTGTCTCTCTCTCTCTCTCTCTCTCAAAATAAATAAATGCCAAAAAAAAAAAAAAAAGAATTTAGTCTGTCCAATCTCAAATCTTGTTCCTTATTGGAAAAGCTTTTTAATGTTTTTAGCTGTTTCTTCTCTTACTTCCTAAATAAGGAAGTAAATAATAATTATCTTCTGAATGTGTCAGCATTATACATTTTAGATTCCTTTTCTCTGATAGATAAGGATTTAACTCATGTAGACCTCACTTTTCCCTCCCTTCCTCCCCATATAAATATTCTCGTTCTTCTACTGGTGAAGTTAGCAGCAGCAAGTGATAGACTGTTTACGTCATGATTTCTTGCTTTGGGGACCATATATCTGGTTTCTTGTCAGCAGCTTTATTGAGATAGAATCCATATACCGTACAATTCACTCATGCAAAGTGTGTGACTCAATGGCTTTTCCTGTAATCATAGAACAGGGCAACCATCAAGTTTAGATCCATTTCGGAGCATCCTCTTTAGCCCAAGGAGTAACCTTGAGTGGTCATCATCCCCCATCGCCCCTCACACCCTATCCTAGCCCTAGGCAATCACTAATCTGCTTTCTGTCCGTATAGGTTTGCCTAGTCTGGATTTCACATCAATGGAATCAAACAATGTTTGTTTATTTGTGTCTGACTTTTTATATAGCATAATGTTTTCAAGGTTCACCCATGTCGTATCATATATCAGTATTTCATGTCCTTTTGTTCATGAACATGATTCCATTGTATGGATATATTACGTGTTACTTATTCGTTGGGTATTTGGGTCGTTTCTTCATTTTGGCTGTTGTACACAATGCTGCTGTGAACACTTGTGCATGAGTTTTTGTATGGACGTACGTTCTCACATCTCTTGGGCGTGTTCTAGGGGTGGAAGTGCTCGATCCTGTGTTTATTTCTCCTTTGAGGAAATGAGATAGCACTCAGGACCTTGTGTTGTAAGATAAAAATGTTAGACCTAGCGACCAACCCTTCCGCTCATGGAAGGACCCCTCAGAAGGAGTGTCACAGAAGGTGTAGGGGTTTTGTGTTTTTTATTTTATTTTTATTATTTTTAATGTTTATTTACTTTTGACAGAGAGACAGAGTGGGAGCAGGGGAGAGGCAGAGAGAGAGGGAGACACAGAATCCAAAGCAGGCTCCAGGCTTGAGCCATCAGCACAGAGTCCGACGCGGGGCTCGAACTCACAAACCATGAGATCACGACCTGAGCCAAAGTCCAAAGCTTAACTGACTGAGACACCCAGGCAGCCCTCTTTTTATTTTCTATTAACTGTTGTGCCCAAATTCTGGATCCCAAGCAGACCGCCGGGGAGCCGGGACTGATGCAAACGCAAACGGTCTTAATTCGAAGCTCGAGCTCGGACTCTTGCACCTCCCGACGCAGCGGGGCAGTGGTAAGAGCCCTGAGCCAGGTTTACACAGGCTTTTTATCAGGGTTCGTGTACACTTTTTGGGCGGGAATGGGGATCCTTTGAATTGATGGATTGGCATTTTCGCGGGCTAGTTTCTCATTGAGTATTTCATATTTGGCGGGTGTGGGCTAGCTATGGATTGGCTAAGTTTGGGGGTCCTGTGCAGATTCAAATGGTCAGCGCGCGTGGGCTGAACACTCATTAGTTTTGCTAGGGGCTATTCTAGGAATCTGACCTCCTGTGGTTTCCCTGGAACTCAAGGTGGAGGCAGGGTCTGCTAATCAGGGTCCAGTCCCACCCGGGGTGGTGATGGGGTCTGCTAATCTGGTTCCAGTCCCACCCAGGGTGGTGACAGGGTCTGCTAACCTAGATCCGGCCTCTTGGCTACTCTGTTTACTGGAACCCGGGGAACAGTCCAGGGTGACTTGTTTTCCTGGAACTCGGGGCCCAGAACTACTCTAAGACAGGAACTTAAACCAAAATGGAGCGGCCTTAGCCCTAACAGCACTATACTTTCACAACGTGGCAATTCTCTAACACAGCAAACAGGGTTCACAGCGATCACAGCAAACGGGCCAGGAGTCTAGTTAGTGCATTCCTAAGTCTCTAAATCTAATACCTAACAAGATTTAACACACAGTAACTTAGTCTAATACATAGCAAACTAAACAGGCCTCACAGCACCCCAAGAAAAGTTTCACAACTTTCACAGCAAACAGCAGTCAAAACAGAATTCTCAGCCATCATAACCCTTAACGAGGTTCACAGGAAGCAGAAGTCTGGGGCACACTATCTCTAACACAGTACCCCTCCATGTTTAGCAGAAAAGAGAACTGGCTTCAAACTAATGCAGGGCTGTCACTTAGGACAAGAAACTTAAAAACGCTCTCTTCATTAACTAATTAATTTTGAGAGAGAGAAAGAGAGAGAGAAACCCAAGTAGGCTCTGAATTGTCAGCCCAGAGCCCAGTAGAGGGTTCAGACTCATCAGCCGTGAGATCGTGACCTGAGCCAATATCGAGAGTCGGCTGCTTAATCGACTGAGCCGCCCAGGGGCCCCCGGAAGGTGCAGGTTAGGGCTCCTTTCAAATCTCATTCCTAAATTTGGTCATGAGGTCCTATCCTATCACCCAAGGTTTCCCATGGTTTTCACCTAGAGACCTATAGGCTGTCGACTCAGAGCTAAGTCCACTGAGCCCCTGGCCTTGCGAAGGTCCTCCACCCTTACTTCCCCTGATCCCAGGTGGTTGGCAGAACTCCAAAATGACCCCCAAGACTCCTGCCCCCACCCGGTAGGATCTCCTCCCCTTGAGTGTGGGCGAGACTTGTGAATAGGGTGGGGGGTCACTCCCATGATTGTGTAACATCATATGGCAAGGTGAGGGGATTTGGGGCATGTGGTTAAGGTCCCCAAATCAAATGACTTGTAGCAATTTAAAGGGAGGCGATCGTGGGTGGGCCTAACCTAATCAGGTGATCTCTTTGCAAAGGGTCAAGAAGTCAGAGAGATTCAGAGCGAGCGATTCTCCTGCTGTCCCACGGGAGCAAGCTGCCCTGCTCCAGAGAGGGCTATGTGGCGAAGACCCAAGGCTGGCTGGCGTCTGCTAGCAAGAGCGCAGAAACATCAGTCACACGACTACAAGGAAACGATTTCTATCTCCCAAGGGAGCTTGGGACTGTGGCTCTCCCTAACTGAGCTCCCTAACTGAGCTCCCAGATGAGGACGCGGCCAGCAGGCATCCTGACTGCAGCCTTGGGAGACCCTGAGCAGAGGCCGCCCGTGCACTGAGCTGGGTTCCCGAGCCACAGAAAGTGTGAGATCCATAAGAAATAGATGCTGCTTCAAGCCACGGCATTTGTGGTATTTGTTACGCAGCAGTGGGTGACTAAAAGACTCTAAATCACACTGCACCGTGAAGGTCACTGCGGCCTCTCAGCAAGTGTTGCATTAATGCTCCCTCTCCATCACTCCCGACAACCGGCCAGTCCCTGTGTACAGGGCCCTCCCCTTCCTTCATTCCTTTCATATCCGTCCCCTTCTCTCTGTTCTGCTCTTGTTTGGATTCTGCCACCAGCAGCCCAGGTTTCACTGGGGCCCCTAAAGACTCCAGCATTCAGAGCAGACCCTTGCCCTTCTCTGGTTAAAATTCTCCTAGGGCTCCCGATTGCCCTCAGGAGAAAATATAAGCTCCTCACCTATGTCCTCGGCCAAGAGCACCAGTCTGGTCTTATGCCCTCCCCACAGCTGCCTCCTGCAAACAGAGTGGTTTTCCCTACTCACCTCCTTCGCACTTTTGAGGTCCCTGAGGGTGGCTCCTGGCCTGGAATCCCCTTCCACCTCCTTCATCTACTGGAATCTTCTTCCAACTCCCACGTGAAGATTCAGCTGAAATGCTTCTTCCTCCAGGAAGCCTTCCCTGACCTCCCAAGGCTGTATCAGAGGAGACAGCTGTACCTTGCCTTGTAGTGCCGCCCACCCCCCAGCGCATTAAGGCACTCTGCATTGTGATTGGCTTGTCGGTCTGTCCCCCACCCTCCAGCAGAGCAGGGGACTCTTCAAGACAGGCACAGGGCTAGTTCACTTCCATACCCCCCGGTGCCCGGTTTTGGCAGACAGGAAGTCTCAGTCTGCAGGTGCTAAATGGATGGACAGATAGATGAGTGGAGGAAGAAGCAAAAGACTCAGGGAACAAGTAGAGACATATTCTAGAGTCCTCCGGCAGCCAATGACAACCTCCCATCCTGTCCGACCCTCTCCCCGCCTCCCAGGTGCTCGAGTGTATCTCGTCAACAACAGCTGGGGCCTTTGTGTTTCCTCAAGAGGAACAGAGTGGTGGCAGCGTGTTTTCCCGCTGTACCAGGAAGGGAAGATCAGCATTTCTAAAACGCCCTCATTCAGGGTGAAGTGGGAATATTCCAGTGCTGAGGAATCAGATCAGGTGGCCTGAGTTCCAATCCTTGCTTCTCCTCCCTCCCCAAGGGACCCAGAACCAAACCCTGAGCTCTGGGCACCGTGTTTGCTTGTCTGTAAAGGGGGTGGGGAGGGGATGGGGGAAGTGGTCTTGGTGCAGATGGGACATCCTGGGAATGCTGGCAGGGTCTATGGGGTGTCTGTGAAGCCCTGAAAGTTGCCGATGAAATTCTGTGAATGTGGGGGCTCTTTTCTGGGGTCCATAGCTTTTCTCCTGTTCTCAAAGGGACCTCGGATCCCCTACAAGTGAAGAGCCACTGCCTATTAACAGATTAAACAAAATCTCATTTGTGTCAATGACCATTTTGAAAAAGCAAAGCAGAGCATGTGAGCGCCTGGATATTGTCCACAGCCGGTTTCCTCAACCTGAGCACTGGCCCCATCTTGGAACAGATCCTTCTTTGTGTTCGGCGTCACCCCGTGAACGAGACGGTGCTCAACCACACCTCTGGCCTCCACCCATCCCACCCGAGGCCAACAGCACCCCCTCCCAAGAGTGACATCCAGAAATGCCCGCAGACATGGCCTGGTGTCCCCGTGCCCCCAGTGCCATAATCACCCACACGGAGGGCTACCGGACTCAAGGAAACTGGTAACAATCGCTCCCTCTGGGAAATGAAGCTGGGGTTGAGACCAGTGAAAAGATGAAAGGTACTTTTTTTCTTTCCATCCTTCTCTGCTGCTCAAATTTGAAATTCATGACGAGGTATTACATTTATAATAAAAATGAGTTTATTGCTAAAATGAGTTATCTCCCTTCCAGGGACACACGCAGCTACTGAAAAAAAGTGAGGCGAATCTCTACATCTGACAGCAGTTGCCTCCATGACATACGGCTTCAATGCTTAACGTGTTTGGTCTCAGGAGCCCTCTATATGCTTAAAAATTGCAAGCGGGGGTGGTGGGTGCCCGGGTGGCTCAGTCGGTTAAGCTTCTGACCCTGGATTTCAACTCAGGTCATGATCTCAGGGTTCCTGAGTTGGAGCCTCATGCCCGGCTCCTTGCTGACATCCCAGTGCCTAGAGCCTGCTTTGGATTCGGTGCCTCCCTCTCTGTCTGCCCTCCCCTATCCACACTCTGTCTCTCTCTCTCTCTCTCAAAAATAAATTAAAAAAAAAAAAAGTTTTTAATTGCAGGGGACCTGGGGCACCTGGGTGGCTCAGTTGGTTAAGCACCTGACTCTGGACTTTGACTCAGGTCATGATCTCACGGTTTGTGAGTTTGACAGCTCAGAGCCTGCTTACGATTCTCTCTTTCCCTCTCTCTCTGCCCCTCGCCTGCTCTCTCTCTCTCTCTCTCTCAAAATAAATAAATATATTTTTAAAAATTGCAGGGAACCCAAAAGCGTTTGTTTACGTGTGTTATGTCTATTGATACATAACATATTCAAAATTCAAACAGATGAGATTTAAAAATCTGTATGGATTTCAGCAAAATAATAATAAACTCATTGCATGCTTTTATAGACAACTTATTTTAGTGAAAAATAATTGTATTTTCCCAAACAAAAACCATATAGTGGTGTTGGCTTATATAAATACAAATTTATAAATTTATATAAATATTTTTATTTATTTTTGAGACAGTGAGAGAGTGGAGGAGGGGCAGAGAGAGAAGGGGACAGAGGATCTGAGCTGTCAGCAGAGAGCCTCGTGCGGGGCTCGAACTCACAAACCGTGAGATCATGACCTGAGCCAAAGTTGGAGGCCTAACTGACTGAGCCACCTAGGCATCTATCTGGTTTATATTTTTGAAAATCTGGGGCGCCTGGGTGGCTCAGTCGGTTAAGCACCTGACTTCAGCTCAGGTCATGACCTCACAGTTTGTGAGTTTAAGCCCTGCGTCAGGCTCTGCAACGGCAGCATGGAGCCTGCTTGGGATTCTCTCTCCCTCTCTCTCTGCCCCTCCCCTGCTTGTATTCTCTGTCTCTCAAAAATAAATTAAAAAAAAATTAAGAAAACAAACAAGAAGATAAGTACATAGATGGAATTGTGCAGCTTCGCCATACTCAAGAGTTGTATAGCTGAGTGGTTAAGCTGAGAGACTCCCAGGGTTCAAATCATAGCTTGACCACTTACTAGCTGTGCCACCAGGAGAAGGTTAATTCACCTCTCAGTGCCTCCAGGATCTCATTTATAAAATGGGGATGAAAATAATAAAAGCTCCAACTTTCCCTGGGTTATTGGATGCAAAGTGCTGCCACGTAGGAAACACTCGATAAATTATGCAATTAATTTATGCAAACTATCGTTATTAAGCATCCTTGAAAAACAATAAGGTAGAATTATATAATGATACTAAATATTCTCCATAGTAACTTTGCCACGTGCAATTGGAAGGTGCAGAACTGTCTGTATAAAATGATAAATACTGTGTCACATAAATATATGGGCTCCATACCTGTGTGGATTGAAGCACCTATGTAAATACCTCAATATGCATATAGTATTGTTGAAATTATACGTGGTGAGATGATGATAATTCAGGGCAAGGGGGACTTCTGTAGGTCAAGAAGTCAGAAGTAGACCTGACTTTTCACATTTATTTATTCATAATATTTATGTTTGAGAGAGAGACAGAGCGTGAGCAGGGGAGGGGCAGAGAGAGAGGGAGACACAGAATCCGAAGCAGGCTCCAGGATTTTGCATATCCCGCCTGGGAGAGGGTCTCCCACTGTCTGGTGCTGTCTTCCCCACAGGAAGGGTCGTTTTCAGCGCAGGGCATTCATTAATTCTTGACAAAGAAGCTGAACCATCTTTGCCATCCCGGCTCTCAAGCCTGACCTCCAGAGATTCCTGAAATCATTGGAAATGACTCAGAATATTTCCCTCAGGGCGTCGGATCCTGCTGAATCTTATTCTTTCCTGCTAACCAGCCCCCGCCACTCTCCCTGTTCCGGAGGGACTTGGAGTCCTTCTAGCCCATCCCCCTTCCTTTTTACAGAAAAAGTAACCGAAGCCCCAGAGATTAAAAGACTTCTCAAGGTCACAGAATGAGTTTGCATCAAAGTCACGGTAGTGAAACATCGTGGCTGAGAGAGAGCGGGTTCTGGGATCAGACAGGCCTGGGTGGAAAGTCTCCTTCGCGTCTTACCAGCTGGGTGATCTCAACGCCCGAGCGGAGCGCCCAGCGCCGCACCTAATGATAGCTTGGCGAATGTGGCTGTGACGGCCGGAGCTGTCCCGATTGCACCCCAGAGGCTAAGTCCGGACAAAGCAAAGAGCCAGAGGGCTAGCACTGTGTCTCCTCTGCAAGACACTTCAGGAAGCAGCTGGTTAGGCATTCAGGCTGCTTTCAGTCCCGCAGGGAAGCAGCTTCGAAGCCTCTGATACTGGGCTGTGGGGAGCATCTCGGGAGGTTGAGTACAGGAGGGGAGTGTGCAGCTCACGGTAGGTGTACCACACGTGGGAACGGTGACTCCTCAGCGCAGTGACAGAGTCACGACTTAGGAAAACCCACCGCTCCCCAGTGCGAGGGGAAGGAAGCTTGGAAGCTCAAGTTTTGGAATCAGCTGAATCTCTTTCCAGCTCTGCCTCTCCTGGGTTTCCACCTGTGACCCTGGATGAGTCATTTCATCTCTACGGCCCTACCTGCAAAATGACTTCAGTAAACTCAGCACGAAGGCTTGGGGAGAAAACTAAATGAAGCAATGAATGTAGAAGGAAGGCAAGCGATAGTAACAGTACTCTAAGTGGTCGCGGTTAACACCAAGAGTTAATTTTTATTGATCCCGATGGGTGTCATTTGCCATCCTACATGTTGTACACGGATTGAATTATAAAGTGCTGCTGTTAATGATGATGATGAAGCAACTTAACAAAGACCAATCCGACCTTATTCTGCAGGACTCGAGGCCCTGACCCCTAGGGGTAGAGAGACCCGGACCTGACCCTGTATCCCATCCCCTCCCCCTGGGCAGGCGGAGACGTGTTTGAAATAAAGTTTATTGAAGTTTCTGTTGGTATTTACATATGATACACGGCAAATAACAGAGCCAGGCCCCCCCACCCCACCCCTTTCCCCACCCCAAAGCCCCCCTCCCCCCAGCCTCGTTAAAAATCGCTGCGTAAAGACAGGTTAACTGCTGCGGTCCCCCCTCCCCCCTCCCACCTAAGATGCAAACTAAAAGCCCCCGTCCCTCCCCCTGCTCCCCTCCCCCCACCCCGGGGGCCTTTCTGGTTCCGTGTACAACACTGTGCTACCTCGCCCCTTCTCCCCCCAATAAGGGGGGGAGGGCGAGATTCTGGTGACTTTCCCCCCAAATCTGTCCAAGGGGGCGGACGGACCCTTGAAAGAGGCCAGAGTTGGGGGGTCTGAGATGGGAAGGGGGACTTCGATGAGGGGGAAGTGCCAGAAAATGGAAGACTTCGAGGTTTGGGGGGTTTCGACCCCCGCTACTGCCTCTCCCTCCCCCGACGGGGCCTCGAGGGGGAAGAGGCGGGCACAGGTGTGGAAATGGCACGGAGGAATTCTCTCGAACCCTAGGGTCTCCATCCCTGTCCTGGGGCGTGCGGGGCTAGATGCACCTAGGGGCTTTGGATGAGCGGGCAGAAAGGAGGAAGACAGAGTTGGGAGAGCAGGAGGAAGAAAAAGAAGCCAAGGGCAGCTGAGAAAGCCAGGAGATCCGTTAGGAGGCGCCCCCTAAAAGGCAGGCGACCTTCAGGAGGCCAAGAAGAGCCCACCCGTGAGGAAGAACGGGGCCTCCCAGGGGAGCGGAGAACCGTGGAGGCGGGGCGCAGGGGGGACACCAGATTAACCACGCCCCGGCCCCCAGCGCCCCACTCCACCCGGTAGCCGCAGCAGGAAGGCCACCCACCTCACCCGAGGACCCGGAAGGTCCGGAGGTGAGAGTGGGCCGGCAAAGACAGAAGTAGGGGCCCAGGGGAGAAGAGAAAGGTTGGCATTCCAGGCGGCTACCGAACCCACTCTCCAGACCAGCGCCCCTGCGGCGAGGCGGCGGCGGGTTGCGGGGCTCAGGGTGGGCGGGCGCTGGGCACCGCTGGCCCTGCGCGCTGGGTGCGCCCCGTAGGGAAACCGGAGAGGAGGAGCCTGGAGGGGAGGGGCGGGGCCCGAGTGGAGGGGCGGGCCCCAGGGAGAGGGGCGGGGCCATCTGCAAGTGGACAGGACCGAAAGGGGGAGGAGCCCTTGGAAAGTAGGAGGGGCTAGAACGGCGGGGCGGGGCACCAGGAGAGGGGCGGGCCCCAGGGGATGGGGCGGGGCCATCTGCAAGAGGACGGGACCGAAAGGGGGAGGAGCCCTTGGAAAGTGGGAGGAGCTAGGACGGCGGAGCCTGGCCACCGGGGAGAGGACGCGGCTGAAGCGTGCACTCAGTCCTCCGGGACGGGACGCATCCCGAAGTCCGGAGGGAGGGCGGGAGCCGTGGGGTCGGGAGACCCCTGAGAAGGTGGAGGAGGAGGAGGGAGAGGAGGAGAGGGGGGGCTCCGAGGGGCAGGCCTCAGCACGGCGAGGTGGAGATATGCAGGTGGTCCGGGTACTTGATGGCGGGAGGGTAGTTCTGAGTCATCTGGATGGAGACGTCACTGGAGATGTCGGAGGGGCTGCGGCCGCGGCGCCACGCCTCGGGCTGCAGAAACTGGCCGGAGTAGTCCGAGCAGTCGCTGAGTCGCGGGCGGTAGAAGGCCGGATGCGGACGGTACATCTCCTCCTCCGCGTAGCGCTTGGTGAACAAGTACACGGACATCACGCCAGCCCCCTGTGGCAACGCACGATCAGAGTCCCAGAGGCTGGCCCCCAGCTCCCGATGACCCCAAGACTCCAGACCCCCCAGCCCCTCCTCGCTCAGACCCAAGAGTCCAGGCTCCCAGCGCCTCCTCCCCCAGGACCCCAGAAGTTGGGAGCTCCCAGCCCCTCCTTCCCTAGGACCCCAGAAGTTGGGAGCTCCCAGACCCCTCCTCCAGGACCCAGAGGTTAGGCCTTCAGCTACCACCCCCTCTTGGATCCAGAGTCTACACCCCCAGCTTCCTCTTCCTCCTGGACCCAGGAATGGGCGCCGCCAGACCCCTCTCCATTCAAGTCCGGGGCCCACAGACATCACCTCTTTGAGTAGGAAGGAGGAAGCAGCGAAGGCAAAAGACCACCCGTAGCGATAGTGGAAGTACTGCTCAGAGCTGCTGGGCCGGTTCATGACTTCGTCATTGATGCTGGAAATGTAAAGAACCAAGCCCACCACCAGGGAGAGGCCTGGGGAGCAGAGAGTGCCCGTGGCCCACTAGCACCGACTCCCTTGCTCCAGCCCCAGCCTCTCCCCCGTCTCGCTGCCGCCCCCTCCTCTCTCCCCCTTGCTGGATCCTGAACTAATTTCCATTTTTTTTAAGCCCCTTCTGTGCTGGGCCTTGGCTGGGTACAGGGATCCCAGAGATGAATCAACTTCCTCTTCCCACCCCTCCCTTAATCTGCTGTCCGGGAGATCACAGTGCAATACAGTGGGCAAATATGGACATTGGTCAACCGTCACATACACGTGATATGCGCACTAAGGGAAGTAGTAGCATAGAGTTCTGTGGGTCCAGAAGCGGCACCAACCCACGTAGGTGAGGGGCAGGCACAGGGGTAGGGGTAGGGGCAGGGGAAGCCAAGGAAAGCTTCCTGGCAGAATGGCCTTTGCCTGAGTCTTAAAGGATGAGGCCTGGGAAGAAGACTACACAATGATCCCACTCCAGAAAGAGGAAACAGTATGGCGGAACGGTTGGAGGGGGAGCACTGGACTGATCCGTCCATGTAGCCACAACATGGGCCACGGCCGCAAAATATGAGGCCAGAGAAGGGGGCAGAGACAGAGCCGTGATGGGCCTCAAACTGAGGAACTTGGCATTGATACCAAGGGCACTAGGAAGCCATGGAAGGTCTGGAGCAGAAGGACAGGGTCAGATGGGAGTGTTAGAAGAATTTTGAGGGGTGGTTGGTTTGGGGAAGAGATTGGAGGAAGAGACTAGTTGTGACATTCCAGGGGGAAAAGGATGGGGCCTGGGTTGAGACTGTATGAATAATAATAATAACATCAATAATAATAATCAACAACAGCTGCTTATATAGGTCTTGCTCCATGTTCTCAGTGACGTACAGGTATTAACTTATTCTTGTATGCCCATCGCACCTAGAATAAATCTAAATTCCTTTCCTCGTCTACACCAGGGTCAGCAACTACGTGCCACGGGCCAAATCCAGCCCACATCCTGTTTTTGTATGGCCCTCCTCGCTAAGAGCGGCTTTCATAGAATTACATTGTTGAAAAAAAGTCAACAGAAGAATGATATTTTGTGGCATGTAAAAAGTATGCGAATTTCAGCTGGCAGCTCCTCGAAGTGTTAAAGATAGAAGTACCACATGACCTAGCGATTCCTCCACCCGGGATCTCCACCCAGGAGAAGAGGAAACATATGTTCACACAAAAACTTTGCATGAGTGTTTGTAGCAGCGTTCATAATAGCCGAGAAGTGGAAACAGCCCAAATGTCTATCAACTAAATGGCTAAACAAAATGTGGTATAGCCGTATAAAGGAATATTATTCAGCCAAAAAAAGGAATGACACACTGATGTACACTGCCACGTGGAGGAACTTAGAAAATAAGCTTAAGAGAAGGAAGGCAGATGCGTGCTGTGTGGTTCCATTTATATGTGATGTTGAAAATAGGCAAATCCATAGACAGAGAGAGTAGATGAGCGGTTGCCAAGGAACAAGGAACGGGGTGGAGGGGAGACTCTGACGGGCCCTTGTTAAAGGGTACGAGGTCTCTTTCTGGAGTAATGAAAATGTTGTGAAATCAAGTTCTGCAACCTTGCAAATATACTGAAACCATTGAATTATACAAACCGTATGTTTTGTGAATTGGAATATCTCCGTTTAAAAAGTTTATGAATTTCAGGGGCGGTCTGGGTGGCTCTGTCAGTTAAGTGTCTGATCCTTGGTTTCGGCTCAGGTCATGATTTTACGGTTCATGAGTTGAAGCCCAGTGACAGGCTCCGTGCTGTCAGCGTGGAGCCTGCTTGGGATTCTGTCTCTCTCTCCCTCGCTCTCTGCCCCTCCCCAGCTCACGCTCTCTCTCTCTCAAAATAAATAAATAAACTTAAAATGTTATTGGTGCACAGCGACACCCCTTTGCTCCTGTGTGGCCCAACTCACAGTGGCAAGGTTAAACACCTATGCAGCCGGGATAGCTGAGGGTAGTCATGATCTGGCTTTTACAGGAAAACTTTCCTGACCCCTGGGCTGCAATGCATACACGGTCTCAGCCTCACCAGCCTCATCCCTGGTCACTTTCTCTGAGCTCCCTCTACTTAAATCACATGACTGTCTCACCCTTCCTCGAACTTGTGCAGTTTATTTCTGCCTCAGGGCCTTTGCTCTTGCTGTTCCCGCCAACTGCAATGCTCTGCCTCCAGGTTTTTCCAAGTCTCTCTTTCACTTTATTTACATCGTTCTTCCCGCCACTTCTTTAGAAGGGCCTACTTTGAGCTCCTTGTTTATTTATTTTTTATTTTTTTAATGTTTGTTTATTTTTGAGACATAGAGACAGAGCGTGAGCAGAAGGGCAGAGAGAGAGGGAGACACAGAATCCGAAGCAGGCTCCAGGCTCTGAGCTGTCAGCACAGAGCCCGACACGGGGCTCGAACTCACAGACCGCGAGATCATGACCTGAGCCGAAGTCGGCCGCTTAACTGACTGAGCCACCCAGGCGCCCCTGAGCTCCTTGTTTAAAAAAAAAATGCTCTTGGGGACGCCTGGGTGGCTCAGTCGGTTAAGCATCGACTCTTGGTTTTGGCTCAGGTCATGATCTCACAGGTTCATGAGATTGAGCCCTTCATCAGGCTCTGTGCTGATAGTGCAGGGCCTACTTGGGATTCTCTTTCTCCCTCTTTCTCTGTCCCTCCCCTACTGTCTCTCAAAATAAATAAATAAACATTTTTTAAAATGCTCCTTTACCTTTACCCAGAATAGAAGAAATGGGAACTGTTAAGAGATACTGTTTCTCAACCATCAGGTCAAAAATATCAACCAAAAGTTAATAAACATCACAACATGTTCTTTCGGTGAAGCTGGGGAAACAGAAGCTTGTATGTGTTGCTAGAAGGAATGCAAAATGGCTCAGCCCCTGTGGAGGGGAATCTGCTAAATCTAACAATTTGTCCTTTAAATCAACCCTCTCACTAGTAAGAATTTACCCTGAAGCTATCTGTCCAACCATACAAAAGCACATATGCACATGTTAAGTCACTGCATTACCCGTAACTGCAAAACGTTGGAAATGACCTAGATGAACTTACACAGAGGATGAGTGGGATAAAGTGTAAAACATCGCAGAGCAGAGGACTGTGCCACTGTGAAATGAGAATGAGAATGAAGATGGTCTCTATGAACTGGTGTGCAGTTCAGTGAGAGTTCCAGACACTGTCACTCAGTCGAACAACAACAAAAAAGAGTAAGGCATAAAGGATATACAAGTATACAGGATGCTACCTTTTAAGAAAAAAAAAAAGCACATAAAAGGCATATGTGCATCTGTTTATTTTTGCAAAAAGAGACACGGTAAGGAAAACAAAAAACAAGGTTGATCACCTACAGGAGGTAAGTGAGAACAGGAAGGAAGGGACGGGAAGAAAGTGGCATTTCTGATTTTTGCATGATCTGGACCCTTGGAACAATCCTAATGTTTTATTTGTTCAAAAGATAAAATCAATACGGATGGGGAAAAACCTAAAATTGAATACAAACAAAAATCAGTGAAGCTTAGTTTGTATCAAATGTATAACACAACTACAGGAGGGCGTAAAAGCATTATCCCGAGTGACTTTTGAATACAGTACTTTGATTATATATTTCACTCTCAAGACAAAAGATCTGCAGAGAAATCTTGAACCTTAGTAGATTTTTAGGGGAGTGGTCTAGAAGTAGCAGTTCTTAAGTGTAGGGTTGAGCAAATGTGCAAATATACTGATACTTAGGGAGGTGGAATTTTTCATTCTGAAAAAAGAAGGACAGAAATAAGAATGAGGTGAGGTGAAGAACTCTGGGGTATTAGTATAAACTCCTGTTTTACAGGCACATGGTTCCCCAGTTGTGTCCTGAAGCATCCTAGCAGCAGTGACACCCCAACAGCAATAAGCACACTGAGCACCCAAAGTTTGGTCTCTAATATCATCCCTCACTAAATAAGAAGCTAGGGCTTCCAGAAGAAATAGCTAACTTGAAGCCTGGGGGAGAGGCAGTAAAAGTGTACTTGTGACACAAAGGAAGGAAATATGCAAAAAACGATGGGGCTATATCAGAAAAGGATGCAGGGACTAGTTTGAAGAGGGTTTCTGGGGGACCGGGGTGGCTCCGTCGGTTACATGTCCGACTTCAACTCAGGTCATGACCTCACGGTTCGTAAATTCGAGCCCCACATTGGGCTCTTTGCTGTCAGTGTAGAGCTCAGTTTGGATCCCCTGTTCCCCTCGGCCTCTCTCCCATTAGTGCCCTCTCTCTCTCAAGAATAAATAAATATTTAAAAAAAAAAACTGAAGAGGGTTCTTGGGGCACCTGGGTGGCTCAGTTGGTTGAGTGTCTGACTTGAGCTCAGGTCATGATCTCAGGTTTGTGGGTTTGAGCCCCTTGTCAGGCTCTGTGCTGACAGCTGCTTTAGATTCTGTGTCTCTCTCTCTCCTCCTCCCGTTTGCGCTCTCTCTTGCAGAAAAAAGAAAAAGTTAAAAAAATTAATGTTTATTTATTTTTGAGAGAAAGAGCGAGAGAGTGCGAGCAAGCAGGGGAGAGACAGAGAGAGAGGGAGACACAGAATCTGACGCAGGCTCCAGGCTTTGAGCTGTCAGCACAGAACCTGATATAGGGCTGGAACTCACGGATCAAGATCTCATGAGTGTGGGATTGCAAGATCGGCTCAGCATGGTCTCGAGGTTCATGGGTTCATGCCCCGTGTTGGGCTCTGTGCTGACGGCTCAGAGCCTGGAGCCTGCTTTGAATTCTGTGTCTCCTTCTCTCTCTGCCTCTCTCCCGCTCACACCCTGTCTCTCTCTCTCAAAAATAAAATTTAAAAAATTACAAATAAATAAAATAAATAAAAGCTTCCTTTATCAGAGAGGAACCTAACATACCATGTCGAGCAAACGGCCAAAACGAACCTCACCAACAGTGGAGCAGACTGACACCGTTACCCCCTGATGTGTGTGTGCCACTACTCCATTTACGTAGCCTTCCTGCTGGAAATGTGTAACCTGAATCCACTCCTAAGGAAACTGTGGGCATTCCACTAGGCAGCTGGCTGAGCTCTTCAAAAAGTCAACATGAAAGATATTTCTCCTTTAAAAAGGCACCGGAACTATATAAAAGATGAAAAGCAACGAAAGAGAGACAGGATGGGGACATACAAAGTATGCTCCTACATTGGAAACTGAATTGGGGTGGGAGGGGGGGCAGAAATGGCTACAAAAGACAGCATTGGGATCCTCGGTGAAATTTGAATATGGATTGTGCTTTAGCTATAGTACCGTACAAATATTAAACTTCCTGAATTTGATTATTGTACTGTGATTAGAAAAGGGAATGAATGCACTTGTTTTTAGGTGATACTTGCTGAAATATTCAGGGGTGAGGTGTTTGCAACTTATGTTCAAGTGGTTCCACCAATATATACACATATATTTATGTTTATATATATCTCAGATACAATATGGATAGAAAGAGAGAGAGAAAAGCAAACATGGCAAAATGTCAAAATTTGGTCCAGGTGAACAGTATATGTGAATTCACTGTATTATTTTTGCCCAACTTTTCTGTAGGTTGAAATTTTTTTCCAAAGTAAAAAATCCTCAATAAACTAGGTATCCCAAATCAGGATTCCCCTCCCCCTCAAGGCACCAAAGTATTACCCTGCAAATTACGTATTCATTAGAAAGAGGAAAATGTGCCTTTTCAATGACCAGCCCTCAAGACCACTACCTTTAACAAAGGTTCCAACTTTGTTCCCCTCACGGTGAACAACTTGACATTATCTACCAGCCGAAGCAACAGGATATAAGAACACGGCACCCCTCTGCACCTGCTTGCCAAACGTGTTTAACCTGGATCTAATAAAGCCTCTAGTGTAGACATAACTTCCAGGTTACAAAGAAAGCAAGCAATGCAAATAACGCCATGGAAAGCAATCAAACAAGTCTAGGATTGGGGGACCTTCTATACTACTGACACCTTGGTCTGCATTCTTCAAAAGGACAGTGATATGGGTCAAGGCGGTAACACTGCACCCAGTAGCCACCCTTAACATCCCCAAAAGAGAGACAAGCAAGCATTATTATGTCTCTAGATGCAGTGCGGCAAGGTGTAAACAGCACCACCTACCTATGAAGTAATTTTTTTTGCCAAACACACACACACACACACACACACACACACACACACACCCCAAAACAGAAACCCACAAACCTGGATTGGACCAACAGTTCTATCGGTAAACACAGGGATGAATGAGTATATTACACAACACGAGAGGGCAATGAGAAAAATCCGGAAGGTGGGAATTCTGGAAGACAAATGACCAGATTTCCTCAACAAGTAAGTGGCAAGAAAATAGGAGAGAGACTATTATAGATTAAAAGAGGCTTCAGAGATCTATCAGCTAAATGCACAAGTGGAATTTGAATCCTGATTTGCAACGAACTAACTGTAAAAAGGCATTTATTTATGAGACATGTGGGGAAGGAGAACCCTGACTAGATATTAAATGATATGAAGCAGCTATTCTTAATTGTTTGAGCATGATGGCTATGTTAAATAACAAAGTACTTATTTCTCAGAAATATACTGAAATATTTGTGGGTAAAAACGATTTAATGGCAGAGGCTGGCCTTAAAATAGCGTAGCGAAGTGTAGAAGGGAGATACGGCAGCGGGACTAAAAAAAGATTCGCCATATGTTGGTAACTTTTTGAAGCTGAGAGAAGGATACACGGGATTTCACTTTTTTATACTATTCTTTCTGTATTTTTATAATGAAGTACATTTTAGAAGTCAGTGTTGTAAAAAAAAATAGTGGGGGAACTAGTCTAGAGTAAAAGAGACATGAACTAAATGCCGTGTGTGAACTAAGATTGTATCCTGGTTTGGGGAGGGGAGCTATAAGAAGCATTCTTGAAACAATGGGACAGTCTGCAAATGGAATAAATTATATTATGGAATTACTGTAAGATTTCTTGGTGTGGTGACGGCCTTGTAGTAGAAAGCCCTTCCTCTTAAGAGATGCATACTCCAGTGTTTAGAGTTGAACTACTGTGATGCCCTTAACTTAATTACAAGTGGTAAAGTCCCAGAAAAGTATGGGGAGGGGAGAGAAAAAGAGGAGGGTGGAGAAAAGAGAGAGAGAGAGAGAGAGAGAGAGAGAGAGAATATAGCAAAACATCAGAAAAATGCAATTCAGGTGGAGGAAGGTATACCATGCTCATTGCACTATTCTATTGATTTCAAAGTTTTCAGTAAAAAATTGGACTGATTGAGGCATCTGGGTGGCTCAGTAGGTTAAGCATTGGACTCTTGGTTTTGGCTCAGGTCATGATCTCATGGCCGTGGGATTGAGCTCCACGTCAGGCTCTGTGCTGACAGTGAGGAGTCTGCTTGGGATTCTCTCACTGCCCCTGCTCTCTCAAAATAAATAAATAAACTTAAAAAAAGATTAGAGTGAGGTGCCTGGGTGGCTGAATCGGTTAAGCGTCCGACTTTGGCTCAGGTCACAATCTCATGGCTAGTGGTTTAGAGCCACGCATTGGGCTCCGTTCTGGCAGCTCAGAGCCTAGAGCCTGCTTCAAATTCTATGTCTCCCTCTCTCTCTGCACCTCCCCCACTCGTGATGTTTCTCTCTCTCTCTCAAAAAACAAAAACAAAAACAAAAACAAAACACAAAAAGCATTAAAAAAAGATTGGAGTGATTTAGATAATGCCCCTCCTTACTCTTCTTCTCCTGTCCTATTTTTTTGTCACTCTTATTACTACCAATATGTGATTTGTATCTGTAATTGTTTCTACCATACATCTCCCCCACCAGGATGCTTGGAACCAGCCTACCTTGTTCCCTCTTGCATCTCTACCCTGCAGCACAATAATAATACCAGTTGAATAGATGAGTATACTTGCCAAGCAACTGGAGCTTCTAGCAAAGCTCATTAGTTGCTTCCTTTTTCTGAATCCATGATAAGTCCCCCATTACTCCATTTCCTCTAAGAATTAAATTTTCCTTGCTCTGAACATCCATAGCACTTTCAGTTTCTAGAATTCCATAGTTTTGGTATTCAAGAAGAGTGGGCCCACAAAGTGTTTTGTGATAGAAAATCATCTGAGATAGATCCAGAAAGACAAGCAGGCTTAAAAAAAAGAAATAGCAAAGGAATCCTACAATCCACACTCACTCAAGTCCCCATGTCCCTGATACCCTAGTCAGGTACCAGGGGAGTCATCCCGATTTTACTCTCTCTCTCTCTCTCTCTCTCTCATCCATCAAAGATTCTCAGTCATCAACTCATGTCCATTTTACTCGCTGAATCTCTCATAAATCAAAACCTCTTCTTGTGGGGTGCCTGGGTGGTTCAGTTGGTTGAGCATCCAATTCTTTTTTTTTTTACATTTATTTATTTTTTGAGAGAGAGAGAGAGAGAGAGAGGGAGAGAGTGCAGCAGAGGAGCAGAGAGAGAGGGAGACACAGAATCAGAAGCAGGCTCCAGGTGCTGAACTGTTAGCACAGAGCCTGATGTGGGGCTGGAACTCAGAAACCGCAAGATCATGACCTGAGCTGAAGTCGGATGCCACCCAGGTGACCCATATTCTTGATTTCACCTCAGGTCATGGTCCTGGGGTCGTGGGATAGAGCTCCATGTTGGGCTTTGCGCTTAGTGTGGAACCTGCTTGAGATTTTCTCTCTCTCCCTGGTCTCTCTCTCTCTCTCTCAAAAAAAACAAACAAACAAACAAACAAAACCTTCTTGTAACCACAAATCCTCTGGCCCAGTTAAGGCTTATTGTCTGTGTTTATACCATTGCCCCTAAAACCTTATCTCCCTGCTTTAGGTACTGGTTCTTTCTAAAACCCACACAAGCTCTAGCCTGCTCTTGTCAAAACTGTTCCTTGCTCTCTGTTGTCCACAGGAGAAGGTTTTCATTCTTCAGCCTGACATCCCAGATTCTGCGATCTGATTCCTGCTAACCACCTTAATTCCATGTTTCAGATTACAGTTTTAAATAACAGACATTGTCTGTAAGGTGAGTCGGGAGCAAATGTTGATAAGGAAACAAATATTTCCCAAGAGAGAGAATTGTGTGTGTGTGTGTGTGTGTGTGTGTGTGTGTGTGTGTGTGGTTTTTTCTTTTTTTTTTTACTTTTGTTTTTAGTAATTAAAAATCATGTAAAAACAATAGCAAAAGTTATTCTCATCAATCTCTCTACTTCCTGGATATTTTATAGTGGCTCTGGTTCTCCAAAAATAATCTTCTTTTCTCTTTTTTTTCTCCTTTCTTTTTTCTCCTTCCTTCCCTCTCCACTTCCTTTCCCTGTAATTCAACTCCCACTCCATCCTCCCCACCTCGCCCCACATCTGTTTCAGAATATCACCCTAGGCAAGAATCACCTACATTCCAAGCTGAATAGAAACAACTCGGCCTTAGAACAATAGAGTTTCAGGACCATGGAGAGCTACACATGAGTTGGCCTCTGCCTTAGATGCTTTCTAGGGCATTAACACCTGCTGTGAATTCCACCTCTATACAAGGCACTATTCTTTCTTCACTTGAAAAATTGTCCCTCGCCCTTTCAGCTTCATCTACTCATATGTCACCTGCACTTGGAAGCCCTCCCGAGTCACTCCCCCACCCCCCCCACCACACTACTGTACTGAGTTAATACATCTTCCCCTTTCCCAGAATGCCTTAAGCTGTACTTATCATTCATCCTTCATACAAATATTTCAATGTATACTTTGTACCAGCAACTCAACTAGGCTCTGCAGACACAAATGAGAGCACGTTTGTAAATGTCCATGCATTTTGGAGGGTACATTCTGGTAGGAGGCAGAAAGCAAATAAGATGACAATAGCAATAAGTGTGATAAAACAAACATAAAGTTTGCAATGTGGTACCTAGTATAGTGGGGGCAAGGCAATATTACATACTACTGTCAGGGAGACAGACTCTGAAGAGAGAAAGTTCAAGCCCTTTGAGTACCAGGAGGAAGAGCCTTCTAAGCATGAAGGGCTAATGAGTTTAAAGTCCTCACGTGGGGCTGAGATGAGCATTTTCAAGCAAGAGAAGGAGGCCAGTGTGGCTGAGGGTGTAAGCAATAGAGAGAGTGTTAGTGGGTTAGGAAACGAGGTCAGAGATCTGAGCAGTAGCCAAATCATGGAAAACCTTGTAGGCTAGCATGGGGAGTTTGGATGTATTCTAAGTGCAATGGGAATCCATTGAACATTGAAGGGATTTAAGCAAGTGTGTAGTTTTGATTTGATGGGTAATTAGGACTGTTTTGTAATTGACTGCATGCAAGCTCTCACTTAGGATGCAGGCACGTCTTCAGTGTTCTGTGCAGGGCCTGGCATGTAGGATGTCTGTGTAAATGTTTGATGAACAAATGAATGAGCAGATGCATGTTGAGGGTCAGGGGTTAATACGGGTTTTGCATGGGAAGCATGCTTCTTTATGACCTGGAAAAAGAAAATCAATGACATTCCAGCCTCTTCCCTGCTTCTCTCGCCAACCATGTCCAGTCAGTCATCTGGTTCCATTGATCCTTCTGTCGATCTACTTCTGTGCCAAAACCATCCAGTAGCCTTTATCTTTCCATCCCCAGCCCAGCTCAGGCCCCAGCTGCTCTTGCCCAGACCACTGAAAAAGTTTCCTCCTTGGTTTGCCAACATCCCTTCTTCCTCACCACCAACCCCCGCCCCCTGCCTCACACACCCAGGTGTGACCCAGTCCCTCTCCTGCCCCAAACCCCCCACCTCCTTCTCCAGAATTGAATGCCAAAGCCACCATTCACCAGCCCTCTGGCAACTAACTCCTGTCTCTCTTTCCAAGTCTTGGTTTCCTCACTGGGAACATGAGGCAGTTGGACTAGATTATTCTGTTCCAAGATCTAAGAAGCAAGAAGCTGGTACTATTTCCATCGTTCCCTCTCCTTTTAAATCTCCTTCATTTTAATGATTTTTTTTAAAAAACTTTTTGTTTTTTTATTTATTTTCTTATTTTTTTAAAGTAATCTCCACAGCCAGCATGGGGTTCGAATTCACCCTGAGATCAAGAGTTCCACACTCTGCTGATGGAGCCAACCAGGCACCCTATTTTTTGTGTGTGATTTTTAACCGTGGCGGGGCAGTACAGTGCCATAGTGAAAGCTTGGGTGGGGAATCCTTACTCTATGTAGCAGGTTCACCTCTGAGCGCTTCTGTTTCCTCAGCTGGAGAATGAGAATCACAGTGACATCTGCCTTACAAGGTAAAGCAAATGCAATAACTTAACCTGCATAAAGCACGTAGGACTTCCCCAAACCATGGCACTCCATAAAGAGTTTATTATTTCGGCTGTTGCTGTGACTAGTTCCATGTATGTATACATGTATGTTTGCACCAGGCACCGGCTCAGTCCTTCACTAGGGGTGAAGACCAGGGGTCAGCAAGCTACTGTTTGCTCCAGAACCTGCTTTTGTATGGTTTGCCAGCTAAGCATGGTTTTTACATTGTTAAAAGGTGAGAAAAACAAAACAAAACAAAACAGGAATATTTCATGGCTCCTGTAAATTACATGGAACTCAAATATATCGCCAGGACAGAACCACGCCCACTGCTTCACCTCTGGTTGTTTTGACACTACAACCCTATGGCTCTCAAAGCCTGAAACAGGTGCCATTTGGCCCTACATGGGTTTGCCATCCCCTAAGGTTTGTCCTCTTGGGACGCCTGGGTGGCTCAGTTGGTTAAGCGTCTGACTGTTGGTTTTAGCTCAAGTCATGATCTCATGGTTTCATGAGTTTGAGCCCTGCATCGGGCTCTGCCTTGACAGTGTGGAGCCTGGTTGGGATGCTTTGTCTCTGTCCTCCCCCCACTTGTGCACGAGCTCCCTCTCTCTCTCTCAAAATAAAGAAACTTAAAAAAAACTTTTTTTAGGGGCGCCTGGGTGGCTCGGTCGGTTGGGCAGCTGACTTCAGCTCAGGTCATGATCTCACGGTCTGTGAGTTCGAGCCCCGCGTCGGGCTCTGTGCTGACAGCTCAGGGCCTGGAGCCTGCTTCGGATTCTGTGTCTCCCTCTCTCTCTCTGCCCTTCTTCTGCTCATGCTCTGTCTCTATGTCTCTCGAAAATAAATAAATGTTAAAAAAATTTTTTTTAATTTTTTTTAAAAAGGGGAGCATGGGTGGCTCAGTCAGTTAAGTGTCTGACTTCGGCTCAGGTCATGATCTCACAATTTGTGGGGTCAAGCCCCACGGCAGGCTCTGTGCTGACAGCTCAGAGCTTGGAGACTCCTTCAGATTCTGTGTCTCCCACTCTCTCTGCCCCTCCCCTGCTCACACTCTGTCTCTCTCTCCTTCAAAAATAAAAATAAAAACATTTAAAAAATTAAAAAAAAAATCTGTCCTCTTGACAACTCTATACTGTAGCCCATGAAGTTAAGGGGAAGAATTTGAGCCCAGGGTTTTCTAGGTTCACAGTCACTGTCAGTGACTACTCCCCAAAACCTTGAAAGCACGTGACCATAGGCCATAGTCTGTGAAATGAACTCAAGGAAGAGCTTTAGAAAGTGGGCTCCCATCTCCCCAAATTACTCTATTGTTACATCAGAGACCTGACCTCCAGCCGCCACAGCACCATCGATCCTCAGCCTGATCTTGGGACATCAGGTCCTGGGGCATTACAGGAGCATGAGTGTGGAGTTTGGGATGGAACACTCTCTATGCTAACCAATTACTCTGCCACTGAGCTATGCTACCCCTTCTGTGAACAGCAAACAACAGGATTTTCCTTCTAGTGTTTTGGGTAGATTGAATAAAAGTGATTACCCTTGCCCCACTTCCTCTCTCTTCAGGACACTATTTTTCCATATGAAAAACGATGAGACCTTTCCGCTCAGACGCTCTGGGATGGTGATATTCTAGGTGCCTTATTTTAGCTCAGTGTCTGGCTCCACATGCCGTGATTCAAGTTTACAGGCAGGTTGCACCCTGGTTTCTCTGGAGAAGGTCTTGTCGGGTTAGGTTGGAGGGAGGAGGGAGGTTTAGCCTGGAGAGAGCTGGCTGAGGAACAGGGAGGAGACTGGGGATATTCAAATATCCATCTTCCACTATCTTGGAGCCAACACTTAAGATGGCTCCAAATGCAGGCCCCAGGGGACAGAACAGAAATGAGACGTGTGCATTTCATAAAATATCAACTGAATTAGAAAGACCCCAATGGAGTTTAACTAAATTATGCCGAATTAATTTGAGCCGGGTTGAGGAACTGAGTCAGAATGGACGGGGGTTGGTTGGACCAGATGGATGAGTTAAACGTGTTATGGCCGAGTTGACCTGAGCTGAGATGGACTGAAATGGACCAGGCAGTGCTGGCACTGGACGAGGGTCACACCTGAGAGAGAACTCTGCTGGGGAGTTCAGGACACTCGGTGCCCCGGCAGCAGCTTATGCCGGTGTCTTGGGCAACTCCCTGTACAACTGTGGGCCTCAGTGTCCCCATTTTATCGAGTGAGTGCTAAAAATAACACTCTCTGGCAAAGATGTTATGGGAAGGGTGTGAGATCACTTGTGCAAAAGAGCCTCATGTCTCAAAAGAAGAAACAAGTATTGAAATGTAGTTAATGACATGCATGGTGAAATATTCAGGGTGAAATATATGGACACTTCTCTTTGTACTACATAAAGAAAGAAAGGTGGATTGATGGATGGGTAGGAATATAGATAGATGGACAGATACAGACAAAGCAAGTCTAGTAATACGGTAATGGTTGACTCTACGTGGTGGGTCCATGGGTGTTCATTCCAAAATTCTTTCCACTTATCTCTTTGAAAATTTTTCTAATAAAATGTTGTGCAGAAAATAAAGAGCCTTATGTTAACTGCTAAAATGTCAGGAGTGGTTAAAAAACACAGCCTGAGGCAAAAGGTGTGCGTCTGGGTCCCAGCTCTGTGTCACTGGCTGTATGGGCCCGAGCAAATGACTTCATCTCTCTGAGCGTTTGTTTCTGCATCTGTAAAATGGGGCTATTAATAGCATGTACCTCACAGGGTTGTGGGGAGTATCACGCCTAATTAGCACCCCATAAACATTCGCTGTGACCTGGTCCTCCCAACAAGCTGTGAAATGGCCGCTGTGATCTCCATTTCACAGAGAAAGAAAGTGGGGCTCAGAGAGGTTTTGCAACCCCTCCAGATCACACAGCAAGCAAGGAAGCAGCTTTCTTAGTGGAGGAGGGACCGCTGGTTCCTGGAACCAGAAACAGTCCCCCATCCCCTAAGTCCTTTCCGTGGGCTCACCGGATAGGATGAAGAAGATGCCAGAAACGAAGGCCAGAATGGTCCTCTGTGGGCGGATGTGGCCGATGTTACTGATGACGAAGGCCGTGAACACTAGGAAGAGACTGACCATGGGGAAAGGGGTGGCTGTGCGCACCGTCTCTGAGAGAGGGGTAAAGGGAGAGACAGGGGGTGAGGGGAGCCTCTGGGGGCGTGAGACCTTCCCATTCCCCCTAACTCTCCGCTTCCACCATCCTCACCTCCTTATGTGGCCCCTCCCCCTTACACCCTCCTCCCGCTCTGCTTTCCCATACTTCCATCGCTGGCCCCATTCTTTCACCCAGGCCCCACCCCTTTTGGTTTGGCCCCACCCCATTCCTGTTGACTCCACCCACTGCTCAGGCCCCGCCTCATCAACCTGGCGGGTTCTCACCACCCAACCTCTGCCTTCTTTCAAGCTTCCACTCCTTCCCTTCCACCCCACCCCTTCCCTTGTGCTGCCCTTTCTCCCAGAACTTGCCCTTTGATCCTGCCCCCCCTTTGCGTAGGCCCCGCGCTTCCCCTCACTCAGAATATTCTCCGTGTTTTCCGTCACCAAGTTGATCTCCGGTTCAAGGAAATACTCCGAGGCCACACAGCGACCCTTCTCCCGGCCTGGGGGGAAGACAGGAAGGCAAAGCTGGATGCGAGGCTCCTGAGCTCTGCAGAGGCAGTGAGGGCCAGGGGCCACAGCGGGGGAACCCCGGGATGGGTGCGTGAGGCTTAATCCAGGGGTTACTGTCTGTTCGGGGGGTCACGGAAGGGGGTGGGCAGGAGGCGGGAGCTCCTCTCTCGAGCTTCCCTGGAGACCCACGGAGGGAGGGCAGGGCTGGAACCCTGAGTCCCAGGATTCCTGGATCCCTAAGGAGGATAAGGGGGCGGTGCTGCAGGATTCCTGGGACGGTCTCTGTGGTCGCCGGAGGGCATGGATTTTTATTCTGCGCATTCAACACTGGAACCGTCCAGGGGACAAGGACTGATGGACTCTCCAGGGATTAGGGACCCTGGGATTGTGTGAGCATGAGGACCCTTAGATCCAGGAAATAAAGGGCTAGACATCGGGTTTCCAGATAGAAACCTTCGTCTCCGGGAGAGAAACAGGACCAGTTTCTGGATTTCTGGAACCCAATGGATGGACGTATGGATAAAGACTCTCGGGTCCTAGGCAAGACGGGGATAGCTGAATGGAGGGCAGGTGAGGTATGTACCTGCAAAGAAGCAGACTCGCCAGAGGCCGGCGTGCAGGGCCATCTTGACCTCCGTGGTCTGGTTCTGTGGCAGCACCGTCCCCTCCTCCATGTACAGCCAGTAGTCAGTGCTGACCGCGATGCCCACGAGCAACAGGCCGCAAGCACCAAACACGCTGCTCAACAGGGTCAGGGCGCGGCTGCTGCAGTGACTCATCCTCAGCGGCGGGGGGCGCCCTGCGGGGCCTGAGTGAGACACGGGAAACTGCCGCGAGGGAGAGCCTGATGGGACGGACTAGATTCCCCAACCCCACGCAGCCACCTGGACACTGGACCCAGGCTCTGACCTCTGTGCTGTGCCCTAACCCATGACTCCATTTCTGGATTTGAACCCATGACATCAACTGTTGACCATGAACCCCAGGCCTGGCCTTCCCACACCTAACACTTGTGTTCTGGATCCTGATGAGAGGCGCCACACCAGGTCCCCAACCCCAGAATAACATTTTCAACTGTAACCTTCAGCCCGGATCCAGAGATTAGACCTTAGCTCCCACCATGTCTCTGAACCTGGGTCCCAACTATCATGACTCTGACGAAAAACTCAACTTCCATATTCTCAACGCCAGAACCAGGCCCTCCAACCTTAACCTTATGCCCTGACCTGAGACCTTAACCCTAGACACCAACCCCCACCAGAATCCTTAACCTTGAGCCTGGTCTTGTGACTCAAACTATTACACTGATCAGGCATTTCAACACTAGAACCAGGTATATCCCCCCATTCCTGACTCCTGGTACCTTAATCCTTTTCTCTTGGACTCTGTTCCTAAAGAGTTACCAGAAATCCCTCAAGTGGGTCACTAACAAGAAGAACCCTAATTAAGGGCCCCACTCACCAAGGACCCACTCGCCAAGACCTCGAGCAGAGGCTCCGCCTAAGTGAAAACCCTTGGACTCTTTCCTTGACCTTTAACACCCAATTCTGACACCAAGACCTTGACCCATGACCTTCTAACTCGGATCCTGTGCCTTGACCTCAGTTTGGTACCTTAATCTGAGATCGTGGCCCACGACACGGATGTAGGATTCCAGAACCCTAATCCCCCAACCCGGATCCGGGCAGATTCACCTGGGATGCTGGGACTCCATTCTCAAGCTGCAGGATCCCAGAACACGGGACTCAGAGACCTGGAGGCTGGATTTTTGGCTAGAGAGTCCAGAATGTCAAAACCATGAGCTGGGACCCCCACCCCCACAGCCCTCCACTCAGCAACCTAACCAGAGTAACCTAGATCATCTTTCAAACTAGGGATCAGTGCTCTGAACCCTAAAACCCCAAATCGGGAAGTCCAGGAGGCCCCCCTCATGTGCCATCACAAGGTCTCCAAATTCCCCACCAGAGATTCTAGATGCTGACTTCCATGCTGGGACTTCCGATTACACATCCAACCTGAAATTCTGATCCCTCTCACACTGGAGGCTCAAAACACGAGATCTCCGGTTCACAGCCGTGGCCTTCCAAATTCCAGTTAGGAAGCTCCTAATCATGTACTTCCCACGCTTGTCCTCCCCCCCGCCAAGAACTTTCCCCTGAACGACACAATCCCATGATTTGGGGGACTCAACTTGGGATCCGCATCCTATTTCATCCAGGGATCTCTACATCCCTGAATACCACTGAGCCCAATCATCTTTTTTTAACTGTGAAGGTTAAGACCCCTAAACACTCCCCAACAATGCAGCCAAGATTTGAGACCCCTCTTTCTTTGATCAGAATTCTTGGAGCCTTGAAACTCTGCCCCATGCCAATAAGGATCTTGGAGTCAGACAACTTTCATCACCGCTCACCCCCCATCTCAGCACCCAGAGCCCTCACCCCCCTCTAGACCCCACCCCCAGCCTCCTGGAGGAGCCAGGGACGGGAGTCTGGCAGAGCTCCGTTCAGCTTTTCCTCCCATCCCCCCGGGCCCAAGGCTCCAGGGCTCAACCGCCAGCTACCTTCTCCTCTTCCTGTGTGCTCAGCTCAGAAACAAGCATCAAAACCCAGTCACCCTGACCGCCTGAGTCCCAGGTAGCTGACCTCAGCTCCCTGCCACCCTCCATGGCTCCTCGGATTCCCAGCTGGGACCTTGCCCGCTGACACTTTGAAACCCCCTCCTTCTTTGCTCCCATCCCTCCTCGCTCCCAATGGCCCGTCCTCATCTCCTCATTCTCCTCCAGCCCTTCCTCCTTTGGGACCCTCCCCCAGGCCCGGAGCCACCTTCTTATCCTTCTGTATCGCAGCCTCTCCTGGATTCAGGCTCCTTTGGATCCCAGGGGTCCCCTTCTCCACGCCCCAAGTCCAAACTCCGTCTCCCTCCAGTCTCCTGAGGAACGTCTTCCCGGTTTCTGGGGACCCCTTCTCAGACTCACATCCTGCTCATACCGGGCCCGGGCCCTCCCGCCTCTTCCAGGATCGCCTCCCTCAAGGACCTGGCCTGCACCCTCCTCAGTGCCCACGGTCTCTAAGACTCGGACATTAAGAGTATAGTTGCCCCACTCCAGGACCCCTCGGACCCTGTCCTCCCGGATTCCCTAGGCCCGACGTCCCCCCAACCCCCATTGGCTCCCGAACTCGGGCGTCCTGACCGCCAGAATCCCACACCCCGGGTCCCTTCGGGGCCCTTTTAGCCCCAACCTCCGGCTCCCGGCCATCTCAAGGGGACCCCCCGCTCCTTCCAGGACCCTCCCCTCGCGCTCACCTCGCTCAGGGCTGGGCGGACGCTCCGGGCCGCGGGCCCCGCAGCCGCATGACCGGCCCCGCGGCTTCCCCCGGCCGCCGCCGCCGCCACCGGGGTCGCCGGTGCCCGCGCCCCCCGCCCCCGCCCCGGAGCCCGGCGTCCCGGCCCCCTCCCGGCCTCCCACCCCCCACCCCCCGCGCCCGCGGCCTCACTCGGCGGACGGCGCCGGGAGCTGGGACCGGCGGCCGCTCATTGGCTGCTGCGGAGGAGGGGAGGGGCGGGGAGGGAGGGGGAGGCTGCAGGGAGGGAGGGAGCTGGGCCTTGAGAATGGGGGAGGCAGGGAGGGAGAGAGAATAGAAACAGAGGCAGAGAGCGCGAGAGGGGCAGGGGCGCCCGCAGAGGCCGAGGGACGGGGCCGAGGGTCCGGGAAACCCCGCGCCCTCGAGGCTGGGAGATGCTGAGACTCGCGGGTCTGGAGACTGGGGGAGACGCGGAGACGGCCTACGAGAGACAGGCAGAGAAAGGCAGAGACAGAGAGCAGCGCTAAGACCCCCTCTGCCCGCAGGCTCGGAGATTCTGGGGCTCTGGAAGTGGCGAGGTCCGAGAGACAGAGACAGAAAGAGCCGGGAGACGCTCGGAGGCCCTGGGCTGAGAGATGCTGAGACCCAGAGACCTTGAGCTAGGAGAAGAGACACAGAGAGAGAGACAGGGGGAGAGAGAGAGACCCTGAGAGGCAGAGAGCGCGGGGGCAATCCTGGGGCTCCTCTGGGGAGCACTGGGGCTCTGGCCAGGCCTGGGGCGGAGCCTGGAGTCTGGGCGGCTGGAGGAGGCGGAGGGGGCGTCCCGGGCCGGGGTCCCCGGAGCAGCAGGCGGGCGCAGAGCGGAGCCGGTCCTGCAGCCGCCGCGGAGCCGGGAGCCGGGCCAGCTTCCCCCCCCCCCCCGCCGTGATGTCAGCGGGGCCACTCTTAAAGGGGCAGGCCGCCCGCCGAGGGTCGGAGCCCGGGCTGGGGGCCGCGGGCAGCGCGTGGGGGTACCGCCACGGTGCTGAGGGAGCCGAGGGGGAGCCCCAGCATGCGACTCAACCGAGCCCCGGGAGCCCAAGGGCCTGCAGAGACGAAGAGACGCCGGGGCTCCCCGAGGGGGCCTGCGAAGCTTTGGGGCTCAGTCCCCTCCAAACACACAGACACAGGCACACCATTCAACCGGCCTGCCCCGGTCTGGGACTACATGTCCCAGCAGCCCTGGCGGCGAGGGGCCGCCGCGGTGTCTGCTGGGAACTGTAGTCTGTTGGGAATTGTTTCCACCCCCCCGCCCCCCCCCTCGCAAGTGGGTCAAGGCAAAGAGGCCCGGAGGGCGCGTCCGCCTCTCTGCTGCCTCAGTGGCCGACTCGTAAGCTCGCAGGCTCTGGTTGTTTGCTGACTCTGTCGTGGGGGTCTCCCGGGGATCAAGTCTCCGGGTCCCTCCAGGGGAGGCTTGCCTTTCATCTCCCCTCTCAGGACTGCCCCCCACCCCCCCCCCACCCCCCACCGCACGCCGGCCTCAGAGTGTGTCTGGGAGCGTGTGCGTTGCCCTGGGTGAGTATGTGCACGCTTGTGTCTCTGTGCCGGGGCGTCTCTGCCCGGCACCCCCAGCGGTCTGTGTGTCCGTCTCTACCCCCTTGCGTCCGCGCCCACTTTGGGCCCTCATGCCCCCCTCACCACCACCACCCCCGTCTCCGCTCTTTTCCTCCCCCGCTGTGGGTCTGCTCTCCTCACTTTATGGGTCTCTGTTTCCCCCCTCTCTCTGCCGCCCCCCCCCAGCCTGTGTGCGCGCGCGCGTGTGTTTCCGTGTAAAGTCACTGTCCCATCTCCACACCCCCCTTCATTCTTCAAGCTTAGAAGGAAACATCCAAACACTCCAGCATCAGCATCCCAAATTTATTCTCCAGCAGCTGTGGCCGGGTGAGAGAGCCAAGGAGGAGAGGAGTGGGCACGTGGGGGGGAGGGGGGGACAGAGTCCCGGAGAGTGGCAGGCACGGGAGGAGGAGAGGGGAAACAGGGAGGGCACTGGAGGAGGTTCCGAGCAGGACTGGAGCCATGCACCTGGCAGGCGAGCAGTGATGGGTATAGGGCGGGGGCGTCTAGAACAAAAGCTGATTGAGAACAGCTGGGGTAAGGATCCTTCCTACAACCCAGGAATCCCTCGAGTGTGGAAGAGGCGCACTGGAGAACGGGGGCACAGCCTCCCGCTTACTCAGAATGGAGTGGACGTCGTTGGTGGGGTGGGGGTGGGGGGAGGGAGGTCAGAGGTGAAGGGTTGTTCTAGAATCCAAGTCTGGAACAGCCCACCTCATAAGACTATTTCCCAGAAAGACAGAAAGAAAGGAAATTAAAAAAAAAAAAAAAGGAGAGACATAGATTCTACCAAAACGGAGTCTAGAACCCCATGGAGTTAGGATAGCGATGGAGAACCTGGCAGGGCGGAGTCCAGAACACCGAGGCGGGTGAGGATCCTGGGCTCAGCACATCACTCTAGAACACAGTAAGGCTCTAGAGACTGTATGGAGTTTAGAATGCCAGGAACGCTTGGGAGGGGCATCTAGCACCCACGGGGCAGAGGCCAGAACGCTGGGGAGCGAGATCTAAATTGGAAAGGGGGTGAAGGAGGTGGGGAGTAAGGCTGGTGCAGGGAGGGAGCGACGGGGACACCTAGTGGTGGCAGGTGAGATTACATGACTGGCACCGGCGGCGGGCTGACCGGGCTGCGGGCGTCGGGGTGCACGAAATCCGGGTTCACGTAGGTGAAGCCTTGGAAATCAGCCTGGTCGATGCTGGCCAGAACCAGGCGGTCTGGGGGGGTCAGCGCTGGCGCCGCCCGCGTGAAGAACTTGTCGAAGTTCTCGCCGCTGCGTCCGCACTGTGGGGAGCACGGGGGAGGGAGAAATGAAATTCTGTCTGCTCCTCGGGTATCCCTCCGTGTCCCCTATGTCCATCTCCTGTCTCCTCTGGAGTGTCTGTGCATCCTCCGTAGGCTCTGCATCTCCCATTAAGGCGTCTCTGCAAAGGGAGCCCCACCCCACCTCCACATATAGGAATTGGAACTCCTGAGTCTCCCCACCCCCAGGGACCAAGGTTCCCGCAAGGTGGCTGACCGGACGGGGTCTGAACGGAGGCGCGATCTCCAGTCGTTCCAGCCGCTCCCAGTCCATCCAGCGGAAAAAGCCATGACCACGGATGGCGGGCTCCCCGTCTGGCCCTGAGCCCAGGCGTTTTGCCGGGTGCTTCGTTAGGAACTGTGGAAAACACAGAGACAGACGGACAGACAGGGTCCCAGACAGGGAGGCACAGAAAACGACAAAGACAGAAAGACAAAAACAGTGGAAACAGAGACACAGCATAGAGACAGAGAGAGAGGGGAGAGATAGAGACCCAGGGGGAATGTAGAGGCCCAGAGAAGGTGAGAGATAGAGCAGGTGGGGGGAAGCAGAGATGCAGAAAGAGAGAAGGGTGGAAATCCAGGAATCAAAACCCCAGAGAAGATAAAGACACAATATGAAAGCAGAGACTCAGAAAGAGAGAAGAGTTCCAGAGAGAGAAGGCCCCAGAATGTGTGAGCACCGCAGTCGGGGTAAGTGGGTAACAGATAGCCAGAGAGAGGGAGACAAAGATGCAAGAGGTAGGCAGAGATCCCAAGGGACACAGAGAAATGGTAGAGACACAGGAAGCCCCATCAAACGTAGATGGAGGCAGATGTATGAGACAGAACCCGGAGAGTGAGAGTCAGAGAGAATGGAGACAGGAGCCAGAAGCAGAAGAGTGCTAATGCTTTCTGAAAAGCTGCCGTAGGCTAGGCTCCTTCTCCTACATTAGCTCCATATCTCAGAAGAGGAGATAGGCTCCCAGAGTTTCGGTGGCTTGCCCAAGATCCCACTGGAAGGGAAGTGGCAACAGTTAGGTTCGCCTGACCCACCCCATTCTAGAGAGGCAGGCCCTGGCCTTGCGGCGCCCCCTGCAGTGAGCTGAGGAATGGGTGCAGCAGAGGAGAAGGAGACAGAGGCCAATGTTGGACCAGAGGTGACAGCAGGGCAGTCAATAATTAATGTTCTAACAAAATCTCCATTATATTTTTCTGATGTGCACACGGACACTGCCCAGGCAACCCTGGTGGTGGTGGTGGGGAGCATGGGTCGTGTGGAGAATCTGGGGGGCAGGGGGTTCTCACCCCCTTGCAGATGGCCACAGCTTCCCGGGAAAGCGACTTGGGGTAAGTGACGGTTTGTTCCATGATGGCCTGAAACAGCTCCTCCTCGTCCTCCCCATCAAAAGGGGGCTGAGGAAATAGAGAGGATAAAGCATCAGAGACTTGACAGACTGCTTCTCCCCACCTCGCAAACCCTCACCACCCACTGTGAACATGAACACCCCCTCTCCAACATCCTAGGGAAAACTTTGACCAAAGCACCAAAGCGTTCTCTCTCCCTCTCAGACTCTTGCTTCCTATCTCAAATGTACCAGCTCCCTGCACCTCTTCGCTGTTCTGTCCTTCTCTGCTATGCAAAATCAGCAGGGTGTTAATTAGACAATATGTCATTTAAATAGAAGAGAGGAAAAAATGCAGGAAAACTGTAAAAACATTCTCCTGGTTGGATGAGGGGCTTCCAGTCTTCTGGGATGAGGAGAAACAAAAGCAAGGCAAGGATTCTTAATGTGGGATCCAGGAAGTCGGTTTGTACAGCTGAAGGGGCCCGGGAGCTTGAACAGGGGGGAAAAAAGCATATCTTTATTTTTAAAAATCACTAACTGCAATTTCTCATCCCCTTCAATTATGAGTGTGGGGCGAAAACCACAGCAGTACTTATGACTTCATCACCAACAGAAATCATAGATAATTTCTTATCACATTAGAGTTGCAGATATCTCAAAATATTAGTCATCTCCACTTCAAAATTACTGGTAGGCCTTCCTATTTACTTCCCATCACTGTGAGATATTTCCATTTAATTCACGAATAGAAAATCACATATCGTCCACATCCCAATGTGGAATATTTAGGCAACTGTATATATTTAAATTAAATGTATTTAGTTGGCTGAACTATGTTACATTAAAATTTTAAAGTTTTGATAACCATATTTCAATATGATTGATTTCCTTTGTAACCCTATTATTTTAGTTCATGCATTTAAACACACTATTCTGGGGCACCTGGGTGGCTCAGTCGGTTGACTGTCCGACTTCGGCTCAGGTCATGATCTCACAGTTTGAGTTTGAAGCCCCTGCTTCGGATTCTGTGTCTCCCTCTCTCTTTGCCCTTCCCCAACTCGTTCTCTCTCTCTCTCTCTCTCTCTCTCTCTCTCTCTCTCTCTCTCTCCCCCCTCCTCCCTCCCTCTCTCTCTCTCAAAAATAAATAAACATTAAAAAAATTAAACACACTGTTCTGAGATGGGGTCCTTGTCACCAAAAAAAAGTTTAAAGAACCCCAGGCCAATGGGAAAATAATGCTTCAGGACCAAGGACAGCACCTCCCAGGCTTGATATTCCAAACTGCTTAGCTCCCCTCCCTAGATGACAAACATCACTTCCTACCCTGCTCCTTTGAGGTAAAGCCTATGTAACAGGTGGTACCCCATGCCGTGTTGCCTTTAGGCAAGCCAGCCTGACCCCGGCTTCCCTTACCTGTCCTGCCAACATCTCATACAGCAGAACCCCAAAGGACCACCAATCAACAGACTTCCCATAGGGTTGGTAGGCGATGATCTAGTGAGAGAGAATGGAAGGCAAGGAATCATGGTTTGTGCTTTAAGAAGTCTAAGACTCCCTCTGGCCACACCCCCAGAGAACCCTACCCACGTTAAGTGTTTTCAACACTAACTCTTCCCACTCAGAACACTTTGGCCCCATCTTTTTGGAAAATTCGGAAATAAAATTTGCCTACTTAGAACATTTCTTTGGTCCCAAATATAAAGATTACCTAAGGACCAAGTCAAAAGTTCCACCCAGCTAGAATATTTAGGTAACTAGACCCTCTCCTTACAATATCAGGTGCATAAAGGCTACTTTTCAGACACCAGAGATTTTTAAATCTGGATGCACTTAAGATTCATCTAGGGGGCTATTCCCCAGCCCTAAAGAATTCCAGCCTCAATAGGCCAGAGTGAGAGTCAGTAACATGTGCGTGTGTTTCGAAATCTCCACAGGTGATTCTGATTCCCAGCCAATTTTGAAGCCATTGACATTGATTATTTGGGCATTAGCATTGAATCACCCAGAAAGATTAAGGATGGTACCTCCTCCTTCCACTGAGCAAGGTCAGGACACTCTATCTACTTAGATACAGTCAGATAATTAGCTCCCCCCCCCCCCCCCGCTTAACAAAAAGTCAGAGTATACTCTGCCCACCTGAAATATTCAGGAGATGCTTAGGGCTGGTGGGGGAGGTGGTGGTAGGGAGACGCAGGTCCCACCCACTCAGAGTACACCTTCTTAGAATAGTCGTATAACAGGTGCTACCATCTGAGAATTCTTACCAGTGGAGAGGGTCTCACTCTTTTAGAACGCTCACCCGCTCTCCGCCCACTTTGCCTGTTTAGAGACCCAGCTCTGCCCAGTTGGAACACTGGATGCAGAGGACTCTCTGCTCTGTTTGCTGTTAGATCACCCATGACTCATGCAAAGACCCCAAGGTCAGAGGGCACCTGGGTGGCTCAGTCGGTTAAGTGTCCGACTTTGGCTCAGGTCATGATCTCACAGCTCATGAGTCTGAGCCCCAAGTCAGGTTCTCTGCTGACAGCTCAGAGCCTGCTTCAGATTCTGTGACCCCCTCTCTCTCTGCCCCTCCCCCACTCGTTCTCTCTCTCTCTCTCTCTCTCAAAAGTAAACATTAAAAAAAAAGACCCTAGGGTCAGGCCCCCCACATTTTGAATGTTAGACAACCAGCCACACCCACTCCGAGAACTTGGGCAGCACCAACAGTGGAGGGAGGGTTACCTCAGGGGCTATGTAGTCTGGGGTCCCACAGAAGGTGCGAGTGGTGGTCCCAGGGAAGACGTTCTCCTTACACATGCCAAAGTCAGTGATTTTGATGTGTCCTTCAGCATCCAGCATCACGTTGTCTAGTTTCAGGTCCCTGGGGGTAGGGGGTTGGAGGGATAGGAGTTGAAGGAAGGGTAGGGTTCAATGGGCTGGAATCATAAGGTTTTGGTTTTTGTTTTGTTTTTGTTTTTGTTTATTTTAGAGGGAGAGCACGCATGTGCATGAGCAGAGGAGAGAGGCAGAGAGAGAGAGAGAGAAAGAAACCCAAGTTGGCTCTAGGATCAATGTGGCCCAATTCGGGGCTCAATCCCACAACCGTAGGATCATGACCTGAGTTGAAATCAAGAGTCAGGTGTTCAACTGACTGAGACACCCAGGTGCCCCTTTGTTTTGCTTTTCAAGTATGCTCTAGGCCCAGCGTGGGACTTGAACTCATGATGCCAAGATCAAGAATCGCATACTCCACCGAGTCAGCCAGGAGCCCCAGATCTGCAAACTTCCCTCTAGGGGCCTGATTTCCTCCACCGAAAGGCCCAGACTGCTCACCGGTAGATGATGCCCTGATTGTGAAGGAAGAAGAGGCCGATGGCGATTTCTGCTGCGTAGAACCTAGAGAAGGGGGTGGCAAGTTAGAAAGTCAAAGGCTGGCCCCCCCTCACCCCACCCCCTCCTCTCTTGCCTGAGACTCACGCTGCATGGGGTTCTTTAAACTTGCCCAACTGCTGAATGTGGTACATCAGGTCGCCCCCGGTGACATACTCCATCACAAAATACAGGCGATCCTGCGGGGGCAGGGGGATACCGGTGCTTAAAGGGGGTAGGACACATCCACTCCTGCCCCCTCGAGACAAACTTGGAAGGCTCTGCATCCACCCAACCAGAACAGGGAGGCCCTGACGATTCTAACCCAGCCATCTCAGATTCTCAACCTGCCCTATCGCTGTTACTCCAAACTGGTCCCCACCCTCTTAGAAATGAAGCCTGAGGCCCACCAACCCCAGGAAATCCCAAGGGTACCGAAACCTACTCACACACCTACTCACACACAAATGCAATCCTGACTGCCTGTTAGGAACCAAACATTTTTTTCAGGCCTCACTTGCAATGGAGAGTAATTTTTTTTTTTAATCCAGGAACCTAACTGGGCCCGTCCAGAGCTTTTCTGAAGTACTCATGCCCTCTCAAACCTCTGAAGGCTCAGAATCCTTGTCCCATTCCTCAGTCTCCGGGATGCGCCACGCGTCCCATTTCTTATGAGACATTTACTCAGAATCCACGAGCGACGACCACGTTACTTAGCGCGCAGCTATTGGCGTACCGCTCACGCACTCCTTTACTCAAAACTCCTTCACTCAAAAAAAAAACACACCCACTCAAGACCAAGCTGGCTCAGGCCCCGCCCAGTCAGGATCCCATCCGTCTGCCCACGCCCAATCAGAGTGCACAAGGTTCTTTTTGCCTCTCTGCGAACGCAGAATCCCCAAGCAGGTGCTTGATGACCTGAGCCAGACTCCGCCCCCTCCTTCCTCACCGGGGTCTGAAAGGTGGAGTGCAGCTGGGTGAGGAAGTGGGGCCGGCCTCCGGGGCCTCGGCCCCCCAGGGCCAGCACGCGCTTCTCCACCAGGGTGCAGTCCACGTCGTCATCCTGGACGATCACGTCTTTCTTCAGGATCTTGATGGCGTAGAGCTCATCGGAGCCCCTGCGCTCGGCCAGCATCACCTAGGACAGAGCCCTAAGTGCCCAGTCCGTCTTGGGAGCTAGGTGTGGGTCCCTGCCCTCCCCCTTCAAGGACCCCAAGAAAGGGAACCCCAGGTCCCCCCTCTCTGGCTCCCAGGGACTGGGCACCCTGGTTTTGCCGACCGCTCCCTAGGAAAAGCATCTAAGTCTTTATGCCTGTCCTCTCAGGGACACTCGGTGTCCCACTGAGCCCTCTCTGGGGCCTCAGTAGCCTGGTGTCCCTCCCCAGGTACCTTCTTCCTAAGGACCAGAAATCTGATCTCCCCCCACAGACATCCTCCCCTTCCCCCCCTCCCGGGAGCCCCAGGAATCCAACCTTCCCGAAGCTGCCTTTTCCTAGAACCATGAGGAAGCTGAAGTCAGAGATGTGCAGACGCCCAGGGCTTGTCCCAAAGAAACAGCGCTTGGAGTCCGTGGGACTGGGGGATGGGGAGGGGATGGGAGAGGAAGAGGGACCCATCCGCACCCGCTGTGAGAAAGGAGAGAGATCCGAAGGTAGTCAGACCCCCGATGTGGATAAGGAGATGTCCCTAAGAGAGACAGCATCCAAGAATGAAAGGGATGGGAAGAGATGGAGAGGAAAAAGAAAATTGTCTCTACACCCCCCTTGGCTTTAGAACTTGATTTTCCATAACCTGGAGGGTTTATCATTTAACTAACGCTCAGACAGATTACTATATGCCGTTACATAACCCTGTCATCACCACCACCCCCCATTTGAGAGAAGAGGAAGTTGGCACAGAGACATTAAATAACTCGCCCAAAGTCACACAGCAGATAAGCAGCAGAGCGAGAAATCAAAATCCGCTAGAGCCAGAGACGGGGTCTCCTTCCTTTTCGCATCTTCGGAGTCACCCACACAGAGGGTGCCGAATGGATGAGGGTCTCCCAGGACACGGGCGCTGAGTGCACTTCCTTTCGCTCACCCTTCAGAGCACACCCAACATCCGAACGTCTTTCCCACCACTGTTTTCCGCTCCTCCCGCCCGAGTCCCCACAGAGCCTCCTCCCTCCTCCCCACTTTGCCTCCTCCATCTATTTCTTTACACAAAGCACTTGTCTTGTTCAGACCTAAACCATCCTAGGCCACCTCCGATGCTCCTGCCGCCCACCCCAGCTTATGCGGTTTAGGAGAGAAAATCCTTCCAATGAATGACAAGGCACACTCCTTCCCTCTCTGGCTTAGTTTCCTGCTTCTTCCCACTCTGTCAGCCCCGCTGTCCTCCTCACTGTGCTATCAGCGCGCCTCGCCTGCTCCCACCAGAGGGCCTTTGCACCTGCTCTTGCTGCTGCCTGGAAGGCTTCCCACCCTTCAGCCTGGAAATCTGGTCTCCCTCTCCTGTGTCTGGAGAACCTTGCACTTCGTCTGGGACTCTCCTCCCTAAGAAGCTTTCTCTGGCTCTCCCAAGCTGAGCCAGGTGCTTCCAGTGCTCCCTAGTGCCTGAGGCTACCACCTCTATTACCAAACACATTCCTTCCTGGTGAATGTCTCCATCTGTAACTTTCTCCTCCTTTGAAATCGGAGCTCCCCAGGGAATGGACTGATTCTACTCCCAGCACAGGGTTTGGCTAATGTGACACCTCAGGAAATAGGTGTTGAGAGAGTGAGAAAATGAATGGAGGAGAGAAAGGCCACAGCGAGAAATAGAAACACTCAAGGTTCGGTTCAGCTGTCACCTCCTCGGGGACTCCCGCCCGCCCCAGCACCTTCCCGCCAGGCTGGGCGAGTGTGTCCTCTAGGCTCCTGCGGGGGGGCGGGGGGGGTGCTCTACCTCCAACGTACCACATCATCCTGGAATTTAAGTGTCTGTGATTGTGACTTGGTTAAGGGTCAGATTCACGTCTGGAATGTGAGGTTTACTCAACAAGCACAAGACCACCTCCAAACCTGTGCCAGCCCATGTGTGTGGACAGGAAGACTGATACCAGGGGAGGGAGAAGACATGGGGAGAGAGACGGAGACCATAGGGACGAAAATGTCTCCACTCCAGGCCTGAGCTCCTCACTCACCTCATACAGTTCCAGGGGGTAGTTACAGGCCTGCAGGGGGAGGCGATGGGAGAAGAAAGCCAGAGTCAGAGCCCCAAGACAGGTAGGAGGAAGCCCTAGAGCAGGGGGTGGGGACTCCAAACCCCCAAGCCACGGGGATGGATAGGAACTCTAATTCCCATCATACCCTGGGGCAGGAGTCCCCTAGAAAAGCAGGGGAAAAGAGCCCCAGGATCTTCTGGGAATTGTAGTCCCAGGACCAGTGAGCAACCAGTGGGCGCAGTGTGGGGGGCAGCTCTGAGCTGGGCTCCCCCTGGGAGAAACGGGACCTGAGTACCTCAAACTTCTGGAGGAGGCTGCAGTTGTCAGCATCAGCCACCGGCACATTGTAATATTCGCCCTCCTCCTGGTTCAGTAACTTGTACCTGACATATAGACGGAGACCAGAGCGGGGCAGGAGTGGGGGGCAGAGGGGGGGCACCCACAGGAGAGGCAGAGGCATCAGGGGGGGAAAGAGACACAGAGATGGAGAGAGAGAGAGAGTGAGATAGGAAGAGAGGGTGGGGTTGGGGGGACACAGGAAGGGAGAAGGAGGAGAGAGGGACGGGACGAGGGAGAGAGAAGTGCAGGGAGGCAGAAGGAGGGTGGCCCGGAGGAGACAGACCGCACACACAGACGGAGAGGCCGAGGCACAGCCTCCGCCCCTGCCCGGCCCTCACCAGCCATCCACGGGCGCCTTGAGCAGCTCCGAGACCCCGAAGGACATGGCGCCCATGAAATCGTTGCGAGAAGTCCGGTCCCAGTCCCACACCTCCACGCTGAGCCGGCGCTCCACGTCTCCTGGCTTCAGGTTGCTGCGGGAAGGGGGCAGCGGAGTGAGGGTGCAGCGCCCCGCTGCCCCTGCTCCCCCGTCCCTGGTGCTGGCGGAGCACGCAAGCCCGTCTGGGGCGAGCTGGGGTCTGTTCCTGGCTCTCTAACATATCCTGTAGTCTCGGATCCTCCGCGAAGGGGGTCCCCCTCAATATCGGGACCTTGAGCACATGCAGGCAGCTCTTGGTCTCTCTCTGGTCCTCCCACGTTCTTGGCTCCTTCCCATCCCTGCGTCCTCTCCTTTCTCTCCATATCTCTCTCCTGAGCCTCTGTTCCCCCCTCCTTCCTCTGGGTCTCTGTCCTTCTGGTCCTTCTGTCTTTCTGTTGATTGGCTTCTCTTTCTATTCCTGCCACCCTCCCCTGCTCACACCCACTCCCCATTCTGTCTGTGTCTCTCTTTGGGTTTGTGCCTTCTTCTGAGCACCCCCCCCCCAATCTTTGTCTCACCCTAAAGTAGTGGGCTTTGATGGAGATTAAATGCGCAGATATCTGTGTCTCCGCTTCTAGAACTCCAGCCCTCAGTCACTCTGTTCCCTCTCCCACCGCCTTTTTTTCTGCCCCTTTTTGGGATCCCTCTATCCTAACACCTCCCACCCTCTGCTCTCTGGAGTCCTGTGGGCCACCAGGACTCTGATCATTCTGTCAGTCATCACGGCGTCCCCCGCACCCGAAGCTCACAACACAAAGGTCTCGTTCCACACAGGGTTTAGCGTGGCTTTCACCGTCCGGGTCTTCTGTTTTGTCAAGTTCCGAGGGTCTGGGATGAGCTTCAGCTTCACATAGGGGTCAGACAGACCATTGGGGTCCATTGGGATGAGGTTACGGGCCTCGCCAACTGAGGGGGAAGTGAAGGGGCGTAGGCTGGGTTAGAGATCCAGGGAGAGGCCCCCTTAAATTCTCCCAGTCAGTGATCCAAAATCCAAGCGCTCAGCCTTTCTCCTGAGGTGTCTTTGGTGTCTTACCTCTCCAGAACCCAGAAGACAAGACATAGGGCTCTTTCCCCAGCCAGGGACCAAGAAATCAGACCCAAAGCCCCCTCCTCCCTTAGGACCTCGGAGTGAGGACGCTGGTCATACCATTCCTAGTAATCCCGAGCCTCCCTCGGAACCAGGTTTTCTCTCACGCCCCCTTCCCAAGGACCTTGATATAGAATGGCCAGTAAGGGGCCCTGAGAGGGACACCTGGGTGGCTCAGTTAAGTGTCAGACTTCGGCTCAGGTCATGATCTCCCAGCTAGTGGGTTCCAGCCTCACGTCGGGCTCCCTGCTGACAGCTCAGAGCCTGGAGCCTGCTTCGGATTCTGTCTCCCCCTCTCTCTGCCCGTCCCCACTTCGTGCTCTCTCTCTCTCTCTCTCAAAAGTAAATAAACATTAAAAAAATAAAATACAATAATTAATTTTTTAAAAAAGGCCCTGAAAGTTGCAAGAGTCAAGGCTGGAGTGGAGGCTACGGGTTGGAAGGGGCGTGGCTGGGTGGTGCTCAGCCTTTGCCGGCGGGGTCAGGAGTGTGGGCGTGACCCTGGAGGGGGAGGGTTCAGCTGGGTGGGCCGCGCGAGTGCACTCGGCCCTTCCGGGGGTAAAGGGGGCGGGGCCTGGCAGGGGCGGGGCTTCACCTGTGACGTGGATCTCATCCGCAGTGGGTGCTCGGATCTCCAGCTGCAGGCGCCCCCGGCGCTCCGTGTGGTCCACCCCGCACAGAGAGGGCACGCTGCGCACACAGCGGCGGTGCACGTTCATCTCGCAGCCTGGGGGAGGGTGAGAGGGGGGACAAAACGAGAGGTAGCACTTCTGGCCGCCCCCCAACTCGGTCCCCCAGCCTTCCCCGGAGCCCGGACGCTGCGCTTTGAAAGGGGGTCCCCGCCCCCGGAGCACCGGGTTCGGCCAGCAGCAGCAAGGGTGGACGACTCACAGGAGCATTTCATGCCCTGGTGCACCAGCCCGTAGAGAAGGGAGCCGCAGTGGTCGCAGAAGGTGGGGCTGCTGTAGCTGTGCAGACGGAACTTGTGCTTGTTCCGGGGGTCCTGGGGGCCAAGAGGAGACGTCAGAGGGGTCAGGAGAGAGAGAGAGACAGAGAGAAGCCCTTTGAACGCTTCCTCCTTCCGCCTCGTTCTCCCAGTCCTGCTCCACCTCACTCATTGGCTCTCCAGTATTTATTAAGTGCTGTGTGCCAGGCACCGTTCTTGGTGCCAGGAGCAGCCGTGAACAAAGAAAGAAAAACTGCTGTCCACCTGGAGTTTACTTTCTAGGGAAGGGGGTGGGGGAGACAGGAAACGAGCACTGTGAAAAAATGAAAGAGTATGATGGATGGTAACAGGTGCTCTGGAGAAAAAAGGAGGCTGCCAAGGGTCGGCCGGGGAGGGGGCATTGCAATTTGCACAGAGTGATCCGGAAAGGCTTCTCTAACAAGGTGGCATGTGAGCAGAACCTGAAGGAGGTGGGAGCGCCTCAGGTCCCATAGTCCCTGTGCTCCCCTCCCCTCCCCACAGCTGTTTTCCCAGGACCCGTGGGCCGCGGCAAACTCCAGGTCCTTCTCTGTCAGCCCCTGTCAATGTCTGCCCACTCTCCATCTGCCTTCTCTGAGCCCCTTGTGAAATGGGGACTATGACTTCTCAGTTACAAGGACCTCTCAGTTAATGAAAGATCAGATGTAGGGGTGCCGGCTGGCTCTGTCAGTGGAGCATGTGACCCTTGATCTCGGGGTTGTGAGTCTGAGCCCCCACATTGGGTGTAGAATTATGTTAAAAAAGTAATAAATTTTGGGGCACCTGGGTGGCTCAGTCGGTGAGCATCTGACTTTGGCTCAGGTCGTGATCTCATAGTTTGCAGGTTTGAGCCCCTTGTCCGGATCTGTGCTGTGAGCACATGGGACCTGCTTCGGATCCTCTGTCCCCCTCTCCTCTGCTCCTCCCCCACTCATTCTCTCTCCCTCTTAAATAAATAAAATGTAAAAAATAATACTAATTAAAAATTAATTATTAAATAAAACTATTAAAATATTATTTAATAATAATAATTTTAAAAAGAAGAAGAAAGATTAAGTGGAAACCGCCTGGCTAAGGACTGTTATTCCTACTGCTGTGGTTACTATTAGTGATTTTATTCTGGTCCCCACATAGCCCTGGGTTTAAATAAGAGCCAGCCATTTACGAGCTGTGTGATTTGGGGCAAGTTAGTGCCCAATTTTGAGCTTCAGTGTCCTCCTCTGAGCAGTGGAAATAAATAGTCTATATTGAAGCAAGGCTCAAATGTCCAGAGTCCAGTTAAGCATGAATTTAGGACACCAGTCAGGCATTCTTTCCCCACCCCTGGTCAGGACGAGTGTTAAATAATTTGGTATTTGTCTTTTTCTAGGAATGCATTGCAAGAGTTATCCTAGGTGATGGGGCACCTGGGTGGCTTGGCCGGTTAAGCATCCGATTTTGGCTCAGGTCATGATCTCACGGTCATGAGCCCTTCGTCGGACTCTGTGCTAACAGCTCAGAGCCTGGAGCCTGCTTTGGATTCTGTCTATCCCTCTCTCTCTGCCCCTCTCCTGCTCACGCTCTATCTCTATCTCTCTCTCTCAAAAATAAACATTAGGGGCACCTGGGTGGCTCAGTCGGTTAAGTGGCCGACTTCAGCTCAGGTCATGATCTCACGGTCTCTGAGTTCGAGCCCCGCGTCGGGCTCTGTGCTGATGGCTCGGAGCCTGGAGCCTGCTTCAGATTCTGTGTCTGCCTCTCTCTCTCTGCCCTTCCCCTGCACACGCTCTGTTTCTTGAAAAGAAATAAACGTTAAAAAAAATTTTTTTAAATAAATAAAATAAACATTAAAAAAAAGAGTTAGTCTAGGTGAAAATTCAGGATATTCTTGGGCTTTTATTTATTCTGCAGTCTATTTTTTTTTAAGTTTATTTATTTATTTTGAGAGAGAGAGAGCACAAGCAGGGAAGGGGCAGAGGAAGGGAGGAGAGGGGGGAGAGAGAATCCCATGCAGGCTCCAGAGCCTAACATGGGATGGGGCTCGAACTCACGAACCGCGAGATCATGCTCTGAGCCGAGATCAAGAGTCAGACGCTTAACCAACCCAACCACCCAGGTGCCCCGATTCTGCAATTCGGTGGGGACCCTATTTTGAATGGCACTCGGGTGTGGCGATCTCTTTGAATGCTCAGGGCCTCTACAGATCTTCAGCTGACCCCAACTCACTGGGCGGTGCTGCGCTAAGTGCTATTCTAGAACGGCCAGCCCTCAGCAGGACGCCGGACACACAGGCTCCACCACTCCACCGAGAGAAGCACCTATCCTTCTCAAGGTGAAGTCACTACTGAAAAGGAGACAGGACCGCAGCTCCAGATAGACAGATCACTGTCCGCACTTTGACTCTGCTCACTCCCCAGCTGTGTGGCTGCCCCCTCCCCAGCACGCCATCTCTTGCAGGGACTCAGCCATCCTCCGATACGATGGGTCCGTCAGGCCTCCCTGAAAGGGGTCTAAAGGAAATCATGGTTGCCAAGCCCTTACCACTTCTTTAGCCCTTGATCCATGTTACTTACAACAGGATCAAAGGCATTAAGAAGAAGAAGAAAACAGAAAAAGCTGGAGTGATATAGAGGCTCCTCAGTTTTTGCCTCTGTTTCTCCATGGGTAATAGTCATAATTCTACAAGGATAATAATGGATATATTGCCATATAGCAGGTACCATGCCAAGTCTTCAACTCATTCAGTCCTCAAAACAATCCTATAAGGTAAGCATGATCATCACCCCTTCTTGCAGGTGGGAACTCAAGAGGTACAGAGAAGTAAATTAACTTTCGGAAGGTCACAGAGCCAATACGTAGTAGAACTGGGATTCAGGCCCAGGTTTTAGGGCTCAGGAGACTCCACTTGGACTGAGACAGGAACATAACCTAACCTTATATATATGTTGTGTTATTCGGTCCTGCACCGTATGCAAGACACCTAATGAGTGCATGTGGTGAGCACTGAATAAATCAGAAATAGTGTTGGTGGTGGAGGTGAGCAGGGGAGGCAGCAAACTGATAACATATACAGGTGCTGGTAGACAGCGGCACTCAATATATGCTCTGTGAAATCACATCCTCTAGGCAAACTTCAATTTTCTTTGTCTAACCAGCTGGCAAAATGTCCCATGGACTTCTGTAGATCTCTCTCTCCCTTTCTCTCTCTGTCTTTATTTTTCATTCTGTCTCTTTCTCCATCTGCTAATCGTAAAACTATCTCCAACCCTCTGTCAAAAGCTGGGCTATACTCTGAAGCCACTTGGCTTCATTGAACTAACAAAACAAGCTGGTGTGTGTGTGGGAGGGGGTGCGCCTGAGTGACTCGGTCAGTTGAGCGTCCGACTTCAGCCCAGGTCATGATCTCAGGTCATGATCTCAAGGTTTGTGGGTTTGAGCCCCACACTGGGTTCTGTGCTGACAGCTCGGGGTCTGGAGCCTGCTTTGGATTCTCTCTCTCCTTTTCTCTCTGTCCCTCCCCCACTCATTCTCTCTCTCTCTCTCTCTTTCTCAAAAATAAAAGAACATTAAAAACAAAACAAAAAACACAAGCTTGGGGATGTCTAGATTAATGCTGTCCCACCCGATAGTCACTAACCACAAGTGGCTGTTTAAATTTAAATTGATTCTAATTAAATGGAATTTTAGATTTCCATTTTTCGGTCACAGTGCTCCTCTATGTGGGGCTGGTGGCTGCCATATTGGACAGCATAGACAGAGAACATTTCCATCATTGCAGAAAGTTCTATTGGTCAACACTAGACCTTCAGCCCCATTTTATAGAGGGGAAGTTGAGGCTCAGAGAGAAGAAGAGCCCCAAAGCCAGACAGAAAGTGAAGGGGCACACAGGGTCCACTGTTGTTGTAAGCCGACCCAAGGCCCCCCTGATGCGAAGGCAGGGAGGGAGATAGACGTGTGTGTATCCGTGCGTGTGCACAGGGGATGCGTGATGCACATGTGTGTGCGTGTGTGTGCACGACAGGTCTGTACTTGCACGTGTGTGTGAGTGTGCACTGCAGGGTGTCCCTGGACCTCCCCTTGACATCTCCGAAGCCATTCTCCATGTCGGCCATTTTCTGCCCTAGCTTCTCTCTCTGGGTATCTGCAGCCCTGTCTCTCTGAGTTTCTTGTCTCTGTCTGTCTCTCTCAGTCCCCATGGCTGGCCTTTTCCTTCCTCCTGGGTTTCTGTCTCTGTTCCAATCCTCTGTCTGTCTGTCTCAGTCTCTCTGTCTGGGTCTCTATCGTTACCTTTTTCTGGCATATCTGAGATTGTCTGTCTTATCTCAGTGCCTGCATCAAAAGTTGTCTGTCCCTCAACTCTGTTTTTAAATGTCTTGACCCATGGATGACAGCCCACCCCCTCCCATGTCAGTCTTTGGTCCTCTCACCCGTGCCTCCTCTCTCTCCCCCACTTATGTCCCCAGCCTGTCCCAGCCCCTCTCGTTTCCCCTTTCCAGGCCAAGGGCAGGGAATCTGGGCCAGACTGGCTCCCCCTATCTCTCCAGCCCCCCTCCCCTCCCAGCCTTAAAAATAGCAGGAGAAATTGGGACGGACGCCGAGGGGGTGAGGGCGGGGGCGCGGCCCGAGGAGGAAGAATCAGGTGTCCGGGCACTCACATCCGTCTGGGGGCCCTTCCCAGCGCCTGGACACTCGAAGGTCACAAATTCGTGGCATCGTCGATGAACCACAAAGCTGCAAACTGAAGGGAAGAATCATAGAGACACAGAGACAGAGAGCGAGCTCAATGGACAGAAAATCAGAGAGAAGGAGACTCCAACGAAAAGAAAACCAGAGAGAGGGGACCCCAAAATAGAGTTCAATAGAGAGCAAATCAAAGGAGAGACCCCAGCATGGAGTGGGGGAGGAAACCCGGGAGGCAGAAATTCAAGCGATGGACCCGAAGACAGACAAACAGACGCAAAGACTCACAGAGCAGAGAGAACCCAGTGCCAGGGAGACACAGGGACGCAGAGATGGAGCGAGAACGAGTCAGAGACCCAGAGAGAAAATAGGATCCCATCGACGGAGACAAGAAAGCAAGAAAAGAGGCAGGCCAAGGAGGAGGGAGAGAACAGGGAGATGTTCGGATAGAAGGAGAGAGCAGGAACTTGGGCAGAAGTGAGTCTGGGGGCGCCGTGGCAGGCCTCCCCCTCCCTGACTCACTCTGTTCTCGGCAGTGGCAGCTGGTGCTTTAGGACTCGCCCCCCCTCCCGCCCCCCAGAACTGCCAGCCCCGCCCGGCCCGCACCCGCCCATTGGTGACCCCGCCCGGGCCTGCCCCTGCCTAGGACTGTTGGTGTTGTCATGGCGACAGCAGCTTGAAGGGGGGGGCTCTGACTTCGCATCTCCAGCCCCCCCTTTCAGCTCCCCTTTTCCAAATCTCCCTGTTCCCATGGCAACAGATTCTCCAAATATCTGTCCCCACCTGGAGCTGGCCGAGGGAGGGGCCCCCAGCACCACCTCCGCGGTGGCCCCGCCGTCAGAGCTCCCTCCCCACCGCAGGCTGTGTCTCTGCCACACCCCCCGCCCCGGGCTCCCCCACGCCTCTCTGGGGACCGAAGAACACGTGTGTCAAGCCTCCTGGGCTGTGGGGCCCCAGCCTCCACCCTCCTGAGAGTCCCAGGAGTCCGGGTTCCCAGCTCGTACCTTGACACTGCAGGCCCTGTTTTCCAATGCCCCTGCAAGACCAAGGACCAGAGGTCAGTGCAGGAAAGGGTACCTGGGCCTCCCACCTCTGCCGGCCATACTGCGTCTTGCTCCCTCCTGTAGCAGGACCCCGGGGTCGAGCCCCAGCTGCCTCTTTGACTAGAACCCAGAAATTCTGACCCTCAGCCCGTCTCCGTTCAGACCCAGGAGCCCAGGCCCCCAGCCCTTCTCCTCTCAGAACCAGGAGCCCAGGCCCCCTCCTCCCTCAGAACCAGGAATCTGGAGCCCCAGCCCCTCCTCCTTCAGACCCAGGAGTCCGGGTCCCCAGACCCCTCCTCCTTCAGACCCAGGGGTCCAGGTCCCCAGCCCCCTCCTCGCTCAGAACCAGAGGTCTGGGGACCCAGCCCCCTCCTACTCTCGGACCAGGAGCCACGGTTGCAGCCCTCTCCTCCCCGAGCACTCCGGGGGCTGGGGTGACAGGCGCCTCTATCCCTCGTCCCCTCCTCCCTCAGGCCCCCAGCCCCTTCCCTCACCAGATGAAGTCGGTGCAGTGGCTGCAGAAGGTTGGCTGCTTGAAGAAGCGGGCGGTGAACTTATGGCTCTTGACTTCGTGGACCACCTTCTGCCTCAGAGCCCCTTTTCTGCAAAACAGGGGCCGGGGTCCCCCTTCTGAATCGCCTCCGCCGGGGCCCAGGCCTGCCATGGCCCCAGGCACGTAGCAGGGACCAGGATCCTGCCTCGCAGGGGGAAACAGGTGGAAGGGCGAGGAGCCGGAGACTCGGGAGACCACTGAGCCACGGGAAGGTTGCGAGGAGGGAAGGAGAGGGGCGAGGCAGCCCCGGGCGCGGAGCGCAGGGCAGGGAGCCGCACCCCGGGGCGCGCTCGCTCCGCCAGGGGGAGCGGGCGGGCAGGGCGGAGAGCCGAGGGCAGGGGCGCGAGGAGCCCGAGGCAAGGGCGGCGGCGGCGGCGGGAGCTCCAAGCTCAAGCACCTGCTGAAATGTGGGAGCCCCGGCTGGGGGGAGGCGTTGCCATGACGACCGAGGGGCGGGGTTTCAGCTTAAAGACGTCCCCCCCCCTCCCTGAGACTCGGGACAAATGTCCTCCCCTCCCAACACACGTGCGCACACCCGCTCCGGGGGCTGGCTGGAGGGAGGGGGCATCCTCTGAGCGGCGCCATCCCCGCCCCCCTCCCCCTCCTTCTGGGGCCTGGCCGGGTGTTCCTCCGCACGAGGGTGCCTCGGTGGGTCGGGTTAGCCCACTGACGCGCCGCTCGGATCTCGGGGTCTCTGACTGTGTCCCTCTGCTTCGTTACACGAACTTTGCAGTCAGTGCTGGGGCCCCAGCGGTGAGCCGGGAGGCCTGGCGTCTCACTTCCTCGGCGGCTGTGTTCAAGTCTGGATTTCGTCTCTGGGCCTGGGTGAACTTGCACGTCTAGGGCTCCCTCTGCAACTGTCTCTTGCCGTTGGTCTCCCTGCTCCTCTCCCAGTGCTCCCGGCTCTCTCTGTGTCTTTGCCTGTTTCTCTGTGTTCTTTGCTGTGTGTCTGCTTCTGTGCCTGTCGCTCATCTTGCGACCCTCTCTGGGTCTCGGTGTCTCTCTCTTTCTCGGCGGTGTCTGTCTCACAGTGAATCAGTCTCCCTGGGCCTCTCCCTGCATGTCTCATAAATTTATGTTTCTCTCTCCCTGAATCTCTCCCTTTTCCTGACTCTGTATGTCTCTCTGGCTCAGTGACTCTCTCTCTCTCTCTCTCTCTCTCTCTCTCAATCGGGGACTCACTCTGGGATTCTGTGGGCCTCTGTGTCTTTCTCTTTGACAGTCAATGTCTGTCTCTCCCGCCCCTTCAGTCCCTGCTGTCTCTCCCTCTCTCCCCCCTGTGTCCCTGTCTCTGTAAGTACTTTGTCTCTGCGAACCTCTCTGAACCATTCTTTGGTTGTCAGTCTCTCCCTCTGTCGCTGGGGGTCTCTCTCTGAATGTTTGAGTTGATCGTCTCTCTCCTTCTCTCCCCACCCCCACACTCCCCACCTTTATCTCTTTATCTCACCCTCTCTGGCTAGGAACCTCTCTCTTCGTCTCTGGGGGTCTCCCCCTCCCTCCACGTCTCTCTCCGCTCAGCCTCTGTCCCTCTCTGGCTCTGGAAAACCCTGTGCATCGCCGTCGGCCTCCTCCCGTCTCCCCTCCGTGGGTCTGCCCGCATCGTTGCCTCTCTCAGGTCGCGCTCCGGCCCCCTCCACCGCCAACTTCGTGCGCGTCCGGGTCCCGGCTCCCGGAGACCCGCTCTGTTGCCAAGGGCAACCACGGCCCGCCCGGGGCGGCGGAGTGCAATGCATCCTGGGCCTTGTAGTCTGAGCCTGCGGACCGCCTGTTGCGGCAACGCGGCCGAGAACTTCCTCTCCCAGAGTGCCCCGCGACAGGGGGCGGGGCGCCACGGCGGAGACCCGGGAAGCCCACCACACTTTCTCTGGGAGATTTGGGGGTCCCGCTCGGGCTTCCAGAAGCCGAAGAGGAGGTGAGGGAATCCGACCCTCCTCCTAACCTCCCAGACATGGGGCGTTCTGGCCTGCCGGCCACCTCCAGGCATGCGCCCTGCTCAAGGGCAAGTGTAGCGGTGGGAGTGGCCCTGGAAGCTGACCTGGGAATCCCACCTTGGTCGGCTTGGCGCTTCCTCCATCACCAGGACACCACCCCCGGGGTCTAAAGCTACTCTCTCTGGTGCCTTCCAGAATGGATTCAAGCATGAGATGGGGTGGGGAGGGGGCGAGACGCCCTTGCAGGAGGCAGGCATCAGTGTAGGTAGGAATTCTGGGGTGCACACTGCACAGATCAAAGAGAGGCTTCTCCTCGCCGGAAAGGGGTGCATCTGTTCCAACTAGCCCTTCCCGCCCTTCCGGGGGTGGGGCCCTCCCTCCCTTGAGATGCCTCTCCCCAATTGCTTTTGCGGGGGTCCAATAGGTTGCATGATCGTGGGATTTTTTGCAGACTTCTGTTTAGGGGTTTGTGATTCTCCTCCGACTGGAGCATTGGACGACAGGAACTTCTGTGGGACAGAATCATTGGAGGAGTAATTCGGACGGACCAGTCGTGTCAGGGAGCTTACAACTAAGTGAAAGACGGGGCTGGGGATGGGAATGTGGGCAGGGTCACATCCAGAAGGCCCAGACGGAGCTTTGGTATCACCTGTAGGTAGAGGATGGTAGGACGAGGAAGGATTTGAGCAGGGGAGGGCAGTATCAGACCTGGATGTGAGCATTCCTCTGGGCCCAAGGCAGGCTAGAGGCGGGCTAGTCAAGGAGGAAGCTGGGGTACTAGCTCTGGAGGAACAAAATGATCCCTGAGCTGGGGCAGGAGCCTGGAGAGGGGACAGCTGAGGACGGATAGACAGCGTCTGGTGAGCCACTGACAGAAGTCGGGGAGGAGCCAGTGCCTGGGTTCTCAGCCCTGAGAGCCTGTTCCTGAGATGGGAAACTTGGAGAGTTGATTTTGGAAGAAACATTGCACTCAGATGGAGACACCGTATTTCTGAGGTGCTCGTGGGACTCTGAGGAAGGATAAACCTTGTCCGTTTTGATTCTAACTAGTTCCAGTTTGAGAAAGTAAATTGGAAGATCCAAAAGCTAAAGCTGTCCACTTATGGGGCACCTGGGTGGCTCAGTTGGTTAAACGTCCGACTTCAGCTCAGGTTGTGATCTCACAGTTTGTGGGTTCGAGCCCCCGCTGGGCTCTGTGCTGATAGCTCGGAGCCTGGATCCTGCTTCAGATTCTGTCTCCCTCTCTCTCTATCCCTCCTATCTCCTCTCTCACTCTCGAAAAAATGAATAAACATTAAAGTTGTCCCCTTCTCCCACCAGTCCCAAGAATCTGAACCTTGCTCTCTCTCCTGGTGGCCTCCTCAGTAATAAAGCAAGCACAGTTTTTTTTTCTTTTATCTTTATATTGATGTAAAAAAAAAAAAAAAACCACAAACATTATGGATGTGGGAGTAGGGCAACGGACAAGTCTTTCCTCTGTGGTCGGCAGCAGGGACTGCCGGGGACTAGAAGCTCCAGGGAATTAGGGAATTAAAAAAAAATAAAAAATATATTTATACATTTATATATATGACGTTATGTGTGTGAGTCCCAGAGAAGCAAGGAAGCGGCTACGGGAAGTAACTAGCACACAGAAACACACGTGTGTATGTGTGTGTGTACCACACACTCCGAGCAATGCAATCCCTCTGACTAAGGCAACAACAGCAACCCCCGCCCACCCACCCCCAAGAAAAAGAAATTGAAAAGCAACTTCCTCTTTCAGAATAGGGCCACTCAGTCTAAGTGTTGCCCTCCTAACCAGGAAGAGGAAAAGAAACAAACAAACAAACCCAAGCTAGCATTGCCGGTAAGGCGGGCAGTGGCCATTTTTTTTCTCCCAGCAAAGGCAGGACGGGCTATTTTTAACACTGAGGCTGGAGGGCCACATCCCTGCCCCTCGCAAATACTTCGTTCAGTTTCTCCATAAGGCAGGGCGCAGTTGGGATGGAAAACATTCACCCTTTACTTCCTTCAAGGTGGCCTCTAGGCAGTGGGTGCTTCGTGAGCCTGGCAAAAATTCTGGAGCCAGTCTCAGGCGAAGCTGGGTGCCAAGCAGGACCCAGGGACCCAGGGTCTGTCTGTGTTTTAAGCCTCATGCCCAGTGGAAAATCATTGGCCTCCAGAGACTTTTTTTTCTTTTAACTTAAAGGGGACCTGTATGGGACACCCCCCTCCACTGGGAGAAAGGGAGCCCAAATCCCTAGCTACCCCTCTCCCCCAACAAACACACACGTACACACCAACAAGGCACAGCCAGGGCGGGCAGGCATGCTTTGGCAATGAGGCCCCTTGGGAGGGCCCCGGGCTATTAACAGCTGCAGAGAGAGGTGTGGGACAGGTGGAGCTCAGCACCTTTGGAGGTCGGGGCAGAGAAGAAAAAAGTCTTGGAGCTCCCAAGGAAGCAAGAAAACAGGAAGGAGTGGCCAGGACACAGGCAGATGAGAAGACCAATGAGAGGAGCAGGAGAGAGCCGAGAGGCGGGTCAGGTTAGAAAAGGAGACCTCGAACAAGAAGGCAAACGGGCAACCGAAGAAAGCAGGAAGGAAAGGAGCGAGGAGACCAGAGCCAAAGCAGCAGAAAAGAGCAAGAGGAACTGGGAAGAAAGGAGAGAGGTGGCAGAGAGGGAGCCCGGAAGAGGACATGAGAACCCGGACACGGAGGGCGAGTCAAGAGCCCCTGCCGGAGCCTCACACCCGCACGAACACCAGGCGGGCCGAGTACACGAGGTCGGCCACGTACGCCAGCAGGTTGATGGCCGTCAGGATGGCCACGGCCAGCCGGCGGTCCCAGGCGCACACGTAGGAGGCGTGCTTGCTGCTGCAGCTTACTTCCTTGGACCGCCGCGGCTGGCCGCCGTACTTCTCGTCGAACTGGTAGAGCGGCCAGAGAACCAGAGCGGTGGCGTACAGGAGGACGGACAGCAGGGCCAGCCCGGACAGGAAGCTGGGGAAGGAGATGGGCAGCGCGTTGGTGCAGTCGCCCAGGTTGAGCAGGATGGCCACGGCCGCCAGGATGAAGCAGATGGCGTAGACGGCCACGCACCACTCCAGGGCCGGCTGGTGCTGGTACAGGCTCGGGCTGCTGATGAAGGCGAAGATGACGCAGGCCACGAAGGTCTCCAGCACCTTGAGCAGGCCCGGCACGGTGGCCATGTAGCCGGTGATCTCCCCGGGCCGGGCCCGGGTCCAGGCCACTTCGGTGGCATAAGCCACACTGGCGATGCAGGAGAAGGCGGTGGCGGCGATGGCGTGGTCCCGGGAGCGGCCGTGGGACAAGAACTGGACGTAGGTGGTGGGGTAGATGATGGAAGCCGAGAGGCAGAAGAGGGCGGCGTAACAGGCGTAGGTGATGGGGAAGTTTCGCCAGGACAGGGGGAAGCGGGCCTGGAGGCCCCCCAGCTCGACTATGAGGATGATGAGGGTCACGGAGAAGCAGAAGCACCAGGTGAACATGGACCAGTTACCCATGGCCCCGGTCCAAGCACCCACGCTGGCCACCAGCGAGAAGGCCACGCAGGTGGACACCAGCTGCAGCAGGCGGAGGAGGCCCAGGGGCTGGGTCAGCGCCCGAGGGGACCCCACGATGGTTGGGGAGCCCAGGCCCGAGGAGGACGACGTGGTGGTGGTGATGGTCGTGCGGGTCACGGTCACTGGCATGGCTGCGAAGAGGGGAAAGGAAGAGAGTCCTAAGAAGGTTCCGATTGTGGGAATCCAGGGTCTCAGCCCTTCCTCTCCTGGGGACGAAGGACTCGAACTGGGGAGCGGGGGGCACATGGCACTCCTATGGAGATGAGTGCCAGCCCCCTCCTCGGTCCTGACCGGGGCTTCCCACGTCCTGCGTCAGAACCCAGGAGTCTGGGCCGCTGTCTCTGCTTCCTCCCTCTCTCTGCAACCCAGCTACCATGAAACCACACCAGACACTCAAAACTGCCCTCCTTCCCCCAGGGACTCAGCCTCCCAGCCACTCACCTCCCCAACCACGTGTCAGAACAACAGGCCCCGCTTCACTGGGCTCCACTCCCCCTGCTCCAATGCCCACCTTCCTTCCATCACCCAGCAGGCCTTTCCAGCCTCCATGTGTGAGAACGTTCCCCGGGACTCCCAGGGAATCACAGGCGACCAGAGCCTCCACCCTCCCAGCCGGTCTCTGAAACTGCATCTGAGCTCCCCACAGCACGCCCCTCAGTCGGAATCCCACCCGGGATTTGGCTGTGGACTACTTTGCCCAAGGACATTGAGCTTCCTCTGCCTCTGTCCCTCCCCCACATGGAGTCTGGCGTCCAAATTCCCCAGCGCCCAAGAAGCTCAGCTCTCAGGGCCCCAGCCCCTTCCACGCAAAGCTCCAGGCCTCTCATGTCCTGTTAACAGAGCTTCAAACGCCAGGACGCCAGGACTCTGGGCCCTCGGCCTGGAGCCCACCAGACACCTGTGGTCTGGGAAATCCACTTCTTTCTTCTGTCCCTCCAGAACCTTCTACCTCCTTGTCCTACAGACCCTTAGGAATAGAGAGGGCCTGCCCTACTGGGGATCAGGTGTCCAAATCCTCCCTCAGGCCCTAAGACACCGAACCTCTCAGCTTCCACCCTAAAAAGTTCAGAAGGCCTCTCTCAGCCACAAGGAAACAAAACTTCCTCCTTCCAGGGTCAGGCAGTAGAACCGGCTTTATTTAACCATATCCAACTGTTCCTGTAAGAGGCCCTGAGGACACAGGGGCCCAGCCCCTGGACACACTTCTCCCTCGGGTACTCAGGCGTCTGGGTCTCCTTCCATAGAAAGCAAGCTCCCGGGCCCTTCTCTCTGACCCGGGAGTCCAGGGCCCCAGATGCTCCTGCCTCTGACACAAAAGTCTGGGCGGGAAGCCCCCTTGGCTCTCAGACCTAAGGAGTCCGGGCCTCCAGCCTCTCCTCCCTCAGACACGGGGGTCCAGGCTCCCACTCACCAGCGGTCTTTGCGGAGCACTCCGACGCAGAAAGATCCGGGTCTGGAGGTGGATTAGGTCAGACACCTGGAAAAGGCGAGTCAGAGCGCTGGAGGGAGGCAGGGAGAGTCAGCGTCCAGCCCAGCCCGGGCTCCGCCCTCCCGGGACCCAAGCGACCAGCTCGCCCGAAACGCGCGGCCCGGCCCGGACTCCGCAGCCCCGGCGCCCTCCCAGCCAGGGCGGGGATTTGGCCTCGGGCCGGGAGAGGTCCCGGAGGTGACCCCAGGGAAGCCCCGCCCCTGACCCCTCCCCAAGTCCCCAAACTGCGGGAGCCAGAGGGGAAGGAACCCGGCGAAAGGGCACGCCCGCGCGCAGGCCCGCGTGGGCGTGAGTGATCTTAACCTCGCCCCAGCCGGAGAAAGCCGCGGCCGGGCCGGCGGAGGGCCCTGGGCGGTGGCTGCGGGGGCGGGCGGCCAGGCCAGGCTCCGCGTCTCCGGGCCTTATAAGGGCTTCGAGTCAGCCCAGCCATCTGGAATGTGGCGGGGACCAGGGGGCGGTGCTGGGACCTCCGCCCCGCGCCAGCCTCCGAGACCGCACCCCCCACTTGTGGACTCCGGGGAGGGTGGGGTGGGGGGAGTCCAGACGCCAGGTGCCAGGAGGGGAGGCCTGAAGCCTGAATTTCTGGAATCTTCAAAATGGGAGTCCTGGGTCGCTAGAGCATGGGTTGGGAGACTGGACCCCAAAAGGACGACCCTAAACCCGGACCCCCGGGTGTGCTTAGCGGAACCCCGCCCACACCCCCCCCCCAACCTCGAAGCTGGAAACTGTGGGGTTGGAATCCAGTCCGGAGATTAGTAGCCACACCTCCCAACAGCCCTCGGAAGTCAGGTCTCCCGGCGGGGGCTGGGCCTCTCGCGCCACCTGGGAGGTGCTAGGCGGGAGCCGGCCGCCACTCGCTCCCCGCCACGCCCTGCAAGAGCCCGTTAGGAGGAAGTCAGGGCCGGCCTGCACTCCGGCGCCCTAGGAAGCGGGCACTGCCAGGTCCCGAGCAGGGAAGGAGAAAAAGGGCCACAACTGCAGAAGTGCCCCAAGGCGGGAGGGGGGTGGTGCGGGGACCACCCGGAGGGGAGGGGTCCCTCTGCCCCCTCCGCGCCTGCAGCCGCTTCCTGAGGTCAGAACTCAGGAATGCACCGCCAAAGACAGGCGGGGGGAGAAGAAACACCCCTGCGGCCGCTCGGGCGATTTAGGACTCCTCCGGCCACGCCCCACCTTTTCTCCACCTCCACGCCAAACACCACACCCCATCACTCAGACAGCGTCCCTGAACCCCATCTCCGCTCTGGCCTCAGCCGTGGCTTCTCCCAGCCTAGGGCGCCAGCTTCCCAGCTTCGTCCTCGCCTTTGCGAGCACGGTGCTGGACCTCAGCCCACCGCCTGTCTGGCCCAAAGTTCGAATTCTGTCTCCGGAATGGAGCAGCGGGGAGCAGGGAAGACCGCTCTCTTTCTCAAACTCAAACTCCCAACTCCAAGCTCCACCTCTCGTGAGGACCTCCTCTTACCAGCCCCCTTCAACCAGGGCATTTAGGCGTCTCCATCCCTCCTCCCTCAGACCCAGGAGTCCCGGCCCCCAGCCCTCCTCCCTCAGACCCAGGAGTCCAGACCCCCAGCCCCTCCTCCCTCAGACCCAGGAGTCCCGGCCGCCAGCCCTCTTCCCTCAGACCCAGGAGTCCAGACCCCCAGCCCCTCCTCCCTCAGACCCAGGAGTCCCGGCCCCCAGCCCTCCTCCCTCAGACCCAAGAATCAGACCCCCAGCCCCCTCCTCCCTCAGACCCAGGAGTCCAGGCCCCCAGCCCCTCCTCCCTCAGACCCAGGAGTCTGGCCCCAGCCCCTCCTTCCTCAGACCCAGGTCAGGCCCCCGTTCCCCTCCTCTTTCAGATGCATGACCTGTATGAGTGCAGGTCTGAAGCTCTCTCCTGTCCAGAACCCGAGTCCTGATCCATGCCCCAGTCTTTCTAGACATTCAGACATGCAGAACCCCAGCCTTTCCTCCCTCTGCACCCAGGAATCCTGACCGCAGCGTCCGCGCCGGGGGGTCCCCGTAGCCTCACCTCTCGGGCTGTGGCGGCTGCTGCTGAGACAGAGGCGACAGCTGCAGACTGGAAGGGTTTGCTTACTGGGTGGGGTTGGCGGGCCGGGGCGGGGCCGGGGCCAGGGGCGGGGCCGGGGACCCGGCGCGAGCGCGGGGCCCGGGCCGAGAAAGGGACTCCCTGAGCCAGGGGTATCCCAGGCCCACCCCCGAGGCGGAGCCAAGAAGAGACCACGCCCCTCCCCGCGATAAATGGACCAAGGCTCTCTGGCTCTGCCAGTGGTGAGGGGGGGCGGTGGAGGGCTGAGGTCACTGTTGCCGTGGTGACAAAACAGGAAGACACAACAGCTGGCCGTGTGGGGGCTCCTAGGGGCTGCCCTCCCCGACTCGGCCCCACTGCAGTCTCCGGGGGAGGCCCGGGAAGCCCGTTGCCATGGCAACCCGTCTGTTTAGCCTCTGTTTAGGCCGGAGCCCCCAGCCCAGGTCCCCGCCCCAGTATCACCTCACTCGATTCTCGCTCTCCCTTCCGGCCCCCTCCCCTCCTCCCCTGCTGCCCCCTGGCTCTTCCCGGCCGGATGAAATCTTGGACATCTGGGTCGCGGTGGGTTGGGGGGGCCCCGGGCCTGTCAGTTTAATGAGGTCTGGGGCTAGGGTCTCTGAAGGAGCCGATCCCTAGGCTCGAAGAGCTGGGCCAAGGTCCCCAAATCCTCATTTACAACTGGGACTTGCGGGTCGGTGGATGGGACTCCTGGGTCCCAGCTCACAGTCGATGGGGGCGGGGGAAGGGATGTTGACGGCAAAATGTCTGGATCTAAGGCGGGGGGAGCCGGAGCAAGGACTCCCAGGTTCCAAATGACGCCTAGGCTGGGGGCCCAGGTTGCGGACGCAAAAAGCAACCGAAGCTCACACTCCTGGGTTTTCATCTGCTCAGACGGGGTTGCAAGCCGAGCCTCCTAGGTCTGGAGCAGAGAGATATTTTTGGCCTGCATTCCTGGCTCCCGGAGGGAGGGAGGGGCTCGGAAGCTCTAGGAGGACCGGGCCGGGGAGGGGGGGAGGGGGATGCTGCTGGGGGCGTCCGATTTCTGATTCCTGCGAGAAGGGAGGGGGTCCAAGGAGCTGATGTGCGCGCGGCCTGGAGCAGGGAGGCGCCCCGGGGTCCTTTCTTAGGGCAGCTCTGGGGCGCCCCAAGTCGCAGAGTCAAGAAGCAAGCAGGAGCTGAAGGTCGGGGTGCCCGCCCGGGGTAGGGGCGGGGCGGGCCCCGGGACGCCCGGGACCCTCCCTGCCGGCCCTGCTCACTCACCGCGCTCTGCAGTCTTCCCCGGCGCGGCCTTTCTGGCGGTTGCCTCTGGGCGGGGCCTGGGTGGCGGCTGCGGATGGTGCGCGACTCTGAGCTAACCGGGCGCCGCTGCCGCTGGGTGCCTTCCAGGCGCACAGCCAAGGAGGGTTTGAGACCCAGCCCGCGCCAGTCGCGACGGGGTGGGGTGGTCGGGAGGGGTCCGGGAGCCCTGTCTGGCAGGCTGCGTGCCCTACGGAGATGGGAGGGGCTGGGGGGGGCCTGGACGCTGTGAGCGCTGCAGAAGTGGGGGGGGCGCCTGGGATGGGGGGGAGGGATGTGGAGACTCCATGCCCGCATTTGTGCCCCTGCAGAGGGCACAGGCACAGACTCTCTCTGTCCTGTGCTCTGCACAGCGGAAGGGGTTTCCATGAGCCTGGGATCAGGCCCTGTCTGAGGAGTCAGGACGGTGGTGCCAGTCGTGGTGCCAGTCGGAGGTTCTCCGGGGTGGTCCCCAGGCTCCACTCACACCTTGTGAAGAGGCATCTCTTTCCGCTCCCTGCCCCAGTCTGTCACTGTCTTTGCCCGACCTCATAGCGGCCCTCCTGAGATACCCTAAATGGTTCAGGAGTGGCCTCCACTCACACAATTACTAGGTCCTGCTCTCTGGTGGAAGTGTTTTTCCTTGAGGCACTAAAACCCCGATCAGCCGAGTTCAGCCAACAGGAAGAGGAAGCAAACGTTTAAAGAATGAGTCACTGGGTGTGATCTTGAGAAGTGATACCTTAGGGCTCCTGGGTGTGTGTCATCTGGCATCGTGGTCGTGCCCCTGCTTCGGAGTGTTTACCCAGCCAGCAGGACAGCACCCCCCACGCGGACGATGTTGTCTCCAACCTGGCGCTGTATTCCGGCCTCAAACAGGCTGCACCTCTGTTCTGCGAAGCCAGCCGCTCCGGGGTGACGGGGTGCATGGAACAGGCTGCACCTCTGTTCTGCGAAGCCAGCCGCTCCGGGGTGACGGGGTGCATGGACCCGCCCCCCGACTTCCTAGTAAACGGAGCTCCTTGATCAGAAGCAATATTGTGTGAAGCGTACATGATGGTGAATACGGCCATTCAGCGGGTACATAGATGCGGCTGTTGGCAGGGATGGGTAAGGCACGGGAAGCAAATAACAACCCAGATTTAATGATTCCGGGGAGGGAGAAGGCGTCGCTCCATTCTTGATAGACGGAGCCCAACGCAATTCTCGGGAGACCAGGTATTTGACTGGTCTTCCTAGGAAACGTACAACGTCGGAGGGGAGAGGGGGGCTTTACCCGAGCTGCCGCCGGCTGAGCTTTGCAGGGGCAGATCCGTGCCTAGCCCTCCGTGGCCACTGTGTTCACGACTCCATTGAGCCGCCATTGGGAGGCTGTCGCTGAGCCACGTGGGGTCAGCTGATCTGCCAGACGGCTTACTAGCATTCTCTGCAATAGAAGATTTTTGGGAAGTGTTCACCTGGATGCAGATTTTATGCTGTTTTTCACTCCTGATGCATCTGACACCAAATATATGGATTTTTTTTATGCCGACGACCAATCTCTAACCCTTCAGACACCAAGTGTCCAATGATTTTTTTTTTTTAAGATTTTATCTTTAAGTAATCTCTATGCCCAGCACGGGGCTCAAACTCAATGAGTTGTACGCTCTACCGACTGAGCCAGCCAGGGGCGCCTCGGGGCCAGTGAATTAACTTCCTTTGATTCTGGGTACCTTATGACCCGGAGTTAGTGCAGACCTCACAGGTTATTGGCTCACTCCCACAAGACCCTCCATGCCCACCTCCCTTCAGATTCCAGTCCAAGTCCCAGGCACACCATACTTGTGACCGACTGACTATAAATTGAGGGCTCTGACGACCCTCTTTTTGAGGTCCATAATGTGCAAGAAACTCAAGAAAGCACTTTACTTAGTATTACTGATTTATTACAGAAGACGCATCTCAAGAGGCACCTGGGCTCAGTCGGCTCAGTCGGTTAAGCGTCTGGCTCTTGATCTCGGCTCGGGTCAAAATCTCAAAGTTCGTGGGATGGTATTGAACCCCTGCTGCAGGCTCTGTGCTGACATGGAGGAGCCTGCTTAGGATTCTCTCCCCAGCCCCCACTTTCTGCCCCTCCCCTCTAGTGGGTGCACTCTTGTGCACGCATGTGTGCGCTCTCTCTCAAAATAAATAAACTTTATTTTTTTAATGTTTATTTATTTTTGAGAGACAGAGAGACAGAGTATGAACAGGGGAAGGGCAGAGAGAGAGGGAGACACAGCATCCGAAGCAGGCTCCAGGCTCTGAGCCATCAGCACAGAGCCCGATGCGGGGCTTGAACCCACAGACTGTGAGATCATGACCTGAGCCGAAGTCGGCCGCTTAACCAACTGAGCCACCCAGGCGCCCCAATAAATAAACTTTAAAGCAAAACAAAACAAAAAACAGAGTACCACTAGAGAACACCCAAATAGAAGCGACATATGGGGCAAAATATGGTGGGCCTGCCACCTCCCAGCACCCCGATGCGTTTACCAATAAGAAAGCTCTCTGAGAAACTCGTAGCTAACGAATTTTATGGGGGGGCGCCTGGGTGGCTCAGTCAGTTAAGTGTCTGACTTTGGCTCAGGTCATGATCTCACTGTTCATGGGTTCAAGCCTCCAGTCCGGGCTCTGTGCTGACAGCTCAGAGCCTGGAGCCTGCTTCCGATTCTGTGTCTCACTCTTTCTGCCCTTCACCCCCTCCCTCAAAAAAAAAACCATTAAAATATTTTTCTAAAAGAGGAATTTTATGGAAGTCTCCATTATACAGGATGGTCGCTGAAAATTCCAACCATCCATTTCCAGGATTGGTTTCTCAGGCATCCAGCCCCCATCCTGAGCCACCCAGCTAGGGGCTCACCAAGACTCATCTCATTAGCATAAACTCAGGTGTGGCTGAAAGGGCCTGATATTGAATAAAAAAGATTCTCCTCTCATCTCCTACCACTCAGGAATTACGAAGGTTTTAAGGGGCTCTGTTATGTCAATATCACTCGGATCTTTCCAGACTCCAGGTCCATTTGAAACTCACTCATTCATCGACAAAGATTTATGAGTGCGTCCTATGTGAGCGCAAAGCAGGCTGAGAAATACCTCCTCCAGTGGAGATTTTTATCTCATGCGTTAGTGGCAAAGGGCTCTGTAGATGTAGTAACTTCATCTGAACGGGATATTCCCACTGTCCTCAGACTACCGGATTCTCAGTAACTTCCTTGGGGTGACCAGCCCCCCAATTTACATGGGGTTTATCTCCCATGGTCTGGCATGTGTGTGTCTTAATAAGACATACAGTTTATCTATCTTCTCCTTCTTGCTTTTTATGTGTGGTAAGTATTATGTCAGACATGCAGGTGGCCACAGTGGAGTCTCTGGAGTCCTGAATGATGAAGTTTCTCAGCCTGAAACTGAGTCATCAGCAAGGCCTCACTCACCCTGAAAGCTCTGAGAGAGAATGAGTGCCTTGCCTCTTCCAGCTTCTTGTAACTGTGGGTTCCTTGTCCTGTGACCTCATCACTCCAATGTCTACCCCCTGTTTTTTTTTTCTTTAATATTCTTTTATTTATTTTGAGAGAGATGTAGAGAGCTGGTGAGGTAGGCGCAGACAGAGAGAGAGGAGAGAGAGTCCCAAGCAGGCTCCATGCTGTCAGCACAGAGCCCGATGTGGGACTCAAACTCACGAACCACCAGATGATGACCTGAGCCAAAACCAAGAGTCGAGACCGCTTAACAGACTGAGCCACCCAGGTGCCCCGCCCCCTGTTTTTATGTCACCTTGTCTTCTGTGTATGTCTGTCTTCTCTCCTTTGGTCTGTCTCAAATATCCGCCCCCTCTCTTCTCAGGATATTAGGACATTTACCATGGGTTTTATGGCCCACCTAGATAATACAGAATGATCTCTGATCTCCTCTTCCAGAGATTCTTAAATTCGTCACATCAGCAAAGACCCTCTTCTCAAATAAGACAGCATTTATAGGCTCCAGGGATTCAGATGTGGACATGTCTCTGGGGCTAAAACACATCTCTGGTTTAGCCCCTACACCATCCCCTAGTTCCTCTGTTTACTGCGATAGAGACACATGGATTGGTCATTCCAGATGCCAAGGGCTGGGTTGATTTCATCCAGGAAGGAGATCAGCTGTAACTGAAGTTGCGCCGCTGGTGTCCTGTCTACGCAGCACTGAGCCTTGTGGACGTGGGATTCGAACCAGAGGCAACAGATCTCAGTTTCCCACAGGGAGGCTGGGTTTCTTGAGATGATGGAAACCCATGACCAGCACCATGCAGGAGGGAGAGTCCCAGATACCAGCTCTCTCAGCCACTCCAGCTCCTCCCTGGTCAAGTCCTCCGAAACCCTCGATTCAGGGGAAGCTGGGTGGCTCAGTTGGTTAAGCGTCCAACTTTTGGTTTCAGCTCAAGTCACGATCTCATGGTTTGTGAGTTCAAGCCCTTTGTCTAAGAGCCTGCTTGGGAGTCTGTCTCCTTCTCCTTCACCTTCCTCTTCTCTTCCTCTTAAGTAGGCATGAAGTCCAACTTGGGGCTTGAATACACAACCCTGAGATTAAGAGTTACATGCTCTTCCGACTGAGCCAGCCATGCTCCCCAAAGCCACTTCTTTAAGTACTCTTTCTTCTCTCGCCTTCGTTGAAATAAATACCCCCTAGGCTGTTCTCTGGCCATGTCGCCTTTTTGTCATCTACTGACCGCCTGCTCACCGATGTGCCACGAACAGGTCATAGGTGGGCTGAGGGGGTATGGATTCCCTTGGCTCTCAGAGTGGCCGGCTGCCTCTGTCTGTGGCAGGCTTGTCTAGTTAGCTCAGTGAGCAGTAAAGATCGTGTTTCTGTTTGCTCCATGATGTGAAACCATCTGGGACACACTAAGAGTGCAATGTCCATCCATCTTCTCACTCTCCGTGTCCCTCTGACGTCAGTCATCTTCCCCCTTCCTTTCTCAGCAACCCCCACCATCATCTTTTCTTAACTGGATAGGAACCCCCGTCCACACACCCTTTCTTTAGGACATGACTCCACGGTCCGTCATTTCAATAGTACTCTCGCTGTGTTGGGTATCTCGCACTCCTTTACCCTTCTGTCTTCGCAAGGCCCCAGTCTTGGAGAAGCAGAAGCCCACCTATCAGGTTCTGTTTTGTTTTTCTGAGCTTGTCCCTAAAGCAACTGAGCATTACTGGAGAAAGTCACGTTACAGGGCAGTGGTTCCCCATGAATACGTGATGGCCCAACTTCACGTGTTCTTGGCATTGTCCACAGTCCCACTGCTGTCACCGGGTCTATTCATTCTCATTTCCGTGGTGACAAGTGCACTATTTTTATCCTCTTCAATCTCTGACACCCTTTATGCCTCCAGCCCCACCCATTCTCAGCCTGTGATCTGCTCCCTTTATTTGAGAGATAGTAGAAGCCATCCTCTGGAAAGCCCCTCAATGTCCTATACTAAAACCACAGACCTGACTCTTTCCAGAAATACCTTCCTCTAACAGTTGCAAAGTTGTTCTTCTTATCTCATGCCAATCCTTCTTGGCTTTTTGATTTTTAAATACATCCTTCTCCTACCTTTGCTATTGTGATTACTATTCTTCCTCTTTTTAGATAGTCAGTATCTCCCATCAAAGAATGTTTCACTTTTTTTAAATTTTTTAATTTTTAATAATTTATTTATTTTTTAATTTATATCCAAGTTAGCATATAGTGCGACAATGATCTCAGGAGTCGATTCTTTCATTGTCTTTTTAAGAAATAATAGTTGTTTTTAATTGTGGTAAAAAATATACGTAACATAACATTTACCTCTTAAACCATTGTCAAGTGTACAGTTCAGTGGAATTAAGTACATTCACACTGAGAACACGTGAAGGCACAGGGGAAAAGATGGCGGTCTATAGGCCAAGGAGAGGGGCCTCAGAAAAAAGCCGACCGTGATGGTACTTTGATCTGGGGTTTCTAACTTGCACAACTGTGAGAAAGTTAATTTCTGTTTATTTCTGTAAATTCCCTAGATTTCTGGATCACCCAGTCCACAGTACTCTCTTGTGGTGGCCAAGCAAACTAATATAGTTTCCTACCGCTCGGAACAACTTTTTGTTCTTTTCAGTTTTTAACTTTTTTTTAATGTTTATTTATTTTTGAGAGAGAGAGGGAGGGAGAGAGAGAGAGACCGTGAGTAGGGGAGGGGCAAAGAGAGACAGAGACCTAGAATCTGAAGCAGGCTTCAGGCTCCAAGCTCTTAGCAGCCCGATGCAGGGCTGGAACTGGTAAACCGTGAGATCATGACCTGAGCTAAAGTTGGATGCTCAACTGACTGAGCCACCCAGGCGCCCCAGTTTTTATCGTTCTGACCTCTCAAGTAACTGATGGTATTGGTGTCTTCTGCCAACCTGAAACGCTGCTAAGTTTGTAAGACACGTCTTTCTCCTGGCTTTCCTGTTGCTTCTCTGGGCTCCTTCTCTGACTCCTTTGCAAGCTCATGCTCCTTTGAATACTAGAGTCCCTCAAAACTCCCCCAGACCCCCTGCTCTTCTCATGACCTACTCTTCCTAGGAGGCCCCATACACACCTGGCTTCGAGGGGCACCAATGAGTAAATGACCCATTACTAGTGAAGTTCAGCCACTATAACAAAGGCAAAATATCAATGGCCTACACCAGCGCTGACCAATAAAAAAGTAAGGTGAGCCACACGTGCGATTTTAAAGTTTCTGGTAGCCACATTAAAATGAAGTAGAAGGAAAAGGATTCGTTTTAACAACATATTTTATTGAATCCAATATGTCGGAAATTTCCAGAGTGGGATACTAGCCACACTTGCACTGTCCAATAGCCCCATGTGGCTATTGGCTACCATATTAGATAATGCAGGCCTAGACGAGATGATGGTTTATTTCTCTGTCTTGTGGCAGGCTAAGAGTTGACAATCCAAGGTGAAGATGATACCTCCCCGGTCTCAAGGAGTCATTCTTGCTTGTTGCTCAGTCACCGTCAACAAGGGCTTCTGTCTGGGGTCCAACACGTGATCCAGACCACATCACTACATTGCATTGCAGCTAGCAGGAAGAGGGGACGGTGGGGGGGGGCGAGGCGGGGGACAAGTTCTTATGCTTCCTTCTTTTTGAAGGTATAATTCTGAAGTTGCAGACATCTCATTGTCCAGAACTTGGTTGCATGGCCACACAGAGGTATAAGGGAGACCGGGAGGACCTAGTCTTCAGTTGGGGAAACATATATGCAGATAAATTTTATTTTATTTTTTTAATTTATAAAGTGTCTTTATTTATTTTGGGAGAGAGACAGAGAGAGCGAGCAGGGGAGGGGCAGAGAGAGCCAGGGAGAGAAAGAGAGAGAATCCCAAGCAGGCTCTGAGACGCCAGCACAGAGCCCGACACAGGGCTCGAACTCACGAACCGCGAGATCGTGACCGGAGCCGAAATCAAAAGTCCACTTGGATGATACAGAAGTTCAAACTCAGCACATTAAAAAAAACTTTTTGTAATGCTTATTCATTTTTGAGAGAGACAGACAGAGCATGAGCGGGGGAGGGGCAGAGAGCGAGGGAGACACAGAATCCCGGAGCCTGCTTCAGGATGCCTCTTTCAGGGATAGGAAGTGAGGTTCAAACTCTAAGTGCGGTAGGAAATCAGAAGAAAGGGAAGCATTAGGTAGGAACTTGGAAAAACAAAAACAAAAACAAAAACAAAACTGCGCGGCTCAGAGCCATGAACCGCGAGATCATGACCTGAGCTGAAGTCGGACACTTAACTGACTGAGCCGCCCAGGCGCCTCCTTTTTTTTTTTGCCCAAAGTGAACACATCTAAAATGAATGGACGACCTTTCCTCCAAAACTTTGTCCTTCCCAGCACACACCAGCAGTTCATCCAGTTGCACAATGTTCCTCAGGGACTCCTGCATGCCCAAGGACAAAGGAAAGGAAAGAAAAGGAATGGTAACTAATAGAGATCATTCATAGACCTGCTGGACGGGAGTCTCCACCAGTTCATAAATATCTTAGTAAATTACAAGAGAAAGGCAATCTTATCAATAGTCTAATGGCCAGGAACTCCCTACTGCCTTAAAGATACTGCTTTGCTAGAGGGAAAAACCAGCCTTAGCTTGACAATCACTAGACTCACCATCTGTAAATTTTCTTTAGCATACGGAAGTCCCTTTAAGAAACTTCCTCAAGCTTGGGTAGCGTCCAATTCTTGGTTTCAGAGCAGGTCATGATCTCCTGGTTTTCTGAGTTCAAGCACCGCATCGGGTTCTGTGCTGGCAGTGTAGAGCCTGCTCAGGATTCTCTCTCTTCTATCTCAGCCCCCTCCCCCTCCATGCCGTTTCTTTCAAAATAAACTTTAAAAATTAACAAGAAAAACAGAAAGTTTCTTCCTCTTGACTTTAACTCCCCCAACTCCACAGTATATAACCAGTCACTCCTCACAACCCCAGTGAGGCTCTTCCTGCCCATGGGTCCTGTCTCCCTGCTTTAATAAAACCACCATTTTTGCACAGAAGACATCTTCGAGAATTCTTTCTTGGCTGTCAGCTCCAAACCCCCAACACTCCAAAATCCCGTCACTGCCACTTTGCCCTCTGTATTCCTTCTCAATTCATCTCTTTCTATACATCTCTGTATTAGTCACATATTGCTGGGTAATGAATTTCCCCAAAACTTGGTGTTTAAAAATTTTTTAACAAAAAATAAAATAGGGGCGCCTAGGTGGCTCAGTCGGTTGGGCATCCGACTTCCACTCAGGTCATGACTTCCGCTCAGGTCATGATCTCACATCCGTGGGTTCGAGCCCCGCGTCGGGCTCTGTGCTGACGGCTTGGAGCCTGGAGCCTGCTCTGGATTCTGTGTCTCCCTCTCTCTCTCCTCCCCCATTCATGCTCTCTGTCTCTCAAAAATAAATAAAAATTAAAAAAAATTAAAAATAAAATTAAATAAACAAAAACTTATTAAAACATTTTAATAATAACAACATAATAAAAACATTTATTTATTTTTGAGAGAGTGCAAGCAGGGGAGGGGCAGAGAGAGAGGAAGACAGAGGATCCAAATGGGGTTCTGTGCTGACAGCAGTGCCCTGATGAGGGACTCAAACTCAGAAACCGTGAGATCCTGACCTGAGCCAAAGTCAGATGCTCAACTGACTAAGCCACCCAGGGCCCCTAAATTTTTTTTAATGTTTATTTAATTTGAGTGGAGAGAGAGAGGCAGAGTGCAAATCGGGGAGGGGTAGAGAGAGAGAGACACACAGAATCTGAAGCAGGTTCCAGGCTCTGAGCTGTCAGCACAGAGCCTGACATGGGGCTTGAACCCATGAATCAGGAGATCATGACCTGAGCCGAAGTTGGATGCTTACCCGACTGAGCCACCCAGGCACCCATTAGGCGACTAATGTTTTAAAGGAAGGAAATTCTGACACAGCTACAACCACAGGTGAACCTTGAGGACATCCTGTTATGCAAAACAAGTCAGACACAAAAGGACAAACACTGTGTGATTCCATTTATATGAGAGACCTCCACGGGGTGCCCACGTGGCTCAGTCCGTTAAGGGTCCAACTGCAGCTCAGGTCATGATTTCACGGTTCATGAGTTCGAACCCTGTGTCGGCCTCTGAGCTGACAGCGTGGAAACTGGAGCCTGCTTCAGATTCTGTGTCTCCCTCTCTCTCTGCCCCTCCCCTGCTCACGATCTCTCTCAAAAATAAATAAACTTTAAAAAAATTTTATATGAGTGACCTCCACTAGTGAAATTTATAGATACAGAAAGTAGAACAGCAATTACCAGGGGCGGGGAGAAACGGGAGTCAGGGTTTAAGGGACACAGAGTTTCAGTGAGGGAAGTCGAACGGCTCGAGTGTCTGCAAATCTGGTGGTGTTGCCGGAGGATGGCAACGCGGGGGACCTGCCCCGCTCAGTGGCTAGGGTATGGGACTCTTTTTTTTTTTTAAAGGAAGGAAATTCTTTTTTTTCTTTTTTTTGAGAGAGAGAGAGCACAAGTGGGGTTGGGGCAGAGAGAGAGGGAGATAGAGGATCCGCAGTGGGCTCTGCATTGACAGCAGTGAGCCTGACATGGGGCTCGAACTTGCAAACCCTGAGATCATGACCTGAGCTGAAGTCACACGCTCAACCGACTGAGCCCCCCAGGTGTCTTGAGAATGCGACTCTCGGGGTACCGAGAGTCAGTTGAGCGTCGGACTTCAGCTCAGGTCATGATCTCATGGTCCATGAGTTTGAGCCCCATGTCAGGCTCTGTGCTGACAGCTCAGAGCCTGGAGCCTGCTTCGGATTCTGTGTCTCCTTCTCTTTCTGCCCCTCCCCTGCTCACACTCTGTCTCTTTCTGTCTCTCAAACATAAATGAACATCTAAAAAAAGAGAGAGATGTGACTCTTGATCTCAGGGTCGTGTGTTCGAACTCCACATTGGGTGTAGATATTACTTTAAAAATTAAAAAAAAAAAGACTTACTCATGAAGCCAAGTAATTGAGTGAGTGTGGTATTGGCACAAAGCCAGACAAACAGAACACACTAGAGCATTCAGAATGGAACAGAAAAAAAAAATAGAAGAGTAAATACCCTGACTTCTTTTTTTTTTTTTTTAAGGAAAGTTTGAGTATTGCGGTAGGATTTAAAAGTCTATATTTGGTTCCTCGGTTGACCAAATATATATTTCTCATGATTCACGGTCCTGGTTCACAGCTCCCGAAAACCCTCGGGATTTCCTGTGATAAGGAAGATAAATGTGTCTTTTGTTACGTTAAGGGGGTGACTGTTTGGACTCCACCCAAGGGCGGGGGCTTGGCTTCCAGGAGGATCAACTCTGTGGTTAGAGAGTTGGAACTTTCACTCTCCCTGGCCTCCGGGGAGGGGAGACACTGGAGGTGGAATCAGCCAGTGGCCAGGAGTTACTCAATCATGACTATGTCACGAAGCCTCCATAAAACCCAAGAGAGTCCTGGCTAGATTCAGAGAGCTTCTGGGTTGGTGCGCAGGAGGTCCTGGGGCAGTGGCCTGGAAACATTCCCCCCACACCTGGTCCCAGCCGTCTGGCTACTGATTCGTATCCTTTATAACATCATTAACAAAAATGTTTTTTTAATTTTTGAGAGAGCACCCAAGTGGGGGAAGGGCAGAGAGAGAGGGGGACAGAGGATCTGAAGCAGGCTCTGCAGCGAACCCGTCGCAGGGCTCGAACTCATGAACCGTGAGATCACACCACCTGAGCCAAAGTCAGACGCTCAACCGACTGAGCCAGGCACCCCTCATATCATTTTAAACCTAAGAGTTCCCCTGAGTTCTGTGAGATCCAGCAACTTATTTATCTTTTAATTTTTGTTAATATTTATTTATTTTCTGAGAGAGAGAGAGAGAGAGAGAGCACGAGCGGGGCAGGGACTGAGAAAGAGAGAGAGACACAGAGCAGGCTACAGGCTCTAAGCTGTCAGCACAGAGTCCAACGTGGGTCTGGAACTCACGAGCCGTGAGATCATGACCTGAGCCGAAGGTGGACGCTTAACCGACTGAGCCACCCAGGCGCCCCTGAGATCCTCCAGCACTTGGAAAGGATCTAAGGAGAAGGTGTTTGAACCTCCCATCTATAGCCGTTGGTCAGAAGCACAGACAATGGGGTGTGGAGTTTCCACTGGCATCTGACGTGGGAGTAGGACAGTCTTTGTAGAACTGAACCCTTGTGGGGGATGGTGCTATCTCTGGGTGGGTAAAGTCAGAACGGATTTGAATTCTCAGACACTGACTGGTGGCCAAGAATTGCCTGGCGTTGTGGGGTGGGGAAGACCCCTCCCACGCTGAAATGAGTCCCGAAACCCTAAGACAGTTGGTGTTAGTAGAACTATGTAAATAGAATTATCCAAATATCACTGGAATGGACTTTGGCCGGGTCCGCACTTGCTGGACAGGACTGCACTAAAGGAATCTTCAGGAGAGACTCCGTTCCTTACGTTCTCCAGGCCTCACGATGACCGGGAAACCTGTCCTCAGAAACACTTCTCCAGAATTCTCAGTATCTCTAGTTCGTAGGCCGTCTAGCACCACAGCCTACAAATAAGTGAATAGAAATATGTAATTAAAATTTTTCATTTTAAAAAGTAAAAAGAGACAGGTACGTTAATTTTATTTTATTAAAATTTTTTTAAAGATTTATTTATTTTTGAGAGAGAGAGAGAGAGGGCGCGCACAAGTGGGGGAGGGGAGAGAGAGAGAGGGAGACACAGAATCTGAAGCAGGTTCCAGGCTCTGAGCTGTCAGCACAGAGCCTGACTCAGGGCTTGAACTCATGGACCATGAGATCATGACCTGAACCAAAGTCTGATGCTCAATGGACTGAGCCACCCAGGTGCCCCAGGTAAGTTAATTTTAATAGCATATTATATTTAACCCAAATTATTGACGAGATGTTTAATATCTTTTTTCTTTTCTTTTCTTTTCTTTTTTTAGTACTCTCTGCACCCAATGTGGGTCTTGAACTCACAATGCCAAGATCAAGAGTCCCATGCTTCATCCACTAAGCCAGCTGGCTGCCCCTACATCGTTTTTTTTTAATTTCTTGGGCGCCCGGGTGGCTCACTCTGTTGAGCATCTGACTCTTGATTTCTGCCCTGATCATAATCTCACAGTCTGTGAGTTCGAGCCACGCCTTGGGCTCTGTGCTGACAATGTGGAGCCTGCTTAGGATTCTCTCTCTCCCTCTCTCTGCCCCTCCCCTGTTCCCTCTCTCTCAAAATAAATAAATTAATTAAAAAAAAAAGTTTTCTCTTTTCTCTAGCCGTTGGCCATAGTGACGATGCCGGCCTATACTCTCTTCAAAATCTGGGGGGCTATTTTGCACCTAGAGCACATTTCAATCCTGACGCGAAGTTTTCAAGAGAAATGGTTCATCTGTAGGTAGAACTCATAAAATGGCTAAAAAAGTAAATCCATATGCCCAAGTTGTTCAAATAGACTTAAAAGTTATCTAACAGAACCAAATATCAGCTTTTAGATTTAAATTAAACACAAATAAAACTTTAAATCCAGTTCCTCAGCCCCACCAGCCACACTTCACGGCACCCAATGTGGCCATCATGTTAGGTAGCTCATCCGTAACTGTTAGTTCCTTCGCTCAGAGTGGATCGCTCAGGGTGTCCTGGAGTGTGCCAGCCTGAATCAGCAAACAGATTCCAGAAGTATTTTTTAAAAAAGATAAATTGTGAGGCCTGGGTGGCTCAGTCAGTTGCGCATCTAACTTCAGCTCAGGTCATGATCTCACCATTCATGAGTTCGAGCCCCGCATCGGGCCCAGCTCGGAGCCTGGAGCCTGCTTCGGATTCTGTGTCTCCCTCTCTCTCTCTCTGCCCCTCCCCTGCTTATGCCCTGTCTCTCTGTGTCTCAAAAATAAATAAACATTAAAAAATAGATATATTGTGACTAAATGGAGTTTCCTGTAGAAATGGCCAACATTCAGAAACCGTTAATGAGATTTATCACATTGGCAGAGCCGGGTAGGAAAAAAAAAAAAAATCATACGGGATCCCGTGGATGGGAAAAAGAGTGTTTGGCAAAATGGGATATCTATTAGCGTTTTTGTTTTGTTTCAGAAACAGCCCCGAATAAGAAGGAAGTTATAGCTGCCAAAGCCGTTAGACATCTGTGGCTCTCCGAGCCTCCTGCTCTGTGAAGGGGTTTCCCTGGCCTCCCGCATCAGGGCGGGTGTCTGCTGCCCCTGCTTCCCATAATGCTCCTTGCGGAACTTCAGCATATATAAACACTATAGACAGTGCCTGATATTTTGGGGGCTTCCCGGCATCCAAGCCCGCACCGTATTTTGGCGGTAGTGCCCCACTGTGGGTACAGTGGTGGGAGCTGGTGTCTGGTTTTTTTTAGGAAGACAAGGGGAGCCAGACCTTCACAGAGCAGGAGCCTTGGAGAGCCGCAGATGGTCTAACGGAAGTCTCTGGAAGGAATGGGGTAGGTTATTGAATGCTGCCTCCTGGGACTCTGATTAGGCAGGAAAGAGGCGAGGACAGAGGGAAACGCAGAGTTCAGCGGGAAGGGTGAGGTCATCGGTCACTGGCGCAGGGTCAGAGATGGGAGTGCCCAGGAGGGTTGTGGCCGAGGCAGCTTCCCAGCCCGGCTGTGGTCACACGTGACTTTGAGAACACTCTCTGCTGTCTGTTCTTGGCTTCCCCCCAAGTTCCCAAGCCTGATTGTCTAGCCTTCCCATGCATAATGTGGCTTACACACGGTCCTTCCTATAAATTCCTCCTCTGCTTCTTAGGTCCAGAAGAAATGTCATGTGCAAACCAGAACCTCAGTTCCCTACGGAGGTCACAGTGCCGCCCCGCAGGAGACCCTCAGGAATTAGCCTCGGTGGGGTCCCCAGGGGAAGAGTCATGCCCATGAGACCATTTTCCTGTTCCTCCGTAATGCAGATTGGATTAACAGATGGTGACTTTCATTCTCCTTCAGCAAAATAGACTGAAGGCTTCTGGTTTGAAGACGTAGGCTGCATTTTGGGGGGGAGTGAGGAAGGAAATCTATTTGATTTGTGAAACTCCCCTGCTAAATGTTCTTATCAGATGGGAAATAAATCAAGTCTCCATCTATAGGGGACTGGGCAACAAACGATGGGACCTCCAGAGATGCCACAGTGTGCGTATCTTAAAAAAAAAGAGGAGTTCCTGGGTGGCTCAGTTGGTTAAGGGTCCGACTTCAGCTCAGGTCACCATCTCCTGGTCTGTGGGTTCAGGTCCCAAGTCTGGCTCTGTGCTGATAGCTCAGAGCCTGGAGCCTGCTTCAAATTCTGTGCCTCCCTCTCTCTCTGCTCCTCCCCTGCTCACGCTCTGTCTCTCTCTCAAAAACTAAACATTTCTAAAAAATTAAAAAAAAAATAGAATAGGGGTGCCTGGGTGGCTCAGTTGGTTAAGCATCCAACTTTGCTCAGGTCACGATCTCATGGTTCGTGGGTTCGAGCTCCACGTTGGGCTCTCTGCCGTCAGTGCAGAGCCCACTTCAGATCCTGTGTGTCCCTCTCTCTCTCTGCCCCTCCCCTTTTCACAATCTCTCTCATTCAAAAATAAATAAATGTTTAAAAAACAAATAAATAAAAATAAAAATAAGAATAGGTATGTCCATTTGGTTATTTTTGTTGCAACACTGCAAGGACACAGAAGAGATTCCTAAACGTAGATCCCTGTAAGGGGGGGCAGAAAGCGAACGTGGGGTACAGCTGTGGAAACGAAACTTCTCCGTGTGTATTTCAGACATAGTAACCGATTCTTTTAATTATGTCTCTATGCAGATTATACGACTCAACGTATGTCAAAAACGCTTGGGAAGATGTCTCCGCATCAGCACATGCTAATTATGATACAATACAGGATGTATGCTAATATTGTATAAAATATGCTATGGAAGGTTCTAGAAAGATACAAAAGAAACCGGGTTTGGCCAGAGGGAAAGGAGAATGGGGCACCTGGCACGCGGGCACGTGTAGAGACTTAATTCACTATCCATCCCTCCCCCTTTTTTTTTTTTTTTTGTATCTTCTGAATCCTCTCCCATGGCAATTACCAAGTCAGAACACGTAAGTACGCACGCATTTCAACGGGCTATTTTTAATCTGCCAGGCAAGGAGCCTTGCGATGATAAATGAACACAGATGCCTTTTTCCAATTGAGCTCCCTTTCTCGGATTAAAATAGTGGGGATCAAACACACACCGTTTGAGGCTGATTTATCCCCGTGTCTGCCATCTGCAGGGGCTGTCATGGGGTACCAGACAGCCACCCAGCCCACTTCACCTCTGCATGCCCTCGCTGACCCAGCGCGGGGCCCGGACTCGATAAACATATCTCATTGCAGGTCCTCTAGGGCCAAACCTAGGCTCCCACCATTTGTGGTCTCTCTAAATTTGTAGTTAAAAGGCGTAGTTCAGTTAAAACTCACAAAAACATCTCCGAATGGCCTGCGGGGCTGGGCCGCCCTCTAGGGGACCGTGAGGGTGCAGGGCGCTCACCCCGCGTCCGCAAGAGGCAGCTTTTTCTTCTCATTCATTCCAAGTGAATGCAGGACCCTGTGAAGGACAGGGGACACAGGAACGAACGAGACACAGGGTCCTCCCTGCCTTGCACACACATTTGAGGGAGAGACAGTGGATATGCAAACACAGACACAGTTGTTCCGTGTGACAGAATGAAGTATGTGGAGGACAGTGGTGGTCTGTTTTAGGTGGCGTGGTCAGCGGGCGCCTGGGGGGCTCAGTCAGTTGAGTGTCCGACTTCAGTTCAGGTCATGATCTCACGGTTCGTGGGTTTGAGCCCCACGTGGGGCTCTGTGCTGACAGCTCAGAGCCTGGAGCCTGCTTGGGATTCTGTGTCTCCCTCTCTTTCTCAAAAATAAATAAATAAACATTAAAAAAAAATACATGGAGTGGCCAGAGAAGGGCCTCTTGGGGAAAGCGGTGATGTTTGAGCTCAGAAGTGAAGGGTGAGGAGATAGTACCTCCAAGAGTGTGAGCAGCACTCAAGCAGGGGCAATGCCCTGAGGTAGAGGGCAGAGGCAGAAGCTGACGAGGCTGGATTCTAAGTACCAGAGGTCTCACAAAGACAGATACACAGATAGATGAAACAGCACACAGACTCAGAAACAGATAGACACACAGAAAGTCTCTTGACTTAAGGGCAAACATATGCCACATTGCGGTGGAGAAAGGGATGGGCTTTTGTTTTTTTGAGTCCCGCTGAGCCAACGTCCCTGCACAGATTCAGACCAAGTCTCCTCAAAAAAGTGCTACTTTGGCATGTGGACTATTTTGAGCTTAAGGCAATCGAGGCCCTGCAGGCTCCAGAGAAACTTTTTGCCTCTCCCTTAACTGCCTGGAAGAATCTAAACTGGGGATGTTTTCCAGAATTAGAGCCATTACCAGTGATCAGTTTTCATCTGAGTGACCCATCTGTTTGGCGGGTCAAACATCTACTTACCAAACATCCCACTCCTTAGCTCAGAATCACATGGATACCTTAGCTTACCTTTCTAAATTTTTATTTTATTTTATTATGCTTCTTTATTTATTTTGAGAGTATGGGAGAGAGTGTGCAAGCCGGGAGAGGCGGAGAGAGAAAGAGAGAGAGAATCCCAAGCAGGCTCCGTGCTGTCCAGCTCTGCACTGAGCCCAACATGGGGCTTGAAACCATGACCCTGGGATCACGACCTGAGCCGAAATCAAGAGTCAGATGCTTAACCGACTGAGCCCCCCAGGCGCCCCCTCATCTTACCTTTCTGTCTCGGAACTTCTCAGGTATGTGCAATTCTTGTATGTACAAGTGAAGTTTTATTTTCTCCTATTAATCTGTCTCATAGACCAGTGGGAAAAACCTTTGAAGGGCAGAGAAGAATTTACCCTTCCAAACAACCTCCAGTCCATACCATCCCCTCAAATAAATTTCCAGATGGTTCTGAGGTCTAACTGTGAAATATAAAACAATAAATACTCAGGGCGCCTGGGTGGCTCAGCCTATTAAGCGTCTGACTCTTGATCTCAGCTCAGGTCTTGATTTCAGGGTCATGAGACTCTGCTTTGGGCTCCATGCTGGATGTAAAGTACTTAAGACAAAACAAAACAAACTCTGAAAACAATAAATATTCAAGAATAAGACATTGGAGGTGGGCCTGCCTGGGTCAGTCAGAGGAACATGGGACTCTTGATGTCCAGGTCATGAGTGTGTGAGTTCGAGCCCCTAGTTGGGTGTGGAGAGTACATAAGCAAACACACACACATACAAACTTAAAAGAAGAAGACGTTGGAAAGCATCTTTGGAATTTGGAATTGACAGAGATTTTTTAAACAGGACACAGAGTGTAAGTTGAGCTATATTAAAACAAAGAACTCTTGTTGCTGTAGACTGAATGTCCATCCCAGCCTCATGTATTGAAGTCCCCCGGGTAATGGTTTGGAGAGGTGATTACCTCATGAGGGGGAACCCTCGTGAATGGGACTGATGCTCTTTTATAAGACAGACCCCAGAGATGGCCTTGCCCCTTCCTCTATGTGAGGACACAGGGAAAACACAGCCCTCTACGAGCCAGGAAGCAAATCCTCACCAGAGAGAATCAGGCCGGCCCCTTGACCTTAGACTTGTAGCCTCTAAAAGTGTGAGAAGCAAATTCATGTTGGGGCGCCTGGCTGGCTCAGTCGGTTAAGTCTCCAACTTCAGCTCAGGTCATATCTCACGGTTCATGGGTTCGAGCTCCGCATCGGGCTCTGTGCTGACAGCTCAGAGCCTGGAGCCTGCTTTGGATTCTGTGTCTCCCTCTCTCTCTGCCCCTCCCCTACTCACACTCTGTCTCTCTCTGTCTCTCAAACATGAATAAATGTTAAAAAAAAAAAAAAAAAGAGGAAAGGACCACTTGATTTCTGGAGTGTGTGCAGTAATGAGGATTTCGCCGTGCGTCCTGGGACAGTGAGGGTGACACTAGAAACTGAATCTCTCCCAACAGCAGAAAAAGCCAAGAGTCAACAGAGTCTGTTGTAGTGACTCCCGGCATCTGGGCGGATTCAGAGGAACATAAAGAACAGAGGACAACTGTTGACGAGAACGCGGGATGGTAACCAGGTTATTAATGGCTGCTCAGGCCCAAGTCCTCTGTACAGACCATCCCAGGCCTCCCCATTCCCCAAGGGAACGTATGTTTTGCCTGCATGGTTCTGGCCTCCGGAGTACTCATACCCCTCATCACCCTTCCACCTCCCCGTGTGGTTTTCAGGTATGTCAGTGTGCCGGGCACCACTGATGTCAGGAACCAGGAAACTCAAATGGGTCACTGGAGGAGAATTTAACTGTTTGCAAAGGCATAGCGGTGGTACAAAGGAAAACAGCAGGCCCAAAATGGAGCCACTTGTGCTAAAACCCCACGTCAGCAAACCAAGACTTAATATCTGACCTAAATGCAATTCCAGCCCCCAAGAATGGGACCCTTCGATCAGTCAACTTGGAATTATCTGGTAAACACCCGTGCGGATGGGCCCCTCAGTCTCCCTACGGAGGAGACCAGGCCTGAAACAATGCATTTTTGGCTAATGATTTACGTTTTCTACCCTTTTCTGCCTTTATTTATTAAAAATAATTTTTTTTAATGTTTATTTTTGGGAGACAGAGTGTGAACGAGGGAGGGGCAGAAAGAGAGAGGGAGACACAGAATCCCAAGCAGGCTCCAGGCTCTGAGCTGTCAGCACAGAGTCCGAGGCAGGGCTCGAACTCACAAACTGCAAGATCATGACCTGAGCTTAACCGACTGAGCCACCCAGGAGCCCCTTCTTTCTCCCTTTAAAAGCTATCTTTTCGGCAGCTTAGGGGAACTCTTTTCTGTTTGCTGCACAGGACGCTGCCTGATTCACGAACTGTCGAATAAAGCCAGTTTAATCCTTAAATGTACTCAGCTGAACGTTTGTTTCTATTTTCTTTTTTAAAATTCTTTTTAAAGTAATCTTTACACCCACCATGGGGCTTGAACTCACGACCCTGAGATCAAGAGTCAGATGTTCTACAGACAGAGTCAGCCAGGTGACCCTACTGAGTTGAACTTTTGTTATTTAACTGAACAGAACCTAGGAAAACCCTGAGGATCTATTTTCTAGCAAGATAAACAAGCACAGATTAGGATTACATCATCATTTGTGTGAGGAAAGGTTTAAAAATGGGAATGTTTTCCTGTCTTCTGGGTTGTGCATGAAGCCTGGAGGCAAGCGATAGAAACCCCTCAAAGTGATGGTCTATACAGGAAGGATGCTGGGCAAACAGGGCGAGTATTTAGGTATCATGCAGGGATAAAACGTTTTATTTATTTTTATTTTTCTAAATTTTTTTTAACGTTTATTCATTTTTGAGACATAGAGACAGAGTGTGAGCAGGAGAAGGGCAGAGAGAGAGGGAGACACAGAATCCAAAGTAGGCTCCAGGCTCTGAGCCATCAGCACAGGGCCCCACGCGGGGCTCAAACTCACAGACCGAGATCATGACCTGAGCCGAAGTCGGCCGCTTAATCGACTCAGCCACCCAGGCGCCCCAGGGATAAAAGTTTTAAAGTGTACCTTCTTACGGTATTGGGATTTCTTTTTTAAGTTTATTTTTTTATTTTGAGAGAGAGAGAGAGAGAGTGAGTTCGGGAGGGACAGAGAGAGAAGGAGGGAAAGAGAGAGAATCCCAAGCAGGCTCTGCACTGTCCGTCCAGAGCCTGATGCAGGTCTCGGTCTCTCAAACCTCGAGATCATGACCTGAGCTGAAGTTGGATGCTTAACCGACTGAGCCACCCAGGCGCCCCGGGATTTCTTAAACCCATAAATGTGTTACCCATTTAACACTTACATATTAATGATGAAGCTCAAATCAAATAGAGCGTTTGGAACAGCGCCTGAAAATTGCAACATCCTATTGGTCGTTAACCACTAAATGTGTTCTTGTATATACAGTGAATTTCTGGAGAAGATAATGAAGAGGTAAGAGGGGAGGGGGATTGAGAAACTGGAAAAGTGGGATGGGTGGGGGGCTTAGTTGACTTAAAACAAATCTATTTTTATTGGGGCACATAGATTAAGCATCTGACTTCAGCTCAGGTCATGATCTCACGGCTCATGGGTTTGAGCCCCGTGTCGGGCTCTGTGCTGACAGCTCGGAACCTGGAGTCTGCTTCAGATTCTGTGTCTCCCTCTCTCTCTCTCTCTGCCTCTCCCCCGCTAGTTCTTTCTCTCTCTCTTTCTCTCTAAATAAATAAACTTAAAAATGTTTATTTTTGTTGAGATTCAACTAACATATAACATCGTGTGAGTTTAAGTTGTACCTCATATTGATTTGATACATTTATTTTTTAATTATTTTTTTAAATGTTTATTTTTGAGAGAGACAGAAAGAGAGAGAGAGACAGACAGAGCATGAGCATGGGAGGAGCAAAGAGAAAGGGAGACACAGAATCCGAAGCAGACTCCAGGCTCTGAGCTGTCAGCGCAGAGTCCGACTTGGGGCTTGAACTCACAAACCCTGAGATTATGACCTGAGCCTAAGTTGGAAGCTCAACCGACTGAGCCACCCAGGCGCCCTTTGATACATTTATATATTGCAAAACTGTCACCTGATTTGATACATTTATGTTGCAAAACTCTCTCCTGATCTGATACATTTATATATTGTAATACTGTCACCAAAGCACTGCTAGCCTCTCCACCATGTTATAAAGTTACCATTTCGCTGCTGTGAGAATAGTTAAGATCTCGCCTCTTAGCAACTCTGAAGCTGATAACAGTGTGTGGACTATACTCTGGATTCTGTGTGTCCCATCCCCAAGACTTGTTTATCTCCTAGTCCCCAGTTTGTACCCTTTGACCAATATCTCCCCAGTCCCCCGGCCCCATAGTAACCAACCATTCTACTCTGAGTTTCTAGGAGGTGCAGCATTTTTAGATTCCACACGATAGGCTGCGGTATTTGTAGCTCGCCTTGCACAGTGCCCTCCGGGTCCGTAGGCATCGCTGCAATCTCCTGTTCTTAAATGCTCGCCGTCTTATCCTTTGTACAAACGTACTTTATACTTTGCAATTTACCACGTCAATGGTTACTGAGTTGAATTGGGTACGGAATTTAATCCGGCCAACAGGGAGCGATATGACAGAGACTAAACGCTCCTGGAAGGAGACCAGAGTGAGCTTGGCCCTGGGGAGCAGACACCTGGCTTGCAGCAAAGGTAAAAAAGATACCGATAAACATAGCAGTTGGTATGTCCCCAAACAGGCAGCTGGAAGGAAGGTCAGAATTTGACCCCAAGAGTCCATGATCTGCAGACTCGGGCTCCACCCCAGTGTCGCCGGGACCCAGTGTTCCTTGCGTCAGGCTGTGGCCACCCTGGCAGACCGGGAGCTGCTCCAAGGTCTGGCACGGCATCTATTCCTCTCCTGGCACGAGGGTCCAAGGAGGTTTCCAGAACCACGTCTCGTTCCTCAGATAAACTCAGGCCTGGAGAGTGAGAGACGGGGCCGGCCCCGGGGGCTCTCACCCCTTGTGATGTCTCTCCCTATGTTCTTAGTCACGAGTCTGGGGTGGGGTCTTTCAGGAAAGAGACTGGGTAAAGCTTTGTCTATGAACCTGGGCCCTGGGGTGGGGGCTCCTGTGTGCTGAGATCATGCTCTAGGAATTATGATGAGAAAAGGCATCTATCCTAGATATTGATGAAGATGACATAGATTCTTTTATTTTCCCCTCCGGCAACTTTCGCCGGCTACGTACGATGCTGGCAGGCGCGGGGCATGTGGCGGTGGATAAGACAGACATGGCCCATCCGAGGCACACGCGTTTCTGGGAAGAGAGACAAGACAATACAGAGCCAGAGAGGTGGATTGGATCCTTTCAAACATGACGGGTGCAGTGCGCGAGAGAGTGGACAGGGGTCCCAGCAGGGAGGGGCCCCCGTTAGACTGACCTGGTGGGAAAGGCCACGTCTGAGCTGGCGACCTGTGAGCTGCAACCGAGGGATTAGGAGAAGCCAGCCAGGTAGAGAGTGGGAGAGAGGGAGTCTGGGCATTTCAGGCACCGGGAGGAAGCATCTTAAGGACCCTGCAAAGAAGGGGTGTGATTGCAGTGTACGTAAGCGAGCCTCCAGGCTAACACAGAGTGGGACAGAGATGGCCAACCAGGGGGCAGGAAATAAAGCCACTGAGGTGGCTGGGAGCCGGACTGCGGAAGCTGTTTTGGGGCACGAGAAAGCCTGGCTCTTGTTCAAAATGGAAAAGGAAGCAATTAGAGGCTTTTGAAACGCACACCACATAACCCGATGTCTGTGCTTAAAATAATACCGTTGGGTGGAGAAAAGCCAGGCAAGGAAGTGAGGAGGCCAGAGCAGACAGGGACCCGGGGAGAAGACGCAGGTGTCGCCACTGGGCGAGGGCGGCTGCAGGCGCTGGAGGTCAGCGTGCTGGGGAAGGGGAGACGCCCACCCACCATCATGGACAGCGAGAAGGGCACACTGTGGCCTGCGAGGTGCTCACTCACTTGCTGTTCCACAGGGGACCCTGATTTTCAACCACAGGAGCACGCAGACGCGTCCCCGGACGTCGGAACGGTATGGAGAAAAATAAAACAGCAAACAGTGGGGATGACTTGATTCCAGGTTAGGTGATCAGAAAAGGCCTCTCTGCTTGCCCACCCCCCCTCCGCCCCCCGCCCCCCGCCCAATGCCTCAGAGCATTCCTGGGAGCAGGAATCACAAGTTAAAGCCTGCGGGGGTGGGAGTGTGTTTGCTTGTTCTAAAATAAGTACAGCAGGGGGCGCCCGTGTGGGCAGGCAGTTAAGCATCTGACTCTTGGTTTTGGCTAAGGTCCTGATCTCCCAGTGGTGGGATCGAGGCCCACGATGGGCTGTGTGCTGATGGCCGGGAGCCCGCTTGGGATTCTGGGTCTCCTGTTCTCCACTCCTCCCTTGCTTGCGCCCTCCCTCCCTCTCCCTCTCTCTCTCAAAGTAAATAAACAAACTTAAAATAAGTAAAATAAAGCACCTGGCTGGCTCAGAGACAGTGAGAGAGGGAGACACAAAATCCGAGGCAGGCTCCAGGCTCTGAGCTGTCAGCACAGAGCCCAACATGGGGCTTGAACCCACAAACTGTGAGATCATGGCTTGAGCCAAAGTCTGATGCTTAGCTGACTGAGCCACCCAGTGCCCTCAAAAATACAAAATAAACATAAAAAAAAAAGTGGTCGAAACCAGCGAGTGACTTGATTTAACTGGCTTAGTCATGAACCTTCGTGTAAATGGCTTAGAAAAAACATTGGCAAACAGTTACATCCCAAGGTCTTTATCATCAGAGTCAAAAGCATATTTATTCTATAACTTGCCATCAATACTTTAAGAACACTTAGAGATTTTTATTTAAAAAATTTTTTTTACATTTATTTATTTTTGAGAGACAGAGAGAGACAGAGCACAAGTGGCGGAGGGGCAGAGAGAGGGAGACACAGAATCTGAACCAGGCTCCAGGCTCTGAGCTGTCAGCACAGAGCCGGAAGTGGGGCTTGAACCCATGAACCACAAGATCATGACCTGAGCCGAAGTCAGACGATTAACCAACTGATCCACCCAGGTGCCCCTTTAATTGAATTTTTTTAAGTAAACTCTATGCCCAACTGGGACTTGAACTCACCACGCTGAGATCAAGAGTCACATGCTATACTGTGAGCGTGAGCTGGCCAGGCCCGCCCCCTCCCCCTCCCCGTCCATCTCTTCTATCTGGCTAGTCTTGAGCCGCATCTTTTAAAAAAATTTTTTAAACTTTTTTTTAATGTTTATTTATTTTGAGACAGAGAGAGACAGAGCATGACTGGGGGAGGGGCAGAGAGAGAAGGAGACACAGAATTCGAAGCAGGCTCCAGGCTCTGAGCTGTCAGCACAGAGCCTGACGCGGGGCTCAAACTCACAGACCGCGGGATCATGACCTGAGCTGAAGTCGGCCGCTCAACCTACTGAGCCACCCAGGCACCCCGAGCTGCATCTTTTATAATCTAGTTCACAAGCAAAGCACTTTCTGGAGTTCTGTGAACCATTCCAGCAAATTCTCAACCCCAAGGAAGGGGTGGTGGGAACCTCTCTGGTTTACAGCCATTTGGTCAGAAGCAAGGTGGCAAATTGGGACTTGCAGCTGATATCTGAAGTGGGGGGCAGTCCAGTCTGTTGAGACTGAGGCTTAACTCACAGAGTCTGTCGCTGTCTCTGGGTAAATGGTGTCAGGACCGAGCTGAATCCCTGGACACTTGGTGTCTGGGAAGTTGAAGAACTGGCTGGTGGTATGGGGACCCGCCCCCCCCCATGCATTTGGTGTCACGAGTGCCAGTGGTAAAAACAGCACAGTTACATTCCCGCGTCCCAGGAGGAGGGGGCAGGCCATGCTGTCAGGGGTCGGCAGGGGGACACCAGGGTCAGACAGGGGCAGAGGGAGGTAAAACACGGGCAGGAGCCTGACTGTGAGTGTCTGTGGGAAGGAACAAGTGAGGCCAGATGAAGAGACTTCTGTTGGGCTCTTGGCCATTAGGGGATGGCCCTGGTTGTCCGGTACCTGGCCCTGGTGACTAGCAGAGAATAATGGCCCAGAGTATGATAAAGGGGTGATCTGAGGGGGTGCCCAGGCTGGCTCAGTCGGAGGAGTGGGAGACACTCGATCTCAGGGTTGTGAGTTCAAGCCCCACATTGCGGACAGAGATTGCTTAAAAATTTTAAAAAGTATGGGGCGCCTGGGTGGCTCAGTCGGTTGGGCGGCTGACTTCGGTTCAGGTCATGATCTCACAGTCTGTGAGTTCGAGCCCCGCATCAGGCTCTGTGCTGACAGCTTGAAGCCTGGAGCCTGCTTCGGATTCTGTCTCTCTCTCTCTCTCTCTCTCTCTCTCTGCCCTTCTCATGCTCTGTCTGTCTCAAAAATAAATAAAACGTTTAAAAAAATTTTTTAAAAAGTCTTAAAAAAGTAATATAAGGGGCGCCTGGGTGGCTCAGTCGGTTAAGCCTCCAACTCTTGATTTCGGCTCAGGCCATGACCTCACGGTTTGTGAGATTCAGCCCCACGCCGGGCTCTGTGCCAACAGCTCGGATCCTGCTTGGGATTCTCTCTCGGTTCCTCTCTCTGCCCTTCCCCTGCTCGCGCTGTCTCTCCTCCTTTCTCTCTCTCTCCCATAATAAACCAACTTGAAAAAATAAAAACTAAAATAAAAATAAAGGGGTGCTCTGCATAGCAAAGGCACAGTCAAGGCTGGTTGTTTGCGGTTTCTAGGAATTAGCTAGTCCTGAGTAAGGGCTGTCTCTCCAGAGTCAGCCAGACCCCAACATGCCAAAGCATCAAAAACCCAGAATAAAAGGAGATGATTAATACACGCCTCCCCCAAGCGGCTTCAGCGTCTTGAGATAGTTTTGGTCCCAGTGGGTGGAGGCCAGGGTGCCGCGTGCGCACAGAACAGCTCTCCCCACAACCCGCCCAAGAGGGACTCCGCTCCAAATTCCAGTCCGCTGAGGTGCAGAAACCCTGCTCCGGAGCACAAGGAAAACCCTGAGTGACGCAGTGGACGCCTCCTGAGGTCTCCTGTGCCCTGGACCTCAGGCTGGAGCACGGGGCCAGGTCGACTCGGGTCCTGACTTGGGGAGAGCTGTAACCCACTCTCACCCACTGCCTCGCAGACCCAGAGGTTCAAAGGCACTTGACAGAAGCCCTAGAAAGAGTGGAATGGAGAGTTCTCTGCCAACCGTTATATCCTCTTCTGAGTCTGTGGTTTGAGGACAAACACGAGTAACTGTGTGGCTCCGCCGTGCAGACTGGCACCGGGCGTCCCCGGTGAGCTCCCTCCTGCATCTCCTAGGCTTCCGATTCCTATCCGTCCATGGAAGCGTACGGACGCACCTGCGGACAGCTGTGAGCGGTGGGTGTGGGGGTACGCGGTGGATGAATGAATGACGGAGCGAATGAATGAATGCATGGGAATTGTGGAGCAAGGAGTACATGCAGAGGGAGGCAAGAAGGATTGGTTTCGAATCTCGGGGATTCCATCATTAACAGCAAACGCAACGGAAAACCAGAACAGACACATCAGAGAAAAATACCTGCGGACAACAGCCTCAACATCAACCCACTGAGCCCTAAAATGCAAGCCAAGGGGCTCAACCAAATGCAGACGTCTTGTTCTAAGTCACAACATCACGGCACAGAAACGAGAGCAATTATGCCAAGAGGCTCGGGAAACCTCGGAAAGGAGATGAGGGGTAGGAAGTGGGATGACTCAGAAAGAGGCACTGACAAGGCCCAGAGGGGGCTGCGGCGTGAACACACCCACAGACGACATGGAAGGCGAAGCTGAGGATGGAAAGGAAGAAAACAAAAAACAAAAACAGATATAAATGAACAGGTTAGAAACCATCCGCGAGGAAGTGAGAGGAAAAAGGGGAGACAGGGAAATAGCTAAAGAAGAAAATGAAGAGCGGGGGGACAAGAAATAAAAGCCCAGAATCTAAAAAAAAAACTGTCCGGAAATACGAGATTTGGGCCTTCAAACTGAAGGGCCCAGGAGGTAACTAGAAAAACTGGCCAAACACAGTCATCAGCATGAGGCCTTCTAGAAACACTAGCGATTGGTTTTTAATTTTTATTTTTATTTTTCAAATTTATGTATTTATTTGGAGAGAGAGAGTGACCACGGGGAAGGGGCAGAGAGAGAGAGTGAGAATCCCAAGCAGGCTCTGAGCTGTCAGCACAGAGCCCAATGTGCGGTTCAAACCTAGAAATCGCGAGGTCACGACCTGAGCCGAAGTCAAGAGTCAGATGCACAACTGTGCAACCGACCGAGCCACCTAGGTGCTTCTGTTTGTTTGTTTGTTTGTTTGTTTTTAAAGAGGAAAATAATTATTGAGACAACTGAGCAACAGATCAAGTTAACTTAGAAGGGAAAGAAAATTCAATTAGCAGCAAAGTGTCTGACCACAGTGCTGTGTTCTGGGACAGAGTGGTATTTGGCGGTATATTAAGAAAACAAAACAGGGGCGCCTGGGTGGCTCAGTTGGTTGAGCGGCCAACTTCGGCTCAGGTCATAATCTCGCGGTCTGTGAGTTCGAGCCCCGCATCGGGCTCTGTGCTGACAGCTCAGAGCCTGGAGCCTGCTTCTTCAGATTCTGTGTCTCCCTCTCTCTCTGCCCTTCCCCTGCTCATACTCTGTTTCTATGTCTCTCAAAAATAAATAAAGGTTAAAAAAAAAAATAAAGAAAACAAAACAAAAACAAACAAACCAAAAAACCCATCTTGACTAAGTGAGGTTTCTTCTGGAGATGCAAGGATAGCCCAAATTAGGAAATCATTAATTTATCATCTTAACAGAGAGAAGTAGGAAAAATCCTATGATCATCCCTATGTATGCTAAAGGGGCATTTGACAAAATTTAGTATCTCTTCATGCTGACGCACAATTAAATTGAATGTGATGGTTCATTAAAATATTAGATAGAGGGCACCTGGGTGGCTCAGTCGGTTGAGCGCCCGACTTCGGCCCAGGTCACGATCTTGCAGTTTGTGGGTTCGAGCCCTGCGTCCTGCTCTGTGCTGACAGCTCAGAGCCTGGAGCCTGCTTCGGATTCTGTGTCTCCCTCTCTCTCTCTCAAAAATAAATAAACATTAAAAAAATGAAAACATATACTAGATACATATCTCAGCCTCAAGTTCAGGATCTCAACGAGTAAATATTATAGACTGTACTAAAAAATACCACCAGATGCTAAACCTAAGTCAGAACAAGACGAGAGCGCCCGCTGTCCAGTGACTATTTAATGTTGGAGAGCGCGTCTTCCTTTGTGTCCTGGCGAGGATTTCCGCATCTGACGGGCGGCACTGGGGAAAATCCGCAGAGGTCCCGGTGATGCAAGCCAGGTTTTCCTGTGCTTCAGGGAACCAACGGGCGCGGAAGGAATCCAGCCGTACAGGACCCGGCAGGACCATTTGCCAAATATTCCGTGCAGGCCTGAACTCGTCAGGCACTCCGCCAGGGCGAGCCCGGATGGATCAGGACCCTGGGGTCATGGCGACAGTAGGCCTCATGCTTTATCTTGGTTTCTTGAGAGGTTTCATCAGCACAGACAGCTGCTACTTTCTTCCTAAGTGACTCCGGATTGTCTGTATCCGGGGAAACCCATCCAGGGGACTGCCCCCACTACCTCCTGGGTGATTTGTCTCATGGCCACAGCGTGTGCTGTTTGGTACTGCCCTCAACTAGTGGACAGAAGGGACACTTGCTTAGCTGGTGTTTTCTTCCTTTCTCTCTCTTTCTCCTTCCCTCTCTTGGTCTGTCTCCCTCCCCTCTACTTGCTTGCTTTTTTTAAAGTTTTTTTTAATGTTTATTTTTATTTTTGAGAGAGAGTGAATGGGGGAGGGGCAGAGAGCGAGAGAGACAGGATTTGAAAGAGGCTCTGTGCTGAGAGCAGAGAGCCTGATGGTGGGCTCAAACTCATGAGCAGTGAGATCATGATCTGAGCCACCCAGGCGCCCCTCCCTTGCTTGCTTTTTATTTTCTTTTTATTTTCTTTTTTTTAAATGTTTATTTATCTTTGAGAGACATAGAGGCACAGCATGAACAGGGGAAGGGCAGAGAGAGAGGGAGACACAGAATCAGAAGCAGGCTCCAGGCTCTGAGCCGTCAGCACAGAGCCCGACAGGGGGCTGGCTCGAACTCACAGACCGTGAGATCATGACCTGAGCCGAAGTCGGCTGCCCAACAGACGGAGCCACCCAGGCGCCCCTCCTTGCTTTTTAAAGAAGTTAATTGCTTGCCGTGCCTTTAAATAACCATGTGATCAGGACACGTGGGTGGCTCAATCGGTTAAGCATGGGACTTCGGCTCAGGCCATGATCTCACAGTTGTGGGTTTGAGCCTGCTTCGGATTCTGTGTCTCTGGCCCCTCCCCTGGAAGCGCTTGGTCTCTCTCTCTCAGAAATAAATAAACATTAAAAAAATTAAAACTACAACAACAACAAAAAACACTGTTGTTACCTTACTGAGTGGAATCACTGATGACAGCCACCTCCACAACGGCTTCCTGAAGAAAGGTGTCTCATCACTGCCCAGGACCTTAGACATGTGACCACCCGGATTCTTTTCCTGCAAGAACGGTGGCATCTTTCAACTTGCATTTCCTACGGTTTTATCCTGTCCCAGGCACTTGCAACCTCGCTCACGGAGAGGGTTTCCCCGGGGCTCTCCCTTAGCTCAGGCCCGGAGTCATTAGCAATTCCCCGGGGCAGCTCACCTGCCTGGCGCTCCCTCCGCGGGGCTGGCCGGGCTGGCACCAGCTGTGTCGGAGCGCCCTCTGCTGACGGCGCGGGCCCTCTGCAGCCGCGGGCAGCAGCCCCCACCCCACGCCGAGGTCAGAGGTCAGCCTGCAAAACTGAGCAGGGGGCGTGCGTCCTCCTCCCCTTAGGGAAATAATCCCGGATTTGATGGCCACTATCCTCCGAATTCCGGTTTAGTTTTTTTTTTTTATAAGTTTACTTTTTTAAATGTTTTATTTAATAAATAAATGTTTATTTATTTATTTTTGAAAGAGAGAGAGACCCAGCTCGAGAGCAGGGAGAGACAGAGAGAGAGGGAGACACAGAATCTGAAGCAGGCTCCAGGCTCTGAGCTGTCAGCACAGAGCCCGATGCGGGACTCGAACTCACAGACCGTGAGATCATGACCTGAGCCGAAGTCGGACGCTCAACCGACTGAGCCACCTAGGCGCCCCTTTATTAACGTTTTTGGAGGGGGGTCCAGATTGACTGCTGGGCAATTTGTCTTCAGATAACATCATGTCGGGGGTGCCTGGCTGGCTCATTCTGAGGGGCATACGATTCTTCATCTCAGGGTCATGAGCTCCAGCCCCATGCTGGGCTTAGCGATCACATAAATAAATAAAGAGATAAAATATGTAACCTTGTTTATGATTTTCAGTAACCACTAACTATGTAACTTGCACCTCCGTGCGCTCACCTGTAAAGAACGACTCCCATCTGCCCTGGGTTGTGTCACTGAGATTTTCTCGAGTGCCTTCAGGTGTGTGTGGCCTGGGGCGGCTATCAGCACGGCCAGCAAGGGTCCTAGAAGTTTTCCATGCTAATTCTAACTCTGACCAGGAGGATTGCTCCTAAAACTCGCCAAATGGAGGAGTTAATTCCGTGCAAATCGGCTCTCCGCTAGGTAGTAAGATGAGGGGACTTTGTATCCAAGACCTGAATCAAAAGCACCCTACATTTGAGATGAGATGGCTTGATGCTTTTTAAAAGGCCTAAGATAGGGGCACCTGGGGGGCTTAGGCAGTTAAACAACCAACTCTCAATTTCACCCCGGGTCATGATCTCACGCTTCTTGAGATCGAGCCCTGAGTGGGGTTCTGCACGGACAGCATGGAGCCTGCTTGAGATTCTCTCTTTACCTCTCTCTGCCCCTCCCCCACTTGCTCTCTCTCCCTCTCTCTCAAAATAAAGTTAAAACAAATAAAAGGTCTGAAATACACGTTTGTAGAATCCACTAATTTTTTCCCTGTTAGGCTCCACCAATAGGGACCTTCATTTTTTTGTTGTGAAGCCACTTTGAGGGAGTTAAAGTATGCACTCTTTCTTTTCTTTTTTAATTAATTCATTTATTTTGAGAAAGAGACAGCACAAATGGGGGAGTGGCAGAGAGAGAGGGGGAGAGGAAGAATCCCGAGCAGGCTCTGAGCCGTCAGCACAGAGCCCGACATGGGGCTCGAACCCACAAACCGTGAGATCATGACCTGAGCTGAAGTCGAGAATTGGATGCCTAGCCAACAGAGCCACCCAGGCGCCCCTGCGCGTGGGCCCTTTCTTATAAATCACAAGGTCACAGGCCCCTCAATTCACTGCTCCCCCAGACACTGGGCCATAAACCGTGGCTTCCCTGTGCATCCTCACTCCGCTAAGAAGGGCCCTATCGGCAGTTATGTCCTCTGAGCAGCCCTGGGAACAAACGTACCTTCCTTTCTAGGCTTCTCATCAAGCTGAGCCCTTCCCGGTGGCTTGTGCAGCCTCGGCAGGTGCACCGGGTGCCCGTGACACGCCCTCCAGCGGTGTCCTGAGCACTGTCCCGCACCTGCCTTCATCAGGAGCCTCCCAAAGTCCTCCGAGGCCCACCCCTCCCACACCCAGCAGTCTCCCTCCGCCCCGGGAGCTGCCTCCTCGCCCACCTGAACCCCACGCAGGCCAGGCGGCTGGACCTCAACAACGGGGCCCGGCTGCCTTCTCCAACGGCAGGGGGCCACCCCTGTGAGCCCCTTTGGTCTGCTGCCTTCGCAATGAGCTGGTGCAGGGATTTGCTGACCAAGAAGGCTTTCTTCTAAGACGCTTGGGGCAATGACTGCTTGCTACTTGCTCTGTGTTTGTTTGGTTTCTTTGGTTGCTGCTGTTGTTTCCAACGAAGGCGATGTTTCCCCCACTTGAATAGGGAGGGAAAAAAGTTGCTAGTTCAAGAGCCGACTGTGGCTATAGTTGTGCATTCCAGGGGAATGGAAGATGGAAAAAATTGCTTTTTTCTTTTTGCTTAGAAAAACACAACCTTCTGGCGGTAATGCTGGAGGCTTTAGCCATTAGGCTTCCCCAGTCGCTACTTTAGTGGCAGAACACTTTGAATTTTATCCGGGCACAGGATGGCCCAGTTAGAGGTGACATTTGTCCTCCTTCCTCGCAGCTACCTTGGTCACGTGACTGGGAGGCCGAGGGGAGCCGGCGGATGGCCGTGTAATTCATGGATCGTGGTTTCCTCAGAAAAGTGCTTGCTCTCCATTTTTTTCCTTCCGTCTTCCTGCTGCCCGGGGTATGGTGACAAGAGCCGCGGAGGTGTGGAAGCAATCTGTTGAGGAGAGTGGAGGCATCCACCAGCCTGGTCCCCCGAGGAGTCTGGAACAGAGCCACCTGCTGGCCAGGCATCAACCTCGCACTCCTTCTGCACAAAAATAAAGGCCTGTGTTAAGGAACCATGTGCGTTCCGGGGACAGAACTGCCGTTCATTGTGGAGTCAAAACGTGTCCACTGCGGAGCGGAGAGGGCGTCCCGGATTGTTCAGGGATCCTGGAACGTGGGGAGAGGAGATCGAAGGGGTTCCTCTCCATTTCCAGAGTTTGAGTCTCCCCCCCCGCACCCCTCCCCGAGTTCTCCTGGAACAAACCTGCCTTGGTCAGCCCACCGGTTGGCGCCTGGTGGTCACAGGCTAACGAGGCAAGGACGGCGTCTAACTCCATACCCTGCTAAGTTCCGTGGAGGCTGTGTCTGGCACTCTGAGAGAGCTCGAAACAGCGAGACGTGGCCGGTTTGAGATGTTAGGAACATAGCAGATTTCTTCAGGTGCCTCGAGCTATGATGTTTCCGTATCATGAGCAAGTGGCCCTCTCTCCCTGGTCGGTCAGGGCAGGAACGGGTGGGATCCCGGAGGAGGCTGAGAGGCTCCAGGTGACTGTCCCTGGCCCTGTGGGGGAGGGGCCAGCTGGGCTGGGCACTTCCTGCCGGGTCTGTGGTCAGGGACAGTGAGGACACAGCTCTGCCGGAAGTTTCACAACCCCCGTGCGCAGGCCCCCAGGAAGCTGTGACTGGCGGTGGGAGTGGTGGCCGGCTGAGGCCGACAGCTCCGGGGATGCTAAGTGATGGGCTCCGGTGACTTCACTTCTTTGGGCGTCAGTAACCCCCAAACTGAAGGAGTCACCTGGTGGGTCAGTAAGTGTCAGTACGGACATAGCAGCTGGGACTTAGAGCCAGACAGATCCGAGTTTGAAAGTCATGTCCCTCACTGTCTGGCTCTGTGACCGAGGCACACGCTCCTCTGGGCCTCGGTTTCCCCATCCGGAGGCTGGAAGGATGACTTCCAACTGAAGGCCAGTTGTCGGTGAGCTGGTGATGCTGGGGGTGGTGACAGCAGCGGTGAGTGACTGAAGGGGTGACACTTGATGTCCTGTCTCCGTGACAACAAGGGTGAAACGGTGAATATAAAACTCTGCTGTGAGCGCCCCCTCCCATGGGGCAGCTCCTGGTCTCATCCAGTGCCACCAAAGGACTGAGCATTTTGTCACATCTCTCGTGAAAGCAAATCCAACTCTCTCTCTCTCTCAAAAATAAACATAAAAAAATAAATAAATAGAACTACCCTATGACCCAGCAATTGCACTACTTGGTATTTCTCCAAAGGATTGCAAAATGTATGTCAAAGAGACACATGCACCCAATGTCTACAGCAGCGCTATCAACAATAGCCAAAGTATGGAAAGAGCCCAAATGTCCATCAACAGATGAAGGGATGAAGATGTGGCATACATATACAATGGAACCCTACTGGGCAATCAAAAAGGATGAGACCTTACCATTTGCAACAACGTGGATGGGACTAGAGGGTATTGTATTAAGTGAAATAAGTCAGTTAGAGAAAGACAAATATCATATGACTTCACTCATATGAGGACTTTAAGAAACAAAACAGATGAACATAAGAGAAGGGAAGCAAAAATAAGATAAAAACAGGGAGACAAACCATAAGAGTTTTTTTTTTTTAATGTGTATTTATTTTTGAGTGGGGGGGGGCAGAGAGAGCAGGAGACACAGAATCTGAAGCAGGCTCCAGGCTCTGAGCTGTCAGCACAGAGCCTGACGTGGAGCTCGAACCCATGAACTGTGAGATCATGACCTGAGTCAAAGTTGGACATTGAACCAACTGAGCCACCCGGGCGCCCCTGTTCCTTTCCACTTATTAACACACTAGAATCTTTTATATTAAAGACATGACATCTTTGTAATCAGAAAAATCACATTTTCTTGGTGGGGAAAAAAAAAGTCTCAGGAAAGGCTGAAAACATTTCCTAAATTGACATCATAAAAAATCGTCTTTCCTTTCCTGCGGCCCTTGGAGTCAGGGGCTGGGATGAATTCATTCCTGTGTTTGTAAAAATAGTGCTGAGCTCCGCTAGTCCCCAGAAACTGTCAATTCTCTTCCCTCCCCTGAGAAAGAGCTTTTCTGAAAAGGGATGTACGAAGTAGTTATAGATTCAGCTTTCCTCCGCCCTCCCCTCCGCATTCTTAGAAATCTTTCTCTTCCTGCGACGGTGTTGGGGAAAGAGAGCAGAGTGAGTCATTCCGGGAAGCTGAGATCTAATCTGTAAAGAATCCAAGTGAGGGGCGCCTGGGTGGCTCAGTCTGTTGAGCATCCGACTTCAGCTCAGGTCCTGATCTCACAGTTGGTGAGTTTGACCCCACATCAGGCTCTCTGCTGACAGCTCAGAGACTGGAGCCTGGATGCCTGCTTCAGATTCTGTGTCTCCCTCTCTCTCTCTGCCCCTCCCCTGCTCACAATCTCTCTCTCTCTCTCTCTCTCTCTCTCTCTCGAAAATAAATAAACGTTTTTAAAAAGTAAAGAGAAAAAGGGCCCAAGTTGTCAGTGTCTTTCCCTCTCCCTCTGCCTTACAATAAATATTGCTCACCCTACGTCACCCCTCGAGCACCCCCGCTGCCCCCACTCAGGCACCTGAACCATAGCTCCAGCCGACTCCTTTTTTTTTTTTAAGTAGGCTCTGCCCGCAACGTGGGGCTCGATCTCAAGACCCTGAGATCAAGAGTCACATGCTCTCCCGACTGAGCCAGCCAGGCGCCCCAGCCAGCCTCCTCCTTGGTCACCCAGACTCCAAGCTTTCTCCCTCAGTTCGTCCTGCACAGTAGCCCTGAAGCGTTCTCCTTAATATGGGTCTGACTGCATCCCTCCCCTGCTCAAAACCACTCCATGCCTTACCGTGGAGTATTTTTTAGCCCTAAAAAGGAACGGAATGCGGCATGTGCTACTGCATGGGGGAACCTCGAAACACTCACTGAGATAAGCCTGACCTAGAAGGTCACATATTACATGATTTCATTTCATTTTTTAAATTTTTATTTTTTTATTAAAATTTTTTTAATGTTTTTTTTTTTTCTTTCTGAGAGAGAGAGAGACAGAGTGCGAGCAGGGGCGGGGCAGAGAGAGAGGGACACCCAGAATCTGAAGCAAGCTCTGGGCTCCAAGCTGTCAGCACAGAGCATGACCCGAGTCGAAGTCGGACACCTAACCGACGGAGCCACCCAGGCGCCCGTATACAATTTCATTTCTACGAAGTATCCAGAAGAGACAAATTCATAGAGACAAAAAGTACATTAGTGGTTGCCAGGGACTGGGGGTGGGGGAGGGACAGGACAGGGGAAGTGACTTGCTTCCTGGGTCTGAGGTTTCCTTTTGGGATGAAAAAAGTTCTGGGGGTGCCTGGGTGGCTCAGTCGATTAAGCAATTAAGCGTCTGACTTCAGCTCAGATCATGATCTCGAGGTTCAAGAGTTCAAGCCCTGCATGGGGCTCTGTGCTGACAGCTCAGAGTCTGGAGCCTGCTTTGGATTCTGTGTCTCCCTCTCTCTCCGCCCCTCCCCTGCTCACGCTCTGTCTCTCTCTCTCTGCTCCTCCCCTGCTTGCAAGCTCTCTCTGTCTCTCTCAAAATAAATATATAACTTAAAAAAAGTTCTAGTAATAGGTTTAATATAGTTAATATTTAATATCTCTGAATTGTAGATTTTAAAATAGTTAAAATGGTCAATATTATGCAGTGTGTATTTTTATCTCAAAAAAAAAAACAACAACTCTAAGGCCCCCCATTGCCCTCGGGATTAAGCCCAAGCTTCATTCGAGGTGTTGCTGACCCGTCTTCGTACTGTCTCCCCTACTTCATCTCCTGGTGTTGTCCTGCTCTCCCTCCTCCTGCCAGGGCCCCGGCCCCTCAGCGATTCCGCCCCCTCCCCTGGGGTTCCCTCCCCTGCTGAGCCCTGCCCACCCTTCAAGACTTACTTCACACACTGTGTCCTGCAGAAGGCTTCCTGAACTCCCCACTCCCCATCACTTCCCCCCCCCCATAGCATTTTTCACAATCTGAAATAGAAATGCTTATGCACTTGTTTATTTGTGTTTATTTGTGGGGTTTGGTGTTTTTTTTTTTTTTTTTTTTTTGTCTCCATTAGACAGGAAGTCCCACCAAGGCAGAGAATTTGCTCCTGTTTCACGGCTTGCGTCTGGCCCCGTGAGCAGCAGCACACACTGGGTGCTTCATGAGGTTTTGTGTTACCGGCTCTCCCCATCCTTCCCCTGTCCTTCGAGCGCACCTGTCCCATCGCTGCCTGCAGTCGCGATGCAGCTGGGCGTGGGGAGACTTCTGGAGGCCACGGTACTTAGCAAAAGTAGGAAAATCGAAGTAGGTCACGTTTGAGGGTCAGAGCCCAACACCTCACCTCCGAGAGTCCCATTTTGCGTAAGTTACGTAAGGACTTGTCCTGTGTCCTATTTCTCCGTCCCTTTGCTGAGCCTTCGGAGGTTTGGAGCCGAGGTAAGGTGACGCTCCCAGGGTCACTCTGCTGGCGAGGTGGCGAGGCGCGGGGCCGGGGAGAGGGGAGCTCCCCGTTGCTCCGCCGTCCCTGGCAAGTCCGCAGGAACTCCCCCCAACGCCTTCTTCGGGGCCTCGCCGGCTTGCAGGGAAACACTCACAGACTCTCTGCTCCCTATGGGAGCCGCTCACTTTTTTTTTTTTTTGAGTCCTGGAGGAATAATGTCCCTGATTCTGTCTCCCGCTTCATGTCAACTGTCTTATCTTCCTGATCAATCTAGACCAATAATAAGAATTTGAAAATTCCTGCACAACTTGTCATGAGATTTCCCACCCTCCATCCAGAGCATCACAATTTCCATGTGAAAGTGAGGCAAGAGGATGCCTGGGAGGCTCAGTCGGTTAAGTGACTGACTTTGGCTCAGGTCATGATCTTGCGGTGTATGGGTTCAAGCCCCACATCAGGCCGTCAGCACAGAGCCACTTACGATCCTGTCTCATTGTCTCTCTCTGCCCCTTCCCCACTTGTGCTCTCTCTCTCTCTCTCAAAAATAAATAAATATTTTAAAAAAAACCTGTTGGGGCTGAATTAGACCCCATTCGGAGGGTAACCGATATCTTTAAAAAATTTTTTTTAATGTTTATTTTTGAGAAGAAGAGACAGAGCACAAGTGGGGGGCTGGGCAGAGAGAGAAGGAGACACAGAATCCAAAGCAGGCTCCGGGCTCTGAGCTGTCAGCACAGAGCCCAACTCAGGGCTTGAACCCACAAACTGTGAGATCATGACCTAAGTCAAAGTCAGACGCTTAACCGACTGAGCCCCCCAGGTGTCCCTAGCAACACACTTCTTTTTTTTTTTTTTAAACGTTTATTTATTTTTGAGAGACATAGAGACAGAGTGTGAGCAGGGAAAGGGCAGAGAGAGAGGGAGACACAGAATCTGAAGCAGGCTCCAGGCTCTGATGAGCCATCAGCACAGAGCCTGACACGGGGCTCGAACTCACAGACTGCAAGTTCATGACCTGAGCTGAAGTCGGCCGCTTAATCAACTGAGCCACCCAGGTGTCCCTAGAAACACACTTCTTGATATCTGGCTTCCCTTGCTTAATATTATGCCCATAGGCTTTATCCATATCATTTCTTGCAGCTGCGGTTTGTTTTTCCTCCTTGCTTAAAGCATTGGAATTGGGATTCCTGGTTCCAGCCCACGGCATCCTAAGGGAAGCGTGCTCCTTTGGCTGTCTCCTGACGTCATTAGTTCCTGTGCCAGTCAGTCTGGGCTAAGGTACGCGGCAGTAACCAATGAGCCCTCCACCTTCGTGACTTATAGCAACATTGTTCACATGTTCCGTCCACGAGCCTGTGAGCTGTGGCTTCATCTGTATTCTTTTCACTCCTCCTCCAAGGCAGAAAAAAGAGTCTGTATGAGTCCCTTGTGCAGCTATAAAAAAATCACCACGACACACACTGACGACTTTACAGTTTGGGAGGTCAGAAGTTTGAAAGGGGGCTAACATCGGGGGATCAGCAGGCTGTTCCGTTGGAGGCTCTCGGTGAGAATCCGTTTCCTTGCCTTTTCTAGTCGTCACATGACTCCTCCTTCTGCTCCCATCACCCTTGCCCCCCCCCCCACTCTGGTCCTCCCTGTGACTATGCTGAGCCCACACAGACCATCCGGGACAATGTCCCCCTCTCACGAGCCTTGCACGTCATCACATCTGCAAAGTCTCTTTTGCTCTGTAAGGTAGCCTACCACGGGCTGCGGGGACTGGGACACAAACACCTTTGGGGGACCCCTACTCTGCTGACTTACCACACAGTCCCTTGTGGCTGAGAAAAGAGAACATAGCAGACCCCCGCAGTCGGGTTTGTAAGGTTTCCACCTGGAAGAGAGGTTTGCTAACACGGGCTGACACTTCACACTCACGCTTGCTCACAAGCAAGCTTGTTCACGAACCGTCCGCCCCGTGCAGGGGACGTGTCCAAGTGTGATACCAGCAGAAAGGGGGTCTAACCAGAGGGAGGGGCACTAACCCGCTTGCTAATAATGCAAAGCCCCACAGGCGGGCAGGAAGGAGTGTGGAGCCGGGAAGAGGGAGCAGAAGTGAAATTCTTTCTCATGGTGGAATGGCTCCTGGGATTTCTTAATCTGCCCAACTTCCTCTTCTCGGAAGGGAACACCCACAGGGGCATGGGGCCGGCAGGCGTCACCTGCAGGGTGGGGAAGCTGTTTCATCACCGGGACTGTCCTATCTCGCTCCTCCAGTCTTGCCTGCGGCCGATCGGGGGGCATGTTGGAATTGCTCACCTTCGCGTGGACACACCCTAGGCTCCGGCTGCTGTCCCTTGGGGTTCACGACGTCCCCATGCCCCGAGCCCCGCTCAGCGACAGCCTCTGTCGCCTCTCGGCCTACCTGGAAGAGCTGGAGGCCGTGGAGCTGAAGAAGTTCAAGCTGCACCTGGGCGCGCTGCCGGAGGCCCAGGCGGGCAGGATCCCCTGGGGGCGGCTGGAGACCGCAGGGCCCCTGGACACCGCGCAGCTGCTGGTGGCGCACTGCGGGCCGGGCGCGGCCTGGCCGCTGGCGCTGGGCCTCTTCCAGCGGATCAACCGGCGGGACCTGTGGGAGAGAGGACAGAGGGAGGATCCGGTGAGCGGTAAGGAGGCGCCGAAGCCCGACGGTCCCTTCCACGTGTTCTGGCCTCCGCTCTTGGCCTTGCTGGTGCCGCCTTCTGTGCGCAGCGTCCCCAATCCTCGGTCTTTGCAGGGAAGATTCCTACTTAACCATAGCCCCCTGGAGGCAATACCCTCTGTGTGCGTTCTTTCCTCGCCCTGTCCTGCCCCTCGCCCTCAAGCGCCCTGGCTGGCTCACCCTTGCCCATAGCTTCTGTCCTAAGAGATAGTTAGGCTGCTAATGGTTGCTTCTGATACCCTCCCAGAACACGCAAGCACAGGGCATAATGATACGTGCTGTGTGATAGATATGATGATTATTACACCTATTATAGAGGTGAGAAAACCGAGGCTCAGAAACCACCATTTGCCCCCAGACGAGAGCTCCTGAGATACAACATGCAGAATGTTTATTTAAAAAAAAATAGGGGCACCTGGGTGGCTCATGCAGTTAAACGGCCGACTTCGGCTCAGGTCATAATGTCGCAGTCTGTGAGTTCAAGCCCTGCGTCGGGCTCTGTGCTGACAGTTCGGAGCCTGGAGCCTGCTTGGGATTCTGTGTCTCCTTCTCTCTCTGCCCCTCCCCCACTCATGCTCTGTCTCTGTCTCAAAAATAAATAAACAACAACAAAAAAAGAAAATACAGGAGCGGGGGATCCTGGGGGGCTCAGTTGGTTGAGTGTCTGACTCTTGACTTTGGCTCAGGTCATGATCCGAGGGTGGTGAGATTAGAGCTGAGCATGGAGCCTGTTCAAGATTCTCTCTCTTTCCCCACCCCCTGCTCCTCCCTTGCTCTCTCTCTCTCTCTCAAATAAAAGAAAATAAGGTGCACTAGCATTTCCCACGTGACAGCCATTTTCTGACGTTGCTGTTTCAGTCACAGCCCACAGATGAGTAGGAGGAGAACGTGAATTTAAGTGACACGACACAGTTCGTTTACATAAAAAGGTCTAGCAGCGTTATGGTGTTTTTTTTGCTCCACGAGGGTGGGCTGAAGACAGAGGTGACGGTGAAAATTCCCCAGTCTTTGCACTTTTCAGGAAAAGAGGGTGTCGGGGGGCACCGAGTGGCTCAGTCGGTTAAGCATCCCAACTTCGGCTCCGGTCATGATCTCGCGGTTTGTGAGTTCAAGCCCCGAGTCGAGCTCTGTACTGACAGCTCAGAGCCTGGAGCCTGCTTCGGATTCTGTGTCTCCCTGTCTCTCTGCCCCTCCCCTGCTCATGCTCTGTTTCTCTCTGTCTCTCAAAAATAAATAAACTTAAAAAAATAATAATAATGTTTATTTATTTATTTATTTTTATAATAACAATTATTTAATTATTTAAGCTTTCTCTAAAGAGTAGGTATTTCAGAAATAGGTATATAAAAGATGAATTAGACATCCAAAGCCTTGTAGTTTTGGCCTAATTCCTGGTTATGTAAACTTTTTACTCAGTCGTGTATCTAGGCTCTTCCTGTGAGCCAGGCACTCTGGGAGATAGAAAAGGGCATAAAATGCGGTCCCTGTTATCAGTAACTCAAATCCTAGTGAAGATCCGGGATGCCAAGTAAGGCAAGTGTGCCACCGCCACCGGCTGCTCCGCTGTCCGGTCAAGGCGCCTCCAGCAACTTCCCCTCCTGCAGCTCCTTAGGCTGTCTGTCCGTCAGTCCACGAGTTCTGAAGAACGTAGCCTTTTCTGGAAGAAACTCCTTTCTGGCTTCAGGCCAGTTTTGAGTCTCAAAGTATGCAGACAGGATATCAAAGACTTCTGGATGCTTTGGCTCCACGAGTCCACCAAGGATGGAAACTCTGTTCAGGTCAACATCTTCCAGAGCATGGTCTGAATCAGGAGTCGGCTACACAAGCGTTTCCAGAGGGAATAAACCAAAGCAGTCTTCCTCTGTTATGTCTAGCAGGTGACTAGAAAATCCATCCCTCATCCTCAAACACTCTTCATTCAGGGGACCGTCTGTTGTGAATCCAGCGAGGTAGATCCAAAATGGCCTGTCAGCCTTTCGATTTGAACCATACGACCTTCGGATCTGTCCAGCCAGTCTACTCAACTCCGCCTAAGACGTGGCAGTGGGTCATACTCAAATCAATACAGAGTCTTGGTCCTGAGTGTGTGGCTTCCAAAAGTCTCTCCTTGGTTAAGGATCTCGGAAAACGTTTGCTGTGCTGGGGGCAGATGCCTGAGTTTTCTGCACGATTGGCCTTTCTTCTTTCCTTTTCTTGCTTTCTTTTGCTCTTCTTTGCTGCGACTATCTGTTCCCAGTGTCTCTGTTTTCTTTGGACATTTTCTGAGCACCCCACTGCACTGCCTGCGGGCAGCGTCTCTCCCTCCCGACGCTCGCATTCCACGTCCATCTGTAGAAGCTGGAAGCTTTCAGAGACGCTGTCTTCGCCTGTGTCCTCTAGGATGGCTTCCTGCTCCTGCGGCACGCGTGCATCTCTTTCCCGAGCCCTCCCTTCCAATTTCCAGTCCACGTGCTTAGTCTTCTGTCCAGCTCCATGCGTTTTTGACAAAAGCATAGGTGCATTACTCACACCCTCATCAAGATATGAAACATTTCTATCACTCCAGAAAGTTCCTTTCCTTCTGCACTTTGCAAGTCAATCTCCACCCCATTCCCGAACCTCTCCTCGCACAGCCTCAGAGCCACACATCAGGCCCTGCCTTGTTTATTTATTTTTGAGAGAGAGAGAGGGAGAGAGAGAATGAGCAGGGGAGGGGCAGAGAGAGGGAGACAGAATCTGAAGCAGGCTCCAGGCTCTGAGCTGTCAGCCCAGAGCCCAACGTGGAGCTTGAACTCACCAACTGCGAAATCATGACCTGAGCTGAAGTCAGAGGCTTAACCGACTGAGCCGCCACCCTCCTTTATTAAAAAGTAATCATCTCTAGAGATGCCCAATGTTGGGATCAAGTTCATTACCCTGAGATCAGGAGTTGTTGCATGCTCTACTGACTGAGCTAGCTAGTCACCCCTTTGTTTTTAGTTGTTTTTTTTTGTGTGTGTTCATTTGTTTATTTTGAGAGAGAGAGAGAGAGAGAAAGTGAGCACGTGCAAGTTGGGGAGGGGCACGAGAGAGAGAATCCCAAGCAGGCTCCGCGCTGTCAGCGCAGAGCTGCCGCCCAGCAGGTCACCCACCTTGCACGTGGCCACCTGCTCTGCCTTGCCCCCCACCCCTCACGGCTCCATACAGGCTTTCCCCACTCAGCAGGCACAATAATCTTTACGACCATTGATTAAATCATCCCCTCCCTTGCTTGGAAGCCTCCAATAGCCTCCTGTTGTGAATAGATTGTAATCCAAATTCCTCCACAGCTCCTACAAGACCCGCCGAGCCTGTCTCTCCAAACCCACCCAGCACTTACCCTGAAGCTCTCCAACTTCATTCCTCTAGTGTGTCATTATGTTCTTCCCCAGGACTTTTGCACTTGCTGTGTTTATCGTTTGTTTTGTTTTGTTTTTTGTTTTTTTTTGTTGTTGTTGTTTTACTGCTTAGAATGCCCCTGCTCACATATCTGGCCCTTTGCCATTCTGATCTCCAATAAGTGTCTTACCCTCTGTTCTGATCATCCCCTATTCACTCCCCTGGTGAAGAAGACATATCCCACCCTGAGTGGTTTTAGATGGCTTAACACAGACACCAAACACAGGATGGACGAGACTGACTGTGTTAGTCGCATACACTCACACACAGCTCAGGGGAGGAGACTCCATGCACCCTGTGGGTCTCGCTGGGTTGATTTCAGGAAGACAGTGAATCTGAGGAGGCTGCAGGAGGCAGCCTTTATAGACAGTGGAGCGTGGGGGCTTTGGGATTGCTGAAAGAGGACCAGATTGGTTTGTCTGGATAATTTCACGGGCCAGCAGGGAAATGTAACTTGGGAGAATGAGTACCAACGAGATGCAGTTGGTCTAGGAGGTGGGGATGAGATGGAGAGCAGCTGGTCCAGTTCTGGTAGGAAAGCTAGCCAAGGGAGGAGCCTGTCTCACTAGATGGGGACACACATGGCCAGACCACTGGAACTCACATTGAAGGTCACACTCTGGGCTCCTGTGAGGCTCAGAGATGTACAGGAAGCACTTGGAAGTTTTGATCTTACGATACATTGGCAGGAAAGCCATTCCTGTCCACTCAAACTAAAATACTGCTTTCAGTCACTCTGTCATGTACCCTTACTTAATTGTAAAGACAATTTTCATCATTATCTGAAGTTTTATGAAGTGCTTACTCTTTTTTTTTTTTTTTGAAAGAAAGAGAGAGAGAGAAAGAGAGAGATGGGGAGAGAATCTTAAGCAGGCTCCACGCTCAGCACAGAGCCCAATGCAAGGCTCAGTCCCACAAGCCTGGGATCACAACCTGAGCCAAAATTAACAGTCAGATTCTCAACAGACTGAGCCACCCAGGTTCCCCTGAAGTGTTTAGTTTTTATGTGCTCAAGTCTCCACACCATAGAATGTAAGGTCCATGGGGCAGAGACCCTTGCTGGGTATCCAATGCTAAGAAAATGCCTGGATAACATTGGTGCCCTATATATGTGTATGTGTTGGATGGATGGATGGATGGATGATGGATGGATAGATGGATGGATGGATGGATGTGTGGATGAATGGGGTGGATGGATGGATGGATAGATGGATGGGTGGATGAGTTGATGGATGGGGTGGGTAGATGGATGGATGGATGGGTGAATGGGTAGATGGATGGGTTGATGGATGGGGTGGATGGATGGATGGATGGGTGGATGAATGAGTGTATGGATGGATGAAACATGGCCAAGGACTGAAGGAGAGGGAGGAAATCCAAGCTGACTCACAACTTCCTGCCTGAAAGGATTTGTTGAATGGATGGAGATGCCAATCACATGATGAGTACCCAGGAAGGAGAATGTGTTATGAAGAGCAACTGTTTTCAACAGTAATGTGTGTGAAGTGAATGCCAAACATTCTGGGGTGTGGTCGACAGAGAATGATCATATAGACAGTTTGAGGTAATGGTAACTAATATTTTTTTAATTCACATATAAGTTATATTAGCTTCAGGTGTTAAAGTAGCTAATATTATTGAGAGCTAGCCAGATATATGCTAGCTGATCTTCCAAAATTTCTCTTCCAGATGCTCTATCTGATGGCCCATCCTCATCGGGGAGCCAGTCAGCATGTTCTCTGGAAGCCTTTCCTGGAACTCCAAGGAGAGGTGAGCCATGAGCTGTGTATCTGGTAGAATGCACGAGGCTACATGTATCGGACTCCCCAATGGAGTAGATCAAGCAAAAAAGATGTTTATTTAATATTTGCATATAACAAGAAACCTTGGCATGGGTGGTTTCCGCACATAAACTCTGCCTTGTGTGGTGGATTAGCAACACCGTCAAATCCCCAACTTCCTGCTGTTCCATTTGTCCTAAGACTTGTCACCTCATGGTTGCAAGATGGCAACCAAACCATTTCATGCAGTGAATTCCAAGCAGGCGAAAAAGAGAGAGATAAAAGGTTTTCTTCTACATCAGAGTATCGTTTTTTTTTTTTTAATTTATTTTATTTTGAGAGAGAGAAAAAGAGCAAGGGAGGGGCAGACAGAGAAAAAGAGAGAATTCCAAGCAGGCTCCATGCTGTCAGCCCAGAGCCCAATGCGGGGCTCAAACTCATGATCTGTGAGATCATGACCTGGGCCAAGATCAAAGTTAGATGCTCAACCGACTGAGCCGCCCAGGCACCCCAAGTATAATTTTATCCAGGAATAAAATCCTTTCGATAAGCTTCCCCCTTCCCGAGGTCCCATTGTACCTCATTGGTCAGGACCAGGGCACATTCCCAGACCAGCCACTCTCAACAGAGAATGAGACTGTTCATGACTGGTTTAGCCAAACTGTGATTCATCCTCTGGGGCTTGTGAAGGGACAGTGTATGCTGTAATCAGGGCATCAGCACCTGGGCCATCTGGCTGGCTCACTCAGCAGACTCTTTTTATTTTTTTATTTTTTTTATTTTTATTTATTTATTTTATAATAGTTTATTTTCAAATTGGTTTACATATAACACCCAGTGTTCATCCCAACACGTGCCCTCTTTAATGCCCGTCACCCCCTCTCCCCCTCCCTCACCCCCTCACCCTCAGTTTGTTCTTAGTCTTTGAGAGTCTCTTATGTTTTATCTCCCTCCCTCTCTGTGTCTTTTTTTTTTCTTTCCCCTCTTCCCCTCCCCCTGGTTTTTGCTTAGTCTCGCAAAGTCCGCCTATTCGTGGAAACATATGGTATCTGTCTTTTTCTGACTGACTTATTTCACTTAACGTAATACCCTCCAGTTCCATCCATGTTGCCACACATGGCCAGATTTCATTCTTTCTCATTGCCACGTAGTAGTCCATTGTATATATGTGCCACAACTTCTTTATCCATTCGTCTGTTGATGGGCACTTGGTCTCTTTCCATGATTTGGCTATTGTCAAAAGTCAGCAGAGTCTTGATTTCTGGGTTGTGAGTTCAAGCCTCACGTTCAGTGTAGAGATTACTGAAAAACAAAATCTAAAAAAAAAAAAAAGATCAGCACCCATCACCTTAATAGAACTGGGACTGTTGGTGAGGAAGAAATGAGTATGGGCTGCAGGACAGAGTGCACCATCGTCGGCAAGAACACAAATGATTCTGGACACCTTTCAAGGGCGTCTTAGTGCACTGGGCACAGCACATGGTCAAGGTATGGTAGCTCCATTTTCATTCTCATCATTAGTTTAAACTTTTCTATTTTCCTAATTTTCCCCATGACTCGAAATAAGAACCCTTTCTCTATGAGAAAAGACTAAGACTTCTACAAAATCCAAACATGACTGTCACAATTATCTTTGTTCAATTAAAAAAATGTTAGGGTGGGGCGCCTGGGTGGCTCAGTTGGTGAAGCGTCTGACTTTGGCTCAGGTCGTGATCTCACAGTTTGTGGGTTCGAGCCCCACATCGGGCTCTGTGCTGCCAGCTCAGAGCCTGGAGCCTCTTTCAGATTTTGTGTCTCCCTCTCTCTCTGCCCCTTCCCTACTCGTACTCTGTCTCTCTCTCTCAAAAACAAAACAAAACAAAACAAAAAACGGTTAAAATGCTACATTTTACGTTATGTATATTTTACTAGAATTCAAAATAAAAGGGTACATGCTTTCCTTTTGAGAGAGACCCAGGATCAAATTTAGATCTCTTTGTTTTAACTTCCTTTGGGCAGAGATTATGGGCCTCTGGGGACATTCAAATACAAAAACATGCTTTTTTTTTTTTGATAGAGAGTGAGAGAGCGCAGGGGAAGGGCAGAGAGAGAAGGAGAGAGAAAGAATCCCAAACAGGTTCTGTGCTAACAGTGCACTGTGGGGCTTGAACTCACTAACTGTGAGATCATGACCAGAGCTGGAATCAAGAGTCAGATGCTTAACTGACTGAGCCGTCCAGGGGCCCCCAAAAGGAGGCATTTTTCTCTGGACCAGCGTCCCTCCACCTGGGTCCTACTGCCAGACTGGGCTGGATCCTTCTGTGTGGTGGGGCCGTCCTGTGTGCTGTGGAATGGCCGGCACCACCCCGGGCCTCCACCCCCTGCATGGTAGGGGCTAGCGTCCGCCCCCCACTTGCTGTGGCCACAAATATCTCCAGACCTCACTAGAAACCCCCTAGGGGAGGACACGATCGTCCTGGTGAGCACCGCCGTTCTAGCTTATTCATTCACATCTATACCAAGGAGATTTCCCCAAAGAGACGTTTAGGAAAGGACTTAGAGACCAGACAAGTTCTCCAGGGCTGACACGCGTCTGCCTGCTTTCAAAGGCAGAAACCTCGGCAGCTGCCTTCTCAGCCTTCAGCGTGTGCGCACATCAGGCAGCGGTCTTCTTAGGAATGCGGTTCGTGATTCTGTAGCTGGGGAGCCGGTCGCTCGTTTGCATCTGCGACCTGCTCCTTGTGGGCCCAGGTGGGATTTCAGTGTCTTCCCCGGGAGCACCCATGGCTGATGCTGACGGGCTCCTCTGGGTGCCTTTGCCGTGCTCCATCAGCTGGTGCCGGAGGTGCTCCGGGGTGTGGACCACGAGGAGAGACTCCTGTGCCCAAGGAGCCTCTACGTTAGTGCCTCTGCTTCCCATGAGGACAGTACCGAGGCGCCCAGGCTCCATCCAGACAAGCGTCCCAAGGACATGGCAGAACAAATAGGCGCTTAAGAGACCGCGGTTTGCTGTAACTCGTCAATCCACGAACAGCTGCTGACGAGTCTCCCACGGACCCCTCCTCATTCCTCTCCCTTAGATCCCCGGGAAACCTACAAGGACTATGTCCGCAGGAAGTTCCGGCTGATGGAAGATCGCAACGCTCGCCTCGGGGAGTGTGTCAACCTCAGCCACAGGTACACCCGCCTCCTCCTGGTGAAGGAGCACTCAACACCCATGTGGGCCCAGCAGAAGCTTGTGGACACAGGCTGGGGACGGGCAAGAGCCGTGGGGCGCCAGGCCAGCCTCATCCAGATGGAGAGCCTGTTCGAGCCGGACGAGGAGCGCCCCGAGCCCCCGCGCACCGTGGTCCTGCAGGGAGCCGCCGGGATGGGCAAGTCCATGCTGGCCCACAAGGCGATGCTCGACTGGGCCGACGGGAAGCTCTTCCAAGACAGGTTCCACTACGTCTTCTACATCGACTGCAGGGAGGTGAACCGGAGCCCGGTGGAGCAGAGCGCCCGGGACCTCATCTCCAGCTGCTGGCCCGAGCCCGGCGCGCCCCTCCGGGAGCTCATCCGGGTCCCCGAGCGTCTCCTGTTCATCATTGACGGCTTCGACGAGCTGAAACCCTCTTTCCACGCCCCTCAGGGCCCCTGGTGCCTCTGCTGGGAGGAGAAACAGCCCACGGAGCTTCTCCTCAGCAGCCTGCTGCAGAAGAAGCTGCTGCCGGAGCTGTCTGTGATCGTCACCACCCGGCCCACCGCTCTGGACAAGCTGCCAGCGCCTGCTGGAGCACCCCCGGCACGTGGAGATCCTGGGCTTCTCGGAGGCCGAGAGGCGGGAGTACTGCTACAAGTACTTCCGCGACGCGGAGCAGGCCGGTCAGGTCTTCAGCCTCGTCAGGGACAACGAGCCCCTCTTCACCCTGTGCTTTGTCCCCATGGTGTGCTGGGTCGTGTGCACCTGCCTCAAGCAGCAGCTGGAGACGGCGGGCTCCTACGACAGACCTCCAGGACCACCACGGCGGTGTACACGCTCTACCTCCTGAGTCTGCTGCAGCCCAAGCCGGGGAGCCCCACCGGGCACCCCCCGCCCAACCAGAGGGGCCTGTGCTCGCTGGCGGCCGACGGCCTTTGGAATCAGAAGATCCTGTTTGAGGAGCGGGACCTCCGGAAGCACGGCCTGGACGGGGCGGACGTCTCTTCCTTCCTCAACATGAACATCTTCCAGAAGGACATTGACTGCGAGAAGTTCTACAGCTTCATCCACCTGAGCTTCCAGGAGTTCTTCGCCGCCATGTACTACGTCCTGGACGCCGGGGAGCCCGGGCCCAGCCCGGAGCGCAGCGTGGCCAGGCTGCTGGCCGAGTACGGGTTTTCGGAGAGGAGCTTCTTGGGGACTCACCGTCCGCTTCCTGTTTGGCCTCCTGAACGAGGAGACCAGGAGCTGCCTGGAGAGGAGTCTCTGCTGGAGGGTCTCGCCGCGCGTCAAGCCGGAGCTGCTGGCCTGGATCCAAAGCAGAGCCCGGAGCGAGGGCTCCACCCTCCAGCGGGGCTCCTTGGAGCTCTTCGGCTGCCTGTACGAGATCCAGGAGGAGGAGTTCATCCAACAAGCCCTGAGCCACTTTCGAGTGCTCGTGGTCGGCAACATGAGCACCAAGATGGAGCACACGGTGGCCTCCCTGTGCGTGAAGAACTGCGGGAACGCCGTGGCCGTGCACTTGCACGGGGCTGCCTACAGCACGGACGAGCACGACGGGGGGAGATGGGCTTCCGGGCCCCAGGCGCTGCCCGCACCGTCGTAAGTACCCAGTGGGGCTCGCTCTCCAAGTTCACGGTCTCAGCGGGGGATGAGTTTTGCCCCGACCGCAGGAGACACTTGGCAATAACTGGAGAAATGTTGGGGGGTCAGGACCGGAGTGGGTGGGGGTGGGGGCTGCTATGGCATCTCGAGGGCGGAGGCCAGGGGTGCTGCAAAGACATCCCACCCTGCCCAGGACGGCCCCCCTCAACACAGGAAGGTCTGGTCCCCACGTGTCAACAGTGTCTGGGTTAGTGTCCTGCTCTCAGACAAGACTCATTAGGACTAAATTGGGGCGCCTGTCAAGGGCAGTGTTTCCAGCCAGAAAATATCATCACGGACACTTTCCTACAGGACGCAGATGTTGTGAGCACGCCAGTGGTGCCCCCTGCCAGGACTAACATCCTAATGGGAAGGGAGAGAGCAACGACAGTGAACAAGCAAACCGGCAATCAAGCAAGCAAAAATTGATCATTACGGTAGTTCCAGATAGAGAGAACCGTTCTGGGGAGAACAAAACAGGGGACACGGAGGGCTAGGCGGTGCCAAGGGGTGGATGAAGGGAGAAAGCTCTCAGGAAGTGACTCTTGGCTTTTTGACGAAGACTTTTTTTTTTTTCAAAAAAATTTTTTTAATGTTTGTTTATTTTTGAGAGAGACAGAGCGTGAGTGGGGGAGGGACAGAAAGAGAGAGGCACACAGAACTGGAAGCAGGCTCCAGGCTCTGAGCTGTCAGGGCAGAGCCTGATTTGGGTTTGAACTCGCAGAGCGTGAGATCATGACCTGAACTGAAGTTGGATGCTTAACCTGACTGAGCCACGCAGGCGCCCCACTAAGACTTTGTCTTGGTTTGGGTTCCCCAAGGAGTAACCGTAGACAAAAGGATTTGAATGTAAGTAGAATAAGGGAGGAAAGTCATCCTTTTTCCTTCCACTCTCTTTGGTGTTGAGTGGAGGTCTGTAAATTAAACTGATGAAAGACAGATTCGCAGAGAAAAACAAAGAGAAGCATAATAGATGTTTATTAACTCTGGGGCACCTAGCTGGCTCAGGTGGTAGAACGTGTGACTTTTGATCTTGGGGTCTTGAGTTCAAGCTCCAGGTTGGGCATAAAAAAAAAGGGGGGGTTTATTAGTTCATCTGCACTTCTATGTGGGAGTTCTCAGAGATGAGTAACTCAAGGGGCTGGCTAGAACCTGGGCTTTTACAGCGAACTAACACAAGAACAATACATTTCTAGAGATACGGCGAGACAAAGGGAAAGGACACTGAACCTCTCTGGAGGTTAAGCGTGGGAAGGCAGACATACGCAGGAACCGGACGGGGTAAGGTCTGTTTGTGCAGATCTGTCCTAGAGCTGTAGGGGCGGGAAGTTCTCCTCTTCCCACTTTGGGTCTCTGGCTGGGCCTGAGAATTAAGCTGACATCTGACAGATTCGCAGGAGGAAAGCAGACACATTTGAATGAATTTTCCCATGTGCTTTTTCCTCCCGCATCAGAGCAGGAAGCTCTCATACATTCGGATAAAAAAACAAACAACTTGCAAAGAATTGACAAGCCATCTGAGGACGTGTCAGGCTGAATTTCGAATCAGCTTTATAAATGTCATTACATAGAGAACTACATTAAAAGATCTCCGGGGGCGCCTGGGTGGCTCAGTCGGTTAAGCGTCTGACTTCAGCTCAGGTCATGATCTCGAGGTTCGTGAGTTCGAGCCCCACGTCAGGCTCTCTGCTGACAGCTCAGAGCCCACTCCAGATCCTCTGTCTCCTTATCTCTCTTCCCCTCCCCTACTCGTGCTCTCTCTGTGTCTTGAAATAAATCAATAAAAACTTAAAAAAAGTCTCCGAAATTAGGGGCATCTGGGTGGGTCAGTCAGTGGAGCGTGTGACTCTTGATCTTGGGATCACGAGGTCGAGCCCCAAGTTAGGCATAGAGTCTACTTGAAAAAAAAGGGGGGGGCACCTGGGTGGCTCAGTCGGTTAAGCATCCAACTTCGGCTCAGGTCATGATGTCAGCCCATGAGTTTGAGCCCCACATCAGGCTCTGTGCTGTCAGCTCAGAGCCTGGAGCCTGCTTCCGATTCTATGTCTTCCTCTCTCTGCCTCTCCCCCGCTCATCATCTGTCTCTGTCTCAAAAATAAAAAAACGTTAAAAAAAAAAAAAAAAGAGGGGCGCCTGGGTGGCTCAGTCGGTTGCTCTGGCCGACTTCAGCTCAGGTCATGATCTCACGGTCTATGAGTTCGAGCCCTGTGTCGGGCTCTGTCCTGATGGCTCAGAGCCTGGAGCCTGCTTCAGATTCTGCATCTGCCTCTCTCTCTCTGCTCTTCCCCTGCTCATGCTCTGTCTCTCAAAAATAAATAAAAGTTTAAAAAAAAAAAAAAAGAATTGAGAAGACAAAGTTCTCTAGGCGGGGGCAGTCAAGAGTGAAGAAGAAGTAACAACGTTTGTTTATTTAGGCTTCTTGGTCCTGAATTCACTCTGGTGATCAGGAGGCCTCCCTTCCTTCTGGTACTGGGAGGAGACTTCCCTTGGGAGACTGATCTGGTGGTAGGGTAGGGGGTCAGCAACCCTCTCAGACTCCTTCAGCTCAAGGTATTTCCATCTTCATGGCCATAAAACTTCCCAGGAGAGGAGACCTATGGAAGTCCTCGCTTTCAGAAGTGGTCAGACAGACATGGGAAGATTTCTTTCTGCCTTTCATTTGCCTTAAATTCAAAATATTCCTTATGGCAAAGTGGCATATTTGGGGGTGGCATATGCTGGACTTTCTTTGGGAGGTGGTCCCAGAAAGTTGAGAAGACAAGGAAGGAAAGGAGGCAGCCAACAAAGGGAACCAATGGGACTCAGAGGTATCTCCCACCCCTCCTCGAGGCAGAGGGGGCAGGGGTCTTGAGCTGTGCATGAGTCATGTGTAAGCGGGTGGGGGCTCAGCTCTCAGGGTCTCCCAGGCGGCTTGACAAACGTCTGCTTCTGACTTCAGCCGTGTGACAGTCCAGGAAGGAGAGGCCTCTAGGACCGGGGGATACAGGTAACAGTGTCGATGTGCCGCCATCTCGCTGCGACTGGAGACTGACTTCCATTGGCCGCGGTGCCCGGCTCTTCGCGAGTCTTCTTCCGCGTGGAATCACAGCTCTCCTAAGCAGCTTCCGCACCGACCCAGATGCCAAAAATGCCCACTAAATAATTTTCTATGGGGCCGTGTGCCCAGGATTTGATATAATTGTGCCCCGGGACGCAAGAAGGTCATGGCGGCCAGTAGCCCGGGGTCTGGAGTCACGCACTGGTGGCTTAGAGTCCCAGCTCCGCCTCTCCCTAGCGGTGTGGCTTTGGGCAAGTCACTTCCGCTTTTCCAGCCTGAGTCTTTCTGCGCGGAAAATGGGATTTCAACGTCTGCCTTTTCAGGTTTGTCGTAAAGGCTCAACGGTGGGCTGGTTGCGTACAGGGTCAGAAATCGACAGATGCCAGATGTCACTTTTACACCGTGATTCTTCGGTAACAGTGTGGACGCTCTGCGTGCAATGATTTGTTAAACCCACCAGAACATAGAACTCTATCCTAGTTAAGGCCTCTAGGGTTTTGGGGTCACATAATTTTCTATATTTATTTACATATTTACATAAAATATATAATTATACATATAAGTGCATATGTGAGTATAATCTTATATGTAATAATTATAAATATATTATAAACATAGGTTTTAAGACACTGTATAACCAGAAGTAAATCAGAAGATGTTATTGGTCGCATGTGTGACCCTGTGCCATGTGAGTCAGGCCATTCTTTTCTTTTTTTTTTAATGTTTTTATTTATTTTTGAGAGAGAGAGAGAGAGCAAGTGGAGGAGGGGCAGAGAGAGAGGGACAGAGGACCAAAGCAGGCTCCATGCTGACAGCACAGAGCCCAATGTGGGGCTTGAACTCACGAACTATGAGATCATGACCTGAGCTGAAGGCAGACACTCAACTGACTAAGCCACTCATGGGCCCTATAGTGGAATATTTACAATTTCTTTTAGTGTTTACTTACTTTTGAGAGAGAGAGAGAGAGAGAGAGAGTCGGGGAGGGGCAGAGAGAGGAGACACAGAATCCGAAGCAGGTTCCAAGCTCCGAGCCGTCAGCACAGAGCCCAACAGGAGGTTGAACTCACAGACTGTGAGATCATGACCTGAGCTGAAGTCGGATGCTTAACCGACTGAGCTACCCGGGCGCCCCTATAGCGGACTATTTTAAATGCACACGTAGGGGGCGCCTGGCTGGCTCGGTTGAGGGGGGTGAGACTCTTGATCTCGCGGTTGGGAGTCCAAGCTCCACATTGGGCACAGAGCCTACTTTAAGAAAGTAAAACGTAAAGATGACAAATGCTTCGTAAACTGAGAAGGGGACCCTCGAGTGCCAGCGTAATCCTGTCTTTCCCTCACGCAGCCTCGAGAAGAACCTGTTGCCGGACGCCTACAGCCAGCAGCTCGCTGCCGCCCTGAGCACCAATCCGAATCTGCAGGAGCTGGTCTTGTACCGCAACGCCCTGGGCAGCCGGGGCGTGAGGCTGCTGTGTCAAGGGCTCAGACACCCCAGCTGCAAACTTCAGAACCTGAGGTGAGTCCAGGCGGGCCTGCGGGCATCTGATGGTCCCCCACCCTGCTTCACGGGGCTCGGTCAGAAAGAGTCCATGGTGGCATGTGCTTCCGTCCCCCTGGCAGAGCCCCACAGCCTGGGGGGGCTTACACAACAGAAATGTGTCGTCTCCTGGATCTAGAGGATCGAGACCCTGGTGCGGGCAGGGTGGGTCTCCGAGGCCTCAGTCTGGCTTGCACACGGCTGTCTTCTCCCCGTGTCCTCACAGGAGTGTGTCTGTGTCCAGTGTCCTTTTTCTTTTTCTTAATTTATTTAAAAGAAATAAATTGAATTATTTAATTTATTTAAAAGAAATAAATTGAATCCTCTTATTTTGAAAGAGGAGAGAGCATGAGTGGGGGAGGGCAAGAGACAGAGAGAGAGAGAGAGACAGAGACAGAGAGAATCCCAAGCAGGTTCCATGCTGTTGGCACAGAGCCTGATGCGGGGCTCAAACTTACAAACCGTGAGATCATGACTGAGCTGAAACCAAGAGTCAGCCACTTACTGGACTGAGTCACACCCAGGCACCCTCTTTCTTTTACTTTAGAAGAAGGGGGAGATAGGTCTAGACCAAAAGAAGGAGGCAGAGAAAGGATGAGGGGCAGAACCCACCCTCCGACTACAAGAAATGACCTGGTTCTTCTCCCCTCCCTTCCGCCCAGGCTCAAGAGGTGCTGCGTGGCCAGCTCTGCCTGCCAGGACCTCGCGGCAGCCCTGACGGCCAATCAGAATCTAACGAGGATGGACCTGAGCGGCAACGGGCTGGGGCTGCCAGGCGTGAAGGTGCTGTGTCAGGGGCTCCGGCATCCCAGGTGCAGGTTGCAGGCGATCCAGTGAGTGCCCACCCTGGACCAGTCCTTGGTCTGGGCCATCTCCCTGGTGGGACTGGGGAACTCTCCCAAGGGGCCGTTGACCCCAGACCTCTACCTCTAGGTTAGGGCTGCCCATAGACGTTGGATTCCTGCCCTGGACTCTTTGAGCTTTCAGGAACCCCTCCCCGCCCTGGCCTCCTTAGACCCCACCTGTCTCGTGTCCACTGTGGGGGGGTGCCCAGGCCACTCACCCTCGAAGACCCAATACCCTACTTGCCAGCGACGCCCTGAGGGGTCTGCACGAGAGCTCCTGTGAGCTTGTGACATTTAGCCCTGCTGTCCCCTCTCGCCCCAAGGCCAAGGTTGTAGACAAACCACCCAGCATCCCCTGGGGGTCTGCCTCACTCCCACAGGGAACACTGTGCTTCTGATACTTTCGGGCACAGATGTGTGGGGTTTCCCACAGCAAGCAAGTCTGCAACACCAGCAGGGTGTCCAACAGACACCCATTCTGCCACCGTCTACCTGGAGGTGGTGTCACGCCCTGCAGGTGAGGACTTAGACCCACGAGACTGCCCCCCACGCCCCCACTCCAGCCTCAGAGTCCAGTTACAATCCAAGTTGTCACCTGGCTTCTGTCCAACCCCCTGCCTCAGGTTTGATTAATTCCCCAAAGCAGCTCATAGAACTCCGAGAAACACTTAAGTTTCTCGGTTTATTAAAGGCTGTGATAAAGGATACAGTTGAAAGCCAGAGGAAGAGGCAGGTGGGGTGAGGTCTGGGAGGGTCCCAAGAGCAGGAGTTTCTGTCTCCATGGGGTTAGGGTGCATCACCCATGCAGTGAGGACGGTGTGGACGGTGTGGACGTGTTCACCACCCTGGAATCTCCCAGTCATGTGCTATTTTTTTTTTTTTTGAGAGAGAGAGAGCACAAGTGAGTGAGGGGCGGAGAGAGAGAGAAAGAGGGAGGAGTGGGCCTCACCTGAAGCAAAACTCGAACTCACAAACCTCGAGATCATGACCTGAGCCGAAGTCGGTTGCTTAACCAACTGAGCCACCAGGCGCCCCACTATTGGGGTTTTAGGGAGACTTCCTCCTGTGGTGAGATAGATTATTAAGTCCATTTCCAGCCCCTCCCTTTCTGGAGGAGGGTGGGGGGCAGGGCTGAACGTTCTAAGCTTCTCATCGGGGCTTGGTCTCTCTGGTGCCCAGCCCCACCCGGGAGCCCACCCATCACAACAAGACACAATCCTGGTGTTCTTACCACTTAGGAATTACAGGGATCCAGGAGGTCTGTGCTGGGGACGGGGGCAAAGCTCAGTATACATGGTTTCTATTATCTCCTACGATGTCTCATCTCATTCCTCCAAGAGAACTCCTACTTAGCCTTTGAGAACCATCCCAAACCCCCAGAGAGTCTTCCCTAACAGCGCATTGCTTGCCAAACCTGAGTTAGGTGTTCCCTCCACCATGATGGTTTTATTTTAATAAAATAATTTATTTTAATTTAATTTAATTTTATTTTTTACTTTTTTTATTTCATTTTTTACTTTGTTTTATTTTATTTTTAAATTTTACTTTATTTTATTTTATTTTTATTTTAACATTTATTTATTTTTTTTTTTAGTTTTTTTTTAACGTTTATTTATTTTTGAGAGACACAGAGACAGAGTGTGAGCAGGGGAAGGGCACAGAGAGAGGGAAATACAGAATCCAAAGCAGGCTCCAGGCTCTGAGCTGCCAGCACAGAGCCCGACGTGGGGCTTGAACTCACAGACTGTGAGATCATGACCTGAGCCAAAGTCGGCTGCTCAACCAACTGAGCCACCCAGGCGCCCCTGTTTATTTACTTTGAGAGAGAGAGAGAGGGGGGCAGAGAGAATGCCAAGCAGGGTCCACACTGTCAGCCCGGCGCCTGACTTCGGGCTCCAACTCATGAACCATGAGATCATGACCTGAGCTGAAACCAAGAGTAGGATGCTTAACCGACTGAGCCGCCCAAGCGCCCCACCACGATGGTTTTAATACACAGTAGCTTACCCTCTGAGCACCTACTGTGTGCCAGGCTTGGGTCTACATCCTGTCCCGTTACTGAACGTCGTCCTCGCAACAACCTTACGAAGCAGGTGCACTAGCATCCTTACTTTACAGGCCGTGAACCCGAGGCAGCGTGTGAACCATGAAACAGACTTGCAGACAGCTTGCTTGAGGCTGCAGGGCTCGAGAGTGGCAGAGACGGACGTGCCCAGGTCTGGAGCTCTAGAGACCTGGCCGTGAGCTATGGCACACTCCTGCCTCAAAGGCCACCGGCTTCCCTGGACTATAATTGCTTAGCCCTTTGTCTCATTAGACAGGATGCCCCTGCTGGCACAATGGCGTCTTGTTCATCTCCGAGCTGTAGTGCCATGTCTAGGTTCCTGTCGGGTGGTTGAACGGGCCAGGGGATGAGCCAGGGAAGCAAGATGGCGCCCTCTTCAACGTCTCCTTCCTCCCGAGGTTGAGGAAGTGTCAGCTGGAGGCCGGCGCTTGCCAGGAGATTGCCTCCGCGCTCAGCACCAATCGGCATCTAGTGGAGTTGGACCTGGTGGGGAATCCGCTGGAGGATTTGGGTCTGAGGCTCTTGTGCCAAGGCTTGAGGCACCCAGCATGTAGACTGCGGATCCTGTGGTGAGTTCTTCATGGGGCCAAAAGAAAGAAAAGGTCAGGATGGTAAATTTTATGTCATAGATATATAAATCTTTATTTTTGAGAGAGAGAGAGAGCACGAGCAGGGGAGGGGCAGAGAGAGAGAGAGAGAGAGACAGGCTGAAGCAGGCTCCAGGCTCCGAGCTGTCAGTACAGAGCCCGACAAGGGGCTCGAACCCACGAACCATGAGATCATAACCAATGTGAAGGTAGATGCCTAACCAACTGAGCCACCTGGGCGTGCCATGTCACATATATTTTACCACAATAAATCATAAATAAATAAACATCAAGATGATACTAACATGAGTGACAAGTGCCACGGAGCTCCCTACAATGAAGGCATCCCCCCAAATTCCTACAGTTGTCAGTGTCAGATCCCTCATCTCAATGTGGTTGGAGATGAAAGTGAGTGTGTTGGTTTCTGTAACTGAGAAGTCCAGACGGAAATACTGGCTTTAAGCACAGCTGGGTCCAGGGGCTCACATGGTAAAACCAGGACTCTGTCTCTGTCTTCCCTTTCTATATGAAGGAAGACACTGTGCTAAATGTCAACAGAGGACACCTTCGCGGAAGGGGTTTTGGGGCTCTCGTGTTTTCCTGCTTATCGATTAAGGTGCATCCCAAACGCATTACACTAATTTATGGTAGAACATCAAAGACAGGTTGAAGAATCACACACGACGAGCACACAAATGTTGTTCTGTTGTTTCTGATTTACTTTAGTCAAGAAAATGTATCACACTAAAAGCATAAAATAAAATACACATATCATAAAACTTACCATCTTATCATTTCTAGAGTAATTTCGGGGTGCCTGGCTGGCTCAGTCACTTGACATCCCAACTCTTGATTTCAGCTCAGGTCATGATCTCACGGTTGGTGGGTTCGAGCCCCCTGTCAGGCACAGCACTGACAGCGCAGAGCCTGCTTGGTTCTCTCTCCCCCTCTGGGTGCCCTTCCCCCCTCTCAAAATAAATAAATAAACTTAAAAAAATAAAAAGTAATCTCTACACTCAATGTGTGGCTCAGACTCACAACCCGGAGATTAACGGTCATGCTCTACCTGCTGAGACAACCAGGCATCCATCCATTTTGCCGTTCCGAAGCATACGGCTCCATGGTATTGAGCAATTAAGCCCATCGACACTAGTGTGCAGCCATCACCACCATCCATCTCCTGAACTTTTTCATCCTGCCAAACTGAGACTGTCCATTAAACATGGACTCCCATCTGGCCCCTGATAAACTCCATTCTACTTTCTGTCTTTATGATATTTGACTGCTGTAGGTACCTCATGTAAGTAGAATCACAAAGTATTGTGTGTGTGTGTGTGTGTGTGTGTGTGTGAGTGACTGGCTTCTTTTACTTAGTATCTTTTCAACATTCATCCACATTGTAGCATTAGAAGTTCCTTCCTTCTTAAGGCTGAATAACATCACATTACGTGGATATACCACAGTGGAATCCGTTCAGTTCATCCATTGGTGGACACTTGGGGTGCTTCTGCCTTTGGCTATTTTGAAAAATGCTCTAAACATTGGGCTACAAATATTATTTTCAGCCCTGACTTTCAATTCTTTGGGTTATTCCACGAGAAGTGGAATGGATGGATCGTAGGGTTGTATTTAATTTTTTGAGGAGCTGCCATATTGTTTTTTTTCCACACTCTCTGCACCATTTTTCCTTCCTACCGACAGTGCATAAAGTTTCCAATTTCTTCACATTCTTGCCAACACTTGTGATTTCAGGAGCCTTTTTTAACTCTTAAAAAAACCTTATCATTAGTTTTTACAGTAACTATCCTAATGGATATGATGCGGTATATCCTGGTGGTTTTGATTTGCATTTTCCTAAGGATTAGTGATGTTGAGCATCTTTTTGTGTGATTTGGACCATTATTTTTTGTGAAGAAATGTCTACTCAAACTTTTGCCCATTTTTAAACAATGAGTTGTTTTTTTGAAAATGAATTAGGTTTTTTAAAAAAAATTTTTTAATGTTTATTTATATTTGACAGAGAGAGTGGGGGGAGGGGCAGAGAGAGGGAGACACAGAATCGGAAGCAGGCTCCAGGCTCTGAGCTGTCAGCACAGCATCTGACGTGGGGCTCGAAGCCACGAACTGTAAAATCATGACCTCAGCTGAAATCAGACACTTAACCGACTGAGCCACCCAGGCACCCCTGAAAATGCATTACTTTTAAGACTGGGGGTAGGGCAGGTAAAATTAGTGTTGTATAGAAAACACTCATAACACATGTTGGATTGGGTTTCCTGCAGGTTGAAGATTTGCCACCTCACCGCTGCTGCCTGTAAGGACCTTGCCTCCGTCCTCAGTGTGAACCAGAGTCTGATGGAGCTGGACCTAAGCTTGAATGACCTGGGGGACCCTGGGGTGCTGCTGCTGTGTGAGGGCCTCAGGCACCCCCAGTGTAGACTCCAGACTCTCCGGTGAGTCCTATGTTCCTCACCATCATTTCAGTCTGGTCTTCTATCTGGGCTCACTGGGGTCATGCTCAATCCCTCTTCTCCTAACCTCTAACTACATCTGCCTCAAAGATTTTTTCTGCCACAGGGCCTTTGCACACACTCTTTCTTCCTGGGATGCCCTCCTGCTTTGCTATTCCTCCTCTTTCCCTGATAACATCTGTTTTACCTGGTAGGATTCCGAAGAAGTGCTTCACCTCCACGGATTCCTTCTCTAACCCCTACATAAGGTCTCGGCTCCTAGCTGTGGGATTTAATTTGACCTTACACTTCTCAGCATCACGTGTGTGTGTGTGTGTGTGTAAGTTCATTTATTTTGAGACTGAGAGAGAAAGAGAGGCAGAGAGAGAATCTCAAGCAGGCTCCCTACTGTCAGTACAGAGCATGCCACGGGGCTTGATCCCATGAACCGTGAGATCATGACCTGACCCCAAATCAAGAGTCAGATGCTTAACCAACTGAGCCACCCAGGCACCCCTGTCAACTCTATGCTCTGGTAGCTAGTATAGGGCCAGTCCAGGGGTGTTTAGAAATACATATATTTTCTTTTTATTTTTTAATTAAGTTTTTAAAAAATAAAAAGAAAATTATTATTATATATATATATTTTTAAGCTTTTATTTATTTTTCAGAGAGAGAGAGAGAGAGAGACCGGGTGCTGGTGGGGGAGGAGCAGAGAGAGAGGGAGACACAGACTCCGAAGCAGGCTCCAGGTTCCAAGCTGTCAGTGCAGAGCCCAACGTGAGCCTCGAACTTGTGAACCATGAGATCATGACCTGAATTGAAGTCTGACGCTTAACTGACTAATCCAGCAGGGTCCCCTCATCCATATATTTTTAAACGAGGGAACGGATAAATAAACCGAGGAACAAACAGAAAACGCAGACGGCTGCAAATTTTCAGAAAATCATTTTTCTCTACAATCCCAAAGGAGAGTCTGTCCTACAAAAGCCTCATCTATTATGTGATGTTGTTTACGTTGGAAGTTTTTTTTTTTTCCTTTGTGCGCAGCCTGGCTCCTGTTGCTTTTATGTTTGGAGAAGGGCCCCATTTCTTCACATTCTTTCCTCCACCGCATCCAGTCCACGCTATCACTATGGAACCACACACACCTCTGTTTTTGTTTTTTTTTTCTAATATGCATATAATTTGTTTTTCAATTTTTAAAATACTTATTTATTTTTGAGAGTGAGAGAACGCCCAGGGTGGGGACAGAGAGAGAAGGGGGACAGAGGATCCTGAGCAGGCTCTGTGCTGACAGCCCGACGCGGGGCTCGAACTCGTGAACTGTGAGATCATAGCCTGAGCCAAAGTCAGATGTCTAACCGACGGAGCCACCCACGCCTGCCTCTGTTTTAATTTTGTCTCCTTCATTGGCTCCCCAAAGCTCCTCTGTAGGCACTCCTGTCTTCTTTATTTTACGTAAACGATACAGCTCGCCAGTATCTCCACCTCGCTCACTTTATCCCTGGGGATGAGCTCACTGGTGCTGACATATCTAACGCGTCTCTCGGAGCTGACCTGCGTTCCATTATTTGCACACACCGCACGGTGTGGAGCCGTGGCCCCGTCCCCGGCTCTGCTGTGATATTCATTCTCACCTGTGTTCTTTCTTGAACCTCCTAAGAGTCCTCCCCACCCGCCCCCCCTACAGCCCGTGGCTCGGAGTCACGCACTCAGACTGATTTTGACATCTCCAACTGATCTGAATAGCTCTCTAGAAAGATGGGCAGTTTACACTTCCGCCCGCTATTTAGGAAAAGCTACTTTGCCCGTATCTTTATGGTTATTCAACTTTCTATCTTTAAAACCCTGGTGGGTGTAAAATGTTCTTAAATGGCATTTCAGCGTTGAGTATCTCTTCATGTGCTTATCGGCTTTTTTGGTTTCCCCGTTCTGTGAATTTCCTAATTGTATAATTTATTTATGTCTTTGGTACGTGTTCTGTATTCGCCTTGCTCTGCAGTGTTCCCTGTTTCGGATATTAATCTTCTGCCGAGGGTGTATCTCGGAAATGTCTGCTTAGTAGGTCCTCAATCCGTCAAACTCTCTGTGGACGCTTTCGTCAAACAGAAACCTTGATGTTTTGAGGTCAAATCCACATGCGTGTCTACGATTTATACCCTCGGGACGTGTCTAAGGAATCCTTTGCCACGTGCCCGGCCGGCTCAGTCAGAGAGTGTGCTTAAATTCTGGATCTCAGGGTTGTGAGTTCAAGCCCCACGTTGGGTTTAGAGTAAGCTAAAAGAACATAAATTTAAAAAAGAAAGAGAGAGAGAGAGAGAGAGAGAGAGAGAAAGAAAGAAGAAAGAAAGAAAGAAAGCCATTTGGCAGCACAATGTCAAGGGTGTTCTCAGTTTCTTCTTTGTGTTTACATGGGTGGTTAGGTGGGGTTCAATTTTTTTCTCTAATTTTTGCAGTGCCATTTAATACAGTAGAGAAATTCTGTCCTTAGCATTTTCTTTCCTTCTTTCTTTCTTTTAAATGTTTATTTATTTATTTTTGAGAGAGAGAGAGAGAGATAGTGAGCAAGCAGGGAAGGGGCAGAGAGAGGGGAGGGGAGACAGAATCCCAAGCAGGCTCCACACTGTCAGCATAGAACCTAATGTGAGGCTTGAACCCACAAACCACAAGATCATGACCTGAGCCGAAACCAAGAGTCGGACGCTTAACTGACTGAGCCGCCCAGATGCCCCTTTTGCATTTTCTTCTTGCAAATTTTCAGCTCTTGATACACATTTATGCACCATTACATTTTAGAATGCATAAAAAAAATGTTTTTTAAGCATTTATTTATTTTTTACTAACATCTTCTCCCAATGTGGGGCTTGAACTCACAACCCTGAGATCAAGAGTTGCATGGTCTTCTGATGAGCCTGCCCAGTGCCCCTAAAAAGAATGTTTCTTAGAAGGCACTTCTCCAGTTACCCCAATGTGGCTCTTACTCGCTGAAGCTGCGTTCTTCCCCTTGTCCAGACACAGCAGGTCAGGCGGATGTTTATATTATATAGATCTACATGTCGCCTGAGGGAAACACGGACACCCTCAAAGGAGAGGAGATTCAGGTTTCACCCTACAAGAGCCATATCTGACGACAGGCAGGAATATCTGAAAATTAGAAACAAAATACTGTTCAATGAGATAGCACTTTTTAAAAAATGTTTATTTATTTACTTTTGAGAGAGAATGCATGCACTCATGAGCAGGGGAGGGGCAGAGAGAGAGGGAAGGAGGGAGAATCCTAAGCAGGCTCCTTACTATAAGCACAGAGCCTGATGAGGGGGTTGAACTCACAGACTGAGATCATGACCTGAGCTGAAGTTGGACCCTTCATCGACTGAGCCACCCTGGTGCCCCTGAAATAGCACTTTTTAATTTTTTTTATATTTAATTTTATATTTGAGAGAGAGAGAAAGAGAGCAAGAAGGGGAGGGGCAGAGAGAGAGAGGGAGACACAGAATCCGAAGCAGGCTTCAGCCTCTGAGCTGTCAGCACAGAGCCCGACGCAGGGCTTGAACCCATGAACTGTGAGATCTTGACCTGAGCCTAAGTTGGATACTTAACCGACTGAGCCATCCAGGCGTCCCCGAAATAACACTTTTGACTTTCTTAAGTCCCCAGATAGTCTTCTGATTGCAACGGTAGCCACACTGACTGCACAGACAGTGGCTACGTGGACCCCAGCTCCGTGAACTTGAGCAGTGAATGGCACCTCACGTGTCCTGACTATTGATGGTGACAGCGTTTTCCTCCCAGCTGCTATCATGGGGGGCAGACGAAGTTATGTTATAAATCACTTGTTGTTGGGGTGCCTGGCTCACTCAGTCAGAAGAGCACACAACTTTTGATCTCAGGGTCAATGTTTGGGCATCACGTTGGGTGTAGAGATTACTTAAAATAAATTAATAAAATTTGAAAAAAGAGAGACCCTTATAAACCACTTGCTGCTATGGGCTCATCTGTATAAAAAAATCCTCATGTTGGGGCACCTGGGTGGCTCAGTCAGTTAAGTGTCCAAGTACGGCTCAGGTCATGATCTCACGGTTGGTGGGTTCGAGCCCTGCATTGGGCTCTGGACTGATAGCTCGGAGCCTGGAGCCTGCTTCAGATTCTGTGTCTCCCTCTCTCTCTCTGCCTCTCCCCCGCTCACGCTCTGTCTCTCAAAATTAAATAAATCTTAAAAAAAATTAAAAAGAAACCTTTCCATGTTGAAGTCCCAGCCTCCAGGACCTCAGAAGATCTCCTTTGGAAATAAGGTCTGCAAAGCCTGGGTGGCTCAGTTGGTTAAGTATTTGACTCTTGATCTTGGCTCAGGTCATGATTCGAGCCCCGCATCGGGCTCTGTGCTGATAGCACAGAACCTGCTTGGGATTTTCTGTCTCTCTCTCTCTCTCTCTGTCCCTCCCCTGCTCTTGTTTTCTCTCAAAATCTATCAATCAATCTTAAAAAAAAAAAAAAAGAATTATATTTAAAAAAAAAAAAAAGAAAGTCTGTGTTAATAATCTGTATTAGTCTGTTTGAGCTGCCTTAACAAAATGCCACAGACTGGGGGGCTTACACAACAGAAATATATTTTCTCACCATTCTGGAGGCTGGAAATTGGAGAAGAGTGTTGGTTTACTGTGACACATTTCTTTCCTCTGTATACACACATGTCCCTGTGTCTGTCCGTGTGTCCAAACTTACTCTTGTGTGGACAACAGCGTGTATTGGATTAGGATGGACAGTAATAGCCTTGTTTTAACTTAATTACATCGTCGAAGGTCTCGTCTCCCAATACACCCCTATTCTGCAGTCCTGGGGGCTTCAAGATAAAAACTGGGGAGGGGGGTGCTTAAATGGCTCTGTTGGTTAAGCGTACAACTCGACTCAGGTCATGATCTCATGGTTCGTGAGTTCGAGCCCCGCGTCAGGCTCTGTGCTGACAGCTCGGAGCCTGGAGCCTGCTTTGGATTCTGTGTCTTCCTCTCTCTCCGCCCCTCCCCTGCTCGTGCTCTGTCTCTGTCTCTCAAAAATTAATAAAAACATTTAAAAAATGTTAAAAATCAATTAAAAAAAAAAAAAAGAAAGAAACCGGGGAAGGACAGTTCTCCATTCCAGGGTCATTGCGGATAAAATTAGTTTGGATGAGTGCATGCTGGAGCAGGGTGGGGCCCTAATTAGGTGTCTTCAGGAAGAAGGGAAATTTGGACACAGAAGCACGTGGAGGAAGACAGTGTGAACATGGAGGCAGAGACGGGGTGATGCTTCCGCAGGGCAGGGGTACACTGAAGATGACCGGTGAACACCAGAAGCTCGGGGAGAGGCTGGACCAGGTTCTCAGGGCTGAGGAGGGTGGGGAGGGTGCTGGGGCACGGGCCGGGATTCCACCTCCAGAGCCGTGAGACGGTCATTCTACCGTGTGAGCCGCCACTGTGGGAACTCGTTACAGCAGCTGGAGGAACCTGATACAGCAGCATCCTTCCAATACCCAACCCAGACTGAATCTTGCCCTCCCTCTGGTCTCTCTGCACTCCTTCCTTCCTCTTTCCCTCTTTCTTTGTTTGTTCTCTCTTCCTCCGTCTTCCCACCCACCTGCCCCTTGCTTCTTCCTTTTTCTGTCTCGGGTAGTGGCGGGTCAGGGTTGACAATGTCTGACTGCCTCTCTGCACGGGCACCTGGACGGACACCCTCCCCAGGGACGCCTGCGGGGTGACTCAGCTCGCCTCTATGCGTCCTGTCTCCCAGGTTGGGCATTTGCAGGCTGGGCTCGGCCGCCTGCGAGGGTCTCGGCGCTGTGCTCCAAGTCAACCCCCACCTTCAGGAGCTGGATCTGAGTTTCAATGACCTGGGAGACGGGGGCCTGTGGCCACTGTGCGAGGGGCTGGGACACCCCAACTGCAGACTCCAGAAACTGTGGTAAGCCCTGGGGGTCGGGACTGGTGGCCTGGCGGGTGGTGGTCTCCAGGTGGGGGCACACTTGTGCCCCTGTGCTTCTGCCAGAGGGACGTCCCTCCACCCCTCCACCGCTCTGGAAGACAGCGGGAGCCCCGAGGTGGAGACAAAAACTGCGGACCGCTCACGCAGTAAATGTATTCTCTGCGGGATGCAAACACGGAATGCCTCACTTTCCCCTCCACTGCCGCCTGTAAACATTTTCTGTAAACTTCCCCTTTTCCGCTGACATTTACTTGGGCAGATTCTTGGCTTCTCAGTGACCTTTATATAATAAAAACTCAATCTGTTCCAGTGTGAATTTCAGTCAAATGTGAATTATCACTCCTCCTCCTCCTTTGTCCCCAAAGCCCGGCCTGGCTCCCGCCCTGAGGGACTGTTTCTATTGTGGTCATTTCTGAGTCTCTTGTGTATCTGGTGACCTGGGTAGGTGGGCATCAGGATTGGGGGCGGTGGTGGGGGGGCTCAGAGGCAGCACTTTCCCCTTCCCCCATCTGGCAGGCTCCTCTCTCTCGGGGATCACATGCACTTTCCTACAGGAACTCCCCACCTCAACCCGGGGGAGGCACCTGCCCAGGCTGACCTCCCTGCACGCCCCCCTGCAGGTCACACCCTGATCTTCCTCTCCTGACCCTCCCGCACCTGTGATGTGGGCGGATATTTGTCACCAAGCCGGTTTTATCTCTTCCTCTGTGAGTCCCGAGCTGTTGTCTTGTACCTCGTTTTGGGAGCTGGCAACTCTTCCCTCACAGCCTCAGCCAAACGAAGATTAAAATATTTCCATTTAACATCCCTGCTGTGATACTACTTCTTTCAGAAGTTGCTGCGAGGAACAAATGAAGTAAACAAATGAAGTTGCTTAGCAAGGTGCTCAGCACACAGTTGTTCCTCAGTAGATGCTACCTGTTCTTACTGTTGCTGTAAAGGCAGGGAATGCAGGAAAAAACACAATGAGAGGCAGATCGGAAATTAGAGACACTCAGATGGCATACCATTTGGGCAAGTGGTGGCCACCCCCCCCAAAAAAGGAGATTTATTGGCTTATGTAACCGAAAAGTGGCTTCAGGCATGGCTTGATCTAGGCATTTGGATTCTTGATCTCCATTAGCTTCTCCACTTGTTGCTGTATTGGCTCCTTTATCGGGGAAGTTTAACTGTGATCCTGCTCGTTGACAAAATACAACTTCTGGGGCCCCTGGCGGCTCAGTTGGTGGAGCATCTGACTTCGGCTCAGGTCATGATCTGAGTTTGTGAGTTTGAGCCCCGCCTTGAACTTGTGCTGACAGCTCAAAGCCTAGAGCCTGCTTCGGATTCTGTGTCTCCCTCTCTCTCTGTTCCTCCCTCACTCACACTCTGTCTCTCTCAAAAAATAAAGATTAAAAAAATTTTTTTAAATATGACTTCTTACCCGGTCTAAATTCTGGAAGAAAAAGCTCACTGGTTTTGGTTGGGTCCTGTGTCCAGTTAAAACCATTCATGGGGGCTTGGAGACATGGAAACCAATCGACTTAGGCCTGGATCCTGAGCTCAAGGACAGTGTGAACCCCAGAGGGACTGAGACTGGGGGTTCAATGACAAATTGGGATCGAATTACCAGAAAGGTAAATGGATGCCTGACTGCAAAACCAGTGCAGAGTTGGAGGCGTGAATTGAGAAGCATCCTTAAATGCCTCCCTTAGTGTTTTCCAATACCACGTCGGCCTTAACTTGAACTGGTTGGGTTCCACTGTGCTTTCTCTGAAATCGGTCCCCCCTGAATCCCTTTAAAGACACTTCCCCAAAGTAGCCCCTTATGTTGCTTCAACCACTCTGTCTTCCACAGGCTGGATAGCTGTGGCCTCACAGCCAAAGCTTGTGAGGACCTTGCTTCCGCCCTGGGCGTCAGCCAGACCCTGACGGAGCTTTATCTGACCAACAACGCCCTGGGGAACGCGGGGGTCAGGCTGCTGTGCAGAGGCCTGAGTCATCCCAGCTGCAAACTTCGAGTCCTCTGGTGAGAGCTGGGTTCCTGGTTCTGTAGGAGGCGGGACACGGGGCTTGGACCTGGGAGTGAGGTCGATAATCAAGATCCGCAGTTGAGATGGGCACATAGGCTAGAAGATTTGGGAGTATTTCCTTCATGCACTGATGCATGCGATTAGTGTGGAGCGGAGGGGGGGCCTTCCTCGGTGTCCTGGGAGGTGTGCTGTGTGACTCTGGGTGACTCAGAGGATCGAGTTCCTAACCTATCTCCCTGCGGGGTTTGGTTTCCAACCAAGAACTGGATGATGGAATCGTGTTAACACGACAGGACGCGTGGCTGCAGCCTGGAATAATCTTTCCCGCTGTGTGTCCTCAGGTTATTTGGAATGGACCTGAACAAGACGACGCACAGAAGGCTGGACGCGCTTCGGGGAACGAAACCTCACCTGGACATCGGCTGCTGAACGGCTCCCTGACTGCCTCTGAAGTCAGGGCAGAGGAAAGTCGTCCCAGGGCCCCTGATGGTCAACAGTGATAAGGAGGCTCTTCTGCATCCTCGAGACGAACTCCCATGCAGGATAAATCGTTTCTGATTGAGGACCGAGTCGTCAAGGCACAGGGAAGCGTGAGGACTGGGGGCTGCTGTGTCGTGCACAGAACCTGAGGATTCTCAAGCAGGGGTGCTCTGCAGGGGGTGACTTTGCACTCCTTCCTCTCCTCGGGACACTCGGCAATGTCAGGATTCTCCTAATGCCCCAGCATCCACCCTGTAACACACAAGACACCCCCTACGGCCAAGCGTGTAGCTGAAAGGGCGTTCGTGGCAAAGTTGAGAAACCTCGCTCTGGAGGATAAACGGCGCGATGATAGTGCCAGACAGTCTCGACGGGGCGGGGCGGTGTGTCTGAGAATGCTGGGCAGGCCAGCAGCCCCGCCCCCCACAGCCCGGCAATCCTGCTCCGCGCAGTCCTGTCCACTGGCTGGACCCCCCCGCCGGGGTTAGCCAAGGGTGGGCTGGCCTATGCCGCCGGGAACGAGACCGGGAAACTCAGCCCGGCCCAGTGACTGACTGGCAGGCATGCCCAAGGTCACCATGAGCGTGCTGAAATGACGCCGCAAATCTGGACAGACGGGAAAGTACAGGGATTTTTAGAGGAAACGGTGACCCTGGAGCCCGTGGAAGTCTGGAGAAGGACGTTAACTCAAGCTCTGCAGAAATTAACCCCTGGCTCTTGAAATCAAGCCCTTTCCCTCCCAAGCACTCTTGTCTGGCCTCTAACCCACGCCTAGGTCGGGGGTTTCTGAAACAGCCCCTCACAACCCAGACTGTCCCCCAGACCCTTTGCTGGAGCTGAACAAGGAGAAGCCTGGCCCGCTCATGCCCACATGCTAGGCGGCGTCATGAGGGCACGTTCTGGGAGTAGGAATATCGAACAAGCCTTATAAAATGAAGTGGAAAGGGGGGATGGGGGATCCTGGTCTGATAAGGCTTAGGCTGCCAGGGGGCAAGAAAGCTTCCTGGCTGCTAGCTTCTTTCGGGTACAGCCCTTAGTTTGGGGGCACAGCTACTTAAATGGAAACCTCCCCAAGCATTCTAAATGAAGATCTTAGGAGCAGCGACCCCAAGTTATGTTTGCTTGGCACTGCTAACCCACTTAAAGGCTCACTTACGCTTTTGCCTCCAGGACACACCCACTTCCCTTCTGGGATTCTTCTCCCAATGGCTTTGCCTCCAGCCAATCTGAACAGAGATCCGTGACCTGTGTCCTTACGATGGGGCGGGAACTCCAGGCCACTTCCGGGCTCCATTGGTTTCCAATGTTCTACCAAACCCATGTTAAGGTTAATCATTTCCTTTAGGGACAGGAGTGCAGGGGTGGCGGGGGAGCGGGAATGACCCAACCTTCCCCCTTCCACGCGGCTAAAAGCCAAGGGCCCATTTTTAAAGAAAAGTCACAAACCTACACAGTGTCATGGTCAATTTTATTGAAAGGTTTCACCACTTGGAGATTTAGGCTAAAATAGGACTGGGGTGCCTGGGCAGTTACCTGCATTGGGCCGACCTCAGGAGCAGAGCCTGCTTGAGATTCTCTGCCCCCTCAATGCTTGTTCTCAAAAGAAGCTGAGCTAGGACTTGAAGGGGGTGAAGGAACTCAGGAGGGAATGCCGGCCCCTGTTTTCTTACTACAAAGACTTCCCATTGGCCGAAGGCTACACACAACACGCCCTGTTTGGAACAGAAAGGCTGTGGGGGGAGCCGGTCTGCAGGAGGGAGGGCTGGGCTGCTGGCCGAGGCTCAGGTCCAGGACCGAAGTCAGGCAGCTTAGTGCATTCTTTCCAGGCTCTGGACGCGGAGGTCTTCCTCAGACAAGGACACACAAAAATGGGAGCACTTTCCAGACAGACCACGGGAAGTGCCCCCATTTTGTGTATCCCAGCCTGAGCACCGCTGCTAAGGACTCGGCGCTAGCCGGCGGCACCACGAGACGCATCTAAGTGCAGAAATAAAGTTATCAGATTACAAAAGCTTCCAGTTGCCCACCGGAACGGCCGGGAGGTCATAGGTAGGGAGGACCTCGCAAAACCACGTAGTATAAGGCTATTTCCTGTGTCCCCCAAACCCCAGTTCCCCAAGGAGAGTGCTCGGCAGTGGACACAGGCGGCGACAGCGACCAGTCGAGGAGGCCCACCAGTGGCACCCAAATGTAGTAGCACTTTTCACCGACTTGTCTGAAGAGTGCTTCCACACTTGAGTACCACGAGAGGGCAGACCGTCTTCCCCAGAGGTAGCCCGGACAGGGCTCGGCAGGACCCGACGGGTTTGAGGACCCAGCTCCCGGCTCCGGCTCCAAGTAGAACTTCCCAGTCGGTGACACTCAAAACATGGCGGCACTTTCCTACTTAGGACAGAAAGTGCCCCCACAGTTTGAGTGACACAGACTGCGCTTGGGGAGCGCCAGCCACTCCAACTTACCAGGCAAAGAAAACACTCGCAGGACCGGATTAAACCCACCTCGCCCCTACAGGTCTGGGAAACGGGACACTAAATAAAGGTTTGATTAGAGACAAAGCTCATGCAACCTGCCAGATAAGCACAGAAACAGCTAATTAGGGAGGACATTGTACGTGTACCTACAACATGAGGCCAAGAATTTTAACTATGGTAGTGGGTAACCTGGGGGCTGTTGTACTTAGACCCTCATGTGGATGACTGGAAAGACCAGCATGCTCTCCCAAAGGCCACCCCCTACCCTAAATACCCTTGAAAGAAAGATCCCCACTCACGCCCACAGGGCACCTGTATGCCAGAGCCCCAAGCACATGGGGGGAAGTATTTGGGAAAGCTTGGGCGGTGGGGAAATGGGGGGCAAGGGATGGGGGGGGGAACTGTCAACACCCTAAGGCTGCAGGAAGTAAGGGAAACCTCTCCAAGATGGGAGCTAGAGGGGAAGGCAGCTGATACTCACAGAAGACACCATGGAGAGGCCGGCCGCTTCAGGTCTCAGGTAGAGAGGGCAGGGCTGCTGGGCTCTTATATAGGCCGAAGGCTCACGCCATCCTCTCCTTCTCCGCCCAGACCCACCCAAGCCCCTCTGACACACCCTCAACTATTTTCTAAACTACTTACTCTTTTGTTTGGTTCATCACCAGAACTAAGGAATTGCAAACACAGTCCCCAAAGTAATCCGACCTCCTGGGAATTCCTGGGAATCGGCCATTCCTTCAAGCAAATACTTGAGCATTATATGTATTATATTTATTGAGCTTCTGGGACTTACCAGGAACCTTGCTAGCTCCAAGGGTGAAAGGGATGAATGGAGAAGACCATGGGTTTTTATTGCCTAGAACAGTGGTTTCCAATCAGGGGTGGGGTTTTTTTTCTCCCCAGGGCATAATTGGCAAGGACTGGAGACATTTCTGGTTGTCACAACTGGGGCTGGGGGGCAAGGGGCTCTCAGCATTTAGTGCCTGGGGGCCAGGTGAGCCTCCTCTCCTCCCTTGAGGACAGCCCCCCTCAGAGAAAATGGTCCCTGGCCCAAAATGTGAGTAACAGCAACAGAGTGGTCAGCAGGAGAAAAAAAAAGAAAAAGCCTCCCCCCCCCCATAAATGAGCAAACATACATAGATTTGTCTTTCCTATTATTTTATCTCAATGTCCCTGCACATTCCTATAAACGTGGGTGTTGGGACCATGCTTCCCTGTTCTTTAAATCCAATACAAAATGTTTAAAACGAAATGTGCTTTAGGGGTGCCTGGCGGGCTCAGTCGGTGGAGCACGTGAGTCTTGATCTCGGGGTTGTGAGTTCGAGCCCCACGTTTGGGATGAAGATGACTTACAAGTAAAAATTTTTAAAAATTAGAAAAAAAGAAAACCGTGTTTTAACCACAAATATTAGAGCACGACTTCTCCACATGTTCTGATTCCGTTTACAGATGTGCACCGTTTGTACTTAATTCGTGCATCTGCCTGAGCTCGGAGGCCTTCTTGGAATTCTCCCCGTGGCAAATCTTGGAGGTGTGCCGAGGCCCCTGGGACTTGCAAAAGAGCATGGGGGCATTAAAATACATAAATCGAATAATGGAAAAGTCGATAAAATGTGTTTCAATGGCTGAAGGGCAATACAGAGTATGCTTTTATCATAACTTCACCCGTGAACTCCCTAGTGTTAGACATTTTCAATTTTTTTCTTTAATTTGGGGATAATTTTTTTTTAAAGTAGGCTCCATGCCCAGCGTGGGGCTTGAACTCACGGCCCCCAGATCAAGAGTCGCACGCTCCACCGACGGAGCCAGCCAGGCACCCCCCCAAATGTAGGATAATTTCTGAAATGGCCCTAAACACTTGTGAGACCGGCTCTGGCAAGAGCTCAGGGACTTCTGAATTCTTCTACGAATCCTGTGAGGCGCTCGCAGCACTTGACTTGAGGGACAATGCAGGTGCGGCGAGGTGCATGGGAAGAAAACAAGGGCCGGCGCGAAGGAAAGAGCAATGGAGCCCGGCTTTAGAAGCCCAGGCTCCAAAGTCTCGCTTTGGTTGGTCGTCGTCAGCTTGCTGGAGGGCAGTGCGTAGGACCAGGCACTCCAGATTCAGATCTCAATCGGGGTCCCCTCCTCTGCCTCCCCCCTGGGCGCACGGACCTTCAGGTGTCTCCCCAAACTCCTCCCCATCACCTCACCTTGTCTGGGCGATTTTCTAGGCTCTCTCTTCCCGCCCTTGACCTCCCCCAAGCTGCACATTCATCCTGACCCCGGACTGAAACCGTCTTGTCTAGGGGGCTCCCCCAAGTGCTACATAGATAGCACCCTACTTCCCTATTTGACTTCATGCTCCGTGTGCCTACCATTTCTGATGATTTCTTTAATAACGGAGTTACCCCTTCTCAGGTATTTGCCACAGTTTTTTATTTGCCTCTGGTGCTTAGGTCCTGGGGGACAACAGCTGGTCTGTCTTATTCACCTGTGTCCCTCCCAACCCCCAAACCAGTCCAGATCTGTCACAAAGATGCAGGGAGTATTCCTCCCCTCCCTCAGGGTGATTAAACCTTGTTAATGCGATTGAATTTAAGGAACGTTAAACATAGACTATATTGAAAGACGATTTTAAGTCAATTGATAGTAAAAGGCCCACTGTGATATTTTCCCAGTGATTTGGTGACACTTGTGGTGAGACAGTGCAACACCGTGAGCTCAGAATGCCTCCCTCCAATTTGCAAATTCCAGGCTGGGTCCAACCTTTGCTATTTTCGCCAGTTAACACGCCTGCTTAAAGTCTCATCAAGTTAACATCATTATTAGCTATTTTTCCCCCTAGTGTATTGCTTTCTTTTTTTTCCCCCAGCTTTGTTGACTCCAATTAGTATTTTAAAGTGTTTTTTTTGTTTCTACATGGGTTTTTTTTGTGGTTGTTTTTGTAGTTTGGTTGGTTTTTGTTTTTGGATTCCTGATAGAAAGAAATTCCAAAGATTTCAGACAGGAGATTTGATAGCCTGAGGTGGCTGGGGGAAGGGGATAATTGGTGGAAGGGTTTTTGCCTAATCAGGAATTCTTCCTGCGGAATTGCAAGATCTTCATCTGCAAATCACTAGACCTTGCTGTCATTACAATCGGCCCTGGCTGGCTCTACCTCCCCACCCAGTCCTGGGCATTATCGGGCTAGTTTCCATACCAATGAGAAAAGATTCTTTTGTGAGAATCCCAAAAGTTTTTGAAATCCTTTTACCTAGTTATTGTCTCCACTAATCCCATATTCTATCACCCACAGTTACCTGCAGCCCCGGGGTGGAGAAGACTGATAATCCTATTTATGACATTAAAAGAATCCTGCCATTTTATCTAACTTTGGTGCTTTGGGGCCGGGTTTGGGAGAAAACCTCAAGAGGAAGGATTCTTTCCTAACTAGATGAGATGCTTCTTTCTCAAGGGCACACCAAGGGCACTCAGAGACTGCTTCCCCTGTGCCTGATAGCTCCAAGGCTCCATACACATCATTTTTTTAAAAATTTTTTTAAACGTGTATTTATTTTTGAGAGACATAGAGACAGAGTATGAGCAGGGGAAGGGCAGAGAGAGAGGGAGACACAGAATCCGAAGCAGGCTCCAGGCTCTGATGAGCTGTCAGCACAGAGCCTGATGCGGGGCTCGAACCCACAGACCATGACATCATGACCTGAGCCAAAGTCGGCCGCTTAACCGACTGAGCCACCCAGGCGCCCCCGTACACATCATTTAATATATGCTGAGACTTAAGGTAGGCTGGCGAGAAAATGGTGAGTAAACAACACAAAAAGAAAGGCCTCACTGGCCCGGAGTCTACACCCTCGCTGGGAAGAGTTGGCGGAAAAGCACGCCATTGTGTTAGGACGTCACACGCCTCGAAAGAGAAGCCGAGAGAGCTGCCTGCACAGGCGCCTAAGGGGCTGTGTGTCTGGACTTCTCTAAGTGGCTTGACCTCCCTGGCTTCACGCAAGGTTGTGGATCCAATTGTGCCTCCTTCTGGAAGCTTCCGCCCGTCGGCTTGTCTGGAACCACAGTTCCTAACGCTCTCCTCCACCCTGCGTCTATAATACTCAATACGTATCATTTCCATCCTGGCATCGTAACCCACTTGTTTCTTTATCGTGTGTCTGCACAACCAGAATGCAGGCCCGTTTGGCTCAGGGCTGTGTTCCCCAGCTGCTCGAAAATTATTTACTGAAGAAATGAATCTGTCAACTGAAAAAGAGAGAGAGAGAGAAAAGGTCAAGTCCAGGAAAACGCTTTAGAAACCCAGGGTGTCCTGGTGAACGTGCTATCTGTGTTAGGATAATTTTGTGTTCGGAAAACAAAAGCAAACTCCCCTTTTAGGAACGCCAACTGAGCACCTACAGGAAAGGTCTTTGGGAGATATCTCCGATGTTGATCACAATTACAGGGTTTAGGGTGTAGCTGGCGTTGAGCGAAACTGTCCTGGTTTGGAATATTTTCTGAGGCATCTTTTTTTTTTTTAAGCGGGCTCTCTGCCCAATGTGGGGACTGGGGTCTTGAACTCAAGACCCCGAGGCCCAGAGTCACGTGCTCCACCCGCCGAGCCAGCCAGGTGCCTCTCTGACGCATCTTTGCCAGTTCTGTGCTGGCTTTTGCCTTGATATGTTGGGTTTCTGTCTCCCAGGTGTGCTCACGGAAGGACACTCAACATGTGTAGTGTGAAGCCTGCGTGGGGTGCACCTCGCGACCCCAAAGTCGCCATCGAAGACTAAAAGATGCCCAGGTTAAAGAACAGACAGAACCCCACAACTTAGGTCTGTTACATTCCCAGGCACGTGGAGGTAGGCCCACAAAGAGTTTACTCAGTAGGAAACCAGCCATTTCTGGTGCTAGACTTGGGGGAGGGGGGTTCCCGGCCATCCTGCCCTCCGGGTTGAGTGAATTGGCTAGAATGAGTAGCCTTTGATCATTGGTCAAAAGAGTCTTCGGTTTGGGGTCCAACCTCCAAGGTCACTCAAGGTCCCTGGAGCTCAATGACACTCTGCATGTGGGTTGGGGTCTTCTAGGCTGCGGCTGCCTCAGAGCACCTCTGTGCCCTCACTGGGCTGCAGGTCTCCCACCCTTCAGACCCCCCCCCCAACACATCCCTTTACTAGAACGTCCTGCTGCCCCACCCCGTCGCCTCACACTGCTTTATTTCTCCTAAATTCCCTCAGGAGGGTCTGATGCCCTGTAGGTTTCTGGTTTTCTCTCCCCATGTTGGGCTTGACCTGTCCTAAAAGCACAGATGGCTCCTTTTGTGTTCCAGGAAAAGGCTTTCTGCAAACAACCACTCTTCTCCACATGCCCAGGTGACTCCCCCGTCCTGTGACAAGGCCTGACACAGATCCCCGACCGCCCCATGCTTGGTCTCCACAATTTTAGGGGAGAGACAGTCCTGAAACTGAAGACAGCAATGATTCCTGCTCAGCTGGCCGAGGCCTCCCGAAGGGGAGACAAAAGCCATCCCAACAGGTAATCACCTGCTGTCTCGTCCATTCCTTCCTAAATCTTCCCCGGCAAAGCCACCCTGCCCGGATGCTCCCACCGCTGGTCAGACCTGGGGTGGGCTCCAAGGTGACGAAAACCAGCTTCCTTATGTTTGGCTTTGGCCTTTGACCGTTCCTTTGTTGCTTTTCTCCCCAGACAACAATGAAAAACGGCTCTTCTGTTTGCCCTGCACCCTCGGCACCTAGAAGATAGTCGTAGCTCCAAATCTTCCTGAATTTGGTGACTGAATGAATGAAGGAGGATGGGGCACAAGTTTCCTAGAATAGGGGCTTGGGTGGATCTTAAATCCTCTCTCTGCTCGAGGTGTTGCACATGAGGGGCAAAGGGAGACAGGCCAGACCCGGGAGGCCTTGGACGTCTTGGGAAAAAATTAAAAAAAAAATTTTTTTTAAATGTTTATTATTTTTTTATTTTATTTAAAAAAAAAATTTTTTTTTAGCGTTTTTATTTTATTTTTGAGAGACATAGAGACAGAGAGTGAGCAAGGGAAGGGCAGAGAGAGAGGGAGACACAGAATCCGAAGCAGGCTCCAGGCTCTGAGCCGTCAGCACAGAGCCCGACACGGGGCTCGAACTCACAGACCAAGAGATCATGACCTGAGCTGAAGTCAGCCGCTTAACCGACTGAGCCACCAAGGCGCCCCTAATGTTTATTATTTTTCAGAGACGAAGACAGGGGATGAGCAAAGAGAGAGGGAGACACAGAATCTGAAGCAGGCTCCAGGCTCCGAGCTGTCAGCACAGAGCCTGACGCGGGGCTCGAACCCACAGACCTTGGGATCATGTCCTGAGCCGAAGTCGGCCGCTTAACTGACTGAGCCGCCCGGGCGCCGCTGGGTTTTGTTTCTCACCCTAGGCAACGGGCTCCCATTCAGGAGAACACATTGCATTTCTCCTCAAGGTTTTTAGGCTCCACTTGGCTGTGAGGGTTTTCTCAGACTTTACTTATCTTTGATGCTAATGACCGCTTTGAGGCATAACAGTCAGATTTTGTAGAAAATGCTTCCATTGGGATTTGGGTTTTGGTCCTGATTAGACTGGGATCATGGGTTCTGAGGAGAAAAGCCATCGACGTACATGCTTCCAGGGGACGTCCTGACCAAGGCTCTCTCCTTGACCGAACTGTGGTCAGGCTACCTAGGGGAGCCCTCTTAACTAGGCCTTGACCTTGGCCCTGGCCTGTCTTGGGCCTGCCCAGCCTGTCTTAGCGAAGAATCCGGCTGTCACCCCTACCCTTGCTATCTGATGACCCCTAATATCTGATCAAGTTTCTCACCCTCCACCTAGGATGTCCGTTCCCCCCACCTGCCTTCAGCAAGAAGCCTGTGAGGCCGGTTGAGTAGGGATCCCTGCCCGCTCTCGGTAATCTTCCCCCCGCGGAGCCCCTCACTCTGCTCCCTGCCTTCCTTACTGTGGTAACTGTCAGGACCCGTAGGGCTTCGGAACGCAGCACCCTGGAATATGCCACTTGGGCATGTGGTTTATTTTGAATTAAAGGTCCGTGAGAAACTACCATTGGATGGGGGGCCTGGGTGGCTCAGGAGGTTAAGCATATGACGTCGGCTCAGGTCATGATCTCAGGGTTGGTGAGTTCGAGCCCTGCATCGTGCTGTCAGCGCAGAGCCTGCTTTCATATTCTGTGTCCCCCTCTTTCCTTGCCCCTCCCTGTGCTTTCTCTCTCTCTCAAAAACAAATAAACGTTAAAAAAATTAAAAATAAAATGTATGAAAGCTTCTGGCTCTAGTCACTCCTCTGCGTCTGTCATGTCTGTCGGGCTCCCAGACACATGTATGTACATAATTACATTCGTTGTTCCTATTAATATTTTTATTAACGGGAGGGAGCATTAGAGTGTCTCAGGCAGGAACCTAGAAGGTTCTAGAGAATTATTATTTTTCAAAAAAAGTATTTTTGGGGGCGCCTGGGTGGCTCAGTGGGTTAAGCATCCAACTTCAGCTCAGGTCATGATCTCACGGTCTGTGAGTTCGAGCCCCACGTCGGGCTCTGTGCTGACAGCTCAGAGCCTGGAGCCTGCTTCGGATTCTGTGTCTCGCTCTCCCTCTGCCCCTCCCCCACTCATGCTCTGTCTCTCTCTGTCTCAAAAATAAATAAACATTAAAAAAAATTTTTAAAGTATTTTTTAATGTTTTTATTTATTTTTGAGAGAGAGACAGCATGAGCAGGGGAGGGGCAGAGGGAGAGGGAGACACACAATCGGAAGCAGGTTCCAGGCTCTGAGCTGTCAGCACAGAGCCCCATGCAGGGCTGAAACTCGTGAACTGTGAGATCATAACCTGACCCAGAGTCAGATGCTTGACTGATTGAGCCACCCAGGCACCCCAAGAACTATTTTTCCTTCCTTACAATCCCTAGTCATTCGTCCTGAATAAAGTCTCGCTTACCATTATTGTCTTAAGCAAGCTGTACACCGCGCGTGGGGCTCAAACTCACGACCCGGCGATCTCGAGCCACACGCTCTGCCGACTGAGCCAGCCAGGCGTGAGTTTTTAGTACAGGGATGTTCCAACGAGTGGGAGTCTATCTGAGGCGCACTTTTATGAGGGTGTCTTTGCAGCGGTAGATCTGTTCACCACGGGGATTACTGCGGAACCGGAGGGCGCGTGAGATGGGGCAGAAATGGCCTGTCTTTTTTTTTTTTAACGTTTTTATTTTTGAAAGACATAGAGACAGAGTGTGAGCAGGGGAGGGGCAGAGAGAGAGGAAGATACAGAATCGGAAGCGGGCTCCAGGCTCTGAGCCGTCAGCACAGAGCCCGACTCGGGGCTCGAACTCACAGACCGTGAGATCATGACCTGAGCTGAAGTCGGCCTCTCTACCGACTGAGCCACCCAGGCGCCCCTCGCCTGTCTGTCTCTTGAGGATTTGACAGGCGGGACTGTGTGTAGGTTTCCAGAGAGTGCTTTTACAGGATATCCCCCCCTCCCTTTTTTTTTTTTTTAACTTTATTCGAATCCACGTTAGTTAACATATAGTGTAATAATAATTTCAGGAGTAGAATTTAGTGATTCATCACTTACATATAATTCCCAGTGTTCATCCCAACAGGTGCCCTCCTTAATGCCCCATCACCCATTTAGCCCATTCCCCCACCCACCTCCCCTCCAGCAACCCTCAGTTTATTCTCTATTTAGGAGTCTCGTGGGGCACTTCTGGGTGGCTCAGTTGGTGAAGCGTCCGAATTCAGCTCAGGTCATGATCTCATGGTTCGTGAGTTTAAGCCCCACAGCGGGCTCTGGCTGCTTCAGATTCTATGTCTCCCTCTCTCTATGCCCCTGCCCCACCCAGGTGCGCGCAGGCACACGCAGTCTCTCTCTCTCTCTCTCTCTCAAAAATGAATGAACATTAAAAAAATTAACAGAAAAGAGTCTCGTACGGTTTGCTGGATATTCCTAAAGATTCTTGTGATGACAAACCTTGTTCAACACATATCACTTTCCAGGTCCTAACAACAGCAAGAAAGGGAGATAAAATTTCTTCATAGTTGGGGCCCTTCCTCAAGAGGTTCAGAACTTGCAAAAGCTGGGAAGGAAGCAGGTCCGCTGGGGGGGGGGGGCGGTCCAGCCTGGGGGCAACTCCCTTCCTCTGGGGAAGTTACGGAAGGAAGGTGTTCTGGAGAAAACGCCCGGAGGCAAAACTTTCCTCTTCCAGCCTCAGTCCTGGGGTTGGGGGCCAGGAAATTAACTGACAATGGCCAGATTAACAGGAGAAAAGACAGGTTTATTTGCACGTGCATGAGGGACCTTCCCGTAAACTGGAGGAAGGCCCTGGAGAAAAGTTTATACATATCAACGTAACAAAAGGAGGGATGTTAGGGCTTCAATGGGAGAGATTGGAAGGTTCCTTCGGGCTTTTTGATGCTAAGGAAAATGGACCCGCTAGTCTGTCTGGGCTGCTGACTTTGCAGGAAGCTCTCTCGGAGGGGGGTTAAGTGCCGTCGTTTTTTGTTTTTTTTTTTGGGGGGGGTGGGGAGGGCAGGGAAGTTGGACCAAGATTTCTTGCTGCGTCTTCGGCAGCTCAGCTGTTTTCACTTTGGGATAAAGATAGAATAATCTTCATGCCAGCTCTGGGGTTCCACGTGGGTCCCCGCTTCAAAGCCTGGAAAGACAAGCCGGCAATATGTGTGTGGGTGGACGCTGGAGAAGCTTCCTCTAGCATTTGCATGAGCGGGATACGGGTCGGTTCTGAGCGACGCGGGGCATCATGCTAAGTAAAATAAGACAGAGAAAGACAAATATCATATGATCTCGCTTATATGCGGCATGTAAAAAAATTTTTTTTTAAAAGGAACAAAAACCCCAAACTCGCCAATACAGAGAACAGACTCGTGGTTATGGGGTGCGGGTTGGGCATGGGAGAAGGGGGTTAGGGGTTAAGAGGTACAAACTCCCGGCTACGAAATAAGTCAGTCCTGGGGACGTGGTTACAGCACGGGGACGCTAGGTAACAGTACTCTGCTGTGAATCTGGAAATTGCTAAGACAGTAAACCTTAAAAGTTTTCATCACTAGGGAAAAAAAATATTAGGACGGTGAGTGGTGACAGGTGCTAATTCTGAGGAGACCTTCCTGAGGCTGAGGATGAAGTGGGGGGCCCGGGGGTAGGGCTGAAGCTTCATAAACAGGAACCGGATGGAGCCCTGGCGGGGGGGGGGGGGCTCAGTTCGTTGAGCTTCCAGCTTCGGCTCAGGTCATGATCTCGAGGTCTGTGAGGTCCCGCATCAAGCTCTGTGCTGACAGCTGGGAGCCTGGAGCCTGCTTTGGATTCTATCTCTTTCTCTCTCTCATAAATAAATAATTTAAAAATTAAAAAAAGTAAATACATAGGAACCTGATCTCTGAAACAGAAGCTCCCTGAGAGCAGAGAACCGGCCTGGATTAGTCGAAGGTGTCTTCCCGGGGTGCTGCATCTGTGATCAATATTTAATGAGGCACGAAGGAAAATTATCCTAAGGGTTTTTTTTTTTTTTTTTTTTAATCATGAGTCCATTGGAACTCAATAAACGATTCTCCTATCTACAGTGCTGTGGTAGTAGTAGTGACTTTGCAGATGGGCACACAGAGAGGCTGTGGGGTCCCAGCTGTCAGCTGAGCTAGTGGACAGGGGAGCCTTCTGGGTGCACGGCGGAGGGGGGGGTGTAGGGAGAGGGCCGTGAAAACTAGAAATAAACCTAAATCGTGAGGAAGACTTGCAATCACCGTTCCATTTTGTAGGGAGGTCTGTGCCTTGTCATCCACTGCCTGGGCTGTGGCTGCCTTCCACTCAAGACTGAGAGCTTCTCGGGGCACAGTGTGACTCAGACCCATCCCCGGTGTCTTTTAGCTTAGGCGCTGGCCTGCAGAGAGCTGGCTGAGTGGGCGGACAGAAGGACCAGTGAGTCAAGGAGCCCGATACAGCAGGTCCAGGGGGGAAGCTTTGAGTCACAAGGACACTGCTAGGTAGCTGTGCCCGAGGCACATTCTTTCCTGTATTCCTCTCTCTCGAGCTCAGTGGTGGGATATTTGAGAACCCAGAGAAGTCAAGCCATTTGCTCAAGGTCATGGCGGACGGGGTTGGGGGGGCCCTCCTACAATTCTTGGTCAGCCAACAGTACTCCTTGTACCGTAGAGAGCACTCAAAGAAATCTAGGAAAACCACCATTCTTGCCAACCTCAGAGTTGAGTCTGCAGAGGAGTGTGAACTCTCCTTGGGGCCTGAGAAGGAGGGCAGGGCGGAGTCGTCCTGCAGGTCCATGAGCTTGGAAGTCAGAAAATAATAGTAATGTTTATCATTCTAAATGATAATAAAAGCACTGGTGATAACAGTTATCTGTTTACTAGAAAAATAGCAACACTTAGGAGGAATAATACCCATACTTATTTTAAGTGATAATAGTAATACGTATTACTAGAATAATAATAGTAACACTTACAATGATAATAGAGTAATATTATATTATCTCCCAAAGAGAACTTATTACAAGTAAGATAACACAACCATCACGCCACACAAAAGATACGTTCACACAAGTTCACACAGAAGATAGTTCCTCGTTTTGTACCTCTCCTAAACGGGGATCCTAAACATTTGAATTTCATGGTGTTACAGCGAGAGGGAGTATGCGTGAAATGAGACAAGATGTCAGCCTTTTAAACCGGTGTCCTGTGAACAGAGATGGCTGCCCCCCAAAGCAGATGGTTAAATATTGGGAAACGTGCAAACCCAGGGGGCCAAGGATAGGAACAAATAGTTCATGGACATAAACCCATTCTGGAATTGGAAAAGCAGTGGAGAAACAGAGCTGCTCAGACACAGATGTTGGCTGTGCAACATGGCAAGACTCCGAGGTGGCCAGTTGGCAATTAAAATTACAAAGGCATTTGCCATTTTAGCCATTTCTTGCTAATTACTCTGCAGATGCAACAGCACATCTACAGAATTAAGTGAGCACAAAGATATTAACGGCAGCGTTGTGTGGGGTAGCAAAACAGTAGAAACAAATCTGTTGGGGAGCCTGGCTGGCTCAGTCAGTGAAGCATGAAACTTCTTGATCTTTGAGTTGTAAGTTCGAGCCTCACCTTGGGTAGATTTCTTTTTTTTTTTTAATTTTTAATTTTTTTACTGTTTATTTTTGAGAGAGGGAGAGAGAGAGAGAGAGAGAGAAACAGAGCATGAGCAGGGGAGGGGCAGAGAGAGAGGGAGACACAGAATCCAAAGCAGGCTCCAGGCTCTGAGCTGTCAGCACACGGCCTGATGCAGGGTTCAAACTCATGAGCTGTGAGATCATGACCTGAGCTCAAGTTGGATGCTTAACCGACTGAGACACCCGGGCGCCCCAGATATAGAGATTTCTTAAACAAAGAAGAATCTTAGAACCAATCTGTCAATAAGGGACTAAATTTAAAAATTCTGATCCATACACACGTTGCAATGGTAGGTAGCTGCTACGCAAAAAAGTGAGGAAGCTCTTTTTGCTTGGGCCAGACATGCGGGACACACTGCCGAATTAAAAAGAGGAAACAACAAACGAAAAATAATTTAAAAGGTGGAGGCTAAGGCGTGTAGTAATAGGGGAAAATCGTGCTTCAAATCCCAGCAGCAGGAGACGCGTTGAGTGGCAGCTGCAAGGCTGACCTTTATAGAGGAGGGCGGGGCCTGGCCGCGGGGCGGGGCCTGGCCGGGAGCCGAGAAATGCGTGGGTGGGAGAGACCCCTGTCAATTTTCATATTTTACAAACCATTTTTATTTAAAATTTTATAACAAAATTTTTTTTAGAAAGAGAAAGTATGCAAGCAGTGGAAAGGGGCAGAGAGAGAGAGAGAGAGAGAGAGAGAGAGGGAGAGAGGGAGAGAGGGAGAGAATCCCAAGCAGGTTCTGCGCTTAGTGTGGAGGCTGATGTGGGGCTCTCAATCCCACGACCTTGGGATCATGACCTGGGCGGAAATAAAGAGTCCTGGACGCTCAACCAACTGAGCCACCCAGCCAGCCTCTCTCAAAATAAACTTTAAAAACAAAACACAACAAAACAACGTAGAGAACAAGAAAACAGATTGGGGAGATGCTGGAACATACATTCTCCCTTTTGGAAACTCACAGCTACAGGAGCTGAGGACAAAACAGAACAAAACAAATCAAGCCAGAGCTCCTATTCGTTTCCCCAATTATTTGCAGGAATACTTTGGGTTTTGTCTCCTTCGCTAGGGCATCCTAAGAGCATCCGAAGAGCATCAGTTTGGGGACTGGAGGTCCTGTGGTCGCCTGGGGGCCTGACCAGGGGACTAACACGTATCCATCACTTAACAGTGATTGGTTGGTTTTATAAATGGAGAAAATGAAGCCCAAAGGTAGATATTAGAGGTACCCAGTGGCTGGCCTGGGGTGCAGGGGCTTTCGAACCCAGGACCCTGCACTAAAGGCGCGCCTGCGCAGCCTGGAGATGCTGGCCTGGCTCGTGCTCGCCCCCTGTTGGCCGGAAAAGGACGTGGTCGCCGAGGCGGCGCCTCCGCGTTGCCGGATGATCTGGCTCAGCGCGCCCCCCAGTGGCGGCAGCGGGAAAGCGCATCCCGTCTTTCGGTGCTCGCAGCAGTTTGCATTTAGGGCACGTTCGGCTTTACTGATCTGCACCTGTAATGTCTCTTGTACACGCTCCCCTTGCTGTAGCCCACTCCCCTCTCCCCTGCCGTCCCGGGTGCGGGACGAAATTACATGCACAGTGCCTGTGAGGCCACCTCCCCGGTGGCCCGCCTTGCAAACCCCTCCCCATCCCCCTGTGGGGCTCACCTTGGTGACCAATCAGCGCGCTGCGCTCGCCCTACATCCGCGCCGGCCTCCCCGGGATGAGTGCCCGAGCTGGACCAGAATGTTCTTCTCCAAACGTGAATAGTTATCCTGGCACGAAACCAGCCAGAAGGACCTCACCGGTCCCCTGTGTCCTTGGAAAACCATATTCTTACTAGCGCTCTCAGGGACCTGAATAACCTTGTCCCTGTTAGTTGCTTCTAAGTAATTACCCTCTCTCTGTGTCCCCTCTTCATGACAGGGCAGCCACGCTGGCCGGCCTTCATTTCTTTCCTGACCCGGGGCAGTCAGCATAGGATGTTATCTTCGCTAGCCCCTCGCCACACCAGCCTCTGTGCATGCTTTAATTTAATTTAATCCTTTAATTGAAATGCAATTCCTTAGAAAAACTGCTCCTGACAGAACCAAATCCCCCTATTCGTCTCTTTGCAAAACAGATCGCTGTGGTTGGCTTTTTGGTTTTGATTCTCAGAAACTTCTATCATAGCTTTTTCTTTTCTATATCATTTTTATTTTAAAAAAATTTTTAATGCTTATTCACTTTTGAGAGAAAGAAAGACGCAGAGTGTGAGCAGGGGAGGGGCACAGAGAGAGAGAGAGGGAGATACAGAATCTGAAGCAGGCTCCAGGCTCTGAGCTGTCAACACAGAGCCTGACATAGGGCTTGAACCCACAAACAGTGAGATCATGACCTGAGCTGAAGACAGACGCTCAACTGACTGAGCCCCCCAGGTGCCCTAGCCATTTTTATTTTAGATAAATTGGTACAAAATGAACAGGCACATCCCCGATTACTGGGTCTCCTCATCTTGCTGTCAATCCGCAGGAAACGAAGACAGAGTACATAGTGGACAGCACCAAGGATATGCAGCCAGGAAGATCCTGGGGGACTCAGTCAGACGGCAGATTCTACCAGGTGGACGGGGTCTGGGGGGCTGAGAGGCGCCAGGAAAGAAGGGAGTATTATTCCTGGAGGAATGCCGCGTTGTAGCGCTCTGCGTCTCTGTTTTTTTTTTTTTTTTTAATGTTTATTTATTTTTGAGACATGGAGACAGAGCGTGAGCAGGAGAAGGGCAGAGAGAGAGGGAGACACAGAATCTGAAGCAGGCTCCAGGCTCTGAGCTGTCAGCACAGACGTGATGCGGGGCTCGAACTCACAGACTGTGAGATCACGACCTGAGCCGAAGTCGGTTGCTTAACCGACTGAGCCACCCAGGCACCCTGCTGCGTCTCTGTTTTAATGGGGTGTTTCTATATCCCGCCGAGACCATGGGATCCTTGAGGGCGGATGTTACTTTGAGTCCCCCGTCCAGACAGTGCGGACAGTGTTTGGCATAGAGCGTTGCTCAAAAACACTTGTCTCCATCAGTTCGCTAGAGAATGAATGACGAGTCTTCTGTGTGAGACTAAGCGCCATCTGGCCCCGTCAGCAAAGGCAGGGAGACGGTCTGGCCACACAAGCGCGCCCACAGGCCACTGGGCAGCAAAACGGGGGCCACGTAAAATGCGAGATGCCCGGTTACGTCTGGATTTGGGGTGAACAAGAAATCTTCTTTCTTTTTTAAAAAATGTTTGTTTGTTTGTTTTGAGAGAGCACAAGCAGGGAAGGAGCAGAGAGAGGGGGACAGAAGATCTGAGGCAGGAGCAGACGCTGGGGCTTGAACTCACAAGCCGTGAGATTGTGACCTGAGCTGGAGTGGGGCGCTCGACCGACTGTGCCCCTAAGGAATCATCTTTCAGTCGAAGAAACCTGCCTCGTGTATTGCAAGCTCAGGCGACCAATAATTTCCACAGCTCCACAGCAAACCACCTTTCCTGTGCATCCCGTGTCTGCCATCTATATGGGACAGATTTAGGCCAAAACAGTGTTAATCTGAATTTCAGATTTTCCCAGGCATCCTGTAGTTTCCTCGCTCCAGCCCGCACTCCGTCCTGGAGAGCTCCCCTTGGGGGAGCAGGGAGGCGTCTCTCCAGGTGGTCGGCACCTTGAGCAGGAACTAGGCATGCAAGATCCCAGCTAAGGGATTGGTCCGGGAGGGTCTCCATCACCCCTCAGAACCCCTGCCAGACGCATGGATTCTCCAGGAGAGTGGGAATCCAGGCGGGAGTGATGGCTGGGCCGGATGGTGCGGTCCGGGCGGGGAGGTTCTGTCAGCACGTTCTGCAGTCGCGGAGAGAGAGGGCCTTGCTCTCCCAGGATATACACCCCGAACTGCCTCGGGACCTCCCGCAGCCCTCCCCTCTCCCCACCCTGCACTGTGCACTAGGGTAATGCTCTCATCAGCAAAGCCTGGGGTTGGTTATCTGCCACCTTCCATTGACCCCCACCTGTGGGGTGGCTACTTCACGGAGCCCCATGGCCAGAGTAGGGTTCCTACCCTCAGGACCATCCTGGGGAAGGGTCTGCCTACACCCCCTCAATCCCCGGGGGGGGGTTATTCCACCCCAGATTGTCCCAGCCTCATGTCTTAGGGTTCACTCCCCAATTATGAGAGTCCTATCATCAGATACACCAAAATCTAAGTCAGCCAAGTGAAAGACGCCAGACACATTGTGGTATGGGTTTCATGTCTATGAAGTGTCCAGAAGAGGCGAATCCATACAGAAGGTAAGCGGACCAGAGGTGTCCAAGGCTGGGGGAGAATGGGGGGTGGGCAGCGGCAGCCAAGGGGTCCAGGTTTCCCTCTGGGGGTTTGACGAAAGTGTCCCCAAATTAGATCGTGGTGACACCACACAACCCCGTGAACAGGCCAGCAACACCCATGGAATTGCACCCCAGAGAATCGCACAGTAAAAGGCACACCACACCTTCTAGACAGACGAGCGAATTTTCTAGGGAATATTTCCCCCACAAAGACTAGGAGGAAGAAACAGAACCGGAAAGAACAGAGGGAAAAACCAGATCTGTGGCTTCCTTTTCCCCCTCCACTTCTGTTTCTGAGAATCCTCCTGAAACATCGGTGAGTCTTTATTCTCCGTCAGGGCTCAGGTGGGGAGGTCACGGTCCCAGTGAGCCGGGGGCCATTCAGAGACCCCAGCCCCCCAAGGACTCTCCACTCCACTGACTCAGGGGATCACGAGCCACGCGGAAGCCACAGCGAAGTGGGGGACATGCCATGGAGAAATCCTTGCCCCAGACGGCCCGGAAACACGATGAGGGGCTGGGTGGTGAGGAGGCCGTGCCCTGTGGGCTGGGAGTGGGGAGAGCCATCTGCCCCAGGACAGGGGGCCCTTCCTCAGTGACTGCCAGCAAATTCCTCTCACTCTCTGGGAGTCAGTTCACGCTTTCCGTTGAAGACTAAGGACCCATCTCTCCAAGCCCCAGCTCTGCCACCAGTTTGTGGCCCGAACGTGCACGGCTGGACGTCATCCTCAGGTCCTCGACTGAGTCACGTACGCACGGAGAAGTTCAGCCCTGTCCTCTGACCCTCTCCAGCCGGGCTTTATTTTCCTGTCCGGACTCGTCCGTCTACAGGCCTGGGTGTAGATTAGTTGCAGAGCACTCTCTGTTTCTCTTGTAGGGGCGAAACATTCCCCTCCTTCTCTTCTAGGTTCTTTGGTCTAAAATGGGCGTGAGACAGGGGCACCTGGGTGGCTCAGTCGGTTAAGTGTCCGACTCGGTTTTGGCTCAGGTCCTGAGCTCATGGTTCCCTTTTTTTTTTTTTTTTTAAAGAGAGAGACAGAGTGCGAGCTGGGGAGGGGCAGAGAGACAGGGAGACACGGAATCCGAAGCAGGATCCAGGCTCTGAGCCGTCAGCGCAGAGCCTGATGTGGGGCTTGAACTCACAGACCTCGAGATCATGATCTGAGCCAAAGTCGGATGGTGAACCGACTGAGCCAGCCAGGCGCCCCGGGGTTTTGTTTTACTTTACACAATGCTGTGTGTTTCAAACGATGGCAGATGCATGGATTTTTCTGATCTCTCATCCGTCCCGAGTTTGACTAATTGTGTGATTCAAATGTTTGATCCTGTCTCTCGACTGGGATTGGCAAAAGGCGGGAGTCTACTCAAAAGACTGAAAACATGACTTGCCCAGATAGCACATGGCAATTTATTTTTCATTTACTTATTTTTTAGCGCCGAATGAAGTTTCAGTGCCCTTCAGAGCCTGCTTATAGGGAACGATGATTTAGTGGTAGATGTGTGATGGGCACGTAATTGCGAAAGAGAATGTGTGACTTTCTTTCACAAAAAGGCTGGCTTGTCAGCGGGACGTTTATCGGTGGGGAGTGCGGAGCCTTCTATCAGAATCTGTTTTTTTTTTTTATACTTCACTTTTTAAAATGATTCATTTATTTATTTTATATTAAAAATTTTTTTTTAATGTTTATTTATTTTTGAAAGACATAGAGACATAGCATGAGCAGGGGAAGGGCAGAGAGAGAGGGAGACACAGAATCCGAAACAGGCTGTAGGCTCTGAGCTGTCAGCAGAGAGCCCGATGCAGGGCTCGAACTCACAGACCGTGAGATCATGACCTGAGCTGAAGTCGGCCGCTTAACCGACTGAGCCACCCAGGTGCCCCTCATTTATTTATTTTTTAAAGTTTATTTTGAAAGAGAGAGAGAGTGAGTGAGCAGGGGAGGGGCAGAGAGAGGGCTAGAGAGAGAAGGCCACGCAGGCTCCCCACTGTCAACGCAGAGCCCGACACAGGGCTCAGTCTCATAAACCCACGAGATCATGACCTGAGCCAAAATCAAGAGTCAGACGTTTAGCTAACTGAGCCACACAGGTGCCCCAATTTTAAATTTTCATTATTTTTCTTTTCTCGTAAATTCTAACTAACATAGAGGGCAATATGGGTTCTAGGAGTGGAACTCAGTGATTCATCACTTGCACACAACAAACACCCAGTGCTCATCCCAACAAGTGCCCTCCTTGAGGCCCATCCCCCACCCACCCCTCTCCATCCCCCTCAGTTGGTTCTCTATCATTAGGAGTCGCTTATGGTTTGCTTCCCTCTCTTCTCTTCCCTCCCTTTCCCCTATGTTCATCTGTTTTGCTTCCTAAATTTCACGTATGAGTGAAATCATATGACACCTGTCTTTCTCTGGCTGACTTATTTGGCCGAGCATAATGTACTCTGGTTCCACCCATGTTGTTGCAAATGGCAAGATTTCGTTCTTTTTAGTGGGTGAGTAATATTCCACGGTGTGTGTGTGTGTGTGTGTGTGTGTGTGTGTGTCTGTGTGTGTGTGTGTGTGTCTCACAGCTTTTTAAGTTTTTTAAAATTTATTTTGAGAGAGCATGCATGAGCAAGGGAAGGGGCATGGAGGGAGGGGAGGGGAGGGGAGGGGAGGGCAGGGGAGGGAGAGGGAGGGGGAGAGAGAGAGAGAGCGAGTACGCAGGGGAGGGGCAGAGAGAGGGAGAGAGAATCCCAAGCGGGCTCCACGCTGTCAGCACAGAGCCCGACACACGGATCGAACCCACAAACCGTGAGATCATGACCTGAGCAGAAATCAGAGTCTGACCCTTCACCGACTGAGCGGCCCAGGCGCCCCGAGGATTATTTATATGTCAGTCTCTAGTCTGTTCTTTCATATACAGAACCCCCTGCACCACCGGGGTACCAGAGGACCTAGCCGCCTAGCATGTGGTCGAGACAGACACTCACACTGACGGTGGGGTTCAGGGCACCGGGAAAAGAATGCTCTCGTTTTAGGGCCCAACCCAGACCTGCCGTACCAGAAATTCTGTGGGTGGGATCAGCAGTTTGCCTGTAGCGAGCTCTCCTGAATTTTGTCGTCTCAAATCTGAGAAGTACCAGGACGTCCCGGAGGGTAACATCTGGAAAGCCGAGGCATCCACGAACGTCCTCGCCGAGTGACCTGGGATTCCTGGTGCCCGGAACGACGTGGAAAAGCAGGCCTTCCTCGGTCGGTGGGACGCAGCGGTGACAGCTCTTTCCGGAATCTTCCACCACAAAGTGCCCCTCCATGGGAAAGCTCCGATCCCTGGGAGTGGCAAGAGCCGCTTCTGAGGCCACTGTATCGAGGGGACAAAGAAAGCTTTCAGACCCCCTTCTAAATAAAGGTGTGTTCGTGGGAGGCAGTCGGAGCAGGGGCTCGCTGCCGGTTTCACAAATGCAAGTCCTAGTGACTCCATTATCTGCTCGTCCTGCCGTCCTCTCCTTTCACTGAGCATGATGTTTTCAAGGTTCATCCGTGTGTGACACGTATCAGTGCCTCATGTCCTCTTATGGCTTGGTAATACTCCATCGTAGGGACCGCGATTCCTTCACCCGGCACCTGCTGATGAACATTGGGCATTCCCACCTCCGGGCCGCTGTGGGTAGTGCTGCCTCAAGTATGCATGTATGGGGTTTAAGTACCTGCTTCCAAGTTCTACTGAGGATAGACCTAGGAGTGCAATGATTTTGTATTTTGTATTTTGTATTCTGTGCATGGTTCACTTTTTCATTTTTTCATTTTTAAAAAAAATTTTTAAGTTTATTTATTTATTTTTTAATTTGAGAGACAGCATAATCAGGGAGAGAGGGGAGAGAGAGAGACTCCTGATTTGGGGCTCCAACTCGCAAACTGTGAGATTGTGACCTGAGCCACCCAGGCACCCCTATTTTTATTTATTTTTTTAAAGGAAACTTAAAAAAAATTTTTTTTTAAGTTTACTTATTTTGAGAAAGAGTGAGCAGGGGAAGGGCAGAGAGGCAAAGAGAGAGAGAGAATCCCAAGCAGGCTCCTCACTGTCAGCGCAGAGCCTGACACTGGGGCTCGAACTCACGAACCATGAGATCATGACCTGAGCCAAAATCAAGTGTCAGACATTTAACCTACTGAGCCACCCTAGTCCCTCTATTTATTTTTGAGAGAGAGAGAGAGAGAGAGAGAGAGAGAGAGAGAGAGAGAGAAAGTGCACACAAGTGGGGGAGGGGCAGAGAGAGAGAGGGCGAGGAACTTAAGTTGGACACTTAACCCACCAAGCCATCCACGTGCCCCATTACTTTTTCAAAAGCATGGATGATGGCTCTCAAGAGGAAGGCAAGATTATTTAATCATGGAAGTCAGGTCCCAGGCAGCCCCTTGGCTTCTCCAGGCATTGCGAGCACTGGTCTCTCAGCTGAGAGGGCTCCCATCCCCCCATCCCTGCTTCTCTTTTATTTATTTTTATTTATGTATTTAAAAAAATCTTTTTTAATGTTTATTCATTTTGAGAAAGAGAGAGAGACAGAGTGCAACCAGGGGCGGGGCAGAGAGAGAGGGAGACACAAACCCAAAGCAGGCTCCAGGCTCCGAGCTGTCAGCACAGAGCCCGATGCGGGGCTCGAACCCACGAATCATGACCTGAGCAAAGTCGGAGGCTTAACCGACTGAGCCACCCAGGCGCCCCAGGAGATGGGTAATATTATTTACCATAGTTATCACACAGGTAAGAACAAGGCTATGTCTACTGTCTTTGTAAATATACCAACAGCCGGTGGCCGGAGCATATTACAAAACAGAATGCTGTGGGTGCCTGGGTGGCTCAGTTGGTTGAGCAGCCAACTTCAGCTCAGGTCATGATCTCACGGTCTGTGAGTTCGAGCCCCACGTCGGGCTCTGTGCTGATGGCTCATCATCGGAGCCTGGAGCCTGCTTCGGTTTCTGTGTCTCCCTCTCTCTCTGCCCTTCTCCTGCTCATGTTCTGTCTCTCTGTCTCTCAAAAATAAATAAACGTTAAAAAAAATTAAAAAAGCAAAACAAAACAAAAAAAACAGAACTCTAGCCCACGGTCTGCAATGACCAGTCCGGGAAGCCAGCCCGTGTCTGCAAGTCAGACTGCTATTTCTAGGAAGCGGCCAAAACTGTAGCCCCTCTAGCAGTCAGCCAAAAATGACCAGCAATTAATTAATAACTGATACCTTCCTTACTATTTCTCCTTGCTGCCAATGTCGGCTCACCCAGAGAAAGCCACACGGGACCCCCAGTTAATTACAAAGGATGTCTGATTTCTGCTCAGCCTGCCTGGTGTCTCTCTACCAACAGCCCCAGTCTTTCTTTCTCTCTCTCTTTTCCCCAGAAGCTTTGCCCCTCCTCTGCCTGTCCTTGAGTCCCGCCAAGACACAAGGGAAGGTGGCCAGCTCCTCTATCGCAGCAGGCTCTGAGGACACCACCTTGGGCTGTCCTTTCATGGGTGGTCTTTGTTTATTTACATAGCCCAGAGACTGAGGGTAATCCATTCAAGTTCGCACAGCTTTTCGGTGGGACCGTGAATGGGTCTGAGTTCTCGAATCCTGGGAAGAGTCCCGAGGTGAAGTCCCCGCACCTCTTTCCCCCCTCGCTGGCTCTCTGACCCCTCTCTCTCTCTTTTCTGGAGCTCAAGCCTGTGTCTGTGTGTTTTCAAACCTACCTTCTGCTCAAAGAGAAATAAGTTTACTTTTATTTCCTTCTGGAAAGGGGAGAGAAAGGTCAATGACAGACAGAAGCCTCAGAAACTGAAGCTCTGGGGTGGGGAAGCCTTGCCCCAAGCCGCCTCCAGGTGTCAAGGGAGTAGCTTTTCCTCAGGCTCTGGGCCAAACGCTTCATGTTCAAATTAAAGCATCTAATGTGAAAGGAGATAGTACAGAGTGTCATTCAGTCTTAAAAAAGAAAGACATCCCGCCACTGGCGATAGCACAGACGAGCCCAGTGACATGACCCAGACCCAGAAGGGCCGAGGCCAGGGGATCCTTCTGTCCGGAATCTCATGAGCAATCTTAAATAGACCCTGGGAAGCAGAGAGTGAATGGGGGTCGCCAGGGACTGGGGGAGGGTATGACTTCTCCGTTATGCATGACCACCAAGTTCCAGAGGCCACGGCACGCTGAGTACAGTTAACGGTTGGGTGGTGTGTGCACTGCAACACTCGCTCTGAGAATACAGAATACGCACAGCTCTCTGTGTGTCGGCCACACCTCAAGATGGCGGTCCAAGAATAAATTAAGGTCTGCTGAAACTTTCAGAAATAAAAACAAAAGTACCTAATGTGTACTGAGAGGTTACGTGCCCCATGGGGGTATGTCTTGTCATTCCCATTTTACAGATGAGGAAGCTGATGCTTGTATAGATTAAGAAACTTGGGGCTCCTGGGTGGCTCAGTTAGTCGAGCTTCTGACTTTGGCTCAGATCATGATCTCACAGCCTGTGAGTTCGAGCCCCGCATCGGGCTCTGTGCTGACGGCTCAAAGCCTGGAGCCTGCTTCAGATTCTGTGTCTCTCTCTCTGACCCTCTCTCACTTGTACTCTGTCTCTCAAAAGTAAACAAACATTAAAAAAATTGAAAAAAAAATAAACTTGTCAGAGGACATGCATACAAAGGACTGATAAACAGGATTCAGAGCTCACACATTTCCCAGGTGAGTGAGAGACTAGAGGCTGATCGAGGATCTCAAAGACACTAGTGTCTCGGTTTGTTAGGGGTATTCGTTTCCTTCATCAATGCCAACAGTGTGACTTTCTAATATTTAAAAAATTTTCTTGGCCGAAATATTAGGTTTATTGTTTACATTTTTTAAACATTTTTTTAATTTTGAGAGACAGAGACAGATCATGAGTCGGGGAGGGGCAGAGAGAGGGAGACACAGAATCCGAAGCAGGCTCCAGGCTCTGAGCTGTCAGCACAGAGCCTGACGCAGGGCTCGAACTCATGAACCACAAGATCATGACCTGAGCCGAAGTCAGATGCTTAACCGACTGAGCCACCCAGGCGCCCCTTTAGGGTTTAATTTTTATTTCTCTTACAGAAGGGTTTCCTTTTCTGCTTTTAATGGCTGTATGAAGGAAGAGTTGACACAGCCCCAAATTCTTTCATCCTAAGTGTGCAATGGAGATTTTCAGTAAATTCATAGTTGTACAACCATCGCCACGAGGCACTTTTAACGTTTTTCATAACCTCCAGCTCCTTTATGGCAGGGGCCCCTGCGCTGTGCTCCACCACTGACAAATACCCACCTACTACACACGTGCCTTTTCTAGACATTGCACGGAACGGAATCGTGACATCTGCAGTCTTTTGTGTCTGCCTTCTTTCACTTGGTGCAATGTTTCTGAGGTCCTTCCCTGCTGCAGAGGGCTTAACTACGCACACGACACCCCTTCCCTTGGACCTAGCTTCACTTCAGGTGCTCATGGCTAGGTGGCCATCCTATAAGCCACCGAGCTTGCGTCCACCTCAGGTTTTTGTCATACTGGAACCTCTGCTTGACCGGATACGTTTCAGGCTTTTGGGAAGGCTCGGTTGCCCTTGAGATCTGCCCTGTCCACCCAGAACCTCCGGATCCTCTTCTTCCATCTCAACATTCAGTTTACACTCTTCAAAGAAAAAAAGTGTTACAGTTTCTATTCTTTTTTACAGTGAGAGGATTTGTTGAGGGAAGGGTCGGAGATTTGGTTGGGAGACAGAGAAGGAGGATAAAGGGTGTGTCTTGTCATTTAAGAGATGCTGAAATAGCACTTGGGGCCAGCACGTTGGAAAGCAGAAGCTGAGAAGTCTTCCTGGGTAAGGTGGCTTGAGGCGTTGGGGGATCTGTGGTCACACCAGGGCGTGAGGCTGGGAGGTTGCTGGTTCCTGGGGCTTTGCCGGACCTCGTTTTGGTAACGTGGCCAGGCGTAACTTACAAGACTAGCACTTGGGGCATTGCTTGTTTTGGCCAGAAAAGTCCCCAAGCAATGTATGTGGGTTAATTATTTGAGCTGGGTCCTGCAACAGGAGGGGCTTTTTGACCTTAACTCTTAGGAAGGGGGAGTGAAGCCAGAAGTTCTCAACCAGGGTTCACCCCTGCCTCAGGGGACAGTGAATAAGGCAGCTCCCCCATACAAGGATTTTTCTCCAGCCCAGACACCACAGGTCTTAGAAACCCTGGATAAAAGGGACAAAAATCTGGGCTGAGATGAGTGGAGGGGTGGGGTGTGGGGAGGGCAGGAAGATTTAGGAAAAGTGCTTGCTTTCCAAGGGATGGCCCAAATATCAGAAGAAGCAAAGGGGTCTTTTTTTCATGAATGGTCAATAGGAATTGGAAGAAAATGTCCACACTGGGGGACAAAGGCGATGTCAATTCCATTTTGTTAATATAATAACATGAATATAAAATAAAAAGATACAGCAAAATCTGTGAATTTTTTTCCTAAGTCAGTCCAGACTTTTCCTACGTTGTTACATTTTACAAACTTAGTCATCCGCTGATGTGCTTGTATTTTTAAGATTTTTGATTACTAAGGTCTAAATTACATACAGTAAAAGTCATTCTTTTTAGTGACTTTACGCTTTTATGCTTTATAGGTTTGTAAGTTCAGAGAGTCATGTGTCCCCCCCAACTCAAAAATACAGAATGGTGTTATTTCAATTCCCTTGGGAACTGCCCAAGAGTTCTGCCTTTGTCCCTAGAGTTCTGCCTTTTCCATATGTCCCATAAATAGAATCATATAGCATGTAGACTTTGGAGTCTGGCTTCTCTCATTCAGCAAAAGGCGTTTGTCCACTGTGGTTCCTTTTTCTTGCGAAGTCATAGTTATGGTGCGGATGTACAAAGGTGTTTAAAGTCCTTTTAGCTGTCGGGAATTTGGTTGCTTTCAGTTTTTGTCCGTTATAAACGAAGCTTCTGTAAGCATTCTATTTTTGTGGGAACATTACAGCTCATGTGGTGAAATATGTGGGTATGTGATGGGTGGATGTGTATGATGAGCCTTCAAAGGCATGGAGAAACTTTTTACCAAGGTAGTTGGTGCATTCTGCATGTCTAACGGCAAGGCATGAGAATTCCCAGTCCTTGACACTGGGTATCTGTCTGCCTTCTAAGTCATCCTAAAAGCATAAGTGATATCTTACTATGGTTTTATTTTACTTTTCCCTAATGGCACGGCATCTTGTCTAAGCATCTTGTCATAGGCTTATATCTTGATAGTATCTGTTCATATCTCTTGTCCATTTTTGCAGTTGGGTTATTTGCTTTCCTATTACTGAGTTATGGGAGTTCTTTTTGTATTCTGGATGTAAGTCCTCAGAAATGTGATTTACAAACATTGCTATCCAGTTGTGTGGGTTGTCTTTTTGTTGTCTTAAGTGTTTTGGGGGTGCCTGGGTGGCTCAGTTGGTTAAGCATCTGACTCTTGATTTCCACTCAGATCATGGTCATGAAATCATGGAGCCTGCTTAAGATTTTCTCTCTCTTTCTCTCTGCCCCTCCCCCGCTCATGCTCATGCTGTCTCTCAAAATAAATTAATTTTAAAAAATCCCTATCTCAAACTCCTTTAGTATTGAGGATATTATATCTACATATATAATATGTAATACTGAAGATACATGGAGATTGTGTGGTCTGGTACTTTGGGTGCAGAGTAAATAAGATTTTTAAGTAGATTTAGCTATCTGCCTACTCTATAGAGTCTTTCTCATGGCTCAGGGCAATAAAGCCTTCCTCTTGTATACAAGGCATTGAATATTTTTGTCTTTGCTTATCTCTTCATCTTCATCCCTTTAAAATGTAGCGGCTCTTATCTTTCCCCCCAGCAACCATAACACCCATTGCTTACCTAGCCCTCCAAATCCATGGGGCACTATTCATACTATATCAGTGCATTTAATCTACACAAGAACGCTGTGAGGTAGAAACAATTGTTCCCATTCTGCTGATGAGTCAAGGAGAAGCTAAAATAAGTTTGACCTTCATGTCCTGCTCCATTCCAGAAATGCAACTTCAACCCTCAGAGGGTCAAGGTCTAAGGTCTGTTTTTTGGTTTTTTAATGCGGTGAAAAACAATTATCTTAATTTTTATTTTTTTACTGTTTATTTTTTGAGAGAGAGAGAATCTGAAGCAGGCTCCAGATTCCTAGGTGTCAGCACAGAGTCCCAGGTGCCCCTTTTTAAATTTTTTTTAAAAGTTTGTTTTTGAGAGTCAGAGCATATGAGTAGGGGAGGGGCAGAGAGAGAGGGAGACACAGAATCCGAAGCAGGCTCCAGGCTCTGAGCTGTCAGCACTGAGCCCGACATGAGGCTCGAACTCATGGACTGCAAGGTTATGACCTGAGCTGAAGTTGGATGCTTAACCGACTGAGCCGCCCAGGTGCCCCAAAACATGTCACTTTAAATTTGCCATATCACCATTTTTTAAGTGTAGAGTTTGTTAGTGTTAGGTTCATTCACAGGGTTGTGTAGTAGATCTCTGGAACTTTTTTTACATCCTAAAACTGACTCTACACCCACACCACGCGAACTCCTCCCCTCCCCCAGGCCCTTGGCAACCACTTTTGTACTTCGTTTCAATGATTTTGACTACTTTAGATTCTTCATGGGTGGATTCATAGTATTTTCCTTTTGTGATTGGCTTATCTCTTAGCCTAATGTCCTGAAGTTTCATCCATGTTTTCCCATACGACAAGATTTTTTTTTTTTAATTTCCGAAGGAACCTCCATACTGTTCTCCACAGTGGGTGCACTGTCCTACAGTGTGCGAGAGGTCTTTTCTGGGAGGGGAGGGGCAGGTCTTCATTTTTAATCCCCAAATGATTCTTTGCAATCTACCTTTGAAGAAGACATGCTCATGTTTACGGAAGAGGTACACATAACCAAGTTCACGCCAGGATCCACGGGAATACAAGCATGCAGACGATATAAATGTCCATGTGCAGAGTTCTGGTAACTTATATCATGGTGGGTTTCTACTGTGGAGTTCAAGTGGCTCTTAAAGTCTGGGCATAGACCAATGCTCCAGAATTATTTTTAAGCAGGAGATTAGTTGCTAAACAAGATATAGAGCATGATGAAATTTATGCTTGAAGTTTGCTCCATTAAAAAAATTTTTTTAGGGGCGCCTGGGTGGCTCAGTCGGTTGGGCGTCCGACTTCGGCTCAGGTCATGATCTCACCGTTCCCGAGTTCGAGCCCCACATAGGGCTCTGTGCTGACAGCTCAGAGCTTGGAGCCTGTTTCAGACTCTGTGTCTCCCTCTCTGTCTGTGCCCCTCCCCTGCTCATGCTCTGTCTCTCTCTCTCTCTCTCTCTCAAAAATAAATAAACATTAAAAAAAATTAAAAAATTAAAATAAAAATTTTTTTTAATGTTTATTTAGTTTTTTTTTAAATTTTTTTAGTGTTTTTATTTTATTTTTTGAGAGACATAGAGACAGAGTGTGAGCAAGGGAAAGGCAGAGAGAGAGGGGGACACAGAATCTGAAGCAGGCTCCAGGCTCTGATCCATCAGCACAGAGCCCGATGCGGGGCTCGAACTCACAGACGGTGAGATCATGACCTGAGCTGAAGTCGGCCACTTAACCGACTGAGCCACCCAGGCGCCCCTGTTTATTTAGTTTTGAGAGACAGAGAGACAGAGCACAAGCAGGGAGGAGGCAGAGAGAGGGAAACAGAATCTGAAGCAGGTTCTAGGCTCTGAGCTGTCAGCACAGAGCCCGATGTAGGGCTCAAAATCACGAACCATGAGATCATGACCTGAGCCAAAGTCAGATGCTTAACTGACTGAGCCACCCAGGCGCCCCGAAGTTTGCTCCATTTAAAAAACATCTTTAGGGGGTGCCTGGGTGGCTCAGTCAGTTAAGCGTCCAACTTCAGCGCAGGTCATGATCTCCCGTTCGTGAGTTCAATTTGCGTTGGGCTCTTCTGCTGACAGCTTGGAGCCTGGAGCCTGCTTCGGATTCTGTGTGTGTGTGTGTGTGTTTGTATCTCTCTGCTGCTCCCCTGTTTGTGCGCTCTCAAAAATAAACACTAAAAAAAATCTTTAGTTTGAGAATTTTCGATTATAAAAGTTGTAAAAATCATAGAAGACTTCTGTAGACTCTTCCTCCAGCTTCTCCCTGATGTTACAAGCTTTTTTTTTTTTTTTTTTTTTTTGATGTTACAAGCTTTTAAGATTTTCTTTTTAAGTAATCTCTACACCCAACTTAGGGCTCAAACTCATCACCCCAAGACCAAGAGTCACATACTCTATCCACTGAGCCAGCCAGGTGCCCTGTGATCTTTTAAAATCACAAAAAGTAGGAAGTTAACACTAGATCAATACTATTAACTAAGCTACAGACTTTCTTTGAATTTCATCAGTTTTTCCAATAATGTCAGGTTTCTGTTACAAGATCAAGTCTGGAATCTCCTTTAGCATTTGGTTGTCTTGTCCCCTTCTGCCTCCTTCGACCTGTGTTGAAGGTTTTTCTTGTCTGTGTTGACCTTGACACTTTGGAAGGGTAGTGGTCAGTGGCTTTGTATGAAGTCCCTCAGGTCTGACTTGCCTGATGCTTTCTCATGACTGCATTAAAGTTATTCTTTGTCAGCAAGACGATGATAGAAACGGCGTGTGTCCTTCTTAGGGGAACAGGATGCTGACATATCTTATCACTGGTCATCTCTTGGGTAGGGTGGTCACTACTGAGCTTTTCCACTGAAAGTCACATTTTCCTTTTGTGGAAAAAAAAAAAAACATTTGTTGGGGGACATGCTTGGATACTATGTGAATATCCTGCTTTTCCTCAAACATTTGCCAAGTGATTTTAGTACTCGCTGATGAATGTCATTGATCATAACAATTAATTCCGTCGTTAAATTTTGTGTTTTTTGTGTTTCCTTCATTCCCTTGATTCACTGGAATCTTCTGTAAGGAAGAAGTATCCTTGAAATAAGAATTCTACTATCTCCATTTTATTGTTTTTTATTTAAGTAACCTCTGTGTCAAATGTGGGGCTTGAATCCAAGACCCAGAGATCGAGTTGCCTTCTCCACTGACTGAGCCAGCCAGGTGCCCCCTTCTAGCCCATTTTATTTTTATTTTATTTTGTTTAAAGCATTTTAATGTTTATTTTTTTGAGAGACAGAGAGACAGCGTCAGCAGGGGAAGGGCAGAGAGAGGCGGGCACAGAATCTGAGGCAGGCTTGCACAGAGCCCGATGTGGGGCTCAAACTCACAGACTGTAAGATCATGACCTGAGCCGAAGTCGGCCGCTTAACCGACTGAGCCACCCAGGCGCCCCTCTAGTCCCATTTTAAATTAAGATCTAAAGAATAGGGGCGCCTGGGTGGCACAGTTGAGCAGTTAAGCATCCGACTTCAACTCAGGTCTTGATCTCACGGTTCATGGGTTTGAGTCCCGTGTTGCTCAAAGCCTGGAGCCTGCTTCTGTGTGTATGTCTCTCTCTGCCCCTCCCCCGCCTCAAATAAAGGAATAAACATTACAAAAAATATATTTAGTAGTGTTTAAGAATGGAAAGTTACTTAAATAAACTCAAAATTACTTCTTAAAACTCATGTAGACACTTCCTTTAAGGTAACATGTGGGGAAGGGAATGCCGGATCTTTCTCTGAACATTTATAATGTCTTTTGCTTTTCTAAGTAAAAACAATATTTGCTGGGGTGCCTGGGTGGCTCAGTTGGGTAGGCATCGTACTCTTGATTTTGGCTCAGGTCACCATCTCACGGTTTGTGGGTCTGAGCCCTGCATTGGGCTTTGTACTGACAGTGCAGAGCCTGCTTGGGATTCTCTCTCTGTCTCTCTCAAAATAAATGAATAAATGTAAAAAAAAATTTTTTTTAAGTACAAAATAAGTCAAAAGAAAAAGAATATTTGTTGTTGACTTGAACTTTTTTTTCTCTCTTTTGGCCAGATAATCCAGTTGAGCTTTCTTCATTCTTCCCGAAGCTAGAAGGCCTTAGAATGGATGTGCCATATTTTAGAAACCCTTATGGTACAGGTAAGCCCTTATAGTAGTTCCAACTCTTTTTTCTTTTAAGAGCAGCAGGGAGGGTGCCTGGGTGGCTCAGTTGGTTAAGAGCAGCAGGGATAGGTCAGCAACGGCCAGAACTCAGTGGGTGACGTGCAGCCACAAAAGATTTTGGTTCTTACTTTGAGTGTGATGGGCAAATGCAATTAGTCCCTCTAGAAATAGTCAACATACAAATAAATAATATCATGATATCAAGATGTAAACCTCATGTCCACCAAACGTATATTTGTGTGTGTATATACGTATGTGCACGCACGTATAAATACGAGCAGTGCGTTTTTACAATGAATATTTTCTTGTCAAGTTAAATGCATTGTAATTTAGAACCAGTATTTTTTTTAAATGTTTATTTATTTTTGAGAGAGACAGACAGAGGACAAGTTGGGGAGGGGCAGAGAGAGAGAGAGAGACAGAATCGGAAGCAGGCTCCAGGCTCTGAGCTGTCAGCGCAGAGCCCGACGTGGGGCTCGAACTCACAGACCATGAGATCATGACCTGAGTGGAAGTTGGACGCTTAACCGACTGAGCCACCCAGGTGCCCCTAGAACCAGTATGAGGTATAATAACTATCACTATTATGAAAAGCACATCATTATTATGAGAGTGTGCAATTTCCCAACAACCTCTACCCCATTTTTAATTTTTTTTAAAGTTTATTTATTTATTTTGAGAGAGACAGAGGGAGGGAGGTGGAGGGGCAGAGAGAGGGAGAGAGAGAATTCCAAGCCAACTCTGCACTGTCAGTGCAAAGTCTGATGCAGGGCTCAAACTCACAAACTGTGCAATCATGACCTGAGCCGAAACCAAGAGTCAGATGCTTAGCCACCCAGGCACCCTGCCCCCCCATTTCTTATTATTATAAAGCAAATGCTTACAACTTTTTAGTTTTTATATGTATGTGTATATTTATTCCCCACTTGTAAATAATATGCTTCTATTTCTGTTTCTTCGTTTTCAGTTTCAGGCATTTTCTGTTGATTTCTCATGCTTTCTTCCCAAACAGTATCTAATCTCCCCCTACAATCTGCATTAATACCTTCCACTCGTCCTCCTGGGAGTATCGTTTCATCTGGATTAACATTTATTGTCTACATGTGCAACTTTTTTATTTTTATGTCTTAAAAAACTTTTTTAATGTTTATTTTTGAGAGAGAGAGAGAGAGAGAGAGAGAGACAAGAAGTGGAGGGGCAGAGAGAGGGGGAGACACAGGATCCGAAGCAGGCTCCAGGCTCCGAGCTGTCAGCACAGAGCCCAGTGCAGGGCTCGAACTCACATACTGTGAGATCATGACCTGAGCTGAAGCCGGACACGTACTAATTTACGGCATCTTTCCCCCAAGGATCTAGATCTTGCCTTAGTTCATTTGTTCGTTCATTTGTTCGTTCATTCTTAATCTCTACACCCAAGGTCAGGCCCAAACTCTGAGATCAAGAGTTGCATGCTCTTCCAACTGAACTATCCAGGCACCTGCTGGCCTTAGTACATTCGAACACACTAGAACTGCTGTAAATTTTATGTTCTTGATCTGGCTCAAGCGGGAACTTGGTTCTTTATGCTGGATGAGCACATGTAATTTGGCGTCTCCTTCACTATATTCCTAGGAACTTTCTTGCTTCCGAAAATCCAAGGTACAAGCACCTCAACGGCCCCCTGGCCTCCAGCGAATGCCCTGTCTACCTGCGGCTATGGGAATGTTTTTCACCAGATGAGCGGAGCCCCAGAAGGCCAACCTCCAGTCTCAGAGGCCCTCTTTGTCAAGGCGCAACAACATGTACCTCTGGATTTGGGTGGAGCTCATTTTGCGGAGAACAAAGTGAGGGCTCCCGATGGGTCAAGAGGGTATCAGCTGGAACTTGGACAATCTTTGAACGTACTTCCAGGAGAAATCAAGGTATTGCTTCTCTCTAGGAAGCCAATTTCCCAATGCAAACAAAAACTAAATTTTAACATTTAAACTATAATCAGTAGTTAAAAAAAATTTTTTTTAATGTTTATTTTTGAGAGAGAGAGAGAGAGAAAGAGTATGAGCAGGGGAGGGTCAGAGAGAGGGGGAGACACAGAATCTGAAGCAGGTTCCAGGTTCTGACCTGTCAGCACAGAGCCTGACGCAGGGCTCAAACCCATCAAACATGAGATCATGACCTGAGCCGAAGTCAGACGCTTAACCGACTGAGCCACCCAGGTGCCCCAGTAGTCTCAATGGGAGGGGAGCTTCAAACATGAAGAAAATCAAGTTTCCCTTGAGATTCCTGTCTAAGCCCCTCTAGGTTTACCCTTTCCCAGCCCCTCTCACTCTGTAGGTGACCGAGTACGATTTGGTTACTCCGGAGGTAACCGTTCAGTATGGACTGTAAATACAGAATTCACTATCTCCTCACGCATGCACTCGATCTTAACTAAAAACGACAGCATACTAAAGAAGTCTCAACACATCATTCAATTGATGTCACGTGGACCCTACTTTCTGAAGCAATGCATGTAACAAAAATGCAATGCGGGGCACCTGTGTGGCTAGGTCAGTTGAGCATCTGACTCTCGGTTTAGGCTCAGGACATGATCCCAGGGTCCTGCGATTGAGCCCCGAGTCGGGTTCTGTGCTGAGCATGGAGCCTGCTTAAGAGTCTCTCTCTCCTTCTGCCCTGCTCCCCTGCTAGCTCTTTCATGTTCTATTTATTCTTTTCTTAATGTTTATTTATCTTTGAGAGAGAGAGACAGAGACAGAGGGTGAGTGGGGGAGGGGCAGAGAGAGAGGGAGACACAGAATCTGAAGCAGGCTCCAGGCTCTGAGCTGTCAGCACAGAGCCCGAAGGCCCAGTGTGGGGTTTGAACTCATGAACTGCAAGATCACGACCTGAGCCAAAGTCAGATGTTTAACAGATTGAGCCACCCAGGCACCACTTTCATGCTCTTTCTAAAGAAAAGTGTGTGGGGGGGGGTGGCATGCACCTGGGTGGTCAGTTAAGCTTCCGACCCTCGGTTTCAGCTCAAGTCAGGATCTCACAGTTGGTGAGTTTGAGCTCCACATCAGGCTCTGTGCTGACGGTGTGGAGCCAGCTTGGGATTCTCTCTCTCTCCCTCTCTCCCCCTCCTCCCACAATCTCTCCCAAAATAAACTTCAACAAAAAAATGCAGTAGTCAAAAGGTGGAAATAATCCACATATCGATCAATGGCATGAATGTACGAACAAAATGTGATATAGAGATACGACAGAATAGACCCTATCCAGCCTTAAAAGGCTAGGAAATCCTGATACACGTGACAACATGGACGAGCCCCAGAGACGTCACGTGAAACACTGCGAGGTGAAACAAGCTGGTCTCCAAGGTACAAATATTGTGCAGTTCCACTTAGATGACGTACCTAGATCAGCCGAGGTCATAGAAACAGAAAGTAGAATCGTGATTGCCAGGACCCGGGGAGGGAATGTGAAGTGATCGTTTTATTAGCGGAGACAGTTTGTTTGGGAAGATGAAATAGTACTGCAGACAGACAGTAGTGACCATTACATAATGGTCTGAACGTACTTTTGGCACTGAACTGTACCCTTAAAAACGGTAATGACAGTAAATGTTATGTATATTTCACCACAATAAAAAAAAAGGTAACGCAATGCAATAAAAAACAGGACTAAACTTCTAAAGACAGCAGCCTCCATTCACCTGGAAACTAAAGAAAATGAGAAATGTGGACCAAGGGACAGCAAAGTTATTGTACTTTAGAGCTTTTAAAGCCAGAGTTTAAAAAAATATTTTTTTTAATGGTTATTTATTTTGAGACAGAGACACAGTATGAACAGGGGAGAGGCAGAGAGAGAGGGAGACACAGAGCCCGATGCAGGGCTTGAACCCACGAACCGTGAGATGGTGACCTGAGCTGAAGTTGGACGCTTAGCCAACAGCCACCCAGGCGCCCCTGAATCTTTTATAAAACTCAAGACATAGGAGTGATGAATAAAATGGGAAAGTAGGCAGCGATAAAAGTAAGAACAGAAATTAGATGAAAAGAGCACAAAAGAGGCGTTCCTGCCTTCGTGCTGGTTTTTACGGCACCGAGCTTGGCACTTGGACAGACAGCAGCCTGCCATAAACCAATGTGCAGAGATCGCTCAGAGAGTGCAGAGACTTTGTGGAGAAGATCTGGAGAGCCCGTGGTGGAAGTCACCAAGGATTAGTCAGATTAGATCCTCACGAGGCATATATTTGGATTACCCAAGTGGAGTCACACTCTGACACACGTAGTGAAGGACGGAATTACAGACTTGACAACAATTAAGATCTTTACCGTTTACCCTTCCCTTCAGATGGTCGTAGCCATGCGGAGCTTCTGGAACATTTCAAACAGAACTCCGTTCTGACCATTCTCCTCGCTTTCCTTATGTTAAGACAAAGGTCAGTGTCACTCACAAAGAGGAGGTGATCTAAACCCAACTGAAGCTGGTGCTGAAGACATGCAGAAAACACGGCAGCTGGTGTGGGCAGCCCTACAGGATCCAGCGGGCCCCAAAATATTCCCGACAGCACCCTAGGGATCTGTAGGGAAACAGGGTCTGTCGAAAGTTGCCTAGGTGATTCTATCTGAAATAGCTAGTGACCCCAACTTGTCAGACTTCATAATAAACTATGAATCTGCTTTGAAGATTTTACTAAAAGGTATGAGGATGTCTTAAGGAAAAAACAAGGAATGCCTCGCTGGCTCAGTCAGTAGACCATGAAACTCTTGATCTTGCGGTCGTGAGTTCAAGTCCCACATTGGGTATAGAGCTTACATTAAAAAAAAAGTAAACCAAGAGCTTCTTAACTGGGACACATCAAAAGGGGTATCAAAGGGACCTGGAGAGTCCCTCGTCAAAAATCCATTAGTCCTACAAGGTCACTTGCCAAAGAGATTCCTTCAGTCCAAGAGTCTTGCAAAGATCTATTTGCCTCATTTATTTGAGAGGAGCTATGTATTCAGCACTGAGTGTGTAAAGAAGTTGAGATCTATTGAAAAGAAAGACTTGGGGACTTACTTAATTCTGGAAATTACAGCATTAATTACTTGCTGAAGAACGCCATGGTCAACAGTATCAGATGTAGAGCCCTGAAGTCTGAGAATCATGGCTACGTGGTTTCTAATGTGCTGGCAAGATGCTGTCATCCTGTTCAAAGACATTTTAATGACTCACAGATAATGATTCACTATCTGTGTAACATTACTAATTCCACAGCTAATGTTAAATTTAAGTTCATATTTTTAAAATTTATGTTACCATTTATAGATTTATTTTGGAACCAGGTAGTGATACTTATTTTAAAGATAGTATTAAATATGAGAATTCTCACCCTAAAAAAAAAAAGGATGAATTAAAATAAAATATTGAACAAGAACATAGAAAAAGGCACCAAAAAATTAGAAATAAAAAAAAGAAATATATAAATAAAATTTAAAAATAGAGATATGTATAGAGATTTATTAAAGAGTACTAAAATAAAATATGAAAATTTGAGGTGCCTGGGTGGCTCAGTCGGTTAAGTGTCCGACTCTTGATATTGGCTCAGGTAAAGATCTCATGGTTTGTGGAGCCTGCTTCGGATTCTGTGTCTCCCTCTCTCTGCCCTTGCCCTGCTCACACTCTCCCCCCAAAATAAATAAAGTTAAGATAAAATATGAAAGGAATAGGATCTTTTGGCTAATAAACGCAAAAGCTGAAATTGGACAATTTTCTGGAAAAATATCAAAATTAAAAAAAGAAAAAAAACACCAGTGACCCAGTTGACGGACCTATAAAGAAGTAGATGGTGGATCAACCAGCTTTTTCTGTAAGGGGGCAGATAGTTAACATTTTCCGTGTTGCAGACCAGACTATTTATAGAATGTAAACAAAGGGCCTGGAGTCACCCGGACATCAAATTTTTAAAATATTATGAAGAAAAAAATAATATTATGAAAAAGAAAATTATGGGCAGACGCATTTTTGAATGCAGTTGCAAAATCAATTAAGCAAAATTTTGGTTCAGACCAATGCTGATGAACAAAAATAACAATTTAACATGAACATAAATGACCGACGTTTGGTGGGGACCTTAGCAACCCGGGACTGGTTTTGTATTATCAAGTGTATGTGATGATGAAGGACACAGCAGGTTCATTGCTAACAATAAGACACAACTTTCAACAGAGGCAGAGGCATTGTTGGGAATCCTTCAAATTTAAATACCAGCAAAAAGATCTGATTCGATGAGGGTTTCACATCCCAGTCACTACTGACATTGGGGACTGGATAATTTTCTGTTGTAGGGGGCCGTGCAGTGCATTGTGGGATGCTTAACAGCATCTCTGGCTTCTACTTTCAAGAAGTCAGTAGTATTTCTCTCTTCCTTCCTAGTCAGTTGTGACGACCAAGAATGTTTCCAGAGTTAGTCCCATAAAAACATCTCGTCTCGTGCCAGTATCATGATGAAATCCAGCCAAACTGGCCTTTTCTTTATATATGTGTTTACTGTTCCCCTGTTGTACTGGGGTCTTACTAAAGCAGCCATTGGCTGGGGCCCCATTGCATCCCAGTGCTCTTTACACATTCAGGGCTCTGGAAGCTTTTAGTGAGTGGATGGAGGCTGAATGCCACCAGGGAGTGACCTTTCAGAAAGGGGGGGGGGGTCTGGAGAAATGCAGAGATGGTATGGTTGGATTGATACCTCTTGTGTTCCCAACCAGAGATCGTATGAGAACACCACACCTGAAGAACGGGTCCCCATTAGCCAAACAGAAACAGCAGAACAGCCGGCAGGTAAGCTGGAGGTGGCTGCGAGGGGTCGTAATTTGTATTGTTTGCCAATTACAGTGATTTAAATCCTTAGAGTGGCTGGGTGGCTCAGTCCCTTGAGTATCTGACTTGGGTTCAGGCCATGATCTCACAGTTCATGAGTTTGAGCCCCACGTTGGGCTCTGTGCTGACAGCTCAGAGCCTGGAGCTGCCTCAGATTCTGTGTCTCCCTCTCTCTCGCTGCCCCTCTGCCACTCTTGCTCTCTCTTTCAAATGAACTTAAAAAATAAATACTTCAAAAGTGGTCGATTTCAAGCCGCTAATGCATTGAGGTTTGCAAGCCAGTATGAGCTGACTTGAGCACACTACTGAAGGTGACGGGTTCCCAACACCAGACAGGACGCTATCCCCTTTTCCCACCTGGAATAATTTATTAGATCATGGAATTATCTTTCCTTGAAAATCAGTGGGCCATACCCATTTTATCCGCCATGTCATATTTTGGGTGGAACTGTGATTATTTAATTTTCTTTTGAGCTTAATAAAGCCTCAGAGTCTATACTTTTTGTTTGGTCAAATTTGGTAAACGTATATTCTCTTAGCAAAAAAGAGCTCTTGGGGCGCACGGATGGGCCAGTTGGTTGAATGTCCAACTCTTGATTCTTGATAGGGTCGAAATGATCTTGCCGTTTGTGGGATTGAGCCCCGTGTCGGGCTCTGTGCTGACAACTCAAAGCCTGGAGCCTGCTTAGGATTCTGTGTCTCCCTCTCTTTCTGCCCCTTCCCCACTGCTTTCACTCTGTCCCTATCTCTCAAAAATAAATAAAGATTAAAAATTTTAAAAAGATGAATAAACAGGGGATAGCGAGACATCTGAAGACACTGTTTCCTTGAATCAAAAAGAACAAACTTCGGCCTCTGAAAGAAAAGGGTGCCAATTCCCAGCAGTGGGAGACATAAAGTAGATACAGCATTCAAGAAACTGGTCTTCTCTCTCTCTCTCTCTTTTTTTTTTTTTAATGTTTATTTATTTTTGAGAGACATAGAGGCACAGCGTGAACAGGGGAAGGGCAGAGAGAGAGGGAGACACAGAACTGGAAGCAGGCTCCAGGCTCTGAGCTGTCAGCACAGAGCCCGACGCGGGGCTCGAACCCACAGACCACGAGATCATGACCTGAGCCGAAGTCGGCCGCCCAACCGACTGAGCCACCCAGGCACCCCTCTCTCTTTTTTTTAAAAGTTTATGTATTTATTTTGAGAAAGAGAGAAAAAATATCCCAAGCAGTCTCCGCACTGTCAGCATCGAGTCCAACTCGGGGCGTGAACTCACGAAACCATGAGATGATGACCTGAGCCAAAACCAAGAGTCGGGTGCTTAATCGACTGAACCACCCAGGTGCTCCTAGTCTGCTCTTGTTTAGAACGGATTTTCCAGGTAGTACAAGTGAGGGCTGGGCGGAAAACAAAGTGCAGGGTGAACGGCTGGGACAGTAAGGGGACACGCTGAATTCCAGAGTCTGTGCTTGAGCTGCACGGAGACACGGCAGATGCAGGCTTAACCAAATGTCCCCCTCTCCACAGCCAAACCCAAGAGGAGAAGCCGTGAACGCACCTCGTTCACCTCCCATCAGAAGGCAGAGCTAGAGGCCCTGTTTAGCACGACGCAGTTTCCCGACTATGTCACCCAGGAGTTGCTGGCATCGAAAATTCATTTACAATACACCGTGGTGCAGGTTTGACCCTCCGGAGGCGGGCGCTCTCTCAGAGCCTTCTTCACCCAAGCCTCCTCCCTCTCTCTCCTCTCTGCCCCATGATCAAATAATCACGAGCAATCTTCTCCTTTGGGAGCAAGTGTCAATAACCCGACTCTCGTGCTAGACACGTTTTTGCTTTTACTCTCAGAAACAGACCCATGTACACAGGAGATAAACGGAGGCACAGAACGGCAAGGCGGCTTCCCCAGTGTTTCAAGCCTGCTAAGTTGTAACGATGGAAGTCTTTCTAAGGGTGGGGCAAACTGTGCCTTCCACAAAACCCCAAAGAGAAGAAGGACCACTGTCTGCTGCGGCTTGTCCCTGGGGCTTGCTCAGTGAGGGCATGAATGAGAAACCAGCCAGAGGTCTCCAGCTAGAATCACACGGAGGGCATATCAGATGCCTTCTGGAATGCTTTTTTTTTCTTTTTTAAGTTTATTTATTTTGAGAGAGAGAGACAGAGAGAGAACATACAAGTGGGGAAGGAACCCAGAGACAGACAGAAAGAGAGAGAGAAAGGGAATTTCAAGGAGGCTGCACACTGCCGGTGCAGAGCCTGATGTGGGGCTTGAACCCACAAACTATGAGATCATGACCTGAGCTGAAGTCAAGAGCCAGACACTTAACCAACTGAGCCACCCAGGCGCCCCTAATGTTTTTTTTTTTTTTTTTGATATTTATTTTTGAGAGAGAGCATGAGCCTGAGTGGGGGAAGGATAGAGAGAGAGAGGGACACACAGAATCTGAAGCAGGCTCCAGGCTCCGAGCGGTCAGCACAGAGCCTGACGCGGGGATCGAACTCGCAAACAGTGAGATCATGACCTGGCTGAAGCTGGATGCTTACCTGACCGAGCCACCCAGGAGCCCCTGGAATGCTCCTTTTTTGCGAGGGTCCTTCTAAGAGGCTAACAAAGATACTTCTCAAGGACTCCGAGGCCAGACTCCATACTCTATTCTGTCCTCTGGAGTCCTGACACTTTGTCCTGCAGACAGCTTATGACCCACGGCCGTTGCCTCCCTGCTCCTACTCTGGGGTCCAAGCCCTACCTCATTCCCTTCTTTCTTCTTTCTCCAACCTTACCACCCTTGGCCTCCTGGAGGCCCTGGCCGTGGGTGAGGCACGACTCCTACCCTGCCTCACACAGAGTGGGCAGAAGACCCTTCCCCCAGGAAACCTGCTTTCCAAGGACGATGAATGACGCTCATGCGAGACCCATTTGAAATTCCGGATTCACACCCCCACCCCCCGTGTCCTCTCTTTACTCCACAGATCTGGTTTAAGAACCGCCGGGTTAAATGGAGAAAGAGTATCCAGAAAGAGCGAGAAGCGGGGCTCCCAGTCCCTGCCCCTGCGGTCAAGAGGAACAGACCCAGGGCACCCAGACACCATTCCGACAGGGGGTCCATTCGCCCCAGAGTTTCTCATTCCTCGGAGCCAGACGGTGGGAACCCAGACGGGGCTTCTCCGCAGAGCGACCCCGAGCTGGACAGGCTGGTGGCTACAGTCCCCGCCTTGTCCTCCACCCCATATGACATAAGCCAGGTCATAGAAGCCTATGGGTGTCTGGAGGGGGAGGAGGATGACAACGCATTCAGTTGCCTTTATCAATATCTCTCCTTGTCTGATGACTAGCTGGGGCTAGCGTCCTGCGAGCTGGTCCTAGCGTCCTGCGAGCTGGTCCTGTCCAGAGCCGCCCTGCCTCCCCGGTTAAGGCTGCTGATCCCCAGAGCACAGGAGCAGGCTAGAGATTCCAAAAAGCCACCAGGACGGTTAAGCCCATACATCTCAACAGTTACGACTGCAGGTCACACCAGAGTCTACAGGGGATCTCTCCACCGTTTGGTCTCACTTCTGTTTCCCTTCAGGTATGCTTCCACTCTCCATGTACAGGTTAGACACACTCAGTCCTCTGTTTTCCCTGGCAGGGAAAAAAAGCCCCGCAGAAACCAGAGCTCCCTGGACCCAACGTGATGTATTCATTATCCCATAAGAAACTCCCTGCCTATCGGGGTGGTCAATTTGCAAATAAAGCTGGGTTTTGCTCCGGATTCTCCAAGTCTCGTCTGTAACGTGGGAATATAATAAACCTGGTCACAGAAGGTTCTGGGGAATGACCCTTTAATGGTTGTTTATTTTTGAGAGAGAGAGGGAGACACAGAATCTGAAGCAGGCTCCAGGCTCCGAGCTGTCAGCCCAGAGCTCGACACGGAGCCTGAAGCCATGAACTGTGAGATCATGACTTGCACAAAAGTCAGACATTTAACCGACTGAACCACCCAGGCGCCCCTATTTTTCCCTTACTTCTTAAGAAGAAGTATGATATGAGGTATTATAGCCCTTTGTCTGTAGCATGTGTTGTAATTATTTTCCAGAGTACTAGTTGTCAACTTTGTTTATAATTTGGGCCACGTAAGATTTTTATTTTTATTTATTAAAATTTTTTTTAAATGTTTATTTGTTTTTGAGAGAGAGAGAGACAGACAGTGACCAGGGGAGGGGCAGAGAGAGAGGGAGACACAGAATCCGAAGCAGGCTCCAGGCTCTGAGCTGTCGGCACAGAACCGGACGAGGGACTGGAACCCACAAACCATGAGATCATGACCTGAGCTGAAGTTGGATGCTTAACTGACTGAGCCGCCCAGGTATCCCACGATTTCCTTCCTTTTTAATGAAATTTTCTGGCTTGTTGATTTTGAGCCATACTTAGAAAACTTCATTGGGGCACCCGGGTGGCGCAGTCAGTGAAGCGTGTGACTCTTGGTCTTGGCTCAGGTCATGATCTCACAGTTCGTGAGTTCAAGCTTTGCATCAGGCTTTGCACTGATTTCACGGAATCTGCTTGCGATTCTCTTTCTCTCTGCCCCTCCCCTGCTTGTGTGTGCATGCTCTTTCTCAAAATAAGTACACAAACAAATAAATAAACTTAAAAAAAAAAAAAAGAGGAGGGGACGCCTTGGTGGCTCAGTCAGTTTAAGCATCTGACTTTGGCTCAGGTCATGATCTTCCGGTTTGTGGGTCCCAGCCCCGCGTGGGGCTCTGTGCTGACAGCTCATAGCCTGCAGCCTGCTTTGGATTCTGTCTCCCTCTCTTTCTCTGCCCCTCCTCTGCTCTCTCTCTCTCAAAAATAAAAATTAAAAAAAAAATTAAAAAAAGAACTTCAGCCTACCTCCAGGAAACACAGGAATTCGCCCGTCTTCTTCTTGCACAATTGTGGTTTCCTTTTTTTACATGTAGATCCTTGCTCTATTTGGAATGTGTATCTTGTGTGTAGTCTAAAGTATTGGCCCAATTTTATTCTTTCAAATGGCTAACCAGACATCCTAGCATCATTTGTTTCAAAGACCACATTTGGGTGTTGGGAAAGCTGGACAGCCACACTCAAGAGAATGAAACCGGGCGCCTATTGTATACCCAAAAATCAACTCAAAATGGATTAAAGCCCTGCAACCATAAAACTCCTAGAGGAAACCAGGGGGTCGGCTCATTGGCATTGCCTTGTCCATGAATGTTTTGAATGTGACCCCAAGAGGAGTGGAAATAATGAAAACTAAAACTACATCGACTTAAAAAGCCACAAGGCAGCAAAGGAAACCATCAACAAAGTGAAAAGGCAGTGTACCAGATGGGAGCCAATATTCCCAAAGCACACACAGAACTCCTGTAACTCAGCGCGCCTTGGGGGCTCAGTCGGTTAGGCGTCCGACTTTGGCTCTGGTCATGATCTCATGGTTGGTGAGTTCAAGGCCTGCATCGGGCTCTGTGCTGACAGCTCGGAGCCTGGAGCCTGCTTTGGATTTTGTGTCTCCCTCTCTCTCTATCCCTCCCCTGCTTACACTTGTCTCTTTCAAAAACAAATAAACATTAAAACTTTTTTTAACAAATAAAAATGAAAATCTTACGTGGTCCAAGCTATACACAAAGTTGACAACGGATAACCTTGATGGAAAATAATTACAACAAACACAATAGACAAAGGGCTGATATATCTGGTATCGAAAAAGCTCTTAAGAAGTAAGGAAAGATAGGGGTGCCTGGGTGGCTCAATTAGTTAAATGTCTGACATTCGCTCAGGTCATGATCTTGCAGTTCATGGGTTCAAGCCCCACGTTGGGCTGTGTGCTGAGAGTTTGGAGCCTGGAGCCTGCTTCGGATTCTGCGTCTCCCTCTCTCCCTGCCCCTCACCTGCTCATGCTTTGTCTTCTATCTTTCAAAAATAAATACGTATTGAAAAAAAATTTTTAAAAAGAACTGCTACAACTCAATAACAAAAAAAGAAGGAAAAAACAGGACACAGTCTGATTAAAAGGACCGAAACAGCTATTCTTCCCAGAAGACATCCAGATGGCCAACAGACACATGAAAAGATGCTCACATCACTCATCATCAGGGAAGCACGAATCAAAACCACAACAAGATACCAACTTATATGGGTCCGAATGCCTAAAATTAACAACTCAGGCAACAACAGATGCTGGCGAGGATGTGGAGAAATGGCACCTCCCCTTGCACTGCTGCTGGGAATGTACACTGGTACAGCCGCTCTGGAAAACAGTGTGGAGGTTCCTCAAAAAATTAAAGATACAGTTAGCACGCGATCCAGCAATCCCACTTCTGGGAATCTATCTGGGACTATCTCGTAAAGTGACCTGCAACCCCATTTTCTTTGCCGCATTATTTACGTTAGCCAAGATACAGACACAGCGTACGTGACCATCGATGGACCAACGGATAGAGAGACTGTGGTCTCTACCCCTAATGGTATGTTACTCAGCTGTAAAAAAGGATGACACCCTCCCATTTCCAACAACCTAGGTGAACCTGGAGTCCCTTATGCCAAATGAAATAAGTCAAAGATGAACAGCCTATGATTTTACTTATCTAAAAAAACCCCTGAACACATAGATAAGAGAACAGATTCGTGGTTAACAGAAGCGGTGGTTGGGGGATATGAAGATGATCAAAAGGCTCAAACTTCAAACGTAAGTCCTGGGAGATAACAGACGGCACGGTGACTGTAATTTACAATGCTGCGTGGTACATTTGAAAGTTGGGTTAATTAGAAGGCAGAGAAAGGCCAAACTTCAAAATCAGAGCTAAGAAGGAGAAAAAAGAGAATACATCCACATCTCTAAATGTTCCTTCTGAGCTTTTGGAGTGAACAAGTTGGTCCAGGAAAAAACAAATGCACGAAAGAGATAAAAGAAAAAGTCCACCCTGATTGTGGAAATGCAGGAGGTTTCCCCGCAGACGAGCACCCGGACCGCAGGGAAGGGACTTACAGGTGAGCATGCATCCAGGTGGCTTCCTCAGGATTCCGTGCCTCCAGGGGAGACCCATGGAAAGGAAGGGACACTGACTCCTTGCAGATTTAGTCTGAGAGGGAGAAAAAAGCAGAGGCAAAGCATTAGAGTCCTGCAGAACAAAGAGAATTAAACGAAATTCTCAGAGGGCACAGAAACCTTTTCCCCAAATGAGAATCTATTGCAGAGACTATCCTTTGCTGGGCTGACAGGATCGGGGTGGGAAGGGGCGGCCAGGGGGGCTAGCAGCTCAGAAACTACCCACACCCACAAAATCAGAGGAAAATGGAGTCTTTCCAAAATGCATACTTGCATAAGGATGATAAAAATTTGACTTTATATTGGTCAAGTATCTAACTTTTTTTTTATTAAAAATTTTTTGTAAGTGTTTATTTTTTTAGGGACAGAGAGAGATGGAGCACAAGCAGGGGAGGGGCAGAGAGAGGGAGACACAGAATCTGAAGCAGGCACCAGGCTCAAAGCTGTCAGCACAGAGCCTGATGCAGGACTTGAACTCACAAACTGTTAAGATCGTGACCTGAGCTAAAGTTGGATGCCCAACTGACTGAGCCACCCAGGCGCACTAAATAAATACACTTAAAAAATTTTTTTTTTTACTTTATGTAACAACAAATTTTAAAACATGCTTATGAGTCAATGGGGCAAAATTAATCCTAAATTAGTCAAAGAAAATAATGTAATCACATCTCAGTAGGGGCGTCTCTCTGGCTCAGGCAGTAGAGCATGGGACTTTTAATCTCAGGGTTGTGAGTTTGAGTCCCACGTTGAGCATCGCGATTACTTTAAAAGAGAGAGACAGAGACCTATTTACCAGTAACTCGGGAAGAAAAAAGTTTAAGACTCTAAGAACAAATCTGCAAATAATCTTCAAGGTCATTCTGCATAAAATGGTAAACTTTTATGGGAGGGGTATTAAACATTTGAATATACGGAGAGATAGATTATGCCCACGAATGGAAAAGTCTAATGGGGAGAAGCAGATTCTTCCAAATTCATTTGTAAACCCAAAACTATTCTGATCAAAATGCTAACTGGGCTTTCTTGGGGTGGGTCGGGAGGACTAACTACAGTTTTGCCCCCAAACCACACAAAAGAATAATAAAGGGGCAGCTGGGTGGTTCAGACAGTGAAGCCTCCAACTCTTGATTCCGGCTCAGAGGTTTGTGAGTTCGAGCCCCAGGTCCTCTGTGCTGACAGTGAGGAGCTTGCTTGGGATTCTCCCTCTCTTTCTCTCTCTCCCTCTCCCTCTCCTACTCCTTTGCTTGGGTTCTCTCTCTCTCTCAAAATAAATAAACTTAAAAAACAAGAGTAATATGCAAGAAATTCTCAACTATTCTATAATGTATATGGAATAAGGATATTTTAAAAAAAACATGAAGGATGGGGCCCCTGGGTGGCTCAGTTGGTTAAGCATCTGACTTCGGCTCAGGTCATGATCTCACCGGTCTGTGAGTTCGAGCCCCGCCTTGGGCTCTGTGCTGACGGCTCAGAGCCTGGAGCCTGCTTCAGATTCTGTGTCTCCCTCTCTCTCTGCCCCTTCCCTGCTTGCACTCTGCCTCTCTGAAAAATAAATAAAAGTTAAAAAGAATTTAAAGAAAAAAATGAAACCCGTGAATGAAGGGGCCTGGCTATACGCCCTTCTGAAAGGAAAAAATGATCAAAAGCTGGTAAATGAGAACAATCTAGAAGGACTTTTTTTTTTTTTTTTTAAAGATTTTATTTTCAAGTAACCTCTACACCCAACATGGGGCTTGAACTCATGAGCCTGAGATCAAGGGTTGCATGCTCTATGAACTGAGCCAGTAAGGTGACCCATAAGGACTTTTTCAAATTAATTACATGTTTAAAACCCAACCAAGCCACCAGTGTCCTGGAAATGGGTAGGGGAAGAAATTTCCCTCCTCACTGAGACGAGGGGTGGGGGGAACTCCTTACAAATCCTCCCAGGAAGCAAAGGGACACTCCCTTACACAGTTTTATAAACGTGGTATAGCAACAATAAGCAATGGGACCTAAAACACCATTTCAGTTATTCACATTAAAAACCTACGCTCCCAGGGTGCCTGGGTGGCTCAGTCAGTTAAGCGATTGACTCTTGGTTTCTGCTCGGGTCATGATCTCACCAATCAGAAGGTCAAGCTGCAAGTCTGGCTCTGTGCTGATAGCATGGAGTCTACTTGGGGTTCTCCCCGCCTCCCCCCTCCACCCCTGCCCCACTCTCTTTCAAAATCAATAAATAAACTTAAAAAACAAAAAAGTATGCTCCCAAGATAACATCTTAGAGAACAATTACTAAAAATGAATAAAAGTGCTCATACAAGTAGTTCTTGGAAATTGGAAGAATGGTCTGCGGTGTGAAAAAAAAAAAGAGGATGGGGATAAAAACGCACAAGAAAATAATAAAACAATAGAGATGGAATCAGGAATAGGTGGGCATTTCGGGGAGCAAAGAGCGTGGCCCCAAGCCCGGTGGTGGGCGATCCACACTTGAGTTCCTGGGCGTGTCTGGGTGTGTAAGCGATGCCCTACTACGCTGTGCGGAGGCACATTCTGGGGTCCCACAGAGGGTCTGGCGGACACGGTGATTTACGCAGAACTGTTCAACGCAGGCATTGCTCAGTTACAGATAACCCAAGCCACCATAGCTCACTGACCTCACTCAAACGGCCTTTTTGGGGAGAGGCCCTGGAGGCAAGGCCGTGTTGCGTTAGAATAAACGATGAACATGCACGTGGGGCAGGCAAAAAACCGGGGAGTAAACAGGAGGGGGTACCTTCTGTCCGGGCTAGCGGTGGTTGGGGCTCTGACCCCACTGTTCATGAGGTCTAGGGCACCCTAGGGGTTCTGGAATTCCTGGTTGGATGGAGAGCTGCAGGATGCAGAGCTCCGAGTAGGGGCGGGCATCAAGGCAGAGGTGCATGGGCCCCCCTCGATTAGCGGGGTTTGGAGAGAGCCCGAGGGCAGAGTGCAAAACATACCCCATTCAGGCCTAGAGGCCGGAACGCGTGAGCGGAAGGAACTGAATTGTGCCGAATTCCAATCGCACAAGTTCCGACCTCTCGCGAAGCTCTGGGTTCCAGGGCTCAGAGAGGGGGCTGCCCAGGGGTTGGTGTGTCCGGGGAGTCGGGGCCCGGAGACCCGGAGGCCAGGGTGCGCAGGCCTGAGGCGGAGCAGACGCAGGGATTTGGCGAGGGGAGTATTTGGGGGGCGTCACGAGTGCCACTGAGAATGTACGCTTGGTGACTGCCCCAGGCCACTGCGGGAGCCGACAAGGCGTCGCTGGGGGCGCTGCGCTGGAAACAAGCTCAGTGCTGCAGGCGCCATCGGGGCTTCCGGGGCGGGGAGACGCACGCGGTGGGGTGGGGGGGCGTCCGGGGGCGTGGAGACGGGCGACACGGCGTGGGGCGTGTGTGGGGGTGGAGATGGGCGGGACCTGCGCTGAGGACTGTCGCGCCAGGACCGACGGGAGGCGTTCATTGCCAGGATGCCAGGATGCGGGCGCAAGGTGGCGCAGAGCCCGGTGAGGAGCCTGGCGCTGGGCAGGTGAGCGGACCGTGGAGGAGGCTGGCGTCGGAGGCTTGTGCAGGGGCGAAGAGATGCCGGACGGGGGTGCTGAAGCATGAGGACCCTGGCCCTGCGGACGTCGCAGTGAGGTGCAGAGCCTGCGGAGGGCCCTGCTTCGCAGGTAAGCCACGGGGACCTCGGAGACGTAGGGACACACATCAGAGACTGGTTAGGGTGTCCTCCTGGCTGTGATGTGGCAGAGTTTCCTGCCCTGGCCCTTCCTTCGGTCCTTAGACCAAGTTTGGGGAGAAGACGGCATACGAATCAGCGTGAGTGAACATGAAAAGCGTCCTCAGGACGGTGCCTGTTTTTCCCAGGGCAGAAGCTGGTTTCCAAAAAAAAAAAAAAAAGGCAGAGTTTCCACCTCTTTCTCTGGATCCAGTTAGGGGCCTTGTTCCTAACTCCTGCAGCTGTTACTCAGGTTCCAGAGAGGAGGCACGGGAAGGGGATGGGCCACGGCAAGGTAAACAGACCGGCGGGGCTCAGGGAGGTGGAGGCGTGGTTGGGGACTGGGAAGTCTTTCCTTAAGAGGCGGCACGGTTAGGGACATGGTTTGAGCCTAGGCATCCTGACTCCGAGTTTAACGGGACGGGATTGGTGTAGGAGCCCTGTGGGTTCACCAGTGGTGTTTCTGGGCACAGTTATAGGAAAAAGAATCGGGCTGGATGAAAAAGCGTCTGCAACCCTTAGTTGTATTATCAGTTCTTTAAATAATATTCGGCCACGAGGGGCGCCTAGTGGCTCAGGTGTTTGAGTGGCCGACTTCGGCTCAGGTCATGATCTCCCAGTTCGGGTTACAGCCCTGTGTGGAGCTCTGTGCTGACAGCTCTGAGGCTGGAGCCTGCTTCCGATTCTGTGTCTCCCTCTCTCTCTGCCTCTCTCCATGCATACTGTGTCTGTCTCTCAAAAATAAACATTAAAAAAACTAAAAAAATCTATTATTCAGCCACCAGAAAGACAGAAATCCCGCCATTTGTGAAAACGTGAATAATCTTGGAGGGTATTATGCTGAGTAAGAGAAACCAGAGAGAGACATACTGTATGACCTTGCTTGTATGTGGAATCTAAAAATGTGGAATTTGTGGAACCAGAGAGAATGGGGGTGGCCAGGGGTGGGCGGTGGGCGTGGGAAAAATGGGCCAATGAGATGTTGGTCAAAGGGTACAGACTTAGCTATAGGATGCCTAAGTCCTGGACATCTAAGATACAGCATGGTGACTGTACTTACTGTATAACTGAGATTTGCAAAGAAAGTAGATCCGAAGGGAAACTATGTGAGGTGATGGGTGGCTTTTTGTTTATTTTTGAGGGAGAGCACACACACAGGCTTGGAGGGGAAGGGCCAAGAGAGGGAGAGAGTCCCAAGCAGGCTCCATGCTATCCGCACAGAGCCTGATGTGGCTTGATCCCACGAGCCAGGAGATCAAACCACGAGATCATGACCTGAGCCAAAATCAAGAGTTGGATGCCTCACCCACTGAGCCACCCAGGCGCCCCACATGGATGGGATAATGAGCCCGATCATTTCACAATGTATACACCTATCAAAACATGTCTTACACCTTAAATATATGCAATTGTAATTTGTCAATTAGACCTCCTTAAAGCTGGGGGAAACACAGACAGTTCCTTAAGTTGGGAATTTGTTAAGTATTGAGTCATAGGAAGGAGAGAAACAGCCAACCAAGAAATTGGGTCCATGGTCAGCCTTCCCTTCCTCCTGGGGTCAGAGACTAGGAGACCCTAAACCAGGCACAAATGGGGTGTTTGCCTCAGCACTAGCACTTTTCTCTGGGTACGCTGGAGTGGAGTGGACCCTTGCCCAAACCATATAGCCTGTTTGCCACCGATTCCAACAGAGGAAGAGGCATACTTACTACTACCTAGTGGGCTTGGACTCCTCCCACATCTAGGCACCATCCTACCCCCTCCCATTTCCCTGCCTTTAAACTCCTACAACAAATTCATACGCTCCCACCATTCCTGTTCCCCAGTTTCAGATTAGGAAGTTGAGGAAGAGAAGTTCCATAACAAGATTATTCCTTCCCAATCTCCTTTATACTTTGTTAGCCTGCCCTTCTGGAAGATAAGTGTCCTCAACTCTTCTAGATAGGATAATCAACTCCTCCCAATTTGCCGGGGGCGAGGGTGGGGTGCTTCTTGGTTTTAGCACAGAAGATGCTGCATTTGGAAAACCACTTAGGTGCAAACAGACTGTGGGTCACCCAGAGTCTAGACCAAAGGTTGGCAAATTCTCTGCTTGGCCTGTCTGTGGCCCGTGAGCAAAGACAGGTTTTTACAGTTTGTAAAGGTTTAGAAGAGGAGGAGGAGGAGGGAGGGCAGGGGTGCGGGGTAGAGAGGAGGCTTGAAGGGACAAAAGTTGAGGGTAGGGTAGGTATGGAAGTGAGGGTGGAGTTTGGGGAAGGGTTCAGGGCAATGGGGGGAAGGACAGGTGAGCCCAGGGGTGGGGGTGGGAAGAGGAGGCTGGGGGGGGGAGGGTGAGAATGGAGATGAGGGTGTGGTAGGCAGGAGATTAGGGTGGAGGCTGGGGGAGGGTTCAGGTCAGTGGGGGGAGGGACAGGTGAGGGGGGGTGGGGTGGGAAGAGGAGGCTGCAGGGGAGGGTGGGAATGGAGATGAGGGTGTGGTAGGCAGGAGATTAGGGTGGAGGCTGGGGGAGGGTTCAGGGGAGGCAGAGGAGTAGGGAGGGCAGAAAGGGACAGAAGAGAAAGCTTATTTACTGCCTGGCTCTATGTTTTATCAACTCAGGCTCAACACCCTCAAGGTTAGCGGTTTGAGCCCACCGACAGGAGAGGGGCGAACAGAGGCCAGGGCAGCTGGTACTCACTAGAAGGATGCGAGGGCTTTGATGCTGGTGTTGCTCTGGGATCCACCGAATCCGAGGTGTCAGTGGAGCCCCCACAGTAGACTTCGGGTGGGAAGTGTCCTCACAGACTGGGTGGCATGAGAGCGGCCTGTGGGACAGAGGGGCTGTTGGCTTTGTGGCTCCTTTTAAGGGGCAGCGTGGACGGAGCCCACGCATCCAGCACCCCCCAGTTCGGAATCCGTGAATAAACGTCACTTTCCGGATCTCCGCTTCCCCTCTTAGTGTGGGGATGTTAATAACGGCTTCTCAGGGAGACTGCGTTATCCTTCCAGTGTCGGCCCAGAGAAAGCTGCTCAAAATCAGTCCTCCGGGGGGATCATTCTTCCCGTTTATGGGGCGAGAAGTCAGGGAAAGAGGGCTGAAACCCTAGCTTTGGGGTGCCAGATGCAGACACAGGGACTGCTCACTCTAAGAGTGCACTTGTCTGCTGGGCAGCTAAGGTACCCAGGACTGAGTCCGCCAGCCCCAGGTTCAGGGTCCACGCCTACTTGGTCTGGCCTAGCCCTCCGACTTCTGTCCATCCTCAGTCCTCCCCAGTCCGGTTCACCCGGGTAGCATGGCTCTGGGAATTTCGTCTCTTCCCCTGTTCCATCAAGAGCTCGTCTTGGGCAGTCTCACCCCTGTTTGAGTACAGTCCTCAGCTCAGGCACGCCCCTTCCTCCCTACTCAGTGCTCCTCCAGGACCCCCGATTGTTTCACCAAGTACAGCTTTGTGGTCTGGCTCGGAGACACCCCCAGAACCCACAGGCTCGCTCCCTGAGCCTGCGGACCCAGTCTTGATGTGAGAGACAAATGGCCCAGGGAACAGGCTGTGGACATAATTGCTGGCGGCAGGTGCTATCAGGGAAATGAGGGTTAGGTCTGGAAATGGGGAGACCATCTACATAGAATAGTGAAGGAAGGTCCCTCAGGAGCCACTGTTTCCACTGAAAGGAGGGGACAGTGGGTGAAGGAGAGACTTTGGCACAATAAGAAAAGATTGGATGGGGCTGTTCAGGCTAGACGGAGCTTTGGTGTAGTTGTGAAACTCACTGAAAACATGTGTGCCTGCTTACTCACAAGTACCTCTGGTAGTTCCCATCACCTGTTGAGTGTCCGTGTTTGGGAAACACTGGATAGAAGGTGGTAGAAAGGGGGACACCTGTGTGGCTCAGTCGGTTAAGTGTACACCTCTTGATTTCAGCTCAGGTCATTATCTCACAGCTCCTGAGATGGAGCCCCAAGTCACCCTGTGTCGGACTCTGCGCTGACAGTGTGGAGCCTGGTTGGGATTCTCTCTCTCTCAATAAATCAATAAATAAAGTTAAAAAAAAAAGTGGTAGAAAGGGATGGAGCAGGATTTGATGTAAAAAAAAAAAGGGGGGGGGCTCCATTCTGAGGACACTAGGAAACCATTCTTCTTTTTCTTTTCTAGAATACTCCTTGAAAGCTTACTTTGTGACAGACATAATTCCTGTATGACTCCTATTGCCTCATCATCACTATTCTATTAGTGATAAATGATGAGGACAAGTTCTTAGGGCAGGAGCTATCTATTCGGTAATTGCGGAAGGAATGATTGACTCTGTTTCCATTCATTTCTAAGCCCTGACTCAATATTACTTGGGTGTCGATTTAAACAACAGTTCTAAGAAGGTGCTTTGGAGACCATCAGAGAAATTTGAATATTACCTGGTATTAGGTTTACCAAGGGCTTTCTTTTTACCTTTTAAAGGTTTTTTTTTTTTTTAAATCTTTATTTTAGCGTTTTTTATTTTATTTTTTGAGAGACATAGAGACAGAGTATGAGCAGGGGAAGGGCAGATAGAGAGGGAGATAGAGAGTCCGAAGCAGGCTCCAGGCTCCGAACCATCAGCACAGAGCCCGATGCGGGGCTCGAACTCACAGACAGTGAGATCATGACCTGAGCTGAAGTCAGCCGCTTAACCAACTGAGCCACCCAGGCGCCCCAACCTTTTAAAGGTTTTAATTAAAAATTTTTTAATATTTATTTTTAAGAGAGAGAGAGACAGACAGCACAAGCAGGGAGGGGCAGAGAGGGAGACACAGAATCTGAAGCAGGCTCCAGGCTCCAGGCTCTCAGCCATCAGCACAGAGCCTGACCCGGGACTTGAACCCACGCCGAGCAGTGAGAGCATGACCTGAGCCCCCCAATTTTTTTTAAAGTAGGTTTCACACCCAGAGTGGAGCCTAATATTGTGCTTGAACTCACAACCCTGAGATCAAGCCCTGGATGCTTAACCAACTGAACCACCCATGAGCCCGTTAAATTTCTTTTTTTTTAAAGTAAACTCTACACCCAACCTGGCGTTCCACCTCACGACCCCTGAGATCACAAGTCACATGCTCCACCGACTGAACCAGCCAGGTGCCCCTACCAAAGGCTCTTGTGGGTTCAAGCCCCACCTCCGGCTCTGTGCGGACAGCTCGGATCCTGGAGCCTGCTTCAGATTCTGTGTCTCCTTCTCTCTCTGCTCCTCCCCCTCTCATGCTCTGTCTCAGTCTCTCAAAAATAAATAAACGTTAAAAAAAATTAAAAAAAATTTTAGGGTCACTTTGGTGGCTCAGTCAGTTAAACGTCCAACTTCGGCTCAGGTCATGATCTCATGGTTTTTGGGTTCGGGCCCAGTATCCGGCTGTGTGCTGATAGCTCTGAGCCTGGAGCCTACTTTGGATTCTTTGTCTCCCTCTTCCTCTGGCCCTCCCCCACTCGCGTGTGCTCTCTCTCTCTCTCTCTCTCTCTCTCTCTCTCTCAAAAATAAGCATTAAAAAAAACTTTAAATATTGTGCTCACTTTAACATGAATGAATCTCACCAGCGAAGTGGCGCGTGAAAGTCACAGTCACACACACACACACACACACACACGTTCATGTACTGTGGTTCCATTTTTTCGGAAGTTCAGCCACAAGCAAAGTGAGTGGCGCTGAACGGCTGGCCGTTCCATCTGCGGATACGGAGGGGCGATCTGAACACGCACTAGAATAGGGCAAGCAGGTCCCCGCAGTGAAGGCCGTCTCCCCCATCCGTCGTTTGCCGGGGGAGAAGGCAGGATGCATGCCCAACTTCGGGGCCTCCAAGTGTTCCCACCCCCCCGGGGCTGCAAACGGCGTCCTTCGTTAACCCCCCAACCCGCCCGGGGTCCCTAGTCTGGCACGCGCCCGGTGGGCTCCAGCTCTCAGCACCCCGTGCCCCAGCGCCCCCCTCCGGCTCACCCTGGGGACTTCCTCCGGGGGTTCTCCAGCTCTTCTCAAGACGTGCACCTCTCTGGACCCCTCGAGCGTTAGTGCCTCTCTTGAGGTTTGACCCTCGTTGAAATACAGTCCTGGGGTAGACTCTTCCTCTGTTCCTGCAACCTGCGCTTTGCAAGTTCCCCAGGTGTTTCTTATACATATCGGGAGGTTTGGGCCCCGGTGGGCCTTACGCGGTGGGAGGGGCTTAGATCTACGTGAAGATTCTTCTCCCAAGGCGCTGGAAAACTGCTCACTGAATCAACCAATCTCCCTCTCCTCTTGTTTCTTTCGAGAACATTTTGAAATATTTCTTGGTGACAGGCTCTGTTCTACAAACTGGGATGGGGCGTGAAGCACAAGCAAGTTCCTGATCACGTAAAGCTTGCGCTCTGGAGTGAGGTCCCAGGCAATCAGTGGCTATTCTGCACTTAGGGGCATATAAAAAATCCGTCCTGGGGCGCCTGGGGCGCTCAGTCAGTTAAACATCCGACTTCAGCTCAGGTCATGCTCTCACGGTTGGTGAGTTTGAGCCCCACGTCGGGCTCTGTGCTGACGGCTCAGAGCCTGGAGCCTGCTTCAGATTCTGTGTCTCTCTCTCTGCCTCTCCCTCCACTCAAAAATAAATAATCATTAAAAAATAATCATAAATTGAAAACAAAACTCTGGGCTCCAAAGGAAACTGAAAACAAAAATACCTCCCAAAGAATAACTGGACTCAATTTTTATTGTTGGAATAAACAAGGACATAGAGTTCTTTTTCTTACGTTTATTTATTTAATATCTACACCCAACCTGGGACTTGAAGTCATGACCTGGAGATTAAGAGTCTCATGCTCTCTGACTGAGCCACCCTGGCACCCGAGTTCCTTATTCTGACCAAGAAAGGACTGACTCTACTTCTTCCTCAGCTATCACTATTTTATTTGTGATAATCGTTGAGGAAATGTTCTTGCAAGCCGAAAAGTATCTCTCTGATAACTAGGGGGGGAGTGGAGGAATTAGGTGGTGTCCATCTGTAGCCCCTGCTGTGTGGTTGTTGCTGGGATGCCGACCCAACAATGAATGCTGCCAAGGTATTTTGAGAAATTTATTTTAAGATTAAAAAAAAATTTTTTTTTTAAGTAATCTCTGCACCCAGTGTAGGGACTTGAACTCACAACCTGGAGATCAAGCTTACATGCTCTACCGACGGAGCCAGCCAGATGCCCGTTTTGAGAAATTTAAAAAATGGCCTAGGTATCAGGTTTGTAGAAATCAGTGAAGACCACTCCCAAATGGGAATGAGTAAATATTTATCCAAACATTTATCCTTTTTTTTTTTTTTTAATTCTCTAGTTAGTTAACATACTCTGTAGTCTGCTTGGCTTCGGTAGTAGAATTTAGTGATTCATTTCTTACGTAGTGCTCATCCCAACCATTACCCTCCTTAATGCCCGTCACCCACTTTCCCCATCCCCTTCGACCCTCAGTTTGTTCTCTGTATTTGAGTCTCTTATGGTTTGCCTCCTTGTTTTGTTTTTTTTTTAATGTGTATTATTTTTGAGAGAGAGCACAAGCAGGGGAGGGGCAGAGAGAGAGGGAGACACAGAATCCAAAGCAGGCTCCAGGCTCCGAGCTGCCAGCACAGAGGGAAACGGAGGGCTCCAACCCATGAACGGTGAGATCATGACCCGAGCTGAAGTGGGATGCTTAACCAACTGAGCCACCCAGGTGACCCTGCCTCTCTCTCTTTTTATCTTGTTTTTCCTTCCCTTTCCCTATGTTCATCTGTTAAAGTTTCTCAGATTCCACATGAGTGAGGTCATGTGATATCTTTCTTTGACTGACATTTCACGGAGCATGACACCCTCCAGTTCCATCCACGTAGTTGCAAATGACAAGATTTCATTCTTTTTCATTGTTGGTAGTATTCCATTCTGTGTGTGTGTGTGTGTGTGTGTGTGTGTGTGTTACACACACTACATTTTTATCCATTCATCTGTCGATGGACATTTGGGCTCTTTCCATACTTTGGCTATTGTTGATAATGCGGCTATAAACATTGGGGTGCCTGTGTCCCTTCAAATCAGAACTCCTGTATCCTTTGGATAAATTTCTAGTAGTGCAGTTCCTGCGTCGCAGTGTCATTCTATTTTTGACTTTTTGAGGAACCTCCACACTTCTCCAGAGTGGCAAATATTTATTCTTGATGTAACAAAACAGCCCCTTGTTGATAATCTGAGTTTGTCAAGCCAGGAGCTAACAGCTTTATAGAAGGAAGAAGGAAATCCCTGGGCATGACTTGATTGGAGACTCGTTGACACAAGAGGCAGGGACACCCTATGGGGTTCGGAACGGCGGCATATTTGGCGTTGTCTGGCTGGTCCAGAGGTGAAGGTGAGGGCACGGGCGAAGGTTAGGGGAGCTCTTTGGTCATTGAGCTGATCCAGCCCTTCTGAGCTGATGGCTACACAACTTGTGGTTTGGTTTCCTGGTTTGGGGTCAGAGTTCTCCAATATGTTCTGGCTCCTGTCCATATTCGGTCTGTCAGGCTATCCCAGAGCCCCTCGACCTGGCACTATTGACACTTGGGGCTGGATAACTCTTCCTGGAGGGGGTCTGACCTGGGAACTGTGAGCTGCTCAGCATCCACTTGGGTGCAAGCCAGTGGCACCTGCCTCCCCCACAGCGCAGCAGCCAAAAATGTCTCTGGGCACTGCCACATGTCCCCAGGTGCGAGGAACCGGCTCCTGGTTGAGAACCACCGTGTCACAGCAGGATTTCTTGGGTTCGGCAGCGTGCTGGTCGCTACACGCATGAATTTCATTGATGGTATGTGAGTGACGGAAGCCACCCAGAAGGGTTCCTGTAGAATGATTTGATCACGTGATGTTTACAGACAGGGGGAAGTCAAAGCAGCTGTTCCTTCTGGGGCCGGGGGAGTTATGGATGGCTTAGCTTAGCTGGCTGTGTAAGAACACAGCCGAGCGGTTGAGGAACACAGGATGTGCTGGAGAGCTGGTCTCTGGCAGGGAAGAGAACGAGAGGGTGGGAAACTGCAATCCTCTTAGAGCCATGTCTGCCCCAGGAGCATGTCGGCTGTCTGCGAGGTGCTAGTTGGTGGGGAGCACACATTGGAGAGTGGGGAGCGGTTGGCTTCTGGCCTGCCCTGAGGCCACCTGTTCTAAAGCTCAGGGTGCCAGAGATGCCAGAACCCCAACACGCCCCACACACAACCTGAGGACACCTTTGTGGGACGGGTGCCAACCTTATGGCCTTATGAGCATCTCCCTGCATGGGAGCACCAAGGCCAGGTCTGACAAGTAACAAGTGCACAATCCCACAGGCTTTGAATCTCACGATTCCTGACAAAGCACGTGGTTAATGGGATCGCCTTTGCTTCCTTCACAGATGCTACAAGCACCGGGAGAGAGTGGTTAGGAAGGAAGCAGAAGGCCTGAAAATTTCCTTGGAAGAGCTTGTGATATTTGGTATTTCCATTGTCCTAGTAGAGTGAGAAGAAAAAAAAAATGAAAGAAAAATTGGAGGATTGGAGGACTGGAGATATTTGGGTGTTCAGGACATAAAGTAATGGCTGGGGACGTGACCAAAAAAAAAAAGGAAACTAGAAAGTAAAAAAATAAACCAACTTCCTACTACTGACATGAACTAAATCTTTTTTTTTTTTTAATATTTATTTATTTTTGAGACAGAGAGAGACAGAGCATGATAGGGGGAGGGGCAGAGAGAGGGAGACACAGAATCCGGAGCAGGCTCCAGTCTCCGAGCTGTCAGCACAGAGCCCGACTTGGGGCTCGAACTCACAGACTGCGAGGTCATGACCTTAGCTGAAACCGACTGAGCCACCCAGGCGCCCCATGACATAAACTAAATCTTATTAGTAGAACAATAGTGAAGGAAAAAAAAATCACAAAATCAAGATAAAACAAGCAGGAAAAAAGATAACTGTCCTTACTAGTCTCATTATATATGTATCTTTATTGATATAATTAAAAACTAGTTCTTTTCCAGCTTTACTGAGATACAGTTGTTACGTAACATTGCGCAAGTTTAAGGGGTACGTGGTGTTGATTTGATACATTTACGTATTGCAAAGTGGATGTCCACTGTGGCATTTGCTGATGTCCCCATGCTGTCACGATTGTTTCTTTTCTGTGGTATACATAATATTACACTTCCGTGTCTTCTGATGACTTTATACATCCATCCCCAGTAAGTTTTACTGCCTCTTTCTGCTTAATTCCACCACTCAGGCATTTTTGTGTCATTTTTTTCTTTCCCAGAACATCATGGTTTTGAATCGCGTCCACTGTTGTGTAGCTCTCTCCTATCTGTCTCTCGTTTGGGCATCGTTGCGAATCATGACGATATGCGACTTTTTGTGTCTCGCTTCTCTCGTGAGTTTCTTTGTGGTGATGTGGAACCGAAGCGATTAGGAGTGAAGCTTGCGGGAAGAATCTGAGATTCCAAAATGGGACAAAGGGAGTAGATGTGAGGATCTTGGCAGCAGCCAAAGTGGACTATTTTGTGGCCAGCAGAATGGTCTGGGAGAGCCTTCAAATTGGGGCATATGCGGAGTTGGAAGGAAGGGATTGGATGCTCCGTGTAAACCAGGGAGGCAGGGTGGGCTCCATCAGAGGACCCTGGAGGTGCCGCCATGTTTCTCTGGGAAGAGTTGGTATTGAGGTCCACCCCAGCTAATGGCTCTTGTTCAGGGTCTTGCTTTTGCTGCATATCCCTGTACCGGGCTTTCTTGAGTTTTGCTCTGTGGTTCTTGAACCAAACCTAAGGAGGAAAAGACAGGAGCAATGGGTTGGGGAATCCAAAGGAGATTCCGGATGTTTTCATTTTACCGAGTACCATGGACAGTGCTAGGTGAGCCCAGCTAATTCTGCAACTCTTGCCACCTAGATCCTATTGCTGGAAACTCCCAACCTACCTGAAAGGGAGCAGAAATGAGAGATGGTGGGGACAGAAAGTGAGGCAGGGATCAAAACGCTCAGAGCAGGAGAGACGGATGTCAGCGCACTGGGTTCATGGGCCAAATCTGACTTGCAACCATGTTTTTGTAGGGTGCCTAAACTAAGAACATGGTTGTTTGTGTTTTGTTTTGTTTTTTAGTTTTTATTTTTTCATTTAAGAAATCCCTGCATCCATCTCGGGGGCTTGAACTCACCACCCTTAGATCAAGAGTTGCACACTCTTCTGACTGAGCCAGAACAGGTGTTACATCTTTAAATGGTTGAGAGAGACAGAGAGAGAATTTGCTGTCTGGCCCTTTACAGGAAAGAGTTGCTGATCCTTGCCCTAGAGGGATTTAGGGTAAGGGTCTGGCTTCTTTGCAGTCTTGGAGACCGGAGCGGTATTAAGTTTCCGGAGTTATCCTAGGGTCTCTGAATTTAGGGTATTCCAGGGAGATGGCTTGGCAAGGTGAGGCTTTATTTTCCAACCTGCAGGACCGTTGGGCGGATGCCCAGTTTCAAGGCCATCTCCTTCTGCAGGCTGGGAGGGGGGTATGGGTTCTGAGTGAACAAGAACTCCAAGGCTTCCAGTTGGTCCTCAGTGAACATCGTTCGTTTCCTTTGTGAAGGCTTCTGGTGCTTTCCTGGGAAGGAGAGAAAGACAGTTTTAATGTTTTTATTTATTTTTGAGAGAAAGAGAGAGAAGGAGACACCAAATCCAAAGCAGACTTCAGGGTCTGAGTTGTCAGCACAGAGCCCAATGTAGGTCTCGAACTCCAGAACCTCAATCATGACCTGAGCCGAAGTCAGACGCTCAACCCACTCAGCCCCCAGGCGCCCCTTAGGGTTTTTTTTTTTTTACATAATCTCTCCACCAAATGTGCAGCTCGGAACTTGCAACCCTGAGATCAAGAGTCGCATGCTGTACTGACTGGGGCACCTGGCTGGCTTAGTCGGTTGACATCCAACTCTTGATTTTGGCTCAGGTCATGATCTCAGGGTCCTAGGATTGAACCCAATGTGGAGCCTGCTTGGGATTCTCTCTCTGCCCCTCTCCCCTGTTCACATTCTCTCTAAAATAGTAATAAAAGGGGCACCTGGTTGGCACAGTTGGTTAAGTGGCTGACTTCTGCTCAGGTCATGATCTCATGGTTCAGGAGTTCAAGCCCTGCCTCGGGCTCTGTGCTGATAGCTCAGAGCCTGGAGCCTGCTTTGGTTTCTGTGTCTCCCTCTCTCTCTGCCCCTCCCCCTCTTGTTCTCTGCCTCTGCCTCTCAAAAAGGAAATAAACATTAAAATAAATAAATAAATAAAATAGTAATTTAAAAAAAGGATCCCTTGTGTGTCGAATCCTAGATTTTTTGTCTGTGTGGTGGGGTGGTTATAAGGGAAATCTCTAACTTCTGCTCAATTTTGCTGTGAAGCTAATACTGCTCCAAAAAAGAGTCGATTAATAATAAACATTGTTGCTTTCATGGATTACATTTAGTGAAGACACAGATATACACAAACTAAACGTGTTAAGATACACAGTACTGGGGCGCCTGGGTGGCTCAGTCGGTTGGGCGGCCGACTTCAGCTCAGGTCATGATCTCGCGGTCTGTGAGTTCGAGCCGCGCGTCAGGCTCTGTGCTGACGGCTCAGAGCCTGGAGCCTGCTTCCGATTCTGTGTCTCCCTCTCTCTCTCTGCCCTTCCCCTGTTCACACTGTGCCTCTATGTCTCTCAAAAATAAATAAACATTAAAAAAAAAATAAAAAAAAAAGATACACAGTACTAAGTACTTTATAGAGAAGCAAAATTTGGAACAGGGGATAAGGAATTTGGGTGGGGGAAGGTTTTAGTTTTAATGACTGAGCTAAGGTCTGTCTGGATGAGGTGAGGGAGTGAGCCATGTGTTTATCTGCAGGAAGGGAAATGCCGACAGAGGGAAGGGAATCCCTGAGGAACAATGAGGAGAGGAGTATTACTGGATAGAGAAGATGAGTGGAGAGGTGTTGAGATATTGGTGTCGGAGGGGAGCAGCAGGTCATGCAGGGTCGTCTCAGGGAGGTGGGCAGAGTGCGTGGATCAGCTGGTTCCTGTAGCATCTGGTGCTTCCGGGTGCCCTGAACTCCAGAGGTTATCAGAAGAACAGATGATCCTACGGGTCACCGAGTCTCCAGGATCTGGACTGATATTTCCGTGAGGTAGATTTGGGAGGAGGGCGTCCAGTGACAGACAATGAGACAGAGGCTCCAGGAGCTGGCTTTGCGTCCCATCATGGCGCTGACCTTTACCACGTGCATTTGCTTCTTCGGGGTTCAGAAGTTTCAAGAGTAGTTGGAGATGACGAAGGTCCCTCTCTCACAAGGCTACTGAGGAATCACTCAGGTCATGTCTGTGAAATGCAGGACTTAACCTATCGTGAGGCTTCAAGGAACGCACCGCAGCTCTCACACACAGTATATTGGTGTCATTCTCCCATGCATACGGTGCTTTCGACATGGGCCTCACCTCCTGGTATTAACGCCTTTGTGTACTTCCATCCAATATGGTACCCGACTTGGTCAGCGTGGCCAAGGAGTACAGAAAATACCATGGGATGTCACTTCTGAGCTTATGAAAGTCTCTGTGTGCCTTCTGTCTTGGACACTTTCTCTCTTTTGAATCACTTGTTCCAGGGAAAACCGTATTGGACGTCCCTATGGCAGGCCCTCTTGGCAAGGATCTGAGGTGTCCAGAGAAGTCACTGAGGAGCTGAGGCCTCTAGCCAACAACTTTGTGAATGAGCCCTCTTGGAAGTGGACCGATCCTCCAGGCTCAGTTAAGCCCTAGATGCTGGCATTCCTTGTTGACAGCTTGATTACAACCTCGTGAGCCCCTGGACTGATCTCCACTATGTATTTTTAACGATTTTATTGAGATATAGTTGATGTATAATAAACTGCATATTTAAAGTGTGCAAACTCCATAAATTTTGATATGCATATATTGACACATGAAATCATTTCCACAATCAGGTCATCCACCTGATATTCTCAGGACATCGTGGCCTTGACTCTATACTTGTTAAGGACAATAAGAAAGATAAAGAAATAACAGAAAAAAGGAAAAGATGAATATAAGCCAAGTTCACCTATGAAAACAGTTTTAATTATTTTTTTTTTAACGTTTATTTATTTTTGAGACATAGAGAGATATAGAGCGTGAGCAGAAGGAGGGCAGAGAGAGAGGGAGACACACAATCCGAAGCAGGCTCCAGGCTCTGAGCGGTCAGCACAGAGCCTGACACGGGGCTCGAACTCACAGACCACGAGATCGTGACCTGAGCCGAAGTCGGCTGCTTAACCGACTGAGCCACCCAGGCGCCCCTGAAAACAGTTTTAAAAGTCCTTAAAATATGTTAACTGAACCCAACATTGTTATTTTAAATAAATACATCAAGAACAAGTAGGTTTTATCTCGAAGGATAGGATATTTATCAGAGCTTACCAGACTGTAATGTTAAGTATATGAAGTTTATTATATGTCAACTGTATCTCAATAAAGCTGTTAAAAATAAAATCTTAGGAGCCAACTTGATTATTTATATTTATAGGACTCTACACCCAACAATGGCAGAAATTAAGTATTCTTTCCAGTACATATGGAACATTCATCCGGATAGAGCATATGCTGGGCCCCAAACCAAATCTGAAAAATTTTTTAAATGATTTAAATCATATAAAATATGTTCTCTGAATTTAGGAGTTAAGATAGAAATACGTAACAAAAATAACTGTTAACATCTCTCCCCCAGTGTCTGAGATTAAACACATTTCTGAATCAAAGAAGAAATCAAATGTTATTGGGTCAACTGGATACCCATGTAGGAAGAAAACAAACCTTAACCTTTGTCTTGAACCATATGCAAAGAATGAACTACGGGTAGATTTCAGACGTAAATATAAAGCCTAACTAAAACTTCTGGAAGAAAACATCAGAGAAAATCCTTGATACCTTTGGTCAGACAGAGGTGTCAAGAGCACAGAGCATAAAAGTAAAAATCTATGAATTGGGGGTTACAAAAATTAAAAAGTTTGTTCTTCAAAAGACTGCACTAAGAAAATAGAGGCAATGGGGCACCTGAGTGGCTCAGTCAGTTAAGCGTCCAGCTTCTGCTCAGGTCATATCTCGCAGTTCGGGAGTTCGCCCTGCGTCGGGCTCCATGCTGACAGCTTGGAGTCTGGAGCCTGCTTCGGATTCTGGGTCTCCCCTACCCTGCTCTCTCTGCCCCTACCCTGCTTGTGCTGTCTCTCAACAATAAATGTTAAAAGAAAAAAAAGAAAAAGAAAAGAAAGATGGGCATTTAATGGAAGAAAATATTCGTAATACACGTGTCAGACAAATTCATATCTAGAATATACAAAGAATTTAATGACCTAACGATTCTGTTCCTGGATACATACATAGGTATGTTAGAGAAGTAAAAATATCCACGTAAAGGCTTGTATGTGAATGTTCCTACCAGTTTTATTCATAATAGCCAAAATTGGAGGGGGGGAACCAACTGTATTCATCAGCAAGTAATGGCTAGCCAAACTGTGTTGTATTCATACAACGGAATAGCACTTCTGAATGAAAAAAGAATGAACCACTGGCGCAACACAAATGCACCCCAAAATCATGCTGAGCAAAGGCAGGCAGACACGAAAGAGCACATACTTTGTATCTTGATGTATCTTGATTTATGTGCCAATATTAGGCAAGCAATGATCATCTGTAGGACAAGCAAGCAGATCAGACGGTGCCCGGGGCCAGTGGTCCAGGTGTGGTGTTGTGTGTTGGGACGGGGCTGGGGGATGCTGGTCACAAAATAGGATGTGAACTTCCGTAGGGTGATGGGGGGGTTCTGTGTTCGCTTTAGGGTGGTGGTTCATAGGCATATACACTTGTCAAAATTTTAAGTGTACACTTAAAAATGGGTAGACTTAATTATATATTGCACAACAACAAAGTCAATTTTTTTTTAACCCAAAAAGGGAAAATCTTAACAAATGGAAAAAACATGTGCATTTGTTATGGAGTCAGGAACACGAAAGGAATATTTGTAAGCACCGTGAGATAGTGTAATCTAGGAAAGAAAGAAAATATGTGTAAGATCAGAGGGAAGAGATAAAAAGGATTCTTTGTAGGTAATCTTATTTACTGGAAAAGCCAACAGACTCTGACAGAAAAGCTACTGAGAATTAAGCAGTTTTTGTAGTTAGAAGACCTATAACATTTCTCTGTACCAGCCATGTTCAACTGGAAACAAAATGGAAAAAAGACATTCACAAAACCAACCCCAAACTCCAAGATACCTACACATTAACTGAGGGAGGACATGAGACCTGGAGGGGCTTCGGTGAGAAAGTCACAGCTTAAAACCGTTTGAGGACTCTTTCTGAAGAAATATCTTTATGATCTCTGAGTAGGGAAGGATATCGAAGTGAGACACAACAGCAAACTATGAAAGAACAAAAGATACATTTGACTACCTTATAATCAATAAATGCTATTCAAAGTTTCCTTAACAGTCTGAAACAAAGTGGAAGAAGGTAAACGGATAAAGATGGGGGGGTTGAGTCAGAAACGTGAAAGGGATATAACAATGGAATATTATTCATCCAGGAGAAGTTGCAATCCTGCCATTTGCAACAACATGGATGGTCCCTGAGGGCATTGTGCTAAGTGAAATAGATCACAGAAGACAAATACTGTATGGTACCACTTATGTGTGGAATCCATAAAAGCTGAAGTTGTAGGAACAGCACAGAATGGTGGTTATCAGGCCTGGGGGTGGGGGGTGGAGGTTGTGACAGTGGTAGAGGGTGGGTTGGGGAGATGTTACAGGTTATAAACTCGTGACTAGTTGAGTAAGTCCTGTAGATTGAATACTGAGCACAGTGACTAGAGTCAACAATGCTGTATTGTACACTTAACAAATTGCTAAGTGACTAGATCTTTTTTGTTTTGAGAGAGAGCAGATGAGTGCAAGCCTGAGCGGTAGAGGGACAGAGAGAATCTTAAGCAGGCTGCTCGCCCAGCACAGAGCCCAACACAGGGCTCAATCTTATGACTGTGAGATGACAACTTGAGCCAAAACCAAGAGTCGGACACTTAATGGACTGAGTCAGGCAGGCGCCCCGCTAAGTGACTAGATCTTAAATGTTCTCACCACAAAAAAGAAAATAATTATGGGTTGTGATAGAGGCGTCCGCTAACACTGGTGCTAATCATATTGAAATACAGAAACATATTGAATCAATGCATTGCGTACCTTAAACTCACACAATGTTATATACGTCCATTATTCCCCAAAAACAGAGCCACACCCTCACAGTATGCCAGACAGTTTTCTAGGCGTTTGTGAATATCAGCTGACTAAATTCTGACTATTCCTCACGTGGTTGGTACAGATGGGGAAACTGAGGCACGAGGCGACTAAGCGATGGGTTTGAGGCTGTGCTATGCTCTATCTCTCTGGAGAACCAGTGGGCAACACATGTAGTTTATTGAACTGGGCTCCTGTTTTTGTGCTCTGTGACCTTGGAGCAAGCATATCCTCTCCCTCAACAATGTCATCTTTTTATTTTATATTATTTAAATTTTATTTTTGAATGTTTACTTTTGAGAGGGACAGAGTGTGAGTGGGGGAGGGGCAGAGAGAGAGAGAGGGAGACCCAGAATCCAAAACAGGCTCCAGGCTCAGCTGTCAGCACAGAGCCCGACGTGGGGCTCAAACCCACGAACCATGAGAGAGAATGACCCAGGTGCCCTAGCCACATTATCTTTAAATTGGAGACTTCTCACTGTTACCACCTTATTATTATTATTTTTTTACAGAAGACAACTCTACACCCAACGTGGGGCTAGAAGTCACAACCCTGAGATCAAGAGTCCATGCTCTACCGACTGAGCCAGGCTGGCGCCCCAGGTCGTAACCACTTTAAAAGATTTTAATGGTTGGGGCACCTGGCTGGCTCAGTCGATTAAGTGACTTGTTTGGGAGTTCGAGCACCGTGTCAGGCTCTTTGCTCTCAGCACAGAGCCAGCTTAGGATCCTCTGTCCCCACCCTCTCTGTCCCCCCCCCCAAATAAATAAACATTAAGGAAAACAACAACAAAGAACTGGGTTTCCCTTTGATTGGGTTTGCCCTGGGAGAGCCTCACCTCCACCATTGTTCTCAGCTGCTCTCAGCTGACTCCTTCACGCATTATCTTTCAGTCCACATCCCTGTGGCTTACCTTTAGGAAGGTCTTCTGGGTCTGACATCCTGAGATCTAGATGCGTTCCCATGCTCTGCTCCTGGGATGAGAGCTGGTAAATGAGGCATCTCGACTTAAATACCTCCCTCGATGATGGCCACACCCTGGCCCCACCCCTCCACCTTTTAATTTCTTTCCCCCTCCGACCAGTAATCTGATCCCCGGATCTTCGAGCCCCCGGGCCTCTGCCATCTCTCTGCGGAGTCCACACACCAGCAGTATCAGCATCACCTGAGAGCTTCCTAAGAGCAGAATCTCCACCTAGTGGTCCAAGGGTACGAACGTCCAGCTATAAGACTAACAAGTTCTGGTAATGTACCACATGGTGATGAGACCTAATGCTGTATTATAGACTTGATAGTTGCTGAGCGGGTAGATCTTAAGGGTTCACACCACACACACATCATACAACAGTAGTTATATGATGGGACAGAGGTCTTAACTACCACTCTGGCCACAGTCAGGTTGAAACTAGTTGTATGTTGAAATGTCTACATGATATATGTCCATCACATCACAGGGAAATTGGAAGAAAATGCAGATTCTGCCGAACTAGAGTCTGAGTCTGTATTTTACAGGAGCCCCAGGTGAGGCGAGTGCACAGGACGGGTAGAGGAACGACGGCCACGGCTCTGATCGGCGTCTCTGAGGACCACCTGGAGCCCTTGCTGAAACAGGGCTCGCTGGGACCAGCACCCAGCGCTTCTGATTCAACAAGCCGGGGCTGGGGCTTGAGGATGGTTGTACCTAATGAGCTTCCCAGGGGACGGTGCCCCAGTGATGGGGTCTGGGAATGTGCCCGTCCGTAACAACATCCCTCTGGTTGCTTGGGGAGCATTTCCGTGTTCTTTAGTGGTTAGTCTGTGCCTGACATCATTCTAAGCACCTGCGTATCCTAATTTATTTAATCCAATTAATCTCATTTTACAGATGGGGAAATGGATAAAAAGGCAAGTTTAATTGACTTGGCCACTGTCCCATAACCAGTGAGTGTCAGAGCAGTATTTTTACCAAGCAGTCATGCTCCGGTGACCCTACTTTGGCCAGCGGGGTGCTCTTGCCCCTAAATCTAGTTGGGGGAGCCAGAGGGCCCGCAAGTGAGCAAAGAAAACCCTGACTTAGAAAGAAACAAACATACTAAAACAAAGGGGCTAAATAAAGATACTTATTTTATTTTATTTTATTTATTTTTTCCTAATAATTTATTGTCAAATTGGTTTCCATACAACACCCAGCGCTCATCCCAACAAGTGCCCTCCTCAGTGCCCATCACCCACTCTCCTCCCTCCCACACCCCTCTCTCCCCTCAGTTTGTTCTTAGTCTTCGAGAGTCTTATATTTTGTCTCCCTCCCTCTCTGTCTTTTTTCTTTCCCCTCTTCCCCTCCTCCCTAGTTTTCTGTTAAGTCTTGCAAAGTCCACCTAGGCATGGAAACATATGGCATCTGTCTTTCTCTGCCTGACTTATTTCACTGAGCATAATACCCTCCAGTTCCATCCATGTTGCCACACATGGCCAGATTTTAAAGATACTTAAGAGGGGCGCCTGGGTGGCTCAGTCGGTTGAGTGTCCGACTTCAGCTCAGGTCATGATCTCACGGGCTGTGAGTTCGAGCCCCACGTCGGGCTCTGTGCTGACGGCTCAGAGCCTGGAGCCTGCTTCGGATTCTGTGTCTCCCTCTCTGTCCTTCCCCCACTCGCGCTCTGTTCTCAGTCTCTCAAAAATGAATAAACGCTAAAAAAATTAAAAAAAAAATAAAAAATAAAGATACTTAAGAAACAGTACTTGTAGTAAGCCTATTCCTTTCAACTAGATTTCTGCCTGCCGTTCGTCTTGGGATTTGTATTCTGAACCAGAAAGCATCCAACCAACTTTCCTATCATTTCAGCAGTTTAAAAAAACAAAAATCTGCATAATGAGACATGACGATCGGATAATGAGAAATAATCACATCATCATCATCCTATAATCAGGATCAAGTCCGATGAACTGGATTAACAGTTAATGGATCCGAGAGGCAATGAATACATCGGGGGTAATGAAAAGGTTTCAAAGCTAGATACAAGTGGTGGTTGTACGACATGGCGGGTGTACTAAATACTGCTGAATTGTTGACTTTAAAATGGTTAATTTTGGGGTGCCTGGCTGGTTCAGTTGAGGGAGCAAGCAACTCTTGATCTCGGGGTCGTGAGTTTGAGCCCTATGTTGGGGGTAGAGATTACTTTTAAAAAGTCTTAAAAATAAAATAGGTGGGGCACCTGGGTGGCTCAGTCGCTTAAGTGTCTCTTGATTTTGGCTCAGGTTATGATCTCACCGTCGTGGGACTGAGCCCTGTGTCTGGCTTAGCGTGAAACAGAGTCAGCTTGGGATTCTCTCTCTTTCCCTCTCTCTGTGCCCCTCCCCCACTTGTTCTATCTATCTCTCTGTCTCAAAATAAATAAACTTTAAAAATAAAATGGTTAATTTTATGTTAAGTGCATTTCATCTCAAAAAAAAAAAAAGCCACTAAGAAAGTAACATAAAGTCCAGTTATCAGAGGTACAAAGGCATGTGTTCCTTCAAGCTGTTACCATCAGTCTAGTCAAAGGGGCTGAACCTGTAGCTTTCTTGTTTCTGTCTTTGGGTACACTTTTTCCCCTTTCTTGGGAAAGGACCAGCTGCTATAGGTTGGCCTCGGCAGAACCTAAATGCTATAGAAAACTTTTTTTTTAAACATTTTAATTTATTTTTGAGAGAGAGACAGACAGACAGACACAGTGCAAGTGGGGGAGGGGCAGACAGCAAGGGAGACACAGGATCCGAAGCAGGCTCCAGGCTCTGAGCTGTCAGCACAGAGCCCGACGCGGGGCTCGAACTCACAGACCTCGAGATCATGACCTGAGCTGAAGTTGGCTGCTTAACTGACTGAGCCACCCAGGCACCCCTATTTTTTTTTAAAGGAAAGGGGGCACCTGCCTGGCTCAGTCGGAAGACGGTGTGGCTCTTGATTTTGGGGTCGTCTGTCTAAGCCCCAAGTTGGGTGTAGAAATTACTAAAAAAAAAAATTTAAAAAAAAAAGGAAAAGATAATCTTTATATTCCAAATCCTTATTGAGATAGTTCGCTCCTCTTTTTAGAGGTTTCACTACACTTTTTGTTTTATTTATTTTACTATATATTTTATTTTACTTTTACTTTATTTTAAATTTAATTTTATATTTTATATAATCTTTTGTATATGTATATATATTTTTAAGTTTATTTATTTATTTTGAGAGACACAGAGGATACAAGGGAGGGGCAGAGAAAAGGGAAGAGAGAGAATCCCAAACAGGCTCTACATGGTCAGCATAGAGCCCGATGTGAGGCTCTAACTCACAAACCATGAGATCATGACCTGAACTGAAATCAAGAGTTGGACACTTATACAACTGAACCACCCAGGCGCTCCGTGTCTTTTGTATTATTTATTTATTTTTTCAGAGAGATAGCGAGCACAAGTAGGGGAGGGGCAGAGAGAGGGAGACAAAGAATCCTAAGCAGGCTCCAGGCTCTGAGCTGTCAGCACGGAGTCGATGTGAGCCTCAAACTCATGAGCTGTGAGATCATGACCTGAGCCAAAGTTGGACGCTTAACCAGCTGAGCCACCCGGATGCTCCTAAATTTTGTTTTATTTTAATTTTATACTTTATTCACTTAATTTTATATTTAATTTAATTTTATATCTTATTGTATATTTTATATTTTATTTACTTTGGCTGGGTACAGTGTACAGTATTAATGGCACACGACAAGTAGTGCTCCCTCAGCCCCTCCCCTGCTCTAGGGCATCTGGGATGAACACTTATCAAGGATGGGAGATCATCTGTGTTGGATGACCGAATTGGGGCCAGGACTTCCCAGCAGCTGAGGGCCTCTCTCTTCCTTTTGAGCTCTTGCTGGGGCCGGAGGTCCATGGCTTTTATGCCTAGAGGCCCCACTGCAGTCAAATTCACTGTCATGCGAGGAAATGAGCTTAATGTGGTCTGGAACCAGTAACAGAGATTGAAGACTAGGAGTCCCTATTAAAGTCGCAGGAGACACCCTGCATCTGTGTTGCCCAGGATGCCCTATAGGGGGCCCTCTGATGCTGACTTCACCACCTTCTTGATGTCACCATATTGAACAGCTTCAGAAGGACCCATGTTGGCTGTGGGGACACAGAAGGTCATGAGCTGAAGCCCAGAGATGACCCTGACAACAGCCTTGACAGGGATGGTGTTCTGGGCAGCCCCTGGCTCATTATGCCCCAGCTTCCCAGAGAGGCAGTCCATGTCTCCTGGGTGGCCGTGATGGCATGCCAGAGTTGTCACGGATGACCTTGGCCTGGAGGGGCCAAGTAGATCGTGGTAAGGGAGTCAGGGCTGACAACCTCAGTGAGCTGTCCTCCTTCTCATGGCTCACGCCCACCGCAAAACATGGGGTGGACCCCCCCGCAAGACGGGGTTCTTAGCTCCACTCTTCAAGTGAGCCCCAGCCTTCTCCAGGGCAGCGAGGACACTGGCAGACTCCACAGTTTATTCAGCACAGGGTCCCCCCGTACGGTGCTTTTGACCCTGAAGATGGACATGGGCTTTCCGTTGATGACAACTCTGGACTGTGCCGTTGAGCTTGCCATGAGTGGAATCATGCTGCAACACATAGACCACGTAGTTGAGGTCAACGGAGGGTCATTGATGGTGGCAGCATCCACCTCGCCAGAGTTAAAAGCAGACCTGGTGACCCCAATACGGTCAAATCCATTTACTCTGACCTTCACCACTGTGTGAAAGTCACACATCTCAGAGATGCCACTGGCACCACACGAGAAGGTTTGGCTGCCTGTCGCCTGGGAGGAGCAGAGGGTCTAAACTTTTAAAATTAAATGGTTTTAGAAATTCCCCCTGAGTCTGAAACGGCATACCTCAGGGATAAGCCTCCGGCTTCAGGGAGAGACAGGAAGTCATTAATGAATTTGAGTCAGTAGTGTTTTCAACGGTGGCTGTATAGTGTCATCCTAGGCTGGAGTTTTTTTTAAATGCCCGGGGCTCCACCTCAGGGTCAGGTCAATCAACTCAAATCTCTGCAGGTGGGGCCTAAGCATAAAGATTTGCCTGCAGTCCTCAAGCGGTTCTGAGCACAGGTAGGGTTGGAAATAGGTTAGCTCAGTCACCATCTTTAGAAGGATGAGTTGATCTCCCCAGGAGTTCACCTGGGAGCCTCACCCACTAGCCAACACTCATTGCCTGACCTAGAGGACCAGTCCCAGGGAAAGGAGGCTGACCACCGCTCCCCCAAATCAGTGGGATTAATTTCTTATCAGTCCCTGGGTCAGTCCCTCTAATCTTGTTACAGCTCTCAAATCTTCTACAATCTGAGGCAATCCTCTGCCCACCTTTACCTGTAAATCATTTCCCCAAGCCTACTGGAGTCGATGGAATGACTTCAACTACCCCACCGGCATTTTCAACCATCTCCTCTGACTAATCTTTCCCACTTTTGTGTTGAAATTCCTGAAGATTTGGTTTTCCCTCCAAAGTGAGTTGAGGGTATTTATCCATCGGCATCCACATCCCGCCAGAGGCTGGCATAAGTATTCAGTGCTCTTTGGGGCTGAAATCTGACTGCTGCTCACCCTTCATCCTCAAACAGCCAGGAAATTTGAAACACATGCTATTAGAGTGCACTGTCTGCTGTCTTAGACCAGTGGCTCTTGACAGGGTGAATTTTACCCTTCAGTAGACCTGTGGCGATGTTGCAGAGATTTTTGGTTGTGACAACAAGGAAGAGGAGGATTCTACTGCCATCTAGTGGGTTAGAGGCTAAAGATTGATGCTAAACATCCCACGTTGCACAGTGTAGCCCTCACAACAAAGAATCATCAGGCCCCAAAGGTCAGTAGTAACAAGGTTGAGAAACTCTGCCTTAGACTGTATCAACACTGTACTTCCTTAGTGAGGCTCTCGACCCCATCTCGATGACCTCTTTCTATAGACTGAAGACTGTAATGTTCTTCCACCACATAGTCACATGGCTTCTCTCACTTCATCCAAACCTCTGCCGATATCACCTCCTCGAAATAAAAATAAGCACAACACCCCCTCCATCCCCAAACCACAACAAGTAAGTGCTGTCCCTAAGCATCCTGTCTTAAAAACCATCCATCAGTCTTCATCCGTTTGCACTGCCTTTTCTTTAGCATATTTATTACTTCTTGACGTTAAAAAAATTTTTTTATGTTTATTTTTGAGAAAGAGACAAAGTGCGAGTAGGGGAGATGCAGAGAGAGAGGGAGACACAGGATCTGAAACAGGCTCCAGGCTCCAAGCTGTCAGCACAGAGCCCGATGTGGGGCTCGAACGCACAGACCATGAAATCATGACCTGAGCGGAATTCAGCTCTTAACCAACTGAGCCACTCAGGCACCCTTGACATTAAATTTTATGTCTCTTCATTTCCTGGCTCGTTTACTGGAATGTAGTATCTTTGAAATCAGGGTTTTTTTTTCCCCATTGAATCCACCCATTTATTCAACAAATACTGACTGACTGACTCTACCAGTCACTGTTATAGACACCAGAGATACAGAACACACAGACCAACTCAATGAGTTTATAGGAGATCGCATCATATTTTAAGGGGGAATGCAACTAAAGTACTGGAATATTCTAAGCTAATTCAAGGAGTCATCTCATCCATGAGGTTTTCAGTAACTGACTCAGGTCCTTAGGTCAAGTACCTAGAAGAGTCACTGTCCTCATAGAGGCTTTTTTTTTTTTAATTAAATAATTATTTATTTTAATTTATTTTTTAAAATTTACTTCCAAGTTAGCATATAGTGCAACAATGATTTCAGGAGAGATTCCTTAATGCCCCTTACCCATTTAACCCATCCTGCCTCCCACAACCCCTCCAGTAAGTCCCTGTTCTCCATATTTAAGAATCTCTTATGTTTTGTCCCCTTCCCTGGTTTTATATTATTTTTGCTTCCCTTCCCTTACGTTCATCTGTTCTGTGTCTTAAAGTCCTCATATGAGTGACATTATATTTGTCTTTCTCTGACTAATTTCGTTTAGCATAATACCCTCTAGTTCCATCCACGTAGTTGTAAATGGCAAGATTTCATTCTTTTTGATTGCCAAGTAATACTCCATTCTGTGTGTGTGTATGTGTGTGTGTGTGTGTGTGTGTATATATATATACCATATTTCTTTATCCATTCATCCATTGATGGACATTTGGGCTCTTTCTGTAGTTTGGCTATTGGTCAATAGCCCTGCTATAAACCTTGGGGTGCATGTGTCTCTTCAAAACAGCACACCTGTGTCCTTTGGATAAATACCTAGTAGTGCAATTGCTGGGTCGTACGGTAGTTTTATATTTAATTTTTTGAGGAACCTCCATACTGTTTTCCAGAGTGGCTGCACCAGTTTGCATTCCCACCAGCAGTGCAAAAGCATCCTCTTTCTCCGCATCCTCTCAAGCATCTGTTGTTGTCTGAGTTGTTAATGTTAAGAGGCTTCCCCCCCACCCCCTGCCGCCTCCCCGCAGGGCACTGTACTGGTAAGTTAATAAACATGCAGAAATCTGGAGCACCTGGGGCTCGGTTAAGCATCTGACTATTGATCTCAGCTCAGGTCTTGATGTCAGGGCCTTGAGTTCAAGGCCCACGTTAAGCTCCATGGGGACCTACAAAAAATAAACGTACAGAAATTCATATTTTTAATGTTCATTTTATTTTTGAGAGAGAGACAGAGCATGAGTGGGGGACAGGCAGAGAGAGGGAGACATAGAATCCTTGGCAGGCTCCAAGCTCTGAGCTGTCAGCGTGGAGCCTGGCATGGGGCTTGAACTCACAAACCATGTGATCATGATCTGAGCCACCCCGGTGCCCCAAGAGGAGGCTATATCCTGAAGCATATGCTAGGTTCTAATCTTCCCCAAATAACTGGTATCCAAAAGACTACTTAAGATGGCTCCATTAGGAAAGTCTCACCCAACTCATTTCTAGGGTGATGTAAATAAAGGCTGCTGGTTTGGGGTGGACCCAGAGCAAGACTAGGTCCTGAAATTTGTCCAGGCTGGTGGCACAAAGTCCTTGCTGCTCCTGTTCCAGTGGGTCCAGCCATGTGTAGTGGGGTCTGTGGTAGTGAGGACTCTCCAGGGAGTGTTTGGCAAGCATCGGTTACAGAATGTTCACAGAGGGATTCTGGGGTTCTGGAGCTAGGCCAGCCCTTCCATTGCAGAACTCCTCACTCCTCATGCCTGCAGTGAATCGTGGCTGAACTCTGGTCAATCCTGAATGCCTCTGAACATGGGGCATCAAGGGGCCACACAGCCAGAAATGCCCGTCACGATCTGGGTGCGGTTAGACCCTCTGAGTATCCGGTCCCAAATTGGATGGGTGTGGCAGCCATTGCTTGTACCGTGGAAGAGATGTGTTGAGAAATTGAGCTGAGAGGTCCAGAGGGCACAGGTAAGTGACACACAAAGAATTGGCATCAGGTCCTGGTGTTTCAAACCCAGTTGCACTGGTGCCTCTTCTTGACCTCACACTGTGGTGTCGAGGGGTTTCCTATGAGCAGGTGAGAGAGGAGGAAATGTCAGCCTGGCTCACAGGTGGGCCGCGTGCCCCCGTGGATGCCCACTGACACTTCCACGCTTCTCAGAGGTGGCCTTGCAGTCGTGGCAATAGGGAGTTATCCCAGCAGCAAGAGCTGTGAGCAGTACTCACACCTTCCCACTTGGTATGGACGGACGCATGGCCTGAAATCGGGTTAGATACACACTTGTGGGAAGTGGGAAATGGCCCAGCTTATTGGTCAGGGAAGGGAAGAAGGAAGGTCGAAGGATGTAAGTCTAAGTGGCCTATGGACGAGATAGGTCAATGGCCTCCGAGGAAGCACACAACACATGTAGAATGTCATGTCTTATGTTAATGACTCCAGAGAGCATTCATCAGAGAGAAGTCCCTCAACGACGAGTCAGAGAGGAGGCTCTATCTAGTGGATATGTGTTGGAGCTCCTTCCTCAGACCCTTGTTTGTGTACTGAGCCCTGATAATAGGATCTTACAAAACACCACCTCAGACTGGATGATTCATTTTGTGCTGAAATGACTCATCAGTATGTGCATGACTGTGGAAACCACTGTTCATGTCATGTATTGCATTATATGGAATGAGCTGCCACAACGGGGTGACGGAATGGCCCAGAAGCGGCTCGGCTCAAGTGCCACCTCAGGGATAACACCCGTGGGGGTGGTGTGCTGTCCTGAAACCTACAATATATGCGTTGAACTAACAACCGTCAGTATAAGGTGCTGTGTCCCTAATAGTTAGACTGCACAAGTCTAGCCCTAAAGGGATGAAAACGGTTGCCTTTTATCGCTCCCTTTTCTAGGGACTCACTTGAAGAATTTGTGCTTCCTGTCCCCCAGCCTTAGGACCTTGGATGAGGTGTCTTCATTTTCAGAAGGGCGACACTTCCATCAGGAGCCAGGAAGAGTTCCTGCTGGTTACATTGGGCTTTCCGTGCTGATTAGCCAGTGGGTAGAGAAATGAGATGGTTCACGGGCATGGATAGCCCACCGTGATGACTACTAGGGACTAGTGTCACTGCTACATAATGAGGTCATGAAAGCATGTGTCTGGGACCCAGAGGACGCCCCTGTGCCCTACATTCATGGGGTAAAAGGAACCTGCAACCCAATAAAAGCAAAGTCACTGAGATAACTCTAAGGGATGATGAAAGAAGACTCCTGTGAATCAGAGACTTTTGATGCCCGGCATCAAACTTCATCAATAATTCCAAGGATACAGATAATTGCCAGACACAGGCAAAGCACAGGGAAAGTCTGAGGCAGCCAACACAGCCACTCAGGCCCTTCCTTGTCACATTAGAACCATGCTTGGCACTGATTTAAGATTCAAGGTCATTATTTAAGTGACGTATACTGGGGCCCCCTGTACACAAAGGCGTTACTTTGATCAATGACTTTCTCTCCCTGCTCCTCCTATTCTCTGATGATTAAATAGCAAACGTGTTTTCCAATGGCCTCTGCCCTGTAAATCCATAAATCCCAGGTTTGTTTACTGTAGCCAGCTATAAAGACCAGGTATATCCTGCTAAAAGTATTTCACAGATAAGGAGTTTAGTTTGGTTTCCTCTGATACCTTGAGGAGGAAGTCTGATGAGCATGTTTGTAAGTCAGAATAGGAAGAGTGGATTACAGACCAGTTGCCAACTCCTTCCTAGCAGCCCATGATTCAGACCTGTTAGAAACAAGGGCCCAGGTCTCCCCACCGGACAAACGACTTAGACGAGACCCACCATGGGAATCCAGAGGTGTAAGGTGGAAAAGAGAGATGGGCCATTGAAGCGGTCTTGGGTCCAAGGTGCAGTGGGGACTGTGGCTGGTGCTACTAGCTGTATTGAAGTCAGAATTTTGTAGATGGTGGCAGATCCTTGAAGACTCAATGACTGGGTGGACTTCATGTGGAAACGAGTGTATCTGAGAAGGTGCAAGGGTTGTGCCTTAGCAGAAGTCAACCCTATATCCCCTCGGTGCACCTCTAAAGTCAGTCTGGGCTTCAGTGGTCTCATGCAAACACAGACTCCCCTTACTCTGCCATTGTCTTATCTCAGCCATGGGCCACTCATCCTTGTGTACCTGTTCCTAGAGTCTTCTCTGACGCGGTTTGCCCCCTAGAAAATAATGGCGCAAGGGGAGCCTGGGTGAGTCCATCGGCTACGTGTCCGACTCTTGATTTCAGCTCAGGTCATGATCTCACAGTTGGTGAGTTTGAGCCCCGCACTGGGCTCTGTGCTGACGGTGCTGAGCCTGCTTGGAATTCTCCTTCTCTCCCTCTCTCTGCCCCTCCCCTGCTCATGCTTTCTCTCTCTCTCTAAATAAACTTAAAAGAAGAAAAAAGAAGAAAGAAAATAATGGTTCAGAATTGCGGGAAGTCAATGCCTTTGAGGAAAACCCCTAGTCAATGGGGGAGGGGCTTTAATTTGGTACACAAATGCCCCAGCCTCCCGTCTTTCTTGCAAAGGATTATATGAGGCATCATATATGCTCTTCGGTAGGGATGAAGCCCCCCTCATCGCTCACACCATGGGTTTCAGTAATTTACCCTTATGTTGGCTCCCCTTCCTTCCCATGTCTTACTCTCCCTACTACCTGCCTCTTGTTTTGGAGGATCATTTTCCAAATAAGCATCTTGAACTCACGTCCCTGTACCAGGCTCTGATTTGGGGAATCCAGATTAAGGCAGTATCATAGTGAAGAACAGGATGAGGAAGAGATGCAAGAGACAGGCAGAGGTGGAAGATCTCCATCCCGCTAAAATAGATAGAGATAGAGATATAGATATAGATAGATAGATAAAACTGCCAGAGTGGAAAAGAATCAGGGACAGAAAAATGTAGAGAAATGGTTAGTGCAAGCGCTCTCAGCGCTCTTGCGACTCATTTCTTTCCCCTCAGTTGTTCATCCTTCTGAATTCTTACACCACATTAAAATAATCCTGGGCAGGGGCGCCTGCGTGGCTCACTTGGTTAAGTGTTGGACTTCAGCTCAGGTCATGGTCTACCTGCTTGTGGGTTCGAGCCCAGGGTTGGGCTCTATGCTCACAGCTCGGAACCTGGAGGCAGCTTCGGATTCTGTCTCTCTCTCTCAGAAATAAACATTAAAAAAAATCAGACCAACAGAACAAATAAAATCGCCCGTTTCCACACTTTATGGCCTCATAAATGAATCTTGACTCTCTCTCCTCACACACGGAACAAATATAAATGATTTACCAACCTAATCAGAAGGCACAACAGTATATTTTTAGAAGACAACATACAAGGACATTTTTGTGACCTAGGAGTAAGTTAAGATTTAGTAAAAAGGCCAAAAAATTCTTAACAGTGAAGATACATAAATTAGACTATACTAAAATTAAAGACCGAAAAAGCCAAACACCGTTGAGAAAGGGGAAAGGCAGCCCACAGCGTGGGGAAAGACGGGCAACAGCACAGCGCAGGAGCCTTGCGCACCTGCGCACCAGGGGCCGGGCACCTGCGGGGCCAGCACATCCTGGCCAAACCACTCTGCAGACCTGGGCAGAGTGTCGCCACCAGCGAGAATCTGCAGGAGCGCAGGCTTCCTGGAGGGCCTGGGCCGCAGCGCCCTCGCGCGCAGGGGAAGGAGAGCGGCTCCGGGGCGGGGGGGGGGGGTCCCGGGCGGCTCGGAGCGCAGGACGCCGGGGCCCGCGGTGGGACCTCCCCGACCCGGGCAGGAGGGCTTTCGGGAGAGAGGGTAGATACAGGTTTCTGGGGCTTCGGAAGGCAGAGCCCCAGCGCCAACCTCAAACCTCGCAGCCGTGCGCGCCTCGGAGAGCGCCGGCCTGGAGAGACCGCGGCTGGAGCCACCGCGCCACCTCCCGGAAGACGGGAGAACGCTTTCCAGCACGCGTCCTGCTGAGCACTCAAGGAATCCCATCAAAGCTTTTGAGTTGGGCCGCAGGGGAGAGCAAGAGTTGGGGGCAGGTGCATCCGTACGCAGTCAGAAGACCCCTGGCGGTAAAAGGGCCATAGAACAGAATGCCCCATCCGAAGGTAGCTCGAGAAGATTAAAAAAATTTTTTAACGTTTATTTTAGAGAGAGACAGAGTATGAGCAGGGGAGGGGCAAAGAGAGAGGGAGGCACAGAATCCGAAGCAGGCTCCAGGCTCTGAGCTGTCAGCACAGAGCCGAATGTGGGGCTCGAATTTGTGAACCCTGAGACCTTGACCTGAGCCAAAGTCAGACACTTAACCGACTGAGCCACCCATGCGCCCAAACCATATTTTAATTGTACGTTGTGTAACAAATCTCCAGAACTCTTTTCCTCTTGCAAGATGAAACTCTGTCCCCCTTAAACGACTGCTCCTCCCCCTCCCTCTAGCCCATGGCCGCCCCATTCTACTTTGTCTCCATGAATTTGATGACTCTTGGTACTTCATAGAAGTGAAATCATACATCTGTCTTTTTGTGATTGGCATATTTCAGTTACCGTAATGTCTTCGAGATTCAGCCACATTGCAGCAGGTACCAAAACTCCCTGGCTTTTAAAGGCTGAATAATATTTCTTTGGGCCGGGGGGGGAGTGCCTGGCTGTCTGAGTAGGTTGAGCGTCTGACTCTTGATTCAGGCTCAGGTCATGATCCAAGGGTTACGGGATCCAGTCCTGAGTCAGGCTCTGTGCTGAAAGCAGAGCCTGCTTAAGAATCTCTTTCCCTTTCTCCTCCTACCCCTCTCTCCTCTTCTCTCTCTAAAAATTAAAAGAGAAAATTATTTTTTTTAAGTAATCTCCACCCAATGCGAGGCTTCAATTTGCAACCCTGACATCAAGAGTGGAAGGCTCTTAGGGGCCCCTGGGTGACTCATTCGGTTGAGCATCCAACTTCAGCTCAGGTCATGACCTCATAGTTCGTGGGTTCAAGCCCCACATCAGGCTCTGTGCTGACAGCTCAGAGCCTGGAGCCTGCTTTGGATTCTGTGTGTGTCTCTCTCTGTCTCTCCTCAGCTTACACTGTCTCACTCTCTCAAAAGATAAAATAGGGGTGCCTGGGTGGCTCAGTCGGTTGAGTGTCCGACTTCGGTTCAAGTCATGATCTCACGGATGGTGAGTTCAAGTCCCACGTCGGGCTCTGTGCTGATGGTTCAGAGCCTGGAGCCTGCTTCAGATTCTGTGCCTCCCTCTCTCTCTGCCCCTTCCCAGCTTGCACTCTCTCTCTCTCTCTCCCTCAAAAATAAACATTAAAAAAATTAAAATAAAATAAAACAAACAAACAAACAAACAAACAAACAAAGAGTGGCAGGCTCTACAGACTGAGCCAGCCAGACACCTAGAGCATACAGCTCTTGATCTCAGGGCTGTGACTTCAAGCCCCACATTGGACTTGAGCTTATGTTAAAAAAAGTAAATAAAAATTCTTTGTATGTATGTCCCACATTGCTTATCTCTTCCTTGTGGATGAGTATTTGGGTTGCTTCTACCTTTTTGCTATTGTGCATAATGATATGAACAGGGGGGTACAAATATCTGAGACTCTACTTTCTTTCTTTATATATATATATATATATAAAGTTCATTTATTTTGAAAGAGAGAAAGCGCACCTGTGCATACAAGTGGGGGAGGCACAGAGAGAGCGGGAGAGAGAGAATCCCAAGCAGGATTTGCACCATTAGTGCAGAACCTGACACAGGGCTCGAACCCAGGAAGCTCAAGATCATGACCTGAGCCGAAGTTGGACGCTTAACCAACTGAGCCACCTAGGGGCCCCTGAGACCCCACTTTGTTTTTCTTTTTCTTTTATAATAGTTTATTTTCAAATTGGTTTACATATAACACCCAGTGTTCATCCCAACACGTGCCCTCTTTAATGCCCGTCACCCCCTCTCCCCCCTCCCTCACCCCCCTCGTCCTCAGTTTGTTCTTAGTCTTTGAGAGTCTCTTATGTTTTATCTCCCTCCCTCTCTGTGTCTTTTTTTCCTTTCCCCTCTTCCCCTCCCCCTGGTTTTTGCTTAGTCTCACAAAGTTCACCTATTCGTGGAAACATATGGTATCTGTCTTTTTCTGACTGACTTATTTCACTTAACATAATACCCTCCAGTTCCATCCATGTTGCTACGCATGGCCAGATTTCATTTTTTCTCATTACTGCGTAGTATTCCATTGTATATATGTGCCACATCTTTTTTATCCATTCGTCAGTTGATGGGCACTTGGTCTCTTTCCATGATTTGGCTATTGTCGAAAGTGCTGCTATGAACATCGGGGTACACGTGCCCCTATGCATCAGCACTCCCGTGTCTCTCGGGTAGATTCCTAGCAGTGCTATTGCTGCCTGAGACCCCACTTTCAATTCTTTTGGACGTATATACCCAAAAGTGGAATTGCTGGATCATACAGTAGTTCCGTTTTTAATTTTTTGAGGAGCCACACCTTATTCACAGCCAGCGGGACTGTCTCACGTTCCTCCTCACGGTACACAAGGGTGCGTCTCTGGAATCGGGAAGAAGTAGGTGACCTCTCAGTGGCAGACAGGTAGCGGTGGCCCCAAGATTCTTCCAACCTGGTTCTTGGCTATTGAACCCCTGCTCTTCCCCAGCACGCTAAACTTGGGCTTCCGCACCAGCCTTGCCCTGCAGAGCGGCAGCGCACCGAGCAGACACCCCGTGCCCGCAGGAGCAGGCAACGGGAGAGAAGGGTCGTCCTCCCTCCTCTGTGCAGGCGATCGGGAGGTCACTCTGGTTTCATGCTCTGGCTGAGCCAGGCCCGTCTCTCCCTCCCTGCGAATTCCGTCTCATTCTGCCCCAGCTCAGAATTCCAGTTCCGTTATGCTCTGCAGGCAAGTGAGCCAGAGCCACTGGGTTTCAGGATTCTTGGTGTGGAAATGTGTGGAGTGTGAGGTCCCTGAGCACCACGCCTGGCAAAGCAAGCGTCGCTTCACACGTAACCAGGGAGGGAGGGAATGATGGTGGTCATTTTCCTTGTCTTATGAGGCATGTAGCTTGTGCGAAGTCAGACCGGGCTCCTGCGTGAGCCTGGATGATTCGGCTTTAAAGAATGGGGCTCTCGTTTTGAAGCATGTTAAAAGTCTTACCTAAGTTTCAGGCCCGGAGATGGATGACTTGCCCAGGATGTCCAGTCCCCACTGCTCTGAGGAACTGGATCTGGCCACGACTCCCGGGGCCACGGGGGATGGACGCTCTTGATGGCTCTCTCTTGTTCTCCGCAGATCTTGGCCTCCTCCTCGACTCCTCAACTCCACCTAGGATGCTGTGTGAGCAGCTTCGCCAGTTCGGGTGGAAGCTGGTCCGTAGGCGGCCCCTGGCACCGAGGGCGGGGGATGGGAGTCGCTTGGCCCGTTGCCTGGACACCGTAGATCTGGTGGCCTTGGGTGTGGGCAGCACCCTGGGAGCGGGCGTGTATGTCCTGGCTGGCGAAGTGGCCAAGGACAAAGCTGGCCCCGCGATCATCATCTGTTTCTTGGTGGCCGCCATGTCGTCTGTGCTGTCCGGGCTCTGCTATGCGGAGTTTGGGGCCCGCGTGCCGGGCTCCGGTTCTGCGTATCTCTACAGCTATGTCACAGTGGGACAATTGTGCGCTTTCATCACTGGCTGGAACCTCATACTCTCCTATGTCATTGGTGAGATGGCACGCCAGGGGGTAAGGTGCGGGGAGAATGAGGGACTCGAGGTCAGGAAAACAGGATGGGCTGTTGGGGTGTCGCTCTCATCTGTGAGCCTCTTGTTACCCACCTTGTGGGGGGAGGTGGGTAACAGCGCAGGAAAACCCCTCAAACTTTATTCTATTCAACTGTATCCAAGGTCCCATTTCCTTTCCTGCCAACTTCTCCATTTTCTTGCCATGCCTGGCCTTGATCTCTTTCTAACCATACTAAATAATTGACCTAATTTAAAAAATCTTTTCATGTTTATATTTGAGAGAGAGAAGAGAGAGAGCGAGAGGTAGAGTGGGGGAGGGGCAGAGAGAGAGGGAGACACAGAATCCAAAGCAGGCTCCAGGCTCTGAGCCGTCAGCACAGAGCCTGACGTGGGGCTCGAACTCACAAACCTTGAGATCATGTTCTGAGCCAAAGTCAGAAGCTTCACAGACTGAGCCACCCAGGTGCCTCTAAAATAGTTGACCTGTTTGGTGAATCATCTGTGTCTGCTCTCCCCACCCCGTGAGAGGAAACTCTTATTAGAGATTAGGCATTTTGTCTGGTTTCTGTTTCCTCCACAAGATACCTCCCACGGCGCATAGTAGGGGTTCAGTGTATGATTGTCAGTGCATGTTTCTGCGTCCGTTGCCGCAGGCACCGCCAGTGTGGCCAGGGCCTGGAGCTCTGCCTTCGACAACCTAATCGGGAACCACGTCTCTGGGGTCCTGGGGAGAAGTTTCTTTCTGCGAGTCCCCCACGTGCTGGCCTCACACCTGGACTTCTTCGCGCTGGGCCTGGTGCTGCTGCTCACTGGTGAGGCTGGGGTCAGCTATGATGGGGAGAGGCGGGCTGGGGAGGGAGTCCTGTGCGTGGCATGGTGGGAGACCCTGGAAAGGAGCGTCTGCAACGAGGGACAAGAAGACAGGTCATACAAGCCACTGCTTCCGTCTCTGGGCACTGTTGACATTTTGGGCTGCCTCAGTCTTTGGTGTGGACAACTGTCCTGTACATTGTAGGCGTGTGTGGATGTTTTTGTGTTTTTTTGAATCATATTGGATGTTGAGTAGCATCCCTGACCTCTACGCACTAGATGCCAGTGGCGTGCACTCCTGAAATTATGAAAATCGGAGTGTCTCCAGACACTGCCCACATGTCCCTGGAGGAACAGAGCCACCCCCAACTGAGAATCATTTACTTAGACTGACACGTTTCTTCCTCTGCACTGAGACCAAAGGTTTTTTAAATTCAATTGAGGTGAGGGCTGCCTGGGTGGCTCTGTCAGTTACGTGTTTGACTTCAGCTCAGTTCATGATCTCATGGTTTGGGAGTTCAAGCCCCACATTGGGCTGTGGGCTGACGGCTTAGAGCCGGGAGCCTGCTCTGGATTGTGTGTCTCCCTCTCTGTCTCTGCCCCTCCTCTGCTCGCTCTTTGTCTCTCTGTCTCTCTCTCAAAAATAAACATACATTAAAAATTTTAACAAAATTTAATTGACATGAAATTCACATAACATCAAATCAACCACTTCATTTTATTATCCCCAGCTTTATTGAGATTTAATTGGCATACAACACAGTGATTTGATACCCCTGTATATCACAGGCCGATTACCACAGTGAGAGATTAGCCATCTTAGGCAAGGAAATCACCTTTCTGTGGCACTTAGCACAGGCACAGCGCTGTGCACCTTCACCGAGTCCCAAAACCCAAAGGGACCAGCACCCCAAAAGGGAACCTCATACTTACTAAGCAGGCGCTGCGCATCCCCCTACCCCACAGCCCCTGAAAACCAGTGGTCTGCTGTCTGTCTGCATGGACTTAGTTATTTGTGAAATTTCCATCTTTCCCACAGGACTCCTGGTTCTGGGAGCTAGCGAGTCAGCCCTGGTGACCAAGATCTTCACGGGCGTGAACCTTTTGGTTCTCAGCTTCGTCATCCTCTCCGGCTTCATTAAGGGAGACCTGCACCATTGGCAGCTCACTGAACAGGACTACAAGCTGGCCATGTCCCAAACCAACGACACTTCTAGGTTGGGAGGGCACTGTTGGCCGTGGTAGGGGTGAAACACTGGGAACGCGGTGGGGAATGGAGAGGAATGGGGTGGGCCGGTGGATCCGGATGATGAGAGAGGGGAACGGAGCACAGGTCTTGCAGTATTGACTGAGCCATCAGAAGAGGTAGCCAAACACGCGCACTCGTGTTCTTGCTCCTTCTCGCCACAGCTTGGGCCCTCTGGGCTCTGGAGGGTTTATGCCTTTTGGTTTTGAGGGGATTCTCCATGGAGCAGCTACATGTTTCTACGCGTTCATTGGTTTTGATTGCATTGCCACTGCAGGTAACACGGGCATTCTGTCTCCTCAGGGCTTGGGCACGGTCGGGCTGCCCTTGGGCATGGGGCTGGTTGAAGGGTGGTCTCCTTTTGGAAGCGTAAGAGGGAAGAGGATTTTGCGTCTTCGCCCCAGTGTTTTCCTGACCCGGTACTCCCCTCCTCCTGCAGGGGAAGAAGCCCATGACCCTCAACGATCCATCCCCTTGAGCATTGTAATCTCGCTCTTCATCTGCTTCTTGGCATATTTTGGTGTCTCAGCGGCACTCACCCTCATGATGCCCTACTACCAGATTCATCCCAGCAGCCCCTTGCCACAGGCGTTTCTCCATGTAGGGTGGGCCCCTGCCAGATACACCGTGGCTGCTGGAACCCTCTGTGCGCTTTCATCCAGGTCAGCGTCCGCCTTCTCCCCGTGTGGTATCAGATTCTCGGGTATCCCAGCCCTTGGGATTGAGAGACAAGAGGGAGCGACACCTGACCACTTGCCGCCTGGGGTCTCTGCTGCTCCCTGAGTTCACGCACATTTCCATTTTCCCCTCCAGCCTCCTGGGTACCATGTTCCCCATACCTCGAGTGATCTATGCAATGGCAGACGATGGACTTCTTTTCCGGGGACTCGCCCGGATTCATCCTTGCACATACACCCCCATCGTGGCCACCATTGTGTCTGGAACTTTTGCAGGTAAGTAAAAAAAAAAAAAAAAATTAACGTTTATTTATTTATTTTGAGAGAGCATGTGTGTGTGCAGGATTTGGGGAGGGGCACAGAGAGAGGGAGACAGACTCCCAAGGAGGCTGTGAGCTGTCAGCATGGAGTCTGATGTGGTGGGGCTCGGTCTCACAAACCGTGAGATCATGACCTGAGCTGAAATCAAGAGTCAGACACCCAACGGACGGAGCCACCCAGGTGCCACCACCCCTAGCCCCCAAACCCACTCTTTTGGTTAGTTTCCTTAAACGGGTTATTTCCAGTGGTTCCTCATCCCCCCTCGCCCACCTCATTTGTGCCTTATTCTAGCATTCATGGCATTCCTCTTCGAGCTCACTGATCTTGTGGACCTCATGTCAACTGGGACCCTGCTTGCTTACTCTCTGGTGGTCTTTTCTGTTCTTGTCCTCAGGTAAGCTATTGCATCTTGACTGGGGTTCTTGGACTCATGGGGACTGATGAGTGGCTAATCCTCTCCTGCTTCCAGGCTGTCTCCTAACCGTACTGCCGCACTTGGGGGCGGGAAACGTGCATGGTTAGGCTGTCCGATGTTGCATGGGGAGGGGCCGGTGTTAATATTGCCTTAATGCCTCTCCTTTAGGTACCAGCCAGACCAGACTTTAAGCAAGAATGAGAAAACAGAGATGGAAATAATTGAGATAAAGCCTGCACTTGAAGCAAGTTCTTTGGCATCTGTACCTAAAGCAGGAACCTCACAGACTCTGACCAGTCTGCACAACCCTGTCAACACCACCCCGACTCTGAAGTCTGGCCAGATCGTCTATGGATGTGCCTTGCTGCTTGGTGAGCAGTGGGATTTCTCTGTGGCATTCTGAAATTGGAGGGATGGGGTGGGAGTATGTGTCTTTGGCAGCTCAGGAAAAGTCTTAGACGGTGGCCTTTCTTGAGGGGGGCTCGTTTGGGATGGGGTGTGACCCAAGGTCTCGACGTGTTGGTCAGCCTCTGGAATTGGACCTGTCTTTCTCCATCTTGACCCCTGCAGCTCTCCTGGTGACCATCCTGTGCCTGATGCTGGCCCAGTGGCCTCGCCATCTGCTCTCGGGAGAGCCGGTGTATATCACAGGGGCTGGGCTGCTGCTGCTGCTCATCTTGGGACTGACTTTCATGATCTGGAGACAGCCCCAGAGCCCCACTCCTCTCCACTTCAGGGTAGGTGCCCTTATGTTCCCAGACTCCCAACCTCGAGTGAATGAACTATGCTTTAAGGTCTCCCATTCCTGGCTGGGCCAGGCAGGAAAATGGTCAGTCGCTGAAACCCTGAACCGCTCATTCCCTGATCTACACTCAGTACCTGACTGCCTCCATTCACCTCTACCTGCTCCTTCCGGATACCCGATGTCGTTGGCACTGAATGCGGAGCACAGGCCTGGAGTCTTCCTGGGGGAATCTCCCTTCCAGACATCTGTGCCGTGTTTGGGGACTGCCTTGACTTTGCCCACAGGTTCCCGCGTTGCCCGTGCTCCCGCTGGTGAGCATCTTTGTGAATGTTTACCTGATGATGCAAATGACCGCCGAGACCTGGGCCCGATTTGGCACCTGGATGGTGATTGGTAAGGGGGGGAAGCTTTTCGAGGGCCACACCTCAACCCTCTTCCTACTGCCTTTCTCCAGAACGGTCTCCGATGCCATGATGGGAGGCTCGTTGGGCACTTGTAAGTCAGGGGAGTGCCTCCTTTTCCATCTTGTCTCATTTCCCTACTAGGATTTGCCATATACTTTGGATATGGAATCCGACACAGCTTGGAGAACAGTGATCAACAGGCACCAGCCTCAAGCTCCCAAACTCTTGATAGAAACACGCCCAGTGCTGAATTAGCTTAACCACAGGGCATAGATGCTGCCCTGAATCCCTCCATGCACTGGAGGTAGCTTCTGGTTCAAGGGAGACTCTGAGCCTCTACAGAGTGTGAAGGTGGGATGCTCAGAGCACTGTATTTATTGCCAGGGAACGAAAATGCCTTTACTTTGATTTTTTTAAGTAAACTTTTAAAAGCATGATACATGTAAAACTGCATACCTCATAAATGTGCAGCAAGATGAATTTTCACAAAGTGCCAGCAATGTACTCAGCAAACGGAGGAAGAAATAAAATATTACCTGCACATAAGCAGTGCCTTCTGGTGCCTACTTCCAGTGAAAACAGATTGTCACGTGGGAAGAAAAATGTAAGTCTCCCCTCTATACTGTGCTTGAATTGTACTTCATTTTCTTTTTAATGTTTATTTTTGAGAGAGAGAGAGAGAGAGTTCGAGCAGGGGAGGGACAGAGAGACAGGGAGGCACAGAATCCAAAGCAGGTTTCAGGCTCTGAGCTGTCAGCACAGAGCCCCACGCGGGGCTCAAACTCATGAACCGTGAAACCATGACGTAGGCCGAAGTCGGATGCTTAACCGACTGAGCCACCCAGGCGGCCCAAGAGTTGTATTTTTTATTTAGTTTTCTTTTTAAAGTAGTCTCTACTCTCAACATGAGGCTGGGACTTACAACCCCAAGATCAAGACTCGCGTGCTGTACCAGCTGAGCCAGCCTGGTGTTCCTGAAGAATTGTGCTTTAAATATTAGGGCACAAACAGACTAGAAATAAAAGGAAGGCAAGAGGGGCATCTGGGTGACTCAGTTTGTTGAGCGTCTGATTTCAGCTCAGGTCATGATCTCACGGTTCGTGGGTTTGAGCCCCGCTTCAGAATCGCTGCTGTCAGCGCAGAGCCCACTTCAGATCCTCTGTCCCTCTCTGCCCCTCCCCTTCTTGCACTCTCCCCCTCAAAAATAAACATAAAAAAAAAAAAGGGAAGAGACACATCGTGCAAGTGGTAACAGGAAGCTGGCATAACTATTTTAACATCAGATAATGGAGACTCTAAGAGTATGATCAGGTGAAGTGAATCATTCTTAACGTCCAAGAGAACTGATAATTTTTATTTCCCTGCCAGCTTTTTTGAGATATTGTCGACTTACCAGCTTGTCTAAGTGATCATTTTTCTTCATGGTTTTGGTCATACTCTTAGAATTACACGGTAGGGTTGGTGAGGAAAAGTTGTGAACTGAAGAGAATTGCATTGCTGGAGGCGGGGGCTGTGTGGGAAGTCATGGTGGTGGATGCATGGGTCCAGTTGGGTGGAACTAAAAGACAAGACCGCTGTGCTGCAGAACAGAACACCTGAAATTGAGATTGTGGACGCTGAAGATGTTGGTAAGAGCCAAGTACAGGATTACCTGTGGGGTAAGCAGTAAAGAACGTGGGCACTGCAGGGATGGAGGTCAAGGAAATGAACAGCAAAGTTAATATGGTGAATTTCAATCTTCTTAAAAAACGTTTACTTTTGAGAGAGTGACAGACTGTGAGCGGGGGAGGGGCAGAGAGAGAGGGAGACACAGAATCCAAAGCAGGCTCCAGGCTCTGAGCCGTCAGCACAGAGCCCAACACAGGGCTTGAACCCATGAACCGTGAGATGACCTGAGCTGAAGTCAAGAGTAGGACACTAAACCAACTGAGCCATTCAGGAGCCCCTAGTTTCCTATCTTTCTTCCTTTTTAAAAATATTCTTTAGGGGCGCCTGGTGGCTCAGTCAGTTGAGTATCCGACTTCGGCTCAGGTCATGATCCAGTTGAGTTTGAGTCCCGCATCAGGCTCTGTGCTGACAGCTCGAGTCTGCTTCGGATTCTGTGTGTGTGTCTCTCTGTCCCTCCCTCACTCACGCTATGTCTCTCTCTCTCAAAAATGAATAAACATTAAATAAATTTAAAAAAATATTTTTAAATGTTTGAGAGACACACACAGAGAGAGTAGGCGACAGGCAGAGAGAGGGAGACAGAATCCCAAGCAGACTCCACACTGTTAGCACAGAGCCCAGTGTGGGGCTTGAACTCCCAAAACGTGAGCCTCATGACCTGAGCCGAGCTGGACACTTAAATTGACTGAGCCACCCAGGCACCCCTAGTGTCCTAGCTTTTTAAATATAGGTACTTACTGCTAGTAAGTGTCCTTCTGGGCCCTGCTCTCACAGCACGCATCTTGTTTTGATTTTCACTCCTGTTTTCTAATTTCCTTGTGAGCTCCTTTTTGACCTGTTTGTTGTAGAGTGTGGTTTAATTTCCACATACTATTTTCCTTTCCTTCTGTTCATTTCTAGTTGATCCCATTGTGGTTGGAGGAGATCCTAGGATTCCAGTGCTTTTCAGTTTGTTGAGACTTGAATTGTGACTTAACGTGTGGTCTATCCCGGAGAATGTTGTGTTCTGCTGCTGGTGGGGTGTCTGTCTGCTAGGTCTACTTGGTGTATGGTGTTGTCTTCTATTTTTGCAGTTCAACTTCCCATCTAGATGTTCTATCCATGATTGAAAGTGGGGGACTGGGGGCGCCTGGGTGGCTTGGTTGGTTAAGTGTCTCTTGGTTTCCACTCAGGTCATGACCTCACTGTTTGTGAGTTTAAGCCCCACATTGGGCTCCATGCTGACAGTGAGGAGTCTGCTTGGGATTCTCTCTCTCCCTCTCTGCCTCTCCACTCTCCCTCTCAAAATAAACTTAAAAAACAAAAAAAGTGGGGTACTGAAGTCTTCAACTATTACTGCAGAACTATTTGTCAAGGTTCATGTATTTTGAGGTTTAGTGTGTATATAATTTGTATATGAATTCTACTAATATATGATGTCCCTTCTTTGTGTCCTGTTTTAGACTTGAAGCCAGTTTTGTCTGATTAGTGTAGCTGCCCCGGCGCTCTTTAATGTCTGAGGAAGGACTTCAGCTAGTTTGCCATTTGCTTTCTGTAGGTCATGCCTTGTTCCTCATTTCCTCCACCACCTTCTTTCCTGACTATTTTTGCAGTGAATGTTCTGGCTACCCTCTCATTTCCTTTTGTGTATTTATTTTTAATGTTTATTTTATTTTTGAGGGAGACAGAGACAGAGCGTGAATAGGGGAGGGGCAGAGAGACAGGGAGACACAGAAACTGAAGCAGGCTCCACACTCTGAGCTGTCAGCACTGAGCCCCACTCGGGGCTTGAACCCACAAACCACAAGATCATGACCTGAGCCGAAGTCGGATGCTTAACCCACTGAGCCACCCAGGTCACCCCTCTTTTTGTGTATATATTTATAAAGGTATTTTCTTAATGGTTACCATGGGGATTATAACTGACATTCTAAATTTATAACAATCTAGTTTGAGCTGATGGCAACTTGGATTCAGTAACACGGACACCATGCTCCTGCCGATCACTGTCACAGTTCCATGTTTACATGTTTTGTGCCCTTTAACACAGACTCGTCATTTCTGATGCATTTATCCTTTAAATCATGCAGGAAATCAGAGAGATTACAAACAAAAAGTATATCACTGGCTTTTATATTTACCTGCAGTTACGGTTTCTTTACATGCCTTCAAATTACTGCCGTGTGCCATTCCATGTCAGCCTGAAGAACTCCCTTTGGTATTTTTTTAAAAAATTTTTAATGTTTATGTATTTTTGAGAGAAATGGAACGTGAGCAGCAGGGGAGGGGCAGAGAGGGAGGGAGCCACGGAATCTGAGGCAGGCTCCAGGCTCTATGCTGTCAGCACAGAGCCCGATGAGGGGCTTGAACCCACGAACCATGGGATCGGGACCTGAGTCAAAGTCCGACACCCAACTGACTGAGCCCCCCAGGCGCCCCTTTGGCACTTCTTGTAGGGCAGATCTGTTAGCAAGCAACACCTTGGCTTTTTCTGTGGGAGTGTCTTCACTTCTCTCTGGTTTTTCAAGGACAGTTTTGACAAAGGATTCTTGGTTGGCAGCCTTTTCTTTCAGCACTTTATATCATTCCTCCCGGACGAGATCTCACTGAACCCTTGCAACGGCTCTTTAGATATATCCTTAATGATAAAATGAGTCTTATGCTTATATATTTGAGAGGGGGATCATTAATTAATGTGTTATTGGGGCTCAATAAAATTCAGATGTTCAACGGACATTTCTTGACTACCTACAACGTACATGGTCCCCACTGTTCAAAAGGGTCAGGATACAGGGACACCTGGGTGACTCAGTCGGCTAAGCATCCAGCTTCAGCTCAGGTCATGATGATTCGTGAGTTCGAGCCCCCATCGGGCCCTGTGCTGAAGCCTGGAGCTTGAAGTCTGGAGCCTGCTTGGGATTCTGTGTCTCCGTCTCTCAGGCCCCTCCCCTGCTCACACTCTGTCTCTCTCTCAAAAATAAACGTTAAAAAAAATTGTTTTAAAGCCGTCAGTAGAATTTTCAGTTTCGGATATGCATCAGAAGCAAATGAGTAGGGACATGACAGCTGAATCGAGAGGACTTAAACCTTATTCTCCCAAAAACTGAGCCTGAAGCAAGGATTGTGCACTGACACTTTAATGGGTGGCAAGACCGAACTTGTCAGAACTACTCTGACGCCAGGTGGCAACCACTGGGAGACCACGCTCTTGAAAACAGTCCAAAGCAGAGTTTGAAGATTTTTGCAGTTGAAACTGTGGGGGTGCCCAGGTGGCCTTGCCCTATCCCTACCTCCCCTTCCCTTCATGCAGGACAGCGCCCACCCTGCACCTGCAGACACCTGTTTTCTGCAAATACTGGACTCCAACCCTGGAGGTAAACCAAACCTTAAGCCCTACGTTGACTCCAGAATCCGGATCACTTGTTGGACTCTGTGGGACATTCCTCTGTGTTCTAACCACACTGCCACCCCCCGTGCCAAGGCCAGACTCTTGGGCATTCAGGTCTTCCAGCTCTTGAAGGCTTCAGTCTCCCAGGACCTGTCTGCGCACTAGCCATTCCTCCCCCAGCTTCTCAAACTCACTCACGTGGGCTCTAGTCCTTCCCACAAGACGACCCCTCTCTCCTTTCTAGGACTCCGGACTCCGGCTGCTCCCTCCCTCCCTTTTCCAGGACTGGACTGTGGGTCCCAGCGCCTCCCCCAGGGCAAGTCCATTCGCCACCCCCCTTGAGGGAGCACTGCCTCCTTGCTCCTGCTGCGGGACCTCCAGGATCCCGTGTGCTGGCCCATGTTCCTTCCTAACAGGTCACGTGTGCCGACCGACAGAGTGCCAGGCTCACATGCGATTCTAACGGCAGCTACTCTGGTGGGCGTCTGGTGAAGGCACACAGTCGTGTTGCTCCCTGTCTCCCTGGTGAGAAGATGTCGAAACATCGAGAAAAGATGTTTCACTGGCTCGCTGGCCATTTGGTCTCTTGTCAAGGGCTTATTTAAGTCCCCCACCCCGCTTTAAAACCAATTTGTTATTGACCTGGGGGATTCGGTTTTCTGTGTGAGTCCTTTATCAGGTGCATGGCCAGGAAGTGCCTCCTCCCAGTCCACTTTCTGCTGTTTTCACTGGCTTCACGGTGTCACCTGAGGAACGGAACTTTCAGTGAAATCCAACATGCAAACTTTTTATTTCTCACTGAGTGTCTTTTGTGTGCCAAGAAATGCCGTCCACCCCAGGGCGTGGCAGTAATCTCTAGATTACTATATTTCCTTCTAGAAGTCAGAGTCTTTTCTAAACCCGCTGTACCCACGGGGGAGGGGGTCTTCCTGTAAGAATTCACCAAGAGCAACGCTCAGGGTAACGACGGTAAGAACGACAACAGCTAATATTTATTGAGCTTACACGATATTCCAGGTACACTTTCGAAGAGTTCACGAGTACCGGACGCGGTCAGCACAATAGCAGTATTAGGCGTGACTGTCCCCATCTCACACGTAACGCACAGGGGGTACCAGGGCATTTCCCCAGTGTCTCACGGGGAGCGAAGCGGTGGGAGGGCCACACTAATGGGGAGGCTCTCCCGCATGTTACATCGGCGGAGCTATTCCCTAGAACAAATCTGGAACGAGACAGACATCGAACGGTAGCGGGAGGCTTCTATCCACTCATGACGCTGACCGAAAAGAAGACAACTCTACACCGAGTGTGCGGTGATCACGAAGAAAAACGATGCCTCCATTCTCCAAATCTGCCTCGAGCAGGACTCGTCTGAGATTCTGTGAGCAGAAGAGGCACCAGTGAAGACTTTCTCATGTTAAGCCGTATCACGGGTTTTTCTCGGGCTGCGGAAGGAACGAACGTGGTGTGGAGGCTTCTGCACGTTCCTTGTGTTCCAGAGCGCTTCCGGCAGGGTGAGTTCTCTCGTGTTCTCGAAGATGGTTACATGGTGACACGCCGTCCCGCACGCCTTACATTCGAAGGGCTTCCCGCCCGCGTGAACCTTCTGGTGCTGCGTAAGCTGATGGCCGTGACTGAAGGACTTCCCGCACTCCTTACACTCGTAGGGCTTCTCGCCCGTGTGGATGCGCTCGTGCTTCACGAGGCTCGACCCGTAGATGAAGGCCTTCCCGCACTCCCTGCACTTGTAGGGCGTCTCGCCCGTGTGGATGCGCTCGTGCTGGGTGAGGTGGTAGCCGCAGTTGAAGGCCTTGCCGCACTCGGTGCACTTGTAGGGCTTCTCGCCCGTGTGGATGCGCTCGTGCTTCACGAGGCTCGAGCCCCAGCGGAAGGCCTTCCCGCACTCCCGGCACTCGTGGGGCTTCTCCCCCGTGTGGATCTTCTGGTGCTGGGTGAGGTAGTTGACCCGCGTGAAGGCCTTCCCGCACTCCTGGCACTCGTAGGGCTTCTCTCCCGTGTGGATCCTCTTGTGCTGGACGAGGCTCGAGCCGCAGATGAAGGCCTTCCCGCAGTCCTTACACTCGTAGGGCTTCTCGCCGCTGTGGATTCGCTTGTGCTGGATCAGCTTATACACGCGGCTGAAGGTCTTCCCGCAGTCCTTACACTCGTAGTCCTTCTCCCCCGTGTGAAACCGCTGGTGCTGGGTGAGCTCGTCGCCGCGTCGGAAGGCCTTCCCGCAGTCCTTACACTCGTAGGGCTTCTCGCCCGTGTGGATCCTCCTGTGAATGACGAGGCTCGAGCCCCAGCGGAAGGCCTTCCCGCAGTCCTTACACTCGTAGGGCTTCTCCCCCGTGTGGATCTTCTGGTGCTGGGTGAGCTGATTACCCCAACGAAAGGCCTTTTTACATTCCTTACACTCGTAGGGCTTCTCCCCCGTGTGGATTTTCTGATGCTGAGTGAGCTGGTAGCCACGACTAAAGGCCTTCCCGCACTCCTTACACTCGTAGGAATTCTCCCTAGTGTGAGGTCTCTGGTGCAGGTCTACCGGAGGTATTTTCTCTACAAGTGGGCGTTTTCTCACAGTTGGTTATCACTCGATTCAAACAGCCCTTCTGAGGGCCCTGTTGTCTTTCAAACTCACCTTCACACATCCAGTTAAGGCCAAGGGATTTACTTTTTCCATTTGAATTCCATCGGGATAAATTTATTTCGTAAATGGCCTTTTCTGTAGGTAAACTCTTGGTCCCGTATGGTGACTCCAAATCTGGGGAAAAAAAATAACATGTTTTGTTTCCTTTTAAGGATAATGAAAACACAAACAAAACTAATCACAAACCAAACACCTTCTGTAAGAGAAATAAAACTTCTCCAGGAGAACAAACAAGAATCGGCTAAGGGCTCTTAGCATGCAGAGTCCACTTCTGGGATCACGATACTTGATGAGGAAACACTGGTGACAGGGATGCTCCTGCTAACATCAGACAAGAAAAAGGAACTGTCTGTTCACCGCCCGCTATTTCCTGTGAGCTGATGCAAGTAAGCAGAAAGAAAGTGAGGAGCAGATCTCAAAAATGAAGATGAAAAAGAGCAAATTGGCAGATGATGTGACGACATGCCTGGGGAACGCAGGAAAATCAAATATGCAACTAATGTGAAAGACAAAAACACACAGTTTGGTAGCTGGAATACTCTGAAATTAACACACAGACGTCAGCTACACAGTGAAAAGCCGTTCTGGACATAAAGACCCAACATCAAAGGCAATAAAGAGACAGTGTGTAGGACTCGCCGTCAGAAACCTGGTAAGCGCGCAGGAGGGATGTGCAGGGGGCCTGACCATCAGGACGGTGTTAACTGCAAGGGGCTGCAAAACCCTGAACATACAACTCCTCGAGTTCACAGTGGTGCTACAAAGTGTTAAGTGACCAACTGGGAGCACAGCTAGCAAACCAGCCCTTTATTGTAGGACGTGGTAATTTTTCCTTTAAAGAACAATCTATCCAGCACGAGAGCATCACTACATAACAAAGTAGCAGGTGGAGCACAGTTTCTCCTTAAAAAATTAGCACAGGGGCGCCTGGGTGGCTCAGTCGGTTGAGCATCCGACTTCGGCTCAGGTCATGGTCTCATGGTTCACGAGTTCGAGCCCCACATCAGGCTCTGTGCTGACAGCTTAGGGCCTGGAGCCTGCTTCGGATTCTGTGTCTCCCTCTTTCTCTGCCTCTCCCCCACTCATACTCTGTCTCTCTCTGTCTCAAAAATAAATGAAACATTAAAAAAAATCTAAAAAAAATTAGTACAGTAAACAAATAAAAAAGCGGTGATAAAATATCATGTTTTTTTTAAAATATATTTTTTTAAGTTTACTTTGAGAGAGACAGCTGGCATGAGTGGGGGAGAGGAAGAGAGAGAGAGGAGCGAGAGAGAATCCCAAGCAGGCCCCTGGCTACCAGTGCAAAACCCAGTGCGGGGCTTGAACTCACAACCCGTGAGATCATGACCTGAATTGAAACCAAGAGTCAGATGGTTAACCAACTGAGCCACCCAGGAGTCCCTGGAAGATGATCACCATTTTGAAGTTTTTTCAATGTTTGTTTACGTTTGAGAGAGACAGAATACAAGTGGGGGGTGGGGGCGGAGAGAGAGAGGGAGACACAGAATCTGAAGCAGGCTCCAGGCTCTGAGCTGTCAGCACAGAGCCCCACGTGGGGCTGGAACTCACAGACCGCGAGATCATGACCTGAGCCTAAGTTGGACGCTTGACTGACGGGGCCTCCCCGAAGATCGCCACTCTGAATCCCACTGCAGAAGTGGGTCTAGGCACCCAGTGTCAGTGACGGCTAAGGGCATGAACAGAGCCACAACCACACAACGTCTGTAACCACGGTGGAAGAAGTGTTAGTGAAAATCGGACAGGAAAAGAAGAAAAGCATTCAGGCTAGGATGCCAGCCAACCCACAGGAACGCTAAGGGCACGGGGTCTCGCCGTCTACACCCTCCCTGCTGCTGGAGGCTGGCCCGCAGGGGCCGGAGTGAAGGGGCAGAGAATGGGTGGACAGGGACGGGGCGGAGGTCGGGTTCCTGGGGGCGACTTCTTCCTCACAGGCCTTGGGCCTTTGCAGGAGCTTCCCAAACGCCCAGGGGCACACCTGCTCTCTGCCTCGACGGTGTCCCCCAGCCGGACCCGCTGTCACTGTCCTCTGCACGTGTCCCCCTTCTCAACCACCAAGGCTCTCTCCCTGCTCCCAAAAGCAGCAAGTCGCGTCTGGCTTAGAAGTGAAAGGTCTGCTCTCAAAACAAGCAGCACACGTGATGTGGGACATAGGGAGTAAGTCATAAGCTCAGAACTTTTTCGATGGAGACTTAGCAAAACTTCTGTCAAGTTCAAAGTCAAAGCAGTCAGACTTCAGAAAAGGAAAATGATCAAAGAACCGACAGGCAGCCAGACAGCAAAGGTCTTATTGTAAACTCCCAAGGGCCCTACCCCGGGAGGCAAGTACAGGAAGGGAGGTGACAGCACGGACCCCGGGGCCACAACCCTTCGGTTCGATCCTGCTTCTGCCTCCCCGTCCGACCAAGTCACCCCGTGCCCGAGCATTCTCACCTACAGATTAGACGTAGCAACCGTGTCTACGTCATCAACTGGTGGGGACGAGAGGAGGTGTATTTGCACGCACGCAGCGCTCACAAGGCCTGGTACACAGTGAGCACGATGCTAGCCACTGATACCACGGCCGTTATTTTCCTGACAGAAGAACGAGACATGTCCTGAGACGCTTACAAGACACGGCCATCCCACGTTTACCTCAGAATTCAGGATGGTAACTTTCAACCTCACTCCAGGTAACAGCGTGCAGCAAAGGGAAAACACTCGCTTTGGTTTGCCACAACTGCGGTCCATTCAGTCCACCTCTACGTCAGACAGACACACGCCGCTTTACCAGGAGAGCCAAGGTGCCGTGTGGGGCGGTTTTCCCCGGAGGTGGGTCCCCAGAGTAGCATAGGCCACCAACAGTGGTTTGGGCACAAACATGCTATCATCATACGAAGATGGTTTTGAGAGTTTGGTCACTAAGGACACGATGTAATTATAGGAAGGGTCAGATAGAGGCGGGAAGATCGCTGACAGGACGTAGGGTGCGCGATGCCCACTTTAGATGTGGCAATGCTCGAGACGCGCCGTGAGCAGCAGCAGCAAGAGGGCCGGCTCTGCGGAAGGCGGTCCTGACACTCGGGGGACAGGCGGCTCACCCAGGGACACCAGGTTGCTGTAGTTCTCCAGCATGACGTCCCAGTACAGGTCCCTCTGCGTGGAGTCCAGGCACGCCCACTCCTCCTGCGAGAAGTCGATGGCTACGTCTGAGAACGTCACCAAACCCTGAGGACACAAGGCCACACGTCCCTGATGAGATGAGAGGGCACAGGTTCAAGACGAAGGACAGGCCAGAAAGGGCTCTGCTCTGGGTTGGGCTGGCCACGGGCAGGACGCGGTGGGGACTGTGGCCGCAGCAGGGCCGGGCTGCTGCAGAGAGAACCCCACACCCCGTGGAATGCCTGCTCACCCCAACCTGTCATCCCGGGCTCCTCCTGCGTGCCTGCCCCCAACACCTCGGCAAGTGTGGGTTCCCACAGGCACCCGTTCCGTCCTCTGAGGGAAGGAAGATGCCCGAGGTTGTTTTGAAAGTAAGCTCTTTTACCTTTGAAACTAGGCCTCCAGGTCTGAATGTTCTCAGCCTAGAGCTCACATTTGCCTGAGACTTTAAACAGTCTTCTACGTATGACGGCAGCGTTTTCTTATCCCTTGTGGGGACAGAGTAGCCTTATTACAGCTGGACGCGTAGGTCCAACCAGACATCTGGGATCTCCCCAGTTCTGGGAGTGGATGGCTGTGCCCGGGACCTCCTTACCCGTGACCACCCACCACCCCTGCCCTTTCCGTGTTCCTGACTTAGGACACTGGTGCTGAGTGATGTGGACGCATGTGTGGGTCTGGCAGCCCTGCTCGACAGCACGATGCACCTCCTGGGTCCCCAGGGAGCACCATGGCCCCAGTCCTCGGGCCCTAACCACAGCCCTGTCTGATCCCAGAGCCTCCTGGAGCTCGAGCTCTCACTGTGCACTGACACCGACCACCAACGTGAATGTTCCCTCTTCTCGGCCTGGAAAGATGACCAGTGGAGAACAGGGGAGAATTTTAGTTTCAGATGGGACCACCATCTCCAACTCCTCAAACCACAGGCATGACCCAAGTATTTCTCTCAAGGGACTTTCCTCCACTGCCCTCTCGTTAGTTACTCTGACCAAAAAAAGGGAGCACACAGGAAACGCTGAATCACCAGCTCAGTGGTGAAGTGAGCGTTAGCCACGGCGGGGCACGGGGCCGTATGGCCTCGTTCACCAGAACGGTAAGACCCGGGGAGAGGGTAATTACAGGGGCCTCAGTCGGGCGGGAGGCTTCAGGATAATTCATAAAAATACCCACAGGACCTAAACATCGCATTTCAAGAAGGAGAGAGAAAAACATACTTACGTGGGCCATAGTTTTAGAATCAAGAACTGATCAGTCCTCTTGGGGTTTCTGTTACCAAAGACACAAAATCCAGAGAAGCCAGAGATATACAAGAAAAAAGAGGCATTTAAATAAGTGCACCTTGGTCCCCGGATGACTTCATACAAGCTTCCTGCTCCTCCATCTTTGTTTCCAAACCTCCCCCGCCCCCACCCCGCTCTCCCCGAAACCCCTGGAAACCCAGCTGTGCACACAGATTAGACCGGCTTCTAGTCACGGTTTTGCCTTGAAGTCAGACCTACTCTCGGCTGTTGTTTCTGAATATAATTTTTTTACTTTAAAAATTTTTAGTTTAAGTAGTCTCTACCCGCAATGTGGGGCTTGAACTCAACGACCCCCAGATCGAGTCGTCCGCTCCGCCAACTGAGCCGGCAGGGCGCCCCTCCACATCATTTCTACCAGTGTTACCTTAGTGTCAGGATTACGCAAGTCTGTACCTCAAGCCGTGTGCACAAGTATAGCAGCCGTCTGTCACCATGTGACGCTCTTACAATACCGCTGTGTTCCCGATGTTGTACCTCTCATTCCCGTGACTCACTCAACTCCAGGGCTGGAAGCCTGTACCTCCCGCTCCCCTTCAACCATTCTGCCCAGACCCCCTCCTCTTCCCCTCTGGCAACCATGTTTGTCGGTTCTCTGTATTTATGGGTTTGTTTCTGTTTTTGTTTGTTCATTTGTTTTATTTAGATTCCACATACAAGTGAAATCATATGGTATTTATCTTTCTCTTATTTCACTTAGAATAATACTCTTTAGGTGCATTTATCTTGTTGCAAATGGCAAGATCTCATTCTTATCTTCTGCCCTCAACTTTTTTTAAGAGAGTGAGAGAGCGCAAGAGCTGGGAAGCGGGGCAGAGGGAGGAAGAGAGAGAATCTTAAGCGAGCTCCATGCTCAGCACAGAGCCCAACTCAGGGCTCGATCCCACGACCCTGGGATCATGACCTGGGTTGAAATTAACAGTCGGGTGCTCAACCAACCGAGCCACCCAGTGGCCCCCTGCCCTCTACTTCTAAGAGGTGATCTATGCCACACCTGATGGATAGGTCTTTGTTTTGGTGCAGCTGGCTATACCCAACCAGTCTCAGGGTGGGAACTGGCTATGCCAGAAAGACCAATCAGGTGATTTGGGGTGGGTGCTTTGGGTCATGACCTGATAGAGAGATTAACATGGAGACAATTAGTCAATCATGTCTGGATGATCAACCAACTATGAAAACTCGGTGTTTGGCAATACTCTCTGCGTACTGTCCTACGTCCTTGAGGACAGGGAATCCAGTCCTAACTCCATGGGGAGAGGACACTGGAAGGTTGTTCATCTGCATCCTTCCCCTGTAATTAACTGTAACTGAGAGCAGAACAGCTCTCAGTGAGTTCTAGGAATCCTTCTAGTCCTGATTTATTGAATGTGAGGGTAGTTTTGGGAAAGTCCTGAACTTGGAGTTGGTGTCAGGGCTGAAGGTGACCTTGTGTGGATCCTGTGCCTTCCAACCTCTTCTGGCCTCTAGATGGGGGAGGTTGGTCAAGACCTGCCAGGGGGACGCGGTGAAGGAAATGCCAGCCGGGTCTGGCACGGGGGCCAGAAAAGCCGACTGCATACGTACACTGTGAAAGAGTGAGTGATCATGTAGTGCTAAGCTGAGAGGAATCATTCAAAGATGTGAATGACACTTAAAATGCGTTGTCAGCAGAAAATTCGGTCTATCGAAACAGAGTGATACAGTTGGAACGCTTTATATATGAACATATGTATATGAATAGAGACACACACAGACACAAACCACAACACACATGACAGAAAGAGAGGATACACAGAGAAACAGAAGAAAAGCCTGGAGAGTTATACATCCTCGTCCAGTAGAGAGCTAACAGCAGGTCTGAGACTTCTCGCGAGGCCGCCCTCAGCTGGACTTCCGGAGGGTCCCCGCCGCTCCCTGACAAGGGTGGCTTACTGCCGTCAAACTGTCGAAAACCACGTAGCTTACTCGGAGCCCTTGCTTTCCTCTGGGGGTCTGGAATTCTGGGATGCGCGGGCAGACGGGGCCTCTGGGACTGGGCCCTGTTACAAATCCCGGCCTCCTCGGCCCAGATGAGCTTCCCCAGTGGACGACACTTCGCATGTGCTGCTGTCACTCGTGCTGGGGGACTAAGCGTGTCCCATGTCACTGCACTGGGAGGGCGCTCTCGGAAGTGTGCCTGGATTCCTCCCGACACTGTCCCATGCGCCTGTCCCTCGGCTGACTGTGCTGTGTGTACTGTCACCAGATAAACCCTGGCCACGAGCAGGGCTTCTTGTGGCATCCCAGGAGTCCAACCAGAGAACCACAGAACCTGCTGGTGGTCCTGGTGACCTGGCACCCGTCTGATCTTGATTTTCTTTTTTCCTTTTTTTTTTTTTTTATGTTTATTTTTGAGAGAGACAGAAACAGAGCATGAGCTGGAGGGGCAGAGAGAGGGAGACACAGAATCTGAAGCAGTCTCCAGACTCTGAGCTGTCAGCACAGAACCATGAACCGGGAGATCATGACCTGAGCTGAAGTCAGACGCTTAACCAACTGAGCCACCCAGGCGCCCCGTGATCTTGATTTTCTTAAGTGCACCTCACTAGGTGTGTAACGGCAGGCGTTGGTTGGATGTATATATGTGTGTGCATTTATTTCTTTTAAATTCATTAAATGGCGGGGCGCCTGGATGGCTCAGTCGGTTAAGCATCCGACTTCGGCTCAGGTCATGATCTTGCGGTTTGTGAGTTTAAGCCCCGCATCGGGCTCTGTGCTGACAGCTCAGAGCCAGGAGCCTGCTTCAGATTCTGTCTCCCTCTCTCTGCCCCACCCCTGCTCACGCTCTGTCTCTCTCAAAAATAAATAAACATAAAAAATTTTTAAAAATATCACAAAATGGCAGTTGGACTCTCAACCAACAGAGAAACTTCTTTTTTAAACAGTCTCCTTTTGACATGGTGGGAAAAAAGCTCAGAATACATGATCTTTGCATTATTTTACACATTAACTTTTGTTTCGTTTTACTTCCTGATACCTAAACCAGCTCTTTGGCGTCTACCCATGCCCACACATCGGGGCCCCAACTGGAACCAGGACTAGCATTCCAAGGGGCGTCCTGCAGATACTGGCGGCTGTCTCGCTGGAAGGCTGAACTGGACTTGTGAACTCGGCCTTCCAGCCAGGGTGTCCTGTGCACAAATACTACACCACGGACCCTGTCAGTCTTCACTCTGCATCAGACGTCGTTCGAGGAGACTCGTAAGGTCGAAGACTCAGGTAGCAAATTCCATCTCACTCCACACACAGCCTGCGCATTCAGAGTTACGCGGTCGCAACCTGACACCCGTGAGAATGGTTATCTCCTTCCCAGCACCTTTCGCAGCAGTCACCTACAAGTCTCCACAGGCCCTGACCGCAGGCTGCCCTGGGCTTCCATTCAGTCTCCCTTTCGGGTCGGATTGTGAGAAACGTGCAGGAAACAACGTTCTCAGCCATCGGTCGTTCTGAGCGCTCACACCACAGGGCCAGGCCCCTTGTAGGCACTTAACAACGGTAGGATTTTGGTGCAAATTCCACTCTTGGGAACTTATCCCAAGGGAGCAGAAAGAGGTGTACAAATACGTGTGCAAGAATGTTCGGAGGACTTTTAAAAAATGGGACAGCTTTAAATACTTTTCTGAGATGACGGTAGATTCGCCTGCAGTCCTAAGAACTAGTGCAGAGAGAACTGTGCACCCTGTACCCAGCTGACCCCGGCAGTAACACATCACAAAACTGCAGGACGATACAACAATCAGGACATTGATACCGATGTAATCCATCAATTTTATTCAGATTTTCCGGAGAATCGTTTTAAAAGATGAAAAAAAAAAAAAAAAAGAAATAGAAATATCTCATGGTAGAGGACAGATGAAATAAATTATGGTCTGTTATCATGACATATAATACATTTACTAACAGTGATACTAACATAGTATTTGAGAAAGAAATTTAAGATGAATTACTAAGTGAAGAAGACAGGTTCAATAAAGATGTGTACTTTGGGAGAAGAGGTCTTAGTGAAATTAAGAATAAGGCTCTGTGGTCTGACTTTGAGGATGGGAATCTGAGCTCTGACAGTTCCTAACCTCCCACCGTCTGTTCCCCCAGGGGTAAGACGGGGGTAAAAACAGTTACCGGCCAGGTAGGACTGTAGCAACTAGTAAGAAGATAATCGACCTAAAACACAGTAGTATGAACGGTTAGTTAATACGAGTTAGTAGTTATGACTGAAAACCAGTCACATCACACTGTTTTTATGAAAGAAACTTCTACTGAAACGGGCTTCTCAAACCTGTTGTCTACATAATCCATGCTAACTAGCAATTTTCAGAGCCTCTTGGAAATGAAATTCTTTTAAATTAACATCAGCCAAAAAAACATCCTGAGACACACAAGGAGAAAATGCGGCACAGAACGGAGTCTGCATGGAAAATCCAGCTCCGAGAATCTAACCTGAGGAGGTGTCAGACTGAGAACCCAGCAGGCGGCTGCACCTTGCACTCCGTGTGATGGGGAGACTTCTGTCACCTTACACCTTTCTCATATACCTGCCCGTGCAAATGTTGTAGTACAGTTCCTATCTGTAATAAGTCAGCACCTACGATCATGTTCTGTGAATGGAAAATTCAAATCTTACAAAATCTAATTCTGAAAGCCTGTCTGTGTTGGTAATTTGTTCATGGGATTAATTTCAAATGATGTCTTTCTAATCCTTGAGGGTGTAAATATGTGAGAGATTTTTTTTTTTTTAATGTTTATTTTTGAGAGAGAGACAGCATGAGCGGGGGAGGAGCAGAGAGAAAGGGAGACACAGAATCTGAAGCAGGCTCCCAGCTCTGAGCTGTCAGCACGGAGCCCAATGCGGGGCTTGAACTCACTATCCGTGAGATCATATCCTGAGCCGAAGTTGGACACTCAACCGACTGAGCCACCCAGGCGCCCCGAGAGATTTTATTTTTCTGAGGAGGACGAGGATGGCTGGACCAGTTCTCTGCACATGCACACAGGTACAAGGGGAGCCACGGCTGAGTGGGACGCCTCTACAAACTAACATCTGGAGAGTCTACGGCTCACTTACGTTATCAGTTAGCAGGATCCAGGACTCTGCGGACAAAACCCCACATGCATGCACAGAGCGGGAGGGGAGGGCTGGACACATACATACCAAAATAATCAACAGCACTTCTCTCTGGACGGTACAGCTATGGGTAATTTCGAGTTTCTTCTTTACGGGCTCCTTAGGGAACTGAAGCTTTTGCCGCGAGCCTGAATTAATCCCACGATAAGAAATAGAAGAGTCCCAAATTAAAAATAAATAAATAAATAAAGAGAAAGACCATAGTTATTGGGGAGTGGGTATAGTGCAGTCACCAGGGGAACCATGAGTGGACGGGCCTGTAACAGGCAGGAAAACGGTCTCCCCAAGATGTCCACGTCCTAGCCCTGGGGCCCGTCCATATGTTACAGTACAGGGCAAAGGGGAGTTAGGGTCTGGGTGGACTTGGGAGTTGCTCCTCACCTGACTTCAAGACAGGGAGGTACCTGAATTATGTCAGGTGGGCCCAATGTAATTGCAAGGGTCCTTACAAGTAAATTAGGGGGTGAGAAGAGAGAAATATGTGACCACCAAGGCAGGGTCAGAGTGACCAGGTTCTGGTAACTGGGGTCCTGAAATATGAGGCTGTCACCCAGGGAGACCACGGTCTTTAGAAAAAAAAAAAAGGAACAACTTCACAGGGGAGAGCGCTGACAAACTACCTCAGCCGGATGATCAAGCTCACACTCAGCCGTCATAAACCGTGCGGACACTTTGTGTCCTCGCCGTGACAAGGCATAAGGAGTGTGATCTTCCACCCCCAAGACCACACACCCGGTCCGATCACGAGAAAAGCATCGGGTTCCAGAGAGGGGCATCCTACCAAGTACCTGTACCTCTCAAAACCGTCAAGGTCATCGGAAACAAGGGAGGTCTGAGAAACTGTCTCAGCCAAGAGGAGCTTAAGGGCACATGACAGGGATATGGAAAGGGATCTCCTGGATGACATCCTGGAACAGATGAAGAACATTACGTAAAAACTAAGGAAATCTGAATACAGCATGGACTGCGGTTCATGGTACGCATCAAACCTGGCTCACCGGCTGTAAAATAACATCCCGGGCTAGTGTACCTTGTCAGTGGTGGGGGAGGCCCGGCGCAGGGCACCTGGGCCTTCTCGGTACTTTCTTTGCCATTCTCCTGCAAATCTAAAACCATTCTAAAGTTTAACAAGAAGAACATGCAACCTGTAGCCCACAAAGCATGAACTATTCAATACACGGCCTTTCGCGGAAAAGGTGTGCCAAACCCTGCTCTAGAACCAGAATTTACGCTCAACGGCAAACCACGTTGTTTCTTGCGGTTCAGACAGAGCCAAGTGAAACCCAGGAAAACAAACGGAGGCTGTCAGACCTCCAACAAGACTGGGATAATACAGCAAATCTCTATTTGCTGCTTCCTGGGGGGGAAAAAAAATCCCTGCCTTTGAGGACAAGGACCTTTGTTCAAGCCCCACGTTTAAGAGCCATCACAAAGCTGGTAACTTTGTCATTCGCTGGCCCAAAGCATCAAACCTCCGCTGTTCTTACTGGGCTCTGGAAGTCAGGCCTGTGGTGACGACAGATGACATTCTAGTACTTGATGCCACCTTCTGAGTCAGACCATCCTGACCAAATCGCACGCTAAAATAAAGAACAATGCGCATCTCCCCACCGTATTCTTCGGTTCTGTGTCGTGTGCGTACACCTACGTGGCCCCATCACACCTCTCGGGCAAGAATTACTATTAGGGAGAACATTTCAGGCCAAGGAAAGCAGACACTCTTAAGTCGTATAAACACAAGTCATTGATAAAAAGGTAACTCATCCGAACTTTGCCTTTAAGGTGTGTAACAAGTCTTCTTCCTCCTCAGGATGATTTTTCTGGAGGACCGCTGGCCTGGGGGAAAGAGAAGGAAACACTAGGGCCTTTCTGGAGCACAAACTTACCAGGAAACACCCTCCAAGCTCGCACATCCTATCTAAAACCAATCAGGAATGAGAGGGAATTGGGATCTGAGTATTTTAGAGACCCCTGGGGATCAAACTGTAGTAACTGGGTTCTGACGTATGAACCTGCCCCCTACCCTCATCTCCCAAGTCAGGGACCTCTCCCCTCCAAAGAAGGAATCTCATTCCCGAGGCTTTTCTGTCCTGTTACTCCGGTAGCCTGTAAAGACAGTTCTTCGTTCTAAAACAGTCATATCGTGACTATGTCTGCACCGTTCCCGTCGGTCACTTTCGCCGCAGGGGTGCGGGCTCTGACCTCCCTCTGAGACCACTGCCCAGCCCCCCTCGCCCCTGGTTGGAATATGCTCCGGTTGGAGCAGCGACAGCAAAGCCACAGGTTGCACTATCCCGCACTAGTCCCAGCCTCGCCACCGCACACGCAGTCATGACACACACCTCGGCCCCGCCGCCCCGAGGCTGCGCGAAAGCACCGTGACAACCACGGAGCCCCAGCCCCGCCCCGCCGTCTCCCAGCTACCCGCGGTGCGAAGGCACCCATGACAACCACGGAGCCCATCCTACCCCTTGCCACCCCCGCGGCTGCGCGAAAGCACCCGTGACAACCACGGAGCCCCATCCGACACCCTGCCGCCCCCGCGGTGGCGCGAAGGCACCGGTGACAGCCACGGAGCTCCAGCCCGGCCCCGCCACCCCCGTGGAGCGCCGTCGCGCAGTCGCGGTCCCGCCGCCGCCGACCCCGCACACTCCCGCGAACTGCGTCACAGCCCCCCAAAACCGGGCCTGCCCCCTAACGCGCACCGCGACCCGGAGACCCCGTCCCTGGCATCCCCGGCACTGCCGCACTTCTCCCCGCAGCCGCTCCCGCAGGCCCAGGCTCCGCGCCGGGCCTCCGAGCCCGGGGCGCCCTCCCCGCCGCCCTCCTACGCCGTCCCCGCGCCGCTTCCCTCCTGGCAGGCCACCCACTTACCGCTCGGGGCCCCACGACCCACGCGACGTCGAGAAGGGGCGGGAGGGGTGTGCAAGGCGCGAGGCTAACTCCGAACCGCGTCCGCGGGATGCGGAGCAGAGACGATGCTAGACGCAATGAGCCTCTCCCAGCAGGCACCTCGCCGCCTCCGACTAGGGAGAGAGGGGCGGCGCCCCGGGCCTCTGGGAAATGTAGTCCAGCAGCCCGGGAATCCGCGGAGCCGGAAGTGCGGCGGTCCACTTCCCCTGCATGCAACTCTGTACGGCCGCCTCGCGTTGTGCCCCACGGACTTCTGGGAAATGTCGTTCGGGAACGGGCTCGCGGAAGGCTGGGAGTGCGGTCGTGCTCCCAACTTGCATTTCGGTTCCTTTCGTAAGGACGAGTCGTCATGGGTGTGATGTCACTCATTGCTAAGGCGTCGATTTTAAGAGTAGTTGAGACTTTTCCCTCAGACCGTTATTTGACTTATGAAAAACAAACAAGAACGACTCTGTTTTTCTAATTCTGACGTTCCTTCTACAGCCGTTTAACTAGAATATTTCTTTCCCTCTGTGGTTCCACTCTAGTATTGATCCCACTGTAAAGCAGCACGTTTGCCTTTTTAATCAACTTTCTAACGTTAATCCGTTGTTTTAAAAACTACGAGGGAATGATGATGATAAGTTAGTTATTTTTGGCTTTTTCTTGTGGGCTCACTTTATTTTTTCTGTATTCCAGATGCGGAATCAGTCACTTCTCCAAAAAGCCCTGGCTCCTGTTGTCTGGAAAGAACATTGGAGGACAAACTCCGTACTCTTGGACTGACACTGCTTTCAGGTATTTTCGGTGAACAGAATTCTTGTATTCCTACTCATGATTTTCATAAACCCCAACTTTATAATTATTTACTGTCACTTACAGTATAAAGCAAATACTTTTTATATTAAAAAAACTTTTTTATGTATTTATTTTGACAGAGAGAGAGAGCACAAACGGGGGAGGGTCACAGACAGAATCCCAAGCAGGCTCTGAAACATGGGTGCAGAGCCCAATGTGGGGCTTGAACTCACAAACTGTGAGATCATGACCTGAGCCAAGATCAGGAGTAGGATGCTTAACCAACTGAGCCACCCAGGCGCCCCTATTTATTATTTTTCTTAAAGTTTATTTATTTTGAGAGAGAGAGGCAGAAGGCTAGCAGAGCAGGGGTAGACAGAGAGGGAGAGAGAATCCCAAGCAGGCTCACAGAGCCTGACTTCAGGCTGGAACTCACAAACCACCTGAGCCAAAACCAGGAGTTGGAGGCTTAACCGGCTGAGTCACCCTAGTGCCCCTAAAGGAAATACTTTCAAAATAACGATGTTGATAGTACTATCAGGGATATAACAAAGAAAATCTGAAATATTCTCTGTAATTCCTTTTGTCCTTGGAATGGCTCCCATTCGGTGGGTAAAGTCAAGAACTGCACTGTTTCTTTGTCAGTAATGAGCTATTTTAAAAATGGTGTTGCCAATGACAGGGTAGTTATTTGGAGAAAAAACAAATTCATTCATTATCTCAAACTATATATCAGAATAAAGTACAAATGGGTCAGAGATGTAAATGTAAAAATATAAGTCATAAACATAAAAATATGTACATAATATGAAATAAGGAGAGATCCTTTTGAACTATAACTCAAAATCCATAAGTTCCAAGAGACACATCACAGTGAAAGTGTAGAAAGCAAAAGACATAGAGGGAATCCTGAAGCAGCAACAGAAAAGACTCCTCATATAGAGGATAACAACGTGATGGCACTTCATCAGAAATAGTAAAATGAAGGCAGTGGAATAAGATATTCAAAGTACTGAGAGAATAATACTTTTAAAAGGTAAAACATGAATGCTAGATCCAGCAAAACTATCATTAAGAAATTAGGGGAAAATAAAGACATTTCCAGGTGAACAATATGCAAAGAACCTTCAGAACTCATAAAGAAACCAACCCAATTAAAAAAGAAATAGAAGGGGGCACTTGGGTGGCTCAGTTGGTTAAGAGTCCCACTTCGGCTCAGGTCATGATCTCGTGGTTCCTGAGTTCGAGCCCACATCGGGCTCTGTGCTGACAGCTCCGAGCCTGGAGCCTGCTTCTGATTCTGTGTCTCCCTCTCTCTCTGCCCTTCCTCCACTGGCATTCTGTCTCTCTTTCTCTCTCAAAAATAAACATTAAAAAAAAAAAAGAAATAGGAAAAGACTTGAAAAGACATGTCACCAAAGATATATGAATGACTCATAAGCAAATATGCTCAAGATCATCAGGCATGAGGAAATGCAAATCAAAACTGTAATGCAATTATCACACTCTTTACAATGGCTACAATACAAGAGTAAAAACACTGTTGCCAAGGCTATGGAGAAACTGGAAGCCTTACCTATTTCTGCTCAGAACAAAATGACAAAGCACCTTCTATTTAAAAAAAAATCTGTATTTTTAAGGGAAATGTATTATTTTCCAGGTTATGTTGCACATCCTGACCGAAAAACAAAACAATCTAAATCACCAATTTCAATACATAGATTAAAAGGCATTGGAGGTCTCTGAATCTAATAACATCTGTTTAATTTTAAGCCAGAGTTAATTCCAGTGTGAAATAAGCTCTTGTAAGGAAGAAAAATTAATTTGTTCACATTAGGCTACTAAAAAAATCTGAACAAAATGAAACGAGAAAATTTCAACTTGAATCTTCTTTAAATACAGAATGTAAAGGTACAAATATGACTTTAGCCATTTAAATGTAGCAATTAATATTAGTCAAATTCACTTTATTCCATTAATGAAAAAAAAGGTTCCATATTAGAACACTGATTAATGTGATATATCTAAATAACAGATTTTTAAAATGTTTTTAATGTTTATTTTTTGAGAGAGAGAGACAAACAGAACACGTGCAGGGAGGGGCAGAGAGAGAGGGAGACATAGAATCCGAAGCAGGCTCCAGGCTCTGAGCTGTCAGCACAGAGCCAGACGTGGGGCTCGAACTCACCAACTGTGAGATCATGACCTGAGTTGAAGTCGGATGCTTAACTGACTCAGCCACCCAGGTGCCCCTGATGAATATTTTCAATGTATAATTATTAGGAAAGCATGGAGACCCAATCTGAATGATAGAATTTATTTAAAAGGAAAACAGTTGAGAGCTGGAAAAAAGAAAAAAAAAATGAACACATTTGGAATCAGATGGAAATGCACTTTGAGGATACAGGACTGGAATTAAATGCCCCCTGCGTGGGGAAAACCCTTTCCAGTGGGGCACTGAGGTCGTACACATGCCACTGAGAAAGAGGACCTCGGTCGCCTCCGTTTTGACCTCATGCTTTCTGGTTGGGTTCTTCTTTCCAGCTGGACTCGCAGCTCAGGAGGAGGACTCTGAGGGCAAAGCATCCCCCAGGGGAACCAGTAAGTACCCCCTCAAGCAGCAGGGACTGCCCCGAGCAGGTAAGACTCCACTCGTGATGGACTCCGAGACAAAGATCTCTTGGACTTTCACTGCCTACCTATTCACCCACCCACCCTTGCCCCACATTTCCCTTATAATTTTGAAAGTATTTTCAGCACTTTGGACAGTCTTTGAGACGCTACTCCTAGCCAGATTCCTTTCGTGTTTCACCACTGCTCCTCTCTTTGCCTTTGGATTTTGTCAGCGGGAATGACCCAATCCGTCTGTTTGGGACCCCACTCCTCCGGCCGAGGGCTCCTGCACCCCTGCGCCCCAGCTACACCATGGTCGGGATGAGCCCAGGGGGGAAAGAAACACGACCGGACAGGAGCCTGTCACCTCCGGGGATGGGTGGGGAGACGACAGCGAGGAGGTCCCCGGGGGAGAGGCAGGTCCCCGCCCCAGGAGCACGCGATGCCGTGGGCCGTGGAGCTGGGGTCTCAGGACAGGGTGAGGGCTGCAGAGTGCCAGGCCCAGGGAGGAAACCGGCTACCCGCGCTGCCCGCAAGCGGCAGACAGACACTCGCGAGGCGGGCGCCGGCGGCAAGGGCGAGAATCCGTGCACCGAGTGGGGGCTTCGCACGGCATCGGGTGCGTGAGGAGGGTCGGCGAAGGGTACTGGAAAGGAAAACGACGACGCAGGTGGTGTCCACACGCCACAAGCAGAGAGGGAGCAGGGCTCAGCCTCCGAGCAATTTTAACCGGAAACGGACGCGGATCCCAGCGCTCGGATATCTCCGGCGGCGTCGGGACTCACCACTGCAGGGGCCGGCGCGGGTGGCAGCATCCTAGCGACCCCTCTACCCAGGTGTGGACGTTTGCGGACTGACAGCCGCTGCGTTCAAGCCTGAACCGGAAAGACAAACTGTCCCTCAACAGTGGGACACCACTTATCCGGATCCGCTTCCGGGTCTGCCGGAAATTGCGCAACGGGGCGGGGGCGGGCGCGAGGCGGGGCTGGGCTGTGTGTGTACTGAGATCCGGGGAATCGGGTATGGAGGCGGGGTCTGGGAGTGGGTGGGGCTGGGAGCGCGCTGGGACCCGGGGGAGCGGGTGTGGGGGAGAGGTCTGGTGGTGGGCGGGGCTACGGCGAGCGCGGGGCGGGGCTAGGAGCGCGCTGGGGCCCGAGGGAGCGGGGCTGGGTGGGCGGCGCCTAGGCTGCCTTTGCGCCACGCCCCCGGGGCGTTCCTGGATCTGCCCCTCCTAATGCGGTCTTAGGGGTTTGGATCTATTTAGGTTACTTCGGCGTAGTGCGGAGTAGGGTTGTCTCCTCCCTGTGTTATGTAAATACTTCCAACAATTTAGGGTAAACGCCTGCCGTGCTGTAGGTTCCTACACTGGCAGCCGAGATGTTTTCCTCTTACTGAGCTGGAAACGGTTAGGAGTCCGAGGCCGCTTTTACCAGCGGGTGGAGACGAGAGGGGGCGCTGGGACCTGTGCGGGGATCGGTGTACACGGTTCCACGGGGTGGAGCTGCAGCAACCTGAGACAAGGACCTGGGAGGGTAGATGGAGGGGAATTTGAGTATTGACTTTACCAACCCATTGCTTTAGATCATCAATTAAAAAAAAAATAAACCTTAAAAAGTAGGTATTAGTTCCTTGGTTCCTCTTTATCTTCAGTGTGTTGATCTGCTTATTACGTGCTGGAGATGAGCTATAAATCCATGTATCTTGCAATGAAGTTGGATTGCATCTACTTTTTTGCAATTAGCTGAAATTTTCTTTTGCCCTTCTGTAACCTCGCACTTGATGGATGTTCTGTTGTCACCAAACCCCAAGTTCAGGTGCCTGTGGCTCAAAAGGCCAATACCCAAGAGATGAGTGTTGATTGGAAGGGAATTTGAGCTTTATTCAGGAGCCTGGCCACCCAGGGAGAAGGCAGACTCTTGTCCCAAGGCCAACACCAAGGTTTCTGCCTGGCCCAGGGATTTTTAAAGGAGTTCAGGGCAGTTGATCCATAAAGGGAGTGCAGTGGTCCCTGGAACATTTCTTGATTACCTGCCCACCCCGTGATGCCAGCTACTGTTGTTGTCTCAGTGTTCTGAGGTTGTGCAAGGGGGTCTGGTTCCTTAGTGCCCAGTGCTGGTGGATTTGGATTCTGTTTCATGAGGTGCAGAGGTGCCCTGTTGTTTCTAGGAAAGAATGCATGATGTATAGATGCTCAAAGACAGGACAGTTAATCAATCCCGACGGCTAAGTGTGCTTGCTAAAGCTTAATGACTGTTAGGTTGACTGGAGGAGCCAAGGTAGCTTCACTATGTGTGTGTTAGAGTGCAATAAAGGTATTTCTGGGGTGCTTGGGTGGCTCATTTGGTTAAGTGTCTGGTGATTTCAGCTCAGGTCACGATCTCACAGTTCCTGGGATGGAGCCCTGTGTAGGGCTCTGCTGACAGCACAGAGTCTGCTTGGGTTCTCTCTCTCCCTCTCCTCTCTCTCTGTCCCGCCCCAGGTCATGCTGTCTCTCTGTTTCTTAAAATAAATAAATAATTTTTTTTTTAAAAGAGTATTTCTGGGGTGCCTGGGTGGCTCAGTCAGTTAAGGGTCCGACTCTGACTCAGGTCATGATCTCTTGGTTAGTGAGTTTGAGCTTCATGTAGGGGTCAGTGCTGACAGCTCAGAGCCTGGAGCCTGCTTTGGATTCTATGTCTCCCTCTGTCTCTGCCCCTCACCTGCTCTGCTTTGTCTCTCTCTCTCTCTCTCTCTCTCTCTCTCTCTGTCTTTCAAAAATAAATAAACAGTAAAAAAAAATTTTTTTTTTTAAGTATTTCTTAGAGGTGTGGATGGTTGGTTCAGTTAGTAGAGCATGCAACTCTCCATCTCAGGGTTGTGAGTTCGAACCCCACATTGGGCAAAGAGCTCATTTAAAAAAAGCACACATTTGTCAAAAGTGCAAGAAGAAACAGTACTTAAAACACATATATTTTATTGTGGAACAATAAGTTATTAAGTTATTAAGTAAAAGTATTTCCACAGAGAAAAAAACTAATGAGTTCTTTGGGACAGACAATTGTTCCTCAATTATCAGAGGGAAAAATGTGCCATATACATCAATCCTAGGGTGTCAGAATTCCACTGAAAGGAAACCAAGCTTCGAAATCTGTTACAGGTTTCTGGGTGCCTGGGTGGCTCAGTCAGTTAAGTGTCTGACTTCAGCTCAGCTCACGATCTCACAGTTTGTGAGTTCAAGCCCTGCATTGGGCTCTGTGCTGACAGCTCAGAGGCTGGAGCCTACTTTGGTTTCTGTGTCTCCCTCTGTCTCTGCCCCTCACCCACTAGTGCTCTGTCTCTCTGTCGCTCGCTCTCTCTCTCAAAAATAAACATAAAAAATAAATAAACATCAAAAAACCTTTTACAGGTTTCAAAATTTCTAACCTGTTTCAAAATCTTTCACAAGTTTTCTCAATGGTCCTTTGAGGTATTGGCATGTTAATATCTCTAAAATAATCAACTCTCTTCAAACAATGAAAACATAAAGAAAACACAAAGGCATGAAAACAGATGGAGCATATAGTTCAGACTGATGTAGAAGTGGTCCCAATTCTTTTCTTAAAAATTTCTTATCTAAGTATAGTGGATATACAGTGTTAGGTGCATTTTAGGCGTACAACATAGTGATTAACAATTCTGTTACTCAATGCTCATCACAATAAATTTAGTCACCATACAATGTTATTGTAGTATTATTGACTATATTCTCTATACTGACTAATTTATCTTATAACCGAAAGTTGGTACCTCTTCTCTCCTTCCCCCCTCCAGAGGTTTGTATCTCTTGACCCCCTTCACTTATTTCACCCTGCCCCTATATTTGAATTTGACAGGCACTAAAGTCCATAGGATTTTTGATACGTTCACCTAGGACAGGATATCTCAAAATCCCTGATCCCAGCCACATAGAGCAATTGCACCGGCATCTCTGGTGTGTTTTTTGAAAACTCCCCAGGAATTCTAAAGTGCTGCCCTGTTTGAGAAATAGCACCTAGGATGTCTTGTGGAAGATTCAGTCACTGACCGAGCTTGTCTGCAGGAAGCCGTAGACCGTCCTTCTCAGTCTGGGATCATATATGACCCATAGAGAAATGCGAAAGCTGGGGCGCCTGGCTGGCTCTGTCGGTAGAGTGTGTGATTCTTGATCTCCAGGTCGTGGGTTCAAGCCCCACGTTAGGTGTAGAGATTACTTAAAAAAGCAAAAAGTCGAAAGCTTGTTCTATTATGGTTGCCTACGTCTCCATCCCAGGAGTTGTAGGCAATCCAGAGAATAGGGAACTCTGAGTGCTGGTGGAAGGAAGCCCACCCTCTCGTCTCCATGTAAGAGGGAGTCTTTGGGGATTAACTCTCGCGGTGGTGTGGGTTAATACCAGGTGATGGGGGGGTATGGGGACAGAGGAGAGGGCCGTGTGTTTGGCAGAGAGCCAGGGACCGGGCCAGGTGTAGTTTCTCTCAATGTTGTTCTTTTTTTTTTTTTTTTTTTTTTTTTTTTTTTTTTTTTTTATAATAGTTTATTTTCAAATTGGTTTACATATAACACCCAGTGTTCATCCCAACATGTGCCCTCTTTAATGCCCATCACCCCCTCTCCCCCCTCCCTCATCCCCCTTACCCTCGGTTTTTTCTTAGTCTTTGAGAGTCTCTTATGTTTTATCTCCCTCCCTCTCTGTGTCTTTTTTTTCTTTCCCCTCTTCCCCTCCCCCTGGTTTTTGCTTAGTCTCACAAAGTCCACCTATTCGTGGAAACATATGGTATCTGTCTTTTTCTGACTGACTTATTTCACTTAACATAATACCCTCCAGTTCCATCCATGTTGCTACACATGGCCAGATTTCATTTTTTCTCATTGCCATGTAGTAGTCCATTGTATAAAAGTACCATAACTTCTTTATCCATTCGTCAGTTGATGGGCACTTGGTCTCTTTCCATGATTTGGCTATTGTCGAAAGTGCTGCTATGAACATTGGGGTACACGTGCTCCTATGTATCAGCATTTCTGTGTCTCTTGGGTAGATTCCTAGCAGTGCTATTGCTGGGTCATAGGGTAGCTCTATTTTCATTTTTTTGAGGAACCTCCACACCGTTTTCCAGAGTGGCTGCACCAGTTTGCATTCCCACCAACAGTGTAGGAGGGTGCCTACTTCTCCACATCCTCGCCAGCATCTATAGTTTCCTGCTTTGTTCATTTTAGCCACTCTGACTGGTGTGAGGTGGTATCTCAGTGTAGTTTTGATTTGTATTTCCCTGATGATGAGTGACATTGAGCATCGTTTCATGTGTCTGTTGGCCATCTGAATGTCTCCTTTGGAGAAGTGTCTATTCATATCTTCCGCCCATTTCTTCACTGGGTTGTTTGTTTTTCGGGTTTGGAGTTTGGTAAGTTCTTTATAAATTTTAGATATTAGTCCTTTATCCGATATGTCATTTGCGATGATCTTTTCCCATTCCGTTGGTTGCCTATTCGTTTTGTTGGTTGTTTCTTTTGCCGTGCAGAAGCTTTTTATCTTGATGAGGTCCCAATAGTTCATCTTTGCTTTTAATTCTCTTGCCTTTGGAGACGTGTCGAGTAAGAAATTTGTGCGTCTTAGGTCAAAGAGGCTTTTTCCTGTTTTCTCCTCTAGGATTTTGACGGTTTCCTGTCTCACATTCAGATCTTTTATCCATTTAGAATTTATTTTTGTGAGTGGTGTAAGAAAGTGGTCTAGTTTCATTCTTTTGCATGTTGCTGTCCAATTCTCCCAGCACCATTTGTTAAAAAGGCTGTCTTTTTTCCATTGGATACATTTTCCCGCTTTGTCAAAGATTAGTTGGCCATATACTTGCGGGTCCATTTCTGAGTTTTCTATTCTATTCCATTGGTCTATGCGTCTGTTTTTGTGCCAATACCATACAGTCTTGATGACCACCGCTTTGTAGTAGAGGTTAAAGTCTGGGATTGTGATGCCTCCCGCCTTGGTTTTATTCTTCAGTATTATTTTGGCTATTCGAGGTCTTTTGTGGTTCCATACAAATTTTAGGATTGTTTGCTCTAGCTTTGAGAAGAATGCTGGTGCAATTTTGATTGGGATTGCATTGAATGTGTAGATTGCTTTGGGTAGTATTGCCATTTTGACGATATTTATTCTTCCAATCCATGAGCATGGGATGTTTTTCCATTTCCTTGTGTCTTCCTCAATTTCCTTCATAAGTTTTTTATAGTTTTCAGTGTAGAGGTCTTTCACATCTTTGGTTAGGTTTATTCCTAAGTATTTTATGGTTTTTGGTGCAATTGTGAAAGGGATTAGCTTCTTTATTTCTCTTTCTGCTGCTTCATTGTTGGTGTATAGAAATGCCACCGATTTCTGTACATTGATTTTGTATCCTGCAACTTTGCTGAAATCATGAATCAGTTCTAGTAGGCTTTTGGTGGATTCTGTCGGGTTTTCCATGTAAAGTATCATGTCATCTGCAAAAAGTGAAAGTTTGACTTCCTCCTTGCCAATCTTGATGCCTTTTATTTTGTTTTGTTGTCTGATTGCTGATGCTAAGACTTCCAGCACTATGTTAAATAGCAGTGGCGAGAGTGGACACCCCTGTCGTGTTCCTGATCTCAGGGGGAAGGCTTTCAATTTTTCCCCATTGAGGATGATATTAGCTGTGGGCTTTTCATATATGGCTTTTATGATGTTTAAGTATGTTCCTTCTATCCCGACTTTCTCGAGAGTTTTTATTAAGAAAGGGTGCTGTATTTTGTCAAATGCTTTTTCTGCATCTATTGACAGGATCATATGGTTCTTATCTTTTCTTTTGTTGATGTGATGTATCACGTTGATTGATTTGCGAATATTGAACCAGCCCTGCAACCCAGGGATGAATCCTACTTGATCATGGTGGATAATTCTCTTTATATGCTGTTGGATTCGATTTGCTAGTATCTTGTTGAGAATTTTTGCATCCATATTCATCAGGGATATTGGCCTGTAATTTTCTTTCTTTGCTGGGTCTCTATCTGGTTTGGGAATCAAAGTGATGCTGGCTTCATAGAATGAGTCCGGGAGTTTTCCTTCCGTTTCAATTTTTTGGAACAGCTTGAGGAGGATAGGAATTAACTCTGTTTTAAATGTCTGGTAAAATTCCGCAGGAAAGCCATCTGGTCCAGGGCTTTTATTTGCTGGGAGGTTTTTAATAACGGATTCTATTTCTTCACTAGTTATGGGTCTGTTCAAATTTTCTATTTCTTCCCGTTTGAGTTTTGGTAGCGTGTGACTATTTAGGAAGCTGTCCATTTCTTCCAGATTGCCAAGTTTGGTGGCATATAATTTTTCATAGTATTCTCTGATGATTGCTTGTATCTCTGAGGGATTGGTTGTAATTTCTCCCTTTTCATTCACGATTTTATTTATTTGAGTTCTCTCTCTTTTCTTTTTGAGAAGCCTGGCTAGAGGTTTGTCTATTTTGTTTATTTTTTCAAAGAACCAGCTTTTGGTTTCATTGATCTGTTCCACTACCTTTTCTGTCTCCATATGGTTAATTTGAGCTCTGATCTTTGTTATTTCTCTCTTTCTGCTGGGCTTGTGTTGTTTTAGTTGATCTGCTTCTAGTTCCTTTAGGCGTGCTGTTAGAATTTGTGTTATTGATTTTTCTTGTTTCTTGAGATGGGCCTGGATTGCAATATATTTCCCTCTCAGGACTGCCTTTGCTGCATCCCAGAGCGTTTGGATTGTTGTATTTTCATTTTCATTTGTTTCCATGTATTTTTTAATTTCTTCTCTGATGGCTTGGTTGACCCAGTCATCTTTTAGTAGGTTATTTCTTAGCCACCATGTTCTTGGATATTTTCCAGGCTTTCTCCTGTGGTTGATTTCAAGTTTCAAAGCATTGTGGTCTGACACTGTACACGGTATGATCTCAGTTCTTTTATATTTATTCAGAGCTTCCCTGTGCCCCAGAATGTGGTCTATCTTGGAAAATGTACCGTGTGCAGATGAGAAGAACGTAAATTCCTTTGCTTCTGGATGAAGGACCCTAAAGATGTCTGTGAGGCCCATCTGTCCTAATGTGTCATTCAGGGCTATTGTTTCTGCGGAGATTTTCTGTTTTGTTGATCTATCCAATGCTGAGAGTGGAGTGTTGAGATCCCCTACTATTAGGACATTTTTATCGATGAGGTTGCTAATGTTTGTAATTAGTTGTTTTACAAATTTGGGTGCCCCTGAATTCGGTGCGTAGATATTTACAATTGTTAGCTCTTCCTGCTGGATGGTCCCTGAGACTATTATATAATGTCCTTCCTCATCTCTTATTACATCGTTCATTTTAAAGTCTAATTTGTCTGATATAAGTGTGGCTACTCCGGCTTTCTTCTGACTTCCAGTAGCATGGTAGATAGTTCTCCATCCCCTCACTTTCAATCTGAAGGTGTCTTCAGGTTTAAGATGAGTTTCTTGAAGACAGCAAATAGATGGGTCTTGTTTTTTAATCCATTCTGTTATCCTGTGTCTTTTGATTGGCGCATTTAGTCCATTTACATTCAGTGTTAATATTGAAAAATATGGGCTTACAGTCACTGTATTATCTGTAAGTTTCATGTTTGTAAGGCTGTCTCTGGTAGTTTGTGTTCTTTGCCTCCTTGTCTTCATAGAATGCCCCTCAGGATCTCTTGCAGTGCTGGCTTATTTGTGATAAATTCTTTCAGTTTTTGTTTGTTGGGAAAAACCTTGATCTCTCCTATCCTGAATGACAGGCTAGCCGGATACAGAATTCTTGGTTGCATGTCCTTCTTGCTCATCACATTGAAGATATCCTGCCATTCCTTTCTGGCTTGCCAAGTTTCCGTAGATAAGTCTGCTACTACCCTTATAGGTCTCCCTTTGTATGTTAGGGTTCTTTTGTCCCTAGCTGCTTTCAGGATTCTCTCCCTATCTTTGTATTTTGCCAGCTTCACTATGATGTGCCGTGCAGAAGGTCTATTCAAGTTACGTCTGAGGGGAGTTCTCTGTGCCTCTTGGATTTCCATGCCCGTTTCCTTTCTCATGTTGAGGAAGTTCTCAGCAATGATTTGTTCCAGAACCCCTTCGACTCCTTTCTCTCTCTCTTCTTCCTCTGGAACTCCTATGATACGGATATTGTTTCTTTTGACTGCATCGCTCAGCTCTCGAATTCTCCTTTCCTGTTCCTGGATCAGCTTCTCTCTCTTTTTATCTGCTTCCTCTTTTTCAATGATTTTGTCTTCTAATGCACTAACTCTTTCCTCTACCTCTTCAATCCGTGCTGTGGCTGCTTCCAGTTTCCCCTGTATTTCTTCCAATGTCTTCTTTAATTCTTCTTGACCGTTTTTAAGGTCTTTGAACTTTGCCTCGTGGGACCCCTTGCATTCATCTAAGCTTTTTTCAAGGCCAGCAATTAGTTTTATGATTAACATTCTATATTCAAGTTCTGTTATGTTGCTTATATCTGTTTTCATTAATTCTTGAGCTGTCACTGCTTCTTGTAGACTCTTTTGAGGAGAATTCTTCCGTCTCGTCATTTTGGCTGGATGTGTTATGGGTTGTTTCTTGAAGTTGCCCTGGAAAGGAAAACTGACAGACACACAGAACACAGAAATACTCAAACGTACCGACAAATGGTCCAGACAAGCAGTTCACAACAGAAAAAAATAACAAGTGACTCTCTGAGGGCAATGTCCTGAAGTAACAGCTACACGTTAAGGACAGGGTATGTAGTGTGCTGGTGGCAGAGCATATATAAACAGAATAATGACTGGTGCAGGGAGAAGAAGGAAATGGACTTTGCCCAGGTAGAGCGACTAAAGGGTTTAATCCAGACTGATAGAAATCAGAATAAGGACAGGTGCGAGGGAAAAGGAATAAAGATCGATGTCGTCTAGATGAACTTATACGGCCTGGTTATTCCAGAAAAAGGGAGTTCAGTCGGGCCGTGTCTGTTTTCGCCTTAGTTTCTTGTCAGCTCTAGCACCTTTTCCCCCCGATTTTTGTAGTTGAGAGAGAGACAATGGTTTCAGTCGTCCCCCTTTAAAGGGCAAGCGAAATACTGGAGCCCCCTACTCCTCTGCCATGTTGCCTCGCTCCTCAATGTTGTTCTTCACACCAAGGTGGGGGGGGTCATTTTAGGATTTCCAGTGATAAAATAAAGGAATTTTTCAACTTTATTTATTTATTTATTTATTTATTTATTTATCTGCTTAGAATGATTACTTCAGGTTTTATTTTTTAATAAAATAAATTAGTTCAGTAATGCCTGGGTGGCGCAGTCAGTTAACTGTCTGACTTTGGCTCAGGTCATGATCTCACAGTTTATGTGTTTGAGCCCCTCATTAGGCTCTGTGCTGACAGTGAAAAGCCTGTTTGGGATTCTCTCTCTCTCTCTTTCTCTCTCTCTGCCTCTCCTGCACTTGCACAAGTGCTCTCTCTCTCTCTCTCTTTCATTCAAAATAAATAAACTGAAAAAAATTAGTCCAATAGTTCCAAGATACAAAATTAACCAGTTTTTATTTGTTTATATTTTTTTAAATGTTTATTTATTTTTGAGACTGAGAGAGACAGAGCATGAGTGGGGGAGGGGCAGAGAGAGAGGGAGACACAGAATCCAAAGCAGGCTGCAGGCTCTGAGCTGTCAGCACAGAGCCCGACATGGGGCTCGAACTCACAGACTGCGAGATCATGACCTGAGCCGAAGTCGGAGGCTCAACCGACTGAGCCACCCAGGCGCCCCCAAATTAACCAGTTTTTAAAAGATGTTTATTTATTTTTGAGAGAGAGGGAGAGTGCAAGTGAGGGAGGGACAGAGAAAGGAGGAGATAGAGGATCTGAAGCAGGCTCTGCACTGACAGCAAAGAGCCTGACGCGGGGCTAGAACCTGGAGATCACAAGCTAAGCCAAAGTCGGACGCTTAACCTACTGACCTGCTCAGGCGCACCCTAAGTTAACCAGTTTTGCAGTGATTTTTTTTTTTAAATGTTTATTTATTTTTGAGAGACATAGAGGCACAGCGTGAACAGGGGAAGGGCAGAGAGAGAGGGAGGCACAGAATGGGAAGCAGGCTCTAGGCTCTGAGCCGTCAGCACAGAGCCCAACGTGGGGCTCCAACTCACAGACCGTGAGATCATGACCTAAGCCGAAGTCGGCCGCCCAACCGACTGAGCCACCCAGGCGCCCCTGCAGTGATTAATGATAACAGCTCACAAATCAATCCTTCCTCGGAGGAACAGTGTCCTCCCTGGTGCCTTCCTTGGTCACGAAGCAGATTCTGAGTGTATCCCCATTGTGCACGTCCCTCTCAGCTGCGGAAATGAAGACTTTTTCACCAGCCGCAGGGCTATGTCCAAGGACAGTGGGATGTACTCCACATTCTGCATGATCTGAAAACTAAGCTGGTTAAACTAAGCTGATTGTCGAGCAGGGGCTGTAGAGGGCACTTACTGAGCCTCCGGCCTGGAAGGAGTCTCTCTGGTAGGACCCTACCAGGTCAAATCTGTACACAGCTCCCTGTCTTCATCTAGTTCCTGGATGGTGTTGTAAACCTAGTATGGAAAGAAGAGCCTTGAATAGAGTAATAGAGTATTGTGGACAGCACTGCAGCCATCACCCCCTGTAGTCATGGTCTGGTTATTAGAATGCTTATACATCTTTTTTTTTTTTTTTAATGTTTATTTATTTTTGAGAGAGAGAGAGAGAGTGAGTGGGGGAGGAGCAGAGAGAGATACAGAGGATCTGAAGCGGGCTCCAGGCTGACAGCCGCGAGCCCGACACAGGGCTCCAACTCACAAACTGTGAGATCTTGATCAGAGCTGAAATCAAGAGACAGATGCTTAACTGCCTGAGCCACCCAGATGCCCTGTCATGATGATGTGTAACTCTTCATGTACAAAACAATATCATAGCCCTGCACTAAATGTTTTTTTCACTGGAGTGCTTTCTACTTTGTGAAGATTGTGTGTCCTGGGCAGCTGTCCTAACTTGGGCTGGAAGAAAACTCATTCCTTTTTCTTTAAAATAATAGGGGCACCTGGGTGGCTCAGTTGGTTAAGCGGCGGACTTCAGCTCAGGTCATGATCTCACGGTCTGAGTTGCTGACAACTCAGAGCCTGGAGCCTGCTTCGGATTCTGTGTCTCCCTCTCTCTCTGCCCCTCCCCTGCTCACGCTCTTTCTCTATGTCTCTCAAAAATAAATAAATGTAAAAAAAAAAGAATTTAAAATAATAAGATAATTAATAATAATTAAAAATAAAAATAATAAAATAGTAATTAAAATTAAAAAATAATAAAATAAATAAAATAATTTTGCATCAATACCAGAAAGGTAGGAGGAGGGAAAACAGGTTCTTTCCAAAACTTGTAGGCTTGGGGACTCGGTGGTTTTTCTTCCTCCCAAAATGCTGTCATTCAGAAAGCTTGATTTCTTTCCACAGTTTTCCTGCACCACAAACATCCCATTTCAGGTCCAGCTTGCTAATTTTTCTCATTTCTGGTAGTTAGATGTAACACAGTGATGGCATAAACAGCTCTTGAGAGTTCTCTCCCTGTGATATAATGATTTATATGAAATATGTATTTGGTCATTCAGATGACCAAAATTTATTTCACAGATATGTTTGGTTTTCATCCACGGTTTTTAAAAATGCTTCAGAGCCATAGGAGTGAAATGACAGCCTCATTATTAATGGAGGTGACTTTACCAGCCCCCCTCCTCCCCAAGGGGAGAGGCTGGATGCCTGCAGGATCAACCATGTGATTAGAGGGTTGGAAATTTTAGTCCTACCCCTTGACCTCTGCAGAAGGGAGAGGGGCTGAGGGTTGAATCAGCCAGTAGCTGGTGACTTAGTCATTCATGCCTACATCATAAAGCCTCCATAAAAATCCAAGAGCCCAGCTTCTGGTCCTGTTATGGAGAGTTTGCATGTTTGGGGAACCTCAACACCACCACATGTCACCAAACTGAGCCCAGGCCCCACAACGACAGAAGCTCCTTTGTTGAGGTACTAGAAGAAAGCATTGGAAAACAGCCTTTTTAGGGTGACACAAAAGTAACTCTATGTAACTCTTCATCTGGCTGCTGATTCCTGTCCTTCAAAAACCTGGTGTTTCCCTGAGCCGCTCTAGCAAATTAACTGAACCTGAGGAGAAGGTAGCCAGTTAGTCAGAAGCACGGGTGGCAGCCTGTGGCTTGTGGCTGACATCAGAAGTACGGCAAGGAGGAAGTGGGGGACGGGGCGAGAGAAGGGGGTTAGGAGGCCAACATGTAGGACTGAACCCTTGGAATCCGATGCTACTTGTAGATAGTGTCAGAGTTGCTTGGTGTTGGGGAGGAACCCCCGGCCCGCCATGTTGGGTCCAGAAACCCTAACGATATCCCTAATGAATACATTCTCAAGAAGAAATAATCCAGTATGGGGCTCCTTTGGATAGCCTTCCTCTATCATCAACCTTGTTAAAACTTTTTCTGGTGGCACCTGAGTGGCTCAGTCAGAGTCGGTTGAGTGTCCGACTTCAGCTCAGGTTATGATCTCATAGTCCGTGGGTTCGAGCCCCATGTTGGGCTCTGTGCTGACAGCTCAGAGCCTGGAACCTGCTTCAGATTCTGTGTCTCCCTCTCTCTCTGCCCCTCCCCCACTCATACTATGTCTCTGTCTCAAAAATAAACATTAAAAAAACAACAAACTTTTCCTGGCCTGTTTCAACAGCTTCCTAGTGAATCTCTTTTCCCTCTTAAGCCTCACTTCCATTGAAGTCCTAGAGAAGCCTCTTACCAACTTCGATTGTCACCTCCCTACAACTTCCCCCCAGGGTCTCTGACTGCTCTTAGCTTAAAATTCAGATGCTGGACCAGCCTGAAGTGGCTGCCTGTCACTTTTCTTCTCATAGCAATTCCCGTCCACACACACTCCTGGCATTCGGGACATATTTCTGTCCTGCCAAGACACTTTGTCCTTCCTCACTGCAGACCAGGTGATAGCTTTGTCATGTGTTTGGAGGGACTAGCCTCTTAACGTGGCTGACTCAGGCTCTTTCATCTAGTCTCAGCTGCAGCATTGTCCCCTCGCAGAGGGGGGCATGCCATGCAACCCCTTAGATCCCCTCTAAAGAATCACCCCCTGGTGGTTCTGGTGAGGTTTATTTGTAGGTTTTTCATTTTTATGTTATCCCTTTGTGGTTGTAGCCTGCTTTTAAATCATAACTTGTAAATAATTGTTGTCTATATGAAGACCGCTGTTTTCTCTGTGCTAATGTCATTCTCTCTCTGCATATTTTTTTAAATGTTCATTTATTTTTGAGATAGAGTGTAAGCAGGAAGGGGCAGAGAGAGAGGGAGAGTGAGAATCCGAAGCAGGGTCCATGCTTGTTTGCACAGATCCCGACGTGGCCCTCGAATCCATGAACTGTGAGATTATGACCTGAGCTGAAATCAAGAGCTGGATGCATAACCAACTGAGCCACCCAAGAGTCCCCTCTGTATTTTTTTCTTTTCTTTCTTTTTTTTAAAGTGTATTTAGTTTTGAGAGAGGTGGGTGGAGAGAGAGGGCAGAGAGAGGGGGACAGAGGATCTGAAGCAGGCTCTGCACTGACAGCACCTAGCCTGATGTGGGGCTGGAACTCATAGACCATGATATCATGACCTGAGCCAAAGTCAGATGCTCAACCAACTGAGCCGCCCAGGCGCCCCTTTTTATTTTTTTGTAATAGGAGTTTCCCTCCGTTCTTTGGTGGTTCTGGGCATACAATTCTATCGTCTGTAAATAATCATGCACATCTTTGTGTGAATTCTTATGGCACTCGAAATTGCGTTGGCTGTATTTCCAGTGCCGTGTTCAGCAGCCAGGACAGGTAATCTTATATTTCTTGGTGTTGTTTCTGACCTTAGTAGGATGCTTTCTAGTGCTTTCCATGAGTAGGATGAAGACTTTATTTTGTCAGGTTAGAAAAGATCTATTGATTCTTCATTTATTTTTTTTCCTTCTTACTTTTTTTTATTTTTTTTAATTTTATAATAGTTTATTTTCAAATTGGTTTACATAAAACACCCAGTGTTCATCCCAACATGTGCCCTTTTTAATGCCCATCACCCCCTCTCCCCCTTCCCTCATACCCCTCACCCTCAGTTTGTTAGTCTTTGAGAGTCTCTTATGTTTTATCTCCCTCCCTCTCTGTGTCTTTTTTTTCTTTCCCCTCTTCCCCTCCCCCTGGTTTTTGCTTAGTCTCACAAAGTCCACCTATTCGTGGAAACATATGGTATCTGTCTTTTTCTGACTGACTTATTTCACTTAACATAATACCTTCCAGTTCCATCCATGTTGCTACACATGGCCAGATTTCATTCTTTCTCATTGCCACTTAGTAGTCCATTGTATATATGTACCACATCTTCTTTATCCACTCGTCAGTTGATGGGCACTTGGTCTCTTTCCATGATTTGGCTATTGTCGAAAGTGCTGCTATGAACATTGGGGTACCCGTGCTCCTATGCATCAGCATTCCTGTGTGATTCTTCATTTTTAAGTGTCTTCATTTAGTATTAATGCATATTAAATTCTCCCAAATAGAGGTCTTAACATTTAGGAACATTATCACAGGACTTTTATTATCTTCTTTTTTTTTTTTTTTTATTAAGTGTTGGTGTTTTCTTTTTTTCTTTAATTTTTTTTAACGTTTATTTATTTTTGAGACAGAGAGAGACAGAGCAGCAAACAGAGAGGGAAACACAGAATCCGAAGCAGGCTCCAGGCTCTGAGCTGTCAGCACAGAGACTGACGCGGGGCTCGAACTCACAGACTGTGAGATCATGACCTGAGCCGAAGTCGGACGCTCAACCGACTGAGCCACCCAGGCGCCCCTCTTTTTTTTTTTTTAATGAGCCTTCACACCCAGCGTGGAACCCAATGCAGAGCTTGAACTCACGACCCCAAGATAAAGATCTGAGCTGAGATCAAGAGTTGGATGCTTAACTGACCGACCCACCCAGGCGCCTCAGGACCTTTATCTTTATAAGTATGGTAAACTGCATTGCTATAATCACTGTTGGATCCCAGGGATAAACTGTACTTGGTCATCTTTTATTATATTTTAGGGGGCTGTTGGGATATATTTGCTAGTATTAATCTTACTTTTTGCATCTATAGGAAGATGTGAGGTTCTTCTGTCATATTCTCTTTGCTACAATTTTAGAAGCTTTGGTATCCACATTCAATTTTTTTTATTTTATTAAAAATTTTTTTTAACGTTTATTTATTTTTGAGAGAGAGACAGAGTGTGAGCCGAGAAGGGGCAGAGAAAGAGGAAGACACAAAATCTGAAGCAGGCTCCAGGCTCTGAGCTGTCAGCACAGAGCCAGATGTGGGGCTCGAACCCATGAACTGTGAGATCATGACCTGAGCTGAAGTCCCGTGCTTAACCTACTGAGCCACCCAGGCACCCTTATTTTAAAAAAATTTTTTTGATGTTTATTTTATTTTTGAGAGAGAGAGCATGAGTGGGAAGGGGTAGAGAAAGAGAGAGACACAGAATTCAAAGCAGGCTCTAGGCTCTGAGCTGTCAGCACGGAGCCCAACACAGGACTCAAACTCACGAAATGTGAGATCATGACCTGAGCTGAAGTCAGACGCTTAACCAACTGAGCCACCTAGTGCCCCATGTATCCATGTGCCATTAAATGTCCTAAAATTATCTGCAAGTTCTACTTCCTCTTCAATACCCTTGGATTGGGTAGGTAGCATGGGCTTATCCTGATATTTAAAACAATGGTAGGGGCACCTGGGTGGCTCAGTCGGGTGAGTGTCTGATTCTGGTTCAGGTCGCGATCTCACGGTCCATGAGTTTGAACCCCACATCGAGCTGGCTGCCATCAGCTCAGAGCCCACTTTATTTATTTTTTGTTTTTGTTTTTTATTTTTATAATAGTTTATTTTCAAATTGGTTTACATATAACACCCATTGTTCATCCCAACATGTGCCCTCTTTAATGCCCGTCACCCCCTCAGAGCCCACTTTAGATCCTCTATCCCCTTTTTTCTCTGTGCCTCCCTCACTTGCACTCTCTCTCGAAAATAAAATAAAACATCAAAAAAAAAATAAAAATAATGGTAGAATCTCCATGTTAAACCACCTAATACTGGTGCTTTTATTTGGGCAGGATGCTTGTATAAACTTCTCCCTTCTTTCTGTAGATATTGTTCTCTTTACACCCCCCTGTCTATACTGGGACTGATTATCAGTAGTTTGTTTTCCTGGAAAAATTTGATACTATCAAGGTTTCCTGATTATTTGCTTTGGGTGATGAAAATTATCCCGGTGATTTCCATTATTAGTTACTGACATCACGTTCTTCTCATTGATGTTACTAAATTGAAAAATCCCTTTTGAGGATCCTTCGAGTGATTGCATTCCCCAGCCCATAACATCAAATGTGGGGCAGCTCAGGAACCTGAGGACTGACAGAGAGTTGGATTTGGGGTGGAAGAACTTCTCAGGGAAGCAGATAGTTCAGGCAGGCAAGCGTGTTGCAGTGCGGGTCCCTCACATGTCAGACCTCAGCGTCTCCTGCTCTCTCATGTGAGACCCTGTCCCCCTCCGGGGATCATGGAAAAGAAAGTGTCTCCGAAACTCATCAGCCTTCTAGTAGGTGTTTACCAGATGCTTGTAAATTGGTTCTGATAATTGGTGACTGGGACAAAGTTTTTCAAAAATATTCTCGGCTCCCCAAGAGTGCTGTCACAGTATTGGAAAGATAATTGCACTTATGAGGGTGTGGGGGTGAGGTCACAGAACCATAACATGCTTTGGTTGTCACGAGCATCACACTGAGCCCATGGCCCTGACAGCAGGAAGGAGTTGGGTGAGTATTTTCTCTTTTTGTCTGAGACGCAGAGTCTCAAAGGGAAGGAGACTGCCAGGAGACTGGCTAGGAGCTCGTGCCTGGAAAAGCAATTCTTCTAGAGTAGAAACAGGTCCGGTACCAAGCCACCCAGCAAGCAAGAGAATCCTTGAGGCTCATACCGAGCCTGTGGAGACTGGTGGTTCTGGCCCCTGTTTCAATTCTGACTGCCCCTCGTGTAATTTATTGCAGTCTGTGTGGATCGTGGGTATGATTTTTAATCTATGCAGCAATGAAATATGTATAGATTCTGTAATGAAATATTCATTCAAAAAATCATGTATGTGGCATTTTGGAAATTAACTTGCTAACTACTCAGTCTTCGAATCAAAGCAACATTTCCAGGGTCAGTAGAGGTACTTCTAAAATAAACCCATGCCGGGGCGCCTGGGTGGCTCAGTCGGTTAAGCATCCTGACTTTGGCTCAGGTCATGATCTCGTAGCTCTTGAGTTCCATCCCTGCATTGGGCTCTTTGCTGACATCTCAGAGCCTAGAGCCTGCTTCGGATTCTGTGTCTCCCTCTGTCTGCCCTTCCCCCGCTCTCTCTCTCTCTCTTTCTTAAAAATAAATAAACGTTGAAAAAAAAGCTTATTTATTTTAAGCAATCTTTACGCCCAGTCTGGGGCTTGAACTCACAGCTCAGAGATCAAGAGTTGCACGCTCCACTGACTGAGCCAGCCAGGCGCCCCTAGGGATAGCTTTTGACTTCATGTCCGCCTCCTCTGATATAAATGTAGCCACTCCTGCTCTCTTGGTTTCCATTTGCATGAGATACCTTTTTCCATCCTTTCTCTTTCAGTCTGCACATGCCTTTCGATCTAACATGGGTTTTTTGTAGATCGCATACAGTTAGATCCTGCCTTTCATGCATTCAGCCACTCTGTGGTTCTGCACATTTCGTTTACATTTAAAGTAATGATATTTTTAATGTCTATTTATTTTGAGAGGGAGGAAGGGAGAGCAGGAGTAGGGCAGAGAGAGAGAGAGGGAGAGAGAGAGAGAATCCCAAGCAGGCTCCACACTGTCAGCACGGAGCGCAATAGGGTGGCTCAAACTCACTAATTGTAAGATCACTTCCTGAACCAAAATCAAGAATCAGATACTTAACTGACTGAGCCACCCAGGTACCCCGTAAAGTAATGATTGGTAGGGAAGGATTTATGATTGCCTGTTCCCTGGAGAGAGTGACCACAGTGAAACTGATGACTACGCTCGACTCTGTCTCTGATGCAGAGGCTGTCCCTATATGCAAGACTTGTGATCACTGGTGACCTGCTTGTCCCACCGGTGGGGAGGCTCCAACCACCCCATTGGAACTCTGACCTGCTTCGAGGCATGACGGTCTGCTGGCCAGCCGCACTATTGTGACCCTTGAAATGAATCCCTGTCACCCTTTACACTCTCTACTCTCTAGGCCATCAGCATTCTGACCATCAGGCATGTCCAGATAGCTTATGATATTTAAAGAGCTCATTGAGTCTGAGACCCTTCACTGCACTAGTAACGTCAGTACTTCAGGTTAGCCTGGTCCTCTACGTGGAGTCCTGTTGATAGTAATCTTTTTTACTTATTTATGTTTTATTTTTTATGTCATTTCTACACTCAACTTGGGGCTCAAACCCACAACCCCAAGATCAAGAGTCATGTGCTCCATCGACCGAGACAGCCAAGTTCCCCAACCATTGATAGTAATCTTAATCGAATGATGAATGAAATTGGTCTCAGCCTCTGTTGTCTGTGATTAATCAGAAATTTAATGGAGTGCTGTGCTCGTGGGAAAATCTGCCAGAAGCCAAGACAGTACAGAATTGAGGAGTGGCTATCAGGGGGATTTCATGTGTCTGCATGTCTTGTGGGCAGAATCATGGGCAGATTTTCTTCCTGACTGATTTCCTGAGGATGTCTGTATGGAAAACAGCCTTGGAAGGTGGATATAAATCTCCTTCTGGAACAGAGAATGGGTTTGTTTGCCACGCAGGAAAATGAAGATAATGTCTCGGGGCAGAGGGAGGTGTGAGTTTGGTGAGGTGGGAAGGTGTGAGGCTCGGTGATGGGATGGGGCAGGTGCAAAGGAAACCATTGCAAATATTAAGCTCATGTTACCTGCTGTGCCATGAATAATAAAGTCCTTTCCTCTGACTCAGGAGTCTTTTGTCTTTATGCATCCATGGACTGTCGCAGGCACACTTACCCGCTAGCAATTCCGGAAAAATCTTGGACTCTTCATACTTCCTGAAAGTAACCATATGTGTGACTATATATACACGCATGTATACATGTACGTACATACACGCACACAAACACCTTTCATGTTGTCCTAAGAGGTTGGATTATGCTGAGAAAGCTCACTTACTCTCTAAGTGAGGTTGGGTTTAGGTGTGCCGGTCGGTGCAAATTTTGGAAAGCAAATCGATTAATATAAAAATGATAAAGAATGTGAACTGTTGGGGCAGGGAGGGGCTCAGGGAGAAGGGCAGGTGGGACACTGCACCAGGTGGAAGGGAAGAGCCGAGAATCCTCAGCGACGGGGTAGCCCAGAAGGGATCGTAGAAAAAAAGCAATCACTACGGGAGTTTCTTAAATGGTTTGCTAGAGGGCATTCTGGCATTTCTCCCCCAATGTGTCCCCTTCAGCGGCATCTTTAACAAAGGCCACAGGGCTCCTAGAAACTTTTTAAAAAATAGATTTGTTTTTAATGTTTGTTTATTTTTGAGGTGGGGAGCAGAGGGAGAGGGGAAGAGAGAGAGAGAATCTCAAGCAGGTTCCCTGCTGTCAGCACAGAACCTGATGCAGGCTCAATCTCCCAACTGTGAGATAGGACCTAAGCTGAAATCAAGAGTTGCACACTTAACCTACGGAGCCACGTAGGCGTCCCTAAAAATAATAGATTATATATTTTCCCTTTAATCCTAATTTTTTAAAAATTTATTTATTGTTTAATTTACATCCAAGTTAGCACATGGTGCAACAATGATTTCAGGGGTAGATTCCTTAATGCCCTTTATTCATTTAGCCCATCCCCCCTCCCACAACCCCTCCAGAAACCTTCTATTTGTTTTCTATGTTTAAGAGTCTTTTATGTTTTGTCGCCCTCCTTGTTTTTATATTCTTTTTGCCTCCCTTCCCATATGTTCATCTGTTTAGTATCTTAAATTCCACATATGAGTGAAGTCATATGATATTTGTCTTTCTCTGATTAATTTCGCTTAGCATGATACCTTCTAGTTCCATTCATATAGTTGCAACTGACAAGATTTCATTTTTTTGATTCCTGAGTAATACTATATATACACACATACACACACACACACACACACACCAATGGAGTATTACAATGGAGTACACACGCGCGCGCGACACACACACACACACACATCTTCTTTATCCATTCATCTGTCTATGGTCATCTGGGCTCTTTCCACACTTTGGTTATTGTTGATAGTGCTGCTATAAACATTGGGGTGCATGTGCCCCTTTGAAACAGCACACCTGTATCCTTTGGGTAAATACCTAGTAGTGCAATTGCTGGATCATAGGGTAGTTCTATTTTTAATTTTTTGAGGCATCTCCATTCTGTTTTCCAGAGCAGCTGCACCAGGTTGCATTCCCACCAGCAGTGCAAAAGAGATCCTCTTTCTCTGCAACCTCACCAGCATCTGTTGTTTCCTGAGTTGTTAATGTTAGCCACTCTTACAGGTGTGAGGTGGTATCTCATTGTAGTTTTGATTTGTATTTCTGTGATGATGAGTGATGTTGAGCATCTTTTCATGTGTCTGTTTGCCATCTGGCTGTCTTCTTTGGAGAAATGTCTGTTCATCTCTTTTGCCCATTTCTTCACTGGATTATTTGTTTTTTGGGTGTTGAGTTTGATAAGTTCTTTATATTTTTGAATACTAGCCCTTTATCTGATATGTCATTTGCAAATATCTTCTCCCATTCTGTTGGTTGCCTTTTAGTTTTTCTGATTGTTGCCTTCACTGTGCAGAGGCTTTTTATCTTGATGAGTCCCAATAGTTCATTTTTGCTTTTGTTTCCCTTGCCCAGAGATGTGTTGAGTAAGAAGTTGCTGTGGCCGAGGTTAGAGAGGTTTTTGCCTGCTTTCTCCTCGAGGATTTTGATGGCCTCCTGTCTTTCATTCAGATCTTTTGTCCATTTTGAGTTTATTTTTGTGTATGGTATAAGAAAATGGTCCAGTTTCATTTTTATTTTTATATTTATTGTTTTATTTTTTTAAATAATTTATTTTCAAATTGGTTTCCATACAATACCCAGTACTCATCCAACAAGTGCCCTCTTGAACCTGTCACCCACTCTCCCCCCGAAGCCCTCCTCATCCCTCAGTTTGTTCTTAGTCTTTGAGAGTCTCTTATGTTTTGTCTCCTTCCCTCTCTGTGTCTTTTTTCTTTTCCCCTCTTCCCCTCCTCCATGATTTTTGCTAAGTCTCTCAAAATCCACCTATGCGTGGAAACATATGGTATCTGTCTTTTTCTGACTGACTTATTTCACTTAACATAATACCCTCCAGTTCCATCCATGTTGCTACACATGGCCAGATTTCATTCTTTCTCATTGCCACATAGTAGTCCATGTGGTATATATACACCACATCTTCTTTATCCATTCGTCAGTTGATGGACACTTAGTCTCTTTCCATGATTTGGCTATTGTCGAAAGTGCTGCTGTGAACATCGGGGTACATGTCTCCCTATGCATCAGCACTCCTGTGTCTCTTGGGTAGATTCCTAGCAGTGCTATTGCTGGGTCATAAGGTTGTTCTATTTTCATTTTTTTGAGGAACCTCCACACCATTTTCCAGAGAGGCTGCACTAGTTTGCATTCCCACCAACAGTGTAGGAGGGTGCCTGCTTCTCCACATCCCCGCCAGCATCTATAGTTTCCTGATTTATTCATTTTAGCCACTCTAACCGGTGTGAGGTGGTATCTCAGTGTGGTTTTGACTTGTATTTCCCTGATGAGGAGTGACTTTGAGCATCATTTCATGTGTCTGTTGGCCATCTGGATGTCATCTTTGGAGAAGTGTCTATTCATATATTCTGCCCATTTCTTCACTGGATTATTTGTTTTTCGGGTGTGGAGTTTGGTAAGTTCTTTATAGATTTTAGATACTAGTCCTTTATCCGATATGTCATTTGCGATTATCCTTTCCATTCTGTCAGTTGCCTATTAGTTTTGTTGGTTGTTTCCTTTGCAGTGCAGAAGCTTTTTATCTTGATGAGGTCCCAATAGTTCATTTTTGCTTTAAATTCCCTCGCCTTTGGAGATGTGTCACGTAGGAAATTGCTGTGGCTCAGGTCAAAGAGGTTTTTTCCTGCTTTCTCTTCTAGGAGTTTGATGGTTTCGTGTCTCACATTCAGGTCCTTCATCCATTTTGAGTTTATTTTTGTGAGTGTTGTAAGAAAGTGGTCTAGTTTCATTCTTCTGCATGTTGCTGTCCAGTTATCCCAGCACCATTTGTTAAAGAGGCTGTCTTTTTTCCATTGGATACTCTTTCCTGCTTTGTCCAAGATTAGTTGGCCATATGCTTGTGGGTCCATCTCTGGGTTCTCTATTCTATTCCATTGGTCTGTGTGTCTGTTTTTGTGCCAATATCATGCTGTCTTGATGACTACTGCTATGTAGTAGAGGTTAAAATCTGGGATTGTGATGCCTCCCACTTGGTTTTCTTCTTCAGTATCACTTTGGCTATTCAGGGTCTTTTGTGATTCCGTACAAATTTTAGGATTGTTTGCTCTAGCTTTGAGAAGAATGCTGGTGCAATTTTGATTGGATTGCATTGAATGTGTAGATTGCTTTGGGTAGTATTGCCATTTTAACAATATTTATTCTTCCAATCCATGAGCATGGGATGTTTTTCCATTTCCTTGTGTCTTCCTCAATTTCCTTCATAAGTTTTTTATAGGTTTCAGCATAGAGGTCTTTTACATCTTTGATCAGGTTTATTCCTAGGTATTTGATGGTTTTTGGTGCAATTGTGAATGGGATTCACTTCTTTCTTTCTCTTTCTATTGCTTCATTGTTGGTGTAAAGGAATGCAACCGATATCTGTACATTTATTTTTTATCCTGCAACTTTGCCAAATTCATGGATCAGTTCTAGCAGGCTTTCGATGGATTCTGTTGGGTTTTTCATGTAAAGTATCATGTCGTCTGCAAAAAGTGAAAGTTTGACTTCGTCCTTGCCTATCCTGATGCCTTTTATTTTGCTTTCTTGTCTGATTGCTGATGCTTAGGTTCATTTTTCTACATGTCACTTTCCAGTTTTCCCAGCACCACTTGCTTGAAGAGACTTTATTCCATTGAATATTCTTTCCTGCTTTGTCAAAAATGAGTTGGCTGTACATTTGGGGGTCCATTTCTGGGTTCTCTATTCTGTTCCATTGATCTGTGTGTCTGTTCTTGTGCCAGTACCATACTGTCTTGATGCTTGCAGCTTTGTAATACAGGTTAAAGTCTGGGATTGTGATGTCTCCAGCTTTGGTTTTCTTGTTCAAGATTACTTTGGCTATTCAGGTTCTTTTCTTGTTCCATACAAACTTTAGGACTGTTGTTCTAGCTCTGTGAAGAATGCTAGTGTCATTTTGATAGGTATTGCATTGAATATGTAGACTGCTTCGGGTAAAATATGTTTTGTGAGGTAATTAAAAGGGAGACTGAATTTGATGTCTGGGTTGGCGGATTTTGCAGGAAAGACTAAATTGAGGACAGCAGAGATCCTGTGTGTGGAAATCTATTGGATTTTATTTGTGCTGTCAGCGCAGAGCCCGCTTTGGATCTTCTGTCTCCTTCTCTCTCTGCCCCTCCTCCACTCACTGTCACTCTCTCTCTCTCAAAAATAAATAAACATTAAAAAAAATAAAAAGAAAGTTCCCTCGGTTATTAAACCTGCCACCCATCCATCTAGAGTGGTCTCTTTCCTTGGCTTCTTCCTGCCCTCTGAGAGTGGGGACCTATAGGTATGCATTTTTGGCATATTGATCTTGGATCCAGTAATTTTGCTGACACCATCCTGTTAGTTGTAACAGTTTTTACATCATTGTACATAGATTTGCTATGTCAGCAATTACACCTGCCAATGGCAAGAATATTGGATCTTTATATACATAGTAATAATGCTTTCTAAAAGAATAGATTTAGTTTATCTTAAAGATCTTATTTTTAATTAATCTCTCCACCCACCATTGGGGTTTGAACTTACAGCCCTAGGCTCAACAGTTGCATGGTCTATGGACTGAGCCTGCCAGGTGCCCCCAAAATGGATTTTAATTTTACTTATTTATTTTAATGTTTACTTATTTTTGAGAGAGAGAGACAGAGCTCGAATGGGTGAAGGGCAGAGAGAGAGGCACACACACATAATCTGAAGCAAGCTCCTAGCTCTGAGCTGTCAGGCAGAGCCAGACACGGGGCTCAGACTCACAAACCAGGAGATCATGACCCAACTGAGCCTCCCTGGCGCCCCACATGGATTTTATTTTTAGAGTACTTTTAACTTCATAGCATAATAGAGCAAAAAGTACACCGAATTACCGCACCAACTGCCCTCCCCCAGCCTCCCAACCATCAACAACCTGCATCAGAGCAATACATTTGTGACAATGAACCAACATTGACGTATCATCAGCTAGAGTCCACAGTTTACATTGGGTTTTACTCTGTGTGTGACAAATTTTATGGGTTTCGGCCAATGTATAATGACATGTATCTACCATTGCAGTTTCATACAGAGTAGTTTCACTGTCCTAAAAACCCTCATGCATATGTATTCACCCCTCCTGTTCTTCCTCCCCCTAAGCCTGGCAACTACTATCTTTACTGTATAGTTTTGCCTTTTCCAGAATGTCATGTTGCTGGGATCATATGGTATGCAGCCGTTTCAGACTGGCTTCTTTCACTTGGTAATATTTATTTAAGGTTCGTGCATTTCTTTTCGTGGCTCCATAGCTCATTTCCTTTTGGCATTGAACAGAATTTGTCTGCATGGATGACAGTTATTTATTTCACCTCCTGAAGGGCGTCTCTGTTGCTTCCAAGTTTTGGCAGCTATGAATAAAGCTGCTATAAACATTTGTGTGCAGAAATCTGTGTGCGGACATAAATGTCCACCTCATTTGGATAAATACCTAGGGGTGAGGTTTCAGGATCATGCGAGAGGCTATTTAATTTTGTAAGAAACATCTGTCCTCCAACGTGGCTCTACCATATTGTGTTCTCATCAACGGTGAAGGCAATTACTGCTTGCCCACTTCCATGCTGGTATTTGGTGGCATCACTTTCAGATTATACCCTCTCTAATAGACATGTAAATTATCTGAAATTATCTCACTGCTTCAAATCGCGATTGACAGTGGGTGCCTTTGGTAAGGTGTCTGTACAGATCTTTTGCCCATTAAAAAAAATCAAGCTGTTTGTTTTCTTGTTGTTGAATTTTAACAGTTCTTTGTATATTTTGGATAACAGTCCTTTATCAGATATGTCTTTTGCAATTTTTCCTCCCAATATCTGGCTTGTCTTTTCATTCCCTTGACAATGTCTTTTGTGGAGTAGAAGTTACTAATTTTTATGAAGTCTGACTTAACAATTATTTCTTTCATGGATTATGCCTTTGGTGTTGTATCTAAAAAGTTGTCACAGGGGCGCCTGGGTGGCTCAGTTGGTTAAGCATCCAACTCAGGACATGGTCTCACGGTTCGTGGGATCAAGCCCCGCATCAGGCTCTGCACTGATAGTGCGGAGCCTGCTTGGGATTCTCTCTCTATCTGTCTCTGCCCTTCCCCTGCTCTTGCTCTCTCTCTCTCTCTCTCTCTCTCTCTCAAAAATAAACATTAAAAAAAAAGTTATCACAGAACCTAACGTCATTTAGATTTTCTCTCATTATCTTCTAGGGGTTTTATAGTTTTGTGTTTTACATTTAAGTCTAGGATCTATTTTGAGCTGATTTTTGTGAAGGGTGTAGGGGCTGTATCTAGATTGACTTTTTTTCCCTTGCATATGGATGTCCACGTGGTCCAGTGCTGTTTGCTGAAAAGACTATCTTTTTCCCATTGAATTACCTTTGCTCCTTTGCGAGAGAGCAGTGGACTCTCTTTGTGTGAGTCCATTTCTGGGCTCTTTGTTCTGCATTTATCTGTTTGCCTGTTATTTTACTGGCGACACACCGTCTTAATTAATTTGGCTTTATATCAAGTCTTGACATTGGGCTGTAGCAGCCTTCTGACTTTTTTCTTCTACTTTATTATTTTTTTAAATGTTTATTTTTGAGAGAGAGAGCAAGAGTAGAGGAGGGGCAGAAAGAGGGGGACAGAAGGTCTGAAGCAGGTTCTGCACTGACAGCCACCAGCTCAACGTGGGGCTTGAAGTCACGAACCACGAGATCATGATCTGAGCCGAAGTCAGACGCTCAACTGACTGAGCCACTCAGACGCCCCTTTTCTACTTTAATTTGGATTGGCTTTTTCCATATACAGACTTTAGAATCAGTTAGTTGATACCTACAAGTGATTTGGTGGAGTTTTGATTAGGATTTAATAAATCTACAGCTCAGTCTGGGAAGACCAGACATCTTGACCACATTGAGTCTTTTAATCCATGAACGTAGATATCAGCTGCACTTGACCATGCCGTGATGTTTTATGGCAGTATTTGCAATATCGTATTTAGCAATTTTGGATCGCTAGGTATGTATGAGATTTGTAAAATATTTGTGGTTATCTTTGTAAGATTTTGGAAAATTATTAGAAAGTGGCATTCTTCAATATCTTTGGATGGCCTAAGTTGCATTGGTTTATGTAATCTATGTATTTTTTAATGTTTATTTATTTTTGAGAGACAGAGCATGAGCGGGGGAGAGGGATTCTGATGGGGAACCATCAGCACAGAGCCCAACGCGGGGCTTGAACCCACGAACTGTGAGATCATGACCTGAGCCAAAGTCGGACGCTTAACCGACTGAGCCACCCAGGCGCTCCTGGTTTATCTAATATTGAAGAGTTGTTGATAACCATATGACCTAGTGCCGTTTTCATGAGGACCCTATCATAAATATTGCTTTTTATTCTATAGACATCGCTCAGCTTAGAATTTTGTATCTCTTCTTGGGCCCATATGGATAAAATATTTATTCACATCAACTAGACTTTTCAAATAATTGCACCGAGTTGTGCAAAGCATTTCTAGTTAATAGCATGTTCTCTATATCACTCTTCTTCTCTCGAGGAATCCTTCCCGCAGTGAACTTAGGGCAGCATGGAGTCTGATGAAATACGTGTGAATCGTTGCCTGCTGGGACATTTCCCAGTTCTGCCTCCTGAGACCCCCGGCTGTCTCCAGGTGTTGTGCGAAAGAGAAAGTTTCTCCCTGACACTAAACTTGCCAAGAAGTTATAATTGTTTCTGGGAACTGGGATCCGCTCTGCACCCAACCTGGGGTGCAAACTCATGACCCTGAGGTTAAGAGTCCCCTGCTCCACTGACTGAGCTATCCAGCCAGCCGCCCCTGGGAGGAAGTTTTTACAAAATAGTCTTACCTGCCTCATTGCGCATTGTCATGGAAAATGCAGGTGAACCGATAATTGCAGTTCTGTGGGGAGGTGAGGTCACAGAATCAAACCCATATCAGCTCTGGCTGCCTCCCTCTGTTACACGGGGGGTAGCGTTACTATCCCACTAAGCCCGCATCCTGGCAGCAGGAAAGGGTGAGTATTTTCTCTATCAATCTGAGTGACTCGATCTGTAAGGGAGTGAGATGTCTCAGGGTCTGTGTCTGGATTGGTCCTCATGGCTGGAAAAAGGATTCTTCTGGGGTAGAAACTGGTTTGGGCTGAGGTCCTCCCCCAGACCCTAACTGTTCCTCATGTAGTTTTTTTTTTATTTTTATTTTTAAATATTTATTTATTTTTGAGAGAGACAGAGAGAGAGAGAGAGAGAGAGAGAGAGCGAGAGCGCGGGCAGAGAAAGAAGGAGACACAGAATCTGAAGTAGGCTCCAGGCTCTGTGCTGACAGCTCAGAGCAAGATCATGACCTGAGCCAAAGTCAGATGCTCAACTGACAGAGCCACCCAGGCGCCCCTCCTTGTGTAGTGCTTCCCTCCCTGATGGTGCTTGTTGTAGTTACAAGGAGTAACAAAGCCTGAGATACCTCCTTAAGACTGCCAGTCAGAAATTAATATGCTACTCAAGCTGCTTCCTGAAACCACGGAGAAACTGACAAGATTATGTGTAGGTTATGTCCTTCAAGGGCTACTGTGCATGTGATAGCGAGTTTCATGGAGCCGAGTCAGTCATGTGTATCTCAATGCAAATAATGTGTCTGAGTGGCAAGTAGTGAACCACGATTGTTTTTCTCCTATATACACTCTATGCATCTGATGGAGATAGTAATTAAATCACTCCTGAAAATATTTGCAAGCTAGTGATCAGGGAAGGACAATTTTCCTTTGTGAAGTTAGGACAGGAGACTTTCAGGAAAAGGTGACCCTCGCATGTGAGGGATTTGGAGAGCAGGAAAACAAAGGACTTCAGCACTTTTCAGCTTAAATGTGTCTTCTGATATTTTGTGTAGTTTTCAAAGTTCTAGGATCATTTTCAGACTCATCCTTCATTTCTCCTAGTTGATTCACACAATTTCATGCCTTGAAATTGCATTTCGCATGCTCATTGTAGCTTACTATCTTTCTCATCTTGTAGTCTGTTGGTTTTTTTGTTTTGTTTTTTGTTTTGTTTTTTCAAAAATCACAGCTCATTGCGTGCTCTCTAAGGAGGAATAATTTAGATCCTATTCTAAATGTTTTCTTTATCTCCAAATGTTTTCTTTAAATTATAAATCCCATAGTTTAGGCCAAAGTGAAATACTATACAACAAGTTCTGTTGTAGGGGAAAAAATCATATGATTACTTCTGTTTCCATACTAACATTCATCCATATTTGGGAAATCCATTTTGCTCATGGATAGATAATATTCAGGTCCTTATTCAGACCTTTTCATCTTCATTCACAAGCGATGTTGGTCAATGGAACAAACATTTTAACAAAAATGAGGAATTAGCATGATCAAACCTAAATTAAAATAAATTTCAAATATGACCCCGTATGCATGCATCGATCTGTATTTTTAAAGATACAACCAGGTACGGGTGCCTGACCGCCTCTGACTGGAGCATGTGATTCTTGATCTCAGGGTTGTGAGTTCGAGGCCCATGTTGGGGTCGAGATTACTTAAAAATAGAATCTTAAAAAAAAAGTAAAAAGATACAACCAGGTAGCTATGAGCGTATATGACATGATAGTAAACCCCAAGATTGTTGCAACCCGAGTATTGTAATATTTACATGAGTCATATAACCTCATTTTAATTAAAGTCTTCTTGTCTATAAAACGTATATACCTATAAGTATTAAATAAGTTATCAGAGGTAAAGCATTAATAAGAGTGACTAAGGGTGCTTGGGTGGCTCAGTCAGTTAAGCGTCCTACTTGAGCTCAAGTCATGATCTCATGGTTTGTGGGTTCCAGCCCTGCATAGGGCTTTGTGCTGACAGCTCAGAGCCTGGAGAGTACTCTCCAGGAGTACTCTCTCTTTCTCTCTCAAAAATAAATAAAAAACATTAAAAAAAAATTTAAAAAGAGTAACAAATGAGAACTATATAAAGAAATACATTAAGCTTGGAAATCTCTTTTTTTTAATTTTTTTTTAATTTTTTTTTAATTTTATAATAGTTTATTTTCAAATTGGTTTACATATAACACCCAGTGTTCATCTCAACATGTGCCCTTTTTAATGCCCATCACCCCCTCTCCCCCCTCCCTCATCCCCCTTACCCTCAGTTTTTTCTTAGTCTTTGAGAGTCTCTTATGTTTTATCTCCCTCCCTCTCTGTGTCTTTTTTTCCTTTCCCCTCTTCCCCTCCCCCTGGTTTTTGCTTAGTCTCACAAAGTCCACCTATTCGTGGAAACATATGGTATCTGTCTTTTTCTGACTGACTTATTTCACTCAACATAATACCCTCCAGTTCCATCCATCTGGCTAATATTTATTTATTTTTGAAAGAGAAAGAGAGACAGAGTGTGAGCAGAGGAGGGGCAGAGAGAGAGAAGGAGACACAGAATCTGAAGCAGGCTCCAGGCTCTGAGCTGTCAGCACAGAGCCCGATGCAGGGCTTGAACCCACGAACCATGAGATCATGACCTGAGCTGAAGTCAGATGCTTCAACTGAGTCACCCAGGCACCCCTAAACTTGGAAATCTTTAATAAAAGAAAATGTGTGCATTTGAAAGAAATTCTCAGGGAAAAGTAGTAGCACCTGGAGAATTTTGAATTTATTTTCCACGAACCATGAACCCACAACTCCTGTTTTCATGCAGAGTCTTCTCTTTGTGAATGCGAGCACTGAGCCCTGGAAAATGACAGGCTGGCCTCAACGGACATGACATTCGCAGGGATCTTCTTATTCCAGACAGTCGTTGGCGTCCTGGGAAACTCGTGGCTCTTCTACCGTTTCGCGTCCCTTTACCTCAGGGCATACGCAAAGGCCACAGGCTTGTTTCTCAGACACTTGACTTTAATCAACTCCTTGGTCATTCTCTCCCGAGGAATCCCAGAGACCATGGCAGCTTTTGAGCTGAAATCTTTTCTCAGTGACTCTGGATGCAAAGTTGTTTTCTTTGTTCATAGAGTGGCCCGCGGTGTGTCCATTGATACCACCTGCCTCTTGAGTATCTTCCAGGCTGTCATCATCAGTCCCTGGAACTCCAGGTGGGCAGTGCTTAAAGGGAAAGCTCCCCAATACATTGGCCCCTCAAATATCTTCTGCTGGACCCTGAACATAATACTCAATATTATGGTTCCTGTGTATGTGACTGACAAATGGAACAACAAAAACACTTCGAGAACTATGGACTTTGGATACTGTACTTCTCTAGAGCATGACAAAGACACAGACTTACTATATATGGTATTGGTATCTGCCCATGATGTTTTGTGCTTGGGGCTCCTAACTTGGGCCAGTGTGTTCATGGTTTCCATCCTGTACAGGCACAGGCAGCGGGTTCAACACATTTGTAGGACCAAAGTGTCCCCCACATCCTCCCCTGAGATCAGAGCCACTCGAAGCATCCTTCTCCTGGTGACCACCTTTGTGTCCTTTTACACCTTCTCCTCCATTATTTACATTTATTTTTCTATTTTTGGTAAGACCAGCTGGTGGCTGATGAGCACCTCTGCCCTAATCAATTCAGGTTTCCCAACTGCCTGCCCCTTGGTTCTCCTGAATCACAGTCATTTTGTATCCAGCTTCTCTGTGTGCGTGCGAAGAAACACACAATCCCCTCGTTGCATCAGAGAAATCTAAATTGTCTGCTTCGCACTGTGTTCAGCCACTTCTTATACTCATCCCTCAAGAAACCTTCAGTAAAATTACAGTCTTTTTTTTTTTTTTATTAAAAACACTTTTTAAAGTTTATTTATTTTGAGACAGAGACAGAGCAAATGGGGGAGGGACAGACAGAGAAAGAGGAGAGAGAGAGAATCTGTTAGTGCAGATCCTGATGTAGGGCTTGAACTTATGAAACTGAGATCACGACCCAAGCCCAAACCAAGAGTTGGATGCTTAACTGACTGAGCCACCCAGGTGCCCCCAGTGAGTCTTATTTTATATTGAGTTTTGAATAAGACAGAGATTCTGCTACAACACTAAAGAGTAAATAATACCCATTGTAAATGAAATCCTATGTAATTACTATGTAAGTACTCATGTAATTACATTTTACTAATGCTTGTAGTGGAGAAATTCAGAGTCCAATAAATAAAATGGTCCCAAAATAATGTAGTTATTGGAAATGTCTTTAGGTCTATAATTTTTTTTAATGCTTATTTATTTATTTTGAAAGAGAGAGTGTGTGAAGGGGGGAGGGACAGAGAGGGGAGGGGAGAGAGAATTCCAAGCAGGCTCCATGCTGTCAGCACGGAGCCCAATTGGGGGTCAGTCTAATGAACCATGAGATCATGACCTGAGCCAAAATCAAGAGTCAGATGCTTAACCGACTGAGCCAGCCAGGAGCCCCGGGTGTATAACTTTTAATGTGACATACAAGATTTCCTGTCCATGAGGTAGTAAGACTAGTCGTGCCTGTAAGAGGAATAGCTGTGGGGTACTCCTTCAAGGAATTCAGGGCAGGGGGTTCTGCATCCCTGTAGTGTAATGCAAGTGTCCTGAGGTGAAGCTGGAGATAGAATTAGGTTTTAGTCGTTAACGACAACGATGACCGGGTTGTGAATATTGTGTCTCACATCCTTAGAGAACAGTAGTAGCCTGAAATCAGAAAACAGGTGTGGTGGGCGCCTGGGTGGCTCAGTCGGTTGGGCTTCCGACTTCAACTCAGGTCATGATCTCATGGTTCGTGGGTTCAAGCCCCACATCGGGCTCTGTGCCGACAGCTCAGAGCCTGGAGCCTGCTTTGGATTCTGTGTCTCCTTCTCTCTCTGCCCCTACCCCACTCGCACTCTGTCTCTTGCTCTCTCACAAAAATAAGCATTAAAAGGAAAAAAAGAAAGACAATGTATGTGGAGAGAGATGAGCACGCTAAAAGCATATTCAATGGAACCTTGGGATTGTGAACCTCAGGAGGCGAAGGCGAATGCAGGATGATATGTTGGCTGATGTAAAAAGGGGCGGCGGGGGGCTGACATTAAGTAGACATTTTATGTCTGTGATAACCATGAATCAGTACTCAGGGTCTTTAGATGGTCGGTTATTCTGGGTTCGGTCTTGGTGGCAACAGGCTGGTTGATAAATTTCAAGGTGGGTGCCCGCATGTCCAGGCTGGGGAGACAAGCTTATAGAGGAATTCTTCATCAAGTCTGGATTAGTAGAGGAGTAGCTATTTGGAGACCAAAGACATGACTCTATTGAATCCATTTTGTTTAATGAGTTTTCCTGCTTTTGAAATCACCCAGCAGAGCAAATGGACACATTCAAAAGAAAACAGTAGATGTCAACTCAAACATAATTTAATGTATTTTTTTTTTGGTTTGTTTTTGAGAGAGAGATAGAACGGGTTGGGGAGGGACAGAGAGAGAGGGGACTCCAAAGCAGGCTCCAGGCTCTGAGCTGTCAGCACAGAACTGAACTCAAGACTGAGAGATCGCGACATGAGCTGAACTCAGATGCTCAACTGACTGAGCCACCCAGGTGCCCCAACATAATTTTGTGTAAATATCTGTACTTAAATTATAAATGGTTGCAATTTTTAAATTTTAAAAAAATATGTATTTATTTTTGAGGGAGAGTGCACACACAAGTTGGGGACAGGCAGAGAGAGAGAGAGAAGGAGACCCAGAATCCGAAGCAGGCTCCAGGCTCTGAGCTGTCAGCACAGAGCCTGACATGGGGATTGAACACACGAACAGTCAGATCATGACCTGAGCAGTATGGGACACGTACCTGACTGAGCCACTCAGACGCCCCTCAATGGTTGCAGTTTTCAAGTAAATTTTTTACTGTGGAATCCATTTAAATTTCCAGGAAAGCAGCAAAGAACAGAGAGTTCCCATCTTCCTGACAGTCTGTCTCTCCTATTGTTAACATTGTACATTTCCATGGTTTCCATGGTGCATTTGGGAAAACTAAGAGCCAGCACTGGCACCACACTATAAATTGAATTGTAGACTTTGTTTTTATTGCATCAGTTTTAACACAGATGTCTTTTATTTCCTCTTCCAGGATCCAACCCAGAACACCACATTACATTCAGCCAACATGGGTCTCCAGCCTCCTCTTCTCTCTGTCTGATTCTCAGCCTCCTAGGTTTTAATGAACTTGACAGGTGTGTGGAGGACTGTTGAGGGACTACCTAGATAGAATACCTTCAAAATTTGTTTTGTCCAATGTTTTTCTCTGATTAGACAGTGTTTATCGATTTTTAGAAAAATATCTCATCACATGATATCACTGGAAATGAATTATTTGTTAATCATTGATCATTACTTATCACCGGCTATGTTGATCTTCACCACTTGGTTATCAAGTGTTGGTAGTGTTTTCCAGTTTCTCCACCAGAAAATTGCTATCTATCCATTCCCATTCTGTGTAGATTGGAAGAGAATCAGTAGGTTTAGCCCAAACATAATGGCGTGGGAGCAGCTGAATTAATCTCTACCACTTGGAAAGAGGAATATCTGTGTATACTATTTAGCATTCTTCTGCAAGAAATATTCATCTCTTCTTCCTCATTTATTTGTTCCATTTTTATTTGTATCATTGAGATATAAGGTACATTGAGAAAACAAGTTAATGTTCCCTTTTGCCCTGTTAAATTTGCTTGCTGGGATAAAAATCCCCAGAGGGCGTCATGAATTCCCCGGTGTATGAGGTAAGACAAGCAGTATTTTTTGCCCATGTCACATGTTTGCATTGCCCTCAGCATGCACACTGAGTTCTGCTAATGGGTAAAAATAACCTAACAAAGTGCTCATTCTTCCCTGCATGAATCCGAAGTTACTATTAGTGTCAGGATCCTTGCATCAGGAGCGAGAACAGGCAAGGGATCCAGAAGGTCCTTACAGAACTAGTTCGTGGTGTTTCTCTTCTCTGGTCTTAGCAAATAATTATAGCTTCAACTTTTATTTGAGAATTTTGGGGTTTTGTGATCTATCAGGGTATTCAAAAAAATTTTTTTGGCACATTGTAAAGATTATTACAAAACTCTGTGACCTCATTTCAGATTGAATCTGAAAATTTACTTGTTTATTTTTTAAATTTTTATTTATTTGAGAGAGGGAGAGAGTGAGAGGAAGCAGGGAAGGGGCAGAGAGAGAAGGAGAGAGATAATCCCAAGTGAGAGGCTCAGACTCATGAACTGGGATATCATGACCTGAGCCAAAATCAAGTGTCGGACGCTTAACTGACTGAGCCACCCAGACACCCCTACGAGTATTTTTTTTAAACCTAATCTCCCTCAGACTTTATTTAGGATGGAATTATCAGAAGGGAGAGATTTTTAATAAGAGTGTATTTCATTTCACTCTGACTCATACTTGATTTCATTTCCTCGGGGTCTCACACGTACAATGCTGTGGTGGAGATAGAATCACAAACTTGGGCACGTCGACCATATGATGTCACACCCTCCCTGGGAATATCGAGCGAAAGAGGTCGTGAAGCAGAAGCTACCAGAACCCTGCAAGCCCGATATTTTCCAGGACGGAGGTGGACCACACTGGAGACAGAGCTCTCACTAGTTGGTCTTAGATCCTGTTCATGTCGCCCACCTCTCAGCAGCCCTGTGCGTCATCAGGTACAGAGATTACCCAGTCATCCCAAAGATTCTTTCCTCATGCCTCTCTGAAGTCACTATCTCCTCCATGCTCACACCTGGGTTCTCTAATCTAATTTCCATTGTATCTTTACACTCTTCATAATATCATACAATTGGAATCATACATTATATAACTTTTTGAAACTGCTTTCTTTCACTCAGCATAATGCCTTTGATATTAAACCATGCTGTGGTGTATATTAATAGTTCATTCCTTTTTATTCCTGAGTGACATTTCGTTGTATGGATATCCCACAGTTTTTTTTTTTACTTAAAAAAAGTTTTGATGTTTATTCATTTTTGAGAGGCAGAGAGTGAGTACAGGAGGGGCAGAGAGAGAGGGAAACACAGAATCTGAAGCAGGCTCCAAGCTCTGAGCTGTCAGCACAGAGCCCAACATGGGGATCGAACTCACGAACCATGAGACCATGACCTGAGCCGAAGTCAGATGCTTGACCGACTGAGCCACCCAGATGCCTCCGTATGCCAGTTTGTTAATCCAACAATTAGTTGTTAAACATTTGGGTTGTTTCAACTTTGCCAATTACACTATAATGCACAAATACTCCATAGATGTATTTTTTTTGGTGATGTAAGTTTTTAAATTTCTATGTGTAAATATTTGAGGTATTCTGAAAAATACAGATTTTATAATCATTTACTCTTCAGCTTAAATTTTTAGATTCCAGGGATCTGGGTATCTCAGTCCGGTTGAACAGCTGACTCTTGATGTCAGCTCAGGTCTTGATCTCATGGTTCATGAGCTCGAACCTCATGCACTATTAGTGGGGAGCCTGCTTGGATTCTCTCTCTCTCTCTCTCTCTCTGCACCTCTCCCCTGCTCATGCTCTCTCTCTAAAATAAATAAACATTTTTTAAGATGTAGTTTTCAGTCATTCCAGAGATGAGAATCATTAACCAAGGACTATGCTTCACTCATGTGCTCCCTTCCTTAATAACATACCGAGAAAACTCCGTCCTGGACCTGAAACAGCTGGATTTGACTGTAGGGCAGTTTACACGCTCCTTTTACCTGCGAATATAGGTGGAAAATATTAACTTTTTAATCAAAACGAAGTCAGCAATGAATTAAAACAATTTCTTGTAAACATATTTCATAGTAATGCATCAATGCTTTATTTCCTTTCAATATTGTTAGAAGCAGAAATTTTAGACATTTACAAAATTAGGGGCGCCTGGGTGGCTTGGTCAGTTGGGCGTCCAACTTTGGCTCAGATCATGATCTCACGGTCATGTGAATCCCAGCCCCGTGTTGGGCTCTGTGCTGACAGCTCAGAGCCTGGAGCCTGCTTCGGATTCTGGGTCTCCCTCTCTCTCTCTGCCCCTCTCCCACTCACACTCTGTCTCTCTCACTCTCAAAAATAAATAAAAATGTTGAAAAATAAAAACATTTACAAAATCAAAGAAAAGAAAATGCACTTTCAGGTGTCTTGAGAACAGTCTCAAAACTTTGCCCATCTTGCATCATCCATTCCAAAGCCCTCTTTTGGTTGGGGGAAGAGGTGGAGAGGGATGTTTTAATACCTATCCTAGACGCCTTTCAGGATTGGAGATGATTTGTATCTCACATACTAGCTGTATGCGGTAAGAATTCATCTCTCATAAATAATTAACCCTGGGGTGCCTGGGTGGCTCAGTCGTTTGAGTGTCTAACTTAGGCTCAGGTCATGATCTCATGGTTCGTGAGTTCGAGCCCTGTGTCAGGCTCTGTGCTGACAGCTCAGAGCCTGGAGCCTGCTTCGGATTCTATGTCTCCCTCTCTCTCTGCTCCTCCCCACTTGCACTCTGTCTCTGTCTCTGTCTCTGTCTCTGTCTCTGTCTCAAAAATAAATATTTAAAATTTTTTTTTAAAATGACTAAGCCCTGTAATGAAAAAACAACATAACACTTACAGGTGATTATAACACAAAATTATTAAAATCTGCTTGAATCCCTCCCTTCAGTCCTCATGAGCATCTGCCTACAGGTGGAATTGCTGGATCATACAGTAATCATGTGTTTACCGTTTTTTTTCAAGATTTTATTTTTTTAAGTAATCTCTACACCCAACATGGAGCCTGAACTCACGACTCACAGATCAAGAGTCACATGCTCTTCCGACTCAGCCAGCCGGGCGCCCCAACATTTTACTTTTTGAGGAAAAGTCAAAGTCTCTTCCATAGCAGCTGCACCATTTTGCCTTTGTGCTGGGAATACCCAAGAGTTACAATTTCTTCACATCTTCACCAATGCTTGATATTTCTTGTTTTTGTTTGTTTGCTTGTCTCTATGTAATCGTCATCCTAATGGGTGTGAAGTGGTATATCATTGAGGTTTTGATTTTCATTTCTTAATGATTAGTGATGTTGAACATTTTTTAATGTGTTGTTTAATGACGTTGAATATTATTTGTGTATCTTTGTCAGAGAAATGTATGTTCGAGTCCTAGGACTCTTTTTTAATTGGGGTTTGTTGTTGAATTGTAAGAGTTCTTTATATATTCTGGCTATTAACTCTTTATCAGATACCCAATTTGCAAACATTTTCTTCCATTCTTTGGGTTGCCTTTGTCTTCTTTTAATAATGTACTAGGATGCACAAAGCTTTGACTTTTGATAAGGTGCATTTTACCTGTTTCTTTTTTTCTTTTGCTGCCTGCGCTCTTGGTGTCAACTCCAAGCAATCATTGCCATGTCTAAGGTCATGTAGCTTTTCCATTATGTTTCCTTGTAAAAGTATTATTGTTTTGGCTTTTACATCTAGGTGTTTGATTCTTCTTGGATTAGTTTTTGTGTTTAGTGTAAAGTAAGGATCCAACTTTATTCTTCTGCATGTGGATATCAAATTTTCCTGGCACCACTTGTTAAAAAGTCTGTCCTAGCACTCTTGTCAAAAATAATCTGAGTTATATACAAGGGTTATTTCTGGGTTTTCCATTTTATTCCATTAGTGTATGTCCTGCCTATTATTTTCGGCCCACAATACCCTGTTTTGATTAACTTTGTTGTGAGTTTTGAAATCAGAAGGTGTAAGTCCTCCAACTTTGTTTTTTTAGGATTATTTTGGTTATTTGGGGCCTCCTGAGTTTCCTTGTTAGTTTTAAGATGGGTTTTTCTATTTCTGCAAACATTTATTCAATTGTTTTGCTCATCTTAAAGGTTTTTTTTTTGTTTCTTTGTTTTGAGTTGTAAGAGTTCATTATATATTTTGGACATCAGAACCTTATCAGTTATATAACTTACCAATATTTTCTCCCAGATAGATTGTCTTTTTACTTCCTTGATAGTATCCCTCTATGCATAAATTTTTGTGTGTATGAGAGAGAATGCACGTGCATGTGTGCGTGCACATGAATGGGGGAGGGGCAGAGGGAGAGAGAGAATCCCAAGTAGGCGCTACATCCAGCACAGGGCTCACTCTCATGAACCATGAGATCATGACCTGAGCCCAAATCAAGAGTCAGATGCTTAACTGACTGAGCCATCCAGGCACCCTTGCATAAATTAATTTAATTTTGGTGAAGTCCAACTTACTTTTCCCTTCTTTCTTTTGTGTACCACACCTGTCACATTTCAAAAACCAGGTCTCCACAAATATGTGTCTATTCTCTTGATTTTATCCTTCTAGCCTATTTTTCACTTCTGAGCCAAATCCAACAGGATTATTTTACTTTTTTAATAAGTGGTTGTATATGGTAAGTCCCTCAGCCTCTTTGTCTCCATCTTATTCAGTTCCCTCACCTTAGTGACACTCTCGCTGTTAAAACCATCTGGGGCCCCTTGATGGCTCAGTTGGGTAAAAGTCTGACTTTGGCTCAGGTCATGATCTCAAGGTTCGTGGGTTCAAGACCCGCATTGGGCTCTGTGCTGACAGCATGGAGCCTGCTTGGCATTCTCTGTCTCTCTCTCTCTCTCTCTAAGCCCCTCCCCCAGTTGCTCTCTATCTTGCTTTCTTTCAAAATAAATAAACATTAAAAACAGATTTTATTTTTAAGTAATCTCTACATCCAGGGGGCTCAAACTCACAACCCTGAGATCAAGAGTCACATGCTCTACTGACTGAGCCAGCCAGGTGCCCCCACCCCTATTCTTATTAAGATTCATCTTCTATATTTTATCGTCTTATTTTATGGCTGCAAATCCCAGTATATTCCTGAGTACAAGTGGTGATACTAGAGATTAATTCTTGTGCTTCGCTTGTGACTTTATGGGACCGTTTCTAATGTCTGAGCATTGATATGAAACACTTACTAGCTGTTGACTGAGATCAGGGTGAACCTAAGAGGCTGGACACATCTGCGTTATAAAATAGGAACAGCTGTTAATAATTATCAAGTAGTTTGCTGAGACTGTTCAAACATTTATTTGTAATATGGTGCCTCAGTAACAAATGCCCAGCTAAAAGTATAGTCATGAGTCCTGTATTCTTCAAACAGAACCCATGCAGTTGTGTTACCCATTTTACACACAAATTCATCAGTTGTTGGTTCTTTTAAACATTTTAATATCAAAAGGGGAAAAAAAAGAAAAACACAAAAAACAAAAAAAAAAGAAACACGAAAAACAAAAAATGATCCAAAAAAAATGTTAATATCAAGGTATATTAATTAAATAAAACATATTCAGTGCTTCTTTTCCTCTGTTATGAAAAATAGTGTGTAGTGGAGGACTATTCCTTGAAAATATCCCTTGAAAATATTGAAAACATTAATATAAAACATTAACAGGAGCACGTGGGGGCGCCCGGCTGGCTCAGTTGGTCAAGCATGTGACTCTTGATCTCAGGTCGTGAGTTCAAGCCCCACGTTGGTTGTAGGAATTACTTAAAAAATAAAATCAGGGCATCTGGCTGGCTCAGTCAGTTAAACGTCCAACTTTGGCTCAGGTCTCATGTCATGATGTCACGGATTGTGAGTTTGAGTCCCCACATCGGGCTGTCTGCTGTCAGCTTGAGCTCGTTTTGGATCCTCTGTCCCCATCTCTTTCTGCCCCTCCCCAACTCTCTCTCAAAAATAAATAAACTTTGAAAAAAAGTCTAAAAAGATAAAATAAAATCTTTTTTAAATTTATTTTTTTATTTTTAAAAACAAAAAAATTTTTTTAACGTTTATTTACTTTTGAGAGACAGAGCATGATCAGGGGAAGGGCAGAGAGAGAGAGAGAGAGGCAGACGCAGAATCTGAAGCAGGCTCCAGGCTCTGAGCCATCAGCACAGAGCCCAACACGGGGCTTGAACCCACAGACCGTGAAATCATGACCTGAGCTGAAGTCGGCCATTTAACCGACTGAGCCACCCAGGCGCCCCACAAAAATGTTTTCAATGTTTATTTATTTTTAAGAGAAAGAGAGAGACATGGTGTGAGTGGAGGAGGGACAGCGAGAGAGAGAGAGAGACACAGAATCTGAAGCAGGCTCCAGACTCTGAAATGTCATCACAGAGCCTGATGTGGGGCTTGAACCCACGAACTGTATGATCATGACCTGAGCCGAAGTTGGATGCTCAACTGACTGAGTCACCTAGGTGCCCCTAAAATTATATCTTTTAAAAAAAATAGGGGCACCTGGCTGGCTCAGTTGGAAGAGCATCCGACTCTTAATCTCATGATCATGAGTTCAAGCCCCACGTTGGGTATGGAGATTGCTTAAAAATTTTAAATATCTTTTTTTTTCTAGAGACAGAGTGTGCAAGTCAGGGAGAGAGACAGAGGGGAGAGAGAGAGAGAGAGAGAAGAGAGAGAGAGAGAGAGAGAGAGAGAATTCCAAGCAGGCTCCATGCTTGCCTCAGGGTGGGGCTCCATTCCACAATCATGAGACCATGATGCGAGCCAAAATCAAGAGTCACACTGAGCCACCCAGATGCCCCCCCCCAAAATAAGTGTTAAGAAAGAAAGAAACATTCTAGCTTCTGAATATATCAAGATTCAGTCCGTTTGTTTTCCGAGTTGTATTTCCCAAGTCTCCTCCAAATTCCCTGAAAAAGTTCCTTAACATAGACCCAGAACTTTCCCATTGAAATAATAAGAAAGGAACCACACATATTTTATGGTGGTCTGTTGGGTGTCTGCTGTTCCTACTGAATTCTGAGCTCTGTAAATGCAGACTCAGTCTCCCACTGAAAACCGTTCTGTGGTCATGCAAGGCTGTGCTTGGACCGCTGTGGGAGTCGATGAAGAGTATGGACAGGACTGCCAGGGAGAGACCTGCAGTTAATCAATGCTCCCTCCAAAATGATGAAAATACTAGCAGCTTTCTAAAACTCTGCCAAAACCCCGGCATGAGCGGAGAATCCTCTGGCCAAGAGAAACAAACCCCAGGAGTTCAGCAGGACGGTGATATCTGTGTGTTAGAACATGGAGGTATGTCCATCCTGCTTCCATCCCCAGGTCAGTGATGCCACTGTCATGAACATCCATCGGCCTCACAGCCAGAGAGGGGAGCACTGGCCACTCCGTAACCCCGCAGAGACCCCCATCAGCACAGCAGAGTCAGTATTTCACCCAAAGTAGTGGTTCTCTGGAAAAGCTCCATTCCCAGGGTGTACACACATTTGATATGATTCAAAGCTCAGACGAGTGAATCAACAGCAGGTGCATAAAAAAATTATGCACAAAAAACTCATGACATTATTCCTAATAGTTGGAAAGTAGAAACAACCCAATATCCACGAACAGATCATGGAGAAATAAAATGTAGTGTATTCAGAGGTTATTCTTCAGAAATTTAAAAAGAATGAGGGACCAATACACACTACAACATAGATGAAGCCTTTTCAAACGTTATGCTCAGTAAATAGGCCAGGTCCCAAAGAGCACAGATTGTATGATATCTCGTATGTGAAATGTAAAATACAGAAGCAGAGAATGTACTAGTATTTGGGTAGGGAAATGCAGCAGGGAGCAGGGGTTGTAGAGTGACTGCTAGTAGTGGGAACTTCTCTTGTAGGAAAGATTGTGGGGGCGCCTGGGTGGCTCAGTCAGTTGAGTGCCTGGACTTCAGCTCAGGTCATGATCTCATAGTTTGTGGGTACGAGCCCCGTGATGGTCTTTGCCCTGATAGCAGGGAGCCTGCTTTGGATTCTGTGTCCCTTTCTCTGCCCCTCCCCGACTCATGCTCTCTCTCAAAAATAATAAACATTAAAAAAATTTAATCTAGATTGTGATGATCGCACTCGTCACAGACACACACACATCAGTGGAATTGCTCACTTCCCAAAGGAAGATTTTACACGTGAGTCATATCTCATCAAAACTGTTAGGGGCGCCTGGGTGGCTCAGTCGGTTGAGTACCTGACTTTGGCTCAGGTTATGATCTCACAGTTTGTGGGTTCAAGCCCCACATCAGGATCTGTTCTGACAGCTCAGACCCTGGAGCCTGCTTCGGACTCTGTCTCCCTGTCTCTCTGCCTCTCCCCTGCTTGTGCTCTGTCTCTCTCTCTCTCGAAAATAAACATTAATAAAATTAAAAAAAACTTATGAAAATGAATAAGTGACTGCACTCTGCAAAGACAAATGTAACGTTTAGAGCTAGATCACCAAATTAGGGCATTGGCTCTTCCGTTTGCAGCAGGCGGGGTAGAGCCTGGATACCCGGCTGTCCTGGTTCATGAGAACAAAGGAGCTGACTGTCGGGAAGCACAGATCAGTGAGGTGCCGTTTCACCAGCCACCAATAAGGATCGATTAAAAGCATCACATAAACTGAAAAGAGAGAAGAGAGGATGAGGAAAGATAGGAGGAGTCTATGGGTTGCTCTGACCTCAGCAGGGGATCTGGGGAAGACGCTGGTCCTGTGAAGGTGCTAGACTCGCTGCCTGTGTCTGTACAAGACGAGAACCACGGATCCGCGAGCCCTGAGATCATGCCCTGAGCCGAAGTCAGACGCTTAACCACCTGAGCCACGCAGGCGCCCCTCCATGTCACTTCGATTACGTGCTCCAGGTGATTCTAAGGGGAGGCCGGACTGAATCACCAGTGCTCCCAGATGCACTTATGAGCGTTGAGTGCGGGCTTTGGTCTAAGGGGAGATAACAGGGTCTGCTCTGGGTGGGTTTGGAAGGAGCAGGTCAGGGCAGCTACCAACCCCATGCTGTTGTGGGAAGGGAGGCCACGTGAAGAAAGGAAAGGAGCGATTCACGTGCTCATCTCCAGGTGGAAGCTTATTAACCCTGATTCTTACCTGCAACAGGGGTCGGGAGAAGGTGGCCTTTTTAGTTTTTTGTTGCTGTTGTTTCTGTCGTTTTACATAAACTTTCCCTCTGACATGGGGCTCGAACTCATGACCCCTGAGATGCAGACTCATATGCTCCTTTTTGCAGTTTAAGGTCCCTTGCTTGTGATGTGGTAGTAGCAGGTAAAGGGGCTGGGCTGGCACATTTAAGGCACAGTCTCAAGATGCACTCGGCTTCTCCATATAATCTCACTTAAAGAAGAAACCCAGAGAAGGAGGAGGAGGCAACGGACAAGTTCTCAAGTAAATGTTGTGTCCTGGGTCAGGTGGTGTCCTCATCTCCTTCTGAAATACCACAGATTTTTTTTTTACATTTACTTATTTTTGAGAGAGAGAGAGAGAGAGAGAGAGAGAGAGAGAGAGAGAAATGGGGGAGGGGTGGGAGGTGGGGAGAGACTCCCAAGCAGGATCTACGCCATCAGCACAGAGCGGGACTCCATCCCATGAACCATGAGATTATGACCTGAGCGTCGGCCGCTTAACCGACTGAGCTGCCCAGGCACCCCTGAAATAGTGTGGATTTAGAAACATGCAAACATTTATTTCTCTGCCTCTGACGGTCCTGTCTGACATGCTTGTTTTCAGCTACTATTTTTCCTGTTTTTCTCATGACAGTCAGGGTCTTTAGAACCCTTCTCCCTTGTGCCCCAGAGCCTTCTCTCAACCCTCTGCAGCCTGGCTGATTTTATGCCTTAAGCAACTCCCACCATGAATTAATGGACTTTCGCTGTTGGAAATGTTCCCTTGGTCACAGAACGACATGTTGATACCCAGGATTAGAGGTGAGTTCAGGTCCTGGGGTATCCATGCAGAAGAACGTTTAAAATTTTTTTTTAACGTTTTTTTTTTTTTTTTTTTTTTGAGAGACAGAGCGTGAGCAGGGGAGGGGCAGAGAGAGAGAGGCAGATGCAGAATCTGAAGCAGGCTCCAGGCTCTGAGCTGTCAGCACAGACTCCGACGCAGGGCTCGAACTCACAGACCGTGAAATCATGACCTGAGCTGAAGTCGGCCGCTTAACCGACTGAGCCACCCAGGCGCCCCCAGAAGAACGTTTAATGTATAGGTTCCATCTGGACGTTACGTCAGCTCTGTATGGACCAGGATGAGGAAATGCACAAATACACAGGATGGCATTAGTGGTCTAAAATAATTCAGAATTTTCTGAAGAAGAAATCGCTGTCTAGATCGCTAAAGAAACACTATATAAATACACTGGAGATTGTGGGGACTTGGGAGCTATAGGTGACTCAAAATTTGCATAAAACTGATGTTTTTTCCTAATTAGATTCTGATGATAATTTGTTTTTTTAAATTTATTTTTACTTTATTTTTGAGAGAGAGAAAGGGTGTGACCTGGGAAGGGGCAGAGAGAGAATCCCAAGCTGGCTCCACACTCAGCGCCAAACCCGAGGTGGCATTCCATCCTGAGACCCTGGGATCACAACCTGAGCCAAAATCAAGTGTAAGACGCTCAACCAACTGAGGCGCCCAGGCACCTCTATAATTTACTTGTTTTAAATCAACAACTTTTAGGGGCGCCTGGGTGGCTCAGTCCTTTAAGCGTCCAACTTCGGCTCAGGTCATGATCTCACGGTTGGTGAGTTTGAGCCCCACGTCTGGCTGTGTGCGGACAGCTCAGTACCTGGAGCCTGCTTCGGATTCTGTGTCTCCCCCTCTCTCTCTGCCCCTCCCCCACTTGCATTCTGTTTCACTCTCTCAAAAATTAAATAAACATCTAAAATTTTTTTTTAAAGTTACCAACTTTTACTCACGTATTTCATAGAAACAAGAATGTAGCAAACTGCTCAAGGTAATATGCAAAAAATGTTTTTTTTTTTTCTTAAATGTTTGCTTATTTTTGAGAGACATAGAGACAGAGCATGAGCAGGGGAAGGGCAGAGAGGGAGACACAGACTCTGAAACAGGCTCCAGGCTCTGAGCTGTCAGCACAGAGCCAGACACGGTGCTTGAACTCATAGACCGTGAGCCCTGAGCTGAAGTCGGCCGCTTAACCGACTGAGCCACCCAGGCGCCCCACAAGAAATGTTTTAAAGTTGCCGCTTTGTACTCGTTGCTCTCTACATCGGGAGCAGGCTCTCTCCTCCACATCAGGCGTACTTGCCCGATGCTTCCTCGCAGACGCACCTGGCTCTTCCTGCAGGGGGCGCTTTCATTCCCTGCATTTGCCAGCCCGGGGCGCACCTGGCTCTTCCTGCAGGGGGCGCTTTCATTCCCTGCATTTGCAGGCTGGTGCCCGTGTGGGAGTCGCCAGTGGAGCATGAGAACTTGGGGTCCATTTCGAGCCAAGGTGAGTATGGAGGTCCAAAGCCAGTGACAAAAGCAGACACTGGCACGGCTGGAGGCGTGGTGTATAATTGACTTTTTTTTTTTCTTTCAACAATACCACAGCAGTGACGTGCCCTGGCTGCATCAAGTACCTGACGTCAATTTGTTCCATTACAACCAATTTTACCTTCTTTAGCTTGGTCCATTTCTCTGCCAGTTTCCTCCACTCTGAAGCTGATACAGTTTTAAAGTTAGTAAAGTTTTTTCTTTGTCGTTAATATGGATTTGGGGTGATTTACTGAGAGTTCACATAAAACGTCATATTTAATCTGGGAAGTCCCCTCTCTTCTTTCTCTTTGCTTACAGTTTGCTTTGGGAAATGAAGGCTCTCACCTTTGTTTACTTGGAGATACTTGCTTCTGCGGGTGAAGATTCTAAATCATTCAGGCATGGGGCCTGCAAAGTTCCGTTCATTCCGCAATCATGTCAGACACATCCTTCTTACTGCTTTGTAACATTCATATCAATATATGTTCAAGTGCCTCAAAATTCTAAAATACAACTCCTAAGTGATCAACAAAACAAATTTTCTTTCTTTTTTAAAAATTTTTTTTAACATCTATTCATTTTTGAGAGACAGAGTATGAGTGAGGGGAGGGACAGAGAAGGAGAGGGAGACACAGAATCTGAAAGCAGGTTCGAGGCTCTGAACTGTCAGCACAGAGCCTGATGCAAGGCCCAAACTCATGAACTGTGAGCTCATGACCTGAACTGAAGTTGGACACTTAACCGACTGAGCCACCCAGGTGCCCCAACAAAATAAATTTTTAGTGCAACACACGACTCATGATCAACAGCTTTTTTTTTAGTCCGCGTGCGTCTCTGTGGTGTGTTCAAAAGACACAAAAAGCATCATCCACAAATAGATGTATACGTTTTATACCACTAAAAATATATTTATTTATTTTTCATTTAAAAATGTTTTTTTTTTTTTTGAGAGAAAAGAGCTTACATGTGCATACAAGTGGGGGAGGGGCAGAGAGAGAGGGAGACACAGAATCTGAAGCAGGCTCCAGGCTCTGAGCTGTCAGTGCAGGGTCCAACACAAGGCTCAAATCCACAAACTTGTGAGATCATGACCTGAGCTGAAGCTGGATGCTTAACTGACTGAACCACCCAGGCGCCCCTGAAAGTATTTGAAAATTGCAATCACAGTGAAAATTTTCTGCACCCTCTCTTTTCAAGTGTATATAATTACCTTTTACATGTGTCCATATGTGCATAAAACGTAAAAGTTACTAGATCAGTTCTGTGTTACCTTCTTTGTTAGTCCTCTCACTTAGGAACCCTGTCATAAATGTTCTTTTTGAATTTTTCCGTGTATTGGCCAATGTGTTCCTTTTGGATAAATTCTACATCTCACAAACTGGGTTAAAACCTAGGTCCTTCCGTTTAGTGGATGTTTGACAGAATAGTATCATAAAAGAGGAAGGATAATATTCTCATAGATTACTTTTATAGTTTTATGTGTCAATTTGTGACAGCTATTAGAATAATATCTAGGAGGGGCGCCTGGATGGCTCAGTTGGTTAAGCTTCTGACTCTTGGTTTCCGCTCAGGTCATGGTTCATGGCTCATGAGTTTGAGCCCCACATCAGGCTCTGTGCTGACAGTGTGGAACATGCTTGGGATTCCCTCTCTCTCTCTCTCTCTCTCTCCCTCTCTCTCTTTCTCTCTCTCCACCTCCTCCCCTACTCGTGCTCTCTCATTCTCTCTTTCAAAATAAATAAATAAACTTTAAAAAAGAATAATATCTAGGAAATATTCAAATACGATTGTTGCTGTTATTTCTGTTATATGAAAATCTATAATTTCCATAAAACTGTTCTAAGTCATGCATGATTATTTCCCTCAACATTTTACTTCTTCGCTATTCAGAAGTGTGGCGCTTGGACCAGAGGTGTTGGCATCACTGGTGAACTTGTTAGAAATGCAGAAACTCGGGGCGCTTGCGTGGCTCAGTTGGTTAAGCAACCGACTCTTGATTTCGGTTCAGGTCACATGATCTCACAGTTTGTGAGTTCAAGTGCAGAGCCTGCTTGGGATTCTCTCTCTTTCCCTTTCTCTCTGCCCCTCCCTCTCTCTCTCTCAATAAATAAATAAAAATAAAAAAGAAATGCAAGAACTCTGGCCCCATCCCAGAACTGATCAGAGCTTGTACTTGAACAAGATCTCCAGTTTGTGGCTGCCTACATTAAATTTTTGAGAAATAACACTTGTAACTCACCATGACTTTCCTATTGAGAAAGAGAGATAGCTTATGGATGATACAAATAGAGCACTCAAATATATATAAATGCCTTTGTAGATGCCCTAATATATTTTCTCGTCCTCGAAAGTGTAGTATTTATCAGGGCTTTGTGAACCATATGCCGTCCTTTTTCCTCACAATTAGGGAAAACATTAGGGGATGTTTTTTGTGTCCGTAATCATCGTAGCATATAATTCAGATAGCTCACCTAAGTCAGAACCAGTTCTCTTAACTCTCTCTTAGGTAAAGTTATGAACTCTGCCCAATGGCCACTTGGTAAATGTATTATTTGTTTCAGGGATGGTTGACGTTCAGGGATGTGGCAAAGAATTCTCTCAGGAGGAGGGGGGTCCCTGGACCCTGCTCAGTGGGACTTCAACCGGTACTTGTTGCTAAAAATTCTGGAAGAAAAATTAAGTAGAGAGAACTATGGCACTCCTTGACTGCTCTTGATCTGAGTAAATTGCACCGGGATAACCGATGGTTAAAAGTGGTAAAATCTACTAAAAGGCAACTGACGGAATGGGAGAAGAGATTTGCAAATGATCTATCAGATAAAGGGCTAGTATCCAAAATCTATAAAGAACTTATCAAACTCAACATCCAAAAAAATAATCCAGTGAAGAAATGGGCAAAAGACATGAATAGACACTTTCCAAAAGACATCCAGATGGCTAACAGATACATGAAAAAACGCTCAATATCACTCATCATCAGCGAAATACAAATTAAAACCACAATGAGATACCACCTCACACCTGTCAGAATGGCTAAAATTAACAACGCAGGCAACAACAGACGTTGGTGAGGATGCAGAGAAAGAAGATCTCTTTCGCACTGCCGGTGGGAACGCAAACCGGTACAGCCACTCTGGAAAACAGTATGGAGGTTCCTCAAAAAATTAAAAATAGAACTACCCTATGACCCAACAGTTGCACTATTAGGTATTTATACAAGAGATACAGGTGTGCTGTTCCAAAGGGGCACATGCACCCCAATGTTTATAGCAGCGCTATCAACAATAGCCAAAGTATGGGAAGACCCCAAATGTCCATCGACAGATGAATGCATAAAGGAGACATGGTATATATGTACAATGGAGCATGACTCGGCAATCAAAAAGAATGAAATCTTGCCATTTACAACTATGTGGATGGAACTCGAGGGTATCTTGCTAAGCGAAATTAGTCAGAGGAACAAAAATATCGTATGACTTCACTCCTATGTGGGATGTAAGAAACAAAACAGAGGAACATAAGGGAAGGGAAGCAAAAATAATATAAAAACAGGGAGGTGGACGAAACATAAGAGACTCTTAAACACAGAGAATAAACTGAGGGTTGCTGGAGGGGTTGTGAGTAGGGGGGATGGGCTGGTTGGGTAAGGGGCATTAAGGACACTTGTGGGATGAGTAGTGGGTGTTATACACAGGGGATGAGTCACTGGAATCTAGTCCTGAAATCATCATTGCACTATATGCTACCTTGGATGTCTATTAAAAAAATAAAAATAAAAAATAAAAATAGTGAAATCTGCCTCCTAAAAGTTTGACCCTCATGCTTTTATTTGTGAGGGCTCTTTCATGCCTTTCCTCTTTCTTCTATGGACACTGTTCTGTTGCTACTTCCTGTCATGAGTAGGGGGGGCGGAGAGTCAACGTTGCTGCTCACTTTCCTACAGAATCTCCATATGAATGGCATTGAATTGCGCAGAGGACTCAAGGTTGGAACGGAGTTGTGCGAGGCAGTGCGGTGATTTCTGGTGTGAAGTATTGGCACCATGCATTCCTGTAACTTCCGTCTCTCTGCAAATCCTCAGGTGGTGCAGGTCTCATTTTTGCCTCTGCTCATAACCGACCTACTGGTGCACACAACAGTCTGAAGGTAAGGGAAGAAGATGGTTTTTTGGCAAAATTACGTCTCATAGAAGTTCTCCGTGAAGGCAGGGAGGCACCCGTGTTTCCGTGCCAGGTCCTCACCTATCAGACCCCACATTTTCCTGCCCAGTTGTTTGCAATGTTGCCTTAAGAGTCTTCAAACACGCCAAGTGTCAGACTATAGGGATCATAGAGAAAGAGCCTTTCTCTGAAGTCCCTTTGGGGCGGGTGAAAGAAAACTTGTAATGGTTTTGTTTTGTTGATTTTTTTTTTCGTAATTAGCAACTGAAAAAAGATTCCCAGAAGCCTTCTCCCTCAGTGACACTCTGTTTGCTGCAAAGGGAGAAATGACAAATGAAGTCCTGGGTGGCGAGGTGAGGTCACGGAATCCTGAGCCCATATCTCAGGGTCTGGCTGCCTCCCTTCTGCACTTGGACTGACTTGTTTGACCTTCACAAGAACCCACCATCCTGACAGCAGGAAGGAGGCGAGTGTTTTCTGTTTCAACCCGAGAGGCTGACTCCACCATGGAAGCAAGGCGATCAGAAGTCTGGGTAAGTGGTTATATTAGAAAAAGTGCTGCTTCTGGCTGTGACCTCAGTCCGATGTCGAAGCCACACAGGAAGGAGGAATAAGTAATTCGTGAGGCATCAGCTAAGCTGATAAAGGCAGATGGGGTCCTACCCTGCACCAAGTCACGACGGCCCCTAATTATTTGCGTCCCTGACATTGTCCATCGTTTTGATGTTTAAGTGCTAATGAAACGTGATTTTTTTTCAGGTGCTTAAGGACTGTAGTTCTGAGGTCACTCTGATTCTATCGTCTGCCTTACAGGAATCCTAGCCTAGATTTCAGCATTCCCAGAGTTGTGCTTATAACACATTCATGCTTGTAATAACTGGATGAATCTATGTGAACCATATAATCCTGTGCAGAATCAGTGTATTCAAATTACAATTGCTAGAATGTAAATGTTTTCTCTAGCGCTGGGTGTCTAATGCAATGAAAGGAGATAGTAATTGTGTTTATACTGAAAACACCTGTGGTCTGTTGATTGTGGTAGGACTTCCTTCTTGAAGTTAGGGACAGATTTTTTAAGGAAAAGGTAACTTTATGAGTTTTAGGCAATAGCTGACAGGATAGAAAGTATCTTATGATATTTTATTTAGTTTAAAAATATTCTAATATCGGGACACCTGGGTAGCTCAGTGGGTTGAGTATCTGACTTTCAGCTCAGGTCATGATCTCATGGTTTGTGGGTTCAAGCCCCGTGTCGGGTTCTGTGCCGACAGCTCAGAACCTCAAGCCTGTTTTGGATTCTGTGTCTTCCTCTCTCTCTGCCTCTTCCCCTGCTCACACTCTGTGTCATTCTCACTGTCTCTCTCAAAAATAAACATTAAAAAAAATTTTAAATATATTTTTAATATTCTAATATCAATTCAAAATATCTATTATTGCAATTCATAAAGTATACAGGATTTCATGCCCTAGAGATTCAATTTTGTGCATATGTCTCTTACATTTTAATATTTTTTGAAAAACCATGTATCATTGCTAGTAATTTTACTAACTTGGTATCAATAAGTATATAAGTAAATGATCTGAAAATAATAATAATTTAGTGGTTTTTGGCCCACGCTATTTACCATACAGTGTTGTTTCATGTCCTGTAATTTGGGGTATGGCAAGAGTGTTTTCAAAAGTTCGGGTAATATGTGCCATTGTGTTTTTGTTCCTGGCATGAAGACAAACAAATGTCTCTCTCTTTCTGTCCCTTCCCCCCCTTTGTATAAAGCCATTATTCACTGTTAAATCCGCTCGTCAGGGGCCAGGTTCTGTGGGTAATAAACTGTAGTCAGTATATCTGCACCTATTAGGATTTTTTTTAACTTTAAACCAAAATGTTTATTTATTTATTTTGAGAGGCAGCAAGAGGGAGGGGCATAGAGAGAGGGAGGGAGAGGATCCCAAGCAGGCTCCGAGTTACCAGCGCAGAGCCCAGTGTGGGGCTTGAACTCACAAACCGAGATCACGACCTGAACTGAGATCACGACCAGACGCTTCACTGACCGAGCCACCCAGGCGCCCCTGTCTTAGGATTTCTAGATCCTCATTCATGATTGACATTGGTCTATGGAATAAATCTGTACGTAGAAATGCAAACTGGCTTAAATAAAACTTCTAACTTTATGTCCAATCTAAAATCAGATGTAAAAATATCAAGTATACATCTGGGTTATCTGAAAAATGCTCACTACCTTTTTTCTTGTTGTTCGGTGGTTCAAAACACTGTTTTTGGTAGTAAAATCAGGCATTTCCAAGTCCTCACTCTGCCCATAACCAGCGTATGGATGTAGACAGAGCATTTTAACTTCCGTTTACCTCACATCCCTTCTCTTTGTAATTAAAGTAACAGCGTGTGCCTCCCAGTTTTGTGAAGAATCAAAGGTTATGACATATATGTTCTACGTAGCAGTGATCCCGAGGTTGTAACTTTTCTCTGAAGGTTATATATTTAACTCTTGAAAAACCTTTTTTTTTTATTAAAATTTTTTTTAATATTTATTAATTTTTGAAAGAGAGAAAGACAGAGAGTGAGCCGGGGAGGGGCAGAGAGGGAGACACAGAATCTGAAGCAGGCTCTGAGCCGTCAGCACAGAGCCCCACAACACCAGGGCTCGAACCCACAAACCATGAGATCATGACCTGAGCCGAAGTCCAGTGCTTAACCGTCTGAGCCACCCAGGTGCCCCTAACTCTTGAAAAATCTCTTAATAAAAGATGCAAAAAATGAAGTTAGGAATATCTTAGAACCAATAGAGTAAACGGAGCATGTTGGGATCCAGTCGACACTCTGGATGTGGTTTTTGCCCCCTGATTCCTACCAGGATCCAATGGCTTTGAAGACGGGCGTCGGTCGCTGAGGACTGCCAGGATGGCCACCAGGGACCTGGCAGTAGGACTGGTCATCTTAATCCAGACTGTGCTTGGAACCCTGGGGAACCTGTCCCTTCTTTACCACTATCTCCTCCTTTCCCTCACTGGGCGCAGGGCGAGGGGTACAGATCTGATTCTCAGGCACCTGATGGTAGCCAACGTCCTGGTCATTCTCTCTAAAGGAGTCACCCACATGATGGCAGATTTTGGGATAAGGCAGTGCCCCGATGGTTTTAAATGTGACCTTCTCTTCTATGTTCAGAGAGTGGCCAGGGGTGTGTCCATTGAGAGCACCTGCCTGCTGAGTATCTTCCAAGCCGTCACTGTCAGCCCCCAGAACACCAGGTGGGCAGCACTTAAAGGGAAAGCTCCCAAGTACATCGGCCCCTCCACCGCCCTCTGCTGGATCGTGAACTTGCTGATAAACACCATTTTCCCGCTGTATGGGACTGGCCAGTGGGTCGGCATCAACATCACGTGGAAAAGGAGTTATGGATACTGTTGTGTGGTCCTTTATGATAATATTAGAGTCTTTCTGTTTGCAATATGGCTGTTGTTCACCGATGTTTTCTCTCTGGGGCTCATGCTCTGGGCCAGTGGCTACGTGGTCCTCATCCTTCACAGGCACAAGCAGAGGGTCCGACACATTCACGCAACCAGCGTCTCCCCCAGGTCCTCCGCTGGTTCCAGGGCCACCCAGAGCATCCTCGTTCTGGTGAGCACCTTCGTGTGTTGTCATACGCTCTCCTCCATCTGTCAAGTTTGTATGGCTTTTTTAAATAACCCCAGCCAGTTGCTGGTGACCCTGTCAGCTCTCTTTACTGTATGTTTTCCTACTGTCAGCCCCTTTGTGCTCATGCACTGTGACCCCAGTGTGTCCAGGCCCAGCTCTGCCTGGATAAGGAATAAAAAAATCCCCTCATCTTATCAGAAACGTGTTTTCTTCTTGTTGTTGTGGCTGTTGTTGTTTTCCTCTGCCCCTGTGCTGTCAGTGCAGAGCCGGACTGGGCTCAGTCCTGCAAACTGAGATCATGACCTGAGCTAAGATCAGAGTCAGATGCCTAGGGGCACCTGGGTGGCTCAGTCAGTTAAGCTTCCACCTTCAGCTCAGGTCATGATCTTATGGTTCATGGGTTTGAGCCCTGCATCGGGCTCTGTGCTGACAGCTCGGAACTTGGAGCCTGGAGCCTGCTTCAGATTCTGTGTCTCTCTCTCTGAAAAATAAATAAACATAAAAAAAAAAAAAAGAGTCACATGCCTAACCAATTGAGTCATCCAGGTGTCCCTACTTTATTTATTTATTTTCTCATTCATTCATTCATTCATTCATTTTAACTTTATTTATTTATTTTTAGTAATCTCTGCCCCTAACATGGGCTCGGATTCATGACGTCCGAGATCAAGAGTCGCATGCTCTTCTGACTGAGCTAGCCAGGTCCCTCAACGTTTTACTTTAGATTGAGAGTATTTCACTTAAAAAGATTTTTTTAATGTGTATTCATTTTTGAGAGACAGGGTGTGAGTGGGGGAGGAGCAGAAAGAGAGAGAGACAGAGAATCCGAAGCCCTGAACTGTCAACACAGAGCCGGATGCAGGGCTCAAACCCAGAAACTGTGAGATCATGTCCTGAGCCAGACAGAGTTGGACGTGTAACTGACTGAGCCACCCAGGCGCCCTGTATTTAATTTTTTAATTTTGATTTTAAAAACTTCTGTTTTTTTTTTTTTAATTTTTAGTATTTATTTTTGAGAGAGAGAGTGAGCAGGGGAGGAGCAGAGAGAGAGAGAGAGGCAAAGGATCCAAAGTGAGCTCTGTGCTGTCAGCAGAGAGCCCGATGTGGGGCTCGAACTCACAAACTGTGAGATCATGACTTGAGCTGAAGCCAGATGCTTAACCGACTGAGCCACCCAGGTGTCCTTAAAACTGTCCCTTTATAAAGATTCATTCTGTAAGTCAACACCAATTAAGAGTAAAGTTTTAGAGGGCTGTTTGGTTGGCTCAGCCCATGTGACTCTTAATCTTGGGGTTGGGAATTTGAGACCCACATTAGGTGTAGAGATTACTTAAAAAAATAAAATCTTAAAAAGGAATAAGGCTCTAGAGATTCTGATAAAATTCAGATGCACTACAGATTGCAGTATAATACTAAAGGAATCTGCCCCCATAACCAAGTTTAGGTTTAATGAATGCAAAATTGGCTCAATATTAGGATGTTTGCAGAAAGACTCATTTACTTTTATGCCAGGACCAAAGTGCAAAGTCCTATATTATAGTAATTGAACAATAATATCACATAATTAAACGATTTATGCCATGCCCTCAACTATGGGTTACAAAAGTTTAATAAATAATAAAATGTATAGAAATGAAATTGTTACTATTTTCTGATCACATACCTTTCAAACAGTTAAGTGAAAGTATTAGAAGTGAGATTCGTGATACTTGTGCATGGTATTAAAGCCAAAGAGAAATGTGCATTGAGTTTGGGATATCACAATATTTTTCAACCAGAGAAAATATCACAGGACACATCTGAGCCTGAAAACCACTGTCTGAAACACAAATCCTAAATTACCTTTCTTTAAATGCTGTTTTCCTAACCTCAAGAGGGAAAACTGTCCTCACCATTATCATTGCAAATGGATGTTCTCAGTGGGGCAGGATTAATTCCCTTGAATTGTGTCATAACCCAAGTTAGAGAAATACATTTCTGTTCCAGCAACAGCCATTCAGACGTACTTTTTCTGCCAAGGATTAGGTGATTCCTATGGATCCATTTTACTTTTCATTACAAGCATGGCGCTATTATAGCTGCGCCTCTGATAAACTTAAAATTTCAGTCTTGGATTTCTATAAGGTATAGGGAACAGAAGATGGTAAGAACTATAATCCTTAAGCCCTTTAAAAATCAAATTCCATAATCACTTGGCTTAAACACCAACAAACACTGTGAATAGGGATTGCATTAAGTTACGTTAAGAATCATCAAGGATTGGGGTGCCCGGTTGGCTCAGTCTGTAGAACATGAGACTCTTGATCTCAGGGTTGTGAGTTTGAGTCCCACACTGGGTGCAGAGCCTACTTTAAAAAAAAAAAAAAAGAATCATGAGGAATTGGTGTAGGTCTAGTACTCCCAGTTTTCTTTACTTGCTCAGCCCATGCCTTAGAAATTTTCCTCATCCCCTTATAGCTTTGGTACTGGCGCAGGCTCCACCCCAGAAGTATTCTTTTTCTGACATGATCACTTACCCAGGCTCCTTCATGAAACACCTCCTTTTCTTGGGGACTCTGCTCTTTCTCCTGAAATAAAAAGCACTTACTTGAATACTTTCTGCTGCCAGGCTGGTGGGCTGAGTGTGAAGGTTGCAACAGCCGTTGCTTGTGTGGATGTGTGTGGTCTGGGGGAACTATGGGTTTGTGGTCCTGTGTCCTCACCTCCCTTTAGACCCACAAGTACCATTTCACATGTACTGGCAGTAACAGTGTAGACTTGGGGCCCTGGGAAGTTTCTGAAAAAAAGCTCTTCCTAATTACCAAAAACAGCTACAACCTTCTGGTTCGCATCCCTGAAGAGTCCTTTGGAGCGTGTGTGAGAAATGCTTTCTTTTCTGGGATCCCTGGAGGCAGACAGGGAGGAAGCAGGAAATGCTGTGGTCTGACAGATGAGGAACCGGAGGTGAAGCACGTGTGTCTTACTGGATCCTCTGCTTCCTGGAGAAGATTTTCTGCCTAAAAACATGTTTCTTATTAATTTTCAGACCACTGAGGTGCACTACCTTCAAGTTATGAGCAGAAATACGGAATCTGAGGGGCGTCTGGGTGGCTCAGTCAGTCAAATGTCTGACTCTGGCTCAGGTCATGATCTCACCCTTCATGAGTTTGAGCCCCGAGTCGGGCCCTGTCCTGACAGTGTGGAGCCTGGAGCCTGCTTCAGATTCTGTGTCTCCTTCTCTCTCAGCCCCTCCCCTGCTCGTGATCTGTCTCTCTCTCTCCCTCTCAAAAATAAATAAACATAAAAAAAAGAAATATGGAATCTGACAAAGTACTTGATAAGGATATTCAGTGAAATACAAGTAGGAAGAATACGAAACTACTAATGTGCACTAGAAATCGTTGGACACGGTTGCCCTACTCAGTGCCAATTAAGTTGAAAGATAGATGACATGGAATTTTTGTAAGAAAGTGTAATTGAGGAATATTGACTCCGGTAATGATAGGAAGCCTAAACAGAAGAGGTATACACAGAAGAAAGAGATATCTTTATAAATAAACAGACAAAAACACCTTCATCACATGGTTTGATAGGTGGATTCTACCATTTTTAAAACAAGAGATAATTAAATTTTTCTTTTTCAGTTCAAGACCTTTGAAGAATTACCAGAGTTTTCTACACTCAGGTTTGCTCATTTTCTGTAACAGGTACTCATTACTTTAGTGATTAGTGAAGAAATATAAAATATGCATATCAACCAATCATTGGTATTTCCAACTAACCATTCCAAAAATATGATTCAGGGGCACCTGGGGGGCTCAGTCAGTTGAGTGTCCGTCTCTTGGCTTCACCTCAGGTCATGATCTCATGGTTTGTGGGGTGGAGCCCTGCATTGGGCTCTGCACTGACACCTCAGAGACTGGAGCCTGCTTCAGGTTCTGTGTCTTCCTCTCTCTGGCCCTCCCCCTCTCGTGCCTCTCTCTCTCTCCCTCTCTCTCTCTCTCTCTCCTCCCCTTCTCTTAAAAGTAAACAAATATTAAAAAAAAATGTTCTTCTCTACCCCCTTGTCTCTACCCTCTGATGTCCAAACTTTCCACTGTGCACATGGTACTATGTTCTTTGACAAGTCAGAAGTGTGGTCTCCATAGCCCTGCCTGGGATGTTACCACCTCTCTGTCAGTAAGGGTGGTTGAAATTCAGAATCCTTTCTCCAATTACGGTGTCCTGGAACTGTGTGGTCATATTTACAATGCTCAGTTTTTCCACCGGTGAAGAGAATTTGACGATTTTGTCATCTGGAGCAAGGTGGAAAGGGACTACCTGGAGGTGCCTTGGGGTTTTAGACTTATAGGTACTCGGACATAACTATTGTTCTGATTTGGAAGGTCAGCTCTTTGCTTCCTATGGGCTCTTGTCAGACTGAATCCTTTCCCATCCAGAGATTGAGATCCCCAGGCTGATATTCCCGCTTTGAGTTGGGTCAATCCAAGCTTGTTGAAAGGCCCCAGAAGCCTTGCTTATCATGTAGAAATTGTACATACAAAAGGAAAAGTGGACTGGTACATGCACATCTCAGGTCTAAAGGAAAAATCCAGCGCTATCTTTGGTGGAAATTTTATGCCTTCTTTTGTGGGGAAATAGGTTTTACTTACCTATTTGTGGGGAAATAGGTTTTACTTACATAAATGGGTTAGAGAAAAACTTAGGGCAGAAAGCTGCCACCATGGGACAAAAACTCCTGAGGTTAGTAAGCAAGATATTGTAATGAATCACAAACAACTTGTTATACCACCTACTGGAAATTACTTTCCATCTGGCACCAATTGATCACAAACTCCACTTGCCGCCCAGACCCTTTGCCTCTTACACGCACAAGTAAACGATTGCTCTCTGATTGTTTTCTCCATTTTCACGTGTGTAAGATCTTGTTTTCATCACATTTACCACATGGGTAATGTCTTGTGGGCTCAATAAATATGGAAATGAAACTCTTGTTTGGGACTCTTGTCTCCTCCTGGACATTAGCCTCTCTTGTATTCAATTCTGCATCCGCTCACTTGCTGGACAAGAGAGAACTCCAGACTCCTAGTCTGTGACACCTTCTCAAGTTTCTGAAGCAAAGTTCCTTCTTCTGTGAGGCCCTTGGTACACCGAGCAGTCCTGATTGCCTGGCCAGGGATTCAGTGGCAGCTCAGGAAAAGGGACACCTAAGGGTGTCCCCTGGGGTGCTGTGGCTGCCTAACATCAGTGTCAGCCACACAGAAGCCAAAGTGGGTATGGTGGCTCCACCCAATGATCGGTGGTCAGAATTCAGGGTTTGGGGTTATTGCTTATGTTCTAGCTGTTTGATCTTCCATGTTGAAAATTGTAGATTTTCTGATTAAGGTGGTAGGGCTGAGACCTGGAAACACAACTCAGCTGCTGCTCCTTTGGAAAACCATGGTAAGGGCTTGTTCTCATAAGGGACTGATGACTGAGCCCTGATTGATCATGTGATCGGCGATAGAGCCCAGCTCTGTGCTGATGCAGAGGCTGTCACTTCGTGCCAGACCTTTGGTTCCAGGAGAAAGTTGAGCTGTTTGTCTTACATCTGGGAAGGCTCCCAACCCTTCCAGACAGAATGACTCCAGGCTGTCATGCCTCACACTGCTGATGCCTCCAGCGTGACAGATAGCCAACTGAAGCCACATCGTTGTGATCCTGCAAGCAGTGTCACTCTTTACCCTTTCTGGATCATTTGCTCTCCCAATGTTATGCCTTTTATCACCAAATCTCCTAAAAATGGACCAAATGTCTGATTCTACCTCTGTCACGCCCTCCTCCTGGCCCACACAACTTGGCCAGGCCATTTGGTGATTGAATGTAGCAGTCCTCAAGGGTGGATGTTCTCTTCTTGACTGTTTTCAGAATTTTGTCATCTGGAGCCCGATTTGTCAAAAGGGCCACCTGGAGGTGCCTTGGGACCTCCAGGGATGGAAGGGATAAAGTTTATATGACAACATGGAGTTCTAAGGTTTGCCAGCTAGAGGGATGGCACATTTTAGGGGCTCTCAGCCCATGCATTCTGATCGATACAGGATCCACTGGTAGGACCCAGCCTTAAGAACAACACTTGTTAAATACATACACTGTGTACACCCATGGGGTTTTTCTTCTTACATGAAAGTCATTCATTGGCATCCCTCACCCCTGAAAACAAGCTAACATGCACCTTAGGGGTGGTCATAAGAGACTTTGCCAATATTTAAGAAAACAACATACTGGCCTTGGAAGGTATTCAGATCAACCTCAACTCACTGATCGTGGTTGTTATGAGTGGAAAAATAGCTCTAGACTTCTTCCGTGCAGGCCAGAGTCGTGTGTACCTGGATTAATAACTCTGGCCAAGTGAAATGTATTAATCAAGGCTTTAAAAATTGTTATTATTTTCTGTGCTTTATGATGATTTGACATCTTGGGGGCTTTCCTAATTCGAGAGAGACTGCCCCTGTCTGTGCTAGTTAATGCCTGGAGATAGCTAACAGCTGCCTCATATTGTAACAATGGCATGTGTAAACACACCGACCATTCCAGAGCCCATAGCCCTAACCAACTCTCACATATCAAACCAATCTCTACCTTTGCCTTAAATCACCACCGGGGCCAGGTACTAAAAAACTGGGGGCCACCCTTATTGTCCAGAGTCCACTGAAATTATTCAAACCATTCAATCTTAAGTAGTTGGATTTCCCTCTCTTCTTTCTTCCCACAGAAAGCGCACTAAATGCTCTGGTCAATGCTTTCCCTTTGCTGACTGACCCTGCCTGGTACTTCCCCATATGTCCTATATGGTGTGAAATGGTTCTTTTTCCTCAGGAGCTGTAAGTAGTAAACTCTTTTCTTTCAAAGGCATTCATTTCCATATCTGTCACCTTACCATATTTGATTAGAACAAATCCCTGATAGATTTTCATTATAAAGGTCAATGCAAACACTTAAGGAGAAAACCACCCGGCTCCCCAAAGCATGTCCTGATGGCTTATGAAATTTGTTCAGCTGGTTAAATCTGGGACTTCGAGTGTATTGCTGAGGTCAGGCTTCCCTGATCTGGCTGCATGGTGCCCTGATGATAGTAACCGTAACCAAATGATTAGTGAATTTGGCCTCAGCCTGTTCTCTGTGATTTGTCACTGTCCAATGGCATGGTATACTCATGGGAAAATTTACCAGAAGTCAGTCGACTATACAGAAATAAGGAGCTGTGGGGCACCTGACTGCCTCAGTTGATAGAGCATATGACTCTTGATCTTGAGATTGTGGGCTTGAGCCCCATGTTGGGTGTAGAAATTACTTTAAAATAAAAATAAATCTTAAAAAAATAATGATGCTTTGAAAGAAGGAGCATCATGACACTCGTGGGATTTTCAAGTTTCTGCATGTCGTATGGACAGAGTCATTGATAGATTTTATTTCCATTTTCCCAAAGATGTCTTTATAGAAAACGGCCTTAGAAAATAGATGATTTCTCTTTTTGGGTCACAGAACAGATTTATTTGTCATGCAGGAAAATGAAGATAATGTTTCCAGGCAAAAGCTGGACAGATTTCAAACAAAGGGAACCAATTGGGCAAAGGGACCCAATGAACATATCAAGTTCTTGTTACCTGTGGTACCCTAAATAATAAAGCCCTTCTCTCTGATCTAGGAGTCTTGTGTCTCCTCCCCACATCCATGAAACCTTTGAAGACTAACTTGTTCACTTGCAATTTAGCTAAAATTTTAGACTCTTTCTAGTTTCTGAATGTGATCACATGGTGATTGTATTCACACATTCCCCCCCCTTAATAGATTGTGTTATGCTAAGAGAAGCTTCCCTCAGTCTCCAAATCAGGATGAGTTTGGGTGTGCAGGTGGGGTATGATTTGGGGGAAGCAAATCGATCACTATAAAAATGGTAATGAATTAAAATGTTGGGTCTGGGAGAGAGCGGACCGATCAGCCTGTGGGACATTGCATAGATGAAAAGGGGAGAGCTGAGAGCTCTCCTTGGCTTGGCTGCCCAGAAGTGACTTTGGAAGGAAAAAAAAAATCGTATAAGAGTATATGAAATCCTTTTCTACAGGATATGCTGGGGTTTCCCTCTGTGCCATCTTGCAGTGTAGAAAGTTCAAGAGCTCACTGAGGCTTTTTTTAAAAAGCCTTTTATTTTTGTGAGATAATTAGAGAGGAGACTGAATTCTATACCTGGGTTCACAAGTTTTTCAGAGAAAACTAAATGAAGGATGGTGGAGATCTTGCCAGTTCATGGAAATTGGCAAAAATTCCTGGAAAAACTTCAGACTTTCAAGACCCCAGATCTGGTGTGGTCAGATCTGAGGTTTCTAAAGGCTGAAGGGTTATGCACGTGATGTTTGGGTTACATGCAGATTAACATCAGTGGAATAACTAGAAAGTTGTTTCAAAGTGTAGGTAAGATATGGTGGGAGGAGAGAGGTGGAATGTAGGGAGGCCTGGAGAAGGGTGGGGCAATTGTGCTGGGCCAGGATGGTGGTAGTATCGGTAAGAGCAGACAGAAGGGCAAGGGCTGTGGCATCATTTTCTCCGTTGGTCCCCTACCTCACCCATAAGAATCCTTTGGGTCTGCTCCATTGCTCTGTGATGTGGTCATGGAATTAGATCTGTGATGTCCAGCTGTCCAAGGCCACAGTGTGCTTCAGATGATGGAGGACTCTTGCTTCCTTTTCAAAGAGACCTCGTACCTCATGGCTGAGTGTAAACTGGATTCCATGCATTCATGCAACACTGGTTCCATTTTCTACTTCTTGTGTAAACTGATCCTCCTGCTCTCTTACCACCACCTAGAGAGGAAGCTGTATTTATCAATATTTGGGTAAATCAGAGACCTAAGTCAGGCGAGGGAACCCCAGACCCATGACCCAGCATAAGGTGCCTCTTGCATTTTCCTCTTCCCACTTTACTAAATCAATTACACCATCACAGAGTGTTGGGGGAGGTCATGGAGAAGATGTGACCACTGGTTGACATGAGAGCTGGCCCTCAGTGACCAGAGGCTCCTCACCCCTTCCTTGTCCTTGGAATGTATGTTCAACCCACCGTACTAGGAACTATTTTCAAAGATGCAGGCTTGAGGAGGCAATGTGTCATTGAGACGCTCTGGATAGTGTACAAGAATGAATCCTGTTAAGGTCTCTGTATAAGCTTTTAAGACTCTTGTGGGTAGGGGCAGAGACCTACTCACCTTATGGTGCCCAAGACAAACCTCGTATGCAAGTTCTCACTTGCTTATTATATCCGCCACCTACCAAAATGGAGTGGCCTGCCTTTTTCTTCCATCCATCCTTGTCCTCTGTGCATAGGGTCTGGTTTCAGATTCTACCCAGGAAGCTCCTGAGGTTTCAAACCAACACAGAGATTCCTTGAGATGAGGGCTTTCAGGAAAAATTAGAACATCATACTTTTAGATAGGATGGGTGGAAAGAGCAGGGGTCCCAGGGTGGATGAAAGCTTCTGTCCAAACCTACCAATCTGTCTCCATGAGGTAGATATCTCCAGGAAGATTCATTGTGTTTGAGTGGATCTGAGAGATTCTTAAGGGAGAATAGAATCCCTGTAGGAGATGAATGTACCCATGACTGGTGTTCATCAGTCACCTTCTGATGTCAGATTTTCAAGGCTCAGCCTCTGTGGTAGGTCTTCAGAATCATGTAGAGCCTGCAAAAGCCTCTGATCACAAGTGAAAGAGAAGCTCTGGCCTCAGGAAGAAGCATCCTATGTCATGGGACATCTTGCTTCTGGGAGGATGAGATTGTGCCTTTCCTCAGCAGGAGACCACTGACTGATCCCTGTAGGATCATGTGTGGATAGCTTTCTTTATTTTGAGTCTATCAAAGAAGTAAGCGGGGCACCCGGGTGGCTCAGTCGGTTGAGCGTCCAATGCTTGATTTCAGCTCAGATCGTGATCTTAGGGTTCAGGGGATCAAGCCCCATGTCACTTGGGATTCTCTTCCTCTCCCTTTCTCTCTGCCCCTCCCCCACCTCGAAATAAATGAATAAACTTTAAAAAAGAACACTTAAAAAAAAGGAAGACATCAGAGAAAATATTTTTTTATCTACTTTGAACGCAACAATCATGGGGAATGACATCAATGACAATACAGGAATAGAGAGGTCTGTGGGCACGCCCACTCTCAGAAACACTAAAATCCTGGTAAAACCTGGCATAATTTACCTTATAAACCTTAGGTTCACCTGTCATTGGACCTTTGTCTTGCTATAGGATGTGAAGAATAAATCAAATTTTATTTTTCTTTGTGATAAGGAGTATCAAGTATGCATGTTGATATTTTTCTGAATATTTGTCCGTTAGTCTATTCATGATCCATACAGAATCTCATAGGGCTAGATACCCTCTATTTATTTATTTATTTATTTATTTATTTATTTAATTTTAGAGAGTGTGAATGAGGAGGGGCAGAGGGAGACTCTTAAGCAGGCTCCATGCTCAGCGCAGAGCCCAACTCAGGGCTTGATCCCATACCCCTGAGATCTTGACCTGAGCTGAGATCATGACCTAAGCCAAAACCAAGAGTCAGACACTCAACCAATTGAGCAACTGAGCCACGCAGGCACCCCTCTTTTTTTTTTTTTTCCAGAGTTCTCTTGGCTATCCTTATTTGTATTTTCATCTTACAAGAGTTTTGCAGTAGCACGCCTAGCTCTAAGAACTAACTGATGGTATCTGTATTGAGATAAAATTACATTTTTAATCAGCTTAAGGACAACTGATGATTTTTATAACATTGAGTTTTTCTACCCAAGAAAATAGTGTATTTTTTCCATTTGCTTATGTCTACATGCACCTATCAGGAATTTTCTGTGGTATTTCTCACATATACTAAAATTATTTTGTTAGATTTATTCCTGGTTTATTTTGTATTTACTTATTTATTATTATTTTAAAAAACACATTGAGTACTTTACACACATTTATATATATATATATTTTTTTTTTTTTTTTGAGAGAGAGTGCACATGAGCAGAGGAGGGGCGGAGAGAGAGAGAGAGAAAGAGAGGGAGAGAGAGAATCCCAAGCAGCTCCATACTCTCAGCACAGAGCCTGATGTGGAGCTCGAATTCATGAACCCCAAGATCATGATCTGAGCCTCAGACACTTAACCAACTGAGCCACTCAGGCACCTCTGTTTATTTTTAAGTAAGCTCTATGCCCAATGTGAGATCAAGAGTCACACGCTATACTGATTGAACCAGCCAGGTGCCTCTATTCCTAACTTATTTTATTTTATTTATTTATTTATTTTTTTAATGTTTATTTATTTTTGAGAGCAGGAGAGACAAAGCATGAGCAGGGGAGGGGCAGAGAGAGAGGGAGACACAGAATTCGAAGCAGGCTCCAGGCTCTGAGCTGTCAGCACAGAGCCCGACATGGGGCTTGAACTCACAGACCGTGAGATCATGACCTGAGTCGAAGTCGGACACTTAACCGACTGAGCCACCTAGGCGCCCCTATTCCTAACTTATTTTAATTTGTTATTTTATCCTTTAAATAACTGAAATTCCCATTCCAACTGTAACTTGTAAATTATTATTTTTGTACATTTGTAGACATGTGTTGTTTTGTTTATCAATAATATATTAGTTTATCAAATTATTTTCCTGATATTTTTTCTATCAATTCCTTTTGTGTTTCTAAATATACAATTTTATCTTTTGTTAACAGATTTTTATATCTTCGTTTCAGTTCTTTTTTTTTTTAATGTTTATTTTTGAGAGAGAGATAGAGCACTGCGAGGGGAGGGGCAGAGAAAGAGCGAGACAGAAGCCAAAGCAGGCTCTATGCTCTGAGTTGTCAGTACAGAGCCCGATGTGGGGTTTGAACTCACAGTGAGATTATGACCTGAGCAGAAGTGGGTTGCTTAACTGACTGAGCAACCTAGCCACCCCTCTTTGTTTCAGTTCTTATGCTGTGTTAACATGTCGTTGACTAACCCTTCAATCAATATTAAATGACTATAAAGTAATTGTGTATGTTTTAGTCTTATTCCTGACCTTAGTGGGAATCTCCCTAATTCATTCTCATGAGCACAATGAGTGTTCAGTTTTGTCAAGTTAGGAAAGATCCATCAGTTCCTAATTTTAAGTGTTTTTATTTAGCACATGTTGAATCCTGCCAGGGGATGCTTTTGTGTCCATGAACATGGTCTCCGATTTTATTTTGCTATCTATAAATACAAGGAATTTTATTAGTAGATTAGCTCATTTTCAATCGCTCCCGAATTCAGTACATAAAATGCGCTCAATCACAGTTGTGGTTCAAATTGTGTCCCCAGGTATATTTCATGTTTAATCCCCATTAACCTGTGAATGTGACCTTATTTAGAAATAGGGTCTTTGCAGATGAAATAAAGGTAGGATGAGGTCATACTGAATTCAGACAGACCGGAGGTCCAATAACTTGTGTCTCGCAAGAAGGCTAAGTAAAGGCACAGAGGGAAGACGGTCATGAGATAAGAGAAACAAAGTTTAGAGTTGTGTAGCTGTCAGCCAAGGAACTCTAAGGTTTGCTGGCAGCCAACAGAAGCTAGAAAGAAGCAAGAAAGTATGCTCCTTTAGAGCCTTTAGATAAAGTACGGTCCAAAACAAAACAAAACAAAACAAAACAAAACAAAAACCAACCAACCAACCAAACAAACAAACAAACAAAAAAAACCATTGTCCAATGGCTACTTAGGCTTTGAACCTCTGGACTCCAGATCAAATTTCTGTCATTTTATGCCACCAAATTTGTGGAAATTTGTTATAGAAGTCCTAGGGAACCATATATTATTTTTATATTATATTAGTATCAGTATGTTTGCTACATTTTACTTATTTCTCTATGTAGTACTATGTAGAATCTTTTTGTAGTGCTGTATTGCTATGAACTTTGTGACGTGTTAGTATCAATATTCTATTTGATTTACAAAATTCACTTTGAAAATTTAATTCCTCTTCAATGCTCTTAAATAAATAGCAACGTCTTACTTGATATTTAAGTGTGTTGCATAACTTTCTGTTAAACAACATATCCTGTTGTTGTTGTTGTTGTTTGTTTGTGAGAGACAGCTTTATAAACTCTCATTCCTCTGTGGATATTTTGTTGCTTAGAAGTTCTATCTCTAGGCTGCCTCAGTGGCTGAGTCAGTTAAGCATCTGGTCATGATCTCACGGCTGGTGGTTTCGAGCCCTGAGTGGGACTCTGTGCTGACAGTTCAGAGCCTGGAGTCTGCTTAGGATTCTATGTTTCTCTCTCTGTCTCTCTCCCCCCTCCGCAACTTGTGCTCTCTCCCTGTCTCTCTCTTTCAAAAACAAATAAACATTTTTTAAAAGTTCTATCTCTACTTAAAAATGGCAAAGCATATTTTCCCAGAAAATTTCTGTTTCATCTAGTTAATTTGTATTCAGTTGGTCAAGTGAAGCAAATGTTTTTGGTTTTGTTTTAATGTTTATTTGTATTATTTTCGAGAGAGGGGAAAGGGCAGAGAGAGAGAAGGAGAGAGAGAATCCCAAGCAGACTCCACACTGTCAGCACAGAACCTGACATGGAGCTCAGTCTCACAAACCGTGAGATCATGACTTGAGCTGAAATCAAGAGTTGGACATGGACACTTAACTGACTGAGCCACCCAGGCACCCCTTGTTTTTGTTTTTCAAGTCGGTTATTGGTATAGTGTTCTTCCTTATGTACATGCGAAATGGAAAACTCTTCTGAGGTGATTTGTGTGCTTCTATTTCTCTGCCTACAGATTAAATAATAGTGGTACTCAGAGGTCTGCAGATTAACAAAGAATTATATTTTGGATAGACTATTTTCCCAGGGAAGTATACACTCCAATGAGACACATACATATATTTCTCTGCCATTTCTCCATGCTTCAGACTTCAACATATTCTGTCCGCTTCAAGTGAGCCTTTGTCTGTCCGAAGAATCAGAACACAGAAGGAACCTCTCTCAAACTCTCCAAAGGTCTCATTAGAAACACTTACTAGAAACTTGTAATAATTTCCAGGAATTGAAAACTGAGATAATGTTTTTCAGAATTATTCTCAGCTCCCCAAATGGGAACCATCGCTGAAGCTACAGGTGAAGTAGTAATTGCAATGCTGAGGCGGGGGAGGTCTCAGAATCACTACTCATATCTCAGGGTTTGGAGGCCCACTCCTGCATGTACTGACTGCCAGGACCTTTACAAGGAGCCCACTTTCTTACCAGCAGGAGGGAGTCAGTTGAGGATTTTCAATTTCTAGCTGAGAGGCAGACCCTGTTAGGAAAGATGATGAATCACGAATCTGGGAAGAAACCCATGTCTCGAAAAGCAACTCTTTGGGGCTAAAAACTGATCCAGTGCCAAAGCCACCAGAAGGAGAGTAAGTCCTGAGGCATGGGCTGAATGTGTGGAGAGACTGGAGGCCGCAGGTCCTACACCAGCAACCCTGGACAGCTGCTGATGTAAGTTAATGAAATCCTCACTGAAAGTGGTTCTTGGGATTTGATCAGGTGGCATTAAAATCCTCATTTTAGGGGGCAGCTGGGTGGCTCAGTCTGCAAAGCTTCCGACTCTTGATTTCAGCTCTGGTGTTGATCTCAGGGTTGTAAGTTCAAGTCCCACGCTGGGCTCCATGGTGGGTATGGAGACGACATTAAAAAAAAAAAAATCTTTATTTTAATGTAGTCAAACACTGTAACTTGGAAAATAATCTAATAATTAGTATGATGTGTGAAGTTCACAGATAATACTTCAGGAGGAGCATACTTATTTCAGGAAAACTCTGTGCATATGATTGTTGGGGAGGGAAGGAAAAAATTCCTTCTACCCTTCTAGGTTCTTTGACTAATCTAATAATCACATGAACATGACAGATTAATAGGAGAAAAACATCTTTTTAATGTCTATTTGTTTTTGAGAGAGGGAGAGAGAGCGAGCAAAAAAAATGATGGAGGGGCAGGGTGAGGGGGGACAGAGGATCCAAAGCAGGCTCTGTGCTGACAGCAGAGAGCCCACTGTGGGGCTTGAACTCACAAACTGTGACATCATGACCTAAGCTGAAGTCAGATGCTTACCTGACTGAGCCACCCAGGCACCCGAAGGAAAACAAGTTTAATTCCATACAGGGGCCCCCTAAGAATATGAGACTCTGGGAACAAGTCAGGCAAGGGAGGTCTGTTTACCACCCTGAGTTAAGGAATGCGATAGGAGCCTGGGGCTTCCACGGGTAGGAGAGTAATTGAAAGGACAACAGAAGACCAGATGTTCAGTGAGTGGATATTCACCCTACGATACAGATAGGTTTTCCAGAAAAAAAGATATCTCTGGTAAAAGCTCTCTTCCGGGGCCAGGCTCCCTGTCTAAATTCTTTCAGGTCTTTAAGGAGAAGGTCAAAGCTCTTCTGTGTCTTTGGGTCTTATAGACTTTGGCTCAAACTAATCAGTATGCCAAAGTAGCACATTTTGGGGAGACTTGTTCTGAATGCCTTCATAATAAGTATGATGGTAGTTAGTAAGCTAATTTATTTGCTCAATTCCCAGCAGAAACAGTGTGGCTGAATTGCTGTTGCTAAAGTAGAATTATTTTCTCTGTAATTTCTGTGTGATGTCCTTAATGGAGATGGTAAGGTGTGTGTCTACTGAAACTACCTGTGGTCTTTTGATCAAGGTGAGATGATTTTTCCACCTGGAATTAAGAAAGGTCCTTTAATGCCGTAGTGAAAGTTTTCAGACAGCAGGAATACAATTGAGACTTCAGCAATTTTAAAGCATAAATATTTCTTGTGGTTTTTTTTTTTTTCTGGTTTAAAACCATTCCATATTATTACCAGGCTCTCTGCTCGTCTCTCACCCACTTCAGTTTATTGAATGCAAAGGTTTCATGACTCCAAATCACATTTAGCATAATTTTTTTGCCTTTTAATATCTTCCCCAAATCAAATATTAGAGTTTCAGTGAGTTTTTCTAATATAATAAACCTATAGTCCCTCATACTCTAATAAATATTAAATTAATTTCTACCCTAACATGCTTTGTCACCTATAGGAATATCACGTTCTATGATTTAGGGCACACTATAATTTTGTGCAATAATTTCTGTGATTACTGCCATTGCCCTTAGTGCCTGACAAAAAATGAAGTAGCTCTTCCTCTTAATGTCTTTATATTGTTCCATGTTCAATAAGTCCAATCAATAAATAAACATTTTTTAAAAAGCGGGTACCTCGGTGGCTCCGTTGGTTAAGCATCTAAGTCTGGCTCAGGTCATGATGTCACTGTTCATGAGTTTGAGCCCTGCATGAGGTTCTGCACTCTCAGCACAGAGCCTGCTTCAGATCCTCTGTCTCCCTCTCTCTCTGACCCTCCCTGGCTCTTGCATTCTCTCTCTCTCAAAAATAAACAAATAAACATTAAAAATAAATTAATCAATCCAATCAAAACATGGAAAATCAGTCAATGCATCTTGTCTTATTAAGATTACTGAATTTTCATTCAAAAGTGTCAGCATATAAAATAAATACATAACCAAATGGCAAATTATTACAACAAAGTTTATACAAAACAATTCTTTTAATATTTATATATTTATTTTAGGAGGGAAGGGCAGAGAGAGAAGAAGAGAGAGAATCCCAAGCAGGCTCTGTACTATCAGTGCAGAGCCTGACATGGGGCTCAATCTCAAGAAACCATAAGATTATGACTTGAGCCAAAATCGAATGTTGGATGATTAACCAACTGAGCCGCCCAGGCACTCCTAAAACAAAGTAAATTTAAAATGTGGCTGTATTTAACTAAAACTATAAATAATGTGGAAATATTATAGGTGTCATAATATTAAAAAACAAAATGAGGTAGCTGTGAGAGTGTAGTACAATATTAAGTACCAGGGTCTCTCTAAGCAAAAACCAAGGGGAGGGGAAGAGGGGAAAGAAAAAAAGACACAGAGAGGGAGAGAGATAAAACATAAAAGACTGTCAAAGACTAAGAACAAACTTGAGGGTGAGGAGGGTGAGGGAGGGGGGAGTGGGGGTGACGGACATTAAAGAGGGCACGTGTTGGGATGAACACTGGGTGTTATATGTAAACCAATTTGAAAATAAACTATTATAATGAAAAAAAAAAAAAAGTACCAGGGTCTCTGTAATGAGGCTTCCTTTGTTTGATCCCTGACTACAATACTATTTAAATGAGTTGCAACTTCCCCATAGCTAAATTCCCCTTGCCTGTAAAAGGAGAATAATTTTAGTTTCTAGCTCACAAATTTGTGAGTCTTGAATATTAGGCTATGTAAAACATTAATAGCAGTGTCTCGTGCAGCCCTGTTAAGATATCTGGCCATGGCCAGATAAGATAAGATACAAACAACAGATAAGATAATAACAGATAAGATACAAATCAAACTTGGTATGTCTCTCCACAAAGAAAATACATTACAGAAATGGATTTTTGGAGGAATAACTGGCCATGGAGGTTTGGGGATTTCCATTCCTGTGAAAAATGTCGCCCACAACTCTTGTTCCTCCAGAGAAACCTCTGCGTGTGCAAATGAGAGGATGGCGTCGGCGGATTTGAAATTCGCAGTGATCTTCCTATTCCAGACGTCGTCGGCGTTTGGGGAAATTTCTCACTCTTACATCATTCTGTGCCCCTTTCCTTCAGTGGATGCAAGCCAAGGTCAACCGATTTAATTCTCAGGCATCTGACTGTAGCCAACTCCTTGGTCCTTCTCTCCAGAGGAATCCCAAAGATAATGGCCGCTTTCGGGTTAAAACATTTCCTCAATTACTCTGGATGCAAACTTCTTTTATACGTCCACCGAGTGGCCAGGGGTGTGACCGTTGGCACCGTCTGTCTCCTGAGTGCCTTCCAAGCCATCACCCTCAGCCCCAGACACTCCACGTGGGCGGAGCTTAAAGCGAAAGCCCTGGAGTAGGTCGGGTCCTCCAATATCCTCTGCTGGATCCTCCACGTGCCGGTGAATTTTATTTTTCCGATGTTTGTGCCTGGCAGATGGAGTAACAAAACCATCACAAAGATGTTCTGTCCTGCGCCACTTCACGACAAAGTCTCAGACCCCGCGTACACAGCTTTGATAGCCCTTCACGATGTGTTATGTTTGGGGCTCATGTCCTGGGCCAGCGGCTCCATGGTCTTCATCCTGTACAGGCACAGGCAGCGGGTCCAACACATTCATAGGACCAAGGTCTCCCCAAGATCCTCCCCTGAGACCAGAGCCATCCACACCATCCTTGTCCTGGTGAGTACCTTTGTATCCTTTTACACCCTCTCCTTAGTGTTTTAGGTTTATCTGGCTCTTTGCGATAATCCCCGTTGGTGGGTGGTGACCACCTCTATACTAATCACGGCAGGATTCCCGACTGTCAGCCCCTTTGTTCTCATGAACCATAATCCCAATGCATACAGGCTCTGCTCTTTCTGCTGTAGACAGAATTCCCTGATCTCATCAGAAAAATATAAAATGGTTTGTTTGGGGCTGTGAAATCCTCTCACACAAACCCTCAAGCACAATTACAAACCAGCGTCATCGTAGATAGACTAGTAGTTAAGACAGACGGAGATTCTGTGCTGATAATAAAAAGTAAATGGTTGTAGCGATAGTAAGTAAAGTATCATGTAATCTCTTACTTAATTGCGGTTCATTAACGATTGCTGTGGGGCAATTCAGAGTCCGTGTAATGATGAAATAGTCCCAAAGGTATGTGAGATATGAAAATGTTTTTGAGTGTGTCACTTTCAATCTGATATATTCGATTTTCCTGAAACCTAACTGGGCATGGAATTGTAAGCACAGTTCCCTAAAAAGGAATTGCATGTGGGACCATCCATCAAGAAGGAAGGGACGCCTGGATGTTAATGCTACTGGCCCGGTGCGAGGCAGGAGAAATGTCACATTTCAGCGATTGCAGAAATTAAAAGCCATGTTTTAAATTTTGTCCCTTACCTCCTAAGATAAATGGTGGTCATTTGAAACACGGTTATAGTTCTGGTATAGATTAGTATATGAAAATGTTTTCAGGTAAACAGTGGAAGAATGAGCTAGAGGGTCACTAAGAACACAGAAAGATGTTAACAGCTGAAGTTTAAAAGGACAGTAGGTGGGAAGCAACAATTAAATAGAGATTGGCTATAGGGGGGAAATGGATGCATTTCTAGGGTCTGTAGAGGGAACATTGTCCTGCAAAACCTTGATGCCAAGAAAAAGGTTTCAAGATAAACTCCTGAATTTTCAACCTGAGGAAACACATTTGTGGAGGAATTTTCCATTAAGCTTGAATCATCAGAGGAGGCAAAAGACAGGAATCTGTTTTGTTTAAGGATGAGTTTGTTTTTGAATTCACGAAGGGAATTAAAGTACTTCAAGGAAAAGATGGCTATGGTTTCAAACATGGGAAAGATTGTAATGTAACTATCTATAATCATAAGCTGCAAAATTTTAAAGTAAATGGTCTATTTTAAAATAATTTTACATTTGTAGAGGCTCCTGGCTGGCTTCGTTGGTAGAGCATGTGCCTCTTGATCTTGGAGTCGTGAGTTCAAGCCCCATGGGGGGATGCAGAGTTACTTTTAAAAATATATTATTTATTTATTTTTATCTAAAAAAATTGTTTATGTTTATTTATTTTTGAGGCGGGGCTCAAACTCACAAACAGTGAGATTATGACCTGAGCCGAAGTCGGCCGCCCAACCGACTGAGCCACCCAGGCGCCCCTACTATAGATTCTAAAGCAGCAAAACTAACAGGATGTTGAATGCATCCAAAGGGATCTATCTATACTGTCATGGGAGCTTCCTTCCCAAACGCTATCACTCGGATTTGAGTTGTTTTTTTTACTAAGAGAGCAAAGTATTTTATTGTGGGAAGGTGCTGCAACAATACTACATTTTCCCTTGGGCAAGTATTTGGGAGGGATTCAAGGGACTGCGTGAGGCTACCATGGGGTCTGCCTAGGATAGTAGGGAGATTTCATTGTCCTTTGGCTCTTCATCCAAAGATCCCTGCCACCTTCTTTATCTTACAGCTCCTAGTGTCTAGAGAGTAACGAGGACCAGGGGCTTCATGAATCCATGAAGGTAACCTGCAGACTTGGTGCTCTGGACCCTCCTATACCTAATGTCCCCTCCATCTGCAGCATCACATAGAACAGGATGGTGACATGGGTACCTGTTGTGAAAAAAGAGGCAACAGGACCAAACTGGGATCACTTATGCTAAGCCCCACATGCCCAAACCAAGACTTAATATCTAACTTAATTTCAGTTTCAGCCTCTCCCAGCAATGGGATCTGAAACCCATCGGTCTGGAATTAACTGGTCAGCACTAGTGAAGTAATCTGTCTCACAGAGCCGTATCATCACTTAAAGAGAGGTGCCCTTGCCACACCAATACACTTTTTGCTTGTACCACTTCCGTGTCTTGCTCCCTTCTGCCTATAAGTCCCCCATTCTGTACAGCTCCGAGGAGCTCCTTTCTATCTGTTGGATGGCCATTTCATGCACCGTAAAATAAAGACAATAAGATCTTTAAATTTACTCAGTTGAATTGTATTTAATTAATTAATTTATTTTGAGAGAGAGAGAGAGCACGTGTGCACGAACACAAGCAAGGGAGGGACAGAAAGAGAGGGGCGGGGGAGAGAAAGAATCTCAAGCAGGCTCCATGCTGCCTGGCCAGAGCCTGATGCAGGAGTGGAACTCATGAACTGTGAGATCATGAGCTGAGCCCAAATCGAGTGTCAGACACGGGGCGCCTGGGGGGCTCAATCAGTTAAGTGTCTGACTTCAGCTCAGGTCATGATCTCACCGTTTGTGGGTTAGAGCCTCGCACAGGGCTCTGTGCTGGCAGCTCAGAGCCTGGAGCCTGCTTGGGATTCTGTGTTTCCCTCTCTCTGCCCCCCTCCAACTTGTGTGCCATCTCGAAAATAAACATATATTTAAAAAAAAAAGAGTCAGACGCTTAAACCAACTGAGACACCCAATGCCCCTGATTTTTGTTTTTTAACAGTACAGATGGCAGTAATGGGATCCAAGGAAAGTTCTGACAGCTTTGGGGACAGCGAGAAACACAGGCGTGGGTGCCTGTGCACCCTCTGAGCTCTCTCTCTTCCTGACCATAGGTAAGTTCTCTCGGCTCTGAGCTCCTCTCTCTGCATCGAGCTCTCAATTTAATTGGCTTCTTAGTTCAGGGAAGGTGAACTTGAGTTAGCAAGTTGTTTCACTCAGACCCCAAGCCCTCAATGCTTGGTTCAGTCCACAGTTCCCCATTTGACTGAAATCCTGGTCCACAAATATTTGACAGTATCTAATAGAAATGAAAAGGTGAAAATCTATGACCCAAAGATACCACTACTATGTCTATACTGAATATAGATTCATACATGTATCAACGTTTCACGGACACACAAACTCTAGGGTTTACGTACCAGCACTATTTCCAACAGCCACAAGCCGAAAACCACTTACTTGCCCATAAACCATAGAATAATTTTTTTAATATGTCTTTATTTTTGGGAAAGCGCAAGTAAGGGAGGGGAAGAGAGGAGGGACAGAGGGTCCAAAGCAGGCCTTGAGCTGTCAGCCCAGAGCCTGATGTGGGGCTCAAACTGTACTGTACTCATTTATACAAAATAGAGCATAGGAAAAACTGATCTGTGTTTTTAGAGGCTAGAATAGTGGTCACCCTTGGGGTTGTGACTGAGAAGGGGAACCAAGGACTTCTGGGCGTTAACAACTTCCTGTCTCTTTATCTGGGGAATTGCATACAGAAGTATATTTGGATTCTGGAATTTCTTTTATTTACTTTTTTTTTTTATATTTTTTAAATGTTTATTTTTGAGAGAGATGCAGCACAAGTGGGGGAGGGGTGGAGAGTGAGAGCAAGGGAGACACAGAATCCGAAGCAGGCTCCAGGCTCTGAGTTGTCAGCACAGAGTCCGATGCGGGCTCAAACCCACAAACAGTGAGATCATGACCTGAGCTGAAGTCATACACTTTACCGACTGAGCCACCCAGGCACCACAAGACTCTGGAATTTCTTAAATTTTCTGTGTACTTAGGACGTGTGCACACACCTTTGTTTTTTAATAGGTATCACAAATTTTAAAATACGGGTTTGAGGGGCGCCTGGGTGGCTCAGTCAGTTAAGCGGCCGACTTCGGCTCAGGTCATGATCTCACGGTCTGTGGTTCGAGCCCCGCGTCGGGCTCTGTGCTGACAGCTCAGAGTCTGGAGCCTGCTTTGGATTCTGTGTCTTCCTCTCCCTCTGCCCTTCTCCTGCTCATGCTCTGTCTCTATGTCTCCCAAAAATAAATAAACATTAAAAACAATTTAAAAAACAGGTTTGAGAGAGGTGCCTGGGTGACTCAGTAGGTGGAGTATGTGACTTGTGACTCTTGATCTTGGAGTTGTGAGTTCAACCCCCAGGTTGGATGTAGAAATTACTTAAAAATAAAATTTAAAAAAAAGAAAGAAATTAATGTGGAAGAATTAAGATGGAAAAACAAGACGGGTCGCCTAGGTGGTTCAGTCATTTAAGTGTCTTGACGTGGCCTCAGGTCGTGATCTCACAGTTTGTGGGTCAGAGTCTCACGTTGGGCTCTCTGCTGACAGCCCAGAGCCTGGAGCCTGCTTCAGATTCTGTGTCTCCCTCTTTCTCTGCCCCTGCCCCACTCACACTCTGTCTCCCTCTCTCTAAAAAATAAATAAAAATAAAAATTAAAAAGATAGAAAAACAAGACAATAGACTAGGATCTAAACCTAAATACATACATCCATTACTATATGAAGCAGAAGAGTTGCTCCCGTTAAAGTCAAGCTTTTTTTTTTATTATATGCAGTGAGACTTTTTCATGGATAAAAATTACAAGAATTAAAGTAGAGATATGGAAAAAAGGTTCTATGTAATTTTAAACAGTGAAACAATTCACGTAGATCTTTTTAAAGCACTTTGTTGTTATTGAAATTAGTATTATTTTTTTAATTCCTCAATGGATAATATTGCAATACTATTGATTGATAGGAAACAATTATATGTATATGTATATATGTGTATGTATATATGTGTATATAAACATAATTACCTTTATATGTGTACCATGTGTATATGTTTATATACACATATACACAAAAACATATATATGTACTAATGTAGTGTATATGTGTATATGTATATATTTTCTCCCTTGTGGTCTAATATATGGTAGGTATTTTGGTGCTCATTTGAGATGAAATATCTTTCTCTATTTTGTAGCACAAAGTTCAGTATCTATTTATAAGGTCAAATGAACTCTACTGCTTTTAAAAGTGTAGCAGCCTTGGTACTTTGCATCAGTTTCATAAAGCAAAGAGAATTATATGAAAATATTTCCAAAATTAGAAATATCCATTTTGTTCATTTTGAAATCTGCAAGCCACAAACTCCCCATTAAAAACAACAACAATAACAGATTCATGAGGTGCCTGTCAGTTAAACGTCTGACTCTTGACTTCAGCTCAGGTCATGATCTCACCATTTGTGAGGGCTCCATGAGTTCAAGCCCTGAGTCAAGTTCTACACTGATAGTGAAGAGTCTGCTTAGGATTCTCTCCCTCCTGGGGCGCCTGGGTGGCTCAGTTGGATAAGTATCTGAGTTCAGTTCAGGTCATGATCTTATGGTTCATGGGTTCAAGCCCTGCGTTGGGCTCTGAGCTGTCAGCTTGCTTTGGATTATGTGTCCCTGTCTCTCTCTGCCCCTCTCCCGCCAATGATCTGTCTCTCAGAATGTTAAAAATTAAAAAAAAAAAAGGATTCTCTCCTCTCTGCCCCTTCCCCGCTCACAAGCACACACACACACTCTCTCCCTTTAAAAATAAATAAATAAACTATTTTTTAAAAAAGTGCTTTGGGGGCGCCTGGGTGGCTCGGTTGGTTAAGCGGCCGACTTCGGCTCAGGTCATGAATCACGGTCTGTGAGTTCGAGCCCCGCGTCAGGCTCTGTGCTGATGGCTCAGAGCCTGGAGCCTTCTTCTTCGGATTCTGTGTCTCCCTCTCTCTCTTCCGTTTCCCTGCTTATACTCTGTCTCTATGTCTCTCAAAAATAAATAAACATTAAAAAATTATTAAAAAAAAAAATAAAAAAAAAAATAAAAATAAAAAAGTGCTTTGCCAGTATTTCCCAAACCTGTCATGGTCCTGAAAACCAAGGAAAGACTCAGAGAGTGTCATAGAGAAGACAGGGGAGACACAATGACAAAGTCTACTGTGGTATTCCACATTGGACCTTGGAAGAGAAAAGAGACCAAATGCACCATGGTAACATCCGATGGTAACATTAAAGGAGACTGGATGGAAGGTATTTGAGACATTTTTGTATTATTTTTTGCAAATCTAAAAAAAAAAATTAGGGGGCCCCTGGGTGGCTCAGTTGGTTAAGCATCCAACTTCAGCTCAGGTCATGATCTCATGATTCATGAATTCGAGCCCCGTATCAGGCTCTGTGCTGACACCTCAGAGCCTGGAGCCCGCTTTGGATTCTGTATCTCCCTCTCTCTCTGCCCCTCCCCCACTCATACTCTGTCTCTCTTTCAAAAATAAATAAAACGTTAAAATAATTTAAAAAACAGAGTCTATAGTAGACATTGATGCATTGCACTGTGTATTTCTGTGTCTTACAACTTTTAGAGGGATGTATTCTCATCAGAGAGACGTGCAAGGAGAGATGTGTTCATAAGACCAAATCCTCTGCCACCTGCCAGTGGTGGACACAGAAGACATTAGTATGGGTGCCTCCGTCCTTTGATAGGCAAATTTTTCACTATTTAGGTCATCTTCTCTTTGTTGGTAGTTCCGAACGCTCAGTCAATATTCTCTCTGAGGTGTTACCACATCTCTGCCAGTAGAGTAGCCGGTAAAACATGGCAAAATTGAAAGCCCTAGTTACCAATTAAAGTTTATTGGGACTAAGTAAGCAAATCTACAGTGTTGGAACCTTCCAGCAGTAAAGGAAAAAATCTGTTTTCTGTTTAGTACCCTGCTCTGGTCTGAATATTTGTGTCCCACCAAATTTTATATGTTAAAACCTAACTCCCACGGTGATGGTATGAAGAGGTGAAGCCTGTAGGAGGTGAGCAGGTCACAAGGGCAGACACCCCATGAGTGGGGTTAGTACTCTTATAAAAATGGCCTGTCCTTACCAGGTCCCTTGCCCCTCCAATCATTTGAGTGCTCAGCCAGAAGACTCTATCTATCAACCAGAAGACACTGAATCTACTGGTGTCTTGATCTTGGACTTACCAGCCTCTACCCCTGTGACCAAAAAAAAAAAAAAAAAAAAAGTCTGTTGTTGATAAACTACCCAGTCTCTGGCATTCTGTTTTAGCAGCTGAAATAGGCTAAGACCAACATTGGTAATGAGAAGTGGGGTACACCTGCCAAACATCCCTAAACCTGTGTAAGTGGCATGGGAACAGCACGATGGTTGGAGACTGGAAGAGTTTGGGAGTGCAGGGTAGAAAAAGCCCGCATCAGCATGAAGGGACCAGGAAGGGCGATTCTGGTGACAGCTCAGAAGAAAAGGGGAGAGCTGTAGAAGGGGACCCCAGTCTTCTTGAGAACACCTCAGTCACAAGGGTAGACCTTGTGAGCAATAGAACTGGTTATTTGACCGAGGCAAGGTCTAAGCAAAGTGTCAAAACAACAGTCTGTTTTCTCCTGGCTGCTTCTAGTGGAACAGGAGAGGAGAGAAATGATGTACATACGGAATTGCCAGTCCAGTCTTGGGGGCAGCAGTTTGTCCCATGTCCTCCCTTCTTTTATAGGTCCAAGAAGAGCTATTTTTAATCTGTTCAGTTTTTTACCTTTTCTTAGAATGAAATGGCGGGGCGCCTGGGTGGCTCAGTCGGTTAAGCGACTGGCTCAGGTTATGATCTTGCGGTCTGTGAGTTCGAGCCCCGTGTCGGGCTCTGTGCTGACAGCTCAGAGCCTGGAGCCTGCTTCCGATTCTGTGTCTCCCTCTCTCTCTGCCCCTCCCTTGCTCACGCTCTGTCTCTATGTCTCTCAAAAAAAAAAAAAAAAAAAAAAAAGAATGAAATGGCAACTTTCAAGATCCTTACATGTGGAACTCGAAGCCACAAATGCCCATCTAAAACCTGTCCAATTTGCAATTAGGTGGCATTAAGTATACTCGCTTTTTTTTTTTTTAAAGTAAGTTCCACGCCCAGCATGGAGCCCAATGCAGGGTTTGAACTCATGTCCCTGAGATCAAGAGTTGGAAGCTTAACCGACTGAGCCACTTAAGCATGCCACATATATTCGCATTTTTATGGAATTATCGCCACAATCTAATTCCAGAATTTTCTACCACCCCAAAGGGTAGCCCATACGCATTAAGGAATCACTCCCCATTCCTCCCAACTCCCAGGCTGTGGCAAGGACTAATCTGTTTTCTGTCACTGTAAAACTCTGGTAAACAAAATCAAAGAAGGACTAAATAAATGGAGAGATAATCCATGTTCTTCAATAGGTAGACTCAATATTCTCAAGACATCAGTTGTTCCCAACTGGTGTGTAGCTTCGGTGCAACCCTAGTCAAAATCCTAGCAGGTTGTTTTGTGGGTATTAACAAAGTGATTCTAACGCTCATGTGGGGAGACAACAGACCCAGAATGGCCAACGCAGTATGGAAGAAGAAAGTTGGAGGCCTGACACCATGTGACTTCAGAACTTACCGTAAAGCTTCAACACAAGGCGATATTAATGGAAGAACAGACCAGTAGAGGAGTGCACTTGTGATGAGTACCAGGGGATGTATAGAAGTGTTGAATATTTTACACCTGAAACTAATAGAACAGTGTATGTTAACTACTGGAATTAAAATAAAAACTTAAAAAAGAATAGACTGATAGATCATTGGAACAAAATAGAGAGCCCAGAAATAGACCCCTCGTATATGCAGTCACCTCACCTTTGACAAAGAAGCAAAGAAAATACGATGGAGGAAAGATGGTCTTTTGAGCAAATGGTATTGAAAGAACTGGATATCTGCGTGCAGGAAAATGAATCTAGAAACTGACCTTACACCCTTCACAAAAATTAACTCAACAGGGCCCCTGGGCGGTTCGGTCAGTTAAGTGTCTGACTCTTGGTTTTGGCTCAGGTCATGTCTCACAGTTCATCGAGTTCGAGCCCTGTATCAGGCTCTACACTGACAGCTCAGAGCCTGCTTGGGATTCTCTCTCCCTCCCTCTCTCTCTGCCCCTACCTGCTTGCTCTCTCTCTCAAAATAAATAAACAACAACAAAAACCCAAAATTTAACTCGAAATGGACACAGACCCAAATGTAAAGTGAAAAATTATAAAACTCCGAGTACATAACTGGAGAAAACCTTGATAACCTTGGATACAATGACCACTTTTTAAGTGAAACACTAGATACAATCCATGAATGAAATAATTTTTAAGCTAAACTTCATTAAAATTAAACACTTCTGGGGCACCTGGGTGGCTTAGTCAGTTAAGTGTCCGACTTTGGCTCAGGGCATGACCTTGCAACCTGTGAGTTCAAGCCTCTGTGTTGACAGCATGAAGCCTGCTTGGATTCTCTCTCTCTCTCTCTCTCTGCCCCTCCCCTGGTCTTTCTCTCTCTAAAAATAAATAAAGAAAATTTTAAAAATAAATATCTTGGGGTTCGTCGAGAGATATTCATAAATTACCTCATTTAATCTTGAAACTCCCATTTCTTCTCAGTTAAACCTTACTTGTAGTTTGCTTTGGAGAATAAAGGATTTCTTCTCTATTGACCAGACATACTGGCTTTTGCAAGTGAAGTTTTTTGTTCTTTTTAAATGTTTATTTGTTTTCGAGAGACAGAGAGACACAGCATGAGCAGAGGAGGGGCAGACAGAGAGGAAGACACAGAATCTGAACCAGGCTCCAGGCTCTGAGCTGTTAACACAGAGCCCAATGCAGGGCCCAAATTCACAGATCTCGAGGTCATGACCTGAGCCAAAGTTGGACACTTAACCGACTGAGCTACCCAGGTGCCCCGCAAGTGAAGGTTTTAATCAGGCCTTGGTCTTGTAAGTTTCCGTTATATTCCACACTCATGTCTTAGACCTACTCTTCTTATCACTTCCCCTTTGCTGCGGAAAATGAAAACAAGAATCGTATAATTAATATATTTTCTACTGTCTTAAAATTGTAAAATAGGGGCACCTGGGTGGCTCAGTCGGTTGGGCGTCCGACTTCAGCTCAGGTCATGATCTTGCGGTCTGTGAGTTCGAGCCCCGCATCGGGCTCTGTGCTGATGGCTCAGAGCCTGGAGCCTGCTTCGAATTCTGTGTCTCCCTCTCTCTCTGCCCTTCCCCTGCTCATGCTCTGTCTCTCTGTCTCTCAAAAATAAATAAACATTAAAAAAAATAAAAAAATATTGTAAAATATAGCTCAGCACAAAGGATAAATGAAACAAAAACTTTCAAAGAAACACAAGACTCAGAAACAATAGCTATTTTAGTTCTATCAATGTGTGTCTCCAGAGTGTGTTTATGAGACAAAAAAAATCATGATACAGAAATAGATTTATAAGTTTTAAGCAATTAAAAATATTTCTTTTTTTCAATGACAATGAAAATTTTCTACACCATCCCTTTTTAATGTATTTTTTAATTTTTAATTTTTTAAATTGTTTTTTTGAAAGCTTATTTATTTATTTTGAGAGGGAGAGAGTGCACAAGCAGGGGAAGGGCAGAGAGAGAGAGAGGGACAGAGAGAAAATCTCAAGCAGGCTCCAAGCTCCCTGCTGAGTCTGACATGGGGCTCGATCTCATGATAATAATATGATGACCTGAGCAAAAATCAAGAGTCAGAGGCTTAACCAGCTGAGCCACCTAGGTGCCGCATATATATTTAATATTTTAAAGATACTTTATTTTTTATGTCATCTCTACTCCCAGTATCGGGCCAGAAGTCACAATCCCCAGTCAAGAATTGCATGCTCTACCAATTAGGGGCAGCCAGGTGCCCCTAATTTTTAAAAATTTAACTATTAGTTTATCTCTTTTTAATTGATCAATTCTGTATTGGTGCCTTCTTAACTTCTTCCCAATACTTTACTCAGTTTCAAAACCTGCTACAAACATTATTTTAGGATTGTTCTGTATAGTGTATTCTCTGCTTAGACAAATTCAAGGTCCGATAATCTGGAGTAACGCTCAGTCTCCACAATTACTGCCTGTTTGCCAAGATATTCTTTTGAATCATGAAGAAGAATACCACTATTGCTCTCATAGATTATTTTTGTGGTTTTATGGCTTAATTTATGAAAAACTGTTAGGACAATATCTAGTACTTTGCATATGGTCAAGAAGGATTGTTGTTTCCATTCTTTTTTTTTTTTTTTTAAGTATGGAATGCTTCACAAATTTGCATGTCATCCTTGCGCAGGAGCCATGCTAATCTTCTCTGTATCATTTCAATTTTAGTATATGTGCTGCCGAAGCGAGCATTGTTTCCATTCTTGATATTAGAACTTGTGATTTCCAGGGCACCTGGGAGGCTTAGTTGATAGAGTGTGCGACTCTTCATCTCAGGGTTTTGAGTTCAAGCTCCACGTTGGGTGAGGAGCCTACTTTAAAAAAAGGGCGGGGGGACGCCTGGGTGGCTCAGTTGGTTGAGCATCCGACTTCACCTCAGGTCATGATCTCACATTTGTGGGTTCAAGCTCTGCATGTCGGGCTCAGTGCTGACAGCTCAGAACCTGGGGCCTGCTTTGGATTCTGTGTTTCCCTCTCTCTCTTCCTGCACCCCTGCTCACGCTCTGTCTCTCAAAGCATAAAATGAGGGGTGTTTGGGTGGCTCAGTCGGTTAAGCGTCTGACTTCGGCTCAGGTCATGATCTCATGGTTTGTGAGTTCGAGTCCTGCTTTGGGCTCTGTGCTGACAGCTCAGAGCCTGGAGCCTCCTTTGGATTCTGTCTCCCTTTCCCTCTGTCCCTCCCGTGCTCATGCTGTCTCTCTCTGTCTCTCAATAATAAATAAAAACGTTAAAAAATTTTTGAAAAAACATAAAATGAAACATTAAAAAAAAAGAAGTTGTAATTTTCACAGTACTCTTTCAGTTCAAGTCATCCACAATTCTTTGATCTCTTTGTTATTCAAAAGTGTGGCTCTTGGATCAGAAGTAGAAATGTGGAGGGTACCAGGGTGCCTCAGTCAGTGGAGCAGGCTACTCTCGATCTCAGGGTGGTGAGTTCAAGCCCCATGTTGGGTGTATAGATAACTTCACTAAAGTTTTTAAAAAGTGCGGAAACTCAGACACCACCCCAGAGTTTGTGAATCAGAATATAAATATTAGCAAGGTCTCCAGTTCACTGTTGTATATCACATTGGAGAAGTACACTTCTGACTCCTCACGACTTTCTCATCTGAGAATCATACACAATTTTCATGCACTCAAAATGTATATGGCTGTGTTGGTGCCTTAATTTTATACTTTATGCTCTGTAAAAATATAATATCTGTAGTATTTCTGTGGGTCTTACTTATCTCATCTTTCCTCAGAATTAGAAACTATAGTAGAGAGTAATACCGACTTAAATTCTTTTTTTTTTTTAAGTTTATTTATTATTGAGAGGGAGAGAGAAAGGGAGTACGCACAAGGAAGGGACAGAGAGAGAGAGAGAGGAAGAATCTCAAGCAGGCTCCACATCACCAGTGCAGAACCTGCCGCAGGGCTGGAACTCATGAACCATGAGATCAAGAGCTGGATGCTTAACCGACTGACCCACCCAGGTGCCCCGTGAGTTAAATTATTATTGGACAATTCGGGTTCCTCACCTAAGTCAGAACCAGTTCTTTTAACTCTCTCTTTTCATGTTGGATCAAATCTACCACTTGGTAACCGTGGTATTTATTGCAGGGACTGCTGGCCTTCAGGGATGTGGCCATCGATTTCTTTCAGGAGACGTGGGAGTGCCTGGTCCATGGGCAGCAGGAACCGTACAGGGATGTGATGCTGGAGACCTGCAGGAACTGGTCTCCCTGGGTGAGGATAACTTCCCTCCAGAATTCCTCGTCCATCCTCAGGGTTTTATTTTCTTTATTTGTAGAATGTCTCCTGGGAGCTTGTGCTTTGTACAAGAGTTTTAGATCATCGCTTTCAAGGAAAAACTCGGGTTTTGGTGGTATAGAAGAGAAAGTCTTCATGATGTTATATCTTGATTTCAACCCTCCCTTTTTTGAAGTAATCACCATCCTTCACTCTAGATAGTGGAGATTCTAGAAATTCAGTGGTATAAAATATTGTTGCCCACCTCTTTATTTATTTATTTATTTATTTTCTTTGCGAGAGAGAAAGCACAAGTAGAAGAGGGGGAGAGAGAGAGAGAGAGAGAGAGAGAGAGAGAGAGAGAGAGAGAGAATTCCAAGCAGGCTCCACATCGGCAGTGCAGAGCCCAATGCAGGGCTTGAACCCATGAAATGTGAAATTGTGACCTGAGCCAAAGACAGCTGCTTAACTGACTAAGCCATCCAGGTGCCCCAAGTCCAGTTTTTTTAAATTTCTTTTCTTTTATTTTATTTTACTCACTAGTTTTTTTACTTTTTTTTTTTTTTTAACTCACTAGTACTCAAAAATGAAACTCAGGGTGTGAAAATTTTAAATGTTCCTCTAAAGATGTTGTCAGAAAACCGTATTTTGGGGAGTCATTTTTGAGAACCATCAACAACAGCCTCTCTTCTCTCCTGAGCAGAAGACTGGATTGGAAATTGGAGACTCCCCAGCAAGAGTCATGAGAGTCATGTTTTTTGCTTTTTGTTTTTTTCTTAGAAACAGGACTTGCTGTCTCTAAGCCAGGCCTGGTCATCAGTTTGGAGCAAAAGCAGGAGCCCTGGGATGGGAAAAGAAAGGAGACAGTAGCCACCCACCCAGGTAGGTGGGCATGAATGAAGTGGATGATGAAGTCCAAGGTCAAGGAGAAAGCCCCACCTTAAAATGTGGTTTGAGAAGCTTTGCTCCAGTACCATGATTTTTGAGAATGCTAAGTTCATTTCTCTTGCTGTCACACTTATTGTGCTTGTATATATATATATTTTTAAGGGTTCTCCTTCAGCCCTAGGGTCTTCAATCACAGCCACTGTGAGGGCCAGGGTCTCCCCTTGGACCATGAGAGATTACATGGTCTGGCTGCTCTTTGTTGCTCCTGGGTGTCTGGGAAAGTCTGTATGTTTCTGGGGAACACTGTGCTAAGCTTTGTCTTAAGCTCCTTTTTTTCTTTCGTGTTGGAAGTGTGTGAAACGATACTGGGATAACACATTTGTGTTGTATTCAGAATTTTGGTTGTTAAATTTTCTTATTCTTGTTTTGCAATTCCTTCACAACGTGTTTCCTTTTTTTTATGGTAGGATCCCCAGCATTAGAGAATTGTGCTTTAGGTTTTTACCTATATATTATGATTTTTGGATCACAATGATCAATTTGGTACCCTTAAAGACAATGTGGGGATTAATTCACATGTGTATCGGTCCTTTGTCTATTGCAAACCAAGCTATGTGTGTGTCTGCCTGTATGAGTATTACCCCTAGTGTGTTCATGACTTATCCTGCTCATTTCTCTTCTTGGTTAATGGTCAAGTGTTGCTTTATTTATCCTGTTTGGGTGAGTAGTCAGGAAAATTGTCTTTTTTTTTTTCTTTAGATGTGTATTTATTGTTTAGACAGAGAGAGAGCATATGTGCAGACAGGGGAGGGGCAGAGAGAGGGAGAGAGAGAGGATCCTAAGCAGGCTCTGGAGCCCGATGCAGGGCTCCATTCCCCCAAACCATGAGATCATGACCTGAGCTTAGATCAAGAGTTGGACGCTTAACCAACTGAGCCACCCAGGTGCCCCAAAACTCAATACCTGTTAAACAGCTACTTCCTGGGGTGTTTGGGTGTCTGAGCATTCAGCTTTTGCTCAGGTCATGGTCTTATGGTTCCTGAGTTCAAGCCCCACATTGGGCTCTCTACTGTCAGCACAGAAGCTACTTCGGATGCTCTGTTCCCTTTCTCTCTCTCTGCCCCTCCCTTGCCCATACTCTCTCTCTGAAAATAAATGTTAGAAAACCAGAGAAACAAACAAACAAAGCAACCGCTTCCTCATTTCTCTCTACCCTAAGCTCCTGGCAAGTATCACTGTAATTTATCTACCTATGAGGTTGACTACATACGATAATTCACATAAGTGGAATCCTAAGGCATTTGTATGTCTTGGCTCGCTTCAGTCATATGCTTGAGTTCCTTTCTCTTTAGTTTTTGCATTATCTATTTAAAAATGTTGTTTTATTTTGAGAGAGAGCAAGCAGAGGAGGGGAAAGAGAGAGAGGGAGAGAGAGAATCCCAAGCAAGCTGCACACTGTCAGTGCATGGTGCCTGACGCAGTGCTGGAACTCAGGGACCGAGACATCAAGACCTGAACTGAAATTGAGAGTCGGTTGCTTAACCAAGCTGCTGAGTCTCCAGGCACCCCTCTATTAAGCTTTTTGATTGTGGTTACCATTAGGTTTATTCGTGACACACCCTATGCACATAGCAGTCTGTATTAAGTTGATGGTTGCTCATGCTTGAACCCATTCTAAATTTTTTTTTAATCTTTATTTTTGAGAGAGAGAGAGAGAGAGAGAGAGAGAGAGAGAGAGAGCACAAGCAGGGGAGGGGCAGAGAGAGAGGGAGACCCAGAATCCAAAGCAGTCTCCAGGCTCCGAGCTGTCAGCACATAGCCTGATGTGGGGTTCGAACGCACGAACTGTGAGATCATGACCTGAGCCAAAGTCAGATGCTAAACCAACGGAGCCACCCAGGCGCCCTCCCCCATTCTAAAAGCACTAAGTTTTTACCTACCTCCCCATGTATTATGTATATGACGTCATACTTTACATCTGGGAGAAGTTTCCTAAAGATTCTGAGCTTAGTAAATAAACTTCCTTCCCTTACACCCCTGAGTTCTTCAAACTGCTCCTCCTACACTGTGTTTTGGTGGCGTTGTTTGTAATTTTGTCTCCTTATGGGCGGGGACTGTTTCCTGTTGCCCTCCAGCTGTCCCAGAGCCCAGCCTGCCAATTTTTAAAGTTCCCAGTGTTAAGCCCCACTGACTGTAAAAGCTCGTGATGTTATGCATGTCTGGTTTTCAAAGCCGAACGTCAGGGGACTAATCTTCCCAGCACAGGTTGGCTGTGTCTGGTGTCTGGTGTGAGGTCTGTTCCTCTCCTTCCCCTATGTGTGTGGTCTTCCTCCCTTTTGTTGTTAGTATGGCTGGCTAGTTTGGTTATCCGTCCGCCCAAGACTCCACCCTTCCTACCTTTTTTTTTTCAATATTTATTTATTTTTGAGAGAGAGAGAGAGAGAGAGCATGAGCTGGGGGGAGGAGGGGCAGAGAGAGAAAGGGAGACAGAATCCCAAGCAGCACGGGAACCCACAAGCAGCAAAATCATGACCTGAGCTGAAGTCAGAGGCTTAACCAACTGAGCCACCCAGGCGCCCTGCCTACCTACCTTTTTTGGTGTGGCCTCTTCTCTACAATTAATTGTGGAGTATGCTGTCACAGTTTTAGGATTGTGTTCTGGATTATCGACACCCATGTGGCTGTCATCAGACTGTGTCTGTGGGATGAGGTGACCCTAGGATCCTCCTTCTCTGTCTTCCCACAGTCTCCATATATGGCCGTTACTATATTGATATGGTTTCCTTCCATTTCTAATTTGTGGAGTGTAGGTTTTTTTTTTTTTCGAATATTCTCAGATTCCTTTTCTGTATTCATTGATATGACCACGTGTTTTTTTTTTTTGCCTTAATTCTGTTAGGTCTTAGATTTCTTAATGTCCCTATGTCAAAACACCCCTTGAATTCCAAAAACACTTTCCACATGTGTGTGGTGTATAATTTCAAAAAACGTGGTTTTGAATTCGGTTTGTTATATTTTACTGAGGACTTTTGCATCAATATTCATCGTGGCAGTAGTCAGTAGTTTTCTTTGTAGTGTCTTTGTTTGGCTTTGATATCAGCCGATGCTAGCCTTATAAAATTACACCACTTCTGGAAGTCTTTGATGAGAGGTGGCATCATTTATTTATTATTGTTATTATTACTTACTGTTTGCTTGACTTACCTAGTGAATTCATCTGGCTCTGGACTTTTCTTTGTTGGAAGTTTTTTTTTTTTCTTCTTTAAATTACTTTTTCAATCTTCCTAATAGAAATAGATATGTTGTGATTTTTTGTTTGTTTTAATTTCATCATGACAGAGTCCAGGATAGGTTGTATCTCTCCAGAAATTTATACATACTTTTTCAATATCCATTTGTTGACTTATAATTGTTCATTGTTCCCTCATAATTATTTTTATTTCTATGACATCATTTATGAAGTGTCTGTTTTTACTTTTGATTTTAGCTGAGTCTTCTCTTGTTTATTCTTAATCTAGGTAAGGGTTTGTCAATTTTGATCTTTAGAAAACCTCTTTTATTGCTATTTTCCTATTTTTGCCATACTTCATTTTATTTTATTTTTCTTTATATTTTAAAATTATCTTCTTCCTGCTGATTTTGGACTTAGGTTATTCTTATTTTTCAACTCCCTTGAGTTGTTCACTCAGTGTTGTTCACTTGAGATATCTTATTTTCTGATATAAGCATATGTCACTTAATTTTCAAAAATTTTTTCTTAAAGCAATTTTTTTAATGTTTATTTTTGAGAGAGAGAGAGAGACAGTATATGAGTGGGGCAGGGGCAGAGAAAGAGGGAGACACAGAATCTGAATTACGCTCCAGGCTCTGAACCATCAGCACAGAGCCCAATGCGGGGCTCGAATTCATGAACCATGAGATCATGACCTGAGCCAAAGTCAGACGCTTAACCGACTGAGCCGCCCAGGTGTCCCATCATGTCTCACTTTACACTTCACCCTTATTATTACTTTCTCTGAATCCTGTAAGTTTTGGCATATTGTGTTTCATTTCAAGTATCTCAAAATATAGTCTGATTTCTTATTTATTTATATATTATTTTATTTTTATTTCTCATTTACTTTTAGAGAGAGAGCATGCACTTGTGTACATGTATCTGAAGTGGGCAAGGAGCAGAGAGAGGAGGAGAGAGAGAATCTCAACACCTAGCACCATCCCTCCACCCTGGGATCATGACCTGAGCCAAAATCAAAGGTTCGATGCTCAACTGAGCCAACCTAGGTGCCCCTTCCTTTTCTAATCTCTCTCTTGACGCATCGATTGTGCCAGAATGAGTTTTCAGGTTCCACTTATTTGGGGACTTTCCAGTTTTCCATCTGCTCTTGATTTTTGGATTCATTCAATTGCGGCCACAAAAGAGAAGTATATAATTTCAATCTTCTTAAATGTGGTCATACCTGCTTTGTAGGCAGCTCTCTCTGCCCATGGATCCTGTCCCCATGCTTTCATAAAATCACCTTTTTTCACCAAAAAAAAAAAAAAAAAGCAAAAACAAAAATAAAAACAACTTGCTTTGTGGACGAACGGGTTACCTATGCTGGAGAATGCTGTTTCATGTCTGATTGGGAACATGATGTGTTCTAGTGGAATTTAGTGGAGTCCGCTGTTTATGTCTGTTATGTCTAATGATTGTATATTACAGTCCAGGTCCTCTCCTTGTTGAACTTTTTTTTTCTGTCCAATAGAAATTGGGGCAGTGACGTCTCCGACACGAAGTGAGGGCTCGGAGCACAAAACAAACAAGTCTTATGTGTGCATTCGCTGGTGATCCAGAAGTTAATTCTCACGGGGGATTTCCCTGTGAGACCACTGTGCATCAAGGAATAACCTCAGACACTTGCCCTTGGTTCCTTAGTCACCTAAGAACACCTTTTGGTTGGGAAGGAGCAAGTGTCCCAGTTCTTTGAAGCTGAGCGACTCAGTCTCTCATGCCAACTAACAACCCTGCAATTGTCCCGAAGCCTGGGTAAAGAGAGTTTGCAGTTACAGTGAAAGCCTGAATCCCGGAGCCAGTTAAAGTGGAGAGTAACCCCAAGCGGTCGTCTGGGTTCCCAGGTTCTAGCGTGGGAAACAGGAGTGAGACCTGGTGTGTGCTCCCAGCGTCCACCGCTCCCCGTCGGGGTTCCCAAGGGGACTGCACACTGCAGCGTGTGGGAGCCGGCTGAAGGAATTCAGAGCAGAGTGGGGAGCAGTAAGAACAGGTTCCCAGACTAGTTCTTCCAGTTCCCCTTCTTCCCCGGAGAATAGACACATTAAAGCACAGACACAGAAATTACGTCGCCATTAAATCAACTCTCTTTCCCAGCGGAGGAATTGACTAGCCCCCCGAAAGCCACACTGCTGTGCCGACTCGATTTTGGGGTATTGCCGTTCCTCGGACTGTCTCTTCGTGGTCGCCACGATGATGCAGGTAGGCCAGGTCTGAGGACCCACGAGGGGGTCCCTCAGGATCAGCCAGGGATATCTCTGGCTGCACACAGGATCATAATCAAACCTATGCCAGCAGGAGGTGAGACCAGGGTTTACTGAAGGTACAGAGGTATAGACAGTGTCTGGGAGACTCAGAATGGAAAGGGGAGAGAGAGTCTTACCTTTACTTGGGGCCTGGGAATTTTTCTGAGGATTGTGGTCTGGTTTATGTGTCCTTTCTGGCATCCAGGAACTGGTTAGAACAAAGACAAGGGTCCAGGTGTCTAGCTTTGGTGGCCTCGAATATGCACGGGATGACTTCCTCTGGTCATTCTGCCTAGTCCCTCTTTAGGTGTCATCCACTGTGCTGGAAGACTCCAAAGAAATCATTAGCTCTTTGTTCCCTACAAGGAGGACATACACTATTTGCATTCTGAGGCGTGTGTAAAGTTGGGGGTGCAGGGCCTGGCAAAAAAAAAAAATCAGGAAAAGGAGGAAAAAGCAGATTTTTATGGAGTCCTTCAGATTCCCTATCTGAGCACTCCTTTTTCTTCCTCATCGACCAGAAGTCTGTCTTACGGCCGCTCTAAGCAAAAAATATGTCTATACCACAAGTGGACACGTGAGAATATCTTCGGGAGTGACTGTTGTCACCGGTACTCTTTCACAGTGTCTGACGCAATCGCCATCACCGTTGTCCTGTAACCAACTTGTTACAAAGAGACCCTGTAATTTAGAATATGCTTAACCCATATGCACAAGAATTTCATCATGTATGCAAATAATGGCTTATTTTTTGGAGTGGGCAGGAAGAACTGTAGAACACTGCAAGTATGTTATGATCTTATGGTAAAAATTATCTCCGTGGAGGAATAATTTTCTTTTACCATTTGTGATTACGCTGGCTGGCCAATAGATTTATTGTCTCTTTGACCACAGATCTGTGAGGAAGAGACAGGATAAAGAAAACTCAGGGTGCCCGGGTTCCTCAGTGGGTTAAGCGTCCCACTTCGGCTCAGGTCATGATCTCGCAGTTCGTGAGTTTGAGCCCCGCGTCGGGCTGTGTGCTGACAGCTCAGAGCCTGGAGCCTGCTTGGGATTCTGTGTCTCTCTCTTTATCTGCCCCTTCCCTGCTCATGCTCTGTCTCTCCCTCTCAAAAATAAATAAACATTAAAAAAAAGAAAGAAAGAAAGAAAGAAAGAAAGAAAACTCCTGTCTGGCCTTCAATTAGTAAGAGAATTCTAAAGAGAATCCGGGCTGGAGAAGTAAATTAGTGAAAAGTAAGAAGGTTTGTTTATACAGACTTCTCAGCTCTAAATTCTCTACCTCTGGTGATAAGAATGTCTCTATGTCTTGGAACAGGGAGGGCACCTTTCCACACAGGAGACTGATTTCTTGCTTTCTGGAGACTGATGGTGGGGGGCAGGTCAGAGTGTGCTTTTTGCATTTGGTCTTTCATAAATAACTTTTAATTCAAAACACTTTGCCAAAGCAGTACGTTTTAGGGCACCCTTGTCCCTTCCACAAACTTGGGAAGACAGAACTGGCAATACCCATCCCGTAGGCAGGGAGATCAGAAGCCTAGAGAGCTCTCCCTCCCGGCCCCACTCAGATGCCTTGTCTTCTGAAGCTTTGTCCAGGCCTGGCCCCACTCTGGTCTCTCCCCTCACTGAACAGAGTAGAGGAGGAGAGAGTTATGGTTTGCAGCTCCTCCCGCATTGTAAGCGGAAAGAGTTAGGGGTCCCCAGCCAAAGAAAGAGGAGTCATTTTTTTTTAAGTCCCCTGCTGTTTTCTATGATCTGTGCCTCACAGGACCTACTTGCCTGGCATACTTCTCGGAAAACTTCCTAGGCTGTGTCAGAATTCCAGAGCAATGCAAAAACCTCAGTAGTTCAGGATGTTAAGGGAATAAAGGGAAGGCAGAAAGCACATCTCTCGCCTTACCATACCAGAGACAGTAAATGGGTGGCATGCATTTCCAGTGCTGTTTCAAAAGGAAGCAAGGCCCTGTGTTCCTTTCCTGAGAACACAAGGCTCATTCGCTTTGCCCAGGCTTTGGGAGCATGCTCAGCTCATCACCCCTTCCCCTGGTCTGACGGTTCCCTCAGCTTCATTCTAATGTGAAAGTCTCCGCCCTATGAGACCAAGCTTCAATAAACCTAACACAGGATGCACGTATAGGCATGTTTTCTAAGCACACTTGTGCAAGCTGAGGCCTGCCTTTACGTGGGATGACAATACTATTCATCCTAACCCTGCGTAAAAGGAGCCCACTCACCCCTGCCCACTGAGTCACGGCGTTGGAGGTTACTCCCAGTGATCTTTTTAGTTGCTCCGGATAAAGATTCCTCTGTGTGACAACTCCACCTGGTGTAGCCTACTTGTAACCTACCCAGGAGCAAACTCCCCTTAGTTCGGTTATAACATCTCAGCGGTAGGTGCTCTACCGATACAGGGGAGCAAAGAACTCTATGTTTTGGTGCCTAAATGTCTTATCAGGTCTGTGCTTTGAGAGCCTACCCATTCAGCACCCTGTTTCCTACTTCCGAACATCCTGTAGTTGCTCAAGTTTTATTTTTCAAATTATTAAAAAAATTTTTTTAATGTTTATTTATTTGGGGGAGACAGAGAGACAGAGCAGGGGAGAGGCAAGGAGAAAGGGAGACACAGTATCCGAAGCAGGCTCCAGGCTCTAAGTCATCAGCACAGAGCCCGACGCAGGGCTCAAACCCATGAAGCATGGGCTGATGTTGGACGCTCAACGGACTAAGCCACCCCGGTGCCCCCTTTTAAAGTATTTTTTAAAATATTTATTTATTTTTGGGCGCCTGGGTGGCTCAGTCCTTTGAGCGCCCAACTTGGGTTCAGGTCATGATCTCTCAGCTGTGAGCTCAAGCCTCGCATTGGGCTCTGTGCTGACAGCTCAGAGCCTGGAGCCTGCTTCAGATTCTGTGTCTCCCTCTCTCTCTGCCCCTCCCCTGCTCTCCCTCTGTCTCTCTCTCTCTCAAAAACAAACATTAAAAAAATTTAAAAAATAATAAAATATTTATTTTTGGTGGTGGGGGGGTGCAGAGAGACAGGGGGACAGAGGATCCAAAGCAGGCTCTGTGCCGACAGTGGGATGCCTGATGCAGGGCTCAAACTCGTGAACTGCAAGATCATAACCCAAGGTGAAGTTGGTCGCTTAACCAGTTGAGCCACCCAGGCGCCCCGTTGCTCAAGTTTTAAAACATAAATGCAAATATACATTGTGAAATGGTTACCACAGTCAAGGTAATGACCGTATCCCTCACCTCATATAGCTAAGAGTTTTGTGTATGTGCGGGGAAAACACTTTAAAATGTTCTCTCCTGACGAATTTCAAGCGTACAGTACACTGCTATTAATTATAGCCACGGCGATGTGTATTAGAGCTGTAACTGACCTGATTAGTGTAGCTCCTAACTCAGGAAATGGACAGGTGAGCCCTGGTGCACTGCCATGGCCAAGCTCTCTGTCCCAGGGAATCTCTACAAGGCTGGACAAATCCCTACAGGCCGGGTTTGCCAACAGTGTTGCTGAAATAACTCCCATCACCTCCTCACAAGAGAACTCAATAACTCAAGAGACAAGGGATTGGAAAAGAGAAAGGGAGAAATTTATTTGGGGGGAGAGGAGGCAGACACAGCCGCAAGCCTTAACGACTGGCCTCTCTGCTAACAGGATGGACATCTAGTGTTTTATAAGGAGAGGTTCAGGGGCGCCTGGGTGGCTCAGCCGGTTAAGCGTCCAACTTCAGTTCAGGTCATGATCTCAAGGTCCATGAGTTCGAGCCCTACCTTGGGCTCTGTGCTGACAGCTCAGAGCCTAGAGCCTAGAGCCTGCTTTGGAATCTGTGACTCCCTCTCCTCTCTCTGCCCTTGCTCACATTCTGTCTTTCTCTCTCCCTCTCAAAAAATAAATAAACATTATGGGGACAGGTGCAGGGGGGCATTTGCACGAGAACAGGCAAGGAACACGTGGTCATACGTGGGGCTGGTATGTGCTCAGTGCCTGATCACAGGTAGCAAAGGAAGTCTTGTAGGCATTCTGTTGCTATTGGGGCTTCACTGCCCCAGCCTTTGGAATGTTCTGGTTGTTTCAAAACATTTTCATCAGTGCCTAAAGACCATGCAATAAGAACAATGGGCTTCAGTTAGAGCATGAGTGAAGTGGTCTTATCTATTTATGGTTTTATTAAATTTTTTAAAAATGTTTCTTAAAATTTATTTTTGAAAGAGAGAGAGAGAATGAGCAGAGGAGGGGCAGAAACAGAGACACAGAATTCGAATCAGGCTCCAGGTTCTGAGCACAGAGCGCCACACGGGGCTCAGACTCATAAGTTGTGAGATCATGACCTGAGATGAAGTTGGATGCTTAACTGACTGAGCCACCCTGGCACCCCTGTTCCTGGGTTTAACTGTTGGGGTCTGCAGTTGAGAAAGAGGGCTGGCTAGCTGACCTCCGGTAATTATTTATCCTGCCTAAGTGAGTACCATCTGACTAGCATCTCAACATTTCTCCCACCGTCACCCCTGACAACAGACATGCTAATCTTCACATTTATGAATTTAACTTTTTATGGGTTCCACATATATGTGATTACATACAGAATTGTTTTTTCCTGTGTATGGCTTATTTATCTTAGCAAAATGTCTTCTGGATATATATCCTGTTGGTGCAAATGGAAATATTTCCTTCACTTTTGAGGCTGAATACACACACACACACACACACACACACACACACACACACATTTCAGAAGTATATTCAGAGGTATATATATATATTCATATATATATGAATACAAAATTCCTTTTCTTTATTCATTGGAGGAGAGAATATATGATATCAAAATAAATCATTTTGTGGGGCACCTGGGTGGCTCAGTCTGTTGAGTGTCTGACTTTTGGTTTCTGCTAAGGTCATGATCTCACACTTTGTGAGTTCAAGCCCCACAAGGGGCTCAGGCTCTGCGCTGACAGTGCAGAGCCTGCTTGGAATTCTCTCTCTTTGCCCCTCCACCGCTCACTCTCTCTCTCTCTCTCAAGATAAATAAATAAACGTTAAAAAAAATTAAATAATTAAAAAAAATCACTTTGCGCATGGATTGTTTTGAGCTGAAGGCAGTTAGGACCCAGCCGACTCAGATCATGTTATTTTTGCCTCTAACTTAACTGCTAGGAAAAAATTAGATAGGGGACCTCAGTCAGGAAGAGAGCTAATACCAGAGAGAATTTTTTTTATCAGAAAGATTTACCTGCCTGGTGTGGAAAACCTTTGTTTGCCAACATTTGCTGTTTCCTTTTTTCTGCGCATTTATTTCCCCCTTTTAGAGATTCTAAATCCCTATGCCCCCCCACCCCTTTTCTTAGGTCAGAATGGCCTATAGGCATCATTTGCTTGCCTTTGAGCCTCAGATCTTTGGGGTTCCTGTAATGAAGAAATTAAATTTGTTTTTCTTCTGTGATTAATCTTTTTTTTTTTTTTTTTTTAAAGTAGGCTCCACACTCAGCATGGAGCCCAACATGGGGCTTGAACTCATGACCCTGAGGTCAGGACCTGAGCTGAGATCAAGAATCAGAGGCTTAACTGACTGAGCCACTCAGGCGCCCCTAGTCTGTCTTATGTCAGTTTAATTATTAGACCAGTCAAAGAATCTAGAAGGAAGATAAAAGTTTTCCTCTCCTACACATTCATCCCAATCGGCAGAACAACTGTCGTGAGACCACTTCATATTTTACAGTTGGAAACCACTTACTATTTTCTAGAATGGCTAGCATAAAGAAAAAAAAATGGCAACACCAAATTCCAGTGAAAACGTTGAGGAATTAGAGTTCGCATATACTGCTGACGGGAGTGTAAGAGCTACATTCACTTTGGAAAGCTCTTTGGCAGTTACTTATGAAAATAAACATTTCCCTACTGAAGGGGAGCATTTGGTCACCGAACACATGTGTCTCTTCGCCTTCAGGATTATTTTAGGCTGGTTATTTTAAAGAAACAGCAGACAAAGGAAAAACTCTGAAATCAGAAGTTCTGGTTTCCCTTTGTAAGAGACATTTGCATTTATAAAGGAAAGCTCTATTTGGAAGGGTGCCTCCCTCCTCTGTAGCGGAGAGAGGGAATATGCAAAATTCCAGAAACTCTGATCCATGGAGGAAGCAAGGACTGAAAACTGTAGGCTTGATTCCTGTGGTCTGCTTGGTCACCTCCCGGAATGCTTCCCAGTAGGGTCACGTGTGGGGTTCCAAAAACCATCATGGCTGCTGCCTTCCCGCTCAGATTCTGTCACTTGGTCTGGGTGGAAAAAACAGTGTTGTGTTAATAAAGCGCTCTCCGTGATTCTAAGTGAGGCCGGGTTTAACACGAGGGCTTCCCATTATTCTATGGGAGTTGAGTGCAGGCTTTGGGTGGAGGGGAGGTGACAGGGTTTCCTCTCCATGAGTCGGGAGGGTCAGGTCCCTCCTGCACACTTTCTTGGGCTGTAGAACTTGAGGCGTCTGGGGGAAGTGAGGCTCCTCGACAGCGGTGTCGCTGGGTGGACTTGGGGAGACCCCGGGGGCCCCGGGGCCTCTCTCCAGCTCACCCCAAATAGATTGCTGAAGGGTCCCAGAAAGAATTCAGGGACAGATAGAGCACAGCAAATGGGTGACACAAACAGGACAGCTCACTAAAATAAAGTACATTCTCAAAATGTGAGGGTAAGCGATCCCCCGAGAGAGAGAGCGAGACTGAGAGAGCTGAGGGCCCCGGGCTTTGGGATTCCAAGTGTGATTGACAGTTGCTAACTAGGGGTGGGCTATTTATTACTTGGGGTGGGAATTTCTGGGCAGCAGGGTTTCCGCGCCTTTTCTTCCTTATTTGGGCAGGCGTTTCCTGTCATGGCACCCGCCATCTTGGGCCTGTCTGGTTCGAGCTGGCGTCTCGTGGCGAGCGGCCCGCGTGGGCATCCGCCTCGCCTGCCAGGGGGCCGCGCTTCCCTCCCCTCCCCTCCAGGGAGCCCGCGGGGACAGACTCAGGGCCGACTGTGGCACCCAGAGGAGGACAAAGGCAGGGGCTGCTCCCCCGGCAGGAGCTCAGGGAGTTTCTGAGAGAGCTCAGGACACAAAGGACCAGGAAGTTGGGCCTTTTCTGCATTTCGGCGTCCCGCCTGCAGGCGAGCGGTTTGCTGCCGCCGCCGAGAGGCCCTTCCGGTGCCTCCGAAGGCATTTTCTCCCGGCGCCGCTGCGACTTCTCGGCCAGTGCCTTCGGAGACAGCGATCTAAGGGGACGAGGAGAGGAGGAAAAAAACCCAAAACAAAACACCGAGAAGGGATGTCCGGGTCCCAGGTAAGCCGTGCGGCCCACGTCAGAAGCCGTGTCATCTCTTTGTCCCCGAAATTCGTGCAATGAGAAGTCGCCAAGGTCGGAGGCGCCTGGGTGGCCCACTCGGCGGAACTTTCTCCATCCTCGGTTCTGGATTTCGGCTCAGGTCCTGGTCCCGGGGGGGAGGGGGGGTCGTGGGTTGGAGCTCCCCCCTCCCCGCGTCCGCCCGCCCGCGGCCGAGCGTGGAGCCTGCTTGAGACTCTCTCGCTCTCCCCCCTCCGCCCCTTCCTCGCGCGCGCACGCGTGGACGCGCTCGCTCGCTCTCAAAAACATTTTTATTTTTTTTTCTTTTTCTTTTCTTTTCTTTTTTTTTCTTTTGCAAATGTTGATTCCGCTAGTTCTGCCGCTCCTGCGTTGCGAGTGTTTTCGCCTATTTTTAGGAAGCTCTTTAAAAAAGGATACTGACGTCTCGCGCTTTAGAATACTCTCCTCGGCCCCAGCGCCCTCTTTCCCTTCCCTCCTGCCGGGTTTCCAGCAGGACGTGAACAATTGTCACTCGGAACCCGTGTCCTGCGTGTATCGAAAATGTCCCCTCTGTGGCTGATCCACAGGGAATCCCAAAGTTTTCTGTTGCGGGTGGGGCCGAGTCCTGGGAGATCGGGGAAGGGGACCGTTTCACCGTTAGGTCCCATCTGGATGCTTTAACGGCCCTGTGTAGACCAGGCTTAGGAAAATGCAGTTAATAAGCAGAATGGATAAGTGTCCCAGAATAACTCGGAAAGTTCTGGAAAAGAGACAGCCTTGCCTGTTTAGAATGTGAAGGAAAGATGATGCTCTGTTTAAAAGACACGGTTACATTACGGGACGTGGGAGCTCCCTGTGGCTCGTAATTTGCATAACTCCACTGTTTTCTAGTAATTAGATTCATATTCTGATTTACTTTTGGGGGAACAAGAACACCGCGGTGATCCTGTGTCCTTCCGTGGGCCTCAGGCACTGATACCGCTTTGCTTCATTACAGCTGATACTAATTAACTTCTTTTACTTGGCTCTTTGCTCTCTATCCGGGTCCTCTTTTATAGCATTTATACTTTCCATTTTATCATTCGTGGAGAAGTTAGGTGGATTTACCGGAAGGTGCCGAAGCCTTCACATTTAAACTGCAAACTCCTTTCTTCTTGTAGTTTCCGTTGGAAAATGAAGACTCTCACTTTTGTGTGCTCTGGAGATACTGACTGCTGGCATCGTGTTTCTAAATAATTCAGGCCATTGTCCTGCAAGTTTCCGTTTTATTCCGTTTTACCCCGCACTCATGTCTCAGACACGCTCTCTTTGTAGTTTCAGAAAAAGAAAATGGAGAATCACATAAATTAACCTGTTTTAGTGCGGTAAAATTCTAAAGCCTAACATAGCATAAATGATTATTGAAAAAATTTTCAGTGAAATACTAGACGCAGAAACATTAGCTATTTTTTTCCCCAAATTTTTATTCAAATTCTAGAAAGTTAACATATATATAGGATATAGCTGTTTTCTTTATAGTGTCTGTGTGTTTTCATAGTGTGTTTAAAAGACATCACCCACAGATGGATTTAAAAGTTTTACGCCATTGAAAATGTTTCTTAATTTAAGTTACCAGGACAGTTTTATACTCTGTCAGTTTTAATGGGTATGTAATTACTTTTTACATGTGTGGATGTTGTGCATAAAATGTGAAGGGTAGATCAATTTCGCGTGGCTCGCATCTTGTTTCCATCAGTCTTCTCAGGTTTGGCACCTAAATGAACATTGCTTGGGGACTCCTCTGTGTATATTGACCTGTGTGTCATTTCAGATCAACTCTAGGGCAGATAACCTGGATTAAAACCTGATCCCTTCCATGTACTGGATGCTTGACAAAATATTCTCATGAGAAAAGGGAAGAATAATATGTTCTGTTAGATTATTATTCCTTTGTGCATTAGTTTATGAAAAAATCGTGAGAATGCTATCTAGTAACCGGTAAATGCTCAAAAAGTATTGTTGGGCCATTTTTGCTTTTCTAGGAGAACCTGAAATTGCTGCAAAAAGCCTTCAGTTCCCACTCCTCCACGAATTCTTGGAGTTCTGCCTCTTTAAAGATATCCCTTGGCCCACAGCCTACTGCCTGGTTAGAAATGCAGACTCAGATCCCACCCCAGAGCTCAGGAACAGAATCTGCATTTCAGCAAGACGTCCATGCATTGTTGAGAAATTAACATTCCCCACGGGAGAGTTTGCTAAGTATGTTTGTAACCCACTAAAACTTTCCATCTAAGACAGAGACACAACAGATACCGTTTGATATAAATACAGTTCTCGAAGACGCGTATGCCTGTGCTGATGCCTTCACTTCACAATTTATCTTGGGTAAACCTACAGCATAGCTAGTGGTTTCGTGGATCAGATACCATCGTCTTAACTCAGAGCTGGAGAACACACTAGAGCACATTGCTGGGTTAAAAATTATCTTCTGGATAAAGCAGGATCACACCTAAAGCCAGAACTAGTTGTCCTGAATAGAACCAAAGTAACGTGACTTCCTCCTTGGTGAGTGACGGAGACAAGGTACACGGAGACAAGGTACACGGGGTAAGAGTCACAGAGTGACCTTTAACAGAGTTAAAGGCGAACTTTGCCTTTACCCCAGGTAAACTTGCGACACAAAGGGAATTTTATTTGCAGCAAATAAAGAGATCCTTGGGAATAACTTCCGAAGCCTTGACTTGCCAAGCAAGGCTAAATGGGTTCCTTTTTTATTTTTTTAAATTTTTTTTGATAATGTTTGTTTATTTTTGAGACAGAGAGAGACAGACCACAAGCAGGGAAGGGGCAGAGAGAGAGGGAGATACAGAATCTGAAGCAGGCTCCAGGCTCCGAGCTGTCACCACAGAGCCCGACTCAGGGCTGGAACTCACAGACCGTGAGATCATGACCTGAGGTGAAGTTGGACGCTCAACCGACTGAGCCACCCAGGTGCCCCTAAATGGGTTCCTTTTATTTAGAGTTCGGATGGATGTTCAGAAAGGGGAGCCTTGTCATATTACATAGAGGCGGGCGTAAGGTCCCGCACATTCCCCACGGAAACAGGTCTGTACTTTGTGTGTTACGTCCATGGGGCTTGTGCTCCTCGGTGGAGATTTAGTGTTATAATGAGGTAAAGGTCATTGTCAGTCTCTCCATGGTCCACCTGCAGGTGTGACTTGGAGGTGAGGCTCACGCTGGTGTCGGCGGCCTGGGCACTGGAGCTCTTTGTCAGGACGCCCTTATTGCTGGAGGTTCGGAAATTTCCGTTTCCGTGATGGGAGGCTGTGCCCATCAGGTGTCTTGCCCGAATCGAAAGATGAGCAGGAAAGAAGAGCTGATTGAAAATGTAGGACGAGGGCCGGTGGGGACAGGCCGGTGGGGCAGTAAAGGTCGGGTGTTGGGGTCTCGCTGGTGACAAATCCCTCCTCTAGTTTCATTCTGGTCCTCATTCTCGAGAGGCACCAGCAGAAGGCCCGTCTCCTGGAGCTTCTTCCTGCTGGGCATGGGCATGTCATAAGGACTCACCGAAGAGCAGAATTTCCTCTCAGCTAGATTAAAAAAAAATTTTTTTTAAATGTTTTTCATTTTTGAGGGATGGAGAGAGATAGCATGGGGAAGGGACAGAGAGCGAGAGAGACACAGAATCTGAAGCAGGCTCGCCTGATGCAGGGTGTGAACCCTCAGACCGCGAGATCGTGACCTGAGCCTAAGTCAGACGCTCAACCGACTGAGTCACCCAGGCGCCCTCCCTCAGCTAATTTTAGATCTGCTTGTGGGTCCCCAAGCTGCTCATAACCTCGTGTTACTACCAATTGTAATTTTATGGTCTTTGGACACAAATTGTACCAAACAGGATGTAAGTACGCAAGATTCAAACAGTAAGAAGAGCCGTGTTTTGTTAGTTTCCTTTTGCTGTGATTTTACTGCTATTTACTAGGGAAGGTATTCCCCAGGGATGGTCCACTGTGTTGACTGTGTGTTGACATCTCTAGGATAATAGTGACAAGAATTAGCGTTAAGAAAGTGTTCATTGTAACATCAGACCAAAGGAGAGGGGACGAGAACATTATTGCGTTATGTATTAACAATACGCTGTGGTCTTTATTACCAGTCATGGGAGAATGATTTAATCTGTTAAAGGGGCCTGGCAGCAAACAGTTAAACTGAAGAAGTCAGAACAGACCTAATATCATACAGATAGTGATTATGTTTTTTCTTTCTCTCACTCTCTTTTTTTTTTAATGTTTATTTATTTTTGTGAAACAGCATGAGTGGGGGAGGGGCAGAGAGAGAGAGGGAGACACAGAATCCGAAGCAGGCTCCAGGCTGTCTGCATAGAGCCCATGGAGGCTTGAACACACACACCGGGAGATCATGACCTGAGCCGAAGTCGGACACTGAAATGACTGAGCCACCCAGGCGCCCCGTTTTTAAGTGTATTTATTTATTTTGAGTGAGACAGAGCACAAGTCAGGGAGGAACAGAGAGAGGGAGAGAGGAGAGAATCCCAAGCAGGCTCCGCACTGTCAGCACAGAGCCTGACACGGGGCTCGAACCCTCGAACTGCAAGACCATGACCTGAGCCGAAACCAAGAGTCGGACGCTCAACTAGCTGAGCCACCCAGGCGCCCCGAGATTATTATGGTTTGAATTTGAGGACCTTTATCCTTTGAGGCTCTCCTTATTGTAACAGTGTCTCAGGAAGAGAAGTTTCAGGTCAGTGAGCTGCTCCCAGGAATATTGTCCTGTGGTGCTGGGAGCGTCGCCCCCTGGGCCTCCGTGTAGATACCTTTTTAGTTTGCTGGATTCGAGAAGGTGGGACGCCTTCTGATTTGGAGGAAGAGCATGTGGGTCGTGGTACTGGGGGGTCCTGGCCAAACAGGGTACAGGTGATCTGGGGTGACCCATTTTTCCAAGTGCTTTTTTAAAGTTTATTATTTTATTAAAAAAATTTTTAAATATTTATTTTTGAGGGAGAGAGAGGAGCGGGGGAGGGGCAGAGAGAGAGGGAGACCCAGAATCGGAAGCAGGCTCCAGGCTCTGAGCTGTCAGCACAGAGCCCAGTGCAGGGCTCGAACTCACCAACTATGAGGTCATGACCTGAGCTGAAGTTGGACACTTAACCGACTGAGCCACCCAGGCGCCCCTAAAGTTTATTTTTGAGACAGGGCGAGAGAGAGTGGGCAGGGGAGGGACAGAGAGAGAAGAGAGTATCCCAGTCAGGCTCTGCAGAGCCTGATGCCGAGCTTGAACTCACGAACCATGAGATCATGATCCAAGCCAAAATCAAGAGCCAGGAGCTTAACCGACTGAGCCACCCAGGCGTCCCCACACCACATCTTCATCCATTCATCACTTGATGGACATTTGGGCTCTTTCCGTGCTTCGACTACTGCTGATAGTACTACCATAAACATCGGGGTGCGCGTGCCCCTTTATATCTGTATTTTTGTATCCTTTGGATGAATACCTAGTCATGCAATCAATGGGTCGTAGGGTAGTTCTAGTTGTAGATTTCCTGGAATTCTGCAATGACCCCTCTTCTCTACTGAGCACAATAGTGGATGGAAAGTTAGAATCTCCAGCAGTCCTCGTATTCCTTTTTTTCTAATAAACAGATCTTGTGTCAGCGCCAGACCTGGCCATGCTTTTGGAGCAAAAGAAGGAGCCTCGGGATGTGAAGAGAGAGACAGTAGCCACACTCAGGTAGGTGGGGGTGAATGACGCAGGTGATGGCGGAGAGGCTCGAATGTCACGGAGCAAGCTAGACCTTACACTGTGGCTTGGGCGGCCCTGCTTGAATAGAAATAAGCCGGAGAGGCGTAGGTGTATTTCTCTTGCTGTCCCAGGGGGACGCTTCCTGTCCGGCACTGGTCGGGCTCGCACGTCCTCTGAGGATTCTCCTTTAGGTCCAGTGATGGCCCGTCACGGCCACGGCAGGGACCACATCCTCCTCGTGAAGGGTGGGGGCCTCCGTGATCCCAGTGCTTTTCCAGTGCTTTCGGAGGCCTGGGGAAATGCGCATATTTCTGAGGGTCGCTGTGTTAAGTTATTTCTGAGTTCCGTTTTGCCTCCTGTCAGAAGCGTATGAGGACGGCGGGCATGTGGGGGATTCGGTGCGGAAATCCCAGAATTGGTGGAGACAGATTTCACCTGTGTTCTGCTTTTCGATTTCCAACGACAGGGAGGCTTTAAACGTAACTGCACAAAACTGAGACTCAGTAATTTCTTCAGATAACAAAGCACGTCCCTAAAGTGAGAAAATCGAATGCTTTAGTTTGCTTCACAGTTTCCTTATTCGTTCTGGACGAACGGTAGAAATTGCAACTCAGTGTGTTCCAGCTCCTCAGTCCTTAAATAATTTAGTGTTTCTGTTTGTATCCTAGAGTTCCTACGTAAGGTAATGCCATATGGGAGCTGGAACATTTAGAACTTAGAGCGCCTAAGGGGCGCCTGGGCGGCTCAGTTGGTGAGGCGTCTGACTCTTGATCGTGGCTCAAGTTGTGATCTCAAGGTTCCTGGGATCGAGCCCTGTGTTGGGCTCTGTGCTGACAGCATGGAGCCTGCTTGGGATTTTGTCTTTCCCTTTCTGCCTCTCTCTCTCTCTCTCAAAAATAAATAAACTTAAAAAAAAAAAAAGAAATGAGGTACATAATTAGTAAAAGTTCCACATTTTAAAAAATGGTTTGTATGGGGGAGGGGAAAAGAAAAAAGACACAGAGAGGGAGGGAGACAAAACATAAGAGACTCTCAAAGACTAAGAACAAACTGAGGGGTGAAGGGGGTGTGGGAGGGGGGAGAGAGAGTGACGGGCACAGAGGAGGGCACTTGTTGGGATGAGCACTGGGTGTTATGTGGAAACCAATTTGACAATAAATTAAAAAAAAAGATGCAAAAAAAATGGTTTGTTCATATGTGTAATTTATTTCAAGAAAAATTAGTCCTCAGGTTTTTCTTCTCCTTTCCTAAGAATGTATCTGAATTTAATCCCCCAAATTTATTTATTTATAGTTTTAAGTTTGTTTATTTTGAGAGGGTGTGCACACATGAGTGAGGGAGGGGCAGATAGAGAGGAAGAGAGAGAATCCTGAGCACGGTTTGCGCTGTGGTCTGCGCTGTTCCCACGGAGCCTGAGGCGGGGTCAGACTCACGGACCATGAGATCGTGACCTGAGCCAAAATGAAGACTCAGACGCTTCACCGACTGAGCCGCCCAGGCGCCCCTCATCTCAGTATATTTTAAGACAGTGTGGGTTTAACTCAACCATTCATCAGCTGTATGTCCTTTGCCAGTAAAATTATGTATTTGTATAAATATCACCTATTTATACTTTGCTTGTGACTCATCTTGTTTATATCTTTCCATGGTCGATGGTCAGCGAATATCTATCATGTCTAGCTGGGTTGTCATAGTAACAGAATTAATTTCACCAAATACGGTTTCAAGAGTAGAACCCAGTGATTCTTTATTTCCGTATGACACCCAGTGCTCATCCCAGCAAGGGTCCTCCTCAATACCCATCACGCGTGTAACCCATCTCCCTTGAGCAACCCTCAGTTTGTTCTCTGTATTTAAGGGTCTCGTGGCTTGCCTCTCTCTCTGTTTTTATCTTATTTTTCCTTCCCTTCCCTTATGTTCATCTGTTTTGTTTTTTAAATTCCACATATGAGTGAAATCGTATGATACTTATCCTTCCCTGACTGACTTATTTTGCTTAGCATAATGCAGTCTCCTGTCCACTGAGCATCGACTCTTGATCTCAGCTCAGGTCTTAATCCCAGGGTCTTGAGTTCAAGCCCTGCCTTGGGCGTCGTGCTGGGCCTGAAACTTCCTTATAAAAAAACAAAAATTCTGTAGCAGAAATTAAAGCGACTTGTGCTACCTTGTTACCACGCTACGGGTTTCTATAATTGTGCAGATATTTATATTTAGCAGAGACCTTTATATTCTCATGTGATTTTAGTTCCTGTTTAGAATCCTTTCATTCTAAAGGATGGCTCCTTTTCATTCTAAAAGAAGGGCTCCTTTTAATGTTTCTCGGAGGGCAGGTGTACTGTTTAAGTTCTAGAGGTTTTTTCCTTGGAAAGCTTCCTTCGCTTCATGTTTGAAAAACCGTTTTGCCAGATGCAGTGTGCTTGGTTGGTATTCTTTGACCTTTCTGCACTTGAATACATTGTCCCATGCACTTCTTTCTAGAAGGTCTGTTGAGAAAGCCAGTGCTAATCTGATAGCAGCTCTCTTGTAGGACATGAGCTGTTTTTCTCACGCTGTTTCAAAATTCTCTTTTCACCTGTGGTTTTTGCTAGGCTAATTATAATGAGTCACTGTGCTCCTGTCCTGACATTTATCCTACTTAGGATTCACTGAGCTCCTTGAGTTTGTCTCTTTCTTCCCAGGAAGCTGGGAAGTACAAGGCGTTCTTCCTTGGAGCTCTCTGCCCCCTTTCCCTCTCCTCTCTGTCTGGGGTCCCTTTAATGTACATGTTGGTCCACTCGTGGGTGTCCCAAGACCCTTAGACCCTACTGCTTTCATGGTTTTCTTTGCTCTTCATAGATAATTTATTTAAAAAATATATTTTTTCCTCATAGATCATTTAAAACTTTTTTTTTAATGTTTATTTAAAAAATTTTTTAATCTTTATTTTTGAGAGAGAGACAGAGTGTGAACTGGGCAGGAGCAGAGAGAAAGGGAGACACAGAATCCGAAGCAGGCTCCAGGCTCTGAGCTGTCAGCACAGAGCCCGACGCGGGGCTCGAACTCACAAACTGTGAGATCAAGACTCGAGCCGGAGTCGGGCACTCAACCAGCTGAGCCACCCAGGCGCCCCAGTATAGACATGTTATTGAGAGTGTAGTTAACTTCCTTGTTGCTGCCTTAGAATCCGTTTTGTGTAACCAGGCTCACTGCAGGGGCTTTGAATTGACACTGGCTCCTCCCAGTAGCAAATACACTGGATAACCACCCCAGCGTCACAAGCAAGTATGATGATGTCCCCAGCAACCCTTGTGAACACGAGTTTTCACCCCAGTATGTATGCCGTATGCACCCCTTAGATACAAGCCCCTCAGAGTTTACCATATGCCTTTTGATCAGGACCCAGTGTTCTACCCTTAGCCCAGCAACTACAAAACACTCCAACCGTGGGCCCTAAAAAGGCACCTGCCTCGCCATTCCCTGCCTGCACTCGGCCTTGACCTACCTCTGTAGTCCCTCAAGGCGTGTCATGTACGTCCTCCAGGATGTACGAGTAAATAGCCTTTCTTGAACCATGGCTCACCATCCAGCACCCAGGGCCTCAACAGGTGCTAACTGAACAAGTCACTGTAAATATAGTTACAAGTCACGTACAGAATTCTGGATCCCTATTGTTTACGCCCAGTTTTTGAACATACAGGATACAAAGAGATTTTCATGGTTTTGATAGGCACCGAATACCATATGTAAATATTGGAAGCAAAAGATATATTTTGGAGGAACAGGCCTAACCAGGAAGAAGTATTTGAGTGCCCTTGTGCCTGTGTACTGACGCCCGCAGAAGGAAAGGGATACTGGGTAAAAATAAGCAGTTGTGGGGCGCCTGGCTGGCTCGGTTGTAGAGATGTGACTCTTGATCTCAGGGTTGTGAGTTCAAGCCCCATGTTGGGCGTAGAGCTTACGTAAAGTTCAGGGGCGCCTGGGTGGTGTAGTTGGTTAGTGTTCATCCTTGGCTCAGGTCATGATCTCGCGGTTCGTGAGTTCGAGCCCCACATCGGACTCCGTGCTGACAGCTCAGAGCCTGGAGCCTGCTTCGGATTCTGTGTCTCCGTCTCTCTCTGCCCCTCCTCCACTCACCCTTTGTTTTTCTCTGTCGAAAGTAAATACACATTAAGGAGCAGCTTAAAAAAAGTTCATCTCCATAAATAAATAAATATAGCAATTTCAAAATTGATAATTTGCTTGCAGACCAAAATGTTACAGATTAATAACGGGAATCATTGCCTCCACATCGCATTGAGTTTGAGTTTATTTCTCTCAAACTTCATGTCTCTTGGTTTGAGAATCTTCTCCACGCAAATCCCATCCTCCCTACGTGCGTTTACGTGCATGCGATCTACTTATTCTCGTTTTTCCCGTGTTCGTGAACCATTCCTCATACGACTTGCTCAGGGCTTTTAGGAATGGTTTGCATTAAAGCAAATGGTATTCAGATATTAATTCAAATATAGGAGTAATTCCCTAGTGAGCATATTACATTGCTTGTTGTTTCATTTCTTTCTTGAGTGAAGAACACGAAGTCAGCACCCTTTAATTATTGTTCCTTTCCTTGGGAGAAGCGACGTCATCGGTTACTCACTTCAGCTCATCAGGGGAAAACTTGGAGACTTCAGGAGTCATGGGTTGTTTTGACACTGACTTGATGTGAACAAGCACCGGACAGCGCTGGGTGTGTGGCAGCTCTTGTATACTCAGGAAAAAAGTAATATTACAACCCCACTTAGGAAATGAAAGCCACCATGCTGAAGTCCTGGCATGAATTCCACAGGCGGGGACAGGACACTGCCCCAGGCTGCAGTAGTGATTCTGAACTTAGGAAGAGAAGTTCTGCTTATTTTCTCTCTAAATCATCTCCAGTTCTTCTGTGTCTCCTCGTCTCCATTCCCTGTGACATGCCCCCACAGCTGCCTCCCTCCCACGTCAACCATGCAGACCCTTGTAGGCTCCAGTACTGTGGAATTTTTCTAATTCACCAGGAAATTATTAAAAAAATTTTTTAAGTATATTTATTTTTGAGAGAGACAGAGAGAGCATGTGGGGGAGGGGCAGAGAGAAAGAGAGAGAATCCCAAGCAGGCTCCGCACTGTCAGCACAGAGCCCTATGTGGGGCTTGAACTTACACAAACCATGAGATCATGACCTGAGCCGAAACCAAGAGTTGGAGGCTTAACCGACTGAGCCACCCAGGCGTCCCACCAGGAAATTTTTTAACTGGGTCATTTGAAGCTATATTTAAGATTGAAGTACAATATTGTCACCACTTAATTAGAAGAACAGGAGACCAGTGTCAGTGGGCCACAGGATAACTCAGGCACTCGGCACTGAGAACGTTGTGAAGGCAGATAAAACATGATGGGGGTGTCTTCCGAGATGAAGAGCAGACAGACTGACATCCTAGGATGGAGAACTCTTGAGATGTGAGGGGAAGCTACTGAACAAACGTGGCAGACACGGACTTGGGAACCAACATGGCGGTTTTCTGGGGTTGAGGGAAGTCGGATCCTTTTCTCAGGATTTAATGAATTCCTGGGTGTTACTGAGGACCAGATGCTTTTGGATGACAGAGATAACTGCTTTTCCAGGCCCAGGTGAATGGTACTGGATGGAGAGGAGTGGGTATTGGATGATTTAAACCTTGCGGGCAGAGCTTTAAGGTGTCACGTGGCAGAGTAGGTGTTGGAGACGAAGGGGCCGCCCGGGACACTGTAGTAGGCAGCTTCAGCACGGTGTGTGCTGTGGTCTACAGAGCAGTAGTGTCCCAGGTGCATAACCCACAGGTTGGTCCACAGCTTCCGGGGAAGCTGACCCACAACTCGTATGCTCTTCTCTCGCTTCCACAGAGTCCCACGATTAGTGAGGTCCTGGGCTCCGGGCAAGGCCCCAATTCATTTGAGAGAGAAAGAGAGAGACAGAGCATGCTTCTATGCTCTGGTTCAACCTATTGCCCAGAGACCCAAGTCAGGCATAGTTGCTGACAAAGCTCCTTGACCAGACAGGTCCGTCTCAGTTCTGCAAGTGGGCAGAGTCCCTGGGATCTCTGATTGGGTGTCACTGCAGGATAGTAGACAGTCTGGTCTGGCGGTCTTCCAAGATCTGAGCACTGGTTGCTGTAAGCCCTACCCGCCTTCTCCATGTCTATATGATTCCCAGTGGTCCAGCCCCCAGATTCCCCCAGGGATCTCCATGAGGTGAGATCTGAGTGGCCTGGCATTTAAGGAATGCTGGATGCCCATGGGGTCTCTTGTTCTTGGTGGAGGAATCCTCGTTCAGGTGGTGCCTCCTCGTGGGGCACTGCGCTGGCCCCAGGGAGGTGCACTGTGGTCCAAGAGAAATTGCTCCTCTGACCCTTCTAAGGCTGTCCTTCCTGATCTCTGTGGCCCAGGGTGCCTCAGCCTCAGCCTGGAGGACTGAGATTCGCACTTCGGTGTCTTACGTGGATAGTTGCTGGTTGAGCTTTTTGTGAGAAAGACTGACGTGCAAACTACCTATCTCTTCATCTTGTTGATGTCAACCCCCCGTGATCAGTATCATTAGGTCTCATGAGTTAAAAATCAGTATTTCCTTATGTGTATATATATAAATACGTATATAAACACATACACATAGATTATGTCCATTTCCATCACGTAGACTATAAAAGTAGTGTACATTTAGATATTGAAAAGTAACACTGTTAATAATAGTGACCAACTCCTTTAGTGTTAAAGATGATTCTCTATGAGGGGCGTCTGGATGGCTCAGTCGGTTAAGCTGTGTTGGCTCAGGTCATGATCTCAACAGTTCATGAGTTTGAGCCCCGCATCGGGCTCTGTGCTGACGGCTCGGAGCCTGGAACCTGCTTTGGATTCTGTGTCTCCCTCTGTCTCTGCCCCTCCCCTACTTGTGTGCTGTCTCTCTCAAAAATAAACAAACATTAAAAAAAAAGATTATATGATATTCATACTGCTATTTTGTTCATTTGGTTATTGCTGCATGTGGTTTTTTTTTTTTCCTAGCCTCATGTTTAACTTACAGATCTAGGAATAATCCATTGAAATATATTCAAGCAAAGTTTGATGGTACTAGGAACATTTAGTTTATTTATGGTTAATATTATAATGGATATAGTAGGGTTAGGATTTACCAATTTGTTTATGCTTTTTCTTAGACCCAATCTTTTTTCTTTCTTGACTTTTCCTGTGTACATTTTAAGAAAATAATTCTACATTTTATTCTGCTACTTTGAACAGTCTGTTCTCAGCATCTCATATTAAGCTAAAAATTAGAGCCTGCCTTTGAGAATGAGTCACAGTGTGTAGTTACTTCCTACCTTTATTTTTTTTGTGTGTTTATTTTAGAGAGAGAGAGTGAGCATGAGTAGGGGAGAGGGAGAGAGGATCCAAAGTGGGCTCTGCTGACAGCAGAGAGCCCGACATTTGGCCCAAACTCATGAACTATGAGATCATGACTTGAGCCGAAATCAAGAGTCAGATGTTTAACCGATTGAGCCACCCAGTCACCCTACTTCCTGTCTTTAATTTCCATCTCGTCTGTATAAGTATATTGTGACACAAATCTATTTACTTACTTACACTTGTTTTTTGGAATGAGTATGTTTTAAAAAAATAAAGTGCAAATCCTAAGTAAACAGCTGAATGGAATTTTGCAACCTGGGTAAATGTCTGGAAAAACCACTGAGATCAAGAAAGAGAATGTCGTTAGTCCTGTGAAATTTTTCTTTAGCTCCTCGGTAACTTCCCCCAAAGCTTGGCTCTCGTTTTACATGTAAGGTGATAGATTGCTGTCCTCATTTTTGTACTTTCTATAAATGTAATCAGGCAAGGGACCCTTTCTCTTTGGCTTTTTTTTCTTTCCGTATGTTGTTTGTGAATTTATCTGTTTTTACTGCATGTTATTGTGTATCATATATTAGAATGGTTGGATCCAATTCCGTTGTGTGAATATCAAGCAATTAGTTGCATCATTTTACTCTTTTTTTTAATTAAAATTTTTTTTAATGTATATTTTGAGAGAGGGAGAGGGACAGTGTGAGCGGGTGAGGGGCAGAGAGAGAGAGAGGAAGACAGTAGAATCCAAGCTGTCAGCACAGAGCCCGACGTGGGGCTTGAACTCAGAAACTACGAGATCATGACCTGAGCAGAAAGCAAGAGTTGGATGCTTACCCTACTGAGTCAACCAGGCACCCCAAATGTTACTACATTTTAATAAGTTGCTGAGTTCCCTAAGTCTGTCTTTGTGATCCATGACCTTTCTTTCTTCTTTTCAGCTTCATTATTTTCCATAATTTTATCTTCTGTTGCTTCTCTGCCTCATCCATCCTTGTTTTTATGGCCTCCCTTTGGGTTTGCATTTTTAATTTCAGCCTGACTAGATTTTAGTTCTTTTATCTCTGTAGAAGGAGATTCTTTGGTATCTCCTATGCATTTTTTCAAGCCCAGCTAGTATCTGGGTAAGTTGTTGTAAATTCTAGTTCACACATCTTATATTCATATTGATTAAGTCCCTGGCCATGAGTTCTGCTTCCTGTTCTTTCTTTTGGGGTGAATTTCTCCATCTTATCATTTTGTTCAGAAAAAAAAGAAAGAAGACCAAAAGACACACAAAAAAAAACCCTGAACCAAAAAAACAAAGCCCCCAAAAGTAGATCCTGGATGTGTTTTGGTCTGTTTGTTAACACAGTGTAGGAGTGTCTGGGTGGCTCAGTTGGTTAAGCGTCCGACTCGATTTTGGCTCAGGTTATGATCTCACTGACTGTTTGTGAGTTTGAGCCCTGCTGTGGGCTCTGCGCTGACAGTGCAGGGCCTGCTGGGATTTTCTCTCTGCTCATCCCCTGCTTGCGCACATGCTGTTTCTCAAAATAAATAAACGAACTTGAAAAATAATATAAAAATTAACATAATACATGTCTTTTAATTGCTTATTATGAGAGCATTTTATGATTGATTTAATTAATTTTGTTCACACTGTTGCTGCCATGTAACACAATCCAGTGGTTCAGGATACTTGGTGTTCATGGATGCACAGTCTCAATGTAAAATTATAGTTCTGTAGGAAGATTCTTTTTTAAGAGAGCATCTCTTTTATGTATAACTTTTTGGGTTAAATTTTCTCTTACTCTTGTTATCCAATTCCATAATAACGTATTTTCTTTTTCATAGGACTTTCCACAATATTAGTTAGTTGCGTTTTGCTTTTTACCTATGTCTTATGTTTTGGATGACAATTTCAACTCATTACATTTTAAGATATTGCAGGGTTTAACTCAACTATGAATCAGTCATATTTCCTTTGCCAGTAAAATTTTGTATGTATTTGCATAATTACCCACAATACCTTGTGATTTCTCTTGTCTTTATTTTCTTGGTCAGTGGTCAGTCTGTGTTTTATCATGGCTGGGTGAGTAATTCTAACCATTGGATGAGTTTTATCGTCTCTTTTTTGATGAATTTATATTCTCCGTGTGAAAGAAACACTTTCATGAATTGAAAATTATTTTAGAAAATATTATATCTCTGTATCAAGTGTAGGTAATACATTTTATCTTTAATTGTGGTCTTAGAGCATAAAATCTGCCATGTTAAGCATTTAAAAAATTATTTTTTGTTTGTTTTTATTTTTTTAAAGTTTATTTAGTTTTGAGAGAAAAAGAGAGAGTATGTGCTTTTGGCAGAGAGAAAGAAAAAGAGAGAATTCCAAGCAGGTCTGTGCGCTAGACCCTTCCTACGCAGGGCTCAAACTCATAAACTGTGAGATCATGACCTGAGCCGAAACCAAGAGTCTGACGCCCAACTGACTGAGCCCCCCAGGCGCCCCACCATGTTAACCATTTTTAACAGTAGAGTCAAGTGTATTCACATTGTTGTAAAACTGATTTCTGGAATGGCTTCGTCTTCAAACCTCAAACTCCATACCTATGTTAAACAAGCACTTCCTCATGACCCTCTGCCCAAGCCCCTGGCTGTTAGTGATCCCCCCGACCCAGCTTCTCCCAGAGGTTGACTACATTAGATTACTTTCGTAAGTGGAATCCTACAATATCTGTTTTTTTTTTTTTTTTTTGTCAACTTATTTCAGTTAACATAATGTCCTCAGGTTTTACCCATGTTGTGTGCTGTGGTAACACCTCGTTTGCCAAAGCCGAATCATGTTCCAGGTCATATATATGCTACATTCTCTTTTCTTATCCATACAAGGACACTTCTGTTCTTTCCCCTCTTACTTGGCTTTTGTGAATAGTGCTGCAATAAACTTGGTTTTGGAGATATCTATAGATCCTTTGATTTCTAATTGTGTATTTGGAAGTGGAGTGGCTGTGTTATATGATAATGCTGTTTGTTTTCCATGCTGGTTGCGCCATTTGTATTTCTTCCAGCAGTGTAGAATGGTTCCAATTCTTCTTGTCCCGACCAACGTTTGTTGATTTTGTTGTTTGATGGTGGCATCCTAATAAATGCGCAAAGTGGTTTTTACTGTGGTTTGTGTTTCTCTAATAAATAATTAATGATTTAGAGTGTCTTTCAAATGCTTGTCTATTTGTAATCTTGGTTTATGTGTATTGAATCCTTTGCCCATGTTTGAATGCTACTGTATTTTTCATGTTGCAAGCATTCCTTCTACATTCTGCAAGGTAACTCCTTATCCATTAGATGCTCTGAAAAATTTCCTTCCATTGCACAGTTCATCTTTTTGTTCCATAGACTATGTCCTTAGACTTACTTACTCTGAATTCTGTACATTTTAGTATATTATGTTTTGTTTTCTTTGTCTCAAAATACTTTCTAATTTCTTTTTGACCTATTGATTATTCAGGAGTTTCTTAGGCTTCTTCTTCTTCTTCTTTTCTTTTTTTAAGTTTATTTATTTATCTTGAGAGACAGCATGAGCCCAAGGAGGGGAAGGGCAGAGAGAAAGAGAGGAGAGAGAGAATCCCAAGCAGGGTCCAATGCAGGGCTCAAGCCCATGAACCATGAGATCTGAGTCTGATGCTTATCCGACTGAGCCACCCAGGCCTGGGATTTTCTTAAATTTACTACATTTTGTAGAGTTACAGGTTGTCTCTGCTAGAGAAAGTTCCATGCATAATTGAGACATGTGTGTTCTGCTCTTGTTCGGCATATGCTCTGTTGGGTGCGGTTGGTCTGTGATGTGCATGTGGTTTCCTCATCGAATTCCTGTGTGGTTTTCCATACAGTTAAGTTGGGGTGTTGACCTCTGCTACTATTAAGATGCTGTTCCTTTTTTGCTTCAATTCTGTCATGTGTGTTTCTCATATATATGGGAGCCCTGATGCTAGGTGCACACATAATTATAACCGTTTAATGTCCTGGTGATTTCATGCATTTATATAATATCCTTCCCTTTCTGTTGTGATGGTTTTCGACACTTCATGTGTATTTGTCTGACACCTGTGGCTCCCATTTGCATGGGATTTCCTTTTGCATACTTTTACTTACGTCCTATTTTGTGTCCCTAGACCTAATGTGTGTCTCCTGTGGACAAGGGCTTGTTTGAATGTGGTTTTTATGCACTCAGCCAATTTATGTCTCTGGGGGAGTTTAATCCATTTACTGTCAAAGTAATTACTGAAAGAGGAGGACTATTACCATTTTTAAATTATTTCCTATGCTTCTTGTGGCTATTTTATCCCACTTTTCTTCTCTTACTCTGTTCCCTTCTGTTTCTTTGATCTTTGTAATGACATGCTTTGCTACCATTCTCGTTTCCTTTTTGTGTCTTTTTCTTCTTTTTTCTTCTCGTGTCTTCTGTAAATGTTTTCTTTGTGGCTACCATGGAGATTACTTAAAACCTCTTAAGAGTGTAACCATTTTTATTTATTTGTTGTTTGTTTATTTACTTATTTATTTATGAGAGGGCTCAAGTGAGTGAGGGGTAGAGAGAGGGAGGGAGGGGGAGAGAGAGAGACTCCTAGGAGGCATGGGGAGAGGGGGTTGGGGGAGAGAGGGAGGGAGGGAGAGAGAGAGAAGTGTGACTCACATTTACCCGAAATGAGGCTTGTGTTCACCTGAGGCGGGGCTCAAGGTGACTAGATGTGGGACTCACACTCACAAACTGAGATCATGAGCTGAACCAAAGTCAGATGCTTAACACCCAAGCCACCCAGGTGACCTGTTTTTTTTTTTTTTTTTTTTTGAATTTTATTTATTGTGAGAGAAGGAGATAGCATGATTGAGGGAGGGACAGAGAGAGGGAGAATCCCAGGCAGGTTCTGAACTGTCAGTGCGGACACTGTGACGGTGACAGTTATGTGTGCGCCTGACATAGAGCTTGGACCGTGAGATCATGACCCAAGCCGAAATCGAGAGTCAGACACTTAACCAACTTCGCTCAGCTGGTTGGGGCCCGGGCGCCCCAGGAGTGTAACAAACCGCTTAAAACTGATATTGTCAATGGCATGCAAAATTTCCTACCTAGGACCACCACCCCCGCACCCACTGTGTGTCAGTGACATCCCACATTCTGCCCTTTATGTTGTGAAGTCTGTAGCCTAGATTTATGGTTTTTATGCTGTGGTTAAGAACAATGTTTATAGCAGAAATAAGGTTGATTTGTGCTACGTCACTATGGTACTTCAGGTTTGTGTGTTTGTGGCAATATTTACAGTAACCAGAGAACTCCGTATTTCCATGCGGTTTTAGTGTTTAGAATCCTTTTACTTCAAGTAGAACTCCCTTTAACATTTCTGGTAGGACAGATCTAGTGGTAAACTTCCAGGTTTTTTACCTGAGAAAGCCTTCTTTTCTCTGTCGTGGAAGAGCAGTTTTGCCAGGTAGGGTATTCTTGGTTGACATTTTTATCTTTCTGCACTCAAATATATTATCCCGTGTACCTCTTTGTATTAAGTCTGCTGAGAGCCCCACCAATAATCCGATAGGAGCTCTCTTGTACACGATGAATTGCTTTTGTCATGCTGCTTAAAAATTCTTTCTTCACTTGTACTTTTTGATAGGTTAATTTTTTTAATTTTTTGATTTTATTAATGTTTATCTTTGAGAGGGAGAGACGGAGACAGAGCATGAGTGGAGAGCGGAGAGAGAGGGAGATAAGAATCTGAAGCAGGCTCCAGACTCTGAGCTGTCAGCACAGAGCCTGACGCGAGTTTTGAACCCACAAACCACGAGATCATGACCTGAGCCGCCTGAGCCGCCCAGGCGCCCCTTGATAAGTGAATTAATTATGAGGTTTCGCTATGTTCATGTCTTGACATTTATCCTACTTTGAGTTTGCTGAGTTTCTTTCTTCCCATAAACGTGGGAAGTAGAAGCCATTAGTTCTTCATGTAAGTTTTCTTCTCCATTTCACTCTTTTTATGGGGACCCCCCCTTAATCTGTAAATTGGTCCAATGTTAGTGTCTTGTGAGTCCTGTGAGGCCTGTACTTTTCCAAATTTTCTTTGTTCCTGTCAGTGGGTAATTTAAAGCAAGGGGTCTTTAAGATGTCTGATTCCTTCTTCTCCTTGGTGAATATTGCTGCTGACCCTGTAGTGTATTTTTATTTTTTTAAATGTTTATATATTTTTAATGTATATTTATTCTTGAGAGTGAGAGACAGAGACAGAGAGATGAGCAGGGGAGGGGCAGAGAGAGAGAGGGAGACACAGAATCTGAAGCAGGCTGCAGGCTCTGAGCTGTCTGCACAGAGCCCGACGTGGGGCTCAAACTCAAACTGCGAGATCATGACCCAGGCCACAGTCAGACACTCAACCGACCGAGCCACCCAGGCGTGTGCCCCTGTAGTGTATTTTTAAATTCAGTCACTGAACTCATCAGCTCCCAATTGCTTTTTTTTAGTTGTTTTTTTATACTTCGTTTGCATTTTCGTTTTGGTCGTGAGTAGTTTTCCAGGTATCATTTACCTATTTGTTTTCTCTTTTTCCTCTATGAGCATCTTTATTATTGTTATTTTGAATTCTTTGTCAAATAATTAATATTCTCTATTTAGGGTCAGTTCTGAGTTTTATTTTTGGTCTTTTAAAAGAAATTTCGTTTTTAATGTTTATTTTGAGGAGACAGAGCATGAATGGGGTAGGGGGTGGGGGTGGGGGTGGTGGAGTGGTGCAGAGAGGGAGACAGACACAGAATTGGAAGCAGACGCCAGGCTGAGCTTTAGCACAGGGCCTGACATGGGTCTCGAACCCATGAGCCGTGAGATTATGACCTGAACCGAAGTCGGACACCCAACCTACTGAGCCACCCAGGCACCCCTATTTTTGGTGTTTTGATTGGGACACATTTTTCTATTTCTTTGTATGCCTTGTGATCTTTTGCTGAGATTTGGCAAATCAGAAGACCTCTGGTCCCAGGCTTTATGTACTTGCTTCGTACTGCAGAACAGAAGTAACAGCCGACTCTGCTAATGACCCTGGGACTGTCAGACATCATCGGGGGTGTGTGAGGGCTGTGTTCTGTGATGTCCCAGTTAAAAAAGGCTTTGTTGTTTCTTCTTTAGAGCCCATGATACATTACTGTCCCTGGTGTTTGCAGCTATAGAGTCTTTCCAGTGTTTGAATAAGTACTCAGCGTTTATTCTGAGCAACCACCACAACCATCCGTCTCCCCTCGGGAATCCTATAGCATCTGACTTTTTGTGAGTCATTTATTGCACTGAAGATAATTTTCAAGGTTTATCCAAGTTGTGTCATGTCACAAAGTCTGTTTTTTTCCAAAACTGAAAAGCATTCATGGTCTGCATATACTACATTAAACAGATGTTTATCTGAGAGAGGGGAGTGGAGAAAGGAGGGGCGGGCAATGAGAGGAGAGGATCCTAGCAGGCTCCAAGCTGTCAGTGGAGAGCGGTGTGGGGTTTGAACTCACAAGCCATGAGATCATGACCTGAGCCAAAATCAGACCGAGCCACCCAGGCGACCCTGCATATTAGAGGTTTTAAGCCTACTCCTCTGAGAGTAGTAAGGGCAATGATTTTTCTTTTGCGTTATTTGATGACTTCTAGCTACATCTTCTCATGGCACCCAGGCCTTCCTGCCAAAGCCACGCATAGAAACTTCATTGCAAAGAATGTCAGTGGGAAGACATACATGTAGTAGTGGCCTTGAGAATTTTCACTTGATGGCAGATTAGGGCGGTGATGAAGACAGTGCAGGGCGGCAGGGATTTTGTGAAGGCCATATCCAAACTGAGACCACTGCCCGTAACAAGAGTCTTCTTGCCAAAAATGAAGAAGGATAGAAAACATTTTGGAAAAATTCCCTTTTTAACGCAGCTACTTTTCCAAAACTGTGCTACTGCAAGAGAAGACTCAGACCAAATATCTCAACATTCAAATGCCTGGAAAGAAAAGTTGGAAAATGTGGGAAAGTACCTAGTCCATGCTGAAAATAATTCTTTGAACCATTTTGAAAATAGGATTGGGTTGACCTATCCAGTCAAATATTGTACATCAGCAATTTAAAAATGACCCAAAAATGCCAAGAGGAATCAGTTTGAGAGGCCCTTCAGTGAGGGTTCTTCAGTCTTTCACCAAGAAGTAATCCTTCCTAGTTCAGAAATCTGTAAACTAGGGGTGCTTGGGTGGCCCAGTTGGTTAAGCATCGATGCAGCTCAGATCACGATCTCGTGGCTCGTGAGTTCAGGCCCAGTCTTGGGCTCTCTGCTGACAGTGTGGACCCCCCCTTCAGATCCTCTGTCTCCCTCTCTCTTTCTGCCCCCGTCTCTACTTGCTCACTCTCAAAAATAAATACACTTAAAAAAAAAAAAAGAAATCTATAAACATCATAAACGTGGGATGATCTTGAACCATTCATCATCGCTCAATGAATGTCAGAGAAGCAGTCATCATGAAGAACCTGTGGAGAGAGATTAGAACTTTAGTGAGTGATGTGGGAAACCAAGTCAGCTGAAAAATTAAATTTCCTTACTGCCTACGGCCCGTTGAAACAGACAGTGACCTTCCTCTAGGAGCTCAGCTGCCTGGATGTTGACACTTTGCTAAGGGCAGAAGGGGAATCTTGGCTGAACATTATCCCGATTCCCCAGCATCCTGTAAGTCTATTTTAACATACAAAAATTCCTTCGGAAACTTCTTTATCTCTAACCTCGAAAGATATATGTTGGCAATCATACTCCAAGCAGGTGGCCCCTGATACACATCCGAAGGGTCTCCTGACTGAGTTTTTACTATACGGTGGTAAATGACCTTTTCCTACACAAAAGCTAACCCCCTCAAGGTCCTAGAAACCTTGCTTCCAAAATTCCCTAGAGACTTAGGCTGTCCCTAACCCTCTCCCCACTTGAAGGTATATAACCAGTCACCCATCACAACCCCAGTCCAGCTCTTTGTGCCCATTGGGTCCTTTTGCACCAAAGACGTCTCAAGAATTCTTCCTAACATGGGGTTGAGCCTTCTCATCTGGACTCTGAGCCTTGGTGCAAACCTGAAGAGTGTTATTTTCTTTTCCTTTATTTTCATTTCAGGGACTTTTCAAATAGCACAGTCTTATTAGAACACTTTCCTGTTGATCGCTCAGGCTGTAATTTTCTAGCCTCCGGCTGCCTTACTGGGAGCAGAAAGCTTTTGGCTGGAAGTTAGTACCCTGGCCGGGATGGTAATAAGATCCAGAAACTTGATGCCCTCTCTTTTATTCCTGTCCTTACACCAAGCTGTCTGTCTTGGGCATGGGACAGCCACCTAAGCGACTAGTATGGCTGCCAATCTTAAGACTCTTGTGTGAGGTTTCCTCCTCATTGGTCTAATGTGATCCCCTCCACATCCCTGGTCTAGCCGCCTCTGTCTGCGAGACCTCCACTGGGAGCCGGCCAAAACCAGTACCCAATTGAATTAAATCCCAGCTGGGGGCCATATCCTGGGGAAGTTGCTGGTAAAGACTACATGTGATGGAATGTTGCTTTCTATCTTTACTGTTGTCCGTCAGCGTCCTCCACTGACTACTTAGACTGCAGTGTTGGGTAATTTCCCCCTTGTAAAGCTGTTCTAGTGTTTTCTTTGGGTTAAAAAACAGTACAGCCTTCACAGCAAGGCAATAGCACAGCTTTCACTGGAAGGCTTGGCCACCATAAGGCATGGTATTTCAGTTCCTTCACCAGGCACCCATCTGTAGCCTAGGATCCAATGGGGAAGGGTGGGGGGAGATGCACTAGAATCCTTCCTACGGGGCCTTTACAGCAGGCAGTGATCAATAGTGGTTTTCGTTTGAGGGGTGCCTCCGGTTGCTTTTGACTCCAGGAGTTGGCAGGGTTTTTGGTAATGGACTTTCCTCTCTTCAGTTCCCAAGGACTCATCCTCAGAATGCCTTTTAACCTGTTGGAAACCAGTTGGATTGCAAAATTTCAGAAAGGACTGATCTATAACACCGCATGGCTTCAGTAGGAGCTGCCAGGTCTTCTCTGTAGGAAACCAGGCGAACGGATGGAGGTACCCTAGGTTCAGGCCTTCTAGGTTCTAAACAGGCCTCTCTTAATAGAGCTTGGGTTGCCGATGGAAACACAGGCCGTCCCTCGCGAAGGGGATGCTGACCCTCTTTCACTGTTTGTCCTCCGAACAGACCCAGGTTACTCTTGCTGTATGTGGTGGGGAGGGGTGCTTCTCCCTCAGTCACTTCCCAGGGTAATGGCTACAATTGGAGCCAAGTGTGGTTAGTCTGCCTCAGGACGAGGACTTTAAGGAATATCCCCAAGTAGCTGCCAGACTCCCTTTGTTTTGGGGAAATCCCCTGTCTTTTCTGGCCTGACATGGATAGCACATTTCCACTTTGGTGGGAAGAAAACAAAACCAAACAAAACATGGTGCCTCTCATCTGTCCGAGCTGATGAGGTTTAAAACCTTCTTTCTCTGCCTTCTGGCAGCACTTCCTGTCTCTTCTGCCTCCCCTTCCTTTCCTTGGTAATGCACCTTCTGTCTTCTTTAGTTCCCAGGGACTTTCCCTGGGAAAGCCTTTTCACCCACTGGAAACAATTTGGATTGCAAAATTTAGGAAGGACTGATCCGTAACACTGCACGGCCTTAGTAGGATTTGTCAGTTAGATCTCTTCTGCAGGAAATAGCGCCGACGGACAGAGAGACCCTGGGTCCAGGCCTTCAGGGCTCTAGGTCAGGATCCGGACCTGAAGGGCTGTGGCAGAACGTGTCTGGTCAGGAACCAGGCCGGTAAACTCCCTCCTGACATATTGGAGGGGAATTGCCTAAACAGGCCTCCTGGAGTCAGTCCAGGTTGCTGGACAGAACAGAGGCCATCCCTAATAAAAGGGACGCTGACTCTCTGTGTTCCTCCTAATAGATGTGGAGGCTTCTCCCCAATTTTCCAGGCTCATGGCTATAATTGGAGCCAGTTGTCTTCGGTAAGTCTACCTCTGGATGAAGACTTTAAGAAATATTCCCAAGCAGCTCCCAAAACTCCCTTCGTTTTGAGGAAATTCCCTGTCTTCTCCAGCCTTACGTGGACGGCATATTTCCATTTTGGTAGGAAAAAACATGGCGTTCACTCATCTGTCCAATCAGCTGAGGTTTAGAACTGGGAACCCTCTTTCTCTGCCTTGTGGCAGCACCTTGCCTCTGAGTGGTTCCTGCACCATCCTCGGTGCCTCTGGCACTAATTACTTCTCCCACCTTCGCTGTCAGGGAACGAAGAGCGCCCCCTTTGGACCACTCATTTCAGACTTCCCCATCCGTGTTCCAGGTAAAAATTGACAATGGGGAACAAATTGATTTTTTTAATGTTTATTTATTTTTGAGAGAGAGAGAGAGAGACACCAAGCACGAGCAGGGGAGGGGCAGAGAGAGAGGGAGACACAGAATCTGAAGCAGGTCCAGGCTCTCCTCAACTGTCAGCATAGAGTCGGATGTAGGGCTTGAACTCACAAACTGCCAGATCATGACCTGAGCTGAGGTCGGACGCTTAATGACCAAGCCACCCAGGCGCCCCTAAATTGATTGATTTTTATGTGGACCTCCGTGGAGCATAATTCGGTATGCAAACTAACTCACGTTTGTTGGTTTAATTAAAATAGACATGTCTAAATTTAGAGTTGTCAGCATTAACTATGAAACTTTATTCCACCAACATTTACTAAAGGTCAAATAAGTTCATGTTCTCTGCTGCAATTTATAGCAAAAAGATATCTTAAAATGATGGTTAACTCTGTCTCAAAGATTTCATGGGTAATTGTTAAGATAGCTTTCAAAGTGTTTGGTAACCTGAGACTTTAAAGCTTTCCTTGGGTGATAAATGGGATTGAATTCACTGGAGTCCGTGTGTTTTCCAAGTAGGACCAAGCGCTAAAGCCTTGCTTACTAACGTAAGGTGTATCTGCTGTTGACTTGTTACTGCGGAGAAACTAAGGGTACTTGGGTCTGCTGGTAAACATGCTTTCTGCTTGATGGATTCATGAATTTGCCATCTAAAGAATTCTGGTGTAACAGTCCACAATTAGTTCCGGTTAGAGACTAAGAATGCTGAATTCTGCTAAATGTAATTAACACAGATGGGAATAAAGGAAGCAGCTCTGTACGTAGAAAAAGTAGGAGATGTGTAAGAAAGACATAAGGAATGAAAAACATTTTGAAGATAATTTTGTCCTGGTTGTTAGGAGAGCATGGCTTGGGACAAAATCTGAACGCAAAGGAAAGCTGTAGGTTTGTGAAGGGAAATCTTTGGAAAGGACTAAAGTTGAAATGAATAGATTTTTAAAAACCACATTCTGAGGCGCCTGCGTGGCTCATTGGGTTAGACATCTGACTTTGGTTCTGGTCATGATCTTGCAGTTCGTGGGGTTGAGCGCCGGGTTGGGCTCTGTGCCCGACGGCTCGGTGCCTGGAGCCTGCTTCAGATTGTGTCTCCCTCTCTCTCTGCCCCTCTACTCTGTCTCCCTCTCTCTCTCAAAAATAAACATTAAAAAATTTAAAAAAAAATAAAAAGCACATTCTGCTCATCCTCTTGTTAAAAAGACAAAGTTTCCTGGATTGTCGATCTTCTCTTGATAAGAAAAGGTGAACAAAACGTTTTCCTTTTTTCTCTGTCAGTCCAGAAAAACCAGTTCCTCTGTTTTGACTTTATCAGGCCTTTGATGATCCCTAATCCTATTTAGGCATGTGCTCTGAAACTTTCTAAGGTTTTAACAAACTTCCCCAAGATTTAAATCTTAAATGAGTCTTTTTGACTAATTAGTCTTGTTTCCTTGGTACTGGCATCAGAAGGTCATCAGGACTAGATGTGGAGATTACGGAAGTGTTTGTGTTCTCTATCACAGACATCACCGAATTTCCCTGTCAGTTGCATTATCATGAACTCTCAGATCTTTAGCAATGTCAATTTCTGAGTTGTCGTTTTAATTATTCCGATGCTCTTACAGAATGCCTTTTATCTTTAAGGGGATTCATAAAAAGGACGTTAAGAGACAAATACATATCTTTAAGATCATAAAACTCAAATGGGTAAGAATTTCCTGAGCTAAAAAGGTTGCATTCAAACTGAAGAGGAATTAGTAACATGGGATGAAATGAACTAAAAAAGATGATTATAGTTTTTATAACTCTTCTTTGAAACATTGCTGGTTCTCTAATGTTTGCTCTTCCAGATTAAGGAAACTTTCTCTGAAGGTATCTATGACTGACAAAAATATGACAAAATATTCCTTTTTAAAAAAATTGAAGCATTTAACTCTTCTCTCTACCTGAACCCTCTGAAATTCAAAAAGTCTCAGTGAGTGTGCTCTCTTCCTTGGCAATCATAGTTATTGGCAGACATTCCACTAGAATCTTTTCTCCTTGCAATAGGACACCATTGGAAACATTGTTTATTTTACCAAGGCTTTGGCTGGAATGTCATATTTGAGAGAGACACATAGACTCAGATATGACCAAAACAGCTTTAAGGAATTGACGTTGACTTTATGAAACAGGAGCCGATGGTGCCTCTTGGAGATGCTGGCCCGATACCTTCTTACAGAGTTCCCAGCAGCCTCACCAGGTGAGGAAAGACTGTCCCTTCCTGGTGGGTGCAGAACCTGGCTTCTGGCCTAGAGAGGCTACTAAAAGTTCAATCTAGATTTTTTTTTTAATTTTTTTTTTTTTTTTTTAAATTTTGAGACAGAGACAGAGACAGAGCATGAGCAGCAGAGGGGCAGAGAGAGAGAAAGACAGAATCCAAAGCAGGCTCCAGGCTCCAAGCTGTCAGCACAGAGCCCATTGTGGGTCTTGAACTCACAAGCAGCAAGATCATGCCCTGGGTGGAAGTAGACGCTAACAGACTGAGCCACTCAGGAACACCTGCAGAAGTTTCATGGAAGTAAAGGGCATAGGAAAAGCTGGGTCGATTGTAGTCAACCTGACTCAGACTGTTGAGGTCAAAGGCCTCCCAGCAAATACATCTGCCCAAAAAGCAGAGTTAATAGCACTCATATGTGCTTTAAAATTGGCAAAGGGCCTCAAAATTAATAACTGTTTGGACTCTATAAATATGCCTTTCTAATCTACATCCCCACAGAGCAGTTTGGAAGAATAGGGAATTATAATCAAGTCATAACGCCCCAATCAAATATGAATCCTAAATGATTATTCTTCCTGAGGCTGTAAACCTACTGAAGGAAATGGCTGTCATCCACCTAAAAGGACAGCAAAAGGATACGATCTTAGGATCTAAAGGAACCAGTTTGTCAGGCCATGCAGCCAAGAGGGCAGCACAGAATTGAACAAATACTTAGTCTTCCACCAATCTAACTCCAGTATCGGCCATAAAGCCAGTTTGTTCAGACCGAGACATTCACATGGCCCAGGATATCAAAAGTGCACAGGACCGGCTCGTTAATAACGAGGGAAAAATCTTTATCCCCCACCCTCTACCAAATAGCCAATGGAAGGTAACCTAGGGTTTACACCAGGCTACTCATTTTAGTAAAAAGGCCATCGAGGTGACAAAAACCTTGCTAGGAGAAATTGTCCCTGGATTTGAATGGCTTTGGTCCCCACAAAATGACAACAGACCATCCTTTTTAGTGTTCAAGTAACTCAGCACACAGCCCGCACCTTAAAAAATTAATTACTGTTTACATTTGGCCTGGTATCCACAGTGCTCTGGAACCAAGTGGCCCTTGCTATCCCAACTGTAGTTCAAGGAGGCCCAGAATTAGATGACTGGCTCTGAATGGGACCCAGTGTCCGTGTGGCTCTAACTTGTGGTCATAGCTTCACTCAGGCTGGACAGGCCGCTGTACTTTGGGTTTGCCTGGATGCATGGACCATTAACAACCCAGCCACCCTTCTAAGTTTAAAACCATGGTGGACGTGTTCTGTGTTTCATCAGCATGACCACCATCTTTGTTCCCTCTTTGGGCCTGGAGGATGTTGTTTGGCACACGGAAATAAGTATGTGGTCAAAGCCATAAATGACACTCAAAATAGCACTTCCTTGCTAAATGCTGACGGGACACAAATGCGTACGGCAGTTTTACAAAATAAAATGGCATTGCTACAGAACTGTTTCTGGGTTCCTAACGGCCGTCGATGCTCAAACTGGCGCTTTAAGTGATCCCTCTCTTTCCTTTAATGATTGGTCAAACTCTTGACCGGAAGAGGATTTATGTCAACTATCAAAGGACTCTTTTTTGAGCTGCTTTTTCTTTCTGTTACTCTAACCGTGTTTTGTTGATTCCTCCCATGTCTCTCCACCTGGTGCCCAGACTCCTTCGCCGCCATAACTTCAATCTGACAGATGATCCTTTCCACTCAGGAAGGTCCACACATGTGGTCTCCCTTGGACTCAGCTGCCTCTGCCTTTTGTAACTCCATTATATTATAAGTCTCCAAGTGACCAGATGTCCCATAGGTAGGGACGTCTCTACGCCCTTAATTCAGTAGGAGGAAGCTACCGAAGATGAGACCTTCCACCCTCATCAGCCTTAAAGATTTAAGGGTGAAGATTGTTCAGGGGGGAATGATGGGGGAAACAAAGGCAACTGAAAAATTTCTTTAGTGCCCACAGCCCCTTGTCAGGTCCTTTAAACAGGCAGTGTGACACTATTCTACTGAGCTCAGCTTCCTTGATTGATGTTGACACTTTGCTAAGGGAAAAAGGGAATCATAGCTTATGTTATCCCAACCCCCCAGGATCCCTGTAAGTCTACTTCAGCATATAAACATTCCTTTGGAAACTTCTTTATCTCTATCCCCCCCACCCCAAGAGGTATGTTGGCAGCCATTCTCCAAGCTTATGGGCCCCTGATACACATCCGAAGGGGACTGAGTTTTTACTAAACAGTAGTTAAATGACCTTTTCCTAACAGCAGCCAGCCCCCTCAAGGTCCTGGAAACCTTGCTTCCAAAATTCCTTAGAGACTTCCACTACCTGTGACTCCCTCCCAACGTGAACCTATATAATCAGTCATCCATCACAACCCCACTGCAGCTCTTTCTACCCCTGGGTGCCGTCTCTTTGGTTTAATAAAAATAACTTTTTGCACCGAAGACAACTCAAGATTTCTTTCTTGGCCATTGGCTCGAACCCGAACACTTCAAAGCACACCAGTGAGGATTCAAACCTAAAAAAGTACCAGGGCTTTTATAAATGGAGAGAGATCAGATCAATGCCATTTATCTGAGAAAAAGTTTAACCAGGACTCAAAAACTTTTTTTTAAGTTTTGTCTGTTTTGAGAGTGAGAACACAAGTGAGAGAGGGGCAGAGAGAGAGAAACCCAAGCAGGCTTTGCATTGCTAGTGCAGAGGCTGACAGGAGGCTCGTACCCATGAACCATGAGATCGTGACCTGGGCCAAAGTCAGATGCTTGCTTAACTACTGAGCCACCCAGGCGCACCTAAGATTTTAAGTAATCTCTGCATCCAACGTCGGACTCGAACTTGCAACCCTGAGATCAAGAGTTGTGTACTCTACTGACTGAGCCAGCCAGGTGCCCCTTTTTCTTCATAATTTAAATGAATCCCTGGATGTTACTGCGGACCAGACGCTGTTGAGTGATTTGTGAACTTTCTCATGCCTAGATGAGTGGCAGTGGATGGTAAGCGGGGTATTTGATGATGGAAAGACCGTGGACGTGTCTTTAAAATGTCACGTGGCAGAGACGGGGAAGCCTCCTGGACCCTGTGATAGGCAGGATCAGCAAGGCGTGTGCTGTGTCCCACAGAGCACCAGTATGCCAGGTGCATAACCTACCGTGGGCTTAATCGATGAGCTTCCAGCAGTGCCGACATTGCTGGCAGGTGTCTCCTCACTCCCACTCAGCCCCATGGTTGGTGCAGTCTCATGATCCGGGCTCTGGGCCAGGTACCGATTAGTTGAGGAGCAGGCAGTGAGCATTTATTTCTGCTTAGTCAGAGGCAGCGAGCGTTCTGCTTCACACGGTGCCCCCAGTCTTGGGTCAGAAATCTCTGTGCTCCTTCACAGCTCTTGCTGTCCTTACACATATTACGTATGGAGTGGAAATAATTTCTTTTAGTTGTTTAAACCAATATTACGATGGCGGTGGGAAGCAGGTGATGCTCATGTTTAACATTAATAGAATGAAAATATGATTTCATTTTGTAGCTGTTAGTTTCTATTCAGCTATACCAAGAAAAGAGTGACACTTGTAGTAAATAAGAAAGAGAGGGCGCAATTGAGCACGATGCAGAGGGAGGGAGAGAGAGAGAAAAGTGGGACTCATCCTAAGTGGGGCTCACCCAGTGTGAGCCCTGAGCTCACCCAACATGAGACTCGAACTCATGAACAGAGTGGGATGATGACCTGAACCGACATCAGATGTTTAGCTGACTGAGCCACCCAGGCACCCCTGTGCTCATCCTTGATTTCTTATAGCCTCAGTAGGATTACCCCACCACCAGGCATCAAACTCTATTTAAGAAGGAATAAGGAAAGAGTTTATAGTACATACAAATTTTGATTTGAAGTCATTTATTTTGCATGCGGGGAAGTCCTGCCTCTGTAGACACTTTTCCATCGTATTAACCGGAGCTCTCCTGTAACCACTCTAAGCAAATCATCTTTAGCACAGACAGACACATCAGCCCGTCATTGAAACTGACCATTTTTACCTCCAGTGTGTCCCAGGATGTGACACTATGGCCATCATCCTTGGCACTGAAACAAGGCATTAAAAAAGGACGATCAAATTTAGAATATGCTTAACCCAGATGGAAGAGAACTTCATCATGTATGCAGATAGATTGCTAATGATTGCTAATTCTTTATAGATGGACTTGAAGAAATGTTCAGCCCTGCACCTTAAATTATTTAAGGACTTTAGGGTAAACTTTTTGGGGAGAAATCATTTTCATTTACCATTCAAGGTTCTTTTAGCTGCTCTAAGAATCAAATTGACAGAGACCAATCACAGGAGACAGAAATCTCAGAGTTTAATTACATGCACATAAAAGCATAGTAAAGAAATTGAAACTCATAGAAATAACCAATGCAAGTAGTTTTTATACTTTGTAGAGAAAGAGACAATAAATGTGTGAGGATTTGACAGCATCAAGGAAACCGCTGTTTGGGCTTTCGGTTAGTAAGGAATTCTAAATGGAATTTGTGTAGTGGTAGTAAATGAGTAAAAAGTAACAAGTTTTGTTCATGCAGACCTCGCTCTTTTCCGTCTGTGGTGACACAGTGTCTTTTTACCTCTTGGTGCTGGAAAGGTATCTATTACACAGAGATCGATTTTCCTGCTTTGCAGTTAATTGTGAGTCGGAGTGTTGTTTTTTGTTTTGTTTTGTTTTGCACAGTCTGTTTTCTTTTTTTTTTTTTAATTTTTTTAATGTTTATTTATTTGTGAGAGAGAGAGACAGAGTGCCCACAGAGGAGGGGCAGACAGGGAGGGAAACGCAGAATCTGAAGCAGGCTCCAGGCTCTGAGCTGTCAGCACAGAGCCTGACGTGGGGCTCAAACCCATGAACAGTGAGATCATGACCTGAGTCCAAGTCAGACATTTAACCGACTGAGCCACCCAGGTGCCCCATGTGTAGGCTGTTTCTTAAATATCTTTAATTTCAAAATAATCAAAAGGAGTGCGTTTTTAGGACAGCTCCTAAAATATCATTGCCCCCCACACAAAGTCAGGAAGATAGAACCGGAAATATACCATAAGCAGGGAGATCAGAAGCCTAGAATGTTCTACGTTATTCTCCACAGCCCCACCCCAATCTGCCTTCTGAAAATTTCCAGGTCTGGCCCCATTCTGGGCTCTCCCTTCACATAAACAGATTAAAGGAGACCAAAATTTCCCTTGACTGTTTATTCCCAGTTGCAGACTAAGTACTCACTTTTTGCTGAAGCCCAAATGCAAATATATGGAACAGAGAACTACATGTTTTGGTCCCTAAATTTCTCTCCTTCTTATTAAATTCTGTGCTTCTTGCGTTTCCTCTTTTAGCATCTTCTTTTCCATTCATGAATACCTAGTTGTTGTTGAAAGTTTAAAAAGTAAATGTCCATCCATATACTTAAATTGTAACCCGAATGTGGTTTCACCTCTTGGTGGGGGTTGAGCCAAAAGACACCACCAAGCCAGAGAATAGGAAAAGGACAGGTTTTCCTTGTACCAAGTAAGGAGAACCCCAAGGACACTTCCTAAAACAGTGGCTCCCCAAACAACAAACTCGGGGAGGTTTTAAGCTACTGGCATATGCATATTTACGAAGGGGCCAGGCAAAGGACATTTTAGTATACACTCACCCCAAAGTCCTCCCAAGTAGGCAAGATCCAGATGCTAGTTGATTGAAGTCACAGGGCCAGCACGGGTGGTCATCCTCAGTTCTCTGGCTCCCTCAGTCTGGTATGTGGGGTTTAAGTCCCCCCCCCCCGCAAACCATTCAACAATGCACATTAAGTCCATCTTTACTTTGGAAACAGCAGTGGGAGTTTTGCCATGGATTTACTGACTCCGATATGGCCAGGCTGTCTCCTGGTAGTGCCTGTTTGTGTTTACATTTTTGGCTGCCTTAATATCCTTAACTACTGATGTCTACTCTTCTGCAATTTTGACGTGTCCCAGGACGTTCCCCAGACGTGCCCGGGGAAGTAGTGCTGGCGTAGATCATAACACGGCTGGGGGCCAAAAGCGACTTCTCTTATGTTAAGAAATCTAAGCCTTGTCTTCATTTTCCTGTAGACCCCTAACCTTATCTGCCTACAGAACCGTTACCACAGTCCAGTCTGTCCCTAACCCACAGAGTGAAGAATTTTGTGTGTGTGGTGAGACCACTTTAGATGCTCTCTCCTAGCAAATTAGAGGTGTACAATATACCTTATAGTCACTCTGCTGTACATTAGGAGTCCAGTACTTACTCGTCAGTGTAAGTCAACCTTGTAACATTTAACCTTAAAAATGAAAACTGCTGGGGGGGCACCTGGGTGGCTTAGTCGGTTAGGAGTCCGACTTCAGGTCAGGTTATGATCTCGCAGGTCATGAGTTCAAGCCTTGAGTCGGGCTCTGTGCCGACACCTCAGAGCCTTCTGAGTCTCCCTCTCTCTCTGTCCCTCCCCCACTCACTCACTCTCTGTCTCAGAAATAAACATTAAAAAATTAAAAAAAAAGAAAAAAAGAAAACTACTGGGGCACCTTAGTTGCCCAGTCAGTTAGCGTCCAACTTTGGCTCAGGTCATGATCTCAAGGTTTGTGAGTTTGAGCCCCACTTTGGGCTCTGTGCTGACAGCTCAGAGCCTGGAGCCTGCTTCCAATTCTGTGTCTCCCTCTCTCTGTGTCCCTACCCCCTCATGGTGTCTCTTTCTCTCACTCGCAAATAAATTAACATTAAAAAAAAAAACAGGGGCGCCTGGGTGGCTCAGTTGGTTGAGCATCCGACTTCGGGTCAGGTCAAGATCTCTCGGTCTGTGAGTTCGAGCCCCGCATCCGGCTCTGTGCTGACAGCTCAGAGCCTGGAGCCTGCTTCACATTCTGTGTCTCCCTCTCTCTCTGCCCCTCCCCCACTTATGCTCTGTCTCTCTCTCTCTCTCTCTCTCAAAAATAAATAAATATTAAAAAAAAAAAAAAAACAACAACTACCAGTTATCTTACCAGCAAAAGAAGGGTTTATTTGAGAATAACAAAGAATTGTAATTAGGGACCTACGGGCTTTGTCAAAACCATAGGCAGGTCCAGGGAAGAAACAAGAGGCATGCTTTTTTGAGGAGACAAGGGATAAGTTGGGAAGTCTGTGATAACTCAAAGTCCTTTGGAGTAAATTGGTAGTTTGAAGGATGGCAGATTTTCATTGGTTGAGCTATTGCCTGGGAGGAATGAGAAAACATCTCTTCCTCTGGTTGGAATAGTAGAGTATAATCTCCCTCCAAGGTCAAGTTTGTGGGAGGCCAAGACCTTCTCTTCCTTTGGATCTGCCGTCGACTATGAGTGACAGGGCTCAAGAGCTCCCCTGCTGAAATTTCCTGACTCCATTTTAGTGAGGGTTCCCACTACTAACTTCCACATTTTTTTTTTTACATTCATTTTTGAGAGTGAGAGAGACAGAGCATGAGTAGGGGAGGATCAGAGAGAGAGGGAGACACAGAATTAGAAGCAGGCTCCAGGCTCCAAGTTGTCAGCACAGAGCCGTACGAGGGGGGGTTTGGAACCATGCACCGTGAGATCGTGACCTGAGCTGAACTCAGATGCTTAACGACTGAGCCGCCCAGGCGCCCCTACCTTTCACATTTTCATTGGACCACTACCTCAACATTCCTAATATTCTAATCCTCACTTTGATGATTTTAACTTTTTTTAGATTCTTTGTGATTTCATAAAGTTTTTTTTGTTTTTTCCTGGGCGTGTTGTATTTAATTCGACGAAATATCCTCCAGTTTGTATGGACCAAGCCCAGGCTGCACCATGACAGGCCGCTTTGGCAGAAAGGTCATTTTGAGCTAAAAAGCGGTCTGTATCCAACAGATTCAGGAAAGGTCTTTATCTCCCACCTCATTGCCTGAAGAGAATTTAGATGGAGAACCCACCCCAGAATGATTGCTGTCACCACACACGAATATATTATGGTTATCAACTAGGTGTGATTATCAGCCACGAACCTAGTAAGGCATGTTTGACCAAAGTCCTCTGTGCCCTGTTTTTCTTTTTTTTTTTTTTGAGGGGCTCAGAGAATATTTGTTTACCAAATATTTCCTGTCTTTCATCTTCTGGTGAAGTGCTTTTCTTCTCTTTGAAGTCCCAGGCTCCTACTTTTCTTCTCTCAAATACATATTTATTTTATTTGTCTGTCTTTGCAGTTTTTACATCTGTGTGGAATCTCTGTACATATGGTTCAGATTTTACTTTCTCCTGTTTATCTCATGCCAATTTGATTCTTTTCTTTCTTTTTTAATGTTTATTTTTGAGAAGGGGAGGGACAGAGAGCAAGCCAGGGGAGAGGCAGAGAGAGGGAAACACAGAATTGGAAGCAGGCAGGCTCTGAGCTGTCAGCACAGAGCCCAACGCGGGGCTCGACGTCACGAACCGCGAGATCATCATGACCTGAGCCAAAGTCGGATGCTCATCTGACTGGGCCACCCAGGTGCCCCCCGCCAGTTTCTTTGTCAGCAGTCAGAACTTGTCAAGTTCCAGTTCGGGCTTTTGTATCTTCTTCCAATCCATATTTTGCTCCAGTCTTATGCAGTCAATGTTAAGGAAAAAAAGAAACAGAAAGGCAGGGCCCAGCGTCTCCATTCTGGGGGAAATATGGAACACACATTTTCAAGTCCTAAAGTATGATTAACTCACATGCATGTTCCTGAGGTGCCCAGCACAGCACCGTGTGACCTGTGTGTGTGCACAGAGTGAAAGCTCCATAAACACTTCATAATGTATCTGTTATTTTCTAAATACAGACTTTCTCAGACTATAACCGTTCCAAGCACTACAATGGCTGCATACATGTAACCCTGTGACCTCTACCCACTAGCCTATGGCTTGACGATAGTAGCTTCTCTGAGATTTCAACAGCCCAGTGATGCTGGGGAGACAAGGAACCTGATGTTCCTAGCTCAAGCTTGACCATGGTAGACAGTGGCCTTTGCTGATGCCAGCCAGTCTCCTCGTAATCTCATCGAGAATGATTCAGCACTGCAGCATGCTTCCCCTGCACGTTAATGCTCAGTAGTTCTGTGTGCCTCCCCCTTAAAAACTCCCTGCTTGCTGTGTGACTTTGTAGATGGCCTTTGGACATAAGTCCACCATGTTCACCATTTGCCAGCCTCCTGAACAGAGCAGATTTTCTTTTCCCACTGTGAACCTGGTTGTCCGTGAGGGCCAGGCCATACACTGGATGGGAACAGCATAAACAGGGTCTCAAGAAACAGACTGCTAACTTCAGGCAAGATGCTAGAAGTGTCACTGGAAGACCCCAACTATCGATTATAATGGCTCTTCCCAATCTCATGGATCAGAACAAAATTCAGTCTGTACACAAAAGCCCGATGAATACCTTTCATGATAATTACAATCAAGTCCAACTTCCATCTCCCCTCCCTCCCCTCCCATCCCCTTCCCCCTCTCCGCTTCCCTTCCTTCCCTTCCCCTCCCTTCCTCTGTCTTCTCTTCTCCTATCTCTCCCCCTCCCCTTTCCCCTCCCTTCCCTCCCCTCCTCCTCCCCTTCTCCTATCCCTTCCCCTCCCCTCCCCAGCATTTAAATTCTACTTAGTTAAAGCTAACGTACAGTAGAACATTGGTTTCAGGAGTAGAATTCAGTGATTTCTCTCTTACGTACGGTACCCAGTGCTTATCATCACAAGTACCCTCGATGCCCATCACCCATCTAGCCCATTTCCCACTCACCTCCCTCCACTAACCCTCAGTTTGTTCTCTGTTGCAAAGAGGGAATTGTGATTTCTTTTTTCTTGTTTTGATCTCAGGAGTAGAACTTAGCGATTTATCCCTTATAACACCCAGTGCCTATCCCAACAAGTGCCCTCCTTCATGCCCATCATCCGTTTAGCCCATCCCCTCACCCAACACCCCTCCAGCAACCCTCAGTTTATCTTCTATATTGAAGAGACTCTTCTGGTTTGCCTCCCTCTCTGTTTTTATCTTATTTTTCCTTCCCTTTCCCTATGTTCATCTGTTTTGTTTCTTAAGTTCCACATGGGTGAAATCATAGGATATTTGTCTTTCTCTGACGGACTGACTTTGCTTAGCATAATACACCCTAGGTACATCCACATTGTTGCAAATGGTAAGATTTCATTCTTTTTGATCATTGAATGTGTATACACACCACGTCTTCTTTATCCGTTCATCAGTCATCAGTCAATGGACATTTGGGCTCTTTCCATAATTTGGCTATTATTGATGGCTGTAAACATTGGGGTGCATGTGCCCCTTCGAATTAGCATTTTTGTATCCTTTGGATAAATACCTAGTAGTGCAATTGCTGACTTGTAGGGAAGTTCTATTTTTAATTTTTTGAGGAACCTCCATACTGGTTTCCAGAGTGGCTGCACAAGTTTGCATTCCCACCAGCACTGCAAAATAGATCCCCTTTCTCTGCATCCTCACCAACATCTGTTGTTGCCTGAGTTGTTAATGTTAGCCATTGTGACAGGTATGAGATGGTATCTCAGTGTGGTTTCGACTTGTATTTCCCTGATGATGAGTGATGTTGAGCATCTTTTCATGTGTCTGTTGGCTATGTGGATGTCTTCTTTGGAAAAGTGTTTTATTCATATCATTCCCCATTTCTTCACTAGGATTATTTGTTTTTTGAGTGTTGAGTTTGATAAGTTCTTTATAGATTTTGGATACTAACCCTTTATCTGATATGTCATTTGCAAATATCTTTTCCCATAACGTCAGTTGCCTTTAATTTTATTGATTGCTTCCGACTCCAACTTTGCTCTAAAGAAAATTCTAGTCTTTAGATGTGGAATCCACCCATGTAGTAGTATTTAACTATGTTATATTAATGGACTGATCCAGGATCTTTCTCTTTTAGTTAAGAGGACTAGGATGGAATGTGACACTATGTCCTGTAGAGATTTAATTAACTTTGCAAACCCATTAGCTCTCACCCTGGATAAATCCCTTAGAGAAAAGATGGCTAAAAATTTTCACTAATCAACTCCAGCGAATGAATGCCCCTAAACAAAACTGGAAGCTTTGTTTCTGCAATCACCGTAAGAAACTAAGACATTGAGGAAAAAGAGTGTTACAAATTTAAGAGCCTCAGACACCTTCAGCTCTTTAGCCATCGTTTTCTTTCTTTCTTTTTTTTTTTTAAGTTTATTTGTTTATTTTGGACAAAAGGGGGTGGAGGGGCAGAGAGAGGGAATCTCAAGCAGATTCTGCACTGTCATTGCAGAGCCCCATGTGGGGCTCGAACTCATGAACTATGAGATCATGACCTGAGCCGAAACCAAGATTCGGACACTTAACCAACTGAAACACCCAGGTGCCCCTGGCCAACGTTTTCAGTGTCCTCCCAATTCCAATGACAGATCTCCAAGGAACTATAGGGGCTCTTCCCAATTGTCCCTCTCAATTGGAGTTGGCTTGGAGAAACATTGGGAAAAATGTGTCTACAGAACAAATCTGTGTCCATATTAACACCTGAGCTACACTGTCCTTGCTCAGGTCCACTGGTATCAAGCAGCCGCTGCCTCAGAGAACTAAACTGTTTGAATAATACGGATTTCTAATAAATATCCATGTGTCCCTGTCTCTGAACATACTCTTTGAGTGTCACACACCCTTTTGTCCTTAGTTATCTGCCTTAATTCATTTACGGGGCTGAGATTTCTTTGAAAAATATCATGCCAGAATTTCTTTTTCCAAAAGGGGAAGACAATAATTCTAGAATTTGACAGTAGAAATCACAATTGGAAACAGGTTTTCTGTCTCTGATGGCATTATAGGTGAGGTTAGGGATTTCAAGCATTTATTCCTATTGGATCAGCTACCATCCTCTTTGTGAAGAAAATGTTTAACTACTGCTGGCATAGTTCACATAGCATCACCCATCAAGATGCAAATAGACACGCGCCCTCCCCCGCCCAATCTCTGCATAGAATTATAAGACCGAAGTCGAGGGCACCAAGCCCATACTGGGGGATTATAAGGCTCAGGGCCTCCTTATTGCAGACACCAGTCCTTGCAACACCCCTATTTTGGCTCGGAGAAAACCCAAAGGCGGAGGATGAAAGTTTTTCCAAGACCTCTGAGCTATAAATAGCATTCTTAACTGTCAGCATGCTGTTGTTCCAACCCTCTCACACTGGTGACATCCGTTCTCACTGAGTACATTTTTCAGTGTAATTGACCTATGCAGCGTTTTTCAAAATATTCCAGTTGAGGGACCACTGAACTCGCTGAGCGTCCAAGTCTTGATTTCGGCTCAGGTCATGTCACAACAATGTCACAGTTGGAGCCCACCCTCGGGCTCTGTGCAGACTCTCTGGCCCCCCCCCCCCCCACTAGAGCTTTCTCTGTCTTTCAAGTAAATACACTTTAAAATAAAATAGAATATTCTGGTTGATACAGATACCCAGTATTTTTGCCTTCACTTGAGAGGAATGGCAATACACCTGCTCAGTAACGCCTCAGGCGTACACACAGTGTCCGTCCTGTTTTCCTGTTTGTCACAAACCTGGAAGGCTGATTTGAATGACATGCAGTTTTCTGCAGGCTGTTCTTTGTTACGATGTATACATGATTTGCTTGTCTCCGCACTTCTCAAGCTTGTTCCCATGAAGACATCTTCTATCTGTTAAAACGTCTGGCATTAAAGAGACATAAAGTCTCAAAAGGAAAAAAAAAAAAAAGACTGCCATTTGCTCAGATTCAGGTTAGATATTTAGGACACCCGTTGTCAGAACATGATGAACTAGATTTGGGTCCAAGCAGAATTCAAGACATCCCGAAAACCCTGAAAGAACCAATTACGACGATTTGTTGGAGTTTGCTGGTTGTTGCTGAAACTGGATTCCAGACTTCTCTTCAGGACTCAGCCTTCATATGCATTACTAAAAAAAGACCAACTTGCCCTATTATTATTATTATTTTTTAATTTTTTGACATTTACTTATTCTTGAGAGTGAGAGAGACAGAGACATAGCGTGAGTGAGGGAGGGGCAAAGAGAGAGGGAGACCCAGAATCTGAAGCGGGCTCCAGGCTCCTAGCTGTCAGCACAGAGCCCGACGCGGGGCTCAAACTCACAGACCGCGAGATCACGACCTGAGCCGAAGTCGGCCGCTCAACCGGCTGAGCCCCCCAGGCGCCCCTTTACCCTGTTATTTTGAAAGGAGGGGGATGACATAGCCTTAAGCTTTATTATTTAACTTTTGAGAGAGACACAGCATGAGTAGGGAGGAGCAGAAAGAGGAGGGAGAATCCCAAGGAGGTTCACAGCACTGTCAGCACAGAGCCGGATGCAGGGCTCGAACTCATGAACCTTGAGATCATGACCTGAGCCGAAACCAAGAGTTGGACCCTTAACTGAGCTACCCCGGTGCCCCCAACTCTGGATTCTTATCCAAATGTATGAGTTGTGAATTTAAAACCTTACAGAGTATTATGGATGACACGTGTGGTTCTAAACAGTTCCTTAGAGATAGCAATTCTGTTTTTAAAATGTTTTGGGGGGCCCCTGGGCGGCTCCGTCAGCTTGGTGTCTGACTCTTGATTTAAGCTCAGGTCATGATCTGATGGTTCATGGGTTTAAGCCCCGCATCGGGCTCTGCACTGACAATTTGGATTCTGCTTGGGATTCTCCTCTTCTCTCTCTGCCCTTTCCCTACGTCCGTTCATTCTCTCTCTCTCTCTCTCTCTCTCTCTCTCTCTCTCTCAAAATAAACTTTAAAAGTATGTCTTTGAAGGTTTGTTATTCGCAAAACTTAACTATTGCTTCATGTTTATGTTCCCAAATACACTAGGTTGTTTCATTCAGTGCCCTCACATAATATCACATTATTCTGCCCCATAGCAGAGAGACAGAGAGAGAACGCCCAGGAGCGAGAGCCTGCACCAGCACGGGGAGGGACAGAGGGAGAGAGAATTTTAAGTGGGCTCCATAGCTCCATCCTGGGATCATGAACTGAAATCATGGGATGCTTAATTGACAGAGCCACCCAGGTGCACCTAAAATATGTTTTATGCAGAATTTGAAGGTTTAAAATTTGTCTTATTTTTGTTTTAGAATTCCTTAACAATGCTTTCTGTTGTATGATAGATTCCACAACATAGATTAATTTTTTTTGTTTTTTATCTATGTTTTATGTTTGTGCTTATGTTCTCAATTCAGCACATTTTACCACAGAGTAGGCTTTAAATCAAATTGAAATCAGTCATATATCAATTCCCAGTAAAGTTATGTATTTTTCTATGTAACTATTACCCATACATTCTTTGCTCATGACTCACCTGGTTTCTTTTCTGGGTTACCAGTCAGTGGTGGTTTTGTCCTGTTTTGGTGAATTGTTATAATTAAACGCATCATCTATTTATGGATGAACGTATATTGCCTTTGTGAGAAATACCTTCTTGAATTGAAGATAATGTTTTAAAACTCAACTTGGTATCAACTTTAGGGTTTTTTTAATGTTTATTCAATGTTTATTGTTTTAGAGATTGAGAGAGTATGCGGGCACGCCAGAGAGATACAGAGAGAGATCGAAAGAGAAGGGGGAGGGGAGGGGCAGAGAGAGAGAGAGAGGAAGAGAGAGAATCCCAAGCAGGCTCCACACTGTCAGCGCAGATCCTAATGCGGGGCTCAGACCCACGAACCCTGAGATCATGACTTGAGCTGAACCCCAGGAGTCAGATACTTAACCTACTGAGCCACCCAGGTGTCCCCATCCACATGTGTACCAATTCTAAACCCTAGCAATATACATTTTCTTCCTTTCTTGTTTACTTCCACATTCCTTGTTTTCTCCTTACCTTCATTCTTTCCTCTTCTTACGAGGTTCAGTTCATTAGGTTAGACAACGTTAGTCACACAAGTAAATTCAGTGTCTGTCTGATCCATCTATTTCACTTAGCATAATGTCCTCACATTCGAAGCATGTTGTTTAATTTGAAAAGATCGGTTTCCTTTTTCAAGATTGAATATTATTCCAGTAATTTCGAGACAGTGTTTGAGATATTAGTCCACTGCCTTCTTGGTGTTGGCCTCCCTGAAGAAAATCCCTTTCTGGCTTTATCACCACTCATCTCTCTGCTGTTAGTTGGTATGCAGGGATGGGGGGGTGCAAGAGCAGCTGTCTCCGGGGTCCCAAACAGACCACTGACAAAATCCAAAGGCAGAGAAGTGAGAAGTGGTGAAACAGAAAAGAAGTTATTTCAGGGAGGCCAGCACTGGGAAGAGAGCGGACTCATGTCTCAAAGATTGTCTCCCATGTGCTGGAAATACTTCCAGGTTTATGTAAGGCAAACGGGCAAAAGCCAGTGGGTACCTGCAGGTAGACAGTGGAGGTTAAATCTGTCATTGTCTAGGAGTCAGTCGGGGTGGAGTCTTTCTGGCTCAGGGCAGTCCTTATGGCTTGAAGGGTTAGTCCCAGGTCCCCTCAGGGGCGCTTTGTCCTCAGGGGTCTTCCTCCTGAGCCAGGAGACGAGCTGGAAGGAGCACGGAAAGGTTGAAGTCAAAATTGAGGTAGTGGAAGTCCTCTTTCTTGCCCTTGGATTTTGTCAGCCGCTCGTGGCAAACGTGATTCTGTCTGGGGCCATTGGAGTCAGTGCTCTTGCACCCTGGGCCCTGCTTACATATCCCTTACCGCTAAAAGTTAAGATCTTCAGCGAGTGTGTGTGTGTGTGTGTGTGTGTGTAGGGGGGTGATGCTTTGAAAATGTTGGGGCTCGGGAATGAACAGACGAGAATTCCGGAGACGTCTTCAGTGCAGTGAGCATGGTTTTATTAAAGCGAGGGGACAGGACCCGTGGGTAGAAAGAGCTGCACTGGGGTTGGTAGGAGTGGTGGATGATAGACTTTCAAGTTGGGAGGGGATTAGGGACAGCCTAAGTCTCTAAGGAATTTGGAAGCAAGGTTTCAAGGACTTTGAGGGTCTCGATGTTATTAGGAAAAGGTCATTTTTTACTGTCTCGTAAAAGCCTCAGTAATGAGACCCTTCGGATATGTATCAGTGGGCCATAAGCTTGGAGGATGATTGCTACCATATGTCTTGGGTGGTAGAGATAAAGGAAGGTTCCAAAGGGCCTTTTATGTGTTAAAGGAGAATTTATAGGATCCTGGGGTTGGGCTAATGTCAAACTAAGGTTGCCTTTTGCCCTTGGCAAAGTGTCCACCTTTAGTTCCTGGAGGAAAGTCACTCTGCCTGTCTCAATGACCTGTCAATGGGCAATTTTTGTAAGAAAATTGTATTTTTTCTTTTGCCTTTGTTCTTCATATCAGTAAGAACACTTTGATAGCCTCTCCTTGCAAATTTCGAGTGTATGATACACTAGTACTAGCTATAGTCACCACGCCATAAACGTTCAGTGCTTACACATCCTGCCTAAGTAAACCTTTTACCATTTGATCCCAGGTCCAAATATTTCCCCATCCTCAGCCCCTGGCAACAAACATGGTAATCTTTTATAATTTTGTCTCTTAGATTCCACATATATGTGATTTCATACAGTATATATTTTCTGTATATTTACATATTTATATTTAACTTAAGAAAAGGTTCTTTAAGTTTATTCTGTTGCTGCATAAGGATTTCCTTTATTTCTGAGGCTGATACACATCCCAGGGTGAATTAGATGAGGGACCTCTTTAGCAGGCAAAGAGCTAATACCAGAGATTAACTTTTTATAGCATAAGTAATTGCCTATCTGGGATGGCAAACGTTTAACAAATATTTGCGCTTTTCTTTTTCCTGGGAATGTACTTCCCACCTTTTTGAAATCCTAAATCTCTCCCCCCTTCTCCTTAATTCAAAATGGCATATAAGTATCAGCCGCCTGCCTTGGAGCCTCCTGTCTTTGAGGTTCCCGTAATTAAGAAATTATTTTTTTCCTTTGTGAATCTGTTTTAATATTTTAATTTTTAGAACCGCCAAAGAATAGAGAACAGATGAAGAGAAATGTTGTCCTCTCCTACACATCCATTCTGTTGTCAAAAACTGACCTTTGTGCTTCAGAGTCAAAATATAACTCGAAGAGGTAGTTTGAGATAAAGAGGAATAATAGCTGTTTTTGCTTTGCCGGGCTGAGGCGGCTGAGGCAGGCTAGGGCCTTGAGAACTCCAAGCCCACCCAGAGGAAGGGGCTGGGGGTGGGGGGCGGGGTGTTGTAGGGAAATACAGGATCCATCCGGTTTCGACAGGACTTGTTTGTGCTGCCAGTCTTGTTCATCAGGTTTTCTGGGTGGTACCGGCTTCCCGAAGAAAAAGGCTAAATGAAAAGGGAGGAGGGGAGGTTTGTGGAAGAGAGTAAGAGATGATATTTCGTTTAACGTCAAGACTTGCTGATGCTTTAATGCAGTCGTTTTGATTTTTGTTCAGCGTCATGTTTTTAAGTGTATTCAGGTTGAGTCACCAGGACAGCTGTAGTAAGGCCACTTCATATTTTGCAGGGAGAAAGCACTAAATATTTTCTGGAAAGGCGAAAATAAAGGAAAAAGGGTAACCCCAAATTACCACCCAAATTGGGAGGATTTAGAATTCCCATATGTTACTGCTGGGAGTGGAAAATACACGTTCGCTCTGGAAAACTGGCAGTGACTTAGGAAAATAAACATTTCCCTACTGAAGGGGGGTAGCATTTTGTCAGCACAAAATATGTCTCTGTGCCGGAAGGGTTATTTTCGGCTGGTTTATTAAAGATCCAGCAAATGAAACGCTCTGAAACCTGGTGTAAATTTCCTTTTGTAAGAGGCATTTGCATGGATAAGGGGAGGCTGCATTTGAATGAGTGTCTCCCTCTGTGTAGAGAAAAGAGGGAGAATGTAAATTTCCAGAAACTGATCAGTGGAGAAGGCATGAATTTAAATCCGGGTAACGACCATACCCGTGGTTACTGGTTTTTGCTTGGTCACTTCCCCAAATGCTTCCCAATAGGGTCACGTGTGGAGTTTGAAAAATGTTATCTGTTGTCCTCCCCTTCGGATTCTGTCAGTTGGTGTGGGTGGGAAGGATAGCAATGTTTTATGTATTTTACTGTTATTTATACAGTGGTTTTTTTTTTTTAAGAGGGCGCGTGAGGGAAAGAGCGCATGCGCAAGCGGGGGGGGGGGAGGGGCAGAGGGCGAGAGAGAATGTTAAGCAGGCTCCACGCTCCGAGCTGAGACCATGCGTGGCTCAATCCCACGACCCTGGGATCATGACCTGAGCTGAAATTAAGAGTTGGTCGCTGAACGGCTGAGTATTTTCGCCCCAAGTATTTTCTGTGTTTTTTTTCTTAATTTAGATAAAGCGAGAGAGAGCGTGAGTGGGGGAGGGACAGAGCTAGAGAGAGAATCTTAAGCAGGCTCCCTGCTCCGCGTGCAACCTAAAACGGGCTGGATCCCACGACCCTGGGATCACGACCTGAGCCGAAATCGGGAGTTTGGAGGCAGAACCAACAGAGCCACCCCGGCGCCTCCCAACTGTTATTTTAATTAACTGCATCAGGTGATTCAGAATGAGGCCAGGCTTCCGCGGGAAGGCTTCCCGTTAATTTATGAGACTTGAGTGCGGGCTTTGGCTCAAGGAGAGGTAACGGGGTCTCCTCTGTAGGAGTTGGGGGGGTCAGGTCTGTGCAGCACGCTGTTGCCATGCTGTAGCCTAATTTGGGGGGTGTCTGGGAGAAGAAGACCCCTGCAAGCAGAGGGGGAAACTCAGAGATGGGTCTCCAAGTAGGAGCTCAGAGTTTCTGAATAGCTCAGGACACAAAGGGCTAGGAAGTTGGGCCGTGTTTGCATTACAATGTCCTGCCTGCAGGCGTGCAGTTTACTGGTGAAGAGGCTGTGTTGGTGGCTTTTAAAGGCATTTTTCTCCTGATGCAGCTGTGATTTCACCACAAAAATCAACTGAGAAAGAAATCTCCCGGACAAGGTGGAAGAAGAAGAAAATGGCCAGTTCTCAGGTAAGCCTGGCGTCCCACGTCAGAAGCCGTGTCCCCTTTCTCTCTTGAAATTCCGTGCTTTTAGAAATTGCAAATGCTGGTTCCTCTAGACCTCATGTTTCGGCTTTGTTTTCACCTAATTTTTAAACCTTTTCGAAAACCGTACTTAAGTTTAGGTCTTGAGAAAACTGTTCCCCTATATCCCAGAGACTTTTCTCTCTTTTTTCCAACCTGACTTCCAGGAGGGCCTCAACAATGGTCACTTGGAGTTAAAGTCCTGCAAGTATTGAAAATATTCCTTCCCCTTGTGGCAGATCCCCAGGGGAAGTCGAGGAGTCTAAAATTCCTATTGCTTGATGGGGTCTGGTCCCGGGATTTCAGTCAAGGAAAACACTTCCCATTTAGGTCCAAACTGGATGCTTTAGCAGCTCCGTGTAGACCCGGGTTAAGAAAATGAGCAAATACACGAGGTGGATACGAGGCCCGGAATAACTCCGAGAGGTCTGCAAATAAAAAAGGGCAGGGTTGGGCTTCAGAGTGTGAAAAAGCGACTCTCTTTAAAATATACCAGCTCTTCTAGGACATGGAAACGTATGTGATTGAATTTTGGATAAATTCACTGTATTCTCATAATTAGATTTATATTCTGAATTACTGTTTTGGGGTCATGAGAACACACCCATAATCACGTGTCCTTCAGACACATCAAATTGTTTCCTTACTGCTATGTTCCCTTTTTTCGCTTGGCTTGGTGCTCTTGCCAGACTTCTCTCCAGATTTCATTCATATCTTCCCTCCTGCCATTCCTAAGGACCTTGGGTGGATTTACTAGCAATGTGCAGAAACTATCACATTTAAACTGGAAACTTTTTTCTCGTGAGTTTCTCTTTGCTTGTAGTTTCTGTTAAGGAGAACAAAGGGAAAAGAAGCGTAGATAAAATAAAATTTCCTGACAGCTTGCAGGTAGAGGCAAAAAACCCCCCCAAAAACCAACCTTAGCTTGACAGTAGAGAGACCTTCAGATCCGGAGTCCTCTTTAATGTGTGAAAATTCCTTTACAAGCTTCCTTCATCCCCAGAACTTGGCTCTTCAGTGTCTCAGTGCATATCTTGTCCCCATGCTTTAACGGAAACAGCTTTTTGTAATGAGCATGTCTCAAGAATTCTGTCTTGACTTTTGGTTCCCGGGCCCACACCACCTCGGTTTCCACTGGACAGCGTTTGTGTAGTAGAGATAGTGACTTCTGGGATGAGAGGTTCTAATTCAGTCAGACCTCTGCCCTGTAAGCTTCTGTCTCACAGACATCGTCTTCCATTTACTTCTTTGTCTTTTGAGCAAATGTAATTAACGTGTTTGAGTGTTTTAATATCATGAAATGTAATAGAGCAGAAATGAGGATTGAAACAAAAGCTTTCAGTGAAACACTGTGTTGTGGGATCATTGAGCACAACTGTCAAGAAACAATTCTTGAGATGTTTTAAGGTGCGTGTTACTAATTTTATTTCAGTAGCTTGGGAACAGGAACCTTGAACAGAAAGACCTGCTCGTTGGCTCTGTGTAGCTGGGGGTTATATGGGAAGTGCTCAAGGCGGGGAGGGGACGAGTAGGGAGGATTAGATCATCCATGTTTCTTGGAATTTCTGCTTGGAAAGCCACTTTTACAAGATTTTTCTGGTGCTTACCATTCATTTCGATGTTCGCCATCGTGAGGCGTCTAAGCAGTCCCGGGACCCGGTAGGAATGCGGCAGCCAGCACGCAGTTGATCCTTAAGGAGCCCGTGCAGGCTAGAGGTCAGCTTTCTGGGCTAAATGCGGACAGTTCACTGCTTCTGTCCATCACTTTACTCAGATAGAGTAATTATTTCATTCTTTGTGTTTGTGTTGCCGTTGTGAATAAAAGAAGCATCGTCAAGCACGAAGAGATGAGTTTTATGTCGCCGAAAATGTCCCTTTTTTGAAGTCACTTAATTTAAGACTGTTTTCTACTTTGTCGTTTTTAATGTGTGTGTGATTACTTTCCAAATGTACGGATGTGTGCAGGGAATGTGGAAAGGTAGAGCAGTGTTGTGTGGATCCCCTGTTTCCATCACCTCAGGTTTACACCTTTATAAGCAGTTCTGAGGGGCCTCCCTGCTGACCTGTGCGTCATGTTAGATCACCTCGAGGGCAGATAACCTGGGGTGCAACCTGATCCCTTCCAAATACTGGATCTTTGACAAAATGCTCCATCAAAGTAGAATTATGTGTGTGTTCTCTTAGAGTATTATTATTTATTTTTCATTGGTTTAGGAAAAACTTAGATGCTCACTGGTAAGTGTGAAATGCTCAGAAAAAATTATTGGCTTTCTTGCCTTTCCAGTAGAACCTGTAATTGCCATAAAACCCTTTCAGTTCCCAGTCCTCCAAGAATTCTTGCCTTGGAGTTCTACCTTTGTTATTCAGAAATGTATCCCTTGGCCCAAAGGCCTTGTTAGAAATGCAGACTGATACCACCCTAGAAGTCCTGAATGGAATCTGCATTTTAACAATTTAATTTTAATTTAATTTTAATTTTATTTTTATTGAATTTTAACAATTCAGTACACTCTATGGAAATTCTCATTTGCCTTAGAGTTTGACAGTACATTTGTAACCCACTCAAACTTTGCATCTAAGAAATAGACACAACTTCTACTGTATGATACAAAGGCCGTATTTAAAAATGTGTAATAAAAAAAGATGTATATTCATTTATTGATCCCTTCATTTCACAAATTCTCTTGGGTAAACACACAGTACTTACAGTGTCTTTGTGAATCATATGCCAGCCTCTTCTCTCAAAGTTAGAGAATACATTAGAACCTATCACTGTCTTAAAAATCACTGCATAAAACTAGAAACTCACCTAGCCAGAACCAGCTCTCCTAATATAACTGTACTAACATGAGTTTATTCCTTGCTGACTTACAGATAGGAATACACCAGCCAGGTATGTCACACAAAGGAAACTTGATTTTCAGCAAATTAGGAGAACACAGGGAATAATTTCCAAAGCAGAGGCTCACAGTAGAAGGGAGAATGGTTTCCTTTTATTTAGTGTTAGGGTGGGTGTTTAGAAAGGGGAGCCTTGCCATCTTATGGAGAGGTGGGCCTATGCTCCACCGTGTGCCTAAAGAAAATAGGTCTATAATATCTTTCCTGTTACATGAATGAGGCTTGTGCTCTTCCTCCTTTGGTGGAGATTTTAGTATTATAATGAGTAATGGCAGCTGTCACTCCCTGGGTTACTCTTTGGTCCATCTTGCATAGGTGTGAGTCAGGGGTTAAGGTCAAATTGGGCCAATCCAAGCTCTTTCTCAGCACAGTCATTACCTTCTGTTGGACACTTCTGTTTCCACCGCAGGAGACTGTGTTCATGGAGTGTTTTGCCTGAAGTAAAAGATAAGGTGTAAATAAGAGGCTAATAAGTAAAATGAGGGACTGGAAGGGCAGTGGGGACAAGCAGGTAAGCAATGAAGGTCGGGTCGTGGGATCCAACTGGTGACTTTAACACCCTCTTTCATCTTAGCTTCTACCATGAACTCTGCTTGTGGTAACTGTGGTCTCTATTGCAGGAACTGCTGACCTTCAGGGACGTGGCCGTAGAATTCTCTCAGGAGGAGTGGGGGTGCCTGAACGTCGTTCAGTGGGAGCTGTACAGGGATGTGATGTTGGAGAACTACGGACACCTCCTCTTCTTGGGTGAGGAGAGCTCCTTCCAGACTTCCGAACCACACTTGGTTTCGTTCCTCCCTTTGGAGACCGTCTCTTGGAAGCTTCCTCTTTGCATGACTGGGATTCAGATCCCCGCAGTCAGGGGAAGAAGTAGGGGTGTGTAGATGTCGAGGAATATCTTCATGAGATTTCCTGTTCAGCTTTAGCCTCCCCCTCCTTAGGGAAAGAAGACCATTTCTGCAGATTAGTGGCCGTTGTTAACCCTGAGGCATAAAAAGGTGCTGCCCGCATCTTTGACTCCCAGGCTCTACCTCTTCCTGTATCTAGTATTTGGAGGTGGAGGTCCAGATGCGAACATGGGAAATCCTTCCTGCATGTGTAAAGGGGCTGTTGGGCAACAGCTTTTGGGAAGTCATTTCCTAAAATCCCTCTGTCGTTTGCTGAGCACAACAGTGGGTTGAAGGTTAGAATCTCCATCAATACTCCTATTTGTTTTCTCTGATAAACAGGTCTTGCTGTGTCAAAGCCAGACCTGGTCATCTTCTTGGAGGAAAAGAAGGAGCTGTGTGACATGAACGAAAAGGAAACCATAGCCACACCCCCAGGTAGGTGGGAACGAACGCGGTGGGTGGCGGAGGAAGGAGGAAGAGAGGCCTTAAAATGTGGTTTAAGCAGCTCTCCTTGAGTGGAAATTAGAAGCCTCGTTTATGTCTCTCCCTCTCCCTGTGAGTCATTTGCTATCTAACACATCATGCTCTTAAAATCTTTGAGGATTCTCCTTCAGCTCCAGTGATGGCCCCTCACGTCCACAGTGCGGGCCAGGAGACTCCCCTTGCGGTCCGAGGGCCTCCGTATTCTGAGAGCTTCTCCATTGCTTTGAGGGCGCTGGGGAAATCTCCATATTTCCGAGGAACTCTGTGCTAGGCCCTTTCCAAGTTCTGCTTTGCCCCCTCTGAGAAGTGTGTCGGGCGGGGCGGGCATGTAGGGGTTTGGTGCAGGAATCCTGGGAACCCTGGAGACGACATCCCATTGTTCCTGGTTGATGCTCTCCAGTGTTACAGAGGCTTTCATCTTAATCGTACGTAATCGATATTCAATATTTTCATCGGATAACAAAGCACGCCCCTAAAATAGGAAACTCTCATCCTTCATTTCACATTAGAAGTTCTTTTGTCTTTCTGTTAACTAAAATTAGAAATTTGCACTCTGCGTTTCCTTCCTCCATGGTGAAATAATTTGCTGTATCTATGTGTATCCAAGATTTCCTACAGAAACTAATGCCATAGGGAAGCTCCAACGCAGCCTGTAATAAAGTCTCAGTTGTCACCGTATTTCTTCGTAATTGCATCTTTTTATAATTTTATATGACACGAAGTTCTTGTGACTTTGTCATTTGTGTTCTTGTTTTCTGATTAGTTATATATGAGATTAATCTCTGAATTCTCAGATCAAAAATTTTGATATGTCATTGCTATGTGCTTATAAGAAATGAGGTGGGTAATTAGTAAAATTGCCATATTAGATTTTTTTTTTAGTATTTATTTTTGAGAGAGAGAGAGAGAGACTGCAAACGGGAGAGGGGCAGAGAGAGAAGGGGAGACAGAATCCCAGGCAGGCTCCAGGTTCTGAGCTGTCAGCACAGAGCCTGACACGGGGCTTGAACTCATGAACCATGAGATCATGACCTGAACCGAAGTCAAACGCTTAACCGACTCAGCCTCCCAGGTGCCCTAATCTCTGAATTTTTATATCAAAAGTTCGGATATGTCATTGGTATATGCTTAGAAGTGAGGTGGATAATTAGTAAAATCGCCATATTTAAAAATGTTTATAATGTGATTTTACTTCAGGAAAAAATAACCCATAGGTTTCTCTTCTGCTTTCCTCAGAATATTTCTGAATTTAATCACCAATATTTATTTTTCATCAAATAATTGTCAACATATTTTACAGCTATGGTGGGGTTTCGTTGTTTACAAATAAAAGAGACGTCTTTTTTTGTCTGCTTGGTTCTGAAGAATGGATTATAGCCCCACATTCTGTGTAAGAGGAGGAATATTCTAATAACATAATACAGTTTCTTGCTGTCTTTTCAGTGCTTATTCATAATATTCTTCATTAGAACTTTCCGTTGTTGCTTTTAATGAACACCTTTTGTTATTTTACCGTCAAGGAAGTCCTACCAGTAATTGAAAATGGTATTTTTTTATGGGCACACAGTTACAGTTTAGAATTACATAGAAGGTTGCCTTTTAAAAATTCATCTATTTTTTTAATTTTTTTTTTTAAAGTTTATTTTGAGAGAGAGAGATAAAGAGAGAGCGTGCAAGAAGGGGAGATGCGGGGATGGGGCAGGGAATTAGGGGACAGAGGATCTGAAGGAAACTACCCTGACAGCAGCCGGCCCAACGTGGGGCTTGAACTTGCAAACTGCGAGATCATGACCTGAGCCGATGTCAGACACTCAACCGACTGAGCCACCCAGGCACCCCTCATCTATTTTTTATGTAGAATTTTTTGGGGTTAAATTTTATCTTATTCTGGTTTTGCAGTTGTGAATAATGTGTTTCCTTTGTTGGGAGCTTCCACAACATTATTTAGTTGTGATTTCATTTTTGCCCGAGTGTTTTGTTGTAGGATGACCATTTTCAACTTAGATTTTAAGATAATATGATTTTTTCCCAAATATGAATCAACTTTATGCATTTTACCCATAAAATTATGTATATGTTTGTGTAAATATCACACATGCATACTTTGTGACTCATGTTGATTTATTTCCCTTGGTTAGTGTTCATTAAATGTTGTATCATGTGTGCACGAATTGTCCTAATAATAGAATATTCTTTTTCCCCATAAGGTCTACTGAGAATCCCACCAATAATGTTACAGGAGCTCTCTTGTACGAGATGGCCTTTGTTATACTGTTTTGAAATTCTCTGACCACCTGTGAATTCTGATAGGTTAATAATTACAGTGTGTCAGTGCATTCACGTTTTGACATTTATCCTGCTTCGAATTCACCGAGCTTCTTGAATTTGTCTCTTCTTTCCATGTATGTTGGAAGTAGAAGCCTGTAGTTCTTCATGTAAATTCTCTGCTCCCTTTCATTCTCCTTTCCTTATTGGGTTCCCTTAATGTACGTAAGGGCTCGCTTGTTGGAGTCCCAGGAGCCCCTAGACTGTCCTTTTCCACATTGTTCTTGACTCCTCTCAGTAGATCATTTAAAACAAGGGTCTCTCAGTTAATCTGATCTTTTCTTCTGCTGGATCACATCTGTTGGTGACCCCATAGTGTATTTTTAAATTCCGTGATTCCTTTAGCTCCCAATTTCTAGGTTGATTGTTTGTTATACTTTTTGTTTCTTTGGGTTTACATTTTGACCATGCATAGTCTTCCTGACATCATTTCGTTACCTGTCTGTTTTTTCTCCTCCCATGAGCATCTTCATGATGGTTATTTGAATTCTTTGTCAGATAATTAATAGTTCTTTTTTATTTTAGGGCCAGTTTTGGAGTTTTATTTTGTTCCTCTGATTGGAACAGTTTTTCTGCTTCTTTGCATGCCTTGTGACCTTTTATTCCCATTTGGGAATTTAAGAAACAGCCTCTGAGCCCATTCTCCTGAACTTGCTTTGTACAGGAGAATCCAAATTACAATAATTGTGGTGCTTGTCACATATATTCTGAGTATTTGTATTGTCTGAGTTTTTGTAATTTCTTAGTTTACAAAAGTGGAGTTACTTCTTTAGATCCCGGGATAGCTTCCTCTCTCTGTCTTCAGCTTTGTAGTCTCTCCACTGTCTGAACAAATGCTCACCTCTGTGTCAGCAGCCACCACAGTGCATCAGAGGATTCTCTGATTCTCTCTACCTTCCATGTCACGCGTGACAAAACATCCCCCAGGCAGCTGCAAAGCAGCCGGGTTATTGCTCGCACAGGTCACTCATGTGTTTCTCTCCTGAGCAGAGTTGAGACTTCTCACGGTCTTGCCTTGGAGTGCCAGGGAGAGCGAACAGCTGTTGTGCGCAAGTGTCACAGACTTTGTATCTTCATTGTGGTTCTTCTTCATTCGCACTTGCCTGCTTGTGCTGTGTTCTCCTAACGGGCTTCTGGAGCCCTGGAGACAGGTAATATGGTCCGTTTTGTCTCCATATGCAAAGTCCTGGTGCTTCCTGTTGCTTCATTCTGCTGATGTCCGGTGATGGGTATTGATTTTGCACATCAGTATTTTAATGACTATGCATGTGAGTTTAGTAAGCGAGATAACCTGTATGTTTTCATTGTGTTTCTCCGTAAATTCCTAGGCTTATTGGCAAAGACAGGCAGAGAAGATTCATTCTGTAGAGTGCTATTGGGAAGATACGGAAGCTGGGGCCCAAGTATTTATACTTAATGATAATGATGGGGATTAGCAAAGGAACGAAGGATGTTATGATGGATATAACCAAACTGGGACAAGTATCCCTAATGAAATCCTTTCTGCTGGAGGAGATCAAGGGTATAAAACACTTGGAGGCAAACCGCACCTTAAGTCAGTTATATTTGCAGAACAAGGGCCAAAATCCATTTTTTAAACATTTAATCCATTCCCTAAAGGACATTTGGAAAATTTGGAAAGGCACCCAATCCATGCTGAAAGTAGGCATTTCAGATATAAAATTGGATTGACCATTCACTGAGACATTGGGAATGTTAGGCATTTGAAAACGAAGATAAAAATTCTGAATATGATCGATTTGAGAAATTGTCTTTGGTGGGGTTCGTATTCTTCCACCAACACATAACCCCTCGTTCCAAAGTCTCTAATCTTGATAAACATGGTAGGATCTTTAACCAAATTTCACTGTTCAATAGTTACACATAATACTTAGTTTGGAGCAAGTTCTCATGTGTTGTGAACATCGGGAGATCCTTAGTAAGTACTGCATCTTCCGTAATTAGTGAGGTCTTTATAATGGAGACAGACCTTACCAATGCAGTGGGTCTGGGGGAAATGCTGATCAAGGGTCAAATCCTAATAAACATCAGAGAACTCAGTCTCCAAAGAGCCAGCATGAAAATAAATGTGGAGAAGTCTTTTATGAAAGTTCAGCTCTTGCTATGCACCATGTATATTTACTAGAGAGAAGGCTTACAAATGTGTTACTTTGGCAAAGCTTTTAACTTCCAAACTCACTCAACAGCAGAGATTTCATTCATTCATTCATTCATTCATTCAAAGAGAGAGTGTGCGCCCAAGTGGGATAGGGGGAGACACAATCTGCACCCGTGTGGAGCCCATTGTGGATCTTGACCTTGACCTTGAGACCATGACCTGAGCTGAAATCAAGATTCAGACAGTTTACCATCTGATCCAACCAGGCGCCCCCAACAGCACAGATTTTATAATGGGAAGAAACATTACAAATAGACAAAATGTGGCAAAGCAGTTAACTACCACCCAAAACTTCCAACCTAAAGTAGAGCATAGTGGGGAGAAGGCTGGCAAATGTAGAATAAAACGTGGCAAACCCTTTACACAGAAGTACAGACTTTCTGAACATGAGAGAACGCATAATGGAGGAAGACTCTAAACTACAAAGAATGTGGCGAAGCATTTAACTCCTAATCAGAAGTTTTCAACCTGAGTTAATACATCCTGGGGAGATAACCTTACAGATGTCAAGAATGTTGGCAAAGTCTTTACCTGGAACTGAACCTTACTCAGCATCAGAGGAAGCATCCTGGATAGAAACCCTCGAAATGTAAAAACTGATGAAATACCCTTGTTTTTTACATATGCTTTAGGAAAAGTCTTTTTTTGAGGGGGAGAGACAGAGAGTGAAGGAAGCTGTGCTCACCCATGCAGGGCTCACCCAAAGCGGGGCTCGAGCTCACCTTAAGTGGGACTTAAACGCACAAACTGAGATCATGACTTGAGCTGAAGTCAGATGTTTACCTACTGAGCCACCAGGCGCCCAGAAAAAATAGTCTTTATCAAGGATAAAAACACTGAAGATGAACAGTTGGCAAACTATCTAATGGAAGGGTACATCTAAATCAAAGAATTCACAGCAGAAAGCAAGAAGTCAATACCACTTTTCAGACATGATTCTAAATCAAAGTGTTTATTATATGGAAAACTCCGTAGTTAAAACACTCTAATCGGTTACATATAAGCCATGGACAATGCAGCCCTAGAGGTGCACAATTGAAAATCTGCACTTAATTTTTTTTGTTTGTTTATTTTTGAGAGAGACACAGTGCAAGATGGGGAGGGGCAGAGAGGGAGACACAGGATCCGAGTTGTCAGTATAGAAACCAACATGGGGCTCGAACCCACGGACTGCAAGATCATGACCTGAGCCAGAGTTGGCGTCCCACCAACTGAGCCACCCAGGCACCTCTGCATGTATTTTTTTGAGTCCCCAAAACATAGACTCATGCCTCCTTTCTCTTGCAGATAGTCTGTTTTTGGCCAGAAGCCTTACCTAGAACGTTGGCAATCATTCTATACTTTTTGTATGTTGTGTATTAGACACGGTATTTGTGTAATAATATAAGCTTGGGAATACAAAATATGAAGGAGATCATAAGGGAAAGAAAACACATTTACAAAACTACTGTATCTATGAAAAAATACATATGTGCATATCAGCGCACCCGCACTGTTCAAACTCCTCTCAACTCGATGGTAAAGTACGTGTGTTCCGACGTCTGAAAGGATCGACGGGGGGAGGTGACTGAAGAGAGAGAATTTTGAGCATGTCTTTTTTCTTTTGGCCATATTTGAGGTTTTTGCATGGCAAATATTACTAATTTAACTTTCAAAAAATCTTTTTAATGTCTTTCATTTAGTTTTGAGAGACACACATAGAGCACGCGTGGAGGAGGGGCAGAGAGAGAGGGAGACACAGAAGCAGGCTCCAGGCAGAGCCTGACACAAAGGCTCAAACCTGCAAACCATGAGATCATAACCTGAGCTGACTTTTTTTTTTTTTTTAGTGAAAGGAAGAGAGCACAAGTCGGGGAGGTGCAGAGAGCGGGGAGGGAGAGAATCCCAACCAGGCTCAGTGCTGTCGGCGCAGAGCCCAAAGGGGGCTCCATCTCCTAGACTGAGGGATCATTACCGAGCTGAGATCAAGAGTCAGACTCTGAACCAACTGAGCCAACCAGGCACTCTTAATTTTACTGTTAAATTCTTTCCTGCTACGCCTGTATTGCATGTAAAATAATTTGATTGTTGCTGTCTCACAGACAGGAGGGGCTCTTTTATGTTGAGGAAGACATTCATACCTACATTTCTTTCCTTTTTTTTGGTCTGAAAGGGCACCAGAGAGCAAGGGACAGAGAGAGGGAGAAAAATACCACGAGGGGCAGAGAGCAGAGAGAGGGACAAGCATGGGAGAGACATGGGGTTTGTGCTCACTTGTTGAGGGACTTGAACTCATGACCTGAGCCCAAGTCAGATGCTTAACGACTGAGCCACCCAGGCGCCCTCATACCTACTTTTCCATGGAAGATTAAGGAGGCTGTCATGTATGCTGTGTGCAGGGGGCCCACGTGGAGATGCGGTTTGTGGTTGACGAGTAAGAAGGACGCAAGGCGCCATGAAATAAGCGTTCAGGGCATCCTTGTTTGCACTAAAGTAAGACACAGAAACCGTCCAAATTTTAAATAGTTTTGCCAGTTGCCGTGTAAGGAGGAAACATTGGCAGTGCGTTAAGATCTGGATGTGTCTTCAAAATGGCCATTCACAGAAGTCAACATTAATTATGTGGTCGACATAAAAAAATTTTCACAAATATTTGAGAGAAGTTTGGCTAACTCTTCCGTAAAATGGTTTGAGATTATTGTACATTTACTTGATAATTAGCCACAGTTTATAAAGCGTGGGAAGTGGAATTCACAGATCATTCTATTAGGGGAAGAATGATTCTTTTTTATTTCTTCTATTTTTTTTTAAAGTTTCTTTTCTTTTGAGAGAAACAGAATTGCAAGCAGGCTCTGCACTGTCAGTGGGACTTGAACTCACAAACCGTGACGTCATGACCTGAACTGAAGTCAGAAGCTTTACCAACTGAGCCACCCAGGCGCCCCAAGAATGACTCTTGAATGTTTGTAATGGGCATTTGACCAAGACTCATACTGTGGTCTTGTAGTGGTTCGTTGAGAGTGCTTTTGAAGTTAATATAATTATAACCCCTACCTACAGAATTCTCAATTGCTATTTATAAAATTTTCCTCTCTTTTTTCTTTGCTCTTGTTTTTGTGAGCAGAGAGAATCACAGATTTTTATGGTTTAGATACGTGCAGAATGCTATAGGTTATATTAAGCTAAAGATCAGATCTTTTATTCTGGAGTCCCAGAACTAAATAGAAAGAAGTTCATGTGTACGTACGGTTGTCGGTGTGTGTACCTAGATCTTCAGTAAGAAAGGGAATACTGCATTAAAAGAGATAATTTCCAAATTTCCAGTTTCCAAATGGATGATTTTTGGGGCACATGGGTGGCTCAGTGGGTTAGACATCTGACTTCAGCTCAGGTCATAATTTCACTGCTCGGGAGTTTGAGCTTGGAGCCTGGAGCCTGCTTTAGATTCCGTCTGTGTCTCTCTGTCCCTCCCCTGCTTGTGTATGTGTGCACGTGCTCGCTCGCTCTCTCTCTCTCTCACAAATATAAAGTATAAAAAAAGTTGATGATTTTTTTAGCAAACAAAAATGTTAGAGATACATAATGGGAATAATTTTCTCTACATTGTGTTGAAGTTACTTCTAAATCTCATGCATCTTGGTTTGAGAATTTCCCTGGGCAAATCCTGTCTTGTCTACCTAGCTATCATGTAACATCTCTGTTTTCCTCGTTCCGCTTTCCGTGGGCTGTTGTTCATATAACTTGCTCAGGGATTTTTTAGAACAGTTTGCACAAAATGACATGTGCAAAATTAATTTGAATATGGGAATAATTGTGCAAAGAGTCTATCTAATTCCATATAGTTTAATTGCTACATTTGACTTCTCAATTGGAGAACACTAAGTAAGATTTCTTTGGGGGACAGGGTGGTGCAGTTGGTTAAGCCTCTCTGACTCTTGACGTCAGCTCAGGTTGCGATCTCGAGGTCCTGAAATCCAGCCCCACATGGAGCCTGTTTGGTATTCTTTCTCTGCTCACCCTCTCTCCCTCTGCTCTCTCTCAAAATAAACATACATTAAAAAAAAACCAAAAATGATTTCTTTAGTTACTATTCTTTTCCCTTCTTGATTTGGCATCATCGAAGTTATTCACTTTGCTGTAACAATTTGATTAGTTGAAAAATTAATATTCTTTCTTTTTTTAACTTTTATTTATTATGGACAGACAGAGAGAGACAGAGCATGAGTATGGGAGGGGCAGAGAGAGGGGGAGACACAATCCAAAGCAGGCTCCAGGCTCTGAGCTGTCAGCACAGAGCCTGGCACGGGGCTCAAACTCAGCAAACTGCGAGATCATGACCTGAGCCGAAGTCGGAGGCTTGACGGACTCAGCCACCCAGGTGCTCCGGAACCCACCTACAAATCCAAACCAGAATATGAATTTTAATAATATCCCCCTTCGTTCTCATACACGTTAACATTGGAGAGGTACACTTCTGACTCACCTATGTGTTTCCATTACTCTGTGCCTCTCTCTATGTTTGTAGTTCATTGTTTTCATAGCTCCAGATTTATAGTGTGCTTTCAGTCAGCAAAGGTGCAGCCAGCAACATGATCTCCATGTATTTTCAGGATTGCTCTGGGTATGTGTCCTTCTGTAACATCCATATAAACATTAGGACAGACTTTGATCTTCTGCTAAAAGTGGCAATGGGATTTTGATGGACATAGTATTACTTTCAATCTTAGGTTTTTGATTGTTCTGATCTCTTTATTTTTAATTTTTCTTTGTCATTTCCTTCTACTAAATCTCAGCTCTGTTCTTTTTCTAGTTCCTTATGGTTTAATGTTAAGTTGTTTATTTGAAATTTTTCTTTATTTTAAGGTTTATTTTCGAGAGAGAGAGAGAGAGAGTGAGCCAAGCTGGGGAGGGATAGAGAGAGAGGGAGACAAAATCTGAAGCAGGCTTCAAACCTCCCAGCTGTCAGCAGAGCCCAACACGGGACTCAGACTCACGAACTGTGAGATTACGACCTGAGCTGAAGTTGGGTGCTTAATCAACTGAACCCAGGTGCCCCTGAAATTGTTTGTAACACAAGCATTTACAGCATAAAAAAATGAAAAAGGATTTTCTAGCAGGGAAAATTAGCAGAAATAAACACGACAAGTGATGACCACAAAAATAAATACAAATAAATAAAATAACACAAAAAGAAATAAGGATTCTTTATGGTTTTCTGTTAGATCATGTCATCTGTGAACAGATAGTTTTACTTTTATATTGAATTCATTTTTTTGTCTTTTTCCTTGCCTAACTGTTCTGACCAGAATATTCTAGTACTGTGTCACACAGAAGTGGTGAAGTCGCTTCCTTACCTTGTTTGTGATCGCACAGGAGAAACTTTCACTCTTTTATTTTTGAATATGTTAGACTTCAGCTTGTACGTTTGTGTCTTTTATTAGGTTGAGGTAGATTCCTTCTTTTCCTATTGATGGGTGTTCTAAATCATGAAACACTTTCCGGTATGCTCACACACTCTTGTTCTGGGACAATTAATAGCGTCGTGTCCTGTTCGATCTTCATTTGGTTAATGAGCATTCTTAAATTTCTTGATTTCCATAAGTTGAAACACCCTTGAGTTTCAGAAAGAATGCCCACTTGATTCTGTTGTAAAATAGTAAAATGCGCTTTTGATTCATTTTGCTTTAATTTATTGTGGACTTTTCATTGAATATTCCTCACAGGTAGTACTTTGTAATCGTTTTTACTTGTAGTGTCTTCCTTTGGCTTTGATGATAACCAGGTAATGATTGTGTCACCGAGAGTGTGGATAATTTACCTTCTCTTCACACCTTGGAAATGTTGGAGGAGACTTGAAGCTCTTTCTCATTAAATTTTGTCATGAATCATCTGGCAGAGGACTTTTCATTGTTTGTAAAAATTTCTTTATCAGGCCTCCTGGGTGGCTCAGTCGGTTAAGTATCAGACTTCAGCTCAGGTCATGATCTCAAGGTTCCTGGGTTTGAGCCCTGCATCAAGATCTGCGTTGGCAACACAGAGCCTGCTTGAAGTTCTCTCTCCCTCCCTCTCTGCCCCTCCCCCACTCGCTCTTCTTTCTCTCAAAACAAATAAATACACTTCAAAAAAAAATTTCTTGGGGCACCTGGGTGGTTTCAGTCGGTTAAGTGGCCGACTTCAGCTCAGGTCATGATCTCACAGTCTGAGTTTGAGCCCTGCGTCGGGCTCTGTGCTAACAGCTCAGAGCCTGGAGTCTGCTTTGGATTCTGTGTCTCCCTCTCTCTTTCTCTCTGCCCTTCCCCTGCTCACCTCTGTTTCTCAAAAATAAATAAAAAATGTTTAAAAAAATTAAAATAAAATTTCTTTATGAATCTACTTAGCTATTGGTAGATTGAGATTTTAAATATATATATATATGCATATATATATTTTTAAGTTTATGTATTTTGAAATAGAATGCAAGTTGGGGAGGGGCAGAGAGAGGGAGACTGAGTGTCTCAAGCAGGCTCTGCACCGTCAACATGGTGTCTGACATGGGGCTGGAACTCCTCAAACTGTGAGATCATGACTTGAGACAAAACCCAGTCAGATGCTAAACTGACTGAGCCCCCCAGGTGCCTCAGAAGTCAATTCAATTTAATTTAATTTTTTTTAGAGTGCGGGGAGGGGCAGAGAGAGGGGGAGAGCATCTTAAGTAGACTCCACACTCCTCAGGCAGCCTCAGGGAGACTCTATCTTACAACCCTGAGATGTTGACCTGAGCCATTTTGGATGTTTAAACAGCCAAGCCACTCAGGTGCCTTTTTTTTTTAATACAGATTCCTTTTTTTCTTTCTTTTTTTCTTTTCTTTTCTTTTCTTTTCTTTCTTTCTTTTTTTTTTTTTTTTGATACCTGTTTGTAGGCATATAGTTATCCAGGGTCACCTCTTGTTTTTATTTCTGCGGTATCAGTTATAATGTGTCTGCTTTCACTTCTTTTCTGATTGCAGTTGGTCTTCTTATCTGATTTAGTTAGAGGTCTTACCATTTTTGTTCATCTTTTCTGAACACCAACTTCTATTGTTGATACTCTCCTCTGTTTGCTACATCCTATTTTGTTCATTTCTGTTTTATGTTTAGATTTCCTTCCTTCTGCTAATTTTGTTCTCAAATGGTGCTTTTCCTGACATTCCGCCACGTAGAAAAGTGACGTGTGCTACAGCGTGATGATACTCCAGAGTGATTAGGCTATGTGGTCAGCATGTCACATGCAAATTTCCGTGTGACGAAAGAATCAGGTCCTGATGCTTCCTTCTCCACCATCTTGCTGAAGTTCTCTGATTGATTTTAAGTGTGCATATTAGGAGTCGTCAGTATATTTATCTGACAGTAGTTGGGTAAATGACTTAACTTTTCTGTTACTTGCTCTGTTTCAGCCATATCTTCAGATGACTCCCAGAGCTTGCTGCCAAAGCTGTCCACAGAATCTTGTCTTCAGAACGTGTCCCTGGGTAGATATAAACAGAGCGCCCTTGAGAATTTACACCTAATGATAGACTGGGACAATGATGGAGAGAGTGCGGAACATCCAAGATACGAAGGACATATCCAGACGGAGATAACTGCCCATTATGAGAATCTCACTGCCCCAAACGGTGAAGAATATAAAACATTTTGGACGACATCCCTTTTTAAGTCCACTACGTCTGCAAAGCCTTGTGTTCCTGTAAGCAACGGTTCCAATCCCATGATCAGAGATACATATATCCAGAATCCAGACTTGGAAAACCTGGAAAGTTACCTCGTCCAGGCTGAAAATAATTATTTGAACCATTTTGAAAATAGGTTTGCACTGACCTTTCAGTCCAATATTTCTGAAAATCAGACATTTAAAAATGAAGAAAAAAGTGCTATGTGGTATCAATTTGAGAGTTCCTTCACCGAGGAGTCAACCCTGCAAAGTTACCAGAGCATTTTCAACGAAAACATAATTGCTCAGTACAGTGAATCTGAGAAGATATTCATCCAGGGCTCAAATGTTAATAAACATCTGAGGACTCATTTTCCAGAGAACCATTTTGAATGTAATAAATGGGAGGTCTTTTATCAAGGCTCCAACCTTATTATACATAAGAGTATGCATATGGGAGAGAATCCTTACAAATACAATGAATGTGAGAAAGCTCTTACCCAGACCCCCAATGTTGTGGAACATCAGAGAATTCATGTGGGAAAAAACATATACAGACGTAATAAACCTGGGAACCTATTTAGTCGAACATCAAGACTATATATACATAAGAGCATTGGTGCCGGAGAGAAAAGTTATATTTGTAACGAATGTGGCAAGGTCTTTATCCACCACTCAAGCCTTACGCAGCATCACAGAATTCATACTGGAGAGAATCTTTACAAATGTAATGAATGTGGAAAACTCTTTACCAGGCACTCCCATCTTACTGAACATCACAGAATCCATACTGGAGAAAAACCGTACAAATGTGAAGAATGTGGAATGGCCTTTACCCAGCATGCAACCCTTGTTGGTCATTACAGAGTTCATACAGGCGAGAAGCCTTACCAATGTAAAGAATGCGGCAAGACCTTTAAATGGCACTCGATCCTTAGTAAACATTACAGAACTCATACTGGAGAGAAACCTTACATATGTAAAGAGTGTGGCAAGGCCTTTAGGCAGCACACAACCCTTACTCACCATTACAGAACTCATACTGGAGAGAAACCTTACCAATGTAAAGAGTGTGGCCAAGCCTTTATCCAGCACTCAAATCTTACTCAACATCACAGAATTCATACAGGAGAGAAACCTTACCAATGTAATGAATGTGGCCAGGCCTTTAACCATCACTCCTACCTTACCCAACATCACAGAATTCATACAGGGGAGAAACCGTACCAGTGTAAAGAATGTGGCCAGTCCTTTAACCAGCACTCCAACCTTACTCGACATCACAGAATTCATACTGGGGAGAAACCTTTCAAATGTAAGGAATGTGGCCAGGCCTTTAACCAGCACTCACACCTTAATCAGCATCACAGAATCCATACTAGAGAGAAACCTTTCCAATGTAAAGAATGTGGCCAGGCCTTTAACAGACACTCAAACCTTACTCAGCATCACAGAATTCATACAGGAGAGAAACCTTTCCAATGTAAAGAATGTGGCCAGGCCTTTAACAGACACTCATACCTTACTCGACATCACAGAGTCCATACTGGAGAGAAACCTTACAAATGTAAAGTATGTGGCCAGGCCTTTAACAGACACTCAAACCTTACCCGACATCACAGAATTCATACTGGAGAGAAACCTTACAAATGTGAAGAATGTGGCCACACCTTTATCCAGTATTCACACCTTATTCAACATCACAGAATACATACTTAAGAGAAACCTTACCAGTGTAAAAGAATGTGGCAAGACATTTGATCTCTGGTTAACCTTTACTTACTATCACAGAATGCACACTGGAGCAAACCTTAGAAATCTAAAGAATGTGAGAAAACTTAAGGACTTCTCAGCCCTTACTCCACATCAGAGAATTCCTAGGGGAGAGTAACTACAAATGTAAAGAATGTGGCCCGACCTTTAAGCAATGCTAAACCCCAACTTCTGAACACAGAAGTTATACTGGAGAGGATTTTGCAAATACAAGGAATTTGGTAAGCCCTTTAATCAGAGGTCAAGCCTCATTCAACATCACAGAATTCATGAGGGAAAATATACAAATGTAAAGAATGTGGTAAAACTTTTAGGACTGCTCAACCCTACTCAGCATCACGGACTTTATACTGAGGAGGAACATTACAAAGGTAGAGAATGTGGCAGACCTGTCGCTGAAAACTCACAACTTGCTCAATGTTCCAGCTATCTTACAGTTTAGAAGCCGTAACACAGAGAGAAAGTTGCAGTGCCTTTAACCAGAATCCAGTCTGTACTTAGTATCCCAGTATGCACACTAAATTCAAACCCTGAAAATGTAATGAATGAGCAAAGACCTTCATTTTAAATGTACATTTTAGCAAACACTAGAGTGCATAGAGGAAAAGTAACTTGAAAGATATATTTAGGAAAATGTTTTGAGTATCAAATGTCAATAAATGTCACAGAAATCAAGTGGAAAACATTATGTTAGTCAACCTATTTAGACATCACATCAAAATACTCATTATAAGGAATAATACAAAGTTAAACATTTAGATAATATATATGCTGATATGCTTCAAAAGCTTAAGTGGATGAATTTTTGCATAGGTATAATTAATTTCAATGTTTTTTTTTCTTACGTTTACCTTATCTGAGATATGACTAGCAAATATTAATGTATTTCTACTCTCAGATCGGAGAATTCATTCATTCCTAGTGGATGCGTGAAAGTATGTGGTGGATTGTTGATGCGTCAAAGATATGAGCTGTCCTTCTTCATTAGGTGGGACTCCTGCATACCCTGATTTTCATGGGAGATGAAGGACAGTATGATGTACAATCTCTGAAGAAAATCTAAGTGGAGATGCTGTTTATGGTTGTCGTGAGATAGGTGTTCACAACATCAATCTTCTCCGTTTATTGAAAGTAAAACATTTCCCGAATATGATCAATATTTTTTTACCAACTGGTCTTTGAGGAAAAAGACATGGCAGTCTAGTAAAATACTGGCATAACTTCATAACAGCTATAATGCGAAGTAGAGAATGTCAATCGATGTGGTTGAAATGAAGAAATCCTCACAGATGGCAGAGGATTGCTAACGCTTCCCCCAAATGGCATAAGATTTTAAATAACACGTTTTTAAAGAATGACCTCAGGCCTGAAAATCATGGAAAACACTATTTCTGCATCATTGTATCAGGAGACAAATGGCTATTTGAATGCCTGTATTCTGTATTTCGAAGGATTATAGAGTGGAGTTGGAATGCATTATTTAGTCTACATATGAACTTAATATATTTTAGTTACTTAAACATAATGGTTTTTAACGTGTTTGCATGGATGTGTAATGAATGAAGTGTTATCCCACCACCAATGTTAACCTATCTCATTTTATTTAAGGTTGTAGGAAACTGATGATACCTATCACGTATTTGTGATGGAGTGGAATAATATACCTAGAAATCCATTTTCTCAGTGGCTTTAATGTTTAAATAATGTGTGATTATTTTTCCCCTAGTTTCTCAATTGTATCATTTTTTTTCCTTTTCAGGACTAGTGGGATAGTACACGGATATATTACAGATTATATAGGGGTGTCATAGACCGTTTATCTCAAGGACTCCATGATGGTGCTACTTGGCAACCATTTTGTGTAGCCAGTAGTTTCACAGAGACTAGAACTAACACCGGCCCTTTCTCACTAATAGGGTCCCTAGATAACACCCTGCAGAGTCACAAGTTAGTGTAACTTGCTTTTTTTTTTTTATGTTTATTTATTTATTTTGAGAGAGAAAGAGAGAGGGTGAGGGGCAGAGAGCAGGAGACAGAAAATCCCAAGCAGGCTCTGTGCCAGCAGGGCAGAACCCAACCGGGGCCAGACTCACAAGATTTAAGATCATGATCTGAGTTGCTTAGCAGATGGAGCCACTCAGGCGCTCCCTAGTGTATCTTCTGATATGACTTCTCCACATCTCCCAGCTTTCCTGTGTCTGTTAGAGACGACTCCCACAGAATTTAACCTAAGCCTATTTTAGTCCATGGCCCAATCTGGAATTAGCACAGGGACTCTGAGGCACTACACAGTGGGCCCAGATAAAGGTAAGTGCCCCCAGCCCTAAGGGGAAGGGGGGTGTGTTGTTTTGATATTTACATGATGTTAGCATACATGTGTGACAATGCTGGTTGAGTAGTAGATACACATAAGTAGGAGATAAACATTCTAAAAGGAGTGATACTACAGCCCCAGGTAAGAGCAAGAAAACGGAGGATGAGGAATTGGCATAAATTCTGCATGTGGAGAGAAGACGCCTGTCCTGAGTTACACAGCTGACTCTCTGGATTTCAAAAAATAAAGCTTCTGTTTGTTTTATTTCCTAGGTATCTCTAGGTCTCCAGTTCGGTTTTTCTTATTTTTGTTTCCAGCTACATAGAGGCATCAGAAACATTCTCTGCCTGTGTGGCTACAGTGTCCTCATTGAAATCCTAAATGCGATTATACAGATGTTTGGCCGGTGTGGGACACAGTATTAATCAGACATTTAGCACTGGGATGTGGAGTGAGAATATAAGGAAAACATGACCATGGCACCACCTCTAGAGAGGTAAGACCTATGAAATGAAAATGCGAGGAACTCTTCCAGTGTGAGAAGGGAACCAGAGCTGGCTCCCTGTAGTCAACCCAAAGTCATAGGCAGCCCTTGGTGGTGTCATCTCATGAGTAAATGTCATGGAGATAAGAATTTTGGAAATGTGTTTCTGAGGATTAAGGAATTCATCTTCTATCTTCATGATTAGGTTGAATCGTGTGTTACTGAAGAATGGTTGTTGGGTGATGATTACGGTGATTGCCCAGACATAGATCAGTGGCAGTGGCTGGAGGAGGGGGTAATGAATGGTGCACATATGTGGCGTAGCTTTAAAATGTCACATTTAAGAGTAGAGTTTTTAGATGAAGAAGCCTTTTGGACACGGAATCAGCAAGGCATGTGCTATGGTTGGTCTCATCAAAGCACTAATATCCCGGGTATGTAACCACATTTATGGTTGCATCTACTCCACCTGGGTGATGTTTTAGGGAAGCTGATGTACTGCTGTGAGGGATCTTCCTGGCTTCAGTCAGCCCCATGAATATATTTCTGCGCTCCGATTCGTTCCAAGGCACAGAATTGTTGGAAGAGAAGTTGGAGAATTAGTGGCAGTGAGCCTTGTTGATTCAAACAGTCCAGCACAAGTGTTCACTGACTTACAAATGAATAAGAAAGATATTGTATATGTACACAACGGACTATTACTCAGCCATAAAAAGCAATGGAATCTTGACATTTGCACTGACCTGGGTGGAGGTAGAGTTGTGTAAATGAAAAGAAAGGCAACTACCATATAATTTCAGTTGTGTGTAATAAAAGAAACAAGGAACCGGGTGAAAAGGGAGAGGAAAATAAAAGACTATATCGAAGAAACCGATCGCTATCGGAGTAGAGGTGGGGGGTGGAGGGATGGGTTAAATACGTGATGGGAATTACAGAGTGCACTTGTGTTGAGCACTGGGTGTTGTATGGAATTATACAATCACTATTGTACACCTCAAACTAATATAGTGTATGTTAACTAACTGGAATTTAAATAAAACCTTTAAAAAATAATTGTGTTTTTTAAAGATTTAAGCAAACATTCTCTTAACTGACTTGCAGGAGTTTCACAAAACATACCTTGTAAACAAATTGAAACATTTATCTTTTCTCCCTACATGATTCCTCCAGAATTCAGAAATTCTCTGGGACTATTGCAATAGTTCATTTGTTCTCATATAAATGCCTCGTTTAATAACATTACTTGAAACCACAGGGTTAACTTTGAAAATACAGCTGAATCTTTAGCTCCTGAAATTTTTTTGATTAATTAAACTGACCTATTGTTAGGACTAAAGTACTAGATCAGGGACATGAAAAATCTACCAGGTTAAGTTTTAGTATGTAAACCTACCACAGAAGTTTCAGATGGGGGAACTGAAGTGGTTTAGGAAAACCTACCACCTGCACCCCGCCACCCTGCCCACAATGCCACTTTCTCGATACTTTGAGGTGACGGTACTGTTTTTTTTATTTTTTTAAACGTTTATTTTGTGAGAGACCAAGCATGAGCGGGGGAGGGGCAGAGAGAGCGAGAGACCCAGAATCCAAAGCAGGCTCCAGACTCCGAGCCTTCAACAAAGAGCACGATGAAGGGCTCGAACTCCCAAAGTGCAAGATCATGACCTGAGCCAAAGTTAGACACTTAACTGAGCCACCCAGGTGCCCCAAGGTGAAGGTACTTTGAACCTGTGGGCTCAAGAGCACAATTTCCCCTCCCGTAACCACACCGAAGACTAAGTTATACGGCTTTTCCCAGAGTAAGAGTTATTAACCAAGATAAAGTTTATCTGAGTGACCCATCTGTGAGGTAGGACAAGCTTCTAGTTACCAAATATGTGCTCTTACCACCCTGTGAAAGGCAGTCCTTTCCTAGGAAGCTCCAGGTTCTACCCCTTTTTCCTAAGTTCAGGATGACATTCATACCTCATCTTGCCTGACAGCCTTGGGAATGTTCACATCTACGCGGATTTCCAGTACATCTACCTATTAAATTTGACGGTCTCCTGTTGACCTGTCATGTCAATTTGATTCTTAGTCCGGCAAGGAGGACAGGATTTGACTTCAATGCCACATTTCCTGGCATCCCATTTCACGTTTAGAATTATGATGAGGGGCGCCTATGTGGCTTAGTCTATTAAGCACCGACTTCGGCTCAGGTCATGATCTCACAGTTTGGGAGTTTGAGCCCCACATCGGGTTCCGTGCTGACAGCTCAGAGCCTGGAGCCTGCTTCAGATTCTGTGTCTCCCTCTCTCTGCTCCTCCCCTGCTCACACTCTGTCTTTCTGTCAAAAGTAAATAAACGTAAAATAAAATAAAAAATAAAATTATGCTGAAGCAGTAGGAAGTACTTCTAGAGGAGTTGATTTTTTGAGCTCTGTTTTTGCCACTATTTCAGAAGGTTCCTTATTTGTTTACTGCATTGATACTATCTCGGTGTTTTCTTTAAAAACTCCTAAGTAGCAGTCAAAATATATATCCCCCTTGATTTGTTGAGTTGAATAGATGGCTCTCTGGAGGTGGGTGCAGAAGTACACTCATTGAGTATTTCAAAGGTTCTTATTCAAGCCACTTGAGCATTAAAATCATCCTTAGTATAACTATGTATTTAGATACTTGGAAATACGTCGTCCATGTGTGTTAAACATGAGCCCCACCAGACTGTTGGAAGTTGGTTTTCCATCCTTTTCCCCATCGTGGTGGTTTATTTTGATTCCTAGTGTGCTTAAAAGCTGAGCACTATCTAGGGGTTTTTAGCTGGGAATAGATGTGCTAATTAGCGTGTTGTGCCCCTGCAGGGTCTCGCTCCTGGAGTTGGTTGATTGTATTTTGTGTCTTGGTTTTCTCCGGACTTGGCCTGCCGAAATTCAAAATGCTCAGAACGTTCAGTGGCTGGTTCTTCTATGATTCCCTTGAGAGAGCAACTAAATTATTTGTGTGGTGAATGGGAATCCCTGTGGGATGTCTTCTGGGTGCTCCTGACTGTGCCCCTGTCTAATGAGAAGCGCTAATGTCCTTCGTCTGGGGATTCATTCACAATCTTATCTACAGAATGCATCAAACATTTACATTGGCAACACTCTGAAGAATTTTAAATTTTGTTTTAATTTTTTTAATGTTTACTTTTGAGAGAGAGGATGAGGGGCAAGGGGCAGAGAGAGAGCAGGAGACACAGAATCTGAATCAGGCTCCAGGCTCTGAGCTGTAGGCACAGGGCCCAATGCGGGGCTCAAACTCACAGACGGTGAGATCATGACCTGAGCCAATTTCGGACGCTTAACCGGTTGAGCCACCCAGGCGCCCCAAGATTTTTAAGTTTCTAAGAGGAAGAGTCATCTCTGCCAAGATCTGCAGTCTGTGCTTTCATGACTCTACAGTGCATTGTGGCCATGCAGTATTACAAAGGAAAATGATCATCCTTTATTAGAGTCCCAACTGAACACCAGCCTATTGTAAACAGAGAGAGAGCCTAATGGGCTGCGAGTGAGGAGTTAGATCAGAAACAGTCCCCATTGCCAGCCAAGAAACAACACAAGCACAGACCCAGAACCACAAAGCCTCTCAGATTCTGAAACCAGAAGAGTGCAAGTCCTCACCAAAATGAGTTTATGATGAAACTCTAAGTAATAAAAATTATCTCTGGTGTCATCACATGCTGAGTGTTTATCAGGAGAGGTTTTCCCAGCCAGATGCCTTATTTCTCTCACTGGACAATGAGAGCACTATAGTCGAGTCATTTCGCATCTTCCTTCATGGTCTTCTTAAAGCTAAATTTTTGGTACACAATCCGTTTAAATCTTTTTTGTTCGTTTCGTGTCAGTTCAATTATAAATTTTATCTTGTACTTTTAAAATAGGACAATTACTTCTGGCATGAAGTTTTGCTTACGTACATATTTGTAGGTTGAGGCCAAATGGGCAAAGTTTTGAGAAGGTGACATTTCTGATGTGTCTATTTCAGACAAATGTAAAAGGGTTACAAATATTAGAGTCCTAAAAAACTCCTTTCTTTGTAAATGCATTACTTTTGCTCCTCCATATAATGGGATATACCAAACCAAAAAAGTGTGTGTTTATATAATATGTCAGCATTTCCTAGTAACTTCTCTTGAATCCATTTTTATTTTTATAATTTTTAGTTAAAAATTTTTTTAATGTGTATTTTTGAGAGAGAGACAGAGCACAAGCAGGGTGGGGTAGAGAGAGAGGGAGACACAGAATCTGAAGCAGGCTCCAGGCTCCGAGCTATCAGTAGAGATCCCAATGAGGGACTTGAACTCACGGACCACAAGATCAAGACCTGAACCAAAGTCAGACGTTTAACTGAGCCACAGGCCTCCCCCCATTATTTTTAGGTTTTAAAGTTTTTAAAATTTATTTTTAGCGAGTGAGTGAGAGTTGGAGAGGGACAGAAAATCTGATGCGGGGCTCCATCTCACGGCACCCTGAAATCATGATCTGAGCCAAAATCAAGAGTCAGACACTTAACCAACTGAACCACCCAGGCACCCATGTTTTATTTTTTTAACTTTTGTTTACTTTGGAGAGAGAGTGTGTGTGAGGAGGGAGACACGGAATCTGAAGCTGGCTCCAGGCTCCACGCTGTCTGCACCGAGCCCAACACAAGACTCAAACTCACAAACCCCGTCGAGATCATGACCTGAGCCGAAGTTGGATGCTTAGCCGGCTGAGCCACCCAGGTGCCCCACCAGGCACCCCATTTTTAAGACTGAATGTTGTACAGCTTGGGCAGTTCTATTCCTCGGGCCAATACCATCTAGACTGTATAAATGTATAAAATAAAGTTTAAAATTCATTATTCTATATTTAGGACCAAAGCGCATAAATGCTAGTGTAGGGCTCAGAGGTGAAATATATCTCTCTTGAATATTTGAGAAAACATGAAGTCCTTTCAAGAAAATCCATGAAACATAATAATCCTAGCCTGCTGTCCTGAAGGAAAAAGGACCTCATTCACTCTTTCATGCAGTGATTTACTGGTCCCTGCTGATTTCCGAATTGGGTTACTGTGATAAGGTATCTATGTGGAATCTCTGAAAGTCAGCCGTGGGTTCCATATTTGTTTTGTGTCCTGCTCTGTCAGCAAGAACGATAAATTTGCTGGTGTGAAATTGGATGTGTGTCAGGGGCTTTCTTTAGTGACTGAGCAAAACAATGTCTCACTGTACTGTGACCCATTTTCACTATATGTGCTTTATATATCTACTAATTTCACTACAAATTAAATTCTTATTTCTTAATCTGTACCGTTATATAGCTAATATTTTATTGCTGTGCAAATCAAACTGTATAAGAACTTCTCTGAGTTTAAGCAAATTTGAAAATGTTATGTTGCAAAAAAACATTTACAGTTAGAATTCAGCCTTCCATTGCACTTCCTTGCCTTCTTGTTAGAATAAGTTAAGTTTGAACATTTCTATTGTCCTCAGCTCATCACAAATAATAGAAATGGTATGATTTTTGTGGCCTAAGGTGAAACCGGAGGGAAAGGAATAGAAAAATGATAGCGGATCTCTCAAAAAAAAATTTTTTTTTAAAGGTGCCATAGATTAACTACATCTGCTCAGTGGTGAGTGTCTCAGAACTGTCCCCAGAACAAACATTCTGGGCAATTGCTGGATGATGTGAGAAGTAAGCCCATCGACCCAATCAAAAGAGGGATGAGGAGACTCAGAGCATAGTGAAGGGAGGCTTTAATCAACATTCTTGCAAGAATGGTTTCTGTTGAATAGGCACACATGGGGCAGTCACAGCAGACCATTTATCTCCTAGCATGTAAGTCCCTCCCCTGGTTCCTCATTGGCTGAGTACTACAGAGGTTACAGTCTTACCTGGACGTGGCCTCTGCCCACATAAAGCAAGAAGTAGTATGACTGGAACAAATGTATCTTCCCTGAGGCCACACGGAGACTTTCAGTCCCTCCTCCCTCTGTTCTTTGGCGCATGCTCATTGCAAAGCCCACGAAAATAAGCCCGCTAAATGGAGAGCGAGGGACGAAGAACCAGGAAGTGCCCGTGTCTAAGGGTTTGGGACTCCAGCGTGGGGGAGGGGGAGATTGTACATATTTTCAATAGGTTGTAAACCTGTTGTTAATTAGACCATGCAGGTTTTATTTGGTATTTCTGAAAATGAATCATCTCCCTTACTTCTCACGATGGGACCTTGAGATGCCCCCACTGGCCAGGGGCCAATGAATCATGGGCAGAACATCCACATGGGACTGGGTTCCCTTTGGGCTCACCAAAATAGTAAGCAAAGCAAATGAGGACTTGTCCACCATGTGCAGCAAACCAGTAAAATCCTGTACTGAGCTTTTGCAGTGAACCAATTTAAGCTATTTATTTGTGTGGACCCACCCAGGAGAAGGGGAAACTAATGTTCAAAAGTCTTGAACTCCCCAATGGCTTGCAAGTGAAGGATTTTAAGGGGAAAATTGGGTTCGATAGTCTTCTGATGAGAGAGAGCATGGGCTAGACTCAGGGCCCCTTAACACTGACCATGAAATCCAGCATTGTTTGGCTCCCTCCATTAGGGAAAAAAACAAAAACAAATAAAAAACAAACAAAACTCCGCATCTTGAGTCGTTTATGTTGCAGGAATTCAGAGGGAGGAGGCTTACTATGAACGCTGGCAAAGACCGGACCAAAACAGGGTGTGCCATGATGTGACACTTTCCTTTGTGCTGTGTCCCTTCTTCTCAAGCATAAGATGCAATGAAACCTTGCCTGAAACTCCAATTTGGTTTATGATCAATTTCTCTTGCTTAGACAGCCCACGGGCATGGTTTGGTTCACTGTCACTGAAAAGGTAGATGCCATTGATTGGAGACCCATGCGGCCGTGTTAGCAGATTTTAGTTGATAACTGCCACTTTACTTGATATTCCAGAGGTGTGTTCCATCTCAAAAGATATTGAATCAGAAAAGTATCTTTTTTCATGATGTTAAAGGTTTTATTGGGTGCATCTGGTAGTTAATATCTGCAAGGTAGTGCTGATTAACCACTTGTAAGCTAGTGGGGTTACGCTCTTGAGCCAAGACTACATGTTCCTTGGCTGGTACAGCTGTGCCTGGGGACAATATGACCTGTGCATTCTTTCATCTGAACTGACAAGATCAATGCTGGCTTTATTAGATCAATTTTGTGTTGATAGTGTCAGGGAGTATGAATTTATTTCCCCCTTAAGGTACTTCTAGCTGGACAGAAAATCTAATTGAAATGAGACAGATTAACAGGAGAAGATCAGATTAAATTTCGTATGTACAAGGAACCCTCACAGACACGGAAATCCCAAAGACAATCAGGCAAAATGAGGTATATTGTCCTCTTGAACTAAGGAGGAGGGTCTGGGACTTAGAAGTGGAGAAATGGACTTCAGAGGGCAGTAAGAAGAGGAGCAGATGTTTGATAATTAGACATTTGCCCCTTCACACAGTCGCTCAAGATAAAATTTGTCTCTGGTGATATAACTTATTCTCTGAAACACCCCCAATTTAGATTCTTCTACATAGTAAAGGGAGGGGGAAAAAAGTTTTCTTGGGCCCACAGAGTGTCATTTGCCTTTATCCGCCAAAATTGTTCATGCCAAAGTGTCCCATCTTGGGGCAGCCTGCCCCTGATCCCTACGGAACATTGCTTTAAGGTAGTCTCTGCGTATAGACGTGTGTGCCATGTTAGAGAAACTCTAGGTCAGATCATCTTGGTTAAAACCTAGTTTCTTCCATTTATTGGTTGTTTGGCAAACTACTGTCATAAAGGAGAAAGAGTATTATGTTTGGTCTCAAATTATTTCGGTGGGTTTTTTTTGTATTAACTTATAAAAATTGTTTCAGGGCTATATAGTGGCTAGTAAATGTTTAAAAAGGATTGTAGTTGCCATTCTTTATATTCTAGTAGAACCCATAATTGCCATGAAATCCATTCCATTCAAGGGGCACCTGGGTGGCTCAGTCAGTTGAGCATCCGGCTTTGGCTCAGGTCATGATCTCATGGTTTGTGAGTTTGAGCCCCACATTAGGCTCTGTGCTGATGCCTCAAAGCCTGGAGCCTGCCTCAGATTCTGTGTCTCCCTCTCTCTCTCTGCCCCTCCCCAGCTTGAGCTCTCTCTCAAATAAATAAATGTTTAAAAAACCATTTCATTCAAATGGATCAAATAACAGTATTTTGGGAAATTATTTTCTAGAATTCTATAATATCCTCTCTTCTCTAATGAAGACAATACTGGGTTGAAAATTAAAGAATCTCTAACAAAAACTCACATTCCATTTTTTTTTCAAAAAAAATTTTAACGTTTATTAATATTTTTGAGAGACAGAACATTAGCAAGGGAGGGGCAGAGAGAGAGAGAGGGAGACATAGAACCCAAAGTAGGCTCCAGACTCTGAGTTGTTAGCACAGAGCCTGGCACAGGGCTCAAACTCACAAACCATGAGAGCATGGCCTGAATTGAAGTCGGCTGCTTAACCGACTGAGCCACCCAGGTGCCCCTAAGGTCTCTGTTTTTAAAATAAGTGATTCTTGCTCTATCTAAGCCAGATTGGTCACCTTTTTGGAGCAAAGAAGGAGCCTTGGGATGTGAAGAGACAGAGCTTTATGTCCAGGTAGGTGGGAAGGGATGAAGCAGATGACACAGGTGAGGTCCAAAAGTGAAGGAGGAAGCCAGACCTTAAAATGTGGTTTGGGAAGCTCTACTTGAATGGAAAAATTTTTCCAGAAGCTTCAGTTCATTTCTCTTTCTGTCACAGGACAGTCCTATCTAACACACATCATGCTCTTACTTCCTCTAAGAATTCTTCTTGCCTCCCTTTTCTTCCATCATATTCACAGTGAAGGTCAAAGACCTTTCCGTAGTCTGTGAGGGCGTGTGAGGTCTGTCTGATTTTCTATTGCTTTGGGGGTCTGAGGAAATCTGTGTATATTTCTAAGGAACTCTATGCTAAGCCATTTAAAAAATATATATATTTTTTAAAAATTTTATTCATTTTTGAGAGACACAGAGACAGAGCATGAGCAGGGGAGGGGCAGAGAGAGAGGAAGACACAGAATCCAAAGCAGGCTCCAAGCTCCAAGCTGTCAGCACAGAGCCCGACATGGGGCTCGAACTCATGAACCATGAGATCATGACCTGAGCCGAAGTCAAGAATTGGACACTTCACCAAGTGAACCACCCAGGCACCCCCTCATGATTGTGTTCCATACATTGAAGTCATGATTAGTTTTCTGTGAAATTCAGCTGTGGTTTTAGATTCTACAGTTCTGGTAGAACATGCAAATGTACACGTGTTTTATAAGAAGTGAGTTTAATAATTAGTAAAAACCCCATATTTGTTATAATGTTTTGTTTTAAATATAAATTTCCTTTGTGGCAAAAAGTAATCATCAGGATTTTCATCCACTTTTCTCAAAATGTGATATAATTAATACTCAAATGTTTATTTATTTATGTGTTTATTTATTTTTGAGAGCAGGAGTGACAAAGAATGAGCGGGGGAGGGGCAGAGAGAGAGGGAGACACAGAATCCAAAGCAGGCTCCAGGCTCTGAGCTGTCAGCACGAAGCCCGACGCCAGGCTTGAACTCACAGACTGTGAGATCATGACCTGAGCTGAAGTCGGACGCTTAACCGACTGAGCTACCCACGTGCCGCTCAAATGTTTGTTTTATATAGCAGTGATACTTAGCATATTTTCCAACAATCATGGTGTTTCTTTATTCAGGAATGTTTGTTGTTTTTGTTGTTTCTTCTATTTAAAAAACAATTTTTTTTTAACATTTGTTAATATTTGAGAGAGATAGAGATGGAGCACAAGTGGGGGGGGGGCAGAGAGAAACAGAGACACAGAATCTGAAGCAGGCTCCAGGTTCCCAGCTGTCAGCACAGATCCCAATGCAGGGCTTGAACTCATAAACTGTGAGACCATGACCTGAGCTGAAGTTGGATGCTCAACTAACTGAGCCACCCAGGTGCCCCCTATTCCTTCTATTAACAAAAAAAAACCACGTTTTTTATTTTGAGAGAGAGAGAGAACAGACAAGCATGAGTAGAGGATGGGCAGAAAGAGAGAATCCCAAGCAGGATCCACGCTGTCAGCGTAGAGCCTGACATGGGGCTCTATCCCAGGAACCATGAGATCGTAACCTGAGCTGAAGTCAAGAATCAGATGCTTAACTGACTGCACCATGCTGGAGCCTGCCGGACTCCAGCTCCAGCATGTCCAGGAATTTCCAAAGAATGACCGGTGTCGACATGATGAGTGACTTGAGAGAGCACCATGGCTTCTAGAGCCAGACAGGCATCCCTGCTCTGCTGATCTCGGTTTCTTTATTTAAAGGCAGTGAGTGACATTACATCAGTGACAAGGCATTTTTAACAATTTTTCTTAGGTTGGCATATTTGTGAATCCCGCATATGTAGAAGGAGACAGTCTTATCTTAGATCAAGCAGTAACCATTTTTCTGACTCTGTTCCAAACTATAGATCACGCACTGTTTTTGAGGCAGAGTTAGGTAGGCTTATAGCAGAGAAAATAACAAGATGTTTGAGGAGAGAGCAGGGTTGTTGTCGTAGCCCTCAGTAACAGAGGGGGCATACATTGTTGCCTTAAGACCTATGTTAACCATCTATAGATGGGTTAGGAGTGATTCTATCCATAATCTTTAACCATAATGGAGGAGGTATAACTCATTTGGTAGAGACATAAACTTCTAATGCTTGTCTAAATTCTTTTCCTTTGTGAGTGAGTGAGCCTATATCATAAGGGCTCATGTCTACCTACTTTTGTTAGGCTTCTGTTTGTGCCTTGTCTATAAACAGTGCTGTTAACTTTTGGGCTAAGCTAACCTCCAAAGAAGGTCCTAAGTCTCTTTACAACCTCTCCTATCAGTCCGTTGAGCAAATGCTGAGAGACGTTTTACAGCCATGTGCTTTGGGGTTTTATGGTGGGGCTGAGAGGATGTTTAACACAATGCAATACCTGCAGAGAAATCTAGTTTGGTTCAAGGAGTCTTGGGGCCTAACGTCTCCTAATTTTTAGCCAACTCATAACTGCTATTCTATTTTATCAATTTGTGTAACCTATCCTCAAGAGGCAACTTTGAGGTTACTTCTGTCCAGGTTACTCTCATTCAGATTTTATCCATCAAGGCATCACACTCCAGGTCCCCTTTTTCATATGCCATAAAACCAAAGAGCATTGTATCCCTTGAGGCCAACGAGAGCAGTTCAAGAAATCCAGGCCTGAAAGGTTATGAATAGAAGGAGATAATATCAGGATGCCACTTTAGTCAGCAGGAAACTTTGCAACATCTGCCTTATCCACACAGGGAGATGTCTCAACCTGTGAGCCCAAGATGGTTCCCAACAGGCGCCTCTGTTGTTGCTTCTGAAGGTGAATCACGGCTTTGGCATTCTGTGTAGAAGTGGGAGTATCTCTTAATAACATATTCTATAGTGTCATTTAATGCTTATAAAATTTTTAATTAGAGCATTTTATGATTCAGTGAAAAGAATTTTCTGAGTAATTTATGTCATATAACAAATGCTACTGTTTCAAATAGTTGCTTTGTTTTGAGTGCTCACTCAGTCTAAAAATTATGGTGAGGGGCGCCTAGGTGGCTCAGTCGGTTATGCCTTCAACTTTAGCTCAGGTCATCATCTCCAGATTCGGGAGTTCAAGCCCCACGTTGGGTTCTGTGCTGACAGCTCCGAGCCTGGAGCCTGCTTCAGATCCTGTGTCTCCCTCTCTGTCTGCCCCTCCCCTGCTCATGCTCTATGTCTGTCTGTCTCTATCTCTCAAAAATAAATAAACATTAAGAAAAATCTTAAAATTGTGGTTATCTAGAAGGATCCTTTTATAACAGAACATGTGTGCTTTATTCAGAATGTTTTCAGTAAACGCTTCACTTCATCTTATTTTGCAATCTGATAACAAAGCTTTCTATTTTTTAAAGTTTATTTATTTTGAGAGAGAGGAGAGAGAGAGAGAGAGAGAGAGAGAGAGAGAGCCTGCGCATGCCCATGAGCAGAGGAGGGGCAGAGAGAGAGAGAGAGAGTGTGAATCCCAAACGCTGTCAGCACAATCCACACCATCAGCATGGAGCCCCACACAGGGTTCAATCCCAGAAACTGTGGGATCATGACCTGAGCTGAAACCAAGGGTCAGACGCTTAACGGAGTCAGCCACTCAGGCACCCCACAGCTTCCTTTTTAGTGATAGTTGCCACATCATTAATTAATTGTGCTTTTTTAAATCTACATTTTATAATCTTGGATAACAATTTTCATTGCAGTTGAGGACGTTGTAGGGTTTAATTCAAATAGGAATCAGCCATTTGTCAATAGCCAATAAAATTATGTGTCTATTTGTGTTAATATTACCCATACATTGTTGTTTCATGACTTACCTTGTTTGTTTTTTTCTCGGTTAGTGGTTGTTTTATACTGTCTATTTTATCCCAGGTGAGTTGTCATAATAGAATTAATGTTATCATCTGTTTGTGGATGAATTCATATTCTCTTTGGGAGAGAAACACCTTTTTGAATTGAAGGTAGTTTCGTTAAACTCCTATCTCTGTATCAGTCTTAGGTGTCATAATTTATTGTTAATTGTGGTCCAAAATATATGCCATGAAATTTACCATTTTAACCATTTTTAACTTAAGTATTAAGTGTATTTACAGTATTGCAAAACCAATCTCTTGAATTTTCTCATTTGCAAAACTGAAACTCAGTATCTGTTATGCAGCCACTTCTACATTTGTCTCTATCTAAGCCCCTTCCTTCCTTCCTTCCTTCCTTCCATCCATCCTTCCTTCCTCCCTTCCTTCCTTCCTTCCTTCCTTTCTCTTTCTTTTTCTTTCTTTCTCTCTTTCTTTCTTTCTCTCTCTCCTTCCTTCCTTCCTTCCTTCCTTCCTTCTCTTTCTTTCCCTCCCTCCCTCTTCCTTCCCTCTTTCCTTCCTTCTTTCTTTCTTCATGAGGTTCAAGATATTAGTTTAGCCACTTAAATTAAATCATAGTGTATCTCTCTGTGATTCATTTATTTCGGCTAACAAAATAGCATCACTTTTTAACCATGTTGTATAAAATGACAAGACGTGTTTCTTTTTTCAAAGCTGAATATTATACTAGTGCATTTAAATGCTGTATTTACTTTATCCATTCATGAACATTCCAGCAGCTTGCTTTTATTATTAGCTTTTCTGAATAATTCTGTTGTCCATCTGCTGGTGCAAATATCTCTTGCAGATCCTACTTTGAATTCTTTTGATTCTATACTCTCCAGTGGGAGGGCTGGATCATGCGATGATATGATTTAAAGAGTTTTGAGGAAACTCCATTCTGTTTTCCATAGTGGTCACACCGTTTGCATTTCCTCTAGTGGTGCGTAGGGTTCCAATTTCTCCTCTTCCTTTCCAACACATGTAGTTTTTTGGTCCTTGTTTAATAGTGGGATCTGAACAAGAATGAAATGATAACTCACTGTTTGATTTGTATTTCTCTAATGAACAGGGATTTTGAGCATCTTTCATGTGCTTGTCTTGTCCATTCATATATCTTTCTTGGATTATGCCTATTCGCAACTTTATCCAGTTTTTAATCATTCTAGTTGCTTTGTGTTTGTTGTTGCAAGAGTTCTTTCTATATTCTAGTGTTAATTCCTTATGTTCTAGAGGCTCTGTGAAAATTTCCATCCATTTCTCAAGTTGGCTTTTCACTCCAGTGTTTCCTTAGAATTATTTGCTCTGGTTTCCATATGTTTGAATATATTACATTTCATTTTCTTAGTCTCAAGATATTTATTGGTTATTATTTTTTTAAATTTCATGTTGATCCATTGATTGTTTAACAGCGTGTTGTTCGATTTCCAAATATTTGTGGAATTTCCACTTTTCCACCTGCTATTCATTCTTGGTTTCATTCCGTGGTGGTCAAAGAAGATACTCGTATGATTTCATAATCTTAAGTTTGTTAACTTGTTTTGAAGACAAACAAGTTGTCTCTACTAGAGAATGTTCCGTTTGTGATTGAGAAGATCGGGTATTCTGCTCTTGCCTAGTGGAGTGATCCATTATACATAATTAGTTGATAACATTGTTCACCTGCTCTCCTTCTTGGACTTGAATGTGGTCCTTGTCCCCAGTTAAATCAAGGTATTACCTTTGCTACTATGATGATGCTGTGTATTTCTTCCTTTAGCTGTGCCCTTTGTGCTTCATATATATGGAATCTCTGGTGTTAGGTGCACACATCACTATAATTGTTTTAGTTATCTGGGTAATTTCATTTTTTCTATATATAATGCCATTTTTCTGTTCTGACACTCTGAACTTAATGTGTATTTGTCTGATATTAGTATAACCACCCATGCCCTCTTTTGGTTTCCATTTGCCTGAAGTGTCTTTTTTTTTTTTTTTTTTTTTGAGAGAGAGAGACAGAGTACGAGTGGGGGAGGGGCAGAGAGCGGGGAGACACAGAATGTGAAGCAGGCCCCAGGCTCTGAGCTGTCAGCACAGAGCCCGATGCGGGGCTCGGAGTCATCAACCAGGAGATCATGACCTGAGCCGAAGTCGGATTTTCAACCGACTGAGCCCCCCAGGTGCCCCCAAAATATCCTTTTACCTACTTTTACTTGCATCTTATGTGTGTCCTTAGATTTAAGATGACTCATTTATAGGCAGGAGGTTTTTGGATCTTGTGTTTTACTCACTTGGCCAATCGATGCCTTTTAATGAGAGGATGGGAGGATTTAATCTATGGACAAAGTAACTGTTGAAAGGAAAGGACTACGACTCCTGTTTTCTCAAAGATTTCCAAAGATCGTGTGGCTATTTTATCCCACTTTTCCTCTCTTCCTGTGTCCATTATGTTTCTTTGATGTTTGTCATGACATGCTTTGATACCATTCTCATTTCCTTTTTATGTCTTCTATAGTTTTGTTTTGTTTTTGGTTACCATGGGGATTACTTAAAACCTCTGAAAGCTGTAACAAACCATTTCACCTGATATTGTCAGTAGCATACAAAACTCTACTACTTGGGGTGCCTGGGTGGCTCAGTCGGTTAAATGTCCAACTTTGGCTCAGGTCATGATCTTTTGGCTCATGAGTTCCAGCCCCTTGATTGACTCTGTGCTGACAGCTCAGAGTTTGGAGCCTGCTTCAGATTCTGTGTCTCCCTCTCTCTCTGCCCCTTCCCCTCTTACGCTCTGTCTCACTCTTAAAAACGAATAAACATTAAAAACGCAAACCAAACCAAAACAAAAAAAACCTCTACTACTTATCCTGTCCATCTCTGCACCTACTTTATGTCACCAATAACCAAAATTTATCTTTTATGTAACGTAGTCTATAATTTAGATGTATCATTTTTATGCTTTCATTTTATTTTTAAAATTTTTGTCATATAAAAGAAGCGATTGTGTTCCCAAAATATTCCAGGTTTCTATATTTGTGTAAACAGTTACATTTACCAGAGACCTTTATCCTGTCATACGGTTTTAGTTACTGTTTGGAATCAATGTTTTTTAACCAGAAAGACTTTCTTTAATCTTTCTTGTAGGGCAGGTCTAGTGGTTTTTACCTGGGAAATTCTTCATTTCTCCATTTTTGAAGGACACTTCTTCCAGATACAATATCTTTGGTTGGTAGTTTCTGATCTTTCAGCACTTGAATATATTATCCCATGGACTTCTTGATAGAAGTCCTGCTAAGAGACCATTCATATTCTTAGAAGACCTCTTTCGCACAAGATGAGTTGTTTTCATATGTTATTTCAAAATTCCTTTTCACTTGTGATTTTTGTAATTAAAAAATTTTTTTTATTAAAGTTAAAAAAATATGTTTTGAACATTTTATTTATTTTTGAGAGACAGAGCGTGAGCACGGGAAGGGGAGAGAGAGATGGAGACAGAATCTGAAGCAGGCTCCAGGCTCTGAGCAGTCAGCACAGAGCCCGCAATGGGGCCCAAACTCACCAACTGTCAGATCATGACCTGAACTGAAGTTGGAGGCTTAACTGACTGAACCACCCGGGTGCCCCATGTAATTTTTTTTTAATGTTTGTTTATTTTTGAGAGAGCTTAAGTGGGAAAGGGGCAGAGAGAGGGGGACAGAGGATCTGAAGTGGGCTCCGGTCTGACAGCAGAGTCCGGTGTGGGGTTTGAACTCATTAACCGTGAGATCATGACCTGAGCTGAAGTCAGACTCTCAACCGACTGAACCATCCAGGTGCCCCTCACTTGTGATTTTTGATGTTAATTATAATGTGCCACTGTGTTCATGTCTTGACATTTATCCTGCTTAGAATTCACTGAGCTTCTTGAATTTGTGTCTTTCCACAGTTGTGAGAAGTATAAGCTGGTAGTTCTTCATGTAAGTTCTCTGCCCCCTTTCACTCTCCTCTCCTTAGGAGACCCCCCTAATGTATATATTGGTCCACTTTTGGTGTCCCATAAGTCCGGTAGACGCTGTCCTTTTCCCCATGTATTTTGCTTCCCTCCATGGATGATTTAAAACAAGGAGCCTTTAAGTTGTTTAATTCTTTCTTCTGTTTGATTGAGTCTGCTGATCCTTTAGTGTACTTTTAAATTTAGTTATTGTACTTTCAAGCTCCCAATTTCTGTTTGGTTGTTTTTTTTTTTTAATTCTTTAATGTTTTATTTATTTTTGAGAGACAGAGAGACAGAATGTGAGCAGGGGAAGGGCAGAGAGAGAGAGGGAGACACAGAATCCAAAGCAGGCTCCAGGCTCTGAGCTGTCAGCACAGAGCCCGACGCGGGGCTCGAACTCACAGACTGTAAGATCATGACCTGAGCTGAAGTTGGCCGCTCAACCGACTGAGCCACTCAGGTGCCCCTGTTTGGTTGTTTTTTATATTTTCTGTCTCTTTGGATTCTTATTTTGGTCATGCATAATTTATCAGATATCATTTAGTTACTTATCTGTTTTCCCCTTTTCCTTCATGAGCACCTTTATGATAGTTATTTTGAATCTTTTCTCAGGTAATTAACAGTTCTCTATTAATTCAGAGCCAGTTTGAAATTTTATTTTGTCCCTTGGATTGGGCCATGTTTTTCTGTTTCTGTGTATGCCTTGTGACCTTTTGCTGAGGTTTGGGAATTTAAAAACCAGCCTCTGGTCCCAGGATATATGGACTTGCTTTTTATGGAGAACACAATATAACAGCCAGCTGTGCAGTAAATCTGGGGTGTGTCAAACATACTCTGGGGATGTGTAATGTCTGAGTGTTTGTAATTAAAGCATTTGTTGTTTCTCGTTCATCATACATCATACATTCCTCTCCTGATGTTGTTCAGCTCTGCAGTCTCTCTGGTGTTTGAACAAGTACTTACCTGTTCTGAAGGTAGAAAATACACTGTATCAAGAGGGTGTTCCTATTCCCCCAGCCCGCCACGTCATGCATGAGAGAAACAAGTCTCCCAGGCAGCTGCAGAGATGCCGGGTTATTGCCCACACAGGTCACTCATGTCTCTCTGTCCTGAGCAGAGTTGAGAGTTTTCTCACAGTCTTGCCATGGAGTGCCAGATAGCATGAGCAGCTACTGTGGGCAAGGGTAACAAATTTTCCTTCTTTCTTCAAACTGTCTCTTCTGCATCTGTGCCAGCCTGTGGACGCTGTGTTCTCCCAACGGGCTTCTGGAGCACTCAAAAAGGCAATGTGTTCAGTTAGTGTCTTTGTAGGGGAACAAAGTCTTGGTGCTTCCTATTTCTCCATCTTCCTGGTGTCTTATGATGGAGATGAATTTTGTACATTAGCATATATATATATATGTGCAGTAAGTGGGTTAATTTATTAGGTATTTTTTCAGTTATGTCTTCTCATGACACCTGGGATTTTTTAAATAAAAAATTTTAAACGTTTATTCATTTTTGAGAGAGAGAGAGAGAGAGAGAGATAGAGCTCGAGTCAGGGAGGCGCCGAGAGAGAGGGAGACACAATCCAATGCAGGCTCCAGGTTCCAAGCTGTCTGCACCAAGCTGGACGTGCAGCCTGAACTCATGAACCATGAGATTGTGACGTAGGCAGAAGTTGGATGCTTAAAACCAGCTGAGCCTCCCAGGTGCCCTGTGGCACCTGGGATCTTTGACAAAGACAGGCAAAGAAGATTTATTCGATAAAGTGCTATTGGGAAAATATGGAAGCTGTGACTTTAAGAAAGCACGGTTCATGGAAGGTAGAAGGTGATGGAAGGGAGTGAAGGGCAGAATGAATGTTATTATGAGTATAAGTAAACTTCTATGATGGAATCCTTACTGCCAGAAGAGATGGAGAGTAGAAACCATTTGGGGCAAAAACCTGCTTTAAGACAGGTTTGCAGAACAATGTCTTTATGAACACAAAGCTCCAACTCCATTTTTTAAACGTACATATTCTCTGAAAAGAAATTTGGAAATTCTGGAAGTCACCTGGTCCGTGCTGAAAGTAATGATTTGAACCATTTCAAATACAGGAAGGATTAATTATTCGAACATTTCTGCATATCAGAAAGTTTAAAATGAAGATCAAAAGTCTAAATCAGGGGCACCTGTGTGGCTCCGTTGGTTAAGCATGCGACTTTGGCTCAGGTCATGATCTCATGGTCTGTGAGTTCGAGCCCCGCGTTGGGCTCTGTGCTGATGGCTCAGAGCCTGGACCCTGCTTCAGATTCTGTGTCTCCCTCTCTCTCTGCCCCTCTCCCACTCATGCTTTGTCTCTCTCTCCAAAATAAATAAACATTAAAAAAATTTTTTAAATCTAAATCAATTTGAAAAGTCCTTTTCTGAGGGTTTATTATTCTTCTATCAACAAATAATCTCTCTTTGTTCCAAAGTCCCTAATTTTGATAAACATGGGAGAACCTTTATTCAACAATCACTGTTCAATAGTTATCGCATAATACATAATTTAGAGCAACATTTTATGTGTAATGAACTTAGGAAGGCCTTTTGTGAAGACTTTATCTTCAATAATTACCAAGGTGTTTATAGTGGAGACAGAACTTACGAACATAGTGAATGTGGGAAAAACATTAACGGGTCAAATCCTCCTCAACCTCAGAGAGCTCACTTTCCAGATGCCGTTATAAAAGAAATGCCAGAAAGTCTTTTATCAAAGCTGAAACTTTTTTGTATGTCCTTGTATCCTTACCAAAGAGAAGATTTACAAACGTAGTAAATGTGGCAAAGCTTTTAAGCAGTCTTCAAAATTCACTCAAAAGCAGAGATTTCATATTGGAGAGAAACCTTAAAAAGGTACGGAATGTGGCCAAGCCTTTAAGCAGTGCATAAGCCTTTCTTAACATCAGAAAACACATACTGGGAAGAAATCTTACAAATGTAAACAATTTCATGAAGCCTTTAATCATTGTTTAAGCCTTCTTTGAAATCAGCGTATATGTAGCAGGAGAAATCCAACCAATATACAGACTATAGCAAAGCCTTCGCCAAACCACAACCTAAGTAAACATCAGTGAGTGCTTACTGGGGAGAAAACTTAAAAATGTAAAGAATGTGGCAAAGCCTTTACAGGGAACTCAACATCAACTCAACATGAGAGCATATATCCTGGAAAGAAACCCTAGAAATGTAATGCATGGGGGAAAATTTTTGTTTTAAATATACATTTCAGGTAAGAAGAGGTTCATATGGCATAAAAACTTCAAATATGTAAAAAAGTTGGCAATGTATATAATGAAAAAGAAATCTAAATAAACATCTGAGAATTCACAGTTAAAAGCACTAAGCCTATAACCACTTTTAAGACAATAATCTAAACCAACATATTTATTGTAGAGAGTAACCCAAAGTTAAAACACTTAGATCATTTTCAGTAGAGTCTTCAAAGTGCATGGTTAGAGGCTCTGACCCCTCTGCAGTTGAAATAGGTGTATAGCATTTGATTCCCCCCAAATTTAACTGTTATTATAGACTATCGTTGACCAGAAATCTTACTGAGAACATAGTTTGGTCAACACGTATTTGGAATGTAAAAGTAAAACCAAGGAAACCATAACCTCAGATCATTATCTCAGAGGAACAAGACTGGTTGTTGAATGCTTGTAGTATTTTGACCAAGGATCATACAGTGATTTTGCAGTGATTTATATACATATAAGTAATACAAATATTTATATTTATACATTTATATTTATAATATATATCTTTTAAAGTTTTTTTTTAAAGTTTATTTATTTATTTTGACCGAGAGAGAGAGAGAGAGAGAGAGAGCAGGGGAGGGACAGAGAGAGAGAGAATCCCAAGCAGGCTCGGTGCTGTCAGCACCGAGTCAGATGTGGGGCTTGAACTCACAATGTACTTGATACATTTTATTTTTTAATTTAAAAAATTTTAAAGTTTTTAAAAAATATTTATTCATTTTTGAGAGAGAGAGAGAGCGCATGAGCAAGGGAGGGGCAGAGAGAGAAGAAGGCATAGAATCTGAGGCAGGCTCCAACACGGGGCTCGAACCCACAAACCGTGAGATCATGACCGGAGCCAAAGTTGGCTACTTAACTGACTGAGCCACTCAGGCGCCCCTCTTTAGCAAACTTCAAGTATAATAGACATATAATGCTATGCTGTACTTTAGATCTCCAGGATTTATTCATCCTGTGTAATGAAATTTTGTACCATTTGACTAACAGCTCCCATTTTGCCCTCAGCCAGCTCCTGGCCATCACACTTCTACTCTGCTTTTAGGATTTCAATGTGGTTAGATTCCAGATATAATTGAGATAATACAGCATTTGATATTTTGTGTGGCTTATTCCACTTGGCATAACGTTGTCCAGGCTCACCTGCATTGTCCCTTCCATTTTTGTAAGGCTGCATTTTGTATATAGATAGATATAATATATAATCCATAATATATGTTATTTATGATACATAATATATTGCAATATAAGTAATTATATAATAATTATATGATATAAATATATATAATTTATGTAATAACTATATGATATTTAACTATATATAATTAATATGATATAGGTATATACCAAAAATATGTAATATGTACATATCATATTTTCTTTAACCACCTCTCCTAGAAAGCAGGGAAAATAGTGAGATGACACTTCCTATTTTCTAGAAGGACTAAGCTTCGGGGAAAAAACAACAAAAGTGCTAACACCAATGTGGAAGAATTAAAATAATCATATATTGCTGATGAAAGTGTACCTCTACAGGAGAACTGGCATCTAATTATAAACTCAAACATTTTTCTATCCTGTTAAGAAAATGTAAACCCAACAATGAAAACTCTGAATTTCTAATCTACCCTTTTCTGTGTTTTTCCATTCATTCATATTTTGCTCCTGTAATACACCAACCTTTTTTTGTTTTTAGTTGATAGGGAAGCAGAAGAGGAGGCGGATAGGTGGGGACCAATATCTACATATTCGTGGTTATTATAGGACACCTGGTACCCAGCCTGCAGGGGACTATGTGGATTAAATCACATCATATATGTGAGGTACCCAGCGTGGTGCACTATAACTTCCTTGTGAACACAAAATAAGTACGCAGTAAACACTGCAGTAATCAATGTATACACTTCATTTTCCAAATAGAGACTGGTTCAGACAGTGCGTTCAAGCGCCTTCTTTCAGTCAACTTTAAGTGCTGTGAAAGCATGTGGTCCTGCAGGATGGCGATGGTGGTCTTTGCTGGGAACCAACATTAACTCACAACAGAGGAAAGTCAGTGGTAAATTCTTCCCTGGAAACTCAGCAGGAGTTGTTTGTGTTGAGCCAGATGGTGGCTGTGGGAGGCTCAGGTGTGCTGTGCCTGCCTTCTCTAGTGTAGTGTCACTAAACACGAGTCTCAGGAAGCAGCATCAGCACTGACAAGAAACTGGTGAGAGATGCCCATTCACGGACCCCATTCCAAAGCTGCAGAATCACCTTTTCTTCTATGGGACCTGGACACCAAATTGTTTATTTGCACATGAAAACTTGAAGCACAGAACTGCTGATCAGCCTGCGTTTACAATAAAGATCCCTGGCGAGATTTAAGAACCAACATCACCTGCGCCCTCTGCTGGAGTCTGTCTATTGGTCAGGGTGACAGCATCGATGATGCTTTAACTATGAGCTCCAGGTGATTCTCAGGTGAGGCCAGGGTGAAGCACGAGGATGTGCAGACATATTCGGGAGGGCTGCGTCCGCCTTTCAGTGGAGGAGACGATGGCAGTCTGTTCGGTGTGGGCTTGGAAGGGGCAGGTCAGTGCAGTTCCCTTCCCGAGCTGTGGCAGGATGTGTGGCTGTCTGCGGGAGGGGAGGACCTCTGAAACCTGGAAGGCGAAATTCACAGGTTAGTGTTCACGCAGGAGCTCCTTTTCTCTGAATCTTTCCTGTGACAAAGTCAAGGAGAGGGCGGCATTTTTTGCATTTCAAGATTCTGCTACCTCTGAGGTGATGAGAGCAGGTAAGGATGCTGTGCTGAGACCTTTAAAGGGGAGGGGGCGGTAGAAGATCCCCTGCAGGGGTGTGACTGATGGGCCCCTATGCACTTATTTTACACAGCGTGATCCTGGATGGCTAGCCCCTGATCCCAGTCTGCTCCGGGTTCTCTGTATTGTGGGAGACGCCGGACTCCGGTCCTTGGGGCGGGGGGTTCACCTGCATTCTGTTTGCGTGCATGTGGGAAGTTGTGGCACTAGGAAAAACAGAAACGGGAGAGGGTATCAAAAACACTGGATTTGATAACAACAGAAGTCTGAGGGAGGGCTGGTTCCAGCTCGTCCGAACTGTGAACTCAGGAGTGTGTGCTTGGTTGAAATGGGACTCAGGGTTGGTGAAGGGAGGAGCACAGGACTGCAGGTTTCGCTCCTGAGCGGGGCGGTGTGTGCTGGAGGTCCTCTGTGCGCATGTGCAGAACTGATGGGAGACTCTCTCTGCGCAGGCGCTATGGGGAGCCATTACCAAGGGTGAAGTCTGGGCAGGTGAGGGCAGAGGCCTGTTGGTTTCTTGTGCGCATGTGTGAAGACGAGCAAGGCGCGGCCGGGAAAGTTGTTACTTGCCACGTTGGAAGTGGGCGAGCTGTTTAAGCCACGGGAGGAAAGTCCTTAAAATGGAAAGTGGTACCGTGTGGTGTTAAATGATGAACGGATGTGCATTCAGTTTTTCAAGAATTAATCTGACCAGTTAATATGTGTATTTAGATAGTTAGTCATGCTCCACGTATAGGAAATTGTAAGGTTTTTACAGAGAGGATGTGGAAGCAAAGCAAGGAGAGTGGATATAACTTAAGCATTTGCCTTAGTTTCAAAGGCCTAGTTAGCTGTAATTGTTTGTTCTTAACTTCGTTTTCTTCCACTCCAGTGACTGAATTAAGTCGTGGTTCACTTACAGAGTCTATCAAGGCATTAGAATCACCTCAGGCTATGGCTTCCTGTTTAACAGTAGAGACGGTAGGAGATTAAGGTGTCGTCCCCCCCTCCCCCCCTCCCCGTTTACAAGGGTAATTTAGCAACTGTCTGCCCATGGTAAGGATGTGCAGTTATGATGATGCAAAAAGTCGGCTGTCCCAGAACTCCCTCAGTTACGTCATATGTGTGAAAATCAAAGATCTACATTTCATGATGTTGTGATAGCAGAATAGGGACACATTCAACCATGTAAGTGTATAAACAAACGGGACGGTGTGTGCCGGAAGTCCTCTGCGCATGTGCAGAACTGGCAGAAACCTCTCTCTGCGCCGGCGCTTTGGGGCGCCATTACCGAGAGTGAAGTCTGGGTAAGTGAGGGCAGTATTTCATTGCTATCTTAGGCGCTCCTGCAAAAGTGGGCCCACATGGGTAGGGAAAGACGTCCCACTGACTCTCATGCCCACGATGGAAGTGGGCAAGATACTCAGGCCATGTGAGAAAAGCGGTCAAAATGGAAGGTAATACTGTGTGATGTTAAATGAATGACGTGATATGTACATTCAAACTTTCAAGAGTTCATTCGACCAGTTAAATTATCTACTTAGAGGTTAGCATGCTCCACTTGTAGGAGGTAGTGGTAATGTTTTTACAGAGAGGATGCTGAAGCAAAGCAAGGAGAATGTTTGGTTAGATATACCTTAAGGATTGGCCTTAGTTTTGAAGCCCTAGTTGACTGTAATTGTTTTTTTTTTTTTTTTAACATTTATTTATTTTCGAGAGACACAGAGACAGAGTGTGAGCGGGGGAAAGGCAGACAGAGAGGGAGACACAGAATCTGAAGCAGGCTCCAGGCTCTGAGCTGGCAGCACAGAGCCTGACGCGGGGCCCGAACTCACAGACCGCGAGATCATGACCTGAGCCAAAGCCGGCCGCTTAACCGACTGAGCCACCCAGGCGCCCCTGTAATTGTTCTTAAATTCATTTTCTTCTGCCCCAGTAGAGTGACCATGAGTTAAGTTGTGATTTCCTTACAGGCTTCCCTATTTAATTTAATAGTGGAAACATGGTAGCATATTACTTTTTTTTAGATTTATTTATTTTTTAATTTACATCCAAGTTAGTTGGCATATAGTTCGACGATGATTTCAGGAGTAGATTTCTTAATGCCCCGGACCCATTTAGTCCATCCCCCCTACTACAATCCGTCCAGCAACCCTCTATTCTCTATATTTAAGAGTGTTCTATGTTTTATCTCCCTCCCTGTTTTTATATTTTTGCTTCATTTATGTTCATCTGTTTTGTATCTTAAATTCCACATATGAGTGAAGTCCTATGATAGTTGTCTTTCTCTAATTTTGCTTAGCATAATATCCTCCAGTTCCATCCACGTAGTTGCAAATGACAAGATTTCATTATTTTTGATTGCTGAGTAATACTCACTTGTATGTATATACCACATCTCGTTTATCTATTCATCCGCCGATAGACATTTGGGCTCTTTCCATACTTTAGCTACTGTCGATAGTGCTGCTATAAACATTGGGGGTGCATGTGCTCCTTTGAAACAGCATACCTGTATCCTTTGAATAAATACCTAGTAGTGCAATTGCTGGATCATAGGGTAGTTCTGTTTTTAATTTTTTGAGGAAACTCCATTCTGTTTTCCAGAGTGGCTGCACCAGTTTGCATTCCCACCAGCAGCGCAAAAGAGATCCTCTTTCTCACATCTTCTCCAATGTCTGTTGTTGCCTGAGTTAATGTTAGCCATTCTGACAGGTGTGAGGTGGTATCTCATTGTGGTTTTGATTTGTATTTCCCTGATGAGTGAAGTCGAGCATTTTTTCATGTGTCTGTTGGCCATCTGGATGTCTTCTTTGGAGAAGTGTCTATTCATGTCTGTTGCTCATTTCTTCACTGAATTATTTGTTTTTGGATGTTAAGCTTGTTAAGTTCTTTATAGATTTTGGATACTAACCCTTTATCTGATAAGTCATTTACAACTATCTTCTCCCATTCCTGTGGCTACCTTTTAGTTTTCCTGATTGTTTCCTTTGCTGTGCAGAAGCCTTTTATTTTGATGTCCCAACGGTTCATTTTTGCTTTTCTTTCCCTAATCTCCAGAGATGTGTTGAGTAAGAAGTTGCTGGGACTGAGGACAAAGAGGTTTTTGTCTTTCTCCTCTAGGATTTTGATGACTTCCTGTCTTATGTTTAGGTCTTTCCTCCATTTTGAGTTTATTTTTGTGTATGGTGTAAGAAAGGGGTCCGGGTTCATTTTTCTGCATGTCACTGTCCAGTTTTCCCAGCACTATTTGCTGAAGAGACTGTCTTTATTCCATTGGATATTCTTTCCTGCTTTGCCAAGGATTAGCTGGCCATACATTCGTGGGCCCATTTCTGAGTTCTCTATTGTGTTCCATTGATCTGAGTGTCTGTCCTTGTGCCAGTACCATACTGTCATGATGGTTACAGCTTTGTAATACAGCTTCAAGTCCGGGCATGTGATGCCTCCAGCTTCAGTTTTCTTTTTCATGATTGCTTTGGCTCTTCGGGGTCTTCTCGAAACAAATTTTAAGATTGTTTGTTCTAGCTTTGTGAAGAAGGCTAGTGTGGCTTTGACAAGGGATTTTCAGGTTTTTTTGTTTTTTGGGTTTGTTGTTGTTGTTGTTGTTTTAATCCATTAGCAAGAGCAACTTAGAAATTGTCCACCCATTGTAAGAATGCACAGTCATGGTGGTGCAACAATCTCCTGTCCCAGAACCACCCAGTTAAGTCATAGGTGTACAAATCAAAGATGCACATTTCATGCTGTGTGTGATAGCAGGAGATTGGTACATTGAACTGTGTAAGTGTATAAACAAGGGTGTTGTATTAACAATTACTGTGGGATAGGATGTGTTTTAGGAATGGAGTAAATCCATTTCTACTGTTGTGAAAACACCATCTTCTTGTAACATTGGTTAAAGAAAGCAATTGATTGACAGTAAGTTTGATATAATATTCCTTTAAACATAGAAGCAAGTGCAAATTATTTTAGTTGGTTAGATGATTTCAAATGAAACTTCAGAGGCATCTGGGTGGTTCAGTTGGTTAAGTGTTCGGCTCTGGGTTTTGGTTCAGGTCATGATCTCACAGGTTTGTGAGATGGAGCCCCACATTGGGCTCTTTGCACTGATAGGAGCCTATTTTGGATTCTCTCTCTCTTTCTCTCTCTCTTTTTCTTTCTCTCCCTCTCTCTCTGCCCCTCCCATGCACGCTCTATCTCTTAAACAAATATACTTCAAATGAAACTTCACGTATGCTCTTGGGGCCCCTGGGAGGCTCAGTAGGTTAAGCTTTCGGTTTTTCCTCAGGTCTTGATCTTAGGGTTCATGGGTTCAAGCCCTGCATTGGGCTTTGTGCTGACCGGTCAGAACCTGGAGCCTGCTTCACACTCTGTGTCTCCCTCTCTCTCTCTGCTCCTCCCCCACTCATGGTCTATCTCTCTTTGTCTCTCAAATATAAACATTAAAAAAAAAAAGGTCACATACACTCTGAAACTGCACAAGAAGGAGGAAACATCTCAAACGGATGAGGTGTTCTATCTGAACACCAAACTTTTACTAACTGGGGGTTAATTAATAGGAATTTTTATCTACTTAAATATTTTGTAGGCGTGGGACACCTGAGCAATTAATTTACTGACTCTTGATTTCAGCTCAGGTCATTATCTCGTGGTCAGTGAGTTCTAGCCCCATGTCAGGTTCATGTGGACAGCACAGAGCCTACTTGGATTTCTCTCCCTCTCTCTCTGTACTCTGTATCTCTCTGTCTCTCAAAATACAAACATATATTAAAAAATTTAGCTGTAGTTCTTTATTGTGTATTCCATTGAAAAGCTTGCTGTGTATTTTTTTTTAAATTTTTTTTTAATGTTTATTTATTTTTGAGACAGAGCATGAGTGGGGGAGGGGCAGAGAGAGAGGGAGACACAGAATGTGAAGCAGGCTCCAGGCTCTGAACTGTCAGCACAGAGCCCGATGCGGGGCTCAGACTCACAGACCGTGAGATCATGACCTGAGTCGAAGTCAGACGCTCAACCGATTGAGCCACCCAGGCGCCCCCTTACTGTGTATTTTATAGAGGTCAAGTTATTGCCTAATGGGCTTAGAAACTGTTGACAATTGTGAATCAAATGCAAATGAGGGAATTAATGAGTAGGAGAATGAATTAATGGCCTCCAGTTGAGCCCCTGCAAATTCCTTCACCCCCAGGTCAAATCCTTCCCCTCATCTCTATCCCCCATTGTGACTTCAGTCTCTGCACCTCCCATGACATGTAGGTATCCATGAGACCTAACACTCTCCTTCCAAAGGATCCTTCTAGGCTTGCTCATTGCTTTTCTACATTCATCTTGTTCATTTTGGACCTCAGTACCAATAAGCCCCTTTTTTGCCTGATTCTGGAGCCTTTAATCCAAACTTCCTTCCATTGCCGCCCAAGCCTCCATCCTGCGTTCCTTTGTTCTCCATTGCCACTTACTTCCCCACCCCTTAATTCCATGCTTCAGCTCATTAATTGTGTCCTTTATGTCCACTGCCCTCAATGTCCCAGCCATCATTTGTCAGGAGTCCTTAGTTTCCTCATGACCTTGCACCCATTACCCCCACCCCTATACTCCTCAATACTTCCTCATGGGTCCTTAAGCCTACTGGTGCCTACTGTTCTCCCAGCTCTGATGGTCGTCCTCCACTCAGATTTACTCTCTGTGCACATTATGTTCCTCAGGGATTATCTTGTCTTCTTACCTGTTTTCAGATTGGAGCACTGAATACCCCTAGGTCTCCATTCATAAGCCACTATCTCCCTTCCGCCCCTGTGTTCTTTAACCCTTCATAGGCAGAAAGGTTTGTATGCCTTTTACCCAACCTTGCCTCGTAACTCTTTTTGCCAATCATTTCCTCATCCGTTCTCCCCCTCCTTCCCATGATTTCCTTCACCCTCTTATCCCTCAGTACACATATCCCTCATGTCTCTAATGTCCCTGCATATGCTCCACCCCCCAACCTCAAAATCTGTTATGCATTTTAACCCCTCAGTGACATTTAACTACCTAGCACCTTTTAGCTGTATTGTGGGTTACGTAGTGTGCCTCAGATAAATAGGCTCAAGCCCTAACCCTCCATACCTGTAATTGTAACCTTACTGGGCAATAGCATCTTTGCAGATCGAATCCGGTTAAAATGAGGTCATACCGGATTCGGGTAAACCGAATTCAATGACTGCTGGCCTGCTGAGAAGAAGGAAGTTTAGACACACACAGAATGGTGTGTGATGATGAAGGCAGGGAGTAAGAGATGCATCTACAAGCCAAGCCAAGTCAAGGATAGCTGACAGTCCCCAGAGGTTAGAAAAGGAAAAGATGAGATTCTTTTAGATAAAGTGTGGCCCTGCCAACAGCTTGATTTCAGACTTGTGTTTGTTTTTTTAAAAATATTTTTAATGTTCATATTTTTGAGAGAGGAAGGATGAGCAGGGGAAGGGCGGGGGGGGCGCAGAGGATGTGAAACAGACTCTGTGCTGCCAGCAGTGAGCCTGATGCAGGGCTCGAACGCATGAACCATGAGATCATGACCTGAACTGAAGTTGGACACTCAACCCACTGAGTCACCCATGCACCCCATGACTTCAGACTTTTCAGACCTCTGGAACTGTGAGACAGGAATTTCTCAGTGTGTTTAGACACCCAGATGTGGTAATGTGTGACAACAACCCTAGGAAACTAACACAAGTCCTGTCCTCTCTTCCCCTGTAGATATGTGACCCCAATCCCAGGCTCTTTGCAGCTCCATTTATCCCTGTGTGGCTTTTTCTTTTTCTTTTTTTTTTTTTTTTGGAAAGGGGGGTGAGCTGTGCAAGCCCCATTCCTCTCTTTTTTTTATTTTTTAACGTTTACTTAGTTTTTTTGAGAGACATAGAGACAGAGCGTGAGCAGGGGAAGGGCAGAGAGAGAGGGAGACACAGAATCCGAAGCAGGCTCCAGGCTCTGATGAACCATCAGCACAGAGCCCGACATGGGGCTCGAACTCACAGACCGTGAAATCATGACCTGAGCTGAAGTCGGCCGCTTAACCGACTGAGCCACCCAGGCGCCCCCCCCGTGTGGCTTTTGTCTGCGTGTTTTTTCTTACCCCACTGTATCCCTCCTCCTCTTCATATCGAGCACCACACCCCAGAGTGGGAATTCACTTTGCGAATATGGTCCTGGTGGAACTTTGGTGAGTTGGAAGAACTGTAAAGAATGGAAAGAGCTTTTGTTTTCAGACATCCGGAGATTGTAGTTAATCTTATTTTTACCATTTGCAAACACTTTGTGGAGATGCTCTCCCCCATGTGGCCGAATGAGGTTTTGTGAACCTGAGCATGACTGTGAGCTTGTGTCCTCATAAGTGTGTGTGTTGTGAGGGAGTCTTTTTGTGGTGTGTGGTCTGCATGGATGTTTGCGAATGTGGGACTAAATGTGTGAGTGTATAGGTGACTGCGTGTGAGTATATGTGATTGTGTATTTGAATGTTTGAGTGTTAATGGAGGCTTGTGTTTGTACCTATCCATGTGTAGATGTGTATAGAGAATATAAGTTATCCCCTATTACAGCTCTAATTCATGCCTTGGCAATTGTGGTGGCTCTGGGAAGGAGACAGGGATCAAATACGGATTTGTGTCTTTGAAATCTGAAAGGATCATCTAGTCTTTTTTTTTTTTTTTTAATTTTTTTAGTGCTTTTTTTATTTTTATTTTTGAGAGACATAGAGACAGAGCGTGAACAAAGGAAGGGCAGAGAGAGAGGGAGACACAGAATCCGAAGCAGGCTCCAGGCTCTGAGCCGCCAGCACAGAGCCCGATGTGGGGCTCGAACTCAGACAGTGAGATCATGACCTGAGCTGAAGTCGGCCACTTAACCGACTGAGCCACCCAGGTGCCCCCAAATAGTCTTTAATATTTGTTCAATAATGAGGAAATCAATGCCAATTACAAATAAGGTGATTAAGACGGTAACAATTAACTGCTCTTTACTTATAAATGCCTTAACTGTTATTTTTTTTAAATGCAGACTCTGCTTATTAAACCTTCTTGTCCTGTTGGTTGGCTGGTTGGTTTCTTTTTTTTTTGTTTGTTTATTTTTGGAGCCTCTTATATAACATTCGTGTTCTTCATGGATATTCTGTTTAGAATTCTTTTTAATCCTGGGATCAATATTGTAAGACTATATTTTCCCACCAAATGTTCATTTTATTTAATTTGCAAACTGCTGTTCATTTGTTGTGCTAATTAGCATAACATAAGTCATTGTCCTTTCATTTTAAATGGTTCTATCCCTGAATCTATCAAGTCATCTGATTGCTTTTCTGTGCTCTGTGCTTACGAATTAGGCTGTTCTGTGCTTAAGAATTAGGCTGTTCTGTGCTTAAGAATTAGGCTGTTCTGTGCTTAAGAATTAGGCTGTTCTGTGCTTACGAATTATGGCACAACTCAGTGATCTGAGGATTAGGAAAGAACTGACGTTCCAGTAGAAGAATTTCTCAGGGAAACCTAGAATTCACGGACACACACAAGCTTGGTGCCCATCCCTCATGTGTCGGACTTCAGCGTGACCTGCTTTCGTCCATACGACAGCATTTTTGCTCTCCAGGGATGATGGAAGAGTTGGTTGTCCTGAACCAACTCTTAACAGTCTGGTTGTAGGTGTGTGACCTCATCACAGAAACTTGTAATCAGCAACTGAGAAAAAATTTTTACTTTTATTTTTGAGAGAGAGGTGGGGGGAGGGGCAGAGAGAGGGAGACCAGGGATCCAAGGGGGGGCTCCATACTGATGGCAGAGGGCCTGATGTGGGACTTGAACTCAGAAACCATGAGATCATGACCTGAAGTGAAGTGGGGTGCTTAACCGACTAAGCCATCCAGGCCCCCCATGAGAAAATTATTTTGGAAAATATTCTCTCCACAAGCTTCCAACCTCATAAGGCAGAGGATCATATATATATCATTATATATATTTTTATATATGTATCCTATATATTGATCTGTTTATAATTTTACATGTATATCTTTTTAAATTTTTTTCTTTTTCTTTTTAAAAAATTTATTGTCAAATTGGTTCCATATAACACCCAGTGCTCATTACAACGAGTGCCCTCCTCTGTGCCCGTCACCCACTCTCCCCCCTCCCACACCCCTCTCACCCCTCAGTTTGTTCTTAGTCTTAGAGAGTCTCTTATGTTTTGTCTCCGTCCCTCTCTATGCCTTTTTTCTTTTCCTCTCTTCCCCTCCCCCATGTATCTTCTCTCTCTATATATATGTTAATATATATCGTATATATATCATTTTATATATATCCTGTATACTATATATCTATTTATATAATTTTACATATACATCTTGATATATGTGTGTGTATATATATATCCTGTGTGTGGGCATATAGATGGGTCTTGTTTTTTAATCCATTCTGTTACCCTGTGTCTTTTAATTGGAGCATTTAGTCCATTTACATTCAGCGTTAATATCGAAAAATAGGGGTTTAGAGTCATTGTGTTATCTGTAGGTTTCATGCTTGTAAGGATGTCTCTGGTACTGAGTTCTTTATGACCTTTCCTTCATAGAGTCCCCCTCAAGATCTCTTGTAAGACTGGTTTATTTGTGATGTATTCCTTCAGTTTTTGTTTGTTTGGGAAGACCTTTATCTCTCCTTCCATTCTGAATGACAGGTTGGCCGTATAAAGGATTCTTGGCTACGTATCCTTCCTGTTCATCACATTGAAGATTTCCTGCCATTCCTTTCTGGCTTGCCAAGTTTCTGTAGACAAGTCTGCTACTACCCTAATGTGTCTGCCTTTGTATGTCAAGGCCTGTTTATCCCTAGCTGCTTTCAGAATTCTCTCTTTGTCTTTGTATTTTCCCAGCTTCACTATGATGTGTCATGCTGAGAGTCTATTTGGGTTACATCTGAGGGGAGTTCTCTGTGCCTGTTGGATTTCAATGCTTGTTTCCTTCTTCATGTTGGGGAAGTTCTCAGCAATGGTTTGTTCAAGTACCCCTTCGACTCCTTTCTTTCTCTCTTCTTCCTCTGGAATTCCTATAATATGGATATTATTCTGTTTATTGCATCACTCAGCTCTCGAATTCTCCTTTCCTGTTGCTGAGTCGTTTTCTCTCTTTTTCTCTACTTCCTCCTTTTCCATAATATTGTCTTCTAATTCACCTATTCTCTCTTCTGCCTCTTCAATCTGTGCTGTGGCCACCTCCAATTTGTTTTGCACCTCATTTAAAACATTTTTTAATTCCTCCTGTGCCGGGGACCAAGAGGCCATGGCCCTGGGAGCGATGCCCAGGGTGAAGAAGTAAGGCCCAAGGCCCCGGTGGCCCAGAGCCTGGACCCCCGCCGGCGGGCGGAGGGTGTCGTAAGGCAAGTATTGGGCCTGAGGCCATAAAAGTTATGGCTTTTGATCTCCTCACTTTGTTTGGCCCTAAGAGGATGGCTGGTTAGCCAGTGATAAGATCCCTCAGGGCCATCAGGAGATAAATTCGTACCAGGCCTACGATAAGAACATTGGGTCTGTAAGAATCCCTGCACTCAGAGTGATGATAATATTGAAGAAAAGTCCCTGCTAGCAGCAGCTTCAGGGTGAAGTAAAAGAGGGTCTTATGGCATCCCCTCCGCTAACCAATTAATGCTGTTGGTTTTATTCCTCTTAATAGGTTTAGAATATAGAGAGATATAATGTTGATCGTCATGAAAATAATAAGGAAATCATTTAGGAGGCTTTAGTTGGCCTCAGGTAATATAGAAATAATTCAAAAATAAAATAAATCTCTAATAAATCTCAGAAATGTGGTAATTATTAATGGTCAGTAGATAATAAATAACCTTAGAGCGTAGCTTTAGAGAAAAACATGTTTTTCACACAATCCTCTAATTGTAGGTAGAACCTTTAATTGATACCTGTATACTTTGTTCTTATCTTTCTAATCCATAATATTCACCAGAATGTATTCATTAGTTATCCTTTGACTGCAGGTGTGCTGTTTTTTTGTCCTCCTATACTAATTGTTTAAACAATCTATGTAACCTTGAGAAATTAGGGTTCTTTGAAGTAAAGTTTGTTTTAATCAGTTTCTTTTATTTTACTAAGAAGCTTCAGAAATTGGAGTGTTTTCATCCTGCCAGCCTTTGCAGGATGTATGCTTGTTGTGTTTAGAGAAATACATAAAAACCCTAAAGAAAAAATAAACTTGGGGCAGTCCAAATAAGAGGCTGTCCCTGTGTCGTTTGTCTTGTCTTTGTCTTTTCTTTGTTTTCTGTCTCAGCCCTTACATAAGGGAGCCCTGGACCAGTCCTGATATGAGGCTGACTCCAAGAGACTGACTTCGTGTCATCTCTCGTGCCTAGACCAACCCTCACTCAGGTGAAACCCTGGACCAGCTGGAAGCCCTGAAGTAGGAGCTGGCCTCCTCTCAGGGCAGACCCCGGCACTCCTGACCATTTTTTAGGACCTTGATCTCCCCCCCCCCCACTTTCTTCTATGCTTTTTTCAAGCCCAGAGAGTATTTTAATGTTTATCATTCTATATTCTTGTTCTGTTAAGTTGCTTATGTCTGCTTTCATTATTTCTTGTACTGTCACTATTTCCTGTTCATTCTTTTGAGGGGAATTCTTCCATATCATCATTTTGGCTAGGTGTGTATTGGTTTATTTCCTAGTTTTCCCTGGAAAGGAAAAGGGTCAGACGACAAACAGGAAACACAAACTCAAAACTGTACTGACCAATAATACAGATAAACAAATCATAACATAAAAAAGAATAATGAATGACAGTCTGGAGGCCTGCGACCTGACGTACCAGCTACACGTTAAGGATGGGGTGTGCACTCTGCTGATGGCAGAGCATACATAGAGTAGTGATAGGTGTGGGGAGAAGAAGAAACTGAACTTGGACCAGGTAGAGAGATTAGAAGACTTGATCCAGTAAGAGAGAAATCAGAATGAGGAAGGATGCGAGGAAAGAGAAATGAAGGTAGATGTTGCCAGATGTACTATGTGGCCTGACTGTTCCATAGAGAGAGATGGGAAATGAAAGAGGGAGGTGTAGAACATGCATTGAGAGAGTGGGTTAAATGTCTGTTTAGGCAAGCCAAAACCCCCAGATGACTGGTTTAGAGGTGGGTAGAGATAGGAAGGAGAAGAGGGAGAATACATCTAAAGCAGAAGAATTGACCTGGAATTAATCCAGGCAATGCTGCAGTATTCCTGTCTCCGTGGCTATCACTCCTGCAGAAGGGCATCTCCCATATGAGGAGAGGTGTGGCCTGGTGTAGGAGGGTCCTACCTCCACCGCTAGTGGATTGGAGTCCCCAGCCCCCTCTTCACGGACCCAGAGTCTCAAATCACTCTTCTGTTTCCGTCCTCAACTCTGGCCGGGTTGCAGGTGCAGTGCAATTTGCTGGGCAGTCGCCCATCCCACGCTCAACTGAGTTCCTTTAACTCGCTCAGACCGCTGTGCCTTATATAAATTGAGTCTCTGACTCAGTACTGGTGTGACCACAATGGCGTCCCCCCAGCCTCCTCTTCACAGACCAGGAGTCTCAAAACACTCCTCTGTTTCTGTCCTCGACTCTGGGTTGCAGGCTTAGTGAGATCTGCTGGGTGGTTGTGCTCTACTTGCATCCCTGGTTTTCCCTATGTAACTTGTGTCCCTATCTCAGCACAAATCCAGTGATGGCTCAGTGCCTCTCCGTGTCACCGGCTGGGTCAGCATCGCTGGGTCCAGAGTGAAGGGAGCTCAGCCAGCTCCGCCGTGAGCAACGGACCTTCTCTCCAAAAGCCTCGTAGTTAGGGACTGGATGATAAGCTCACTCTCCACCCCAGTCCGAGGTACTGTCCTTGCTGCTCTTTCTCTTCTCCTTGCCTTTCCATGAAAGAGGCCCAGGGCCTGCTCCCTGCAATCCGCACCTCCGAAGCTCTCTTTCTTTCTCCCAGATTGCACTCACTGAGTCTCCCAGGATTTTCTGGATTTCATTTTCTCTTCCCCATAACCTCCAACTCCTCTTTCTAAAAAAATTTTTTTAACGTTTATTTATTTTTGAGAGACATAGAGACAGAGTGTCAGCAGGGGAAGGGCAGAGAGAGAGACACACACACAGAATCCGAAGCAGGCTCCAGGCTCTGATCAGCCAGCACAGAGCCCGATGCAGGGCTCGAACTCACAGACCATGAGATCATGACCTGAGCTGAAGTCGGCCGAGCAACCGACTGGGGCACCCAGGCGCCCCTCCAACTCCTCTTTCTGCAGATATCTGGGACTGAGAGTCCCTCGGTTTCAGTCCTTCTTAGTTTGAAAGACACAGGAGAGCACCAGGTCCCCCTACCCCTCCGCCACGTTGGCCACAGACGTTACCTCTGAGAAAACTGAGGCCGAGGATGAAGTTTCTCCAGGACCTCTGAGCAATAAATAAAACTCTTAACTGTCAACATCCTATTATTCTCAACCCTTATCCACAAGTGATATCCATTCCTACTAAAATTTTCAGTGTAATTGACCCATGCAGTGCTCAGTAAAATATTCCAGTTTATAAGAATAGCTAGTATCTTTTTACCTTCACTTGGGAGGAATGGAACCTCAGTGTTACAAAGAGTGTCCATCTTGCATGTCACAAACCTTGAAGGCTGATTTAAATGACAAAGTTTTCTGTAGTCTCTCTTTTTTTTTTTTTTTTTACGGTGATTTTCTTCTCTGCTCACTTGTCAAGCTTGTTCACAAGACATCTTCTACCTGTTGAAACTTTTGGCATTAAAGAGACAAAGTCTCAAAAACAAAAAACAAAAAACCTGCCATTTGTTCAGACTCAGGTTAGACATTTAGGACACCTGCTGTCAGAACAAGGGCTACATCTGGATCCAAGTAGAAGTGAAGACATCCTGAACTTCCCCAATCCTAAAAGCAAGCACCAATTATAACGATTTCTTGGAGTTTGCTGGTTATTGCTGAAACTGGATTCCAAACTTGTCTTTTAGGTTTCAGTCTGCATATGCTTTACTAAAATAAACACAAAAAACAAAAAACAAAAAAAAAAAAACCACAAAAATAAACCTAACCCTATTATTTTGAAAGGAGGGTATGACATAGGCTTTGAGACTTTAAAGAAAAGTCTAAACAACATCCCTACTTGGACATCTGAATTATCAATTTCTTTTTCCACTTTGTATATGTTACAGAAGAAGTGGCCTTGGAATGCTCACCCAAAAACATGGGGACTGTCGTTGCCCAACAGGGTATTCTATACATTGACTGGACCCTGTGGCATGGGGGTATCCCTCTGGCCTCTGACCCCCTTATGCTACTGCCCTTGAAGAAATAGTCTGCCACTGAAGAAATAGTCACAGGGTCCCCTTTGACAACTTTGTGCTCCCAAACTCCAGAGAATGGACTCTTGAATCCATGCAACATGTCTAAGAAAGCACCAAATCCTAACTGGACCAGCATACCATCTGGTGATCTGAAAGTAAAGATTTCCTGGAATTAAACAGACACCATATGGGGTGACAGCTTTCCCAAGATGTCCAGGCCAGGCATGTATAACTTTCCTCACTATTGTTTTTTTCTATCTCTTTTCTGGAAGGAAAATGCCCTTTCCCTCAACTTCCCAATCTTTTGCAAAAAAAGGAATCTCTTTTGATTATGACCTTTTCAGAAAAAGTCTCATTACCATCATGTGAGCATTTCTGAAGGATTAGAAGGTGAGAATTCACAGAGTTGGTTTCTCCCCCCCGCCCCGACCCCATAACTGTAAACCTACTCTGGATTCTTATCCAAATGCATGGTTTCAGAATTTAAAGCTTAGCAGAGTATTATGGATAACACATGTGGTTTTAAACAGTTCCTTAGAGATAACAGTTCTGTTTTAAAATGTCTTTGAGGGGTCCCTGGGTGACTCAGTTGGTTAAGCATCTGACTTTTGATCTCAGCTCAGATCTTGATCTCAGGGTTGTGAGTTCAAGCCCCAAGCTGGGTGTGGTGCCTACTTAAAAAGTCTTTGAAGATTTGCTATTCTTGCACAAATTTCATTAACTATTGCTTAATGTTTGTACATGTAGTGTATGTTCTCAAATACACTAGATTATTTCCTTCAGTGCCTCACATAATATTACACTATTTTGTCTCATTGCCATTTTAGGAGGTGGCTTCCAAGAGGCATACTGGTTTTGCCTTGATAGAAACATTTCTTCCCTAAGTTCAGAAAAATGCTAATAAATATTTTCACTTGGCTACTTTCAGACCCAGTGTCCTGATTTAGAACCAATATACAGTTGTGAATCGTCAGTTGCTTTTGACTTGTAATTGCTGTCTATCAATCTTTCACAGAAAAGGCGTATCCAGTAAGTTGATGCTGGCTAAATACTTAGTCTTGAGAAGATAGAAACTTCAGATGGGAGTACCTGAGAATTTTTCCTTTCTCACCCTCCCTATCACTCAAATGTGGCTTAAGTGGTTTTTAACTGCTACATACTATCACTGTGACCTGAGACATGACAACCAGGAAAGGTCCTTCCTGGCCCTGAGAGACAAAATCATGAAACATAAAGAACCTGACTCGATCAGTGATGCTTTCAAGGAAAGATCTTGATCAACAAGGGGAATGTGAAACTTAGTAATGGGAAACCTCACTACAATAGAGTCCAAGGCTTTTGGCAAGGAAAGCTTAAGGCTCTTGTATTCAGTGTGATAGTGGGAACACTATACTAATACCATACTAAATTTCTCTAGTGTCTTTTAAGTGCTTGGTCATTAAACTGTTCCTTCAAACTGTGGCATTTCCTGTGAAATGTTCCTGCCCTACAATATACACCCATAATTCCTAGTGTTTACTCTTCATAAATTCATAGTCACAGCTAATACTTCTAGTTATATGGGAGAAATCTTTTTTAGCAGAACATCTGTGTTATATCCAGAATTTAGGTGGTGAAGTTTGTCTTGTTTTTCCATTTGCAACTGCGCGTTTCCTGTTTTTGTTATGATCCACAATATTAGTTATTGTGCTTTAGGTTTTCACCCATATACAGGATAAGTTTCCTTTTGTAAGAGACATTTGCATGTATAAGGGAAAGCTTCATTTAGAAGGGTGTCATCCTGTGTGTAGCAGAAAGAGGGAGAATGTGTAAACCTCTAGAAACTGATCAGTGAGAAGGCAGGGATTTAAATCTGGATAATAACCATAGCCTTGGTTACTGTGCTTTGCCTGGTCACCTCCCCAAATGCTTCCCAAGAGGATCATGTGCGGAGTTTGGAAGATGCTCATATCTTGTGCTCTCCCCCGCAGATTCCATTAATTGCGGTGGGTGGAAAGGACAGAGTTCTTTTAATTGTTTCAGGTGATCCTAAGTGAGGCCAAGGTTGAGCAGGAAGGCTTCCCATTAATTTATGAGAGTTGAGTGCAGACGTCGACTCAAGGAGAAGTAACAGGGTCTCTGCTACATGGGGAGGGTCAGGTTCATGCAGCACACCGTTCCTATGCTTTGTGGGTGTCTCTGGAAGGAGAAGCTCCCTGAAAGGAGAGAAGGAAAACTCAGGGATTGGTCTGCAAGTAGAAACTCAGAGTTTCTGAATTAGCTCCTGACACAAAAGTCTAGGAATTTGAGTCTTTTTCGCATTACTAAGTCCTGCCAGTGAGCAGTTAGGTGAAGAGGCTGTGTTGGTGACTTTAAAGACATTTTCTCCTGATGCAGCTGTGATTTCACCACAAAAATCAACTGAGAAAGAAAGCTAGAGAATGAGGTGAGAGAAGAAACTGCCAATTCTCAGGTACACCTGGTGTCTCACATTGGAAACCGTGTCATCTTTTTCTCCTGAAATTCTATGAATTTAGAAACTGCAAATGTTGATTCCTCTACTGCTTTATGTTTTCACCTAATTTTTAAACCCTTTCAGAAATGATACTCAAGATTAGGTCTTTAGAACATCACTTCTTCCCTGTAACCTAGAGACTTCTCTCTATTCTCCAACCTGGTTTCCAGTAGGGTATCAAAAATTGTCACTTTGAATTAAAGTCCTCCAAGTATTGAAAATAATCCCTTTATGACAGATCCACAAGGAAAGGTGTTGAGTTTAAGATTCCTGTTGCTGATGGGGTCTAATCCTGGGATAGCACTCAAGGAAAACTATTCCCGGGGCTCCTGGGTGGCTCAGTCGGTTGAGCATCCGACTTCGGCTCAGGTAATGACCTCACAGTTTGTGAGTTGGAGCCCCACGTTGGGCTCTGTGCTGACACCTCAGGGCCTGGAACCTGCTTCCAATTCTGTGTTTCCCTCTCTCTCTGCCCCTCCCCTGCTTTCACTCTGTCTCTCAAATAAATAAATTAAAAAAAAAACTGTTCCCATTTAGAATCCATCCGGATGCTTTATCGGCTCTGTGTAGACCAGGATGAAGAAAATGAACAAATGCACAGGATGGGTATGAGGCTCAGATTAACTCAAAGTTTTGGGAAAAAAAGGCACTCTTAGTCTTGGGAATGTGAAAAAGATACTCTTTAAGATATACTAGCTATTACAGGACATGGAAACTATATGTGATTGAAATTTGGATAAATCTACTGTATTCTCATTAGATTTATATTCTGACTTACTGTTTGTGGGCCACAAGAACATACCAGTGATCATGTGTTCTTCAGAGTGCCTTAGGTTCTGATATCAAATTGTTTCCTTATAGCTGATGTTACCTTCTTTTATTGGCATCGTGCTCTCTGCCAGATTTCTCTCCTATAACATTGATATTTTTCCCCTTATCATCATAAGAATCTTAGATGGATTTTCTGAGAGATGTGCATAAATGATCACATTTATTATTATTATTATTACTATCATTTTAGATCTTCAAATTTACTTTATTGAATTTTGTTTTGAATTTTGTGTTTTAAAATTATCCTCGACAAATACATCAGTGAGGAATTGCGTTCAGCTACTAATAACAGAGATGCACCTAAAGTGAGTGAGTAGCCAAAGGATGGTATAGTGGCTTCTGAAGTTACCAGGGACTTGGGCTTCCTTGAGCTTCTTTGATCCTTTCCCTTTCCCCTCCCCCTCCCTTTTTCCCCCTAAATACAATTTACTGTCAAGTTAGCTAACATACAGTGTATACAGTGTGCTCTTGGTTTCAGTAGTAGATTCGCATGATTCATCTCTTATATACAACACCCAGCGCTCATCCCAACAAGTGCCCTCCTTAATGACCATCACCCATTCCACCCTCCCCCTGACCCCATCAACCCTCAGTTTATTCTCTGTATTTAAGAGTCTCCTATGGTTTGCCTCCCTTGCCGTTTGAAACTATTTTTTCCCTTTCCCTTCCCCCATGGTCTTATGTAAGTTTCTCAAATTTCACATATGAGTGAAAACATATGGTATTTGTCTTTCTCTGATTGACTTATTTCACTTAGCATAATACTCTCCAGTTCCATCCACATTATTGCAAATGGCAAGATTTCATTCTTTTTCATTGCCAAGTATTATTCCATTGTTTATATCTTCTTTTTTCAATGGTATATACCATATTTATTTAGCATTGCTAAAATTTATTCAAAATCTCCAATTGCCGCTTTTCAACTGGAGAATGTTGTATTTCCTTTTTTTAAATTAATGTATTTATTTTTAAGTTTACATCCAAGTTAGCGTATAGTGCAACAGTGATTTCAGGAGTACATTCCATAATGCCCCTTACCCGTTTAGCCCTCCCACAACCCTTCTAGCAAACCTCTGTTTGAGAGTCTTTTATGTTTTGCCCCCTGCCCTGTTTTTATATTATTTTTTGCCTCCATTCCTTTATGTTCATCTGTTTAGTATCTTAAATTCCTCATATGAGTGAAGTCATATGATATTTGTCTTTCTTTAATTTCGCTTAGCATAATACCTTCCAGTTTCATCCACATAGCTGCAAATGGCAAGATTTCATTCCTTTGATTGCCGAGTAAATACTCCACTGTATATACATACCACATCTTCTTTATCCATTCATCCATCGATGGACATTTGGGCTCTTTCCATACTTTGACTATTGTTGATAGTGCTGCTATAAACATTGGGGTGCATATGGCCCTTCGAAACAGCACACCTGTATCCCTTGGATAAATATCTAGTAGTGCAATTGTTGAGTCGTAGGGTAGTTCTATTTTTAATTTTTTTCAATCTCTATTCTGTTTTCCAGAGTGGCTGCCCCAGTTTGCATTACCACTACCAGTGCAAAAGAGATCTTCTTTCTCCGTATCCTCACCAACATCTGTTGTTGCCTAAGTTATTAATGTTAGCCATTCTGACAGGTGTGAGGTGGTATCTCATTGTGGTCTTGATTTGTATTTCCCTGATGATGAGTGATGTTGCGCATTTTTTCATGTGTTGGTTGGCCATCTGGATGTCTTCTTTGGAGAAGTGTCTGTTCATGTCTTTTGCCCATTTCTTCCCTGGATTATTCATTTTTTGAGTGAGTTTGAGAAGTTCTTTATAGATTTTGGATACTGACTCTTTATCTGTCATGTCATTTGCAAATATTTTCTCCCATTCCGGTGGCTGCCTTTTTGTTTTGCTGATTGTTTCTTATGCTGTGCAGAAGCTTTTTATTTTGATGAGGTCCCAACAGTTCACATTCGCTTCTGTTTCCCTTGTCTCTGGAGACGTGTTGATTAAGAAGTTCCTGCAGCCAAGGTCAAAGAGGTTGTTTTCCTGCTTTCTCCTCTAGGATTTTGATGGCTTCCTATCTTACGTTTAGGGGTTTCTTCCATTTTGAGTTTATTTTTGTGTATGGTGTAAAAAAGTGGTCCAGCTTCATTTTTCTGCATGTTCCTGTCCAGTTTTCTCAGCACCATTTGCTGAAGAGACTGCCTTTATTCCATTGTATATTCTTTCCTGCTTTGTCAAAGATGAGGTGGCCATCCGTTTGTGGGTCCATTTCTGGGTTCTCTGTTCTGTTCCGTTTATCTGAATGTCTGTTTCTATACCAGTACCTTAATGTCTTGATGATTACAGTTTTGTAATAAGCTTGAAATCAGGATTGTGATGCCTTCAGCTTTGGTTTTCTTTTTCAAGATTGCTTTGGCTATCCGGGGTCTTTACCGATTCCATACAAATTTTGGGATTGTTTGTCCTATCTCTGTGAAGAATGCTGGTGTTACTTTGATAGGGATTGCATTGAATAAGTAGATAGCTTTGGGTAGTACTGACATTTAAACAATGTTTGTTTTTCCAATCCAGGAGCATGGAATATTTTTCCATTTTTTTTGTGTGTGTCTTCAATTTCTTTCATAAGCTTTTTATAGTTTTCAGTGTATAGATTTTTTTCATCTCTTTGGTTATGTTTACTTCCAGGTATTTTATGGGTTTTGGTGCAATTGTAAAAGGGATTGCTTCTTTGATTTTTCTTTCTGTTGCTTCATTATTGGTGTATAGGAATTCAACCAATTTCTGTGCATTGACTTTATCTCCTGCGACTTTGCTGAATTCATGGATCAGTTCTAGCAGACTTTCGGTTGAATCTTTTGGGTTTTTCATATAGAGTATCATGTCATCTGCGAAGAGTTAAAGTTTGACTTTGTCCTGGCCAATTTGGATGCCTCTTATTCCTTTGTATTGTCTGATTGCTGAGGCTATGACTTCCAATACTATGTTGAATAACAGTGGCATAGTGGACATCCCTGTTGTGTTCCTGACCTTAGGGGGAAAGCTCTCAGCTTTTCCCCATTGAGTATAATATTAGCAGTGAGCCTTTCATATATGTCTTTTATGATCTTAAGGTATGATCCTTCTATCCCTACTTTCTTGAGGGTTTTTATTAAGAAAGGATGGTGTATGTTGTCAAATGCTTTCTCTGTATCTAATAAGAGGATCATGTGGTTCTTGTCCTTTCTTCTATTAATGTGATGTATCACATTGATTGTTTTGTGGATATTGAACCAGTCCTTCATCCCAGGTATAAATGCTACTTGGTAATGGTGAAAAATTTTTTTAATGTATTGTTGGATCTGGTTATCTTGTTGAGGATTTTTGCATCCATATTCATCAGGGAAATTGGTTTGTAGTTCTACTTTTCCACATTTTTCTTTGGTCTTAGTAGATAATTTAAAACAAGGGATCTTTCAGTTGTCTGATTTTTTTTTTCTTCTGATCAACTCTGTTGCTGACCACTTAGTATATTTTTAAATTCAGCGATTGTACTCTTCAGCTCCCAATTTTTAGTTGATTATTGCTATAATTTCTGTATGTTTGGATTTTCATTTTGGCCACACATAGTTTTCCAATATCATTTAGTTACCTATCTTTTTTCTCTTTTTCCTCCAGGAGTATCTTTATGATGATGATTTGAATTCTTTGTCAAGCAATTAATAGTTCTTTATTGACTTGGGACAAGTTTTCGAGATTTATTTCGTTCCCTCTGATTGGAACATGTCTTTCTATTTCTTCATATGCCTTGTGATCTTCTGTTAACATTTGGGAATTAAAAAACCCTCTGTGCTCAGGCTTGTGGACTTGCTTTTACAGAGGAACTCAAATTATAGTAGCGCTGGGGTCTGTCAGACATGTTCTGGGCATTCGTCTGAATTTTGTAATTTCCCAGTTTAAGAAAGTATAGTTACTTGAGAGCACATGATACCTTCCTCTGTCTTCATATGTCACTATTGTTTGAACAAATGCTCACATTTTGTTGCAGCAGTCACCACAGCGCAGTCACAGAGTGAAGTTAGCATTCCGTGCATTTTTCATGTCATGTATGAAGAAAGAAGTCCCATAGGCAGCTACAGAGAAATCAGATCATTGAACATACACATCAGTCTCTCACATCCTTGCCATGTAGTGCCAGGGACAGGGAGCAGCTGATTTGGGCAAGTGTCACAAACTTCCCTTGTCTCTCTGATGTGGCTCCTTATTTGTACTTTCCTGGGTGTGCTGTGTTCTCCTAACTGGCTTCTAGAGCACTGAAAACGATAATTTGGTCCATTTTTTACTCCATGGAAGAACAAAGTCCTGGAACTTCCTATTTCTCCATTCTGCTGATGTCCTGTGTTGGGTACTAATTTTGTGCCTTAGCATTTTCACGTATATGAATGTGAGCGTAGGAAGTGGGATATTTTATAAATTTTGGCTATATCTTTCCAGAACACCTTAGGCTTATTGGCAAAGGTGAGCACAGAAGATTGATTCCATAGACGGATGTTGGGAAGATGTGGAAGCGATGGCCCTGAGTATTTATAATGAATGGGGAAAATGATGGGGGGAGTGAAGACAGGAAGGATGTTAGTATGGATATAACCAAAATGGGACAATTACCCAGAATGAAATCTTTACTGCCAGAAGACATCAAGGATATAAAACAATGGGGGTGAGAAGTCAACATTAAGCCAGTTGTATTTTATACAACACTGTCTTTGAACGCAAAGACCCGAATTCATTTTTTAAACATACATATTCTATGAAAGGACTTTTGGAAATTTTGGAAAATTACCTAATCCATGGTGAAAGTTATCATTCGATCCATTTCAAATATAAGATTGGATTAATCATTCACTGAAACATATCTTAATTTTTAAATGAGGATAAAAATTCTAAGTGTGATTGATTTGAGAAATCCTTTTTTGGAGGGCTCATTTTTCTTCCACCAACACATAATCCCTCCGTGTTCCAAAATCTCTAATTTTGAAAAACACAGGAGGGTCTTTTTTTTTCCTTTGATGTTTATTCTTTTATTTAATATAATTTATTGTTAAATTGGCCTCCATACAACACCCAGTACTCATCCCAGTAAGCGCCCTCCTCAATGCCCATCATCCACTTTCCCCTCTCCCCCAAGCCCCCCCATCAACCCTCAGTTTGTACTCTGTATTGAAGAGTCTCTTATGGTTTGCCTCCCTCCCTCTCTGTTTATAACTTTTTTTTCCCCTTCCCTTCCCCCATGGTATTCTGTTAAGTTTCTCAAGATCCACATATGAGAGGAACACATGGTATCTGTCATTCTCCGATTGACTTATTTCACTTAGTATAATACTCTCCAGTTCCAGCCACGGTGCTGCAAATGGCAGGATTCCATTCTTTTTCATTGCCAAGTAGTATTCTATTGTATATATAAACCACATCTTCTTTGTCCATTCATTAGTTGATGGACATTTAGGCTCTTTCCATAATTGGGCTATTGTTGAAAGTGCTGTTATAAACATTGGGGTACATGTCCCCCTATGCATCAGAACTCCTGTATCCCTTGGGTAAATTCCTAGCACTGCTATTGCTGGGTTATAGGGTAGTTATATTTTTATATTTTTAACTTTAATTTATATTATATTTTTTATTTATTTAAATACTTTATATATAAATATATATTATATATATAATATAATATAAATATATATTTTTATATAAAATAAAAATATACAAAATAAAATATATAAAATATAAAATAAAAATATTATATATTTTTAATTTATATTTTATATTTTTAATTTAATGTTTAAAAAAAACCCTTGTTTTTCAGCGCAGCTGCACCAGTTTGCATTTCCACCAACAGTGCAAGAGGGTTCCCGTTTCTCTACATCCTTGCCAGCAACTATAGTTTCCTGGTTTGTTCATTTTAGCCACTCTGTCCAGTGTAAGGTGATATCTCAGTGTGGTTTTGATTTGTATTTCCCTGATGATGAGTGATGTTGAGCATCGTTTCATGTGTTCTGCCTATTTCTTCACTGGATTATTCATTTTTTGGGTGTAGAGTTTGGTGAGTTGTTTATAGATTTTGGATACTAGCCCTTTATCCGATATGTCATTTGCAACTATCTTTTCCCATTCCATCAATTGCCTATGAATTTTGTTGATTGTTTGCTTTAGAGTGCAGAAGCTTTTTGTCTTGATGAAGTCCTGACAGTTCATTTTTGCTTTTGGTTCCCTCGTCTTTGGAGATGTGTTGAGTAAGAAATTACTGTCGCTGAGGTGAAAGAGATTGTTGCCTGCTTTCTCCTGTAGGGTTTTGATTGTTTCTTGTCTCATATTCAGGTCTTTCACCATTTTGAGTTTATTTTTGTGTATGGTGTAAGAAAGTGGTCTAGTTTCACTCTTCTGATGTTGGTGTCCAGTTCTCCCAACACCATTTGTTAAAGAGACTGTCTTTTTTTCACTGGATACTCTTTCCTGCTTTGTCAAAGACGAGTTGGCCATACATTTGTGGGTCCAGTTCTTGGTTCTCTATTCTGTTCCATTGGTCTGAGTGTCTGTTTTTGTGCCAATACCATACTGTCTTGATGATTACAACTTTGTAGTAGAGGCAAAAGTCTGGAATTGTGATGCCTCCCACTTTGGTTTTCTTCTTTAATTTTACTTTGGCTCTTCAGGGTGTTTTGTGGTTCCATACAAATTTTAGGATTGTTTGTTCTAGCTTTGAGAAGAGTGCTGGGGCAATTTTTGTGGGGATTGTATTGAATGTGTAGATTGCTTTGGGTAATATCGACATTTTAACAATATTTATTCTTAAAATTCATGAGCATGGATTGATTTTCCATTTCTTTGTGTTTTCTTCAATTTGTTTCATAAACTTTCTATAGTTTTCAGCATAAAGATATTTTAAATCTTTGGTTAGGTTTATTCCTAGGCATTTTATGGTTCTCGGTGCAATTGTTAATGGGATCAGTTTCTTTATTTCTCTTTCTGTTGCTTCATTATTGGTGTATAAAAATGCAACTGGTTTCTGTACATTGATTTTGTATCCTGAGACTTTGCTGAATTCACTTACTGTTCTAGCAGACTTTCGGTGGAGTCTGTCGGGTTTTCCATGTAAAATATCATGTCGTCTGCAAAAAGTGAAAGTTTCACTTCTTCTTTGCCAGTTTCGATGCCTTTTATTTCATTTCGTTGTCTGAATGCTCTCGTTAGGACTTCCAACACTATGTTAAACAACAGTGGTGAGAGTGGACATTGCTGTAGTGTTCCTGATACCAGGAGGAAGGCTCTCAAGTGTTCCCCATTAAGGATGATACTAGCTGTGGACTTGTCCTAAATGGCTTTTATGATGTTTAAGTATGTTCTTTCTATCCTGACATTCTCGAGGGTTTTTAATAGGAAAGGATGCTGTATTTTGTCCAATGCTTTTTCTGCATCCACTGACAGGATCATATGGTTCTTTTCTTTTGTTAATGTGTTGTATCACATTGATTGATTTGCGAATATTGAACCAGCCCTACAACCCAGGAATGAGTCCCACTTGATCATAGTGAATAATTCTTTTTATATGCTGTTGAATTCGATTTGCTAGTATCTTGTTGAGTATTTTTGCATCTGTATTCATTAGTGATATTGGCCTGTAGTTCTCTTTTTTTGTTATGTCTCTGTCTAGTTTGGGAATCAAAGTATGTTGGCTTCGTAGAATGAGTTCAGACTTTTTTCTTCCATTTCTATTTTTTGGAACAGCTTGAGAAGGATAGGTATTAACTCTGCTTTAAATGTGTGGTAGAATTCCCCAGGGAAGCCATCTGGTCCCGGATTCTTCTTTGGGAGATTTTTGATAACTGATTCAATTTCTTCACTAGTTATGGGTCTGTTCAAATTTTCTATTTCTTCGTGTTTGAATTTTGGTAGTGTGTGGGTGTTTAGAAATTTGCCCATTTTTCCCAGGTTGTCCAGTTTGTTGGCATATAATTTTTAATCATATTCCCTGATAATTGCTTGTATTTTTGAAGTATTGGTTGTAACGAATCCATTTTCATTCGTGATTTTATCTATTTGGTTCCTCTCATTTTTCTTTTTGAGAAGTCTGGCTAGAGGTTTATCAATTTGATTTTTTCAAAAAACCGACTCTTAGTTTCATTGATATGTTCTACTTTGTTTTTGTTTTGTTTTTGAATTCTATATTGTTTACTTCTGCCCTGATCTTTATTATTTCTCTTCTTCTGCTGGGTTCGGGGGGGGGGGGTCTTTGCTGTTCTGCTTCTAGTTCCTTTAGGTGTGCCATTAGATTTTGTATTTGGGATTTTTCTTGTTTCTTGTGATAGGCCTGGATTGCAGTGTATTTTCCTCTTAGAAATGCCTTTGCTGCATCGCAAAGTATTTGGATTGTTGTGTTTTCTTTTTCATTTGTTTCCATGTATCTTTTAATTCCTCCTTTAATTGCCTGGTTGACCCATTTGTTCTTTAGTAGGATGTTCCTTAACCTCCATGCATTTAGAGGTTTTCCAAACTTTTTCCTGTGGTTGATTTCAAGTTTCATAGCACTAGGATCTGAAAGTGTGCACGGTATGATCTCAATTCTTTTATATTTATTGAGGGATGTTTTGTGATCCAGTATGTGGTCCATCTTGGAGAATGTTCCCTGTGCACTCGAGAAGAAGGTATATTCTGCTGCTTTAGGGTGAAAGGTTCTAAATACCTGTCAAGTTCATCTGGTCCAATATATCATTCAGGGCCATTGTTTGTTTACTGATTTTCTGTCTAGATTATATATCGATTGCTGTAAGTGGAGTATTAAAGTCCCATGCAATTACCACATTCTTACCAATAAGATTGCTTATGTTTGTGATTGTTAGATATTTTTGTGTGTTCCCAAATTCGTTGCATAGACATTTATAATTGTTAGCTCTTCTTGATGGATATACCCTGTAATTATTATATAATGCTCTTCTTCATATCTTGTTACAGCCTTTAATTTAAAGTCTAGTTTGTCTGATAGAAGTATGGGTACTCCAGCTTTCTTTTGACTTCCAGTAGCATGATAGATAGTTCTCCATCCCCTCACTTTCAATTTGAAGGTGTCCTCAGGTCTAACATGGATCTTTGTAGTCAGCAAATAGATGAGTCTTGTTTTTTTATCCATTCTAATACCTTATGTCTTTCGATTGGAGCATTTATTCTATTTACATTCAGTGTTATTATTGAAAGATATGGGTTTAGAGTCCTTGTGTTATCTGTAGGTTTCATGCTTGTAGAGATGTCTCTGGTACTTTGTGGTCCTTGAAGCATTTCACTCATATAGTCTCCCTTAGGACCTCTTGTAGGGCTGGTTTAGTGGTGATGAATTCCTTCAGTTTTTATTCGTTTGGGAAAACTTTCTTTCTCCTATGCTGAATGACAGGCTTGCTGGATAAAGGATTCTTTGCTGCCTGTTTTTTCCTGTTCAGCACTTCGAAGATTTCCTGCCATTCCTTTCTGGCCTGTCAAGTTTCAGTAGATAGGTCTGCTACTATCCTCATGTGTTTACCTTTGTGTGTTAAGGCCTGTTTATCCCTAGATGCTTTCAGAATTCTCTTTATCCTTGTATTTTGCCAGTTTCACAGTTTCACTATGATATGTTGTATAGAAGATCAATTCAAGTTACATCTAAGGGGACTTCTCTGTGTTTCTTGGATTTCAATGCCTGTTTCCTTCCCCACATTGGGGGAGTTCTCAGCTATGATTTGTTCAAGTACACCTTCAACCCCTTTCTCTCTCTCTTCTTTTTCTGGAATTTCTATGATACAGTTATTGTTCCATTTGATTGAGTCACTTAGTTTCTCTAATTCTCCCCTCATGTTCCACGAGTTTATCTTTTTCTCCGTTTCCTCTTTTTCCATAATTTGATATTCTAATTCACCTATTCTCCCCTCTGCCTCTTCATTCCATGCAGTGATCACCTCCATTTTATTTTGCACCTCATTTATAGCGTTTTTAAATTCATCATTACTATTTTTAAGGTTCTTCATCTCTGCAGAAATAGATTCTCTGCTGTCTTCTATACTTTTTTCAAGCCCAGTGATTAATTTTATGACTATTATTCTAAATTATTCAGTTATATTGCTTATATCTGTTTTGATCAATTATTTAGCTCTCGTTTCTTCCAGGAATTTCTTTTGAGCAGAATTCTTCCATTTCATCATTTTGGCTAGTTTTCTGTCCCTTATGTGTTTTAAAAGCTTGTTCTGTGCCCTGCACCTGCGAGCACTGCTATATTAAAAGGGTGGTCATACACTGTCCAGGGTTTGGTCCTTCAGGAGGTGTTTTTTGGAGCATGTTACTTGCTCTCTGTTGTTGTGACTTTATTTCCCTACTCGTAGTGTTGTTTTGGACCCTCTACCAGGTGTGATATTTGTTCCTTGAAGTAGTCCTGGAAAGGAAAACAAACAGAAAACACAAACACAAAACCCACAATCAAATTAAAAAAGAAACAACCCAGAAATACCAGCTACAAGTAAAGAACACCATGGAGGTGGTGCTGATGGAAGAGCACATACAAAGAGAGCAATGACAGGAGCAGGGAAAAGGAAAAAATAAACATTGACCAGACAGACTACACAGCTTAATCCAGAGAGAGGGAAAGGAAAATAAAGAAGGAGGAAGGGAAAAAGAAGATAAAATTACCTTGACAGAGCAGCTCTATAGCTTAATTATTCCAGAGAGTGAGAAAGGAAACAGGGAGGTGTAGAACACTTATCAAGAGAATGGACTAAATATGTCTGCTTAAACAAACCAACAACCAGAGTAATCAGATAAGAGGAGGGAAGTGATAAGGAGAAAAGAAAAGAAGAATATATCTATATAACAAGAATTGTCTGAGAATTAATCAAGGTAATGCAGCAGCACTGGTCTCAGGAGAGGCTGTCTGGTTCCTCAGCGTCTATCCCGCTCCACTAGATACGCAGTTACCCGGTGTGGAGGGACATGATTTGGTATAGTCAGGTCCCACCTCCAATGTGGGCCCCATGGTCTGATCCCTGAGGCCCCACCTTGGTGGTGGGGGAGAGAAAAATGGTGACCCCCCAGTCTCACCTCCACAGACGTAGTGTCCCAAATCACTTTGTTCAAGCCATCCTCACTGTGCCACGGGGTCGGACAAGGCAGTCTGTTTCACTCCACTGACTCTCATGCCCTAGGGCTTGGCTGGGATTCAAACTCCCTCTCCGTGCTCTCCAGTACTGGGGAAGCACAGTTCCTCCCTGCCTGATATGTGTTTCCTGGACAGGCTTTGTCCTGTCCCGCAGCACTCCAGGGAGGGGATCGCTTTCTACTACTGTGGGCTGTGCCCATGACCTAGCCACCAAGGCTGGGGCTGGTTCCCCTCCTCTCCAGATGTGTGAACAGGGCAGCCAGCCCCAGCCTGGAGAAAGCCTGGCAGCTAGAGATTGGGTCTTTCTCCATCCTGGTCCAAGGTTTTTTTTTTTTTTTTAATGTTTGAGAGAGAGAGAGGGACAGAGGCAAAGAGAGAGGGAGACATAGAATCCAAAGCAGGTGCCAGGCTCTGAGCTGTCAGCACAGAGCCTGATGTGGGGCTTGAAATCACAAACCATGAGATCATGACCTGAGCCGAAGTCAGACACTTAGGTGACCGAGCCACTCAGGTGCCCCCCAAAGTTTTTTTCTTGTCCAGATACAGTCCTATGTTTCCCCGGCTGCTCTTCCCTTTCCCTTTGTCTCTCCACAGAAGGGGATCCTTCCCCTTTGTGCTTAGGTAGCCCGTTTTATCTCTCCCAGTTAGAAATCATGTACTTGTGGCCTGTCAGGTTGTCCTGGTGTATCCCCGGTAGCGACTCAGTCTCTTTTCCTCCCAGACTCTTGGGGTTCAAAGTCCCTTGGCTTCAACCCTTCTTTGTTTGAGAGATGTGGGAAGTTTGCATCCTCCTACTTCTCCACCATGTTGGCCCCTCCCCCCACAGGAGGGTATTTATGCAAACATCACTGTTCAATAGTTATCACATAATATTTAATTTGGAACAAGTTTTTATGTGTTATGAATTTAGGAAGATCTTTAGTGAGGACTCTATCTCCCATATTACCGAGGTCTTTATAATGGAGACAGAAATTAACAATGCAGTGAATCTGGATAAAATGTTAATCAAGGGTCATATCCTAATAAACATCAGAGAGCTCAATTTCCAGACAACAGTATAAAAGTAATGTGGGAAAATCTTTTATGAAAGCTTAAATCTTATTATACATCATTGTAGCCTCACTGGAGAGAAGACTTACAAATGTAGTAACTATAGCAAAGGTTTTAACTTGTGTTTAAAACTCATTCAACAGCAGAGATTTTATAATAGGAAGAAAACTTAAAAATGTATAAAATGTGTCAAAGCCATTAACTACCATCTCAAAACTTGCCAACCTGAGGTAATACATAGTGGGGAGATGGCTGACAAATGTAAAACAAAATGTGACAAAAACTTTAAGCAGAACTACAAACTTTCTGAACATCAGAGAGTGCATACTAGAGAGAAGCCGTAAAATGTAAAGAAGGTGACAAAGCATTTAATTCATAATCAAAACCATTCAATGTGAGATAATACATCCTGGGAAGATACTTAGAACTGTCAGGAATGTTGGCAAAAGCTTCACCTGGAACTGAGTCTTTTCTATATGGCCTTTATGATCTTGAGGGATGTTCGCTCTATCCCTACTTCCTTGAGGGTTTTTATCAAGAAAGGATGCTGTATTTTGTCAAATATTTTTTCTGCATCTGTTGAGAGGATAATGTGGTTCTTATACTTTCTTTTATTAATGTGATGTATCAAATCGATTTTGTGGATATCGAACCAGCCCCGCATGCCAGGAATAAATCCCACTTCACAGTGGTGAATAATTCTTTTAAGGTATTGTTGGATCCCGTTTGCTAGTATCTTGTTGAGAATTTTTGCATCCATGTTTATCAGGGATATTGGTCTATAGTTCTCCTTTTTAGTATAGTCTTTGTATGGTTTTGGAATCAAGGTAATGCTGGCCTCATAGAATAAGTTTGGAAGTTTTCCTTCCATTTCTATTTCTTGGAACAGCTTCAAGAGAATAGGTGTTAACTCTTCATTAAACATTTGGTAGAAATCCCCTGGACTTTGTTGGGAATTTTTCAATTACTGATTTAATTTCTTTACTGGTTATGACTGTTGAGATTTTCTGTTTCTTCCTGTTTCAGTTTTGGTAGTTTATATGTTTCTAGGAATTTGTCAATTTCTTCCAGATTGCCCAATTTGTTGGCATATAATTGCTCATACTATTCTCTTATTATTGTGTGTATTTCTGTGGTGTTGGTTGTGATCTCTCCTCTTTCACTCATTATTTTATTTTATTTATTTATTCATTATTTTATTTATTTCCATTCCTTTTCCTTTTTGATCATTCTGGCTGGGGTTTATGAATTTTTGTTCTTTCAAAGAACAACTTCCTGGTTTCATTGATCTGTTCTACTGTTTTTCGTGTTGTTTTTTTAATCACTGATTTCTGCTCTTTATCATTTCCCTTCTTCTGCCGTTTTTGGGCTTTATTTGCTACTCTTTTTCCAGCTTTTTTAGGTGTAAGCTTAGGTTGTGTATTTGAGGACTTTCTTCCTCATTTAAAATAATTTTTAAAAAATGTTTGTTTATTTTTGAGAGAGAGAGAGAGAGCACAAGATGACGAGTAGGGAAGGGGAAGGGAGAGAGGGAGACAGAGAATCTGAGGCAGGCTTCAGGCTCCAAGCTGTCAACACAGAGCTTGATGCAAGGCTCGAACCCAGAAACCACAAGATCATGACCTGAGGCAAAGTCAGATGCTTAACTGATTGAGACTCTCAGGTTCCCTGAGACCTTTCCTCCTTTTTTAGGAGTGTCTGGATTGCTATATACTTTCCTCTTAGGACTGACTTTGCTTCATGCCAGAGGTTTTGGACTGTCATGTTTTCATTTTCATTGACTTTCATGAGCTTTTTAATTTCCTCTTTCATTTCTTGGTTAACGCATTCTTTCTTTAGTAGGATGTTCTTTAATATCCAAGTATTTATGGGCTTTCCAAAATTTTTCTTGTGGTGGATTTCAAGTTTCATAGCATTGTGAGATGAAAATATGCAGGGTATGAGTGACCCAGTATATAATGTATTCTGTTCAGGATGAAATGTTCTCAATATATCTATTAAGTCCATCTGGTCCAGTGTTCATTCAAAGTCATTGTTTCCTTGTTGATTTTCTGCTTAGATGACCTGTCCATTGCTGTAAGTGGGGTATTGAAGTCCCCTACTAATTATTATGGTATCATTATCAGTGAGTTTCTTTATATTCTTGACTAATTGATTTATATAATTGGGTGTTTCATGTTGGGGGCATAAATATTTACAATTGTTAGATCTTAGTGGGTAGACGCCTTAATTATGATGTAATGCCCTTCTTCATCTCTTGTTACAGTCTTTATTTTATTTTTTCCTCTTGTGCTAACTTGATACTCAAGCCGTCTCCTTTTCTCTCCCTTTTGTCTCTCCACAGAATTAGTTCCCTCCCCTCTGTGTCTGTGCTGTTTTATCTTCCCCAGTTCACATACACACACCTCAGTCTTGCCAAGCTGTCTCCTTCCGCCTGTGGAGATCTTTCTGCCACTCCGCAGATTGATTCCCTGGGTGTTCCAAGTGATCTGCTCAATCTCATGTTTGTGGGATGAGGAAAATCCTGGTCTCCCTACTTCTCCACCATCTTCACTCTGCCCTCTAAAGTTTTTATTTTGAGTATATTTATTCTGCATGGTCAGCACACAGCCTGATGCAGGGCTGGAACTCATGAACCTTGAGATCATGATCTGAGCCAAAATTGGATGCTCAACTGACAGAGCATGTATAGATATATATAAACCTAGGGTTCATTATATTATATATATAATTTTTAGTCTACTTCTATTTCTGTCTCGAGTTTGTGATGCACAGAAGTTCTCAATTTTAATGTAATCCAATTTGTCATTTCACTCTTTATACTTAGTGTATTTTATCATTTTCAGAAATCTCTTTTAATGAGAAGACAGATAATCTTTTTTTTCTAAAAACATCATTAATTATCTTTAAAATTTTGATTAGAAATGTATTAAAAATCAAAGTAATCAACCACTTGTTTAGTGACTGAGGCTTTCTATTCTTTTTCTCTTTTACCCAACATGGCTAACACATTGAAATGTATTCTGAAAATGTTGTATTATGTTTTCTTTTCATTGGCTTGCACAAGTCATTTCTTCCATGGATTAATATCACCATAACCTTGGAGCAGACTTCTCTTGTGATTTCTCTCCATCTTTTCCTGCTTCTGTTGTTTAGCAATCTCAGAGACCACACACCCAATTTTAGTTTGCATGTCAAAAACCTTCAGTGAGCCTCTTTGCTCAAATGAATGATGATTCCTCTATTTCCATACCAGAATAACAATAATCTTGATATAGACTGTGGCTGGAATTTTGGCAAAGAGCCTTTTTACCATTATCTCCATCTTTATTGTACTGGGTGTAGGTTAACTTCTATAGATTTTTTTTGCCAAACTCGTGAGAACAGTCAATTCATTGGTCATTGTCTCTAAAGGGTTCCCACTAACAGTGACAGCTTTTGGGTGAAAAGATTTCTGCCATGATTTTGGATGCACACTTCATTAGTATGTTTACAGAGTGGCCAGGGATGTATCTATTGTGATACAATGTGCCTCTTGGGGGTCTTCCAGACCATTAATGTTAGCTCTGTGGATGCTGGGTGGAAGGTGCTTAAACTAAAGCTTCCCGGTACATTGAGTTTTTAATTTTCCTCTATCTCACTGCCAAATGAGTGACAAAATATTAAGTAAAATGTAATTTGGATACTTTTATGTCTATTAAAACAAAATCATATATTTGCTATATACAGCATTGTTAATATTCCTTGAAATCATGTTTTGAGCTCATGATTTGAACATGAGCATCATCAGCATTTGAACATCAGCATTTGAACATCAGCATTTCCTTAATTTTCATGCAGTACAGGCACAAGTGTGTCAAATGCATGCATAGGATCAATGCTTCCTCCAGATCTTATCTGAGCTCAGGGCCACCCCAAGTGTTTTGTCCTTGTGACCACCTCTGTTTCATTTTACATAGTCTCCTCCATCTTTTATTTCTATGTTGCTCTTTTTAATATATTCTGTTGATGGTTAGTGAACACTTGTGCCCTAATTCCTATGTGTTTCACAATTTTTCAGCCATCTTATTGTAATGAGTCATGATTCCATTGTGTTTAGAACCTGCTTTGGAGTACAAAATCCTCTCATGAGATAAATGAAAATTGTATGCTTTTGTACAGTTGTTTTGTTTCTTCATCCCTTTTCCTTAAGTTTCTGTTGTGAGCTTTCTAAGGTAGAACTTCATGGGTAGTGGGATTTATTTACCTGGTTGAATGTGAGAGCAAGGGGACATTGGAGAAGTGAATGCTATAGGTCACTTAATTCTTCTGCTTCTTCACCTAATTGTATTCTGCTACCAGAGCCTTGAAAAATGTTTCGTGATGTAAATTGAACAAGTTTTATCCCAGATCCTGTGTCAGATTCATGAGTGTTTGAGGAGGTGGTATACACAAAGGAAAATTAGGGAGCAGCCAGACTGGGATCAAACTGAGTGGTGGATCTTGTTGACTGATGAATCTCTATGGGTTTCTGTTTCTCCATGTATTATGCATCGAATCATTGAAAGTTGATTTTTTTTTAAATACTTTAAGAGAGAGCATGTTTGAGAGGGGCAGAGAGAGAATCTGAAGCAGGCCCCCTGCTGTTAGTGCAGAGCTGATCCAGGGCTCTATCTCACCGAACATGGGAATATGGCCTGAGTCAAAATCAAGAGTTGAATGCTTAACTGACTGAGCCACCCAAGTGCCTCCACTAATTGTAGGAGTTTGATGAAGATTGTCATTATTTTTTAAAAATTTTTTTTCAATGTTTATTTATTTTTGAGAGACATAGAGACAGAGTATGAGCAGGGGAAGGGCACAGAGAGAGGGAGACACAGAATCCGAAGCAGGCTCCAGGCTCCGAGCTGTCAGCATAGAGCCTGACGCGGGGCTTGAACTCACAGACCGTGAGATCATGACCTGAGCCGAAGTCGGCCGCTTAACCAACTGAGCCACCCAGGTGCCCCAGATTGTCATTATTTTTTAAATGTTTGTTGGAATTGACCAATTAAGGCATGTGGACTTGGGCTTTTCTGCGCTGGGTGATTTTTTTTTTTTTTGGATGATTTTTGATTCTGAATTCAACTTTTATTCTTGTTACTGGTTTAACAATGTTTCTCATTTTGGGGGTTCCAGATTGATATTTCAGTCTTGGCAACTTGTGCATTTATAGGAATTACCTGTTTTCCCCCCTGAAGTTATCTGATCTGTTATCACACTACAGATTTCTGTGGTTATATGCTGTGTCATTCTCTGTTCCGTTTCTCATTTTGGTTTATAAATCCCCTCTTTTTTTCTTAGTTAATGTACTTGAAGCATTGACATTTTTTTTTATTTTTGGGGGGAACAGCGTTACTTTGAAAGTTATGTTATTGTTTTTAGTGGTCTCTATTTTCTTTATTTCTGGCTTTGCTTTGTTATTTCCTTCCTTTATGAATTTCAGCTGAGTTTGGTATAAGAGGAAAAGTTGAAATAAACAACTTAAGCATTAAAAAATTGAAAATGGAGTTTCTAGTAGAAGACAATGGAATGTCTAGCAGAATTAATACCAGTGATAACCAAAAAAGCAAAACAAAAACAAAAAAAATGAAAATAAGGATTCTTTTTTTTAATAGTAATGATTATTTTTATTTTATTTTATTTTATTTTTAAATTTAACGTTTATTTAGTTTTGAGACATAGAGACAGAGTGTGAGCAGGAGAAGGGCAGAGAGAGAGGGAGACACAGAATCCAAAGCAGGCTCCAGGCTCTGAGCTGTTAGCACAGAGCCCGACACAGGGCTCGAACTCACAGACTGCGAGATCATGACCTGAGCCGAAGCCGCTTAACCGACTGAGCCACCCAGGCGCCCCAAAATAAGGATTCTTTAGAGTTTTTAAAAAATAAATTATCTGTCAACAGAGATAATTTTGCATTTTCTTTCTCAATTTGGATTCTGTTTTTTTTTTTTTCCTAATTGTTCATTCTAAAATATCTAGTACTACATTGAATGCAAGTGGCGATGTCACTTCGTTACCTTGTTTTTGATCATACAAGAGAAACTTTCATTCTTTCACTATTGAACATGTTAGTGTCTCATACATGCATGGCCTTTATTAGATTGAAGTGGTTTCCCCTCTACCCATACTCTGACTGTTCTTAATGATAAAACAGTGTCCAATATGTTCACATTCTTGCCTATATCAATTAATACTTTAATTTTTATCTTCATTTTATTAAATTTGCAGCCTTACATTTTTCCATATGTCAAAACACCCTCAAATTCCCACTTGATTATATCGTAAAATGGTAAAATGTGCTTTTGATTCAGTTATCTGCACTTTAGTGTGGATTTTGCATGAATATTCCTCACAGGTAGTGGTTTGTAGTCTACCTGTAGTCTTCCCTTCGCTTTCATAATAGGGTAATGCTGGTATCACAGAGAGTGTTTTGATAAGTTTTCCAAGTTATATTTTGTACACTTGCTGCAAGTCAGTTTACCTAAGAGGAAAAGTTTCTTAAATCTGTAAACAAAACATTTTTCCAAAGGTTTTTGTTTAAATTCCAGTTAGTTAACATACAGTGTAATATTAACCTCATCTGGACAATTCCATAGAACGCCCAAGTCTCAGCTCACAAGTGACCTCATTATTCCCCATCACTTATTTAACCCATCTTCACTCCAGTAACCATCACTTTGTTCTCTATAGTTAGGCATCTTCTTGGTTTGCCTCTCTCCCCACCCCTTTCTTTTTTTCCATTGCTCATTTATCTTCATTCTTGAGTTCCACCTATGAGTGAAATCATATGCAATTTGTCTTTTTGACTTATTTCACTTAGCATAATGCTCTGTAGCACCATCCATTCACTGCGAATGGCAAGATTTCATACCTTATTATAGCCTATTAACATCCCATGGTATATATTTATATATACATGCATACACACCAAATCTTTATACATTCAGGAGTCCGTGAACACTTGTGCTGGATTGTTTGAATCAGAGAAGTTCACTGCCTCTCACTGTTGAACTTCTGCTTCAACATATCTGAGATATGGACAGAACCAGAGCACAGGACTATACTCATCACGGGGCTGACTGAAGACAGGAAGGTCCCTCACAGCAGTGTTCAGCTTTCCTGAAAGATCATGTATCTACACTGGATCCAACATTCATCAGAATTATCTCCTGGATATTAGTGCTTGGGGACAACCACAGCACACGTCCTGCTGATCCTGCCTATACAGTGTCCAGAAGTCTTCATCTCCAAAATCTACCCTGCCATGTGACATTTTAAAGCTATGCCCCAAATGTTTCCATCATCTAATATGCCTCCCCCACCCACTGCTTCTGGTCTAGGCCTGGGCAAAGCAGTAATCATTGTCATCTAACAGCTTCTGCTGCTCAGTCAGACAAAGGAATTCAATGAAATCGTGAAGATAAAGGAAGACATCCCTAATCTTCAGAAACCTACCACATTTGCCAACTCTTTATCTCCATGAAATTTATTCATCCAATGACACCACCAAGAGCTACCTATGATCCTGGGTGACTAAAGGGAGCCACCTCCAGTTACCTTCCTGCACTGGAAAGAGTTCTTTGCATTTTCTTTATACAGGTTTTATCTTTCTAAGGATGATGGGTATCATGATGTTTTACTTATATTCCAATCCCACATCCCAGAACTACACGTCTGAATACCACTTGTCATACATCTCTCTCCGATCTCAACTAAGCAGTTAGTGAGGACACTCTCACCACAACACAGAAGAATGTTTGTGATGCCTCTGTTTCTGGATCCAAAAATGAAGAAACACAGAACTGGAGATATGGAGACAAGCAGGAAATGAAACAAGTAGAAGTTATTTTTCTATATACATTCTCAGTTGTGCAACCTGCGACAGGAGTCTTCTTCCACGTGCAGAATTCATTATACTAATTCTTTACCTTGTATATTTTCTATGTCTTACCTGGGGCCACAGTATCACTACTACTGGAATGTGTCTCTCTTACTTATGGGGTAATGATTACACACGGAGCCCTAGCATATGTGCATGTTCACTTCAGACAAACATCCAAACCACACACACCCCTATGACTAGGGACACATACCTACGTTAGCTGCCATGGGGGTGTGCTTTAGCGCCCTTGGCTAAGTCCAGATTGGACCATTTAAAGTAAAACACGTTTAGTCAAGCTCTGTGCATTCTGTAAGGGAGACAGAGGTGAAAGAACTGGGAGAAAGGAGAACTGGGTGCTCACAAGGGCAGATTAAAAATGTCTTACCAGAAGTTACCTTATCTTTGAACTCTGCGGGGTGTTTTCTAGGGAATGTACCAGTAAGAGAGGGTGGTGTTAGTCAAAGGCCCTGTAAAACTCCTGGCTAGGGGGCACCTGGGTGGCTCAGCAGCTTAAGCATGTGGCTCTTGATGTCATAGTTCATGTGTCCGAAGTCTGTGTCGGGCTGGGTGCTGACAGCAAAGCCCGGGATTCTCTCTCTCCCACTGCCCCTCCCATGCTTATGCTCTCTCTGTCTCTCAGAATAAATAAACAAACTTAAAAAAATGTACTGGCTATGCAAAATGAATGTAAATAGCAGTTTCACGACATACTTTTAAAAGGTCAACAGTACCCATATAGAATCTGCTATACATACATCATAATATCATAGTACTCACAAAGCGGAGAAAATGGTACAATGGATAAACCAGGGGAAGAATAATGACACATTATCTAAATCCTAAGACTGCTGAGAAATTGGATTAGTAGGTATGTTACGCCACTGTGTTAGCAAATAAGTGATACATTCTCTCAGTTACCAACCTTCAGTAAAAGGGGATAGGCTAACACTGCTGGTGAGATCACACTCCATTCATTACACATCCATGTGAACACATTAAAAACCATTATGTTTTATTAAAATATATTAAGTTCATACAGACTAATTTAAGCATTTCAAATCCACTTGAATCAACAAATCCTTGTACAAAATAGGGAATACAAATGTTAAAAAAACCCAAGCATTCATGTTTTGACATAATGACGTAGGAGTAGTGATTTCTATAAATGGCAGGCCTGAAGTAACTGCTGAGAGATGTGGATGTACAATCGTATACCATTTGTGGAGAGAGCTAGCTAGGCTCTTGCTGCTCTCTGTGAAGGTGTCTTCATTGCACCCACATCAACTCCTATACTCTATGACTGTTATGAAGATCTATCAGTACTTCAGTGGACCGCCACCTCTGTTTCCTTTAAGACCATAGTAAAACATTTTGTTTCTAATATTCAGGAAGTTTTTAGTGCTTGTAAGTGGAGAATAATGGTGTTCTGAACACCAATTTCATGATAACTTACACCAATATTATAACCACAATCAGCATCCCCATTTAGATTTGCCTCATATATTGTATATCATACTGTCCTTTATCTTCTGTGGAAGATTAGAAATGCCTGAGTCCCGCCTAAGAAAGAAGGGCATCTCACATCGTCGAGGCAGGAACAATCAGCCAGACGGTATCACACACCCACTATGAATAAAGGAATATTCTGAAGTGATTTGAGAGTAGAAATACATTAATATTTGTTAGTCACAAATCCCAAACAGAGTCAATGTAAAAAAAAAAAAAGCACACATTGAAATTAGTGATACCTATGCAAAAACCCATCCACTAAATCTTTTGAACCAGAATAGCATATATGTTTTCTAAGTGTTTAACTTTGTATTATTCTTTGTAAGTATTCTGATGTAATGTCTGAACAGAGGAACTGATGTACTGCTTTCTACTTGATTTCTCAAACATTATTGACATTTGACGTTCAATTAAATAATTCTGTACATCTATCTTTCCAGTCACTTTCATATATGCACTCTCTTGGGTTTGCTGATATGTGTATTTAAAATGACTCTCTCCTCATTCACTACATTTCTAGGGTTTGCATCTGGCGTTCATTTTGGGATATTGAGCAAAGACTGAATTCCAGTTAAACGCATAGTCACTTTCTATCCATTTCACAGTTTAACTCCTATGTGATCAGTAGACTGTTGAGTAAGTTGTGACTTGCAGAGAGAGCTTGCCACATTCCTTACATTTGTAGGGTTACTCTCCAACAGAAATTCTCTGATGCCCAGTAAGGACTGAGCACCACTTACAGTCACTGACTTACATTCTTTTAACATTTTTAAGATTTTTTTATTATATGAATTCTGTGATGTTTGGTAAGGTGTGAGTGGTGGGGAAAGGCTTTATCACATTGTTTACATTGGTAAGGTTCCTCTCTAGTATGAATTCTGAGATGTTGTCTAAAGCTTGAGTGGTAGCAAAAGGCCTTGCCACATTCTTTACCTTGGTAAGGTTTCTCTCCAGTATGAATTCTAAGATGTTGAGTAAGGGTTGAGGGCTGGTTAAAGGCCTTGCCACATTCCTTACATTTGTAGGGTTTCTCTCCAATATGAATTCTGAGATGTTGATTAGGGTCTGAGTGCCCATTAAAGACCTTGCCACATTCCTTACATTTGTAAGGTTTCTCTCCAGTATGAATTCTGCTATGTTGAGTAAGGACTGAATGCCTGGCAAAGGCCTTGCCACATTCTTTACATTGGTAAAGTTTCTCTCCAGTATGGATTCTGTGATGTTGAGTAAGCTCTGAGGACCAGTTAAAGGCCTTGCAACATTCTTTACATTGGTAAGGTTTCCCTCTAGCATGGATTCTGTGATGTTGATTAAGATGTGAGGGCTGCTTAAAGGCCTTGCCACATTCTTTACACTGGTAAGGTTTCTCTCTTGTATGAATTCTGTGATGTTGAGTAAGATGTGAGGGCTGGGTAAAGGTCTTGCCACATTCTTTACATTGGTAAGGTTTCTCTCCAGTATGAATTCTGCGGTGTTGAGTATGGCTTGAGTGGTCTTTAAAGGCCTTGCCACATTCCTTACATTTGTAAGGTTTCTCTCCAGTATGAATTCTGAGATGTACAGTAAGGTTTGAGTGCTGGCTAAAGGCCACACCACAATCTTTACATTGGTAAGGTTTCTCTCCAGTATGAATTCTAAGATGTTGTCTATGGTGTGAGCGATGGGTAAAGGCCTTGCTACCTTCTTTACATTTGTAAGGTTTCTCTCCAGTATGAACTCTGAGATGCTGAGTAAGGGATGAGGGCCTGGTAAAGGCCTTGCCACATTTTTTACATTGGTAAGGTTTCTCTCCAGTATGGATGCTGTGATGTCTAGGAAGGTAGGAGTGACTGTTAAAGGCCTTGCCACAGTGTTGACTTTTGTCAAGACTCTCTCTAATATGGATTTCTCCATGTCTATTTACTGATGAGCAGTCCTCAAAGATTTTACCACATTCTTCACATTTGTACGATTTCCCACCAGCATGCATTCGCTGGTGTTGAGATAGTTTTGAATGCCAATGAAAGACAAAGCCACAGTCCTTACAAATGTACCTTTTCTGTCCAGTACCAACTGTCTTATATGTATTTACTCTTGGTGGTGGACTAAACTTGTTTCCAGATTTATTACATGTGCATGGGTTTTTTCCCACACAAATTGTCTGATAATCACCAACACTGGAGGACAGCTTCCGAGCTTTCCCACATGCATTATAGTTATAAGGATTTTCTCTCATATGTGTACTCTTCTGTATAATACATTTAGGTCTTATAGACAGGACTTCCTCACCTTTATTACACTCAGAATGGTTGTTTAGCAAATGAGCACGCAGATATTTGTTAAAATTGGAGCCCTGGTTAAATTTTTTCTCAGATTCACTGGAAAGAGCAATTCTATGTCCACTGAAAATAGTCTCGTAATTTTTTAAGGTTGACTTCTTTGTGACGTGCCCCTCAAATTGATACCATTTAACACTTTCTTCTTCAGTTTTAAATCTATGATTTTCAACAACATTTGACTGAAAGGTTGATCCAATCTTATTTTCAAATTGGTTCGAATACTTATTTTCAACCTGAATGAGGTCACTCTGCAGATTTTCCAAATTTTCTTTCGACAAATATTTACGTTTGAGTATTTGATTTGAGATTTTGGTTACTGAAACACACTGCTTGACACAAGTAGCTAACATAAAAGGGGAAGTTCTGCAAAATGTTTTATATCTTTCGCCATTTGGGGCAGTGAGATACTTCTTATGCGCTGATGTCTCCCTTTGGATATGTCTATCCTGATATGTTTGATGCCCTTCACTCTCCCCATCATTGTCCCAGTCTATAATGAAGGTAAATTCTCAAGGGTACTATGTTCCTCCATTGACACTGTTTGGAGAGAAGGTCCTAAGCACGGCTTTGACAGGAAATTCTAGGTGCATTGTGAAGATACAGCTGAAAGATATCAAATAATGGAAAAGTAAAATCATCCTACTTCCTACTCTCAGATGAATATACTGAAGACTTCTATAACACAACCTTATTATCCATCAGAAAATGTCAGCCAAGTGTTTGAGAAGGAATCATCAGCACTTCACTCCTCCATGGACACATGAACGTGCACACCACATGCTTACCATATAGCCTAATCGATAATTCTATTGTATTCTCCTGCTATAGTGCAAATCATTTTCCTATCACTCGAATAATCAGGAAAAGTAACCCATGAAACCAGAATTACACAGAAGGAAACCTAAACATAAAACTGAAATCAACAAAATACATGGTAAAACTAAGACCATATCAACCAGAGAAAGCACTGACTTTCAGAAAATACCAACAAAATTGATACACCTTTCAATCGAGTAAGAATAAAAGAAGAGACCAACTCAAGTCAGCAGTCAAGTGAAAGCAGACATAGTATAATGGATACTGTTGAAAATAGATGAGCACACAAGGCAACAATGGATAATTACATATCTGCAAATTGATACCAATAGATGAGAATGAATTAAAAAATGGTATAACCACCTTTACTCCATCATGAAAAGGTTAAAAAAAAAAGAATCACTACCACTGACAAGTAAGTAGAAAGAGTAATTTAAAAACAAAACCAAGAGTCGGGGCCAACATGGCCAAGGAGTAGGGGGACCCATTATTCCTGGAGTCTTTCAAACTAAGAAGGACTAAAACCAAAGGACTCTCAACCCCTGGGGTCTGGGAGAAAAGGTGTTGCAATCTACAAGGATTGGAAAGCAAAACCCAGAACACGCCCCAGGAAACATGAGTGTAATCTGAGGCAGATAAAAAGAACTGCAGGGTCTGGAGCTGAGGGAAGGCAGAGCCTTCTTCGGAGAAATCTGGGAAAGTGCGAGCGGGCCATATCCGAACAAGAGAAAAACGAGACAGAGAGAAGCCACCAGCCAGTCCCTAAATGCAGGGATTTTGAAGAGAATTTCTGTTGCTAACAGCACAACTCTCAGCAGAACTCTCCTGGCGCTGGGCTGCAGCAGTGGCACAGTCAGCCTGCATCACACAGACGCACCCAGCCGCCTGTGGATAGCTTCTAACCCAGGGACACAATTTACAGCGAAACATGGAGTGTCAATAATGCTGATAAACGCGGGGCGCTCGACCGTCCAACAAACTGTACTATGCCGGTGCCCCTTGCAGAGCGAGGATGGAAATAAAGGGGCAATTTGAGGCTCAGGGATTGGGAAGAGGGGACTGGGGAGACTCCATTGTTGTCTCCCAAACCCACAAAAACCTGCCCCAGGAGTCATTCCCACGCAGCAGTGGAGGGGGGACCCGCCTACACCAAACCACACCCCTCCTCACAGGAAAGACACCTTTCAGCGAGAGATACAGACATAGAGTTCAGACTGCTGCCTGGAGTAACTCCAGGTCATTTCTTCTTTTTTAGATATATGCTCCCCTTTCTCCTTCTTACTGATCCCCACCTCCAAGCTGGCCATCCAGGATATTGGCTCGCTTAATCAGACTTTTAACCCACTTTGCAAGGCATGTTCTACATCTATTTCTGTACTTTCCTATTTCTCTCTTCGGAATAACCAGGCCACATATTTCATCTGGGCAACATAATCTTCATTCCTTTTTCCTTACATCCGTCCTTATTCTGATTTCTCTCTGTCTGGATTAAGGCCTTCAGTCTCACTACCCGGTCAAAGTTCACTTTCTTCTTCCCCCCACACCTGTCATTATTCTCTCTGTATATGCTCTGCCATCAGCACAGTGGACACCCTGTCCTTAATGTGTAGCTAGTCCTTCAGTTCACATGCCCTCAGAGTGTCGTATGTTATTCTTTTTTCTGTCGTGAACCGCTTGTCTATATCATTTATCGGTACGTTTGGGTATTTCTGTTTTCTGTTTGTCTGCTGGTCTGTTTTCCTTTCCAGGGCAATCTGAAGAAACAATCCAAAACACACCTAGCCAAAATGACGAAACGCAAGAATTCTCCTCAAAAGAAACTACACGAAGTAGTGACAACTCAAGAATTGATGAAAACAGATATAAGCAACTTAACAGAACATGAATATAGAATGATAAACATAAAACTAATCGTTGGGCTCTAAAAAAAACATAGAAGAATGCAAGGGGTCCCTCGAGGCAGAGATCAAAGACCTTAAAAATGGTCAGGAGGGATTAAAAAATGCCTTCAAGGAGATACAAAACAAAATGGAGGCAGCCACAGCACGGATTGAAGAGGCAGAAGAGAGAATAAATGAATTAGAAGATAAAATTATGTAAAAGGGGAAGCAGAGAAAAAGAGAGAAGATGATTCAGCAAAGGGAAAGGAGAATTTGAGAGCTGAGAGATGCACTCAAACGAAACAATATCTGTATCATAGGAATTCCAGAGGAAGAAGAGAGAGAGAAAGGAATTAAAGGGGTACTCAACAAATCATTATTGAGAACATTCCCAAATGAGGAAGGAAACAGGCATGGAAATCCAAGAGGCAGAGAGAACTCCCCTCAGACATAACTTGAATAGACCTTCTGCACGACACATCATAGTAAAACTGGCAAAATATAAGGAAAGAGAGAGAATTCCGAAAGTAGCTAGGGAAAAACGGGCCTTAACATACAAAGGCAGACACATAAGGGTTGTAGCACACTTATCTACAGAAACTTGGCAAGCCAGAAAGGAATGGCAGGAAATCTTCAGTGTGATGAACAGGAAGGATATGCAACCAAGAATCCTGTATCCGGCTAGCCTGTCATTCAGAATAGAAGGAAGGATCAAGGTTTTCCCCAACAAACAAAAAATAAATTCATCACATATAAGTCAGCACTACAAGAGATCCTGAGGGGGACTCTGTGAAGGAAAGGATGCAAAGAACACAAACTACCAGAGACATCCTTGCAAGCATGGAACCTACAGATAACACAGTGATTCTAAACCCATATTTTGCAATATTAACACTGAATGGCGCATTTAGTCCATTTACAATCAAGAGTCATAGGGTAACAGAATGGATTAAAAAACAAGATCCATCTATTTGCGGTCTTCAAGAGACTCATTTCAGATCTGAGGACACCTTCAGGTTGAATGTAAGGGGACGGAGAACTATCTACCAGCTACAGGAAGTCAGAAGAAAGCTGGAGTAGCCACACTTATATCAGACAAACTAGACTTTAAAGTAAAAGATGTAATAAGAGATAAAGAAGGGCATTATATAATAATCACAGGGACCATCCAGCAGGAAGAGCTAACAATTATAAATATCTACGTGCTGAATTCGGGGGCACCCAAATTTTTAAAACAATTAATTACAAACATAAGCAACCTTATCGATAAAAATGTTCTAATAGTAGAGGATCGTAGTACTCCATCCTCAGCATTGGATAGATCCACAAAACAGAAAATCACCACAGAAACAATAGCCCTGAACGACACATTAGAACAGATGGGCCTAACAGACATCTTCAGGGCGCTTCATCCAGAAGCAAAGGAATTTACATTCTTCTCAACTGCACACGGTACATTTTCCAAGACAGACCACATTCTGGGGCACAGGGAAGCTCTGAATAAATATAAAAAATTGAGATCATATCGTGCACACTGTCAGACCACAATGCTTTGAAACTTGAAAACCACAGGAAAAAGTCTGGAAAATCCCCAAAAAATGGAGGTTAAGGAACAACCTACTAAAAGACGAGTGAGTCAACCAAGCTATCAGAGAATAAATTTAAAACTACATGGAAACAAATAAGAATGAAAATACAACAATCCAAATGCTCTGAGATGTGGCAAAGGCAGTCCTGAGAGGGAAATATATTGCAATCCAGGCCCACCTGAAGAAAAAAAGAAAAATTAATAACACAAATTGTAACAGCATGCCTAAAGGAACTGGAAGCAGAACAACTAAGACAACCCAAACCCAGCAGAAAAAGAGAAATAAGAAATATCAGGGCACAAATTCATCATATGGAAACAGAAAAAGTAGTGGAACAGATCAATGAAACCAAGAGCTGCTTCTTTGAAAAAATAAGCAAAACAGACAAACCTCTAGCCAGGATTCTCAAAAAGAAAAGAAAGAGAACTCAAATAGATAAAATCATGAATGAAAAGGGAGTGATTACAACCAATCCCTCAGAAATACAAGCAACTGTCAGAGAGTACTATGAAAAATTATATGCCACCAAACTCAGCAACTTGGAAGAAATAGACAAATTCCTAAGCAGCCACACGCTACCAAATCTCAAACAGGAAGAAATAGAAAATTTGAACAGACCCATAACTAGTGAAGAAATTGAATCAGTTATCAAAAATCTCCCATCAAATAAAAGCCCTGGACCAGATTGCTTCCCTGCGGAATTTTACCAGACATTTAAAACAGAGTTAAGGGGCGCCTGGGTGGCTCAGTTGGTTAAGCGGCCGACTTCGGCTCAGGTCATGATCTCGGGGTTTGTGAGTTCGAGCCCCGCATCGGGCTCTGTGCTGACAGCCCAGAGCCTGGAGCCTGCTTCACATTCTGTGTCTCCCTCTCTCTCTCCTCTCCCCCAGTCATGCTCTGTCTCTCTCTCTGTCTCAAAAATAAATAAATATTAAAAAAAAAACAAAACGAAAACAGAGTTAATTCCTATCCTCCTCAAGTTGTTCCAAAAAATTGAAATGGAAGGAAAACTCCCAGACTCATTCTATGAAGCCAGCATCACTTTGATTCCCAAGCCAGACAAAGACCCAGCAAAAAAAGAATTACAGGCCAATATCCCTGCGGCGGTGGCAGCAGTCACTCACTCCCCACGTGGCGGGTGCTCACTCCTGCTCAGCCGGTGGCGGGGCAGGCGCTCGCTCCACGCTCCGCAGGCAGCTCAGGACACCGCTGGCGGCTGAGCAACTCTGCGTGATGGGGACTGACTGGGCCTCTGTCCACGGTCCCTGCACAAGGAGAGTTCTGCTGAGTTCTGCTATTAGACACAGAGCTTCTCCTCCAAAGCCCTGCCTTTAGGGGCTGGATGGTCGTGGTCTTCCCCTCTCTGACCCTCTTCTTCGGATGTTCGGCACTTTCCCCGCTGTCCCCGGCTCACCCTCCCCTCAGCTCAGTTTCCTGAGTTGTTTTGTCCGTTCTAGATTAAACTCATGGTACCGAGGGCATTGTCTGGGTTCCTTCTGTTCCTTGTAGGCTACAACACCTTTTCTGCCAGATTCTTGGAGTTGACAATCTCTCTGTTTCAGTCCCTCTCAATTCAAAAAACAAGGGAAACTTTGGGTCTCCCTACTCCTCCGCCATCTTCGCCCCCTCCCCCAAAGCAATCTACACATTCAATGCAATCCCCATCAAAATTGCACCAGCATTCTTCTCAGAGCTACAGGAAACAATCTTAAAATTTGTATGGAACCACAAAAGACACCAAATAGCCAAAGTAATAATGAAGAATAAAACCAAAGCGGGAGGCATCACAATCCCAGACTTTAACCTCTACTCCAAAGCAGTAGTCATCAATATAGTATGGTATTGGCACAAAAATAGACACATAGACCAATGGAATAGAATAGAAAACTCAGAAATGGACCTGCAAGTATATGGCCAACTAATCTTTGACAAAGCAGGAAAAAGTATCCAATGGAAAAAAGACAGCCTCTTTAATAAATGGTGCTGGGAGAACTGGACAGCAACATGCAAAAGAATGAAACTAGACCACTTTCTTACACCACTCACAAAAATAAACTCTAAATGGATGAAGGATCTGAATGTGAGATAGGAAACCATCAAAATCCTAGAGAAAGCAAGAAAAGCCTCTTTGACCTAGGACGCACCAATTTCTTACTTGACACATCTCCAAAGGCAAGGGAATTAAAAGCAAAAATGAACCACTAGGACTTCATCAAAATAAAAAGCTTTTGCATAGCAGAAGAAAAAACCAACAAAACAGATAGGCAACCAATGGAATGGGAAAAGAGAATCGCAAATGACATATCGGATAAAGTGTTGGGAGCTGTTTTGGGCTCACAGGTTGAGACCCCTCCCTATGTGGGAAAGGTTGAAGCAAAAGCTCCCGCCAGCCAAACTGGTGCCTAGTTTTACCTCCTTCTAAATAATCTTTCAGGCCTGGATTTCTTGAATTGCTCTCGTTGGCCTAAGACATATAATGCTCTTTGGTTTTATGTCACATGGAAAAGGGGACCTGGAGTGCAATGTCTTGATGGATAAAATCTGAATGAGAGTAACCTGGCCAGAAGTAACCTCAAGGTTGCCTTTTGGGGATAGGTTACACAAATTGATCATATAGAATAGCAGCTATGAGTTGGCTAGAAATTGGCAGATGTTAGACCCCAAGACTCCTTGAACCAAATTAGATTTTCCCTGCAGGTATTGCTCCCCTCAGCCCCACCATAAAACCTAAAGGCACATCTCCGTAAAGCTTCTCTCAGAATTAACACACTGATGGGAAAGATTGTAAAGAGACTTAGGACCTTCCCCAAAGGTTAGCCTCGCCTGAAAGTTAGAAGCACTGTTTATCAACAGCAAATATTGAGCACCTCCCTGAGGTTAACATTTCGCAAATCCTTTTGCAATTCTCATCCCCACGCTCCCTTATACCATAAACCTATAGATGATTACATGGGTCTTGTGACAACAATGTATGTTGTAAAGAATGCCTTGTCACTGATGTAATGTCACTCGTTACCTTTAAAAATAAAGACACTGAGACCAGCAAAGCAGAGATGCCAGAATTGCCAGGGCTGCCTGCTTGGTCATCAGATTCCATCTCACTCGTGGCTCTCTCACTTCATTTCGCCTGACTGTCCGTCCTTCGTGGACCCCTAGATTCACCGCAACAAGGACCCCGCCAATAAAGGACTAGTATCTAAAATCTATAAAGAAGTTACCGAACTCTACATCTGAAAAACGAATAATCCAGTGGAGAAATGGGAAGATAGGAATAGACACTTCTCCAAAGAAGACATCCAAATGGCAAACAAACACATAAAATGATGCTCAATGTCACTCATCATCAGGGAAATACAAATCAAAACCACACTGAGATATCACCTCACACCTGTCAGAGTGGCCAAAAGGCACAAATCAAGAAACTATAGATGCTGGCGAGGATGTGGAGAAAAAGGCACCCTCTTGCACTGCTGATGGGAATGCAAACTGGTGTAGCCACTCTGGAGAACTGTGTGGAAGTTCATCAAAAATATGAAAATAGATTTACCCTATGACCCAGCAATAGCACTGTTAGGAATCTACCCAAGAGATACAGGACTGCTGATGCATAGGGGCACGTGTACCCCGATGTTCACAGCAGCACTTTTGACAATAGCCAAATCATGGAAAGAGAATAAGTGTCCATCAACTGATGAATGGATAAAGAAGATGTGGTATATATACACAATGGAATACTACGCAGCAATGAGAAAGAATGAAATCTGGCCATGTGTGGCAACATGGATGGAACTGGAGGGTAGTATGCTGAGTGAAATAAGTCAGGCAGAGAAAGACAGATGCCATGTGTTTTCATGCATAGGTGGGCTTTGTGAGACTTAACAGAAAACCAAGGGGGAGGGGAAGAGGGGAAGAATAAAAAAAGCCACAGAGAGGGAGGAAGACATAACATAAGAGACTCTCAAAGACTAAGAACAAACTGAGGGGATAGGGAGTTGAGGGAGGGGGGAGAGTGAGTGATGGGCACAGAGGAGGGCACTTGTTGGGATGAGCACTGGGTATTGTATGGAAATCAATTTGACAATGAATTATTTTTTAAAAAAGTAAACTTTTTAAACTTGGAAACTAGAGAAATTCAGACAGGACAAATGCCCAGAACATGTGTCACTGTCCCCAGAACTTCTATAATTTGTGTTCCGCTGTATGAAGCAAGCCCATAATCCTAGGCCCAGAGGGTGTCTTGTTCTTATGGGTTTTTTGGTTTTGTTTGTTTGTTTTATTAATTCCCAAGTTAACCAAAGATATCAAGGGATGCAAAGAAAGAAGAAATCATGTTCCAATTACAAGAACAAAATATATCTCCAAATCTGGCCCTAAGTTAATCAAGTACTATTAATTGCCTGACAAAGAGTTCAAAATAGCCATCATAAAGGTGCTCATGGAGGAAGAAGAAAAATAGTTAACTAAATAATAGTAGGAAAACTATTCATGATCAAAACATAAAGCTAAAGAAACAGAATGTATAACAAACAATGAACAAGAAATTGGGAGATGAAGAGTACAATTACTGAATTTAAAAATACACTAAGGGGTCAACAACAGACTTAATCGAGCAGAAGAGTCAGATAACCTAAAGTACTCTTGTGTTAATTTACTAGGATCCCAATAAAAAATGTGGAAAAGGATAGAGTCTAGGGACTCATGGGTCACCAACAAGCGATCCAATATGTACGTTAAGGGAATCCCTGAGGAGAGGGGAGGAAATGGGGGCAGAGCACTGACATGAAGAACTCATGTCTTGTATTTGGAAAGAGACAAATGCAACAAGCTCAATAGAGTCACAGTAGGATAAATGTCAAGACATGAGCACAGTGATATCTTATAAGTAACCTATCAAAACTCACAGGTGAGAAGAGCAATTTGAAACAGCATGGCAAAAGCAACTCATCTCACAAAGAGAGCTTCTGTAAGATTAGTAGTAGGGTTCTCGGTATACCTTATAGGAAGAAATGCATGGGTCAGTGTATTCAAATATTTAAAGTTCAACATATCCACTCAGAATACCCTACATAGCAAAACTGTTTTCCAAGAATGTAGAAATGGATACTTTCCCAAGTAAAAAACCCTCTAAGTTTACAAGTAGACATCTCATACAAGAAATATTAAAGGAGGTCCTTCTGGTTGAAATAATAGGATTCTAAACAGCAACTGAAACCACGTAAGAACATAAAGCTCTCTGCTAAATATAAAAATTTACACAAGTATAGGAACCTATAGTGTTGTAATGAGGTAGTATAAGTCACTTCAATTTCTGCTACAATTTTTTTCAATAAGAATATAAAAATCATCAATCTAGGTATTAAAGTACAAAACATAAAAGATAGTATTTGTGCTATCAGTAACTTAATGTGGGTGCAGGAGTGGAGCTGATAAGCAGAATAATTTTGTATGCAATTGAGAATATCAATTTAAAATGAGTTTTTATACCTTTAATATTTTTTAAGTAATCTCTATGTAAACCACAATGCAAATTCTACAGAAGACACACAAATTATGGGGCATGCCTCAAGTCATGATCTAGCGGTTCGTGAGTTTGATACCTGCATCAGGCTCTGTGCTAACAGCTCAGAGACTGGACCCTGCTTCAGATTCTGTGTCTCCCTCTCTCTCTACCCCTTCCCCACTAGTGCTCTCTTGCGTGCTCTTACTCTCTCAAAAATAAACATTAAAAACACAAACAGGAAGAGAAGACACACAAATTAATAAGAATGGTACCAAAGCATGTCTTGGGTATAACACCATAATAAAGTATAAAATATCTAAACTTGATACAGAGGTATAGATTTATTTATTTAATTTATGTAATATATTTTTTGAGAGAGAGGGAGTAGGGGTGAGGGTGAGGAAGAGATAATGCCTAGGAGGTTCCATACTCAGCTGGGATCCTGACACAGGCCTCAGTTTCATGACCCTGAGTTCATGACCTGAATTGAAATCTAGAGTTGGACACTTAACTGAGTCACCTAGGCACCCTGGAGGTGTAGAATGTTCAAAAATTACTCTCAATTTAAAAAAAAAAAACAATTCTTTCATGTAAGGAGAATATAAATTCACCAATAAATACATGATGAAATGTCTAGGAGTATGACAACTCACCTAGACATGATGAAAGATTCACTGACCACTAACCAAGGAAAGACATAAAAAGATCAGTCCCAAAGTATTTATGGGTCATACTTTTACAAAGAAGTACATAATTTTACTGGTAAAGGGCATAGTTGATTCATATTTGACTTAAACTCACATTGTCTTAAAATGTACTAGATGAACACTGTCATATAACAAAATACAGTTAAAAAGCAAAGTACCACTAGCTAATGCGAGAAAAGTCCCACACAAAAGAAAGCACATTATTATAGAATGCAAAACCAGAATAAGACGAAATTTAAACCAAAACAGTCTACATAAAAGAAACAGCTTAATCCTTTAAAAGGAAACCTACTATGTAACTACAATTTTAAACTATGACCATGTAAACGTGAAAAAGGAGCATTTGAATTATTGGCATGTCTTCATTGACAGTAAAATAGGAAAGATATTCATTAAAATCAACCATAAAATGCTCTAATAAAAAAGTTTTACAAATAAGCACTTAAAAGATATTAAAAATGTACTAATTTCTTAATATATTCCTCCTCTTACACAGAGTGTAAGGATATAATCCATTCTTTAGAACCAAGCTGACAAAAACCTTTCATTTCTAAATAAACACCATCAAAGTTGTAAAATATACTAATAATCACTTTATAAAAAAATAAATATTTGGGATGAAATTCAGATACATTCTAAGGAAAGCAGAAAAATAATCTCATGGTGAATTCTTCCTGAAGTAAAATTACATTTATGACAATCTTATGTATATGGAATATATATATATATATATATATATGGAATTTTACTAATTATCTACCTCACTTTTTTTTTTAAATGTTTATATTTGAGACAGAGAGAGCGCTATGCCAGTGGGGGAGAGGCAGATGGAGAGTGGACAGAGGACCAAATGCAGGCTCCACACTGACAGCAGACAGCCCCATGCAGGGCTCACTCATGAACCATGAGATCATGGACTGAGCCAAAGTTCAATGCTCAACTCACTGAGCTGCCCAGGCATTCCTCTACCTCCCTTCTAATAAAGCACATACCCATGTCATATAGAACTTTTGATCTAAAAAAAAATCAGAAGAATCCCAGATACAACTCATACACAGAAAGTGAAAACACATACAGAAAAAGTCACAGGAACTTCATATTCTACAAGACAAAATTAGAAAATGATGCAATTACTAAAAAGGCAACCAGTGAGACTTTACTAGAGGCTGTGAGCTCTAACTTCTATATGTTCTAGCTTTCTTATGGCTTTAGTATGTCAGAATGCTAGGATACAGCTAGATACATTATTTCACCATTGAGGAATGGAACATACAGAGTGGAAATTTCAAATTTTAGTTAATGCAAAGAAATCAACTTTTGATGTGAAATAAAAGATTCGATTTTCTCATATTAGGGAGGTGCTCTGTTAACTGATGAAATTAGTTATACAATTTTATACAATTAAAATGAAAGCCTCTGTAACATTGGAAAGAATCAACTAGAAATCAAATGATCTCTGTCTCCAGTGTCCTCAGGAGTTGTGCACCAAACCCCAACATGTCCACCACTACCCTGACACTTCTCACAAGAGACAAAACAAAATTTAAAAATGACTTAGCATCGAGTTCCTCAGAAATACAGAGATTTCCTCTGGGGCCCTCAAAGGAAGGGAGAAGCTCTGAGATTATGGAGGCCCTCATGCTGCAAGCAGAGTCACCTGATCACGGAGGATGTGCTGGACCATCGCTGGAGCTGAAGGAGAATCCTTAGAGAATTTAAGAGCATGATAATGTTGGGTACCAGATATTCCTCTGTGAGAGGGAGAAAACGAGGCTTCTCAAACTAATTTCCATTCACGGAGAGCAATCTGACCAAATTTAAGCTCTGTCTTCCTCATTCACATTTGCACCTAACCTCTGTCATCTGTTTCATTCCCACCTACCTGGGTATGAGGCTACTGTGTCCTTTCTCTTCACATCCCACAGCTCCTTCTCTTGCTCTAAAGAGATTACCAGGTCTGGGTTCCCAACAACAAGACCTGTTTATTAAAAACAGAAAAATGAGTAATCCTGCAGATTCTCATTTTCAATCCACAATTGTGCTGAGTAGACAATAGAAGACATTAAAGAATTCTAGAAAATGATTCTCCAAATGCCATTGCCCAAGAAACGGCTCCTTTACAACATGTAGGAGGAGCTTCAAATTTTCACATCATGATCTCTCCTTCCAAGTACTACCAATACAATAAGGAGTAGAAATTGGTGGTTAAGATGTGGCCAGTACCGTTTTATGTCATTCATTGTTTAGAATTGCCACTAATCTACATCAATGACAGTGATATCTTAAGGAAGGAGAAGCTAAAGCTGATAAACATTATGAATATACATCTCTACATCTACAAGCACCTAATGCTATCCCATATGACAGGGATCTGAACCCCGGTCATGGAAAGAGCAATAGTAAGAGATGGTCTTCAAAGGAAGGAACAAAACCCCGAGCATGACTCGAGAACTCTGGAAAGAGTTGTCCTCACCCAAGAAGAGGAAGTGTACACAGGTCTCTAACATCACATCCCTGTACAGTTCCCGCTGACTGTGGTTCAGGCATCCCCACTCTTCCTGAGAGAATTCTATGGCCACATCCCCAAAGGTCAGCTGTCCCTGAAATAAATACCACAGTTATCTGGTGGCCATTGGCAGAGTTCCTAATGGTACCTATGATGAAATAGAGAGTTAACGTCAGCAGCTAGACCCCACAATCTGACCTACGCAGCTTACTGCTTGTGCCTACCAATCTTAGTCCCTCAGTTTATTTAACCTCTTTTTTCTACCTTATCTTTTACTGCTTCCCAAATACCCCATGGGCATAGCATCCTGTGCTGGAAAGAGAAACCAACAAAATGTAATGACTATGATTAAGAGTTTGGGGAGACCCAGTTTGAACTTACCCTCCACTTGCACCCAAGTAGATGGACTATAGAGTAAATCAAGGAGTAAGGACAATTACCTTGACCTCCTTGTAATACCAAAATCTCCACATAAGGAAGAGCACAAACCTCACTTACATACCATAAAGTATGTATGGAATTGTTTTCTTTTTTTAAATTTTATATTTATTTTGAGAGAGAGAGTGGGGGAGGGGCAGAGAGAGAGAGAGAGAGAGAGAGAGAGAGAGAGAATCTCAAGCAGGCTCCACTCTGTCAGCACAGAGCCTGATGTGGGGCTTGAACCGTGAAATCATGACCTCAGCTGAAATCAAGTCAGACGCTTAACTGACTGAGCCACCCAGGCACCCCTAGAAGTATTTTCCTAAGGCATGTTTGCAATCTTATCCCTGGTTCTACATAAGATGACAAGACTCTACTTCCTAATTATCCACCCGAATCCTAAGTAAAAGTGAATGTTTCCCCCTTGCTCTTTAAGTCTCTCCTTTGGAAGTTATTCCCTCTGATCTCCTTATTGGCTGCAAACCAAATTTCCTTTGTGTGACAACCCCAGCTGCTGTACTTTCTATCTTACTCTAATATTTGAGGACTTAGGACACTCAAATATGTCAATTATGTGATTATTTTCATATTCTGGAAATATAAAGAAGAAGTAAATAGAAGGGTATTTCTGTGACCTGAGTATGGAGTAAAATAAAAACTAATTTGGGCTTCCTTTTTTCTTTTTGTTATTCTATCATGTTTTGCTGTTTTCTCTCTTGTCTCTTCATCTGGTGATGAGACTTTCATTGCCCTAACCTCAATGGGACAGGTGATTCTTTCTACTCAAAGAAATTCCCACATGTTATCAATTCTAATGACAGCTGCCTTAGCCTTTCCTAATGCCTACTAAATTCTCAACTGACCAACTTCTACTCATGCCCCTATTCAGCAGGAAGAAGCTACAGTAGATGATACCTTCTGTTTTTAACAACCTCAAAGATTTAAGGGTCAAAGTTGTTCAAAAGGGGAAATGAAAAAAAGTTACAAAGGCAAGAAACATGTATCTTAAAATTTCCTTACACTTTGCAGCCCACCGATCGACACCAGAAACATGCAGAGTGTGACCTTCCTCAAGGAATTCATGGCTGCCTTAGTGCCTTAATGTTTATTTTTTATTGGATACTTGAGACAGGTAGGCTATGGCATTCCTTTATCAATGGACTGCAAGTTGTAAGGAAATTTCTTTTCCCTTTATACACTTCATCCAAAACTACAAGCAAAGAGAAACTCAGAAGAAAGAAATTTCCAGGTTTCTGCACATCATTCAATAAATCTAAGATCCTTAGGAATGATAGGAGGGAAAACGTGAACGTTATAGGGGAGAAATCTGGCAGAGAGCAGCAAGCCATTGAAAGAAGTGAAGACCAGCTGTAATGAAACAAATTGCTGTCACTGCCTATGACCCACCAAGGGCCACGTGATCACTGGTGTGTTCTCCTGGCCCTCAAACAATAAATCAGATTGTCAGTCTAAGAATACAGTGGATTTATACAAAGTTCAATCACATACAATTTCAGTAGAGCCTGCATTGAGGCAAAGAGGCTTGAGCAATGGATTGTAGAGGGCCCACAGGGCCCACCTGGCTGAAGAGCGGCAGGCCCAGCAGGTGACTAAGAAATGGGCTACGTACAACCAGGCAGAATTACCAAATAAGGGCAAATTCCATAAGTCACCATGCATCCTCATCTACCCCTGCAAAATCAGCCACAAGTCACTGCCTCATGGCAGGCAGCCTCTCCTCTGCTATCCTGCGTGCCACTCCCTTGAGATGTATTCATAACCTTATTCTGCCACAGGTGAATTCTTTTCACTGCTCATGGCCTTGGCTTCCACAGGATCATTGACCCATATTTGGTAGCCCCCATGTGAATCGGAGAAACACGACATTCAGACACCTGTTTCCACGTCCTGTAATATCTAGAATATTTTAAATCGAGTATCTTTTTCACATTTTAAAGAGCAATAGTGACCCCCCTCCTTTTGGAAAACTTTCCAAGTTATTTTGGGCCTCATATCCATCCTGTGTATTTTTGCGTGTTTTGTTTTGTCGTTTTTTTTTTTTTTTTTTTTAATGCAAAAAGGCGGTTTTATTATAGCACTGACCTGTGGTCAGTAAGAGACACATTGGGGTTGTGAAGAGTGACTGCTTATATACTATGTAGTTGGGGGAGGTGAAGGCAAAAGAGAGGACTACATAAGGAATTTCGAATGCTAAAGAGGACACATAAAATATTAGAGGCTTTGTACTGTTGTGTTTTCTTAATCCTGGTCGACAGAGAGGTTCTAAAGTGGGAACTGTTCTCCTTGACCGAGATCCCAGGACCAGACCCCATCAGTAATAGGAATTTGGACTTCATGCCTTCTACTGCAGATCTATCATAAGGAAATATTTTCAAAACTCGCTAGACTTTAATTCGAAGTGACAATTGTTGATGTCCTTTTGGAACCAGATTGGAGACAAGGGAAAGAAGACTCTGGGTTATAGGGGAGAAGTGTTCTAAAGACGTAACCTTGAGTACCACTTCTGAGAAGGTTAAAAAACCTCAGTGAAAACATGAGGCAGAAACATCAAAAATAGAGAAACCAATATTTGTGATTTCTAAATGTTTGGAATTTTAGGAGAAAAGATGACCTGGGACACCAGGCTTACCTGAGAAGTAGCCGTTTCTTCTTCTTGTCCTCTAGATTTCTTCCTAAGAAGTGACTTGTGGAGAAATCACAGCTGTGTCAGGAGAAACTGCCTTTAAAGCCACCAACACAGCCACTTCACTAGTAAACTATTCACTGGCAGGCAGGACGTTAAATTCAGAAACGCCCAACTCCTTGGCTTTTTGTGTCAGGAGATTTTTCAGAAATTAGGAGCTCATAGTGCAGACCAGTCTCTGAGTTTTTCTTCTGTGCTTTCAGGGGTTTCTCCTTCCAAAGACACCCACAAATTCTGCTTGAGCATGGGCATACTTTGCTACATGAACCTGGCCCGCCCCAACTCCTTGGTTGAGGAGACCCAGTTACCTCTCCTTGAGCCAAAGCCTGGACTCAACTCCCATAAATTAACGGGAAGCCTTCCTGTTTAAGCCTGGCCTCACTTGGAATCACCTGGAGCACTTAATTAAACACAGTTGCTTCCACCCACACCAACTGACAGAATCTGAGGAGGAGGGCACCAGCAAGGATCGGTTTGGAAGCTGCATACGGGATCATATTGGGAAGCATTTGGGGGAAGTAAGGAAGGCTATGATTATTATCCAGATTTAAATCCATTTTTTCTCCACTGATTAGAATTTCTGGACATTGGAAAAAAAGAGTTACAAATTTAAGAGTCAAACACACCTTCAGCTCTTTACCCAACTAGACTCATGTCGTCCTCATTCCCAATGACAGGGCCCCAAAGAACCACAGGGGTCTTTGCAATCCTCCCTCTCAATTGGCCTGGAGAAACTACTCTCCACACTGGGAATAAAACTCTTTCTGTCCTTATTGACACCTTAGCTACACTCTTAGTGTTTGAACCCAATGCTACCAAGCAGCTCCGGCCTAGAGAACTAAAAGAGTTCAAAGAATATGGATCTCCCTTAAATAGTAATGGGTCCCTGTTTATGAACTCGTTCCTTTGTGTCTAGGCCTTTTGGGCATTACACACCCATTTCTCCTTAGTTCCTCTGCCCCCAATTCATTTACTGGACTGAGATTTCTTTGGGAAATGTCAGCCAGAATTTTTTTCCCAAAAAAGGTGGAAAAATCTAGAATTTGACAGTAGTAACCACATTTGGAAACAAGGGTAAATAAACGATGCTTCAGCATGTTTTCTATGCTCTGTCTCTGACGGCACTAGAGCTGAGGATAGGGGTAATGATCATTTACTCCTATTGGATCAGCTACCATCCTCTTTGTGAGGCAAATGTTCAACGGATATTGGCACAATCCACAGTGCATTACCTATCAAGTTTCAAATAGATCCCTTAATACTCTCTCTAGAATTAATCGTTACATATAAATAAAGAGACCCATCAGGGTATCAATCACATAATAGGGCATTACAAGGCTCTGGGCCTCCTTATTCCCTATACCAGTCCCTGTAACACCGGGAGTGTACCTGTAAGAAAACCCAAGGGCTGAGGATTCTGCTTTCAGCAGTAAATAACACTCTTATGTTTGTATCCTGTTGTTCCCAACCCTCATGCACTAGTGACATCCATTCCCACTGAAAAACATTTTCTCCCCTGAAATCAACTCATGCAGTGCTTTTTAAAAGTATTCCAGCAGAGGAATGCCAATATACCTGGTCAGTAATCCTCAGGGTAACCCAGAGCTTCCATCCTATATGTGACAACCTAAAAGTCTACATTGGATGATAGTAAGTTTTCTGTAGGCTCTCCTTTGTAACAATATGTACATGATTTTGTTCTCTGCTACCCTTCACAAGGTTCTTTGCATGCCGCCAGCATACACCTGTGAAAACTTGTGGCTTTAATGAGACATAAAGTGCCCAAAGAAAAATTGCAGTTTGCTCAAAGCCAGCTTAGATATTAAAGGCACTTTCTGTCAGACAAGGACTAGATTTCAAGGCATCCTGAAAATCAAAAACCAAAAACTAAGTACCAATTCTGAGGGTTTCTGGGACTGCTTGGTTATTGCCAAAATTGGATTCCAAATTTCTCTCTTATACTTTAAGTGCATATGCTTTACTAAAAAAGGACAAACCTAACCATATTATTGGGAAAGATGGGGATGACATAGTAAGTGAGACTTAATGAAAAGTCTAAATCTATAAAGAACTTCTCAAACTCAACACCCAAAAAACAAGTAACCCGGTTAAGAAATAGGCAGAAGACATGAATAGACACTTTTTGAAGGAAGACAGCAGGATGGATAACAGACACATGAAAAGATGCTCAACAATGCTCATCATCAGGGAAATAAAAATTAAAACAATATGAGTTACCACCTCACACCTATCAGAATGGGTAAAATTAACAACACAAGAAACAACAGGTGTTGATAAAGATACAGAGAAAGGGAACCCTGTTTCATTGCTGGTGGGAATGCAAAGTGGTGCAGCCACTTGAGAGAACAGTATGAGGTCCTAAAATAACTAAAAACAATGTGGCAGTTGGGTGGCTTGGTGGGTTAAGTGTCCAACTTCAGCTCAGGCCACGATCTCATGGTTCATAAGTTCGAGCCCTGCATTGGGCTCTGTGCTGACAGCTCGGAACCTGGAGCCTGCTTCAGATTCAGCGTCTCCCTCTCTTTCTGTCCCTCCCCTGCTTGTACCCTGTCTCTCAAAAGCGAATAAACACTCTCAAAGACTAAGAACAAACTGAGGGGAGAGGGCTGTGTGGGAGTGGGGAGAATGAGTGATGGGCACAGAGGAGGGCACTTGTTGGGATTATCACAGGGTGTTGTATGGAAACCAAATTGACAATAAATTATTCAAAAAAAAGTGAATAAACAGTAAAAAAAATCTTTAAAAACTCAAAATAGAATAGGGGGACTTGGGTTCCTCAACTGGTTGAGTGTCTGACTCTTGATTTTGCCTCAGGTCTTGATCTCATGGGCATGAGTTGAGCCCCACATATTCCACAGTGAGTATGGAGCCTCTCTCTCTGTCTCTCTGCCCCTCCCTGGCTCACACTTGCTCTCTCTCTCAAAATCAATAAACATTTAAAAAACAAAAGCAACTTAGTTTCAGTCCATGGTGGCCAAAAAGATAGCTGTATGATTTTAATCTTCCTAAATTTCTCAAGACTTGTTTTGTAGACTAGCATGTCATTTATACAGGGTGATGAGCCACATACCTCAGATGTTTTGTGTTTAGGACTCATTTCTGGTTTTCACGCTGTGCATGCACAAGCTGACAGGAAGAGTATCACAAACAGATTGTCTCTGAGATACCAGCTACCCCAAGCATCCTTGTCCCAGGGAGCATCTTGGTAACTTTGTGTACCTCTCTTCCATCGCTCTTTTTCATTAGACCATCTGAGAGCAAGTGGACAGCTGGGGCTTAATCAATGCCATTTTCCCCAACTGTCAGCTCCGTTATTGTCTTCCATGATGATCACTGTGTATTCAGGCTCTTCTTTGTATCCTGGAGGAATTACAAAACCTCCCCATCTCATAAGAAAAGTGTAATCTGTTGTTCTTCACGTCAGTCAGTTATATATTCATGCCTCCAAGAGTTGTTTGTACAATTCTAAGCCAGTGATACTGTAAAGCAAAATTGTGAATAAGGTAATCTATTCTAGGGGCGCCTGGGTGATGCAGTCGGTTAAGCCTCCAACTCTTCATCACAGCTGAGGTTATGATCTTGTGGTTTGTGAGTTTGAGCCCTGCATCAGGCCCCAAAGTTATGAAACAGGAATTGGGGGGGGGGCAGACACATCAGAAGTTCCACTGAAGTTGGGATTGATGGGTACCTTATGCGTTCATATTACACAGAGTGATCTTGAGTGGCTAGTCCAGGCTCCCTGTTTGCTCAGAATCCCCTGCATTGTGGAGATGTCAGACTCAGGTCCTTGGTTGGGGTGGGTGGGGGGGCAGGCTCACCTGCATTCTGCCTCTGTGCATGTGTGAAGTTTTGGTACTAGGAAAGGCAGAAACCAGAGAGAGCATTAAAAACTCCGGGTGTGATAACACTGGTCTGAGAGAGGCCTGGTCCCAACTTGCCTGAACTGTGAACTCAGATGTTTGGGTGGTTGAGCTAAGATTCAGGGCTGGTGGTCTGGAAACCTGGGCAGGTGAGGTAGGAGCACATGACTGCAGGTTTTGGCCCTGAACAGCAGTGGTGTGCGCCGGAAGATCTCTGTGTGCATGTGCAGCACTTGAGGGGAAAAGTCTATCTAGGCAGGGGCTCTGGGGAGCCATTACTAAGCATAAAGTTTTATAAAGCGCATGTGCAAAAGTGAGCCGAGAGGGGCAGGTAAAGATGTCACCCTGACTCTTATGCCCACAATGCAAGTGGGCAAGATATTCATACCATGTGAGAAAAGTGATCAAAATGAAACTGGAACTCTGTGGTGTTAAATAATGAACTGATGATGTACATTCAAATTTTCAAGAATTCATTGGACCAGTAAATTTGTCCATTAAATGATTAGTTCCTTCTGTAAGAGACAGTGGTAAGGTCTGTCTAGGGACAATGTGGAAGCAAAGGAAGGACAGTGTTTGATTGAATAAACCTTCAGTAATTACTTTATTTTTAGAATGTAATTTTATACAAAGAAAAACTGTCCCAAAATTAATATAATAAATCTCAGGACTTAGGGGGTATTATGGCAACCTGCCTGAAAGGACAAATAACTTATAGAGATTAAAATACCACCGAAAATGTAAATTAGACAACATGAGTGAAAAAAAGTGCATTGTATAATAACGAGGTTAGAAAACAGATTACTGTAAAAAGATTTATTAGCCTGTACAAGTTGGTTTTGAAAAACTATTGGCTACTTGTTACAGCAAATTACAATTTTTAGTCAACAGTATTTTCCCACACACATCAAATTCTGGAAACATTCTCTTCATTGCTTTTTTTGGTGTTTTAGAATTATCAGCCCTTTCTTATTCATTTGCCTTTTACCTTTGTGATTTGATGATTTCTATAGTGGTGTACTTCTATTCTTTTTTCTTTTGTGTATCTACTATAGGTTTTCACGTTATGGTTATCATGAAGCTTAAAGAAAACATAATAGTCTACTTTCAGTTGTTAACAGCTTAATTTTGCACACTAAACCTCTACTAAACCTGAAGTAATTCTTTAAAAATGTGAACGTACAATCCTATGCCATTAAGGGAAGAGTTAGTTATTCTCTTTCTGATATCTGTGAAGATTTCATTTCAACCACATCGATTCATATTCTCTACAACTTCTGTTGTTATTATGAAATTTCTCAGTACTTTACTAGACTGCCACCTCTTTTTCCTTAAAGACCAATTAGTAAAGCATTTTATTTCTAATATTGAGAAACTTGGTTAGTGTTAATAAATGAAGTACGATGCTGTGAACACCTCTTTCACGATAAATTCCATCAATGTTACAACCACAAAAAGCATCCGTTTAGATTTTCTACATATATTGCACATCATATTATCCTTTATCTTCCATGGAAAATTAGATATGCCTGAGTCCAACGTAAGGAAGGGCATGTAATATCTTTGATGCAGCAACAATCGGCCACCTACTTTCACACACCCCCTAGGTGTTATCCCCTAAGAATAAATGAATTTTCTAAAGTGCTATGAAACTAGAAATACATTAGTATTTGCTAGTCACAAATCTTAAAGAGGTCAATGTAAAACGAAAACATATTCAAATTATACCTATGCAAAAATGTATCCCTTCTATCTTTTGAAGCAAAACAGCATATGCATTTTCTAAGTGTTGAATTTTGCATTATTCTTTTTAAGTCTTTTTATGTACTGTCTGAATAAAGTGACTGATGTACTGCTTTCTACTTTGAATTTGTGACATTTGATGTTCAATTAAATACATTTCTAAATATTTCTATCTTTCAGCTTATTTTTTCTCTGATGTTTTCTAAAGTTTGTATTTAAAATGAAGGTCTTTGTTTGTTCATTACGTTTGTAGGTATTCAACCAAGCGTGCATTTTGGGGTATCTCATGAGTAACGACTGAATGGCAGTTAAAGGCTAGGCCACTCTCTTTACATTTTAGTTTTTTCTTGTATCACAACTATGATGTTAAGTGCATTGTGAATTTCAGCTAGAGGTTTGCCACATTCTTTACATTTGTAATGTTTCTTCTCAGTATGAACTCTGTGATGCTAAGTAACGCCGAAGCAGTTCAAAAACTGATATCACATTTTTCCAATTTATAGAGTTTCCCTCTAGTATGAATTCTCTGGGGTTGACTGAGACTTGAGCATGGATTAAAGGGCTTGCCAAATTTTTTATATTGTAAAATCATCTCTTCGACACATTCTCTGACCAGGAATCAGGGTTTACACAGCTTAAACTTCTTACCGCAGTCTTTACGTGTGTATTATTACTCTCCGATATTAATTCTCTGATGTGGAGTAAGAGTTGAACAGTTCTTACAAATTCTCACAGTCTTAATATTTGTAAGGTTTGCTCCAGTATGAATTCTGATAATGACTACAGGTGAAACAGTGATTAAAGGCCTTACCACATTTTTTGCGTTGGTAAGGATTTTCCCCATTATGAAGTCTGTGATGGTTGAGTAAGGCTTGAGTCCTGGGTAAAGGCCTCACCACATTCTTTCATTTTTAAGGTTTCTATACAGTATGAATTCTTTGATGTCGAATAAGGTTTGAGTGCTGGTTAAAAGCCTTGCCACATTCTTTACAATCGTAAGGTTTCTCTCCAGTATGGATTCTGTGATGTTGAGTAAGGTTTGACTGGTGTTTAAAGGCCTTGCCACATTTTTTACAGTCATAGGGTTTCTCTCCAGTATGGATTCTGTGATGTATAGTCAGTTGTGAATAACCGTTAAAGACTTTGCCACATTCTTTACATTTGTAAGGTTTCTCTCCAGTATGGATTCTGTGATGTTGAATAAGGTTTGAGTGCCTCTTAAAGGCCTTGCCACATTCTTTACATATGTAAGGTTTCTCTCCAGTATGAATTCTGAGATGTTGAGTAAGGTGTGAATGCTGGTTAAAGGCCTTGCCACATTCTTTACATTTGTAAGGTTTCTCTCCAGTATGGATTCTGAGATGTTGAGTAAGGTTTGAATGCAGATTAAAGGCCTTGCCACATTTTTTACATTTGTAAGGTTTTTCTCCAGTATGAATTCTGTGATGTTGAATAACTTTTGAGTACTGGTTAAAGGCCTTACCACATTCTTTACATTTGTATGGCTTCTCTCCAGTATGAATTCTGTGATGCTGAGTAAGGCTTGAGCGATGGGTAAAGGCCTTGCCACATTCTTTACATTTGTAATGTTTCTCTCCAGTATGGATTCGCCTATGTCCAGTTAGTGATGAGCCATCCTTAAAGGCTTTACCACATTCTTCACATTTGTAAGGCTTCTCTCCAGTATGTATTCTCTGATGTTGAGTTGGTTTTGAGTATGAGTCAAAGGTTTTGCCACATTCCTTACAAATGTACCTATTCTCTCTAGTTTCAACTGTCTTATGTATAGTTAGTCTTGATGACTGATTAAACATGTTCCCAGGTTTATGACATCTGTATGTGTTCTTTCCCACATCAGTCCTCTGATGGTCACCAACACTGGAGAACTGGTTATAAGCTTTCCCATATTCATTACATTTATAAGGATTCTCTCCCATATGTTTCCTTCTATTACATACAGTAAGTTTTGAGCCTTGATAAAAGTCTTCCCAACATTTATTATATTCAGAATGCTTCTCTGGAAAATGACTCCTCGGACGTTTGTTAACATTTGAGCTATGGTTAAATTTTTTCTCAGATTGACTGCATTGAGTAATTGTGTCTTCATTATAAATGCTCTGGTAAGTTTGTGGAGTTGACTGCTCCATAAAGGACTTCCCAAATTTATGCCACTTAGCACTTTTTTCTTCATTTTTAAATGAAGTTTCCATATTTTCCAAATTTTCATTCCATAAATATGTATGTTTGAATACTTGATTTGAGCTTTTGCTCACAGAAACACACTGTACTGCAGAGGTACTGGAGTTAAAAAGGAAGTTTTTCCAAAATGCTTCATGTTCTTCACCTTTTGGGGCAGTGAGATTCTTATTATGGGCACTTGTCTCATTCTGGATAAGTCCTTCATGATATCCTTGATGCCCTTCACTTTCACCATCATAGTCCCTGTCTGTCGTTAAGTGTAAATTCTCAAGGGTACTGTGTTTATAATTCCCCATTGACTTGTTTTGAAAAGAGGCTTCTAGGCATGACTTTAGCAGGAAGCTCAGGGTGCCATGTGAAGATACAGCTGAAAGATACCAAATAACAGAAAAATAAAATCATTCCACTTTCTACTTTCAGATGAATGGGCTGATGACTTCTATTATACAGCCTTAATATCTGTCAGAGAAGGTCAGCAAGATGGCTGAGAAGTAATCATAAGGACTTCATTCCTCCATAGACACATAAATTTGCACACAATGTACTGAGCACATGGTCTGATAGATAATTCTGTAGTATTGTCATGGTGTAGCACAAATCACTTTCCTATGCCTCATATAAGCCCAAAATTACCAGAAGGAAGGAAATTTAACATAAAACACAAATGAACAAACTAGGATACAGCAAATATAGGAAAATATCAATAGGAATATTTGTTTTTCAGAACAAATCAATAAAATTGACAAACTTTTAACTAAATCAAGAAGGAATGAAAGAGAGAAGATCGACTAAAATCAGAAGTGAAGAAGGGAAGGCAGACACAGTGTAACTAAGACCATGGAAATAACAATAATTTTAAGAAGTGACAATGGATAATTATAGGCCAAGACAGATACTAAAAAATAGGTATAAATTTCAAAAAAGATATAACCTACCTGGAGTCTATCATGAAGAAATATTTTTAAAAATCTCAACTGATCTACAACTATTAAGTGAATTGAAAAATTATTAAAACAAAACAAAACAAAACAAAAAACTCCCAATGAAGAAAAGTCCTGTGCCAGATGAATTCTCTAGATAATTCATACCAACATTTAATGAGAAAGTACTTCATTCTCCTCAAACATTTCCAAGGAGTTAAGACAAGGGAGATTATGGAAAAATTCTCTGTGTCACTAGCATTAAGAGGTTATCAAGGCTAAAGAAAGACGCTACAAGTAAAGAAGAGTACAAACTACTACCTGTGGGGAATACTCATGCAAAAGCCCACAAGAAAGTAAAGCAAACTGGATCAAAAGTTCATTTTACCCTTTTAGAGCACAGTCAACTGTGAATTCTTCCTGAAATTCAAGGGTAATTCAGCATATGGAAAACTATCAGTTTAAGACTTCACATGAACAGAATGAAGATCAAAAATGGTTTCATCATATTAGTTACAAAACAGGAAGTGAGCATATTGAATACCATTTCATGATTAAAAACTCTCAGTAAAGCAGGAATGCAAGGCAACAACCGCAACCTAATAAAGACCATGTATGTGTGAAAGGCTTAAATCTCACATATTCAATAGTAAAAGACTGGAAGCTTCTCCTGTATGATCAAACAAGGTAATGAAGTGACTTCACCACTTCCATTCAAAATAGTACTAGATGTTTTAGTCAGAACAATTAGGAAAGAAAAAAAAATTAAATGAATCTAAATTAGATCACAAAAAACAAAATTATTTCTGTTCACAGATGACATAAACTACAGAAATCCTAGAAAATCCTTGTTTTTACATTTTAGTTGTGTTATTCTTTTGATCATCACTTGCATTGTTTATTTCTAATAATTTTATCTACTAGAAACACCAATTTCAATTTTTTTATGCTATAATTGTTTAAATTGTTTGTTTCAATTTTATTTTCTCCTAAATGTTTATTTATTTTTGAGACACAGAATCCAAAGCAGGCTACATGCTGTCAGCATGGAATTTGACATGTGGCTTGAACTCATGAACTCTGAGATGGTGACCTGAGCCAAAATCAACAGTAGTGCACTTAACCAACTAGAACACCCAGGTGCCCCTCAACTTTATTTCCTTAACCTATACCATAAGGACCTAGAAAAAAAGAACAAATAGAGGTGAAATTTAGTAGATGAAGAAAATAACAAGGAAAAATCAGAAATAAATAGAGACCAGAATAAATTACATAACATTGAAAGTGATGCTCAATATTTCCAAAAACTAAACATAATATTCTAACTACATTAAGGAAAAAAGGAGAGAAGACTCAAAAACCAAATGAGATATGGAAGAGAAAGTAACACAACAAAGAATCCAATTAGTATATAGTATGATAAAAGATTACTATAAATAATTATATATTAACAAATCAGATAATCTAGGGAGAAAAACACAGATAATTCCTAAAAACACACACAAGTTAGCAAGATAGAAATATGAATCTTGAACTCAAGAAATATGAAATCTTCTGAGATGAATAACAATTAAAATTGAATTTGAAATAAAGAAAAAAAAACCCCAGCACAGAAAAGCCCAAGACCATATACCTTCATTGGTCAATTCTAACAAACATCAAAAAAAAAAAAAAAGATTAATGACAATCTTCTTCTAAATATTACAAATAATGGAATAGAGGAAAGGAACCTGTTCAAAGTCATTCTATGAGGCCAGGATTACACTGGTACCAAAGCAGGATAAAATGCAATACTAGAACAAAAATGTTTAGTTTGTCCATCTTGAGTATTGCTACTTGACTTTCTTTGGACATCCATTTGCATGATAAATGTTTCTCCACCCCTTTGCTTTTAATCTGCAGGTGTCTTCTGTAGGACTGAGTCTCTTGTAGGCAGCATATAGATGGTCTGGGTTGTTTCTGATGTTTTGTTGTTGTTGTTGTTTTTAATCTACCCAGACACCCTAAGTGTTCTGATGGGGATGTATAAGTACCTTTTCATTCAAAGTAATTATTGATAGATATGTATTTACTATTGTTTTAGTACTTGTTTTGTCATTGTTTCTGGACATTTTCTCTGATCCTTTCTTATCTTTGTCACATTTGGTGTTTTCTGTAACCTCAAAGATTCCTCTTTAAGATTTCTTGCAGGGCTGGTTCAGTGGTCCCAAATTCCTTTACTTTTTCCTTATCTTGGAAACTCTATCTCTCCTTCTATTCTGAATGATAGGCTTGGTAAAGAGAGTATTCTTGGCTACAGACATTTCCCATTCAGCACATTAAATATATCATGCCACTCCCTTTTCACTTTCCAAGTTTCTGTTAAGAAATCTCCAGCTAGCCTTATGGGTTTTCCCCTGCAAGTGAAGGACTGCTTTTGTATCACTGATTTTAAGATTTTTTTTCTTCATCACTGTATTTGAGATTTTAAATCCAATGTCTTGGTATGGGCCTGCTTTTGGTTATTTTGATGCAAATACTCTGTGCCTTCCTTCCTCAGTTTAGGTAAGTTTTCTGTTATTTCTTGAAGAAATTTTTCTACACTTTTTCTGTCTCTCCTCATTCTGGAGCTCCTATAATAAGAATGTCATTACTTTTGATGGAGGCAGTGAATGGTCTAAGTCTATTCTGATATTGGATAATAATTCTCTCTTTTTTGTTCATCTTGATTACTTTCCATTATTTTGTCTTCTAGGTCACTGATTCATTCTTGTTTCCTCTAGTCTGCTGTTCATTGTAACAAGCCAATTTCCAATCTCCTGTATTTGTATTCTTCATCTTTGTTTGATTCTTCTTTAACTTTTTTCCTCTGTGGCAAGGTTCTCATAGGGCGCCTGGGTGGCTCAGTCAATTAAGCACCCAACTTTAGCTCAGGCCATGATCTTGCAGTCTGTGGGTTCGAGCCCCGCATCAGGCTCCGTGCTGACAGCTCACAGCCTGAGCCTGCTTTGGATTCTTTCTCTCTCTCTGCCCCTCCCCTGCTCACACTCTGTCTGTCTCTCTGTCTCTCTCAAAAACAAAGTTCTTGCTATTCTTTTCTCAACCCAGTGAATGTCCTTATGATTAATGTGTTATATTTTCCATTCGGTATGCTACTGATAAATGTTTTCCTTAGATCTCTGGCTGAAGCCACATCTTATTCTTTCATTTGGAAAACATTCTTCCATCTAAGCATTTGTCTAAGTCTCTGCCTTCCTATGTAAGTTAGAAAACCCAGTTATAAGTTCTGCTATATCCTCCAGGCCAGTGATCTGCAGATGCTCCCCCTGCCTGCTGTGAGCAGTGTTTGGCCCCTGGCCTGAACATGGCAAGTATTCACTAGGTGTGCTTTGGTCTCTTTGTGAAATCAGACCTCATACCAACTCCACCAGAACTGAGGCCCTGCAGAACTGTCTGTTCAGGAAAGGTGGTGTGGGCAGCAACTTGTGCAGGTCTCCTAGAGAGGGGCTGGCCTTGCTAAGCCTGAGGCAAGCTTGAATCAGAATGGCATTGCCACCATGTCACTTGACGGGGGGTTGGTGTAACCAACTTAGACAACCAGTGTCCCCATTGAGTGGCTTCACTCAGGTGGCTCTGTATTTATGCTGAGGAGTGGGGAGGAAAGTGGTGTCACCCAGCTCCCTTGTTCTCAGACAGGCATCTCAGTGAGTGTTTCCTCTGAGGGAAGTGCTCCTAGAATGTGAATAATCTCACCCTGGTGTGCTCCTAGCATTCTTCATATCATTGTTTCCAAGCTGTCTGCCCCTGGGTTGTGTGCCTGCCTTCTCTCCAGGAGCAGTGCGGTGGCTACTTATTTCTACCTGACTGTTAAAACTCTAGGCTTTAAGCCATGATGGTTTTAAGAACTTATGAAGTACAGTCCCTGGCTGTTGGGAAGCACTCTCCTTCTGTGTTCCCTATGTACTCCCTTTTCTCTCATCCTTCACCACAGCCACAGCTCCCTGGCCCTCCATTTTCCTTAACTCTCCTGATAGAAACAAATGAGTGACCTGTATGTTCATGACTTCTTTGCAGCTGTGTAAGGGACTTGTTTCTGTCATGGATGACATGGAAAACAGAGGGAATGAGAGGACGCTCTGGATGCAGTGGGGTGGCCACTCAGATAAAAGGTCAGCATTTGTTCGAACAATAGTGAAGACAGAGAGGAAGATCGTAACTATGATTTCTTAAACCGGGAAATATCAAAAACTCAGACATTACAAATGCCAAGATCAAATGTGAGGCACCAGAAATACCACTCTTTGTGGTCTCTTCTATAAAGGAAGTCCATAAGCCTGTGTCCAGAGGTATTTTTTTTTTAATTCCCAAATCTCATGATATGATCACAAAATATACAAAGAAATGGAAAAATGCATTTAAATCAGAGGAGTAAAATAAAACTACAAAACTAGCCCTAAATTAATAAAGAACTAGTAACTACCTAACTAAGATTTCAAAAAACAATCATAAATGGGGCACCTGGCTGGCTCAGTCGGTGGAGCGAGTGACTCTTGATCTTGGGGTTGGGAGTTCTTACCTCACATGGGTGTAGAGATCACTTAATTATAAAATCTTTAAAAAAAAAAAAAAGAAAAAATATCATAAAGATGCTCATGGAGAAAAAAAGGAAAACAACTAGATAACTAAATGATATCAGAAAACTATGCATGATATTTTCAGACAACAATGCTATAATTGTTGATTCAAAACCAACCACAAGAAAAAATTTGGAAAGACCATGGACACTTGGAGATTAAAGATTGTCCTACTAAAGAATTAATGTGTTAACCAAGAAATTAGAGAGGAAATTAAAAAGCACACGGAAGCCAATGAAAATGAAAACAGTGAATCTCGAAACCTCTGGGATGCAGAAAAGGCAGTCATGAGAGGGAAGTATATAGCATTCCAGGCCTTCCTAAATAAGGAAGAAAGGTTTCAAATACATAACATAACCTTACACCCAAAAGGGCAGGAAAAAGAAGAGCAAATAAAGCCCGACACCAGAATAAAGATTAGAGCAGAAATCAATGATATCGGGAAAAAAGCAAAAACAAACAAACAAACACAAAAAAACAGAACAGATCAATGAAACCAGGAGCTGATTCTCTGAAAGAATTAACAAAATTGATAAACACCTAGCCAGACTGATCACAAAGAAAAAGCAAAGGACTCAAACAAATACAGTAACAAATCAAAGAGGAGAGATCACAACCAACACTGCAGAAACACAGACAATAATAAGAGAATATTATGAGCAATTATATGCCAACAAATTGGGTAATGTGAAAGAAACAGACAAATTTCTAGAAATATATAAACCGCCAAAACTGAAACAGGAAGAAATAGAAAATTTGAACAGACCAGTAAAGACACTGAATCAGTAATCAAAAATCTCCCAACAAACAAGAGTCCAGGGTCAGATGGCTCTCTAGGGGAATTCTACAAATTCTCAAAAATCTAGAGAAGAGTTAAAAACCAATCTTTTGAAGCTGTTCCAAAAAATTATAATGGAAGGAAAACTTCCAAACTCATTCTATGAAGCCAGCATTACTTTGATTCCAAAACCAAACACCCCACTAAAAAGGAGAACTACAGACCAATTTCCCTGATGAACATGGATACAAAAATTCTCAACAAGATACTACCCAACCAGATCCAACAATACATTAGAAGAATTATTCACCACAATCAAGTGGGGTTTATTCCTGGGATGCAGGGCTGGTTCAATATTCCTAATCACCTTAATAAGAGAAAGGATAAGAACCACATGATCCTGTCAATAGATGCAGAAAAAGCATTTGACTAAGTACAGCATCCTTTGTTGATAAAAATCCCCAAGAAAGTACAGACAGAGGAACATACCTCAACATCATAAAGGCCATATATGAAAAACCCACATCTAATATCATCCTCAGTGGGGAAAAACTAAGAGCTTTCCCCGTAAGTTCAGGAAAATGACAAGGATGTCCACTCTCACCACTGTTATTCAACATAGTGTTGGAAATCCTAGCCTCATCAATCAGAATACAAAACGAAATAAAAGGTATCCAAATTGCCAGGGAGGAAGTCAAACTCTCACTCTTTGCAGACAACATGATACTTTACATGGAAAACCCTACAGAATCCACCAAAAGCCTACTAGAACTGATCCATAAATCCAGCAAAGTCGCAAGATATAACATCAACGTACAGAAATCAGTTGCATTTCTATACACTGATAACAAAGCAGCAGAAAAATAAATCAAGGATTCGATCCCATTTACAATTGCAACAAAGAGCATGAAATATCTAGGGAGAAACCTAACTGAAGAGGTGAAAAATCTATACACCGAAAACTATATAAAGCTTATGAAAAGAACTGAAGAAAACACAAAGAAATGGAAAAACATTCCATGCTCATGGACTGGAAGAACAAATATTGTTACAATGTTGATACTACCCAAAACAATCTACATATTCAATGCAGTCCCTACCAAAATAATACCTGAATTATTCACAGAGCTAGAATAAACAATTCTAAAATTTGTATGGAACCACAAAAGACCCAGAATAGCTAAAGTAATATTGAAAAATAAACCAAAGCTGGAGGTATCAAAGTCCCAGACTTCAAGCTGTATTACAAAGCTGTAATCATAGAGACAGTATGGTACTGGCACAAAAACAAACACATAGTTCACTTGAACAGAATAGAGAATCCGGAAATGGACCCACAAATGTATGGCCAACTAATCTTTGACAAAGCAGGAAATAATATCCAGTGGAATAAAGACAGTCTCTTAAGCAAATCATGTTGGGAAAACTGGGCAGTGACATGCAAAAGAATTAACCTGGACCACTCTCTTATACTATACACAAAAATAAACTCAAAATAGATGAAAGACCTAAACGTAAGACAGGAAGCCACCAAAATCCTAGAGGAGAAAACAGGCTACAACCTCTTTGACGTCGGCCGCACGAACTTCTTACTTGACATGTCTCCGGAGGCAAAGAAACAAAAGCAAAAATGGGGCCTCACTCAGATAATAAGCTTCTGTACAGGTAAGTAAACAAACAGCAAAACGAAAAGGCAATTGATGGAATGGGAGAAGATATATGCAAATGACATATCAGATAAAGAGTTAGTATCCACGATCTATAAAGAACTTATCAAACTCAACACCAAAAAAACCCCAAATAATCCAGTGACGAAATGGGCAAAAGACACGAATACATACTTTTCCAAAGAAGACCTCCAGATGGCTAATGGACACATGAAAAAATCCTCAATATTGCTCATCATCAGGAAAATACAAATCAAAACCATAATGAGATACCACCTCACACCAGTCAGAACGGCTAAAATTAACAACTCAGGCAACAACAAATGCTGGCGAGGATGCAAAAGAAGAGGAACTCTTTTGCACTGCTGGTGGGAAAGCAAACTAGTACAGCCTCTCTGGAAAACAGTATGGAGGTCCTTCAAAAAATTAAAACTAGACCTACCCTATTACCTAGCCATTGCACTTATACAAAGGATACAGGAATGCTGATTCAAAGGGGCATATGCACCCCAATGTTTATAGCACCACTACTGACAATAGCAAAAGTATGGAAGGAGCCCAAATGTCCATTGACTGATGAATGGATAAAGAAGATGTGGTAAATACACACACACACACACACACACACACACACACAATGGAATATTACTCAGTGACCGGAAAGAATGAAATCATGCCATTTGGAACAATGTGGATGGAACTAGAGTGTATTATGTTAAGCGAAATAACTCAGAGAAAGAAAAATATATAATTTCGCTCATATGTAGACTTTAAGACATATGTAAATGAAACAGATGATCATAGAGGAAAGGAAGCAAATGTAAGATAAAAACAGAAGGGAGAAAACCCTAAGAGACTCTGAAATACAGAGAATAAACTGAGGGTTGCTGGTGGGGTGTTGGGTAGGGGATGGACTTGATCAAGCAGACTAAGAATCAGACAACTTAAAGATACCTTATTTTAAATTATCTACTGGGAGGAGACAATAAAAATATGGAAAAGGATGGAGCCTAAGTGACTCAAGGGACACAAAAAAGAGGTCCAAATGTAAATTAAGGGGACACCATAAGGAGAAGGAGAGTGAAAGGGGGCAGAGAGTTTACATAAAAAACTAAAGGCTGTACTTCTTATACATGTGGAAAGAAAAGACAATTTCAACAAGCCCAATAAATTCACAAAAGGATAAACATCAAGATATGAACACAGTGAAACATTATTTAAAAAAAAAATGAACACGGTGACACATTATAAAATTAATCTACTGAAAATTACAGAGGAAAGGAGAATTTTAAAACACCATGACAAAAGCAACTCATCTTGTACAAGAGAGCTCCTATCAGATTGGTAGTACAGGGATTCTCAGTAGACCTTACTGAAGAAGTGCATGGGACAATGTATTCAAGTACTGAAAGATTTAAGAAAAAAACAAAAACATACTCACTGCGGGGTCCCTGAGTGGCTGAGTGGTTGAGCGTCTGACTTGGTTTCAGCTCAGGTCATGATAGCACAGTTCATGAGTTCAAGTCCCATGTTGCACCCTGTGCTCATAGTGCGGAGCCTACTTGGGATTCTCTCTGTCCCTCTCTCTGTCTCTCTCAAAATAAATAAACTTAAATACTTTATCTGGTAAAGCTCTACGTTTACCAGTAGATCTGTCCTACGATTAATGTTCAGGAAAGTTCTTTTAGTTGTAATAAAAGGATTATAAAGAGTAAGTGAAACCACACGAGAACATAGAGCTCTCTGCTAAATATAAATGTTTACATAATCATAGAGATCTTTAGTGTTGTACTTAGGTAGCACAAATAGCTTTCATTTCTGCTAACAATGTTTTCTTTTTAATAAGGGCAAAACTTCACAAATCTAGGTAATAAAGTACACGACATAAAGAACAGAATTTGTGGTATGGTAACAAAGCAGGAACAGAGGTGGAGATGATAAGTAGAAGAGTTTTGCACGTAATGGACAATGTTGGTTTACAATGCTTTGTTATACCCTTAAGATGTTTTAAATAATCTCTAACCACAATGAAAATACATACACAGAACACGAAAGTTAATGAGAATATTATCAAATCATGTTATGGGTATAACAACGCAATTAAGGATAAAATATAATATTTAAACTTGACACAGAGGTATAAAATGTTTAGAAATTCCTTTCAATTCACAAAAAGTGTATTTTTCATGGAAAGGGAATATAAGTTCACTAACAGATGATGAAATTAATTCTATTATTAGGACAACTCACCTAGACAAGATATGACATTCACCGAACACTAACCAAGGAAAGAAATGAACAGCACGAGTCACAACGAGAGTATGTATGGTGAGATTTATACAGGCTAATGCATACTATTTTATGGGTAAAGAGCATAAAGTTGATTAATACTTGTGTTAAACTCACACTGTCTTAAAATGTACTGAGTTTGAAATTGTCATCTTGTAACAAAATAAAGAGGCAGAAATGAAACTACAACTACCTAATGTTGTGGAAGGCCCCCAGCAAAAGGAAGCGTATTATTATGGGATTGCAAAACCAGAATAACCAGAATAATTTAAACCAAAAAGTACTACACAACAAAGATGAATTTTTAAAAGGAAACTTGCTATATAACTATAATTTTAAACTGTGAATGTATACTCATGAAAATCATTTTGACTTATTGTCATGTCTCATTGACAGTAAAATAGTAAAGAATACTCATTATAATCAACCATAAACATGGGACGCCTGAGTGGCTCAGCTGGTTAAGCATCCGACTTAGTTTTGCTCAGGTCATAATCTTGCAGTTTATAACTTTGAGCCCTGCGTTGGGCTCCACTCTGAGAGGACAGAGCCTGCTTGGGATTCTCTCTCTCCCTCTCTTTCTGTGTCTCGTTCATAATAAATAAACTTGAAAAACCAACCATAAAGAGCTCTCATGAAAAATTTTAAGAATAAGCACTGAAAATACATTAAAAAACGTTTTATGTTATTAATATCTTCTTTCTCTTACTATGAATGTGAGGTTATAATCCATTCCTTAGTATCAAGCAGACAAACAAAACCTTTCATTTCTAAATAAACCCCATCACAGTTGTAAAATATAAGGGAAATCACTTTAGAAAAAATAAATATTGCGGATTAAGTTTAGAAAAACAGGTATTTGGTATTAAGTTCAGAAAAAACTAATGATTAATTCTTCCTAAATTTTATTTAAAGAAAACTTTTTAAAAATATTCTTATTATTAAAAAAATTTTTATGGTTTATTTTTAAGAGAGAAAGAGAGAGACAGAGTGCGAGCAGGGGAGGGGCACAGAGAGAGAGGGAGACACAGAATCTGAACCAGGCTCTGGGCTGTCACACAGAGCCCAAGGTGGGGCTCGAACCCGCAAACCATGACATCACAACCTGAGCCAAAGTTGGACACGTAACTGACTGAGCCACCCAGGCCCCCCTACACCTCACTTTTTATAAAGCACATGCCCATGTCAAAATGTTTGAGCTAAAAAATTAGAGATGAATCTCATATATAACTAATCAGAAAGTGAAAACACATATAAAAAGGTAACAAGAACTTCATATCATATAAATCAAAATTATAAAATGATACGATATAAATAAGGTTACAATTGAAACTTTATTATAGGCTGTAAATTCTACATGCTAAGTAGTCTAGGTCACCTGTGATGTTAATTTACGCAGGAATTCTAGGACACAAGTAGGTATATTAAATTATTTCATCACTGAGGAATGAACACAAAGAACGGAAATTTCAGCTTCAGTTAATACAAAGAAAAATGAACTTTTGAAGTGAACTAACGGATTAGATTGTCTCATTTTAGGGAGGTGGTTTGTTACCTGATAAAATTACTGACTTTCAGTTTTTGTAGGATCAAGACTAAAGCCTCCATAGTATTGGAAAGCATAAACCAGAAAACATGTGATCACGGTCTCCAGTGTTCCGGGGATTTCTGCACCAAAACCCAATATGGCCACCACTGCCCTGACACACTTGTGAGAGGAGGCAAAACAGAATTTAGAAATGACTTAGCATAGAGTTCTCAGAAATGTGGAGATTTCCCCAGGGCCCTCAAAGCAATAGAGAAGATCTCAGATTATGGAGGCCCACACACTCCAAGAGGAGTCTCCTGACCCTCACAGTGGACATGATGGACCATCACTAGAGCTGAAGGAGAACACTTAGGGAGTGTAAGAGCATGACGATGTTTGATAGCAGATGTCCCTCTGTGAGAGGGAGAGAAATAAAACTAGGCTTCTCAACTAATTTCCACTCAAGGAGAGCTACTCAAACCACATTTTAAGGTCTATCATCCTTCTTCACATTTGGACCTCGCCTCTGTCATTTCCCTCATTCAGGTCCACCTACCTGGGAGCGTGGTTACTGTCCCCTTTCCTTTCACATCCCAAGCTTCCTTTTGCTCCAAAAAGTTGACCAGGTCTGGTTTTGACAAAAGACCTGTATATTGGAAAAAAGGAATAGGAGTATTACTGGAGATTCTACCTTTCAATCCACTACTGTGCTCAGTAGACAACAGAGGACACTGTAGAATTCTAGAAAACGATTTCCCAAATGCTGTGGCCTAACAGCCCCTTTAAGAACACACAGAAGGGGGGCACCTGGGTGGCTCAGTCGGTTAAGTGTCCGACTTCGGCTCAGGTCATGATCTCACGGTCTGTGAGTTTGAGCCCCGCGTCGGGCTCTGTGCTGATGGCTCAGAGCCTGGAGCCTGCTTCGGATTCTGTGTCTCCCCCTCTCTCTGCCCCTCCCATGCTCATGCTCTGTCTCTCTCTGCCTCTCAAGAATAAACAAAACAAAACAAAACAAACTTTAAAAAAAAAAAAGAACACACAGAAGGGATTTCCAGTCTTCACATCTTGACCTCCACTTCCATGTACTAGACACAATAATAAGGAATGAAAACTGCAGTTTAAGATGTGGGCAGTACCTTGTTGTGCCATTCAATGTTTAGAAAGGCCACTAATCAATGGAAATGATGATGGTACCTTAAGGAAGAGTAATCTGAAGCTGAAAAAGAAACATCATGAAGATATTTCTCTATCTTCAAACCCCTACTTTCCCTTACTATAGGGATCTGAATCCCAGTCACACAAAGAGGAAGCTTCCAAGACACAGACTTCAAAGGAAGGAACAATACCCTGAGTGTGGTTTGGGAAGTCTGGAAGGAGTTATCCTCACCCAAGAGGAGGAGGTGTCCACAGTTCTCTAACATCACATCCCTGTACAGTTCCCGCTGACTGTGGTTCAGGAAACCCCACTCTTCCTGAGAGAATTCTATGGCCACATCCCTGAAGGTCAGCAGTCCCTGCAATAAATACCACAGTTACCAAGTGGCCATTGGCAGAGTTCATAATAGTACCTAAGATGAAAGAGAGTTAATGTCACTAGCTAGACTCCAAGACCTGACCTTTACTGCTTACCTGCTTGTGCCCAGTGACCTTAGTCCCTCATTTTACTTAATCTCTTCTTTCCACCTTATCTTTTATTTCAGGCAAAACACTCCATAGGCACAGTATCCTGTGATGGAAACAGAAAGTATCCAACAAAAGGTAATGACTGCCCTGACGAAGAGCTTGGATTGGCCTAGTTTGAGCTTAACCCCTTCTGAAAATATAAAAAAGTAAATAGAACAGTGTTTCTGTGACCTTGATGTGGAGTGAATTAAAAACATAGAGGATAGGGGCGCCTGGGTGGCTCAGTTGGTTGAGCATCCGACTTCAGCTCAGGTCATGATCTCATGGGAGTTCAAGCCCCATGTCAGACTCTGTGCTGATAGCTCAGAGCCTGGAGCCTGCTTCAGATTCTATGTCTTCCTCTCTATCTGCCCCTTTCCCCTCACGCTGTCTCTCTCTCTCTCTCAAAAATAAATAAACATTAAGAAAAAAACCATAGAGGATGGAGGTCTGATTTAGAATCTCCACTCTCACAAGTCAATATCCTTACAACAGAAAGGTGAGCCTTTCATTGTCCAGTGGAAATTGATATGATGTGGGTCTGGAGCTTATCCTTGAGATGGTTTTGATGCACAAAAGCTGTTTTTAATAAAGCATGTGCAATGACCCATGGGCAGAATGACCTACGCTGTCATTTGGAGAAGCCATTGATTTTATACTTTTAAGTTGGGGGGTAGAGATAAGAAAGTTTCTAAAGGGATTTTCATATGTTAAAGACGACTAATAGAATCCTGCAAGTCTGGCTCTGGTCAAGCTACAGTCCCTTTTTGCATCTAATGAACCATTAAATTAAGGCTGTTGGGCATTCCTTGAGCAATGTCATACTCTATCTATCCCAGGTATTTACAAATGCACTGCAAGTTCAAGGAAATGTAATTTTATCTACATTTCTTTTGTTTTCGTTTTCCTCGTCAAAAACTGCAAGCAAGAGAAAATCAGAAGAAAGTTTCTAGTTTAATTGCAATGGTTTCTGAACATCATTCCGTAAATCCACCTAAGATCCTTATGAATGATGAAAGGAACTTTGTAAGGGAGAATTCTGGCAAAGACACCGAGCCAAATAATAGAAGGTAACATCAGCTTTAATGAGAAAAATGGTATCAGTGCCTAAGGCACACGGAAGGACCTATTATTACTGGCGTGTTCTTGTGGCCACAAATGAGTAAATCAGAATTAAAATCCAATTATGAGAATGCAGTGCATTTATACAAAGCTAATCACATATACTTTCCATGTTCTGTAATATCCAGTATATTTTAAAAGCATCTTTTTCACATTCTAAGAAGGAAGTTTCCCATTTTTTTTCAAGAACTTTCTGAGTTATTTCTGAGGGCCTCATATCCATCCTGTGCATTTGCGCATCTTCTTAATCCTGGTCTAAACAGAGCTGATAAAGCATCCAGATGTAACCTACTGAAACCAACCAGTGAAACTAATGAAGTCAAGAACTTGACTGAAATCCCAGGAACAGAGCCGATCAACAATAGGAATCTTGGACTCAACACTTTCCCCCTGTGGATGTGTCACAAGGAGAATATTTTAATACATGCAGGACTTTACATCAAAGTGACAATTGCTAATGCCCTATTGGAAGCCAGATTGGAGAATGAGGAATAGTCTCTGGGAAATAGGGGAAAAGTGTTCTGTGGGAAATAAGTTTAAGAATTCTGTACGCTTGAACCAATGGGTTAAGAAGGCTTAGGTCAGAAAGCCACCACAGGACAAAAGTGCCCAAGCAGTCATTAAGTAAGACAAGGCATAGAGGCAGAAAGCTGCCACTGAGCGAAAGTACCCAAGATTAGCTAGTGAAAAGGGTGGCTTGTTAGCCTTGAGGCAGCATGCTCCAGCAATCTTAAACTTAACACCTACTCTGTTCCCACAGAGAAACACTGTCCATCTACCGTCTGGTGCCAATATATCATTGTGCTTTAATCTCAACTTCTAACGTCACTCATCCCCCAAACCCTTTGCTTCTTACACCTACAAATTAATGGTCATTATCTTATTGTTTTCTTCTGTATGTTCACCACATATGTAAACCCTTGAGAGCTCAATAAATACGGAGACAAAACTCCTGTTCGGGGTTCTTGTCTTCTCCCAGACATTAGCCTCTCTCCTACTCAATTCTGTGTCCGCTCTCTTGCTGGACAAGAGAGGACTCCAGACTCAAAGTCTGCGACAGTGTTCTAAAGATCTAACCTTGAATATCATTTCTGAAAAGGTTTTAAAATTAGGTGAAAAACTGAGGCAGAAACTTCAAAAGTAGAGGAATCAACATTTCCAATTTCTAAATGCATGGAATTTCAGGAGAAAAAGATGACAGAGACTCTGACCTGGGATACCAGGCTTACCTGAGAGCTGGCCATTTCTTCTTTCACCTCGTCCTCTAGATTTCTTTCTCAGAAGATGTTTTTGGAGAAATCACCACTGCATCAGGAGAAAATGCCTTTATACCCACTGGAAGAGCCTCTTCATAAATAAACTGGTCACCTGAAGGCAGGACACTGTAATGCAAAAACGGCCAAACTTCCCAGTCCTTTGCATCCCGATATTCTGAAACTATGAGCTCCTACTTGCAGACCAATCAGTGTCTGAGTTTTTCTTCTCTGCTTTCAGGGGCTTCTCCTCCTACACCTGCCTACAAATGCTGCTACAGCATAGAAACAATGTGCTGCATGGGCCTGACCCATACAGACTCCTGTAGAGGAGACCCTGTTACCTGTCCTTGAGCCAAACCCTGCACTCGATTCTCTTAAATTAATGGGAAGCCTTCGTGCTTAACCCTGGCCTCACTTACAACCCCCTGGGAACACTTAAAACAATACTTTTCTTCCCACTCACATCAACTGATGGAATCTGAGGGGGAAGGTACTACATATGATTGTTTTTTTGAAACTCCAAGTGTGATCTATTGTGAAGCATTTGGGGAGGTGACCAAGCAAAAAACATTAACCAAGGCTATGGCTGTTATCCAGATTTAAATCCATTCCTTCTTCACTGATCAGAGTTTCTGGAGAATTACACGTTTTCCCTCCTTTGGCTTCATGGAGGGAGACACCCTTCATAATGGAACTTTCCCTAATACACGTAAATGTCTCTTACAAAGGAAACTTGTACTGGGTCTAGAGCTTTTCCTTTGTTGTTTCTTCAAAATAACAACCTACAATAATCCTTACACCAAAGATATATTTTGGGGTGAGAAAATGCTCCTCTTCAGTAGGGAAATGTTTATTTTCAAAAGTAACTGCCACACACAGTTTTCTGAAGTAAATGTATTTTTTACACTCCCATCATCAATATATGAGAATTGTAATTCCTCAACATTTAAATAAAAATTTGGTATTATCCTTTTTCTTTATTTTAGTCATTATAGAAAATATTGAGTGGGTTTTCACTGTAAAATATGAAGTGGTCTTACTACAGTTGTCCTGGTGACTCAAAATGAAACTACTTAAAAACATAAAGTTGAACAGAAATCAAAATGGCTGCGCCGAAACATCAATGAGGGTTGACATTAAACTAAGTAACCTTTTTTTTTCTCCTTTGGAAAACCTTCGGTCTTTCCTTCTTAGCCTTTTTTGTTTGTTTTTTTACAGAAGCAGTACCGCACTGAAAATATGACGAACAAGGCTGGCAGCAATGACAATTCCTGTCTAAATCAGATAGGTCCCATATTTCCCTACAAAACCCTCCAGCACCTTCCTAGGGGTGGACTTGCAGTTCTGAAGACCCTAACCTGCTACAGCCTCCTTTGCCTGGCAAAGCAATAAAGGTATTGTTCCTCTTTCTTGCAATCTCTGTCTTTTATGTTGGCTCTGAAGCACTGAGGTCAGTTTTCTATAACAGAATGAATATGTAGGAGAGGAAAACTTTTTTTTCTTTTTCCATTCTCAATTCTTTGATTGTTCTAATAGTTCTTACAAAACATAAAATCACGAGAGGAAAAAAAAATCTTAATTGTGAGAACCCTAAGGGTCCAAGGGTCAAAGGCCTCATCCTGATATACTGGATGATAATTGCTTGTTATTCTATGAGGATAACAGGACCCCATGGGCATATGATTATTTGAACAACTGGAAAATGGGATGGATTCCCCAACAACTTCACAATTCAATTATAACCTTGACCAATTCTTTATGACTAGAATGACAAAATTGCTCTGTAAAAGCCAGAGCGTACCCCACTCCGGTGTTAACTATAGACTTGTGGACATAATGGATGACCCAACTTTCCTTATGGTTAGATTGGATGATGCACTTGTAGATGCCCTTATCTCCTGAGACAAGTCTTATCCCATTTGCCACTGATTCTTCATAATTAGGATACTGGTAAGGCTAGATCTCAAACAAAGATGGCTTCTGGATGGTTTTATTCCTTAGTCCTATTTGTCCGAGGAACTACCTCTATTGATGTAAATTCTAAATAGAGGCTTTATCCAAAGACACAACAGTCCTTCTGGTAAAGAAACCTCAAAACTTACTATGGGGTAGTCTCTGACACATTAGGTCCAGAGTGCCTTAGAGACCAAAGGCCCACTAGGTGATGGGAGGCCGACTTACTAAATACCAGGTTATGCTCTTAGATACACCTGAAATACTTAACACCTGTCCAACTTTAAACCCAGCTACCCTTACGTCTGGGCCTGACCATCGTACGTCTGTGTTACAACATGACTGCTTGGAGATTATTAATCTCATTTATTCTAGCCAATCAGATTTAAAAGATCTCCCTATTGAAAATGCAGATGACAGTTGGTTTATTGATAGCAGTAGTTTCATGGAAAGGGGGATAAGAAAAGGTCCGTAGGCTATAGTCGGTCTGACTCAGACTCCTCGGGCCAAAGCCCTTCCAGAAATACATCTGCCCAAGAAGCAGAGTCACTCATGCTTTACAACTGGCAAAGGGTCTCAAAATTAGTATGCCTACTGACTCTAAATATGCTTTCCTAATTCTACATGCCCACAGAGCAATTTGGAAGAAAAGGGGATGATAATAAAGCCCATAATAACTCCCCCCAAAAATATGGGTCCTAAATGATTACTCTTCTTGAGGCTGTACACCTACCAAAGGAAGTAGCTGTAATGGACTTCAAAGGACAGCAAAAAGATATGACCTTAGGATCTAAGGGAAACAATCTGGCAGGCCATGCAGCCAAGCAGGCAACACAAAATAAACAAATACTAAATCTTACACCAGTCTAACTCCAACGAAGTCCATAACTCCACAGGCCAAAAAATCCACATAGCCTGTTATGCCCAGAATTCGGAAACCCCAAGAACCACCAGGGAGCCGAACCTGATGCAAGAACAAAGAGCCTTTATTCGAGCTAGCTTGAGCTCAATCTCCTACCCACACCGACACAGCGGTGGGGGGAGAGAGGGAGGGAGAGAGAGAGGGAGGGAGAGAGGGGAAGAGGGGGAGAGAGGGAGAGAGGGAGGGAGGGGGGAGGGAGGGAAGGGGAAAGAGGGGGAGAGGGAAAGGGAGAGAGATAGAGGGAGGGGGAGGGAGAGGGAGGGAAAGGGGGAGAGGGGGAGAGGAAGAGGGGGAGGGGGAGGGGAGGAGGGGGGAGGGAGGGAAGGGGAAAGAGGGGGAGAGGGAGAGAGATGGAGGGGGAGGGAGAGGGAGGGAAAGGGGGAGAGAGGGGGAGAGAGGGAGAGAGGGGAGGGGGAGGGAGGGAGAGGGAAGGGGAGGGAGGGAGAGGGGGAGAGGGGGGAGGGTTTACAAATGTCAGAGGGGAAAAAAAAAATCTGACTTAAACTTTCCAAAATCAGACTTCCCTCTATTCAAACCAGTTCACCCAACACACAGATTTTTTTTTTTAAGCTGTAGGCACACAGCAAGCTTTCTGGGCTTCTGGACAAGGCTGGGAAGTAAATGTTAAACTACGGAGGTTCCTTTGAGCACTGGACAGAGGGAGCTGCCCTGAAACAATTGTCATTGCTAATCAGGGCTCACTATCAATCAGAACCTTCCAGCTCTTTCTTGCCCTGCCGATAGTGTTCTCGCAACCGTGGTGAACATTCCTAAAACCTACCAGACTTTCTGCAAGAAGTGTGGCAAGCACCAATCCCACAAACTGACGGAGCACAAGAAAGGCAAAGATTCTCTTTCTGCCCAGGGAAAGTGGTGTTAGGATAGGAAGCAGAGTGGGTATGGTGGGCAAGTGAAACTGACTTTCTGGAAAAAGGCTAAAACTACAAAGAAGATTGTGCTGATGCTTGAAGGTGTTGAGACCAACTGCAGATAGAAGAATCCTGACTATTAAGAGATGCAAGCATTTTGAACTGGGAGTTGATAAGAAGAGAAAGGGCCAAGTGATCCAGTCCTAACCTTCATATTTTGTTACATTATGAAGATAAGATCTTGAGGTTAAGTTAAAAAACAAAAAAAGAAAGGGGGATGCCTGGGTGGCTCAGTACATTAAGCATCTGACTCCATTTCAGCTCAGGTCATGATCTCATGGTTTGTGGGATTCTCTCTCTGCCTCCCTGATCACACACGTGTGCCCTTTCTCTCTCAAATTAAAAATAAAAAAAATCAGAACCTTCCAGGAACTGATTCAAGAGAAGGTGGAAAGCTCTTCACAGTGTGGTCTCTGTTGCCCCATGGACGGGTACCCTGCTTCACAGCTCAGTGAGACAGAGGGAATCAGTGCCCTGCCTGGCTGCAGGAACAAGGCTGGGAAGTTAAGCATCCGGTCCCCACAATTGGATCTGTGATGTGCATGACCCTGGGCAAGTCCTTTCTCTGACCACGTTCAGTTTTCTCCTGCACGAAGTGGGCGTGCTGCTAAGTTGGTCTTTGTCAGTTCTGGCATCCAACAGGTTCTGAGCGTTGGTGGGAATCCAGGGCGGGACTCAGGAACCAGATCTCAGAAGGGGATTCCATAGCAGGATTTCTCCTACTCGGGCTCAGAGCCATAAATTGGCGCCTCCAAAGCAGACACGTTTTTTCGGCAGCCCCTCCACTCAGCGGCTTCCTCCTTACAGATGGCCTTCCACAGCCTTCCGTGCAGCACAAACCTTCACACCTTCCTCTATCCCGTCCTCCTTTGCAAGCTCCCAGAAGCCCCGCGGCTCCTCCTCTTCCTCCCCGGAAGTAACGTGCCCTGCGTGCTCCCAGCTTCCGGCCCAGCGGGAGCCTCAGCGGACGCCCCTCCCCCCCCCAAGGGTCAACCGTTTCCCATACTTCACTTACCTGAACAGATACGTGCAAGCGAAGTCAGGAATCCTGACCCCTGACGTTAGCCTCCAGCTCTCAGGTGAGGGGATGGCGACGGCGGGGAGGCAGGCGGGGTAAAGGCACCAGCCAGCAGCCGCCTCAGCCCTGTTCAAGTTTCACTTTTAGTCTGTGACTCCGCGCCCCCCCGCCCGGCCCCGCGCGAGCTTTCCCGCGATAACTGGCGTTAGCGAGCAGGGAGGAGCTGGGTGTTGCCCGGTACGGGCTGGCTGCCCTGCCCTAGGCGGGGGGCGTGGCCTGACCCGGGCCGGGGCCCTCCTCCTTCGCCTCTGCCTCCGCCTCCAGCCGTCGCCGCCTCCTCCTCCGCCTCGGCCGCCTCCTCATCGAGGTATTGTCGCAAATCCTCCTTCCTTCCCCACCACCTTCCGCTCGGGGGCGCCCCGGGAACCCCGGACCCTCCTCGGGCAAGAACACTTCCGGGGAGGCAGGAGCGCGGGGCGTGGAGCGCGCACATAGCCGCGGCCCACGTTGCGGAAGTGCCGGCCGTCGCGCAATCACGGGGTGCGCGCACGGCGGTGGGGACCCCGAGTTTTCCGGAAGGCTGGACCCGGGCGGGGCTGGCTCCCTTCCCTGACTGTCTCCGCAGTCCGTGCCTCGGGTTTCCTGGGCATCCTGGGGGCGGGCCAAATACAGCCGCTTGGAGCTCACGTGGTGGAAAGAGCTTAGGAAGCTAGTCGTACGAGTCCCGAGTCCCCCGAGTCCCGTCATTTTACAGGCCGAGCCGTAATTGACATAGATGGTTCCCAAGTGCTGTTTCTTTTTCTCCAAGCATTTCTCTAGCATCCACTCACACTGTGTGCCAAGCAAGCGCTGTGCTGGGTGTGCGGGGTCAGACCGTTGGGACCGAGTCCCAGTCCCTTAAGGCGCCCTCAGTCAGTTGAGGTGCTCAGCCTGATCCGAGATAAATTGCAGAGATCTGGGGGAAAAGTATGGATAAAGTGTTTTGTTTTTGAGAGAGAGGGCAAGTCCGGGAGGGGCAGAGAGAGAGAAGGGGACAGAGGATGTCAAGAGGGCTCTGTGCTGACAGTAGCAAGCCCAATGTGGGGCTCGAACTCACCTGAAGCAAACTCCCACGCTGAACTGACTGAGCCACCCGAGTGCCCCTTTTCCTTCCCTCTTAACCTCCTCCCCCCATCTCACGGAACTCATGAGTATTGCATTGCCGTTATAGCACTTTTTTATGTGGCAGGTGACTTTTACAATTGTTTTTATTACTTAGCTCCCAGTTGCTGTCGGAGAAATAGGTCAGAAGGATTAGTCGTATTTTGCAGAGTGTGGGCAAGAGTTCAGGGGTGAAGAGCCTTTCCATGGGGTGCTTGGCTTTAACTGACAGAATGAGAATCAGAGTCCCATCTCCAAAGCTCCTCTCCTGCTCCTTAACTCATGCAGGTTAAGCAAGAGAAATTATACACAGGCAAGAAATTGTTAGTATTATTTCGCTGTGTGCTAAATTAGCGTCGGCTTCCTGTGTCTGTGACTTTGGAAGGCAAATGAGAACCAGGTTGGAGACTTCAAGCTCTGAGGGTCTGAGCTTTGCCATACTATCGTTTTGGCAGTACCGTCACCAAGGTTTTTGGTGTATGAAAAGCAAGGACCTGTTACCTTCACATAGAGATCTTCTATCACCATGCATTTGTGAGAACTGGAGGAATTTACGTAACAGCGTCTTCTAAGCTGTAGTGCCATGTGCAGTGTGGTCTTGTGTGTGTACATGTGGCAATTTCCAGTGCCCAGAGAGGTGTCTAGCATATGGTGATGGTACCTTACCGGACCGGTGGAAATTGCGAGATTGAGACCCGGACAGCTCCAAGTTCAAATTGTAGCTGTACCACTTAGTGAGAGCACTCCCTGGGGTGGTCACAGGTGTGATTTGGTGAACTGACTTACTCATTTTTAGATTTCCTATCGATGAGGGCATCACCAGTGAGAACAGTGCGCCCCGCAAAGTGGGCCGGGTGCCATAGACCTGAGGACACTGCCGGGCTGTGCGGAACGGCTTGTTACCGGTGAACGTCCCCTCTGTGCAATGTCCCCTCTTCACTGTAACCATCCCCCTCTTTCATGGGATTTGTTTGTGTGGTGCTGGTGCTTTTCAGCCCTGCAGAGTTTGCGTCTACTGAAGTAGTGGCCTGTGTCGTGGCCTCATATCGAAGCCCGCTGTGGTAGGGGGTGGTGCCAATCCTCCCACGAAAACAGCGTGGCAACCTTTCCTGGCAAGGTCAGCAGAGGGTCCAGACAGGGCAAGATTAGTTCACTGACCTTCGAGAAGTGCGGTTTGTCCTTGTTCCACCCACAGTAGGGGCACTTTTCCTTCCGTTGCCATTCTCAGCCTTCCCTGGTCGCTCAGGCCGCTAACCAGCAGATCGGGTGCCACGTCGAAGGGCTCCGGGAGGTAGAGGTACTGGCCGCCTTAGATGATGTGGGTGTCTTGCGTCTTTAGGAGACGACTTTGTGGATGTTAAGGGATTCCTGTCCTTATAACGTTAGCCTCCATTTCCTCATCGGTAAAAATGGCTGTGGCAACGGAATTTGGGTAACAGGTGGAGGAACCGTCCTCTCTGGTCTGCCCAGCACAGCCCTGCTTTATGTCTGTGCCCTAGTGCAGGATTCATAGTGACCCCTTTTCACTCCCAAAGGTGTTCTGATTTGGAAGATAGAGTATATGGTTGCCCCATTTGTAGGTGAGTCTCATGGTAGGTAGTGCAAGAAATGAGCGTAAGTCTAGGCCCATGGTAATGACTCAAAAACACCCAGTGTTTTTGTTAGAGGAGATGCTACATTCTCAAGAAATGTTGGTTCATTGAACTGCCTTTTTTTTTTAAGGTTTTTTTTTTTTTTTTTTTGTAGAGAGAGAAACCATGAGTAGGGGAGGGGTAGAGGGAGAGAGAGAGTCCCAAGCAGGCCTTGCACCCAGAGCCTGGGTGGCTCAGTCAATTAAGTCTGACTCTTGGTTTTCCCTCAGGTCATGATCTCACAGTTCTTGAATTCAGGCCTCAAGTTGGGGTCTGCACTGGCAGCGTGGAGCTTGCTTGGGATTCTCTTTCCCCTCTCTCTGCCCCTTCCCCAGTCGTGAGCGCTCACGCACTCTCTCTCTCTCTCTCTCTAAAAAATAAATAAACTTAAAAAAAAGAAGGGAAGCAGGTTCTGCCGCAAGGTGGGACAGCACAGCCCCAAGGTGTGTGTGCACTGGAACTCTTGCGGGAGTTTGTTGGAAGGGCCAGGTCTTAGGTTAGACATTGAAGTTAAGTCTAAATTAGATACAGACAGCCCTGTTTATTCTCTTCAGTCTGCGAACACCATTTCCCCACCTCCACTCCCCCTAAAGGCTTTGGTTTTCCCGTGGCTTTTATTTTCTGATTTGTTCTCTTCATTTTCTTCTGGTTGACACCTGACTTAGGCAAAGGAGTGGGGAAGGATGTAGAGAGTTCATAGCGTTGTGAGAACGTCTAGCTTAGGGCATAGCTGAGGAGCTTCTGTGCTATTTCATTCTGTTCTGTTCCGTTCTGCAAGAGTTACTGACCACCTTTTTTTTTTTAAGTTTATTTATTTATTTTGAGAGAGAGAGAGCATGAGCAGGGGAGAGGCAGAGAGAGACTGGGGGACAAGAGATCTGAAGCAGGCTCTGTGCCGATAGCCGAGAGCCTGATGCTGGGCTTGAGCTCACAAACTGTGATCATGACCTGAGTCAAAGTCAGGCACTCAACTGACTGAGCCGCCTTGGCGCCCCACTGAGCACCTTCTTCGTGTAAGACCTTCTTTTAAACACTTAGGAAGATCTAGAGAAAGTTGTGTGACATATTTGGCTTTATTTTCTCATCATGGAAATGAGATGATTGGGTTTAGTGCCTTCACTTACCACTTATTTATTGGCCTACAGTTTATAAAGCACTTCGTGTGTCTCCGGGGTACCGTGATGATTTGGAAAAGGCCCTTGCTACTTACTTGTTTGTTTGTTTGTTTATTTAGAGAGTGTGGGGGAGGGGCAGAGAGAGAAAGAATCCCAAGCAAGTATTTGCTTTCAGGGATTCAGCCTGAGATCACAGCCTGAGTCAAAATCAAGAGCCTGAGGACTTTGGGGCGCCTCATCTGACTGAGCCACCCAGGCGCCCCAAGGTCCTTGCCTTTTTCTTTTTAATTTTTTTTAGCATTTATTCATTTTTGACAGACAGAGACAGAGCACAAGCAGGGGTGGGGCAGAGAGAGAGGGAGACATAGAATCTGAAGCAGGCTTCAGGCTCTGAGCTGTCAGCACAGAGACTGACACAGAGCTTGAATTCATGAACCATTAGATCATGACCTGAGCCGAAGTAGGACACTTAACTGACTGAACTATCCAGGTGCCCCCCCCAAGGTCCTTGCTTTTAAAGAAGACACACAGGCAATGAGAAAAAATGAAATCTGGCCATGTGTAGCAACATGGATGGAACTGGAGGGTATTATGTTAAGTGAAATAAGTCAGTCAGAAAAAGACAGATACCATATGTTTCCACGCATAGGTGGATTTTGAGAGACTTAGCAAAAACCATGGGGGAGGGGAAGAGGGGAAAGGAAGAAAATACACAGGAAGGGAGATTAAACATAAGAGACTCTCAAAGACTAAGAACAAATTGAGGGTGAGGGGGGTGGGGGGGGGAGGGGAATGACGGGCATTAAAGAGGGCACATGTTGGGATGAACACTGGGTGTTAAATGTAAACCAATTTGAAAATAAACTATTAAATAAAAAAAAAGACACAGTCCGGTATGAGAGGTGCAGTAGAATACATATTGGACAAGATGCTGATGTCCCTTAGAATGCTGTGATTATTTGGGGTCCTGTTCCCCAAAATGTTACGACTGTTCTATGAGAAAAAGGTCCTGTAGCCAAGTAGGTGTGGTAAAGTCCAAGTTCAACAAAGGTAAACGGGTATTTTTATCATGGGACTCTTTGAACCTTTAGTAGCCTAATGCACACTGTGATCTCCCAAGAGGTTTGTTTCTCAAAGATATTTGATCAGAGAGTCATCACCCTCCTCCTCCTTTTTTTTTTTTTAAATCCCCCTAAGACATTTCTTAGCTTTAGTGTTCCAGTGTGCTTTGGGGAAAGCTGCTGTGAACCATAGATCCGGTCTGTACGATCTGAGCCTGGGGGGTACTCAGGCATGCACCCGAATCACAGACACAGGTTGAAAGTTCTGCGCATGAAAGGTGTGCTCATACAGTAGGTGATTTCAGACGCAAGGACATGTAGCTAGGGTTGAGGGTGTGAAATCAGAACAGGAGGGCTGAGCTTGTGAAGGAGGGTCAGTTGTATAACCAGAGGGGCTGCACAATTGTCAAGAGTCATCAGGAACAGGGGTTGAGTGTCTGACTCTTGATTTCGGCTCAGGTCATGATCTCATCATGGTGGTGAATTCGAGCCCTAAGTCAGCATGGAGCCTGGTTAAGATTCTCTCTGTCCCTTCCCTGCTAATGTGCCTTTCTCTCTCTCTCAAAAAAAAAAAAAAAAAAAAAAAAAAACAAAAAACAAAAACTAAAAAGAACCCCAGGGAAGCGGAGATGCAGATTCCCTTCTCCGAGCTCACTCCTCCCCACCTGCCCCACAATTTTCCAGCATCCCATCTCTCCTTCCTCCTCTGCTAATTCTGTCTGGAGTCATTTTAGACCAGATTTGCTCCTGACTGACTTTACTGGCTCCCTTTACTGATCAAACACTTCTCAGGACCTTCTGACTGGGAGTAAGGTTACAAATTAAATTGGGCATTCAACTCTGTTTCCCCCCTACGATGTTTTCCTGAAACTCTGGTGGTGTTCTGGGTTTTCCTGCCTGGTGTCAGTTCTATGAATAACTGGTGCAAAACTACATTCCTGGGGGGATTCTTGGCCCAAGGGAGTCAGGGCATTGGGGCTAAGGGTGGGGATAGTTTTAGGGCTCGTCTGCCATCAGAAGAACTGTGGTCTAGATTCTTGATGACCTCTTTAGATCTGTCTTGCCCACATAACACCCCCTCCCTCCTCTGAATTAACAGATTGACTTCATAAATGTGATTGGATTTTAGAAGGCCCATTCATCAGGATAATGTAAAGCCTTTCAAACCAGTCACTTCCTTGTTTAGGCTGGAGATGCCTTATTCCTGTATCAGGACATCCTGTGGGGCAGTTAAGACTCCACTTCTTTTGGGAAGAGTAAGGAATTCTGTCCTATGTGGGGGCATGTTCTTCAAGCACCAGAGGAGAGAACAGCCTGCTTCTCCACAGATGGAAATTCTTACCCACCACACTGATCTGTTGGAAGAGAAGGAGGTGACTCAGGGTTTAGGAGAAGCAGGATTTGAATTCGTTTCCAGAAACAAAGTTGCCTCATCTCCCCTCTCCTTCTGCCCCCTCCATTCCTTTGCCCCTCGTTCTGGAAACTGAGGAGAGAATGTCTCAGCACTCTTTCCCTTGGGCCTTAGGACCACCTCCCTGCAGTGGGGCTCGGGGTGTGTGAGAGGGATTGAGGACCAGTGGAGGGCCAGCTGCCTGTGGGGCCTGACTCTGGTGAGTACATCATTATTGACAGAGCAATGGCATTTCTGCTCAGAGACCTGGGGCTTGCAGCCGTGGGGGGTTGCATAGTCACAGGACATGTTGCTGGAAGCGCTGGCCACTTTGATTTGGGGTGTGGATGGCTGCTTTCCCAGGGGAGCTTGTCTCACAGTGGGATTTAGGGATGGACTCTGCCTGAGGGAAAATTCTATTTTTATGTAAAAAAAAAAGAGAGAGATTTCCTCCCACCTGAGGCATAGACAGGGTTGGGTAGAAAGGTAATAGAAGAGTGCTGTCTGATTGCTAGGTTTAGAGCAATGAGCCAGAGGGACTAGTCTAGACACTTGGGTAGGAATCGTTGTAGCTAAAGCAGCAGAATCATGATTGGCTTTAAGCACAGAAAAAATGTTGCCATATATGCAGCATTTGCATGGCATCCGTAGTCTGGGATCAGTACCCAGTGTGCAGGATGGTGTGTGGGTTGATGGACTATCAGCATTGGAAGGAGCCCAGTTAACTCACCCTGCCATCAGGCACCGGGCTGATTGGGTGGGATTAGAACCCAGATCTTTTGGCTCTCGGATCGTTCCTCCTTCCATTACACCGAGCAGGCAGAGGTGGAGAAGGACATGCCCATTTTGCAGATGAGGAAATTGGGACTCTGGGTGTCAGAGTCACCCACACTTACTGATCTGAATGGTGAGACGGTTGTTTTAGACCAGGTTGTTGGTACGATGTTACATGGGCTCAGATGCCCAAATTTGTTGTTTTTAGAATTTTTCCTTTTTTTTCCATTTTTTGGTTTCTACTTACTCTGCTTTTGGTCATTTGAATGTTATTTGAATGTGAGCTGCTGGCTTCTGATCTGCTCTGCTGTCTGTATCTTTTTCTTTCCTTAAAGGGATGCTGGCTGGTCCACAGTGCAGAACCGAATAATGGAGACCCTTATTTCCGTTTCTCCCAGGTGGGTGGATGGACCTCGGAAGAGAATGAGCACAGCTTTCCATCTTAGCTCCTGCCACTGTCCTGGAAGCTGCCAGAATTCTGGAGTATAATTCCCATTGAAAGGTAAGCCTCTGAATGGATTTTATACACACACATACACACAAACATACACACACACACACACACACACACCAGTACACACACTCATAGACACAGAGACACATACACACACAGGCACACACACATAGACACACAGACACAGGTACACATACACACAGATACACATACACACCTGTTCACATACACACAGACACACAAACTCATAGACACACACGTTCAGACATGCATACTGATACATACACAGAGAGACACATATACACACAGCACACACATAGACACAAGGACACAGACACACAGACATATACTCTTAGACACGTACAGACATACATACAGACACAGATACACACACACACACACGCACACAAGCACAGGGACACACACAGAGATACACATACACTTATACATGCACACAGACAGCAGAGACACACATAGACACATGCAGACATACACACAGCAGATACAGACACACACAGACACCCGTTGTTTGCCCTCCGTGATATCAGGACAGCTTTCAAGAGAGACTTAGAGGGCACCTCCCTCTCTCACAGCCCCTAGATGTTAGATGACCATGAGTAGTTCTTCGTAGTCAGTTTGGTTTTGCCAGTGTCTTCCATGACATTCGCAGTGAATTCCAAAAGCCTCCCCATGTACAGTGAGGGTGTATGTGATCTGACTGCTATTCCGTTGCTTTGGGGGGATGTGAAATTTTGTACACATAGGGAGCTTTTAAGTGGAGGCCCCAATGTGATTCACTCCTCTCCCATTTTGGGATGCACTTATCTCCTGGAGACACACACAGAGTCTAGAACAACCTCAGGAAAGTGGGGCAGACAGATGCTCCCCTATCAAATATTACACAGAGCAGCCCTCCCCATGCAGCCTTTCCCATTGACCAAACCTGGTACCCTGTCCTCAGAAATGTACTGGGAGACTCAGTGTTTACATTGGCCTCACAGCAGAGTAATTGGGCTGCTTCATTAAGACCTAATGCTAGGCCCCATCAATGCCTAAGGGCTGTGGGGTTGGGGCACAGGAGATGGTAGTTCTAAAACTGCACAATGGATCCCAGTGTGAAACCAATGCTGAGAATGACTTTTCTAAATATGCCTTGTCAAACTTTCATGTATACACAAATCATTTGAAGTTCCCTTTAAAAACGGACTCTGGGTTCCCACAGTCAGATATCATGACTCTTCGATCTGGACGAAGTGCATTAATTTGTGTTTTTAACAAGCACTGAGGTTGCTGTCCCAGACTTCACCTCCAGTAGCACTAGGCTAGAGAAAGCAGAAGCGCACACCTGAGTCCTTTACACCCAGCCATCCTATCTTGACACAAATGCTGCTCTTGCCAGTGAATATTACTAACAGCTGTGGGAAGATGTCTTTCTCTGCAAATCCCCTGCAAACTGGAAAGGGACTAAATAAGGCAGTGGCGTCTGAGCGAGTCTGTTTAGGGTAAATAATATGTACTCAGTCATCGAAGGGATTTTTATTGAGTATCTACTACATGCTCCAGGTATATGAGGATGCACTGTGTCCAGAACTCTGTGCTGGGAATCTTACATACAATATGTGAGTTAATCTTTCTAAACCCAGGGAACTGGGTAGTATATGCTCATTTTTTCCAGAAGGTTTGATTTCTGTGTATGCCTTCCTGGGAGTAGAGAGTCCTTCTCTTCTTTCTCATTATCAGTAATTTTAAAAATAATGTGGGATGCGAGAGCACAAATAGAGAGCAGACTGGGAGACAGAATGGGAGGTGGATTGGAGGCTCTGAGGGAAATCCCATGTATTTGCAGTTACATATTTGGTTTATTTTAATGTGTGAAAAATCGAAGGGCACCCCAGGAATGTAAGATGGAGTGTGGATGTGTTGCCTTGGAAGCACTGTTTGAACCGGAAAGGTGAGACTCATTTTCTCAGTCCTTTGCTGCCTTTATCTGTGTCTGAGTGTCAGGAAAGTATGAATGGCCAGCTTGGGTCACCCAGAAGGTGGAGCTGCCAGGAACTCCAGCCTCTTCTGAGAAGTGGGGGTCAGGGACTGGTGGTGGAGCTGTGGAGCGCAGTTTCGTGGTGGAATTGTTAAGAGAATCTGAAGGGGCAGTTCTGTTAGGCTCTGCAAGCCCCATTTAGGCAGAGGGACTATTCCTGATGCAAATTCTGGGACAGCTGAGCACTGTGCCCAGAACGCTAGCTCCGAGGTATTAAACAGGATCCGGGGCTGGGGGCAGGAGCATCAGAAGGTCCGCTGGAGGTGGGATTGATGGGCGCCTTATGTCTTCATGTTACACAGGGTGATCCTGGATGCCAGGCCCTGCTCCCTGCCTGCTCCCTGGTCCCCTGCATTGTGGGAAGTGCTGGATTCAGTTCCTTGAGCGGCGGTGGCGATGGAGGGATGCGTCACCTGTGTTCTGTTTGTGCGCACGTGTGATGTTTTGGCAAAAAGAAAGGGAGAAACGTGAGAGGGCATCAGAACCTTCTGGGTGCGATAACAGCATGGGTCAGAGGGAGGACGGGTCTGTCCATAGACTCCGTCCCCAGCTTGCTTGAACTATGAACTCAGGTGTGTGGGGTTCGTTAAGCTGGGATTTAAGGCAGATGCTCTGGAGACCTGGGCTGGAGAAGGGAGGAGCACACTACCGCAGGTTTTGGCCCCAAGAAGCCGATGTGTGCCGAAAGTCCTCTGTGCGCATGTGCCGCACTTCTCCAGAGACTGAATCTGCGCAGGCGCTATGCGGAGCTATTACTAAGAGTGAAGTCTGGGGAAGTGAGGGTGGGGTTTCATTGGTGTCTTAAGCACACGAATGCAAAAGTGGGCCAAGAGGGGCAGGAAAAGATGTCACCGTAACTTTTAAGCTCACAATGCAAGTGGGCAAGGTATTCAGGCATGTGAAAAAAGTGGTCAAAATGGAAGATGATACTATGTGGTGTTAAATGACGAACTGATTATGTTCAAATTTTCGGGAGTTATACCAGTTGTCTTTTCAGACGGTTGGGTGTACTCCACTTGTAGGAGGTAGTGGTAAGGTTTTTAAAGACAGGATGTGGAAGCAAAGCAAGGACATTGTTTGACAAGCTACACCTTAAACAGTTGCCTTATTTTTTAAGACCTAGTTGACTGTAACTGTTTTTCAGTTCATGTTCTTGTGTTTCAGTGCAGAGACTGTGAATTACGTTGTGGTTTCTTTACAGAGGCTATCAAGGCATTAGAGTCACCTCAGGCTATGGCCTCCATAGGGAAGTTATTTAACATCTGAGTTCTTTAACAGTGAAAACGTAGTAGGTAGTGTATCACAGTCTTGTTTTGTTTTGTTTTGTTTCATCCATAGCACGGTAACTTAGAAATTGTCCGCTCATTGTAAGAATGCACAGTCATGATGGTGTAACAATCTCTTGTCCCAGAACCACCCAGTTAAGTCACATGTGTACAAATCAAAGATGCACATTTCATGATGTGTGTGATAGCAGGGGAAAGATACATTCGATTATGTAAGTCTCTAAATAAGAGTGTTTCAGTGAGGTGTAATTTACAATTACCCTGGGATATGAAGCAGATCCATTTCTACTGGTGTGAAAATATCACCTTCATGTATTATTGGTTAAGGAAAGCAATTTGATTGGCAGTATGTTTGATATAGTATTTATGTAGACATTGAACCAAGGAGAAAATATTTTACTACAATTTCAAATGCAATTGCACATACACTCTGAGTTTGCATAAGAGGGAGGATCCACCTCAACTTGACAAACTGTTGTCTGAAGATCAAACTATTATCGATTGGTGGTAGTTAATTTGTTAATTTTTTTTCTTTTTACTTTAAGTATTTTATAAGTTTATAGTGCATAATTTTCATTTTATAATTAATTATATGCCTATGTTTACTTAAAATCAAGGTTTCATGAGGCAGTGAATCTTCTCGGAAGCCTCTAGATCAGGTCGCTTCCATGACCGTGGAAATTGTGGGCAGAATCCATTTTCTTCTCATGGTTTCCACATGGTCTCCTCCATGGTCACACTTTGTGCATGGTATCCCCACAGTAGAGAGAAAATAATGAGTCTCACTGTTCACTCAAAATTTCACCTGTGTTCCTTTATATAATTGAAGGGATTACTGGGTATTTTATAGAAGTAAGGTTATTACCTCATGGACTGAAATTCGAAACTGTCGACAATTGTGAATAAAGTGCAAATGAGAGTATTAATGAGTAGGAGAATGAATTAGGGACATCCAGATGTACACATGAAATTTTCATTACCCCAGCCTCCATTTTCCTCTTCCCCTCTCACCATCTCTGTTGTGACCTCAATCTCTGCACCCCTGGGGCCTTTAGATTTCATTGAAACCTAACTCTTTCCTGAAAATGACTCTCCTAGTTCTCTTCATTGTTCACCCAAGTTCACCAGGTGAATTTTAGACCTCTGTACCAGTAAACCCTTTTACCTGATCTCAGAACCCTCACCCCAAACTTCTTCCTCTTCCATGGCCCCCAACTCCTCCATCCTCCATTTTTTCCTCCCCTTCCATTGCCATTTATATCGCCTCTCCGGTGATTAACCCATTTCAATGACTTCAGCTCATTTATGGTGTCTTTTATGTCTACCGCCCTCAATGTCCAGCCATTGTTTATCATGAGTCCTTAGTTTCCTCATGACCTTGCACCCACGACCCCCAACCACTCCCTGATTCTTTCTCATGGCCCTTTAGCTTTCTGGTACCCACTCTTTTCCCAGCTCTGATGATCTGCTTCCACCCACATTAACTCACTGTACCCATTATTTTCCTCAGGTATCATCTTTTCTTCTTACTCTTTATCTCTGGTTAGAGCACTGAATACTCTCAAAGGACTCCATTCACCAGCAGCTATCTCCCTTCCATCCATATTAAGGTTTATATACTTTTACCCAGTCTTGCCTCCTAACTCCCTTTTGCCAGTCATTTCCTCATCCATTATCCCCTTCCTTCCCATGATTTCCTTCACCCTCTTATTCCCTCAATACACATATCCCTCATCTCCTTAATGTCCCTGCATACGCTCCACCCCCAACCTCAAAACCTGTAGTGCATTTTAATCCCTCAGTGAAATTTAACTACCTAGTGCTTATTGTGGATTACATACTGTGTTTCAAATAAATATACTCAAGTTCTAACCCTCAGTACCTGTAATTGTACCCTTATTGGGCAGTAAGATCTATGCAGATATAATCAAGTTAAAATAAGGTCATACTGGATTTGGGTCAGCTCTAACTCAATGACTGATATCCTTATAAGAGGAAAATTTAGACACACACAGAACGGAGTGTGATGATGAAGGCAGAGACTGAGTGATGTATCCACAAGCCAGGCCAGGCCAAGGATAGCTGATAGTCCCCAGAAGTCAGAAAGAGGGATGACTCAATTCTTGAGGTAAAGTGTGGCCCTGCCAACAGCTCAACTTCAGACTTCTAAGAACCTCCAGAACTGTGAGACAGTAATTTCTCAGTGCGTTTAGACACCCAGGTGTGGTAATGTGTGACAGCAGCCCTAGGAAATTAACACAGGCCCCGTACTCTCTTCCCGCATGGCTCTGTTACCCTAACATCCAGGCTCTCTGCAGCTCCATTTGTCCCTGTGCCCCTTTTCTTACCCCACTGTATCACTCGTCATCTTCATGCCACACATCTTGCCTTAAAGTGGCAATGTCCCTTACTCTTCCAGTTGCACACATTGTATCATCCTTGATTATACTGTTAAATGTATGCATCCTACCATAATTCTGACTTTCTATCTTTTGTGGAAGGGATGGTGTATATTCTCATACAGTTAGTCACAATATTTTAATTTATAGGACTATGTTTAACTGTTTTTTAAAAGTATTTGCATTGTTTCAACTTAAATCCATTTATATAAAAGTTTTACCCAAATAAACCCATATGACTCACTAGACAGTCCATTCTAGAGAATATAGTAATTACCTTTATTTTCCAGAAGTGCTTTTTCCCACTCACCTGTGTCTTTCTTCACACTGCCTTCTGATTCTTAAGCTTCAATATCAGCTCTTCCCTGGGTCTCCAGCCTGCTGGCCTTCTTTATAGACTTAAGACTTGCCAGGAGTCACAATTATGTTAGCCAATTAATTAAAGAAATCTTCCCATCTCTCTATGAAGAGAGAGAAAGAGAAAGAGAGAAAGGGAGGGAAAGATCTATTTCTATGTATAATAAGCCTGTAACTATTTCTATATCTATAGATATTTTAAAAAGCACAAAAATAGATGTCCATTCCGTTGATTCTGTTTCTTTGGAGAAACCTTATACAGATTTTACTATCTGTACATTTTCTTCATCCATCATCAAACTGTTTAACTTATTTCACACTGATAATTATGTCTAATTTGACAAAACTTCTTATGTGCTTCTTTTCAAAATTGTTTTTTGTATTATCACACAAAGTAAAAGAGGAGAAAGTTAAATGCTAACTTATATTTGGAATCTTTTTTTTTTTCCCCATTTGGAATCTTACATGTGTGTGTGTGAATATCATTAAGACTTGAATTTATGCACTCTTTGATATTTGTCCTTAATACTAGGCCTTCTTATGTAGGAATTTCTTATTTTGGGTCTTTTTAAACAGTTTTATTTGGATATAATTTACATGCTGCATATTTATTTCACCCACTTAATGCTTAAAATTGATAGGTTTTTAACCAATTCACATGTAGGTGGAAGCAAACCATTATCCATTATAGTATATTTCATCACCTCGGAAAGAAACCTCCAACTTTAGCTATCCCCACCCTCATCCTCTTATCCTCATGCCTAAGCATTTACTAATCTGCTTATTTAACTTTTTCCAGTTTTACTGAGATACTGAGATAGATATAACATTATAGTAGTTGAAGGTGTACATCTTAATGATTTGATAAATGTATACATTGCAAAGCATTTACCACAGTAAGTTTAATTACACCCACCACCTCACAGTTACTAAGTTTTTGTGTGTGATGAGAAATTTTAAGAGCTGCTCTCTTGAGCATCTTTCAAGTAGGCAATCCAGTATTGTTCATTTTAGCCAGCATGTATCGTATATAGACACATTATCTACTCAACTGACAATGGACACAAGTTATATCCATGTCTTGGCTTTTATGAATAATGTGGCATGTTGTTTTTCACATATATGTGAATTTTCTAGTTTTCTACTTGTAACCGACTTCTAATTTCATGCCATTGTGGTTGGAAAAGATACTTAATAGGATTTCAAATTTGTTTTGTATTTGTTTTGTAATCTACACTGGAGAACGTTCCACATGTACGTGAGAAGGATGTGTTTGCTGCTGCTGTTGGATGCAGTGTTGTAAGTCCATCTGTTTAATGTCATTGAAGTCTGATGGTTTCTTATTGATATTCTGTCTGAGTAATCTATCCATTATTGAAGATGCAGTGTTAAAGTCCCCTGGTATTGTATTGCTGTCTCTTTTTCTTGTCTCTTAATAGTTGATGTATATATTTAGGTGCTTTTATGTGGGTGCATAAATACTTGTAAAAGTTATATCCTTTGGTTGAATTGACTCCTTTATTTTTTTTAAATTTTTAATCGAAAGTGGGTTATATTTATTTCAAAAACTATAAAAGATTACTATATATCTACCAAAGAAAAGTAAGTGATGTGTGTGTATCCAAATGTTGACCAAATCAACACAACAATCCAATGCACAAAAACATTACTATATAGCTCAGGGAACAAAAATCGAGAAACAGAAGTAAATGTCTTGTCAATACAAATTTAAAACAAATATACAAACCTACAGCTTTAATGTAACACAAACAAATCTTAAGTACATGTGATAGCTGCCTCTCTCCAACATTAAAGGATTAAATGTTAGTAAATGAATACGTAATGTATAAAACCTTTAGTCACATGTAATGTAGTCTAAAAAGTGTGAACCAAGTAGAATGTAAGGTGGTCTTATGGGAAGATGCACATTTCAAAGAACTCAACTTGAAATAAATCCACTGTCACAAGTATTGCAAAGGTGACCCAGAAAAAGCCTTTCACATGCTATTGTATACAAAGAATAACTGTACAGAAATATCAAAAATCTTACTGAGAGATATTATGGTAATTTGCCTGAAAGGACAAATAATTTATATGAGGGCTTAAAAGAGTAGATAACAATGTAAATTAAATTAACATATGGGTGAAAAAAATATGCAATGTAGAGTAGCAAGATGGTAGAAAACTGAATACTGTGGAGAAGATTTATTAGCCTCTACAAGTTGGTTTTGTTAAACTATTGGCTGCTTGTTTCAGTAAATTACCAAGATTTTCATGGCAACTGTATTTTTCCACACACATCAAAATTGGGACTAATAGGTTTTTCTTGAATTGTCATGTAGTATTCTTTTTTTTCCCCACTCTCTAAACATGGAAATAATTGTATTTTTTTTGTTTGTGTGTGTGTGTGTGTTTTTTTAATTCTCAAGTTAGTTAAAATACAGTGTAGTCTTGACTTCAGGAATAGAATCCAGTGATTCATCACTTCCATATAACACCTAGTGCTCATCCCAACAAGTGCCCTCCTTAGTGCCTATTTGCCCCACCCCTCACCCCCAGGAAATAGGGTTTTGAATATCTAGTAGCCCTTTAGGGGAGTCATAAGACACAGAAGTTCATAAACATTACATAAACTCTAGTTCAGTACATGGACAAACACCAACAACATTTATAGGAAAAGGTATTTGTTTTCAAAGTAATAAGTACTGCATGAGTTATAGAACCACACTATTCCTGTCTTTCAAAACCAAAATGGGGGAAAGCTTTTTTGGCATTCTGCCAAACATCGCATAACTAAAAATGCTACACAAAGTGATCTCTATTTTATGCTGACCTTTGCTGTCTTATTAAAGTCCCTGGGGCGCCTGGGTGGCTCAGTTGGTTAAGCAGCCGACTTCGGCTCAGGTCATGATCTCACGGTCTGTGAGTTCGAGCCCCGCGTCGGGCTCTGTGCTGACAGCTCAGAGCCTGGAGCCTGTTTCGGATTCTGTGTTTCCCTCGCTCTCTGCCCCTCCCCTACTCATGCTCTGTCTCTCTCTGTCTCAAAAATAAATAAACATTAAAAAAAAAATTTAAAGTCCTTAGCTTCAAGTCTATCTTGTCTGAAGTATGCATAGCTGCCCCACTGTGTTTGGTTTCTGTTTGCATGGAATATCGTTTTCCACACATGCACTTCCAGGTTGTGTTCTTTTTTTTTTTTTTTTTTAATTTTTTTAATGTTTATTTATTTTTGAGACATAGAGACAGAGCGTGAGCAGGAGGAGGGCAGAGAGAGAGGGAGATACAGAATCTGAAGCAGGCTCCAGGCTCTGAGCCGTCAGCACAGAGCCGGACGTGGGGCTCGACCTCACAGACCGCGAGATCTTTACCTGAGCCAAAGTCGGCCGCTTAACCGACTGAGCCACCCAGGCGCCCCCAGGTTGTGTTCTTAAAGCAGAAGTGAGCCTCCTGAAGTCAGCATATCACTGGGTCTTGTATTTCTTTCTGAACATTCAGTGAGTCTCTATCTTTTGATTGGATAATTCAGTCCCTTTTTAAAAATTTTTAAATTTATTCTTAAATGTTTATTTATTTTGAGAGAGAGCACAAGCAGTGGAGGGGCAGAGACGGTGGAGACCCAGAGGGGTAGAGGGAGAATCCCAAGCAGGCTCTGAATTGTCTGCACAGAGCCTGAACCAGGGCTCAAACTCAAGACTTGTGAGATCGTGACCTGAGAAAAGCTCAAGAGTTGGACACTTAACCAAATGAGCCATCTAGCCACCCCAAGTCCCTTTATATTGAAAGTATTAGTACAGGTATGGAATTGTTGTTGTCTTTATTTTCGTTGTTTTCCAGCTGTTTTAAATTTTTTTTTTTAATGTTTTTATTTATTTTTGAGACAGAGAGAGACAGAGCACGAGTGGGGGAGGGGCAGAGAGAGAGAGGGAGACACAGAATCTGAAGGAGGCTCCAGGCTCTGAGCTGTCAGCACAGAGCCCGACGCGGGGCTCGAACTCACAGACTGTGAGATCATGACCTGAGCCGAAGTCTGACGCTCAACTGACTGAGCCACCCAGGCGCCCCTTCCAGCTGTTTTAGAATTATTTCTTCCTTCCTTATTCATTTCCTCTTTATCTTTGTGACTTGATGATTTTCTAGAATGGTAAAGTTGGATTCTTTCTCTTTTGTGTATCTATTACAGGTTTTCGCCTTCTGGTTACCATGAGGATTCAAGAAGACAGAACAGTCTATTTTAAGTTATAGCTTAATTTTCATACTAAAACTCTCTCAGGCATGAGGTAGTTCTTTAAAAAATGTGAATGTACAATCCTATGCCCTTTTAGAGAAGAGTTAAATATTCTCTTTCTGAAATGAAGATTTCATTTCAACACATTGACTCACATTCTCTACTTCTGTTGTTATAAAATTTCATCAGTACTTTACTAGACTGCCACCTCCTTTTCCTTAAAGACCAATTAGTAAAACATTTTATTTCTATTATTGAGACACTTGTTTAGTTTTAATAAATGAGAACGATGATGTTCTGAACACGTATTTCACGATAAATTCCATCAATGTTATAACCACAAATAGCATCTTAACTTAGGTTTTCTACATCTATTACATATCATATGTCCTTCATCTTCTATGGAAAATTAGATATGCCTGAGTCCCCTCTAAGGAAGGGCTGGCCATATCTTTCTTTGATGCAGCAACAGTCAGCCACATACTTCCACACATTCACTAGAAATGAAGAGTTTTCTGAAGTGATTTGAGAAGAAATACATTAAGAGTTGCTGGTCACAAGTTTTTCAGGTTACTTTCACTTCTGTATTCTGATGTTTTCCAAAGTGTATATTTATTAAGAAGGACTTTCCTCATTAATTATGTTTCTATGGCTTGAACCAAGTGTGCATTCTGGGATATTGAGTAAGGATTGAATTCCAGTTAAAGGCTTGGCCAGTCTATGTACATTTTAGAGTTTGGTACCTATATGCTAACTACGATGTTGAAGAAGTCAGTTCCAGCTAGAGGTTTGCCAGTTTCATTACCTTTTTAATGTTTCTCCTAGGTATGAACAATGTGATGCCGAGTAAGGCTTGAGCCATCTGAAAAGTTTTACCACATTCTTCACCTGTATAATGTTTCTAAAACGAATTCTGTGGTGTTGAATGAGGCTTGAGCACTGATTAAAGGGCTTGCCAATTTTTTTATATTTGTAAAATCATCTCCAGTACACACTCTCTGACTGGGAATCAGGGATTAGCGTTGCTTAAGGTTTTGCCACATTCTGTATCTGTGTACCGCTACTCTTCAGTATCAGTTCTGTGATGTTGAGTAGGGTTGAGCAGTCCTTAAAAGTCCTTAAAAGCTCTCTCATGGTCTTAAACCCTGTAACATTTGTTACAATATGAAATCTGTGATATTGAGTAAAGGATGAACAGTGATTAAACCCTTTCCCACGTTCTTTGTATTGGTAAGGTTCTCTCAAGTATGAATTTTCTGATGTTGAGTAATGTTTGACTGATAAAGGTCTTGCCACATTCTTTACATTTGTGAGGTTTCTCTCCAGTATGGATTCTGTGATGTATAGAAAGGTATGAGGGGATTTTAAACTCCTTGCCACATTCCTTACATTTGTGAGTTTCTCTCCAATGTGAATTATGCGATGTTGATTAAGGTGTGAGTGCTGGGTAAAGGCTTTGCCACATCCTTCATATTGGTAAGGTTTCTCTCCAGTATGGATTCTGTGATGTCGAGTAAGGGTTTACCCCTATTAAAGATTTTACCACATTCTTTTTTTTTACAAATGTTTTATTTATTTATTTAATTTTTTTAACGTTTATTTATTTTTGAGAGACATAAAGACAGAGCATGAGCAGGGGAAGGGCAGAGAGAGAGGGAGATACAGAAACTGAAGCAGGCTCCAGGCTCTGAGCTGTCAGCACACGTGGGGCTTGAACTCACAGACCGTGAGATCATGACCTGAGCTGAAGTCGGCCACTCAACCAACTGAGCCACCCAGGTGCCCTAAGATTTTACCACATTCTTGACATTTGAAAAGTTTCTCTCCAGTATGGATTTGCCTGTGTCCACTGAGAGATGAGCCAGCCGTAAAGGTTTTACCACTTTCTTCACATTTATAAGATTTCTCTCCAGCATGCATTCGCTGATGTTGAGATAGTATTGTGAGTCTATCAAAGCTTTTACACATTTCTTACAAATGTGCCTTTTCTCTTCACTACCAATGGTCTTATGTGTATTTAGTCTTGTTGATTGACTAGACACGTTCCCAGGTTTATTACATCTGTATGGGTTTTTCCCCACATGAATCCTCTGATGACCAATAACACCAATTTACCAATTCTCAAGAGTATGAGGTTTATATCTACCCAGTGACTTTTGAAAAGAAGGTTCTATGCACAACTTTGGCAGGAAGCTCTGGGTGCTATGTGAAGATACAGCTGAAAGACGACAAATAAAAGTAAAATCCTTCCACTTAGTACCCTCAGAGGAATATACTAACATCTTCCAATGTATAACGTCGAAATGATCAGAAAACATCACCAAGATGGTTGAGAAGCAATCATCATGATTTCATTCTTCCATGGAAATAATAATTGGCACACAGTGTACTGACCGCATAGCCTAATAGGTAATTCTGTAGTATATTTATGGCACAAATCACTTTCCTATGCCTCAGATAATCAGGAAAAATACCACATGAGCCCAAAATCAGCAGCAGGAAGGAAATTTAAACATAAAACAGAAATGAACACAATAGGATAGGGCAAAAATAGGAAAATATCAATAAGGTGGAGTTGATTTTCAGAAAAGATCAACAAAATTTACAGACCTCTAACTAAATGAAGTAAGAAGGAAACAGAAAAGACCACCTAAAATCAGAAGTGAAAGCAGAACAGTAAAACTGATACCATAGATAGTATATATATATATGTGTGTGTGTGTGTTTGTACATAAATGCATATATGTACATACATGTGTGTGTGTATATATTATATATATCTGTATATCTGTATATATGTATATATATATATATATATATATAGAACGTCAGGGGTGCCTGATGGCTCTGTCGGTTGAGCATCCAACTCTTGATTGTGTCTCAGGTCACGAACCCAGGGTCATAGGTTTGAGCCTTGTGTTGGGCTGTGCCCCAAGGATGAAGCCTGCTTAAGATTTTCTCTCTCTCCTTCCACCCCTCTCTCCTGCTCACATGCACTCTCTCTCAAAAAAAAAAAAAAAAAAAAAAAAAGCCAAATGATCTGTAACTACTAAGTACATTGAGAAAGTAATAAAAGTCGTAAGAAATAAAAGTCCTGTGCCAGATGAATTCACTGGATAATTCTTACAAATATTTAATGAGAAATTACTTCAAATCTCCTCAAATATTTCCAAGGAAAAGGGAGATCTGAAAACACTGTCAGTGACCACCATTAAGAGGTTATCAAATCCAAAGAAAGACACTACAAGTATAAAGGTACAATCTACCACCTGTCAAGAGTATTTATGTAAAGTACAAAATAAAAAACAAACTGGGGCACAACAGGGTTGTGAGATCAAGACCCACGTCGAGCTCTACACTGAGCAAGGAGCCTGCTTAAGATTCTCTCTCTCTCTCAAAGTAAATAAATGAACTTAAAAAAAAAATAGAGAGACAAGAGTCATAAAGTACATATATTGACAAGATCAAATTAAAGATAGGAAAGTAACTTCATACTGTGACTAAAATTTTCAAAACATGCTTTAATTTCTAGCTGAAGCAATATGGTACTGAGTACACAATATTCACACACAAAAAAGAATGAAATGTAGATTTTCCTAAAATTCATACAGAAAAACACATGAAACAAATAAAAGAAATACAGTATAAGGAGAGTGCCTGGGCTCAGTTGGTTAAGTGTCTCACTTCGGCTCAGGTCATGATCTCACAGTTTGTGATTTTGAGCCCCTTGTCCGACTCTGTGCTGAAAGCTCAGAGCCTGGAACCTGCTTCAGATTCTGTGTCTCCCTCTCTCTGCCCCTTTTCCAGTTGTGCTCTGTTTCTCTCACTATCAAAAATAAATAATAAAACATTTGAAAAAAAAAAACGAGTGTAAGGAAAAACATAAACATGGTTAACCCAAACCCCAATATTGCCATTAGAATATTAAATCCATATAAACCAAATGTCCCTGGTAACACTAAACTTTGCTCAAATATATTCCATTGGAATTTTCCTAGTGCTAGAATTAAAAGATAAGGATGAAAAAAATAAATAAAAGATAAGGATGAAAATGAAAAAAAGAAAAACAAAACAAAACAAAAAAGCCCATGTAGTGGTAACCAGTCGAACATCTGGCGTGGCAAAAAAAAATCATAGTGAATTAACTCTAACACTAAAGGAGTTTGTCACTGTTCTTAGTAATGTTATTTTTCAGTATCTGAATGCACACTTTTAATATTCTTCATGGATAACAATCTGTGGCATATTTGTACACATATGTAAACATATACACAATACATACATGTATACAGCAAAACATTTATATTGTGACACATAAAAAGCATATAATTGTACATTGTTGCCTCTTATACTCATTTTTATTTCAACAATATTAGTTAGAATGTGTCTGCTTTCCTTTCACTGACAACTTTAGTTGGTCTCTTAAAGGTCTATCACTTTTGTTCATCTTTCTGAAAGCCAATGCTTCGTATGGTTGATATGGTCTTAGTTTTTCCATATCTTATTTTGTTGATTTCAGTTTTATGTTTAAGTTTCCTTCTATGGTAATTTTGGGCTCATGGGGTACTTTTCCTGATTATTTGAGGTATGGGAAAATGATTTGCACTATAGCATGAGAATACTACAGAATTATCTATTTAGCTGTATGATCAGTGTGTTCTGTGGAAGTTTATGTGTGCATGGAGGAATGAAGTCCTGATGATTCCTTCTCAAACATTTGACTGACAGTTCCTGATTGATTTTAAGGTTGTATAATAGAAGTCTTAAGTATATTTATCTGACAGTAGTAAGTAGGATGATTTTACTTTTCCATTATTTGATATCTTTCAGCTATATCCTTACAATGCACCCAGAGTTTCCTGCCAAGGCCGTGCTTAGAACCTTCTCTCCAAAGAGTGTCAATGGGGGAACATAGTACCCTTGAGAATTTACACTAGGACAACGATGGGGAGAGTGAAGGGCATCAAACATATCAGGATGGACATATCCAAAGGGAGACATCGGCCCATAAGAAGAGTCTCACTGCCCCAAATGGTGAAGGATATAAAGCATTTTGCAAAACCCCCACTTTTAAGTTAGCTACTTCTGTCAAGCAGTGTGTTTCAGTAAGCAAAAACTCAAATCAAACTTTCAAACAAATATTTGGCAAAAGAAAATTTGGAAAATGTGGCGCGTGACCTCATTCAGGTTGAAAATAGGTATTCATACCAACTTGAAAATAGGATTGGATCGACCCTTCAGTCAAACATTGCTGAAAATCGTAGATTTAAAACCGAAGAAGAAAGTGTTACGTGGTATCAATTTGAGGGACACGTCACAAAGAAGTCAACTCTACAAAATTACAAGACGATTTTGAATGAACATAGAATTTCTCACTACAGTGAATCTGAGAAAAAATTTAACCAGGGATCTAATGTTAACAAATATTTGCAAAATCATTTGTCAGACAACCATCCTGAGTGTAGTAAAGGTGAGGAAGCCTTGTCTCAAAGATCACGCATCTGAGAGAAAATCCTAATAAATATAGTGCATGTGGGAAAACTCGGAAGCAGTCCTCCAGTGATGGTGATCATCAGACAATTTGTGTGGGAAAAAACCCATGCACATGTAGTAAATCTGGAAACATGTTTAGTCCGCCATCAAGACTAAATACACATAAGACAGTTGGTACTGGAGAGAAAGGGTACACTTGTAAGGAATGTGGCCTAGTCTTTCATTGGCCCTCAACACTATCTCAACATCAGCTGATGCGTGCTGGAGAGAAATTGTACAAATGTGAAGAATGTGGTAAAACCTTTCAGGACTGCTTATCACTAAATAGACATGGGCAATACCATGCTACAGAGAGACCTGGCAAAAGTCAACACTGTGGCAGGGCCTTTAACGGTCACTCCTACCTTCCTAGACATCACAGCATCCATACTGGAGAGAAATCTTACCAATGTAAAAAAATGTGGCAATAAGGGCACACAAATGTCACTTACCATCACAGGATTGACACTGGAGACAAATCTTACCAATGTAAAGAATGTGGCAAGGCCTTTACCAGGGCCACAGACCTTACTCAACATCTCAGGATTCATACTGGAGAGAAACCTTACAAATGTAAAGAATGTGGTAAGGCCTTTACCCAGAACTCACACCTTAGACAACATGTCAGAATTCATACTGGAGAGAAACCTTACCAATGTAAAGATTGTGGTAGGGCCTTTAGCCACAACTCAGACCTTAGTCAACATCTCAGAATTCATACTGGAGAGAAACCTTGCAAATGTAAGGAATGTGACAAGGCCTTTAACAAGCATTCAAACCTTACTCAACATCTCAGAATTCATACTGGAGAGAAACCTTACCAACGTAAACAGTGTGGCAAGGCCTTTAACCAGTCCTCAACCCTTTCGGCACATCTCAGAATTCACACAAGAGAGAAACCTCAAAAATGTGAAAAGAATGTAAGTCTGTTCCTGTAAGATGCTCAGCCCTTACTGGACATCAGAGAATTCCTATTGGAGAGTAACCGTACAATTGTAAGGAATGTGGCAAGCTCTCCCTGCAAGTCACAACTTACTCAACAGTCTAGTTACCACATACGAGCAAAACTGAAAAAGAAAGAGGTCATGCCTATAACTGGAATTCAGTCTTTGCTCAGTATCACAAAATGCACCCTGGATGCAAGCCCTAGAAATGTAATGAATGAGGAAAGACCCTCATTTTAAGTATACACTTTAGCAAACATAAGAAGAGTGCCTTTAAAAAAGAAATTGGAATGACAGATTTACAAAAGTATTTAATTTAACATCAAATGTTAATGTTTCAGAAGTCAAGTTAAAAGCAGTACATCAGTCACTATTCAGACATTACCTCAAAATACTTACAAAGAATAATACAAAGTTAAACACTTATAAAACATATATGCTATTCTGGTTCAAAAGATTTAGTGGATGGGTTTTTGCATAGGTATCATTAATTTCAATGTGTCTTTTTATTTTTACTTCGACCATATTTGGGATTTGTGACTAGCAAATATTTATGTATTTCTACTCTCAAATCACTTCAGAATATTCATTTATAGCTAATGGGTGTGTGAAACCATGTGGCTAATCATTGCCACATCAGCAGATGTCCTTCTTCGTTAGGTTACGGACTCAGGTGTTTCTAATTTTCCACAGAAGCTAAAGGATGATATGATGTACAACATATGAAACAACTCTAAATGGAGATGCTGTTTGTGGTTATAATATTAAGTTATCATGAAATAGGTGTTCAGAACACCATTCTTCTGCCTTTATTAAAACTAAAAACTTTTTTAAAAAAACTAAAAACTTCCTGAATATTAGAAACGAAATGTTTTACTAAATGGTCTTAAAGGAAACAGAGGTGGCAGTCCAGTGAAGTACTGATAGATATTAATGACAGCAATAGTTAGAGAATAGGAGTTGATGTGTCTGCAATGAAGACATCTTCACAGAGAGCAGCAAGAGCCTAGCTAGCTCTCTCCACAAATGGTATACGATTGTACATCCACATCTCTCAGCAGTTACCTCAGACCTGATATTTATAGAAATCACTACTCCTACAGCATTATGTCAACACAAGAATACTTTTAACACTTACATTGTGTATTTTGAACAACTGTTGATTCAAGTGGATTTGAAATGCTTAGTCTGTGTGAACTTGATATTTTAGTTAATAAAACATAATGGTTTTTAATGTGTTCACATGGATGAGTGATGAATGGAGTGTAATCCCACCAACAATGTTAACCTATCCTCTTTTGTTGAAGGATGTAGGTAAGTGATGGAATGTATCACATATCTGCTAACAGTGGCATAACATACCTAGTAATCTGTTTTCTCAGCAGCCTTAAGATTTATGTAATGTGTCATTATTTTCCCCCTGGTTTATCCATTGTACTATTTCTCCTCTTTGTGAATACTATCATATTATTATGGATATATTACAGATTCTATAGGGGTACTGTTGACTTTTTACCTAAAGTATTCCGTGAAGCTGCTTTTGGTATTCATTTTGCATAGCCAGTACATTTTTTTAAGTTGATTTATTCTGAGAGAGACAGAGAGCGCATAAGCATGGGAGGGGCAGTGCAAGAGAGAGAATCTCAAGCAGGCTGTGCTGTCAGCACACAGCCCTACACAGGCTGCGGACCCACAAACTAGACATCAGGAGCCACATGCTTAACCTATTAAGTCACCCAGGTGCCCCTAGCCAGGAGTTTTACAGGGTCTTAACTGACACCAGCCCCTCTCCCTAGTACATTCCCTAAAGGACACCCTGGAGAGTCACAAGTTGATGTAACTTATGATAAGACATTTTTAATCTGCCCTCGTGACCAACCAGGTCTCCTTTCTCCCAGTGCTTCCCCTCTGTATCTTACAGAGGGCACAGAGCTTGACTGAACCTGTCTCAGTTTGAATGGTCCAGTCTGGACTTAGCAGCAGCTCTAGAGCACACCACCATGGCAGCTAATACAGGCATGTGTCCCCAGTCATAGGGGTGTGTGTGGTTTGAATGTTTGTCTGAAGTGAACATGCACATATGCTAGTCCTGGGTGTGTAACTGATACCCCATAAGTAATGGAGACACATTCCAGTAGTAGTGATACTGTGGCCCCAGGTAAGACATAGAAAATCTATAAGGTAAAGAATTACTATAATGAATTCTTCATGTGGAAGAAGACACTTGTCCCAAGTTGCACAACTGAGGATGTATATCGAAAAATAACTTTCTATTTTGTTTTTTCCTTGTTGTCTCCATATCTCCAGTTTTGGGTCTTCATTTTTTATTCCAGCTACAGAGGCTTCACAAACATTCTTCTGTGCCTGTGTTGTGGTGAGAGTGTCCTCACTAACTTCTTAGAGATGAGACAGATGGAAGGCCAGTGGGTGTTCCGACATGTAGTGCTGGGGTGTGGGATGGGAATATAAGGAAAACATCATGATGCCATCATCCATACAAAGATAAGACCTATGAAAATAACATGGGAAGAACTTTGTTTCCAATGCAAGACGGTAACTGGAGGTGGCTCCCTCTAGTCCCCTGGGGTCATAAGCAGCTCTTGTTTGAGTCGTCAGATGAATAAATTTCATTGGCATAAGGAATTGGCGAATATGGTGGGTTTCTCAAGATTGGGATGTCCTCCTTTATCTTCATTATTTCTCTGAATTTCTTTGGCTTATAGTGAGGATCAGAAGCTGTTAGATGACAATGATTACTGGCTTGCCCAGACCTAGATCAGAGGCAGTGAATGAAAGAGGGGTATTAAATGATGGACACATTTGGGGCATAGCTTTAGAATGTCATATGACGGAGTAGATAATGGAGATGAAGACTTCTGGACACTGTAATAGGCAGGATCAGTAGGGCGTGTGCTGTGGTTGTCCCCAAGCTCTAATGTCCTGGGATATAACCCCAGTTAAGGTTAGATCCGATGTAGATGGGTGACTTTTCAGGAAGCTGATGCACTGCTCCGATGGACCTTCCTGTGTTCAGTCAGCCCCGTGATGAGTATCGTCCTGTGCTTTATCTGTGGCCATATTTGTTAGAGCAGAAGTTCAACAGTGAGGGGCAGTGAGCTTTTCTGATTCAAACAGTCCAGCTCAAGTGTTGACTGACTCCTAAATGAATAAAGAAAATTTGGTATGTCAGTGTGTATATATGTATATTTACACACTCACACATGTAGACAATGGAGTGTTAATAGGCATAAAAAGGTATGAAATCTTGCCATTTGTAGTGAATGGATGGTGCTACAGAGTTATGCTAAGTGAAATCAGAGAAAGACACATCACATAAGATTTCTCTCCTATGGATTTCGGGAAATAAAACAAGTGAGCAATGGGAAAAAAAAGAAGGAAAGGGAGAAGCAAACCAAGAAAAAAATGCTTAACCATAGAGAGCGAACTGATGGTTACCAGAGTGGAGATGGGTAGGCAGATGGGTTAAATAAGTGATGGGAAATAATGAGGTCACCTGTGAAGTGAGACCTGGGTGTTCTATGGAATTGTCGAATCAGTATATTGTCCACATGACACTAATGTTACACTGTTAACTAACTGGAATTTAAAGAAAAACCTTTGGAAAAATGTTTCGTTGTTTCCAGATTTAAGAAACTTCTCTTAGGTTAACTGTCTTGCAGTAAGTGCACAAAATATAACTTGTTAAATGGAAACTTTTGTCTATTCTCCCTACGTGGTTCTTCCAGATTTCAGAAACTCTCATTGCCTATTCTTATATGCTTATGTCAGTATATGTATTTGCATAATTTCAATAAGGATCTTTTCTCCATATCAGAAGACACAGTTTGAAACACTGTTAGGTAACCAAGCCTTTGACTAGAATGTCATTGCTTAGAAAGATATGAATAGATTCAGATATGAGGAGACATCTATAAGCATCTCAGACTGACTTAGTGGACCCAGTAAAGCCCCCTTGGAAGTATGAGCATGATAGGTTGTTTGCAGAGCAACCCCGGCAGCTTTACCAGGTGAACTTTATTTCCTAATAGGTTCAAGAACCTTGGAATATTTTGGAGACCTCAAGAATACAGGAATTCACCCAAATCTGTAGATGTTGCAGGCAAAGTCTGATGGCAAGTATTTGGCTTGGTTTCTGTCCTGAAGAGGCTATTACAAGTTCAGTCTAGTGATTCTTTATGAAAACTTCCAGCACAGCTGGTTTTAAAGAGTCTGTACGTCAAACCTCTATGGTGGCTGAACTTATGAAAATAAGGAGGTCAAGTTTTTTTCTCAAAATACACTTAGTTTGTAATCATATTAGGGTTAATTTGGCTCTGCTTGGAAAAATAAGGGTGATTATAGAGAAAAATGTTTCAAAAGCACATCTTGGTAGATTTAGATTTTAATACTATTCATCATAAATTGTACCAGATCCTTCTATCTTCTTGGGTCCTCCAATGCCTGGCTAGAAATCCTGAGAGTAATATTTTTATTAAATTTGTATTGAATTTGAGAGAGAGCATACAAGCGAGGGAGGGGGAGAGACAGTGAGAGAGAGAGAATTCCAAGCAGTCTCCCTCCTGTCAGTCAGGGCAAAGCCCAAAGATGCCTCAATCATAGCAACTGTGCAATGATGACCTGAGCCAAAATCAAGAGTCTGACACTTAATGGGCTCAGTCATCCACTCACTCCCCAACTCCTCAAGGAATATTTTGCTTTTTCTCCTACCTTTCTGTCTTGGAATCATTCGAAAATTAAAACTGCCTTCTTTCCTGAAGCTCTGAAAACTTCATACAAGTGACTTGATGTAAAGAAATCATCATAATATTATGCTCATATATAGACGATGTTAGTGCTGTGCCTGTATGCACCATGGGAAAGATTACCAGAGGCATTTGAACTATAAACCAGGGAGATCCATCAGGTTGTCCCTACCTGCCCTCATGTATCTGAAGATGATTCAAGTCTGATAGCTAGATGTCTGTGTCACTGGCTACTGTTAGAAGTCAGAAACTGGCTTACGAGTTGATCTAATCCTGAAGCATAGTTGTCTTTTGTTTTCATATAAATCCCTCATTGAATACCATGACATGAACCACAGGGCTAACTTTGAAAAGATACCTGCATTGTGGCCTCCTAAAACGTGTACTGATCTATTGTCAGGACGAAAATGATGGATCAGTGACATGAAACAATCTAGCAGGTCAACTTTTAATATGTGAAGCTCCCAAGGCAGTTTCATGTGGGAGAATGGAAGGGGTTTAGGTCAGACTTTCCAGCCCCCACACTTCCAGAATGGCCACTTTGTCAAGTAGATAGTTTTACATGAAAGTACTTGAGAACCTGTCCATTCAAGAGAACCTTTTTCCTCTTAACCACACAGAAGAGTCTAAATTGAGGGGGGTCTCCCCAGATAAAGAGTTATTAACAATGCAAAGTTATCTCAGTGACTCGTGTAAAATAGGACAAACCTCTAATTACCAAATCTGTGCTCTTCTTATCACCCTGTGAAGTGCATTTCTTTCCTCTGAAGCTTCAGCCCCCACCCCTTTCTCCTCAGTTCACCGTGATATTTGTAGCTCATCATGCTGGCAGTCTTTGCAATTTACATGTTTGTGTGGATTTCCTGCACATGGTATATTGAATTTGATTTTCTCCTGTCAATCTATCTCATGTCCAATTGATTTCTTACCCAGCTACAAGGACCTTTGAGGAGACAAGAATTCTCTGAGAGAGGATTTGACTTTAATGCCTCATTTCCTGGCATCCCATTTCACGTACAAAAAGATGCTGGGGCAGTAGAAAGTACTTCCACAGGGGTTGATATTTTTGAGCAGTTTTTGTTACTATTTCAGGAGATTCCTTTCTTATTACCTGGTTGGGTACTATCTTGTCAGTGTTTTCTTTGAAAGTTTCTAAGCAGCAGTCAAAATATGCATCCTGCTCAATTTATTCAGTTGAATCGACGCCTCTCTGAGGTGGGTGCTTAAGTACACAAATTAGATTTTCAAGGGTCGTCATTTAGGCCACTTGATCATCAAAATCATTTTTAGTATGAATTTCTACTTATTTAGATTTTTGCAAATATGTCCTCCATATGTGTTAAACTGGCTTTTTGGAAGGTGGTTCTCTATCTCTTACCCGCCTTGTGACAGTTTATTTTGATGCCTAGTGAGTTTAAATGCTCAAGGGGTTTCAGCTGTGAATAAATGTTGCTAATTAGAATGATTTTGCTCCCTGAGGTGTCACCGTGGAGTTGGTTGGTTGTATTCTGTGTCTTGGTGTTTTCTGGACTTACTCTGCCTAAATCAAAAATGCTCAGAATGGTAAGGAGCTCATTCTTCTCTTCTTCCTCTGAGAGAGCAACTAAATTATTTGTGTTGTGAATGGGATTCCTCGTGGGATGATGGCTGGGTGCTTTTGACTCTGCCCCTGTCTAACGGTGGACGTAATGTCCTTTGTCTTTGGATTCATTCAGAATCCTATCTACAGAATGGGAATCTACTGATCTCTTGATGTTTCTGTTGCTTCATTATTTGTGTATAGAAATGCAACCAATTTCTGAACGTTGATTTTGTATCCTGTGACGTTGCTGAATTCGTGATCAGTTGTAGCAGTTTTCTTGGTGGAGTCTTTTGGGTTTTCCATGTAGAGTATTACATGATGTGCGAAAGTTAACGTTTGACTTCTTTGCCAATTTTGATGCCTTGTACTTCATTTTGTTCTCTCATTGCTGAGTCTAGGACTTCCAACACAGTGTTGAATAACAGTGAGAGAGGGCACATTTCTGTTGTGTTCCTGATCTCAGGGGGAAAGCTCTGTTTGTCTCCATTGAGGATTACATTAGCTGTGGCAAAAGACAATGATTGAATCCATTTTTAATGACAAATACTGTACAGATTGTAGAATGAAAGTTTTCTTGCCAATACTCTCCAGGCTGTATAAAATTATAAAATAAATTTTCGAACTCATCATTCTTCTATATTCAAGAGCAAAGAGCAGACATGTTTGTGTAAGGTTCAGAGGTAAAATATATTTCTTTTGAATATTTGATAAAATGGGAGATCTTTTGGAGAAAATCGAAAGAACATAATAATCCTAGCCAAAAGACACTAAGGAAAAAGGACTTCCTCGTTTAGTCTTTCATTCTTGACTTACTCATAAATTTCCGACCCCTACTGATTTCAAAATTGGGTGACTGTAGTAAGATATCTATGCTGGTACCTTCGAAAGTCAGTCCTAGGTTCCATATTTGTTTTGAGTTCTACTCTATCAACAAGAATGATAACATTGATGGTATGAAACTGGAGGCATCAAGGGCTTTCTTTGGTCGCGGAGAAAATGATGTCTCAGTTTATTCTGTCCCGTTTTCCCTATATGTGCTTTATATAGCTGTTATTTATTTCACTACAAATTTAATTCTTGTTCTTTCATCTGAATGATATGGATCTAATATTTTATTGATGTGCAAATGAAACTGTGTAATAAAAATTTCTCTGGATTTAAGCAGATTGGAAAATGTGATGTTACAAACATATTTACAGGTGGAATTCAGCTTTCCCTTGCACTTCACTGCTTTATTGTTAGAATATGGTGAATTTGAACACATATATTGTGGTCAGCTCATCACAAATAATAGAAATGGTGTACACTTACGTCTAAGGTGAAACTGGGAAAAAGAGAAAAGAAAATAGAGTTAATATGTGAAAAATAAAAACAATGAAAGCACATAGGCCAATAAGGTCTGGTCAGCTGCTGGATGAGACTTTGAGATGCCTCCTCTGGCCAGGGACCTATGTGTCATGGGCAGAACATCCACATGAGACTAGGTTCATTTTGTGCTCACCAAAGTAGTATCCAAAGCAGATACAAGTTTGTCCACCATGTGCAGTAACAAATTGTACAGTAAACTTCTGATGTGAACTGTTTTAAGGTATTTATTTGTGTGTCCCCACCCAGCAGAGGGAGGAATTACTGCTTGAGTCCTTGAGGCCATGATGGCTTGCAAGTGAAGGCTTTAAGGGGAAAATTGGGTTCAAGGGACTTCTCAAGAGAGACAGCAGAGATGAGACACAGGCATTCTCCACACTAACCATGAAATCTAGCACTCTTCGGTTCCCTCTAAGTAGGGAGGGAAGAAAAAAGATAACTAACACTCTAGGCCTATTGCATTGTTTATGTTACAGTAATTCAGAGGGAAGGTACTTACTTTGAACACTGGCAAAGACTGGACCAACCAGGGTACACCATGATGGAATCTCCCTGACATCTACTTTGGGAGTCTGCCTGAGGACACTCTCCTTTGTGCTGTCTCCCTTCTTCTCAGGCATAAGCCCTAATGAAAGCTTGCTGAAATTCTGATTTGGTTTCTTATCTGTTCCTTAGAGAGCTCAAGGGTGTGGTTTGGTTCAGTATCACTGAGAAGGAGGATGTCTTGACTGGAGACCTGTGAGGCCATGTTAGTAAATGTTACTTGATAACTTCTGCTGCCACTTTACCTAATACTCCAGAGGTGCCTTCCATCTCAAAACACTTTGAGTTACAAAAATATATTTCTTCTTTTTCTTAGAGGTTTTATTTGGGGCATCTGGTAGTTCTATCTGTAGGGCAGTGCTGATTAAATACTTGTAAGCTGATGGGGTTACATTCCTATTTCTTGAACCTAGGATGCATGCTCCTTTTCTGGTACAACTGTGCCTGGGGGCAATATGACCTGCAGTGTGCATTCTCTGCTCAGGTCTTGATCTCTAGGTCATGAGTTCAAGTCCTACCTGTGGCTCCACGCAGAGCAATGGAGGCTCCACGCAGGCAATGGAGCCTACTTAAAAAGAAAACAAAATTCTCTTGGGCTTACAGTGTGTCAGTTTTCTTTATCTCCCCAAAAACCTTCATGCCAAAGTTTCCTATCCTGGGACAGCTTGCCCCTGGCTTCTGTGGAACATTGCTTTAAGGTAGTCTCTGTACATAGAGCTGTGTGTCATAGTAGGTAAACTCTAGATCAGATAACCTTTGTTAAAACCTTGTTTACCATTTATTGGTTCTTTTGCAAACTACTGTCATAAAGGAGAAGAAAATATATGTGTTTGGTTGCATAAGTTATCTTGGTGTTTATTTTTTGGATTAATTTATAAAAATTGTTATAATGCTATCTAGTGACTAGTTAATGTTTAAAAGGATGGTTGTTGTCATTCTTCAGATTCCAGTAGAATTTACACTTGAGAACATCCCCTGAGCTGAAATCAAGAGTTGTACACTTTACCAACTGAGGCACACAGGTGCCCCATTCCAAGCAATTCGTGTCATGTAACACATGCTAATGTGTCGCAAGTGTGTGTTTTTCTTTGAGTGCACAGTCTCCATTTATAATTATAGTTATGTGAAAGGATCCTTTTACAATACAATATGTTTTTTTCTTATTTTTGTGGTTACAGTTTCTCTTATTCTTGTTTTGCAATACAGTAACAAAGCTTCCTTTTTTTGTAAATGGAAAATAGCTTTATTTTAAAATATCTTTTTTTCATCTAACTTCTCTTTTAAATCCAAGTTAGTTAACATATACTTTAGTATTGGCTTTAGGAGTGGAATTCAGAGATTCTTCACTTAAAACAGCCAGTGCCTAGTACAAGTCCTTTCCTTAATGCCTATCATCCATTTAGACCATTCCCTTCCCACCTGTCCTCTAGCAAGCTCAGTTTGTTCTCTGTAGTTAAGAATATCTTATCATTTGCCTATCTCTCTGTTTTTATCATCTTTTCCTTTTCCCTTCCTTCTCCTGTGTTCATCTGTTTTGTATCTTAAGTTCCACATATGAGAGAATTCATAGGGTATTTGTCTTTCTCTGACTGACTTATTTTGCTTAGGATAATGCATTCTAGTTCCATCCATGTTCTTGCAAATGGCAAGATTTTATTATTTTGGATGGCTGAGTAATATTCCATCATGTATATATATCACACCTTCTTTATCCATTCATCATTTAACGGACATTTGGTGTCTTGCCATTATTTGGTTATTGTTGCTAGTGCTGCCACAAATATTGGAATTCATGTGCCCTTTGAATCTGTACTTTTGTATCCTCTGGATAAATACCTAGTAGTGCAATTGCTGGATCATAGGGGAGTTCTATTTTTTTTTTTAACGTTTATTTATATTTAAGACATAGAGACAGAGCGTGAGCAGGGGAAGGGCAGAGAGAGGGAGACACAGAATCCGAAGCAGTCTCCAGGCTCCGAGCTGTCAACACAGAGCCCGACGTGGGGCTTGAACTCACAGACCGTGAGATCATGACCTGAGCGGAAGCTGGCTGCTTAACCGACTGAGCCACCCAGGCGCCCCAGGGGAGTTCTATTTTTAACTTTTGGAGGGAACTTCATACTGTTTCGCAGACTGGCTGCACCAGTCTGAATTTTCACCGGCAGTGAAAGAGGGTTCTCCTTTCTTTGCCTCTTGGCCAACATCTGTTGATTCCTGACTTGTTAAAATTAGCCATTCTGACACTTGTGAGGTAGTATCTCACTGTGATTTTGATTTGTATTTCCTCGATGATGAGTAATGTTGAGTATTTTTTCATGTGTCTGTTAGCCATCTGGATGTCTTATTTGGAAAAATGTCTCTTCCTATCTTCTGCTCATTTCTTAAGAGGGTTATTTATATTTTGGTTTGCTGAGTTTGAGAAGTTCTTTATACATTTTGGTTACTATACCATTATCTGATATATCATTTGCAAATATGTCTTACTATTATATAGTTTGTCTTTTAGTTTTGTTGATTGATTCCTTTGCTGTGCAGACGCTTTATGTCTTCATGAGGTTATAATAGTTCATTTTTGTTTCTGTTTCCCTTGCCCTAGCTGACGTCTTTTATATGAAGTTGCTGCAACCAAGGTCAAAGAGATTGCTGCCTTGGTTCTTCTGTAGGGTTTTGATGGTTTTCTATGTTACCTTTAGTCTTCATCATTTTGAATTTATTTTTGTGTATGGTATAAGAAAGTGGTCCGGTTTCTTTGTTTTCTTTTTAAGTTTATTTACTTATTTTTTTCTCTTTTTTTAAAATAATAGTTTATTTTCAAATTGGTTTACATATAACACCCAGTGTTCATCCCAACATGTGCCCTCTTTAATGCCCGTTACCCCCTCTCCCCCCTCCCTCACCCCCCTCACCCTCAGTTTGTTCTTAGTCTTTGAGAGTCTCTTATGTTTTATCTCCCTCCCTCTCTGTGTCTTTTTTCCCTTTCCCTCTTCCCCTCCCCCTGGTTTTTGCTTAGTCTCACAAAGTCCACCTATTCGTGGAAACATATGGTATCTGTCTTTTTCTGACTGACTTATTTCACTTAACATAATATCCTCCAGTTCCATCCATGTTGCTACACATGGCCAGATTTCATTTTTTCTCATTGCCACATAGTAGTCCATTGTATATATGTACCGTAACTTCTTTATCCATTCGTCAGTTGATGGGCACTTGGTCTGTTTCCATGATTTGGCTATTGTGGAAAGTGCTGCTATGAACATTGGGGTACACGTGCCCCTATGCATCAGCATTCCTGTGTCTCTTGGGTAGATTCCTAGCAGTGCTATTGCTGGGTCATAGGGTAGCTCTATTTTCATTTTTTTGAGGAACCTCCACACCGTTTTCCAGAGTGGCTGCACCAGTTTGCATTCCCACCAACAGTGCAAGAGGGTGCCTGCTTCTCCACATCCTCGCCAGCATCTATAGTTTCCTGATTTATTCATTTTAGCTACTCGAACCGGTGTAAGGTGGTATCTCAGTGTGGGTTTGATTTGTGTTTCCCTGATGATGAGTGACTTTGAGCATTGTTTCATGTGTCTGTTGGCCATCTGAATGTCCTGGATGAAGGATATGAATGTGAGACAGGAAACCATCAAAATCCTAGAGGAGAAAGCAGGTAAAAACCTCTTTGACCTGATCCGCAGCAATTTTCTATGCGACACATCTCCAAAGGCGAGGAAATTAAAAGCAAAAATGAACTATTGGGACCTCATCAAGATAAAAAGCTTCTGCACGGCAAAGGAAACAACCAACAAAACTAATAGACAACCGACAGAATGGGAAAGGATAATTGCAAATGACATATCGGATAAAGGACTAGTATCTAAAATCTATGAAGAACTTACCAAACTCCACACCCGAAAAACAAATAATCCAGTGAAGAAATGGGCAGAAGATATGAATAGACACTTCTCCAAAGAGGATATTTACTTATTTTGAGAGAGACAGACAGGAAACATGAGCAGGGGAGCGGTGAGAAAGAGAAAAAGGAAGCGACAGAGAATCCCAAGCAGGATCTATACCATCAGCACATAGCCTGACACAGAGCTAGAATCCACAAACTGTGAGATCATGACCTAAGCTGAAATCCAGAGTCAGATGCCCAACTGACTGAGACATGTAGGTGCCCCAGAAGGTGGTCCAGTTTCATTTCTGTGCACGTTGCTGTCCTGTTTGCCAACACCATTAGTTGAAGAGAATGTCTGTTTTCGATTGACTGTTCTTTCCTGCTTCATCAGACATGTGTCGACACTTCTGGGTCCATTTCTGGGTTTTCTGTGCTGTTCCATTGATCTATGTGTCTGTTTTTGTGCCAGTACCCTACTGTCTTGCTGATTACAGCTTTGTAACACAGCTTGGAATACAGAATTGTGATGCTTCTCCCTTTGCATTGCTTTTTCATCATGACTTTGCCTATTTAGGGTCTTTTTTTAGTTCCATATGAATTTAGAATGATTTGTTCTAGCTCTGAGAAAAATACAGGTGTTATTTTGATAGGAATTGGATTGAATGTGTAGATTGCTTTGCATAGTATACACATTAGAACAATATTTGTTTTTTCAATTCATGAGCATGGAATATGTTCCCATTTCTTTCTGTCGTCTTTAATTACTTTCATACGTGCTCAGTAGTTTTCAGAGTACAGATCTTTTTCCTCTTTGGTAAGGTATATTGCTAGGTATCTTATGCTTTTTGTTGCAATTGTAAATGGAATTGATTCCTTGATATCTCTTTCTGCTGCTACATTACTGGTGTATCGTAATGCAACCAATTTCTGTTTGTTGATTTTATATCCTATAACTTTGAATTCATGGATCGGTTCTAACATTTTTTTTTCTTTTTAAAAAATATTTTAATGCTTAATTATTTTGGAGAGAGCGAGAGAGGGACAGAGTGTGAGCAAGAGATGGAGAGAGAGAGAGAGAGAGAGAGAGAGAGAGAGAGAGAGAGAGAGAGAATCTGAAGCAGGCTCCACGCTCTGAGCTGTCAGCACAGTGCCCAACATTCATGAACCGTGAGATCATGACCCGATCCAAAGTCAGTCACTTAACCAACAGAGCCACCCAAGCACCCCAGTTATCACAATTTTTTGGTGGTCTTTTGAGTTTTTGACTTAGAGTATAATGTCATCTGTGAAGAGTCGAAGTTGGATTTATCCTTGCCTTTGGATCTCTTTTATTTATTTTTGTTGTCTGATTTTGGAGGCTAGACTTCCTATACTATGTCAAACAACAGTGTTGAGAGTGGGCATGCCTGTTGTGTTACTAACTTTAGGGAGAAAGCTCTCAGATTTTGTTCATTGAGGATATTAGCTGTGGGTCTTTCATATATGGCCTCACTGATATTGAAGTATGTTCCTCTTATCCCTCCTTTCTTGAGGGTTTTTGTCAAGAAAGGATGGTGTATTTGTCAAATGCTTTTTCTGCATCTACTGAGATGATCATATTGTTCTTACCATTTCTACACACCTTCCTTTTTAATGATAGTAGACACAACATTAATTAATGGTGTTTTTGTTTTGTTTATGTGTTTTTTATATTTTTGGATAAGAGTTTTCAACTGAGCATATTTGAAAACAGCGTAGAATTGTTTTTTTTTTAACTGTTTATTTATTTTTGAGAGAGAGAGAGAGGGGGACAGAGAGACAGAGAGAGAAAAAACAAGCAGGATAGAGACAGAGAGAGGGAGACACTGAATCCAAACCAGAATCTTGGCTCTAAGCTATTAGTGCAGAGCCAGACATGGGGCTTGAACTCCTGAATTGTGAGATCATGTCCTGATCCTAACACCTGATCAACTGAGCTACCAGGTGCCCTGAAGACAGTGCAGATTATAATTCAAAGAGGAATCAGCCGTTTGTCAATTGCCAATAAAATTATATGTGTATTTGTTGTGTAAATATTCCCCATACATTGTTGGTACATGACTTACCTTGTTTGTCTCTTTTCTTGGTTAGTTGTCAATGGTTTTATCCTGACTGTTTCATCCTGGGTAAGTTTTTATATGGTATTCATGTCATCATCTATTTGTGGATGAATTTATCCTCTCTTTGTAAAGCAAACACCTTTTCATATTGAAGGTAATTTTTTATGCTGGTCTGGAAAACTTACATTAGGCCAGTTAATCTTTCTAAAACCGTGAATTGCACAGTATGTGTTTGTTTTTCTCAGGAGGATTGGTTGCTGGGTGAGCCTTCCTGGGAATAGAGATTGTTTCTCTTCTTTTGCATTAACAGTAATCTTAAAACTAATATTGGATGTGAGGGCATAAATATAGACAACAGAGTGGCACATGGTAAAGAAAGGTGGAGTAGAGGCTCTGAGGGAAATTGGATGGGTCAATCATTTGCATTTATATATTTGGTTAATTTTAACGTGTGGACTATCAGTGGATATCCCAGAACTGGAAGATAAGATGCAATGTGTTATCTTGGAAGCACAGTTTGAGCCAGAAAGAAGTTACTGACTCCCCACATTGTAAGTCCTTTGCCCTTCTATAACTGAGTCTGAGTGCAGGGAAAGTATTAATGCCAACTTGAGCCGCCCATGGGATGAAAAAGCCTAGAACTCTGTTCTCTGTGCTGTTCTGAGAAGACGGCAGGATCAGGGACTGGCAGTGGAACTGTGGAGGGTAATTTCATGGAGAAAGAGCTCTTTTTTGACAGAATCTGAAGGAACAATTCTCTTTTGGGCTCTGCAAGCCTTTTTTAGGCAGACAGATTATTCCCAGTGCAAATCCTGGAGCAGCTGAGCTGTGTACCCAAAATATTAGGCCCCAGTTTTGAAACTGGCCAAATAGCGGTTGTGATAAGTTCCATTGGAGAGATGGGACTGATGGGCACCTTATGTGTTTCTGTTACACAGGGTGATTTTGTGTAGCCAGACCCTGTTCCCCATCCTGCTCTTTGGTCCTGAGCATTGAAGGAAGCACAGGATCCAAGTCCTTGAGGGCTTGACCTGCTCTCACTTTGTGCACATGCAGGAAGTTTTGTCAAGAGGAAAGGCAGAAACAGGAGAGGGGATCAAAAACTCTGGGTGCGATAGCAACATTGGTCAGAAGGGAAACTGATTTGTTGATAGACTCTGGTGCCAGCTTGCCTAAACCGTAACCTCTGGTATGTAGGCTTGGTTGACATGGAAATTAAGGCTGGTGCTCCGGAGACCTGGGCTGGTGAGGAGAAGAGCACTTGATTGCAGATTTTGGTCCCAGAGAAGTTGTCTGTGCCAGGCGTCCTCTGTGCACATGTGTAGCATTTAGTGGGGAAACTATCTCTGCAGGCGCCATGGGGATCCATTATCCAGGGTGGAGTCTGGGCAAGGGAGGGCAGAGTCACATTGGTGTCTTCTGTGCATGTGCAAAGTGGGCAGATAGAGGCTGAGAGACTTGTCACAATAAGTCTTCTGCTCAAGTTACTAGTGGAGAAAGCGTTCAAGCCACGTGAGAAAAGTGGTCAAAATGAAAGGTGGTACTGTGCACTATTAAAAGATGAACTCGTGTACATTCATACTTTCAAGATTTAATTTGACTACTTAATTTGTTTATTCGAATAGTTAGGCTTGTTCCTCCTGCAGGATACTGTGGTAAGGTTTTTATAGAGAGGATGTGGAAGCAAAGCAAGGACAGTTTTTGATTGGATATAACTAAAATATTTCCCTTATTTTCAGAAGGGCTTGTTGACCGTAACTGTTCTCAAGTTCATTTTTTTCCATTCAGATGCAGTGGCTGTCAATTCAGTTGTGATTTTCTTATATAGGCTATCAAGGCATTAGTCACCTAATAGGCTTCCCTATTTAAAATCTTTAAAAGTAAAAACATCTCTGGTAGGACATCATCAGATTTATGTTTTCTTGTGTTTTTGCTGTTGTGTGTTTTGTTTTTAGAGCCTGCAAGCAGGAAGAGAAGAGCAGAAGCACAGAGAGAGAAAATCTTAAGCAGGCTCCATGCACAGAGCAGAGCCCAAGTCCGGGCTGGCTCCCATGACCCTGCCTTCATAAGCTGAGCTGAAATCAAGAGCTGGTTCCTCAGCTGACTGAACCAACCAGGCACTCTGTTTTTGTTGTTTGTTTATTTGAATCCATTTTCCAGTGTCATCAAGCAACTCTCCACCCATTGTAAGAATGGTCATTATAGTGTAACAGCCTCATGCCCCAGAACCACCCAGTTAAGTCACACATGTACAAATCAGAGATCCACACTTCATGATGTGTGTGATAGCAGAAAACTTATGCATTCATCTATGTAATTGTATAAACAGGAGCGTCTTTCCACAAGGATGTTTTCTTTACAATTACCTTGGGATATAAGGTGTTTTGTATTGTAGTAGATAAATATCTACCTGTGCAGAAATACCACGTTCATGTAGCATTGGTGAAGGAAAGCAATTTTATTAAGTTTGATGTCACAATATTTATGTAAACATTGAACCAAGTACAAAATATTTTAGTGTATTTGTGTTATACAGTTGCAAATGCAATTTTACACACTGTGAAATTGCATAATAGGAAGGATCTGCCTCGACCTGACAAACTGCTCTGTTTGAAGATCAATCTGTTATTGACTGCAGGTAATTCATGGAGATTTTTGCTTGATTTAAATATTTTATAAGATTATAAGTTTCATTTTACAATTAATGACATGTCTATGTGTAGTTGTTTTCTATTACTACCATAAACAATTGCATGTATGTAGGGGCTATAAAAAACATGTTTCTGTTGTTGATAAGCTTGAATTTGAGTGGACTTTGAGTTGACTGAACCACCCAGGCGCCCCCCCTTTTTTTCTTTTTTAAAATATTTATTTATTTTTACAAAGAAGTGGGAGAGGGGTGGAGAGAGGCAGAAAAAAATTTCCAAGCAGGCTCCACGATGTGAGCACAGAGCCTGACGGGGTGTTCAGTCTCACAAAATATGAGATCCTGACCTGTGTCAAACTCAAGACTTCATTGCTCATCCGACTGAGCCTCCCAGTTACTCCAACATCTGTCATGTTTTTTATCCAACATGCAAGTGTTGAACTTACTTCACACCAATTATACATATTTTGTCTGATTTTACACTTTTTTTCTCATGTGTTTCTTTTCAAAACTGTTTTTCTATATTATCACACAAAGTAAAACAAAAGAGAAAGTTAAATCCTAAATTCAATATGGAATCTTTCACGTGTGTATGTGTGTGTTTAATTCTTGAATTCATGCAGTCTTTGCTATTTGTTCTAAATACGAGGTATTCTTATGCAGAAATTTTTTATGTGGTGTTCTTTTTAACTATCTTTATTTGGATATAATTTACATGCTAAATAATTCACCCAGTTAATGTGTACATTTGGTAGGTTTTTAACGGATTCGTTTACTTGCAAACCATTGTCAAGTTTAGAACATTTCAGCACCTTGTAAAGAAACCTCCATACTCTTTAGCTATCCCCACCCTCAACCTCTTATCCTCCTGCCTCACCAACCACTAATCTTATTTGTTTTCCAGTATTATTGAGATTCTGTCATATAACATCATAGTAGTTCAAGTTGTATATATAATGATTTGATGAATCTTTATATCTCAAAACATTTACAATAAGTTTAGTTAACATCCACTACCTCACATTAATCAAGTTTTCATGTGTGATCAGAAATTTTTTTATTTTTTTTTATTTTTTATTTTTTATTTAATTTATTGTCACATCGGTTTCCATATAACACCCAGTGCTCATCCCAACAAGTGCCCTTCTCTGTGCCCATCTCCCACTCTCCCCCCCTCACATCTCCCTCACCCCTCAGTTTGTTCTTAGTCTCTGAGAGTCTCTTATGTAACTGTGATCAGAAATTTCAAGAGCTACTCTCTTTAGCATCTTTCAGATAGATAACACAGCATTGTTCACTTAACGAGCATATATTGTATATATGCACCATATTATCTACTCAACAAACAACAGTCACAAGTTTTTTCCATCTTTTGGTTATTATGAATAATGTGGCGTGTTGCTTATTTTTCACATGTTTGTGAAGTTTCTAGTTATCTACTTGTAACTATTTCTAGTTTCATGCCATGATGGTTGAAAAGGTGCTTGATAGGATTTCAGTCTTTAACTTATTAAGATTTGTTTTGTGGACCAACATATAATCTATATTGGGGAATGTTCCACGCGCATGTGAGAAGAATGTTTTTTTGGTGCTATTGGATGCAATGTTGTAAATCCATCTGCTTAATGTCATTGAAGTCTGATCTTTCCTTATTGATATTCTGTCTCGATAATCTATTCCTTATTGAAGGTGCAGTATTGAAGTCCCCTGTTACTGTATTGCTATTTCTTTTTCTGTTCTTGTCTCTTAATTGTTCCTATATATATTTAGGTGCTTTTATGTGGGGTGCATAGATATTTATACAAGTTACATCTTTGGTGAATTCACTCCTTTATATTTTTTCAATTTTGTTTTTAGCAAATGCAATTTATATTTATTTCAAAAGTTATAAAAGATGACTATATGTTAATCAAAAAATGCTTATGAAGCACTTGGGGGACTCAGTCGGTAAGTGTCTGACTTTGGCTCAGGTCATGGCCTCACACAGTCTGTGGATTCAAGCCCCGTGTTGGGCTTTTTGCTGACAGCTCAGAGCCTGGAGCCTGCTTCGGACTGTGTGTGTCTCCCTTTCTCTCTGCCCCTCGTCCACTCAAACTCTGTCTCTCTCTCTCTCAAAAATAAGTAAACATGAAAAAAATTAATTAAAAAAGTAAATGCCTATATATCGTAATGTTGAACAAATCAACACAATAATCCAATGCACAATGAGATTATATAAAAAAAGCAAAACAATGCAAATACTTGTCAATGCAAATACTACATAAATATACAAGCCTACAGCTTTAATGTAACAAACAAATCCTAAGTACATATGATAGCTACCTTCTTCAACATTCAAGTACTAAATGTTTTCTATGTAGTAAATACAAATATAATGAATAAAACTTTTAATAACATGTAATATTGCCTATAAAGCATGAATTGAGTAGAATGTGATATTATGGGATGTACATTTCAGAAAGAGCTCAACTGGAAATAAATCCACTGTCACAAGTATTGAAAAGAGATTCCATAAAAAGCCTATCAATTGAAATTGTACACAAATAACAACTGCCAGAATGATCAGAAGTCTTACTGAGAGAGATTATGGTAACCTGAAAGGACAAATAACTTACTTCACGGCTTAAAGAGCAGATAAACATGTAACTATAATAACATGAGACTGAAACAATATGCACTGTATAATAGCAAGATGTTAGAAAACTGAATACTCTGGAAAAATTTATTTGCCTCTACAAGTTGCTTTTGACAAACAGTCGTCTGCTTGTTTCAGTAAATTACCAAGATTTTCATGGCAACTGTATTGTCCCACACACATCAAAATCTGGAAATAATAGGTCTTCCTCAAATTATCATTGAGTGTTCTTTTTATGCCTACCCTCTAAACATAGAAATCAGTTTTTGAATGTCCAGTAGCCATTTAGAGGAGTCAAGATATAGCTGTCCATAAACACTACACAAGCTACAATTCAGACATCCATGCAATTACTATCAACATTTATGGAAAAAAAGTTGTTTTCAATGTGGTAAGTACATGAGTTAAAGAACCATACTATTCCTGTCCTTCAAAACCAAAATGGGGGAAAACTGTATTGCCATTCTGCCAAACAGCACATTAACTAAAAACTGCACAAACTTACCACTTTATTTTATGTTGACCTTTACTGTGTCTTATTATAGTACTTGCATCAAGTCTATTTTGTCTGAAGGAAGCATAGCTACCCCACTCTCTTTTGTTTTCCGTTTGCATGGAATATCATTTTCCATACCTGCATATTCAGGCTAAGTATGTTCTGAAAAGGGAAGTGAGTCTCTTGAAGGCAGCATATAATCGGGTCTTGGATTTCTTTCCACTCAGCCAATCTATATCTTTTGATTGGGGAATTTAGTCCCTTTATATTTACAGGAAGTATTGATACAGGCATGGACTTACTGTTGCCATTCTTTTTATGGTTTTCTGGCTATTTTAGAATTCTTGCTCTCTTTTTATTCACTTTCTTTTTACCTTTGTGATTTGACAATTTTTTAGAATAGTAAACCTTGATTCTTTTCTCTTTATCTTTTGGGTAGTAAATACCAGTTTTTGCTCAATGGTTACCATGAGAATTCAAGAACATGACAGTCTATTTTATGTTATGTGCAGAGTGGGAGGGGCCAACATGGAGGAGTAGGGGGAACTGGTGCTCTGCTGTGTCTTCAAACTAAGAAGGACTGAAACCGAGGGACTCTCAATCCCAGAGATCTGCAGGAAGAGGAATTGGAGGCTACAGGAAAGAGAATGCAAAATCCAGAAAATCCTGGGAGACTGAGTGAGTGAAATTTGAGAGAAAGAAAGAGAGCCGCGGAGGTGCGGACTTCGGGGAGCGGCCCCAGGCCCTGGGCCCCTTCCGCTGAAAGGCAAGGGGAAGAGAAAGAACAGCAGGGAAAGTACCTCGGACCGGGGTGGAGAGGGAGCTTATCATCCAATCCCTAATCACGAGGCTTTTGAAGAGAAGGTCCTTTGCTCACGGCGGAGCTGGCGGAGCTTTCTTCACTCCGAAGCCACCGACGCTGTCTCAGCCCGTGACATGGATCGGTGCTGAGTCAGGGACACAATTTATATAGGGAAAACCAGGCGTGCAAGGGGCGCACAACCACCCAGCAGATGGTATTGCCCCTGCAACCCAGACCAAGTCAAGGACTGAAACAGAGGAGTGTTCTCAGCCTCCAGTTCCCGGAAGAGGAGGCTGGGGGATGCCATTGTGGTTGCGCCGGTGCTCAGTCAGAGACTCAATTTACATAAGGCGTGGCGGTCAGAGCGAGTTAAAGGAACTCAGATGAGCGTGGGGTGTGCGACCACCCAGCAAATTGAACTGCGCCGACAACCCGGACAGAGTTGATAACGGAAACAGAGGGTCCTTGAAGAGGGGGCTGGAAAGGCGCCATTGTGGTCGCGCATTCCCACAAAACTAAACCCTAGGACTCCACGCCCCAGTGTTGGAGGTGGGACCCGCCTACACCATCCTCATATGGGAGACGCCCTTCTGCAGGAGTGATAGCCACAGAGACACAAATACTGCAGCATTGCCTGGATTAATTCTAGGTCAATTCTTCAGTTTTTAGGTATATTCTCCCCCTTCTCCTTCTATCTCTCCCCACCTCTAAACCAGTCACCTGGGGGTTTTGGCTTGCTTAAACACATATTTAACCCACTTTCTTAAGGCATGTTCTACACTTCCCTCTTTAATTTCCTATCTCTCTCTATGGAACAGTCAGGCCACATAGTGCATCTGGGAAACATCTAGTTTCATATCTCTTTCCTCACATCCTTCCTTATTCTGATTTCCTCTTGCTGGATCAAGTCTTCTAATCTCTACCTCGTCAAAGTTCAATTTCTTCTTCTCCCCACAACTGTCACTACTCTATGTATGCTCTGCCATTGGCAGAGTGCACACCCTATCCTTAACGTGTAGCTGGTACGTCAGGCCGCATGCCTCCAGAGTGTCGTTTGTTAATCTTTTTTATGTTGTGATTTGTTTGTGTTATTGGTCATACAGTTGTGAGTTTGTGTTTTCTGTTTGTCGGTCTGACCCTTTTCCTTTCCAGGGAGAACTAGGAAATAAATCAGTACATACCTAAATAGCCTAAATGACAAAACGGAAGAACTCCCCTCAAAACAATACAGGAAATAGTGACAGCACAAGAAATGATGAAAGCAGAAATAAGCAACTTAACAGAACAAGAATATAGAATGATAAACAAAAATATGCTGGGCTTGAAAAAAGCATTGAAGAAAGCAGGGGGACCCTTGAGGCAGAGATCAAGGTCCTAAAAAACAGGAGGAATTAAAAAATGCTATTAATGAGGTGCAAAACAAATTGAAGGCAGACACAGTGCAGATCAAAGAGGCAGAAGAGAGAATAGGTGAATTAGAAGATAAAATTATGGAAAAGGAGGAAGAGAAAAAGAGAAACTGATTCAGGGACAGGAAACGAAAATTCGAGAGCTGAGCAATACAATCAAACGGATATCCATATTATAGGAATTCCAGAGGAAAAAGAGATTAAAGAGTCGAAGGGGTACTTGAACAAATCATTGTTGAGAACTTCCCCAACATGAAGAAGGAAATGGGCATGGAAATCCAAGAGGCACAGAGAATTTCCCTCAGATGTAACTCTAATAGACCCTCACATGACACATCTTAGTGAAGCTGGGAAAAGACAAAGAGAATTCTGAAAGCAGCTAGGGATAAACGGACCTTGACTTAGGAAGGCAGACAAATTAGGGTAGTAGCAGAATTATCTGCAGAAACTTGGCAAGCAAGAAAGGAATGGCAGGAAATCTTCATTGTGTTAAACAGGAAGGTTATACAGCCAAGAATGCTTTACCTGGCCAGCCTGTCATTCAGAATGGATGGAGAGAAAAAGGTCTTCCCAAACAAATAAAAACTGAAGGAATACATCACAAATAAACCAGTCTTCCAAGAGATCCTGAAGGGGCCTCTATGAAGGAAAGGTTGCAAGAAAGAGAGAGTACCAGAGATCCTTACAAGCATGAAACCTACAGATAACACAGTGACTCTAAACCTATATTTTTCAATATTAACGCTGAATGTAAATGGACTAAATGCCCCAATTAAAAGACACAGGGTAACAGAATGGACTAAAAAAACAAGATCCATCTATCTGCTGTCTTCAAAAGACCCATTTTAGACCTGAGGACACCTTCAGATTGAAAGTGAGGGGGTGGAGAACTATCTACCATGCTACTGGAAGTCAGAAGCAACCTGGAGTAGCCACACTACTATCAGACAAACTAGACTTTAAAGTAAAAGATGTAATAAGAGATGAAGAAGGGCATTATAAAATAATCACACTGACTAACCAGCAGGAAGAGCTAACAATTATATATATCTATGCGCAGAATTCGAGGGCACCCATATTTGTAAAACAACTAATTACAAATGTAAGCAATCTTACGATAAATATGTGCTAATTGCAGGGGACCTTAATACCCCACTCACAGCGCTGGATAGATCCACTAAACAGAGAATCACCGTAGAAACAATGGACCTGAACGACACATTGGAACAGATAGGCCTGACAGATATCTTCAGAGCCCTTCATCCAGAAGCAAAGGAAGTTACATTCTTCTCAAATGCACACGGTAAAATTTCCAAGATAGACCATATTTTGGGGCACAAGGAAGTGCTGAATAAATATTTAAAAATTCAGATCATACCACCCACAATTTCAGACTACAGTGCTTTGAAACTTGAAATCAACCAAAGGAAAAAGTCTGGAAAACCTCCACAAACATGGAGGCTAAAGAACAACCTACTAAAAGACGAAAGGGTCAAACAAGCAATCCGAGAAGAAATTCAAAAATACATGGAAACAAATGAAAATGAAAATACAGCAATCCAAATGATTTGGGTTGCAGCAGAGGCAGTCCTGAGAGGGAAATATATTGCAATCCAGGCCAATCTCAAGAAACCAGAAAAATTACTAACACAATTCTAATAGCATTCCTAAAAGAACTAGAAGCAGAACAGCTAAGACAACCCAAACCCAGCAGAAAGAAATAACAGAGATCAGGGCACAAATTAATCATATGGAAACAGAAAAAGTGGAATAGATCAATGAAACCAGGAGCTGGTTCTTTCAAAAAATAAAAAAAATAATCAAAATGGATAATCCTCTAGCCAGGCTCCTCCAAAAAAAAAAAAAAAAAAAAGAGACAGAGAGAACCCAAATCGATAAAATCACGAACAAAAATGGTACAAGCAATCCCTTAGAAATACATTCGATCTTCAGAGAATATTATGAAAAACTATATGCCGTCAAATTGAACAACCCGGAAGAAATAGACAAATTCCCAAACAGCCACATGCTACCAAAACTCAAACGGGAAGAAATGCAAAACTTGAACAGACCCATAACTAGTGAAAAAATGGAATCAGTTATCAAAAGTCTCCCAGCAAATAACAGTCCAAGAACAGATGGCTTTCCTGGGGAATTTTGCCAGACATTTAAAACAGAGATGATACTTATTCTCCTCAAGCTATTCCAAAAAATCGAAACGGAAGGAAAACTCCCGGACTCATTCTGTGAAGCTAGCATCACTTTGATTCCCAAACCGGACAGAGACCCAGCAAAAAAAGAACTACAGGCCAATATCCTTCATGAATATGGAAGCAAAAATTCTTAACAAGTTATTAGCAAATTGAATCTAACAGTATATAAAAAGAATTATTCACCGTATCAAGTAGGATTCATCCCTAGGTTGCAGGGATGATTCAACATTCGCAAATCAATCAACATGATACATCACATTAACAAAAGAAAAGATAAGAACCATATGATCCTGTCAATAGATGCAGAAAAAGCATTTGACAAAATGCAGCATCCCTTCTTAATAAAAACTCTTGAGAAAGTCGGGATAGAAGAAACATACTAGTCATCGTAAAGGCCATTTATGAAAAGCCCAAAGTTAATATTATCCTCAATGGGGAAAACCTGAGAGCCTTCCCCCTGAGATCAGGAACACGACAGGAATGTCCACTCTCACCACTGCTATTTAACATAGTATTGGAGGACCTAGCATCAGCAATTAGACAAGAAAGCAAAATACAAGGCATCAGGATAGGCAAGGATGAAGTCAAACTTTCACTTTTCATGGACAACGTGATACTTTACATGGAAAACCCGACAGAATCCACCAAAAGCCTACTAGAACTGATCCATAAATTCAGCAAAGTTGCAGAGTACAAGATCTATGTACAGGAATTGATCGCATCCCTATACACCAAGAATGAAGCAAAAGAAAGAGAAATAAAGAAGCGAATCCCATTCCCAATTGCACCAAAAACCATAAAATACCTAGGAATAAACCTAACCAAAGATGTAAAAGATCTCTACGCTGAAAACTATAAAAAACTTGTGAAGGAAATTGAGGAAGACACAAGGAAATGGAAAAACATCCCATTCTCAGGGAGTGGAGGAGTAAATATTGTTCAAATGGCAATACTGCCCAAAGCAATCTACACATTCAATGCAATCCCAATCAAAATTGCACCAGCATTCTTCTCAAAGCTAGAGTAAACAATCCTAAAATTTGTATGGAACCACAAAACACCCCAAATAGCCAAAGTAATATTGAAGAAGAAAACCAAAGCGGGAGGCATCACAATTCCAGACCTTAACCTCTACTACAAAGCGGTAATCATCAAGACAGCATGGTATTGGCACAAAAACAGACACAGAAACCAATGGAATAGAAAAGAGAACACAGAAATGGACCCACAAACAGATTGCCAATTAATCTTTGACAAAGTGGGAAAGAGTATCCAATGGAAAAAAGACAGCCTCTTTAACCAGTGGTGCTGGGATAAATGGAGAGCAACATTCAGAAGAATGAAACTAGACCACTTCCTTACACCACTCACAAAAATAAACTCTAAATGGATGAAGGACCTCAATGTGAGACAGGAAACCATCAAAATCCTAGAGGAGAAAGCAGGAGAAAACCTCTTTGACCTGAGCCGCAGCAATTTCCTACGCGACACATCTCCCAAGGCGAGGTAATTAAAAGCAAAAATGAACTATTGGGACCTCATCAAGATAAAAACCTTCTGCACTGCAAAGGAAACAACCAACAAAACTAATACACAACTGATGGAATGGGAAAAGATAATCGAAAATGACATATCGGATAAAGGACTAGTATCTAAAATCTATAAAGAACTTACCAAACTCCACACCCGAAAAACAAATAATCCAGTGAAGAAATGGGCAGAAGATATGAATAGCACTTCTCCAAAGATGACATCCAGATGGCCAACAGACACATGAAACGATGCTCAATGTCACTCATCATCAGGGAAATACAAATCAAAACCACACTGAGATACCATCTCACACCGGTTCGAGTGGCTAAAATGAATAAATCAGTAAGCTATAGATGCTGGCGAGGATGTGGAGAAGTAGGCACCCTCTTGCACTGTTGGTGGGAATGCAAACTAGTGCAGCCGCTCTGGAAAACGGTGTGGAGTTTCCTCAAAAAAATGAAAATAGATTTACTCTATGACCCAGCAATAGCACTGCTAGGAATCTACCCAAGAGACATAGGAGTGCTGATGCGTAGGGGCATGTGCATCCCAATGTTCATAGCAGCACTTTCGACAATAGCCAAATCATGGAAAGAGACCAAGTGCCCATCAACTGACGAATGGATAAGGAAGATATGGTACATATATACGATGGAATACTACGTGGCAATGAGAAAAAATGAAATCTGGCCATGTGTAGCAACATGGATGGAACTGGAGGATATTATGTTAAGTGAAATAAGTCAGTCAGAAAAAGGCAGATACCATATGTTTCTACGCATAGGTGGATTTTGAGAGACTTAGCAAAATCCATGGGGGAGGGGAAGAGGGGAAAAGAAAAAAAGACACAGAGAGGGAGGGAGTCAAAACATAAGAGACTCAAAGACTAAGAACAAACTGAGGGTGAGGGGAGTGTGGGAGGGAGGAGAGTGGGTGACAGGCACTTGTGGTATGAACACTGGGTGTTACATAGAAACAAATTGAAAATAAATTATTTAAATAAAAAAATAAAAATAACAAAATAAAAAACAAAGTTCTCTCACAGTCTTCAACTCTAACATTTGCTCCTAGTTGATCTCTGTGATATTGAATAAAGGGCGAACGGTGATTAAATCATTACATTGGTAAGTTTCTCTAAGTATGAATTCTGTCTTATCGACTAAGTTTTCAGTTTTGGTTAGAGGACTTGGCACATTTTTTAGATTGGTAAGGTTACTCTCCATGTGAATTCTGTGATGGTCAGTAAGGTTTGACTTCAACCTAAAGACTTTTCCACATTCTTTACATTTGTGAGGTTTCTCTCCAGTATGAATTCTGTGATGTTGAGTAAGTTCTGAGCAACGGGTAAAGACTTTTCCACATTCTTGACATTGGTAAGATTTCTCTTCAGAATAGATTCTGTGATGCTGAGTAAGGCTTGAACAGAACTTAAAGGTTTTGCTGCATTTGTGACATTGGTAAGGTTTCTCTCCGGTATGAATTCTGTGATGTTGAGTAAGCTGTGAGTACCCTTTAAAGGCCTTGTCACATTCTTTATATTTATGAGGATTCTCTCTAGAATGAATTCTGTGATGTTCCCTAAGGTGTGAGTGCTGGCTGAAGGCCTTGTCACACGCTTGACATTTGTAAGGTTTCTCTCCAATATGGATTCTGTGGCGTTGAATAAGGGATGAGTGCTGTCTAAAGCACTTGCCACATGTTTTACATATGTGAAATTTCTCTCTAGTATGGATGCTGCGGTGTTCACTAAGGTATAAGTGCCTGCTCAAGGATTTGCCACATTCTTGACATTGGTCACATTTCTGTGCAGTATTGATTTGTCTATGTGCACTGAATCATGACCCATCCTTAAAGGTTTTACAGGACTCTTCCCATTTGTCCATTTTCTTTGCAGAATGCATTTGCTGATGTTGAGATAGCATTGAGTGCCTGTCATAGTTTTTGCAACATTCCTTGCACATGTACCTTTTCTCTCTAGTACCGCTGTCTTCCGTGTATTTAGACTTAATGACTGACTAAACATGTTCCCAGATTCCTTAGATGTGTATGGGTTTTTTCCCCACACAGCTCTTCTGAAGATCAGCAGTATTGGAGGACTGCTTCAGACCTTTCCCACATTCAACATATTTAGAAGTGTTTTGTCCCATCTGGATACTCTTACAACTATTAAGTATGGAGTTTTGATAAAAGACTTCCTTATACTTATTAGATTCAAAATTATTTTCCTGCAAACGAATCCTCAGATATTTGCTAACATGTGAGCCCTGGGTGAAATGTGTCTCAGATTCACTGTATTGAGCCGTTCTGTCTCCATTGAAAATGCTTTTAATGTAGTGAGGTCACCTCTTCTGTGAAGAACCTCCTAAACTGATAGACTTAGGCCTTTTGTCTTATTGTTTGAATCTTTGAGTTTTAGAAATAATCAACTAAAAGGTCAATCCAATCCCATTTTCACAATAGTTCAAATCATTGTTTTTGGCATGGATGAGGTAGCTTTCCAAATGTTCCAAATTTTCTTTGCACAAATTTGTATGTTTGCACATTTGATTGCAAATTCTGCTTACAGATGCACACTGCTTTGCACAAGTAGTGGACGTAAAAAGGGAGGTTTCCCAAAACGTTTTATCTCCTCCACCACTTGGCCCAGTGAGGTTCTTATTCTGGGCTTCCATATCAGTTGGAACATGTCCTTCGTCAAACTTCTGATGCCCTTCATTCTTCCATCACTGCCACAGGTTATCATTAAGTGTATATTCGCATGGATATGATGTTTCCATGTACCCACTGACACATTTTGTAAAGAGGCTTCTATGCATGGCCTTCGCGAGAAGCTCTGAGTGCCATGTGAAGATACGGCTGAAAGATAGCAAACAACAAAAAAGGAAAATCATTCCAATTACTACTCTCATATGAATGTACTGACAACTGCTAATATACAACCTTACAGTCAGTCGGAGAATGTCAGGAAGATGGATGAGAAGGAATCTTCAGAACTTGATTCTTCCATGACACCAAAACTTATACACGACATGCTGAAGACATAGCCCAATAGATCGTTCTGTAGTTATTTTCATGATATACCACAAATCACATTCCTACACAAAGAATCAGGAAAAGTACCCTGTGATACCAAATTTTCTACCCAGAGTGCCCAAATGTAGTAGAAGGAAGGACATTCAAACGTCAAAAGAAATGATGACCATCCGATAGAATAAAAGTAGGGATAAAGAAACCGGACAAGTTGTTTTTCAGAAATAATCAACATAATTTACAGACCTATAACTCCATCAAGTAAGAATGAGAATTGAAATTCACCTAAAATCCGACATAGGGAAGTAAGAAAAGACAGTACAGTAATATCCTAGAAATAAAAATAATTATAATTGGGGCAAAGCATAATTATATGACAGCAAATAAATTTTGAAAGTAAAAAGAGGACTCCGTTGAGTGATCAGGTCCCCCTTCCACCACTCTGGGTGGGAAGGACAGGACAGATTATGGGCCCAGGACTTACTGGTTTCTCACGACAATTCCAGGTCCTCACTTGCCAAATCTCCTAGGGTCCAGGGGGAAAGGCGAAGTGTGGCTGGCCTGAGGTGACAGACCAGGAGGCTGCGGAAATTCAGGCAGGGGGCGCCTTCCCCTTTGGGTTCCTCATTCCTTCACTGCCTCGCCATTTTTCCAAACCAAACTGGGCCTGCACAGTAGCCTTTCCCAGTCATGGAACAAAATGTTGCAGAAACTGGTCTGGATCATCCGGCAGAAGAACGAAGAAACACTCGGATGTCTTGGAAGGCAGGAGGTTTATTGATACCAGTGGGGTTAGAGGAGATCACTCTCCAAAGGTCTGAGACATGAGCATAAGGAAAGGGAACAATTTAGACTCTGTTACTTCTGTATTTCTCATTAATGTGTGTGCAAGCAGGGTGGGAAGAAGTCAGAGGAGACAGGATTTTTCTTATCAGTCCTGTCCTCTATCTGATAACAGGCTTTTCCCTGTCACCATTTATGCCACTCAATGTTTACAATTACCACTCATCTACAGAAATGATGATCTTACCTGAAGGAAGGGGACGCTAGAACTGAAAAGGAAACCTCATGAAAATATTTCTCTATATCTACAAACACCGACTTTTTCCCCTTACTGCAGGGAGTTGAATCCCAGTCATGCAAAGAGAAGGCTTCCAAGAGACAGTCTTCAAAGGAAGGAACAAAACCTGAGTGTGGTTTGGGTAGTCTGGAAGGAATTATCCTCACCCAAGAAGAGGAGGTGTCCGTAGTTCTCGAACATCACTTCCTCTACAGTAATCGCTGACTCTAGTTCAGGCATCCCCTCTCCTCCTGAGAGAATTCTATGGCCACATCTCTGAAAGTCAGCAGTCCCTTCAGCCAATACCAGAGTTACCAAGTGACCATAGGCAACGTTCATAATGGTACCCAAGATGAAAAAGGGAGTTAATGTCCCCAGCTGGACCCCAAGACCTGAGCTTCACTGCTTACTTGCTTCTGCCCACAGAACATAGTCCCTCTTTTTAGTTACTCTTTTTCCACCTGATCTTTTACTTCAGGCAAAACACCCCGAGGATATAGGCTCTTGTGATGGAAACAGAGAGTATACAACAAAAGGTAATATCTTCTGAGAAAGAGCTTATACCCACACTGTCTAAGCTCAACTTCTGACTCACTCCTAAGCAGATGGACAGTGGTGTCACCATGGAGATAGGATAGTTACCATGACCTCGTTATGATACTCCACTCAAGGATGACCACAAACCTCATTTACTAGGTGACATCCAGAGTATGTATAGACCTGTTTGCTTCAAAAAAACAAAATTTCTAATGTTTATGTATTTTTGAGAGAGACAGAGTGTGAGTGGGGGAGGGACAGAGAGAGAGGGAGACCTAGAATCCGGAGCAGGCTCCAGGCTCTGAGCTGTCAGTCAGCACAGAGCCCAATGAGGGGCTCGAGCTCACCAACACTAGATCTCGAACTCACAGACTGCAAGATTGTGACCTAAGCTGAAGTCGGATGCTCAGCCAACTGAGCCACCTAGAGGCCCCTTAATAGAACTGTTTTCTTAAGGCCCAGGTTCAACCTTATCCCCAGCTTTACAAGGGGGATATAAGATAAGATAAGGGACTCCCTCTCTAAATATCCACTCTGAGTATACATAAAAGGAACCATTCCCATTCCAGAGTCTATGATTTAGAAGTTTTCCCCTGTGATCTTCTTAATTGTTGTAAATCAAGTTTCCTTTGTGTGAAAACCCCAGATGGTATAGATTCTGTCTGTGACTCACCAAGAACTGAATTCCTCTTTGTTCAGGTACATTAGGGGTATTGGTTCTGGCTCAGATGAGTTTCCTGCTTCCTGCAGGAAGGTCATTTTGAACCCAATAATATGCTCTCATGTATTTTCTAACCTTTAGGTAAATATCATTATAAATATTGTGTTTATTCAAGACAATTTATAAAATGAAGACATCGACAAAGGACTATACCTTTTTTAATCCAGTATTTCTATCATGTAGTATATGTGGTGTGTATATCTTAGATGGAAAGTTAGGGTGTGTTACAATGTGCTTATATTATTCTAATGTGAATTACAGTTTAGGAACAGTGCATTAAAGAGCTTTTTTTTTCTAAGTTTATATACCTATTTTGAGAGAGAGAGAGAAAGAGAATTTCAAGGAGGTACCCCTTGTCAGCGCAGAGCCTGTCTTGGGGCTCCATCTCAGGAACCATGAGCTACTGACCTAAGATGAAATCAAGAGTCAGACGCTTAAGTGATTGAGCCACCCAAGTGCCCCCAGATTCTGCATTTCTAACAAGGCATGAGGCTATTGGCCAAGGAATATATGTTTGAATAACAAGGAGGAAGAACTCAAAGGCAGGAACTCTTGGAGGACTTGGAACTAAATGCGTTTGTAACAACCACAAGTACTACTACAATAGCAACAAAGGCAACAATGAGCCTTTCTGAACCTTTCCTGGTGAGTAAATAGCATACCAGTTTTTCATAACTTAATGGAATAGAATAAAATTAATTTAAACAGTTATCATCTATGGAAGCAAACATGTTATTCTTCTATTTTTCTCTGAATATTTTTTCAAGCGTCCAGTACAGGGAAGGGATTAGGTTTTAACCCAGGTTATATGACCTAGAATTGATCTAAGATGACACGTGGTCAATATCCAGAGGGGACCCTAAAGCAATGTTCATAACAGGTGTCAAAGCTGAAAAGATGGAAACAAGGTGTCCCTACAAATTTGATCTTTTTGGACACTTCGTGTACACATCCAACATTTAGTAGTTATGTACATACTAAAAATGATAGACTGGAGGGGCACACGGGTGGCTCAGGTAGGTAAGCATCTGACTCTTGCTTTCAGCCCAGATTGTGATCTCAAGGCTCCTGAGTTTGAGCCCTACATTGGGCTCTGTGATGATAGCAAGGATCTTGCTTAAATTGTCTCTCTCTCCCCCTGTCTCTCTGCCCCTTCTACACTTGTGTTCTCTCCATCTCCCCCTCTCTCCCCCACACACAAAATAAATAAACTAAAAAAAAAAAGAGAGAGAGAAGAAAATGGTCATGGTAACTTAGAAATATTTTCAGAGGTCGGCGGGGCAACATGGCGGAGGAGTAGGGGGCTCCAGTATTTCGCTTGCCCTTTAAAGTGGGACGACTGAAACCATTGTCTCTCTCAACTCCAAAAATCGAGGGGAAAAGGTGCTACAGCTGACAAGAAATGTAGGCGAAAACAGACACGGCCCAACTGAACTGTGAGTTTGATCTGGGTCGGATAAAACGAACTCGAACTCGGGAAGTTGAGCTGAGGGGAGGGTGAGCATCTTCGGAGATAGCTGGGAAAGTGCCGTTTGAACAACATCTGAACGAGAGGGCCGGAGCGGGTGAGACCGCTACCATCCAGCCCCTAAATGCAGGGCTTTTGAAGAGAAGTTCGGCAGCAAACAGCAGCAATCCCCGCGCGCTGCTGGGACCGCATCAACCCCGTCCTGAGCCGCGCGCGGGAGGGACTGGCAGCGGGGACGCAGGCGGCGCCACCAGCCGAGCACCTCTAACCCCGGCAAATTATAACGAAATCGGGGGTGGCAGACGGTCGCCTCACCGCGCCACCCTCGCCCAGCGCCTCCGGGGCGCGTGCGCTGCCGGGACAGGCAGCGCGGACCCAGGCGGCGGCTCCTGCGGAGCACCTCTAACCCCCGCACAGTTACAGCCAAATCAGGGGGTAGCAGACGGCCGCGCCACCGCGCCACCCTCGCCCAGCGCCTCCGGGCACGCACGCCGCAGGGACACAGGCAGCCCCAGGCGGCGGCTCCAGTAAACCACACTAGGCCGGCGCTGGCGGTGGAGAGAGAACAGAAATAAAGGGGCGAATAAAGCCTCCAGGACTGGTGGCGCGGGTCTGGAGAGACGCCATTGTTGTCTCAGAAGCCAGGAAGTCACCCCAGAAGCCATCCCTGCAGCAGTGGAGGCCGGACCCGCCTACACTAAACCACGCCCTTCCCAAACTAACAGCAGGAGCGAATGATCCAAGTGGAGATTGCTGCCTGGAGTAACACCAGTCATTTCTTCTTTTTAAATTTATCCCTCCCTTTCTCATTCCTACCGATCCCCATCCCTGAGCTGGCCATCCAGGGTACTGACTGGCTTAATCATTTTTTTTGTTTTTTTGTTTTTTTTTTTTTAACCCACTCTTTGAGGACATGTCCTACAACCTCTTCTTTACTTCCCTAGCCCTTTTTCTGGAATAACCAGGCCGTAGAAGTTCATCTAGATGACATCGATCTTTATTCCTTTTCCCTCGCACCTGTCCTTATTCTGTTTTCTATCAGTCTGGATTAAACCCTTTAGTCGCTCTACCTGGGCAAAGTCCATTTCCTTCTTCTCCCTGCACCAGTCATTATTCTGTCTATATATGCTCTGCCACCAGCACACTACATACCCTGTCCTTAACGTGTAGCTGTTACTTCAGGACATTGCCCTCATAGAGTCACTTGTTATTTTTTTCTGTTGTGAACTGCTTGTCTGGACCATTTGTCGGTACGTTTGAGTATTTCTGTGTTCTGTGTGTCTGTCAGTTTTCCTTTCCAGGGCAACTTCAAGAAACAATCCATAACACATCCAGCTAAAATGACGAGATGGAAGAATTCTCCTCAAAAGAATCTACAAGAATAGTGACAGCTCAAGAATTAATGAAAACAGATATAAGCAACATAACAGAACTTGAATATAGAATGATAATCATAAAACTAATTGCTGGCCTTGAAAAAAGCTTAGATGAATGCAAGGGGTCCCGCGCGGCAGAGTTCAAGGACCTTAAAAACGGTCAGGAAGAATTAAAGAAGACATTGGAAGAAATACAGGGGAAACTGGAAGCAGCCACAGCACGGATTGAAGAGGTAGAGGAAAGAGTTAGTGCATTAGAAGACAAAATCATTGAAAAAGAGGAAGCAGATAAAAAGAGAGAGAAGCTGATCCAGGAACAGGAAAGGAGAATTCGAGAGCTGAGCGATGAACTCAAAAGAAACAATATCCGTATCATAGGAGTTCCAGAGGAAGAAGAGAGAGAGAAAGGAGTCGAAGGGGTTCTTGAACAAATCATTGCTGAGAACTTCCTCAACATGAGGAAGGAAACGGGCATGGAAATCCAAGAGGCACAGAGAACTCCCCTCAGACGTTGAATCGACCTTCTGCACGGCACATCATAGTGAAGCTGGCAAAATACAAAGATAGGGAGAGAATCCTGAAAGCAGCTAGGGACAAAAAAACCCTAACATACAAAGGGAGACATATAAGGGTAGTAGCAGACTTATCTACAGAAACTTGGCAAGCCAGGAAGGAATGGCAGGATATCTTCAATGTGATGAGCAAGAAGGACATGCAACCAAGAATTCTGTATCCGGCTAGCCTATCATTCAGAATAGAAGGAGAGATCAAGGTTTTTCCCAACAAACAAAAACTGAAAGAATTTATCACAAAGAAGCCAGCACTGCAAGAGATCCTGAGGGGCATTCTATGAAAACAAGGAGGCAAAGAACACAAACTGCCAGGGACAGCCTTACAAACATGAAACCTACAGATAATACAGTGACTGTAAGCCCATATTTTTCAATATTAACACTGAATGTAAATGGACTAAATGCGCCAATCAAAAGACACAGGATAACAGAATGGATTAAAAAACAAGACCCATCTATTTGCTGTCTTCAAGAAACTCATCTTAAACCTGAAGATACCTTCAGATTGAAAGTGAGGGGATGGAGAACTATCTACCATGCTACTGGAAGTCAGAAGAAAGCCGGAGTAGCCACACTTATATCAGACAAATTAGACTTTAAAATGAACGATGTAATAAGAGATGAAGAAGGACATTATATAATAGTCTCAGGGACCATCCAGCAGGAAGAGCTAACAATTGTAAATATCTACGCACCGAATTCGGGGGCACCCAAATTTGTAAAACAACTAATTACAAACATTAGCAACCTCATCGATAAAAATGTCCTAATAGTAGGGGATCTCAACACTCCACTCTCAGCATTGGATAGATCCACAAAACAGAAAATCTCCGCAGAAACAATAGCCCTGAATGACACATTAGGACAGATGGGCCTCACAGACATCTTTAGGGTCCTTCATCCAGAAGCCAAGGAATTTATGTTCTTCTCATCTGCACACGGTACATTTTCCAAGATAGACCACATTCTGGGGCACAGGGAAGCTCTGAATAAGTATAAAAGAATTGAGATCATACCATGTACACTGTCAGACCACAATGCTTTGAAACTTGGACACAGGACAAAGCCTGGAAAATATCCAAGAACATGGCGGCTAAGAAATAACCTACTAAAAGATGACTGGGTCAACCAAGCCATCAGAGAAGAAATTAAAAAATACATGGAAACAAATGAAAATGAAAATACAACAATCCAAACGCTCTGGGATGCAGCAAAGGCAGTCCTGAGAGGGAAATATATTGCAATCCAGGCCCATCTCAAGAAACAAGAAAAATCAATAACACAAATTCTAACAGCACGCCTAAAGGAACTAGAAGCAGATCAACTAAAACAACCCAAGCCCAGCAGAAAGAGAGAAATAACAAAGATCAGGGCACAAATTAACCATATGGAGACAGAAAAGGTAGTGGAACAGATCAATGAAACCAAAAGCTGGTTCTTTGAAAAAATAAACAAAATAGACAAACCTCTAGCCAGGCTTCTCAAAAAGAAAAGAGAGAGAACTCAAATAAATAAAATCGTGAATGAAAAGGGAGAAATTACAACCAATCCCTCAGAGATACAAGCAATCATCAGAGAATACTATGAAAAATTATATGCCACCAAACTTGGCAATCTGGAAGAAATGGACAGCTTCCTAAATAGCCACACGCTACCAAAACTCAAACGGGAAGAAATAGAAAATTTGAACAGACCCATAACTAGTGAAGAAATAGAATCCGTTATTAAAAACCTCCCAGCAAATAAAAGCCCTGGACCAGATGGCTTTCCTGCGGAATTTTACCAGACATTTAAAACAGAGTTAATTCCTATCCTCCTCAAGCTGTTCCAAAAAATTGAAACGGAAGGAAAACTCCCGGACTCATTCTATGAAGCCAGCATCACTTTGATTCCCAAACCAGATAGAGACCCAGCAAAGAAAGAAAATTACAGGCCAATATCCCTGATGAATATGGATGCAAAAATTCTCAACAAGATACTAGCAAATCGAATCCAACAGCATATAAAGAGAATTATCCACCATGATCAAGTAGGATTCATCCCTGGGTTGCAGGGCTGGTTCAATATTCGCAAATCAATCAACGTGATACATCACATCAACAAAAGAAAAGATAAGAACCATATGATCCTGTCAATAGATGCAGAAAAAGCATTTGACAAAATACAGCATCCTTTCTTAATAAAAACTCTCGAGAAAGTCGGGATAGAAGGAACTTACTTAAACATCGTAAAAGCCACATATGAAAAGCCCACAGCTAATATCATCCTCAATGGGGAAAAATTGAAAGCCTTCCCCCTGAGATCAGGAACACGACAGGGGTGTCCGCTCTCGTCACTGCTATTTAACATAGTGCTGGAAGTCTTAGCATCAGCAATCAGACAACAAAACAAAATAAAAGGCATCAAAATTGGCAAGGAGGAAGTCAAACTTTCACTTTTTGCAGATGACATGATACTTGACATGAAAAACCCGACGGAATCCACCAAAAACCTACTAGAACTGATTCATGATTTCAGCCAAGTCGCAGGATACAAAATCAACGTACAGAAATCGGTGGCATTTCTATACACCAACAATGAAGCAGTAGAAAGAGAAATAAAGAAGCTAATCCCTTTCACAACTGCACCAAAAACCGTAAAATACTTAGGAATAAACCTAACCAAAGAGGTGAAAGACCTCTACACTGAAAACTATAAAAAACTTATGAAGGAAATTGAGGAAGACACAAGGAAATGGAAAAACATCCCATGCTCATGGATTGGAAGAATAAATATCGTCAAAATGGCAATACTACCCAAAGCAATCTACACATTCAATGCAATCCCAATCAAAATTGCACCAGCATTCTTCTCAATGCTAGAGCAAACAATCCTAAAATTTGTATGGAACCACAAAAGACCTCGAATAGCCAAAATAATACTGAAGAATAAAACCAAGGCGGGAGGCATCACAATCCCAGACTTTAACCTCTACTACAAAGCGGTGGTCATCAAGACTGTATGGTATTGGCACAAAAACAGACACATAGACCAATGGAATAGAATAGAAAACTCAGAACTGGACCCGCAAGTATATGGCCAACTAATCTTTGACAAAGAAGGAAAATGTATCCAATGGAAAAAAGACAGCCTCTTTAACAAATGGTGCTGGGAGAATTGGACAGCAACATGCAAAAGAATGAAACTAGACCACTTTCTTACACCACTCACAAAAATAAATTCTAAATGGATAAAAGATCTGAATGTGAGACAGGAAACCGTCAAAATCCTAGAGGAGAAAACAGGAAAAAGCCTCTTTGACCTAAGACGGACCAATTTCTTACTCGACACGTCTCCAAAGGCAAGGGAATTAAAAGCAAAGATGAACTATTGGGACCTCATCAAGATAAAAAGCTTCTTCCCAGCAAAAGAAACAACCAACAAAACGAATAGGCAACCAACGGAATGGGAAAAGATCATCGCAAATGACATATTGGATAAAGGACTAATATCTAAAATTTATAAAGAACTTACCAAACTCCAAACCCGAAAAACAAACAACCCAGTGAAGAAATGGGCGGAAGATATGAATAGACACTTCTCCAAAGAAGGCATTCAGATGGCCAAGAGACACATGAAACAATGCTCAATGTCACTCAGCATCAGGGAAATACAAATCAAAACCACACTGAGATACCACCTCACACCAGTCAGAGTGGCTAAAATGAACAAATCAGGAAACTATAGATTCTGGCGAGGATGTGGAGAAGTAGGCACCCTCCTGCACTGTTGGTGGGAATGAAAACTGGTGCAGCCACTCTGGAAAACGGTGTGGAGATTCCTCAAAAAAATGAAAATAGAGCTACCCTATGATCCAGCAATAGCCCTGCTAGGAATCTACCCAAGAGACACAGGAATGCTGATGCATAGGAGCACGTGTACCCCAATGTTCATAGCAGCAATTTCGACAATAGCCAAATCATGGAAAGAGACCAAGTGCCCATCAACTGACGAATGGATAAAGAAGTTATGGTACTTATATACAATGGACTACTACGTGGCAATGAGAAAAAATGAAATCTGGCCAAGTGTAGCCAGATGGATGGAACTGGAGGGTATTATGTTAAGTGAAATAAGTCAGTCAGAAAAAGACAGATACCATATGTTTCCACGAATAGGTGGACTTTGTGAGACTAAGCAAAAACCAGGGGGAGGGGAAGAGGGGAAAGGAAAAAAAGACACAGAGAGGGAGGGAGATATAAGAGTCTTCTTTTTATCAGAGAACTTTGGAGTTAATGTGGGCCTCCTATCCATCCTGTGTATTCATGCACTTTCTTAATCCTGGTCTACAGACAGATGATAAAGCATCCAGATCTGACCTGCATGGGAAGTGTATTCCTTGAGTGCTATCCCAGGACCGGACCCCATGAGCAATAGGAATCTTGGACTCAACACATTCCCCTGTGGCTCATTCACAAAGGGAATATTTTCAATACTTGGGGGACTTGAATTCAAAGAAGGCTCAGTGATACAGGGAAGAGTGTTCTAAAAACCTAATCTTGAGGATCATCTGAAAAGGTTTAAAAACCAGGTGAAAAAATAAAGCAGAAACCTCAGAACCTCAGATAATTGAGACTGGCAAAGATAATCCTTGTAACCTGTTTCTTTTCAAAACAGTCAGTTGACCTCAAAGCTTAACATAGACCAAGTGCACTTCACCACACTTATCCATTTCAATTTCTCAGACAGGAAAGGTCTCTTCATTATTAACTAGCTACCAGTGTCTTTTTATACATGCTGACACATTCACCTGCATTTTCTTCTGTCCCAGGGAGTTCACTATTACAATTATAACTGAAATCTTTTAAACATGCTCTAATGGAGTTCCTTGAGTATTTCATCTATAACGACTTCAACATTTCTCACAGGCTACCAGGCACAATACTCACCACTTGGTCTCTAATGCCTATATTCCCTGAAACCTAGCTTTCCCTACAGCTTCATCTGTGGTCAGTTTCATTACAAATCAGGAGCAATTACCATTACCCCTATTTCTTGACTGACCCTCTAACCTTTTAACTGCCTTTGTGCAACAGTCTTCAAACTCCACGCCCAGATAAATGTTGGGCAGGTATAATCTCTCATATTGAAAGATACACATTCAAAGATAATTTCAAGTATTTCTTCATTATTACAGGACAAATTGTTATATTGCTGATAAGACTCTGGTCTTATTACTGGATTTTTAACAACATAATTGTACAACTGCTGTTGTGCCCAAATTCTGGATCCCAAGAAGATCACCAGGGAGCCGGGACTGATGCAAACCCAAAGGGTCTTTATTTGAAGCTCGAGCTCAGACTCTTGCACCTCCTGACGCAGCGGTACAGTAGCAAGAGCCCTGAGTCAGGTTTACACAGGCTTTTTATCAGGGTTTGAGTACATTTTTGGGGCGGGGATGGGGATCCTTTGAATTGATTGGCATTCTCGTGGGCTAGTTTCTGATTGAGTCTTTCATATTTGGCAGGCGTGGGCTAGCTATGGATTGGCTTAGCTTGGAGGTCCCGCGCTGATGCTGATTAGCTTTGCTAGGGACTACTCTAGGAATTACACCTTCTGTGGTTTTCTAGGAACTCAAGGTGGAGGCAGGGTCTGCTAATCAGGGTCCAGTCCCACCTGGGGTAGTGACAGGGTCTGCTAATCTGGGTGCGGCCCCTTGGCTACTCTGTTTCCTGGAACTCGGGGCAGAGTCCAGGGTGACTTGTTTTCCTGGAACTCGGGGCCCAGAACTACTCTAAGATGGAACTTAAGCCAAAATGGAGTGGCCTTAGCCCTAACAGCACCATACTTTCACAAGACGGCAATTCCCTAACACAACAAACAGGGTTCGCAGTAATCATAGCAAACGGGCCAGGAGTCTAGTGCATTCCTAAGTCTCTGAATCTAATACCTAACAAGATTTAACACACAGTAACTTAGTCTAATACATAGCAAACTAAACAGGCCTCACAGCACCCCAAGAAAAGTTTCACAGTGTTCACAGCAAACAGCAATCACAACAGAATTCTCAGCAATCATCACCCTTAACAAGGTTCATAGTAAACAGGAGTCTGGGGCACCCTATCTCTAACACAGTACCCCTCTATGTTTAGCAGAAAAGAGAACTGGCTTCAAACTAATGCAGGGCTGTCACTTGGGACAGGAAACTTAAAAACGCTCTCTTCACTGCTTATATGATAATTATAAAAGGTTTAACTTTATGCCTGTGATTTATTTACTACTAGAATAGATCACATTTTTGTGTTTATGTTTATTTATCGACAGAGAGAGAGAGATAGAGCAGAAGAAGGAGAGGAGACAGGGAAGCGAAGACAGAATCCCAAGCAGGCTCTGCATCATCACCACACATCCTGATATGGGGCTGGAACTCAAACTGTGAATTCAGGGCCTTATCCAAGATCAAAACTCTGAGGCTTAAGTGACTTGCCCGACCCCGGGGCCCCTAGAATCCTTTATTCACACTTTTACTTAAAGCGTCACTGATGTGTAATTGAACATAACACTCTTGGAGGCATGAATATATCAATGACTGACATGAAGATTGTAATTTGTATTTTCTGGAGGATACAGAAAGGAGCCGAAATATATAGTGATGGTCACTCAAGATAAAAGTCCTGACAGTTGGGGAAAATGCCTTGATTAAGCCCCAGTTGTTTTTTGCTTCCGGGTGACCTTAAGAAAAAGAGAAAAATTGAAATGATTGAAGAGAGGTATAAAAGTTACAAAAATGCTCCCTAGGACAAGGATGCCTGGGATAGCTGTTATTTCAGGAAACGATCTACTTGTGATACTGTTCCTATCAATGGGTTGGCCCCTCAGTTTGTGCATGCAGGCGTGAAAACCATAAATGAGTCCTAAACACAAAACATCTGAGGTGTAAGGGTCATCATCTTCTCTAGAGGATGTGGGGGTCTGCAAAAGAAATCATAAGATATTTAGGAAGAGTAAAATCATACAAGTATCTTATTTTGGCCACCATGGACAGAAACTAAGTTTTTCTTTATTTTTAAAGTTTATTTATTTGAGAGAATGAGTTAAGTGTGAGTAGGGAAAGAGAGGCTCCATACTCACTGTGGAGCCCCGTGTAGGGCTTGACTCATGCCCATGAGATCAAGACCTGAGGCAAAATCAAGAGTGAGGCACTCCACCAGCTGAGGCACCCAGGCACCCCTAATCCTATTTTTAGTTATTTTAAAACCTCATCCGGATCTTAGTGGCTGCACCACTTTGCTTTCCCACAAGGAGTGGAGCAGTTCCCCTGCTCTTCATCCATGCCAAAACCTGTGGTTTCTTATTTTGTTAATTTTACCCAGTCTGACAGGTGGGAGGTGGAATCTCATCAGTGTTTTGGTGTATGTTGCCGTGATGATGAGTGATGGTGAACATTTCATGTGTCTGTTAGCCATCTGGCTCTGTTCTTTCAATAAGTGTCTATTCATGTCTTCTGCCCATTTCTTAACTGAGTTGCTTGTATTTGGATGTTGAATTTGAGAAGTACTTTATAGATTAGACTTTTCGTTGAAGTCTTAATTACTATCTCTTTTCCCACTTTGCAAACAACAGGGTAAGGTTTGTCCTGTTTTGGTAAAGCATGTACACTTTGAGCTGTAAGACAGTTTTGGAATCCAATATTGGCAATAACCAGTCTCAGAAAGCCCCAGAATCGGTAGTTCTCGAATTTGATTTTCAGGATGCCTTGAAATCTAGTCCTTGTTTTGGCAGCAGGTGGCTTAAACATCTAAGTTGGCTTTGACCAAACTGCAAGTTTTATTTGGGTACTTTATGTAACTTCAAAGCCACAAGTTTTCACAGGTGTTTGCTGGTGTCATGCAAAAAACCTTGAGAAGGGGAACACAGAACAATATTATACATTGTATAAAACATAGTACACAGTACTATAGTATAAAAAAGGAGAGACTGCAGAAAACTTACTATCATCTAATATAGGCTTTAAGGATATCTCATATAGGATGGACCCTCTGTTGAACCCTGAGGCATTACTGACCAGGTGTATTGCCGTTCCTCCCAAGGGAAGGTAAAAAGATACTGGGTATCTCTTTTAATTGGAATATTTTAAAAAGGACTGCATGGTCAGTTTCAGGGAAAAATTAGTTTTCAGTGGAAATCAATGCCACTAGTATGTGAATATTGGGAACAACAGGATGCAGACAGAAAAACTGTTCAGGGGTCCTAATCCAACTTCCATCCTCAGTCTTTATGTTTTCTCACAGATAAAATAGGAATATTACAAGGACTGGTACAACTCCCCCTTCTAATATCCCCTTCCCTTGCCAGGACTCTCCTTCCCAGGAACCTCTTTTCCCCTAGGACTCCTCTTCCTCCCCCTAGGACCTGCTCCACCCCCTGCTCTCTGACTCCCCTCTATGTTGCCTTAATCCCAAATCCTGGCCTACGCAGCAGCTGGGCCGAAGGTGGCTTGAGCATGACCTTTGATCTATGTCCTGAGCCTTGTAATCCTCTATTATATGCTTGATGCCCTGTTGGGTTTCTTTACTTATAGAGTAATGACTAATTATAGGCAGAGTTTTTGAGGGATCTGTTTGAAAGTTGATGAGCCATGCACTGTGCATTGTTCCAATATCTGTTGACATTTTCCTCATGAGGAGATTGGAAGCTCATCCAATAGGACTAAATGATCAGCACCACTAACCTGGCTAAAGTGCCATCAGAGACAGACCAGAGAAATCACGTTGATATGTCATTTACCCCCCTCTTGTTTCCGAATGTGGTTACTACTGTCAAATTCTAGATGTTTTCCCCTTTTAGGGAAAAAGAAATTCTGGCATGATATTTTTCAAAGAAATCTCAGTCCAGTAAATGAATTGGGGCAGATAAACTAGGGAGAAATGGGTGTGTAATGCTCCAAAGGCCTAGACACAAAGGAATAAGTTCATAGACAGCGACCCATTGCTATTAATGGGAGACCCATATTCCTCAAACTGTTTTAGTTCTCTGAGACAGAGGCTGCTTGAGAGCATAGGGTTTGAGGACCAAGAGTAGAGCTAAGTTGTCAATAGGGCAGAGACCGTTTTATTCCCAGCGCAGAGAGTAGTTTCTCCAAGCCAATTGAGAGGGAGGATTGGGAAGAGCCCTGTGGTTCCTTGGGGCCCAATCATTGGGAATGAGGAACATGGAAAATGTTGGCTAAAGAGCTGAAGGTGTGTTCAGCTCTTAAATTTGTAACTTTTTCCCAGTGTCCAGAAACTGATCAATGGAGAAGAAATGGGTTTAAATCTGGATAATCACCATAGCCTTCCTTACCTCCCCAAATGGTTCCCAATGGGTTCCAGTGTGGAGTCTCATAAGTGACTTTTTGTTGCCCCTTCCACAGATTTTATCAATTGGTGTGGATGGAAACAAGAGTGTTGGTTTATTTAAGTGCCCCAGGTGATTCTCCTTGAGGCCAGCGTTACTCGGCAGGACTTCCCTTTAATTTATGAGAGTTGAGTGCAGGCTTTTGCTCAAGGAGAGGTACCTGGGTCTCCTCTACGTGAGTGTGGGAGGACTAGGTCTGTGCAGCACACTGTTCCATGGCATAGCAGAATTTTTGGGTGTCTGTGGGAGTGGAAGTCCCTGAAAGTATGGAAGGAAAACGCAGAGATTGGTTTCCAAGTAGGTAGTCTTAGTTTCTGAAAAGCTCCTGACACAAAAAACTAGGAACTTGGGCCCTTCTGCATTTCAGAATCCTCCTTCCCAGTGAGCATATTTCTGGTGAAGAAGTTCTGTTGGTGGCTTTAAGAGCGTTTTCTCCTGATGCTGCTGTGATTTCTCCACAAATATCTTTTGAGAAAGAAATCTAGAGAACGAGGGGAAAGAAGAAGAAATGGCCAGCTCACAGGTAAGTCTGGTGGCCCATGTCAGAGGCCGAGTCATCTTTTCCCCCTAAAATTCCATGCATTTCGAAATCGCAAATGTTGATTTCTCTATTTTTGATGTTTCTGCCTCCCGATTTTGCCGAAGTTTTAAAATAATACTGAAGAATAAAACCAAGGCGGGAGGCATCACAATCCCAGACTTTAACCTCTACTACAAAGCGGTGGTCATCAAGACTGTATGGTATTGGCACAAAAACAGACGCATAGACCAATGGAATAGAATAGAAAACTCAGAAATGGACCCGCAAGTATATGGCCAACTAATCTTTGACAAAGCGGGAAAATGTATCCAATGGAAAAAAGACAGCCTTTTTAACAAATGGTGCTGGGAGAATTGGACAGCAACATGCAAAAGAATGAAACTAGACCACCTACTAGACTGGAGGGTATTATGTTAAGTGAAATAAGTCAGTCAGAAAAAGACAGATACCATATGTTTCCACGAATAGGTGGACTTTGTGAAACTAAGCAAAAACCAGGGGGAGGGGAAGAGGGGAAAGAAAAAAAAGACACAGAGAGGGAGGGAGATAAAACATAAGAGACTCTCAAAGACTAAGAAAAAAAACTGAGCGTAAGGGGGATGAGGGAGGGGGGAGAGGGGGTGATTGGAATTAAAGAGGGCACGTGTTGGGATGAACACTGGGTGTTATATGTAAACCAATTTGAAAATAAACTATTATAATAAAAAAAAAAAGAAATAGATGCTTAAATATAGGGAGCAAACTGATGGTTACTGAGTAGATACGGATAGGAAGATGGTTGAAAAAAGTGATGGAGAATAAGGAGGGCGCTTGTTGTATTGAGAAGTGGGTGTTCCATGGAATCGTTGAATCAGTATATTGGACACCAGAAACTAATATTACACTATATGTTAATACACTAGAATTTAAATAAAAACCTTAGGGAAAATGTTACATATATATATATATATATATAAATAATACATATATATATATATATATATATATATATATATTTTACAAATTTAAGAAACTTTTCCTTTGGGGTTAACTGACTTGCATCAATGGCACAAAATATAACTTGGTAAACAAATTGAAACATTTATGTTTTCTCCATTTCTGGTTCTTCTAAATTTCAGACAGTCTCAGGGCTTATTCTTATAAATTTATGTCAAGATATGTATTTGCAGAATTTCAATAAGAATGTGTTCTCCTTATGACAAGACACAATTGGAAACACTGTTTTATAACCAACACTTAGAGTAGAATGTCCTGCTTAGAGTAGAATGTCCTAACAGAGAAAGACCTGAATAGATTCATATAGGAGGAGACAGCAATAAGGATCTCTGATTGACTTTAATAAAGCCCTCTTGGAAGTATGAGCAGGATACCTTGCTTACAGAGTTCCCAGAAGCCTTAGCATGTGAATCAAGAACTTCATGTCTGAATAGGTTCATAACATTTGAATATTTGGGAGACCTCAAGAATACAGGAATTCACCCAAATCTGTAGGTATTGCAGGCAAAGTCTGACGGCAAGTATTTGGCTTGCTTTCTGCCCTTGCGAGGCTGTTAAAAGGTTAATCTAGTGATTCCTTATGAACAATTTCAGCAAAGCTGGTTTTAAAGATTCTACAGATCCAAGCTGTATTCTTGATGCACTCATGAAAATAGGCAGGGCGAGTTTTATTTTTATTTTTCTTAAAATACACCTAGTTTGCAATAAAATTAGTCAGTTTGGCTTGCTTCATAAAAACTAAGGGTGATAGAGTGAAAAAAATTTCAATCACCCATCATTGTAGATATTTCATGTTAACACTATTCATCATAAACTGGACCAGATCCTGATCTCTTCTAGTGTCTTCCAATGCCTGGCTAGAAATCCTGCAAGTTAACATGTTTATTAAATGTTTATTGATTTTGAGACTGAACATGAGTGAGGGAGGGGAAGAAAGAGAAAGAGTGAAGGTAGAATCCCAATCAGGTTCCCCACTGTGAATCAGGGCCAATCAAGTCCGAACAGGAGCGCAATCCAAGGAACAGTGAGGGGATGACCTCAACAAAATCAAGAGCCAGGCACTTAATAGGCTCAGCCACCCAGACACCTCCTCCCCAAAGTAACATATTGATATGTTTCCTACCTTCCTGACTTGAAATCATTTGAAAACTCAAAGTGTCTTTTTTCCTGAAGTTCTGCAAACTTAATATAAGTACTTTGATGTAAAATAATTGCTGTCATAGGTCATATATAGACAATCTTAGTGATGTGGCTCTATGGGCCCCTGAACAGATTGCCAGAAGTGTTTGCGCTATAATCCAGGAAGACCCATCAGGTTGCCCCTACACGCCCTCACTGTATCTGAAGATGATTCAAGTCTGACACATAGACGTCTGTGCCACTGTACCCTTAGAAGTCATAAGCTGACTTAATAATTGATCTCAATATCAAGCATAGTTTTTATTTTGTCTTCATAGAAATGCCTCATTTAATAACATTACTTGAACCACAGAACGAACTTTGAAAATTACTTGCATCGTTGCCTCCTAAACGGATTTTGACTTAACTGATCTGGCAGGGCTAAAATGCTGGAACAATGACATGAAACCATCTATCAAGTCAACTTTTAATATCAGAAACTCCTCAAAAAGTTTCTATGGGGGAACTGAAGGGTTTAGGACAGTCTACCTCCACTCCCATAGTGTGCTTGGTCCCACTCCCACTTGGTCCTGTGGATCATTTGAGATGAAGGTACTTGAGAACCTGCAGATTCAAGACAACGTTTCCCCCTTCCTTAACCACACAGAAGATTCTACACTGGGGGGGTCTTCCCAGAGTAGCAGTTATTAACAGAGCCAAAGTTTATCTCAGTCACCCATCTACAAGGTAGTACAATCATCTAATTACCAAATAGGTGCTTTTCTTCTGACCCTGTGAAAGGCATTCCTGAGTCCTGAGAAGGACTCAGACTTCTACCCATAGTTCACCATTATGTTCCTACCTCATCTTTAAAATTTCCTGTACATACACCTATTAAATTTTATTGTCTACTGTCAATCTGTCTTATGACAATTGGATTCCTAGCTGATTCCTTTGAGACAACAAAGGTCCTTCACAAATTAAGTATTTGAAGGTCACTTAAGCATTAAAATTATCCTTAGTACAATTTTCTATTTATTTAGATACTTGCAAACATGTCCTCCGTGTGTGTGTTAAACATGAGTCCCACCAGAATGTTGGAAGGTGGTTCTCCATCCTTGTCCCCATTTTGAACTTTTGTGTTGATTCCTAGTGAGTTTAAATGCTCACCAGTGCCTAAGGCGGTTTAGCTGTGAACAAATGTGCTAATTAGAGTGCTCTTGTTCCTGCAGGTGTCGCCGTGGACTTGGTCCATTTTATTTTGTGTCTGTGTTTTCTCTGGAGTTAGCCTGTCTAAATTCATAGTGCTCCAAATGTTAAGAGGCTCATTCTTCTATTCTTCCTCTGAGAAAGCAATTGAATTATTTGTGTTGCGAATCGGAATCCTGAAGGGATGGCTGCTGAGTACTGTTGACTCTGCCCCTGTCTAATGATGGAACAGATATCCTTTGTCTTTGGATTCATTCAGAATCTCATCTACAGAATGCATTAAGCATTTACATTGACAACACTGAGGAATTTTAAATTTCTAAGACGAAGAGTCATTTCTGCCACAAACCTGCAGTCTGTGCTTTTCCTGTCTGTGGAGTGAATTGTGGCCATGAAGTAATACAAGGGAAAATGGTCATCTTCTTGGAGTCCTATCTGAACACTAGCCTATTGTGTAACATGCAGCCTAATGGGCTGCACGTGGGGAGCTAGATCAGAAACGGTTCCCCCATTGCAGCCAAGAATTTCTTTGGTGTCATTATATGCTAAGTTATTGATGAAGAGAAGTCTTCCCAGCTAGATAACTTCTTTTTCTCACTGCAAAACGAAAGCACCGTAGTGAAGAGTCATTACACATTTCCCTCATAGTCTTCTTAAAGGTAACTTTTTCATATGCTCAGTCTTTTAAATCGAACCTTTTGTGGGCACCTGGGTGGGTCAGTGTGTTAAGCTTGTGACTTTTGGTTTCGACACAGGTCACGATCTCACAGCTTCATGAGTTTGAGCCCCATATGGGCTCTGCACTGGCAGCTCAGGATTCTTTCTCTCACTCTCAACCCCTCCCAACTTGCACTGTCTGTGTCTCTCTCAAAATCAATTACCTTTAAAAACTTATAGAAGTAAAAATAAATCAATCGTTTGTGTGTGCGTGTGTTTGTGACAGCTTAATTCTAAATTTTATCCTGTATCTTTAACACAGAACAACTGTTTCTGACATGTATTTTCCTTACCTATATATTTGTAGGTGAAGCCCAAAAGCACAAATTCTTGGACAGGTGACATTTGTGATGTGTCTATCAGAAAAAAATGTAAAAGTGTCACAAATATTAGAGTCCTAAAATACTCCTTGCTTTAGAAAGTCTTTACTTCTGTTTCTGTGTATAATGGGATATATTAAAAGAACAACGTATATCTACAGTATGTCAGCATTTCCTAGCAATTTCTCTTGAGTCCATTTTTAATACAAATATTGTAGAGTTTGGGGATTTGACTCTACAGGCCAATAATGTCCAGAGAGTTTAAATTTATAATATAAATTTTTAAAACCCACCCTTCTTCTATATTCAAGATCTAAGCACATGCATGCTTGTATAGGGCTCAGATGTAAAATACATTTCTCTTGAATATTTCAGAAAATGGGAAGTCTTTTCAAGAAAATCTGAGAAACATTAATCCTAGGCTGCTGACCTGAAGGAAAAAGGACCTCATTCACTCCTTCATGCAGTGATTTACTGGTCCCTACTGATCTCCACATCGGGTCACTATAGTAAGTTATCTATGCTGGAACCTCTGAATGTCAGCCCTAGGTTCCACGTTTGTTTTGTGTCCTGCTCTATCAGCCAGAACGATAAATTTGATGGCATGAAATTGGATGTGTCACCAGCTTTCTTTAGTGACTGAGCAAAATGATGTCTCACGTTCTCGTGACCCATTTTCACTATATGTACTTTCTATATCTGATATCTATTTCATTACAAATTAAATTCTTGTTCATCTGTATAATTACATATCTCTATTTTATTGATGTGCAAATCAAATTGTGAATAAAAGTTTCTCTAGATTTAGGCAGATTAGAAAGTGTTATGTTACAAAAAAACATTTACGGTGGGAATTCAGACTTCCATTGTACTTCACTGCCTTATTGTTAGAGTAAGGTGAATTGAACACTTGGATTGTGCTCAGCTCATCACAAATAGTAGAAACGGTGTACACTTGTGGTCTAAGGTGAAACTGGGAAAAAGAGAAAAGAAAAATTACCATAGATATCTCAAAAATAAAAACAACAAAAGTGCCATAAACCAACATGGTCTGGTCCGCTGCTGGAGAGGACTTTGAGATGCCTCCACTGGCCAGGAGCAAATAAATCATGGACAGAACATCCACATGGGACTGGGTTCCCTTTCTTTCATAAGCTTTCTATCCTTTTCAGCATACAGATCTTTTATGCATTGGGTTAGGTTTACTCCTAGGTATCGTATGGTTTTTGGTGCAATCGGAAATGGGGTGGATTTCTTAATATCTTTCTGCTGCTTTAGTATAAGCATATTGAAATGCAACTGGTTTCTGTAGATTGATTTTATATCCTGAAACTTTGCTGAATCCACGTATCAGTAATTCGCTGGAGTCTTTTGGGTTTTCGTTGGAGAGTATCATGCCATCTGTAAAGAGTAAAAGTTTGACGACTTTCTTGCCAACTTGGATGCCTTTCATTTCTTTTTCTTTTCTGATTGCTGAGGTTAGGAGTTCTGGTACTGTGTTGAACAACAAGGTGGAGTGGACATCCTTATCGCATTATTGATCATAGGGGGAAAACTCAGTTTTTCCACACTGAGGATGATATAAGCTGCGGGGTTTTCATAGATGACTTAATGATGTTAGGCTATGTTTTTTCTATCCCTACTATCTTGAGTTTTTTTTTTTTTAACAAAGTATTTATTTTGTCAAATGCTTTCTTCTCCATCTATTAACAGGATCATCTGGTTCTTATCCTTTCTTTTGTTAATGTGGTTTATCGTGCTTATTTATATGCAAATATTGTACCAGCCCTGCAGCCCAGGAATGAATCCCACTTAATCATGGTGAATAAATCTTTGATGTACTGTTGAATTTTTTTTTTTCCTTAGCTTCTTGGCCTGCGCCTTGCGTACTGTTGAATTTGATTTGCTAGTATCTTGTTGAGAATTTTTGCATTCAGGTTCATGGAGGATATTGGCCTGTGATTCTTTCTAGAGGGGTCTTTGGTTTGGAATCAAGGTATGGCAGGCTTCATAGAATAAGTGAAGTTTTCCTTCCATTTCTATGATTTGGAATATTTTGATGACAATAGGTATTAACTAAACTTTAAGTGTCTGGTAGAATTCCTCTGGCCCAGGATTCTTATTTGTGGGAAGATTTTTGATAACTGATTAAAATTTTTTTGCTGCTTTTGGACCTGTTCAAATTTTTTATATCTTCCTGTTTGAGTTTTGGTAGTGTATGAGTGTCTAGGAGTTTGTCCATTTCTTCCAGGTTGCCCAGTTTGTTGGCATATAATTTTTCATAGTATTCTCTTATATTTCTGTTGTGTTTGTAGTGATGTCTCCTCTTTCATGGGCAATTTTATCAATTTGGGTCCCCTTGCTTTTCTTTTTAAGAAGTCTGGCTAGGTGTTTATCACTTTGGGTTATTCTTTGAAAAAAAAAGTTCCTGGAGCACTTGAGTGGCTCAGTTGATTGAGCATCTGACTTTGGATCAGGTCATGATCTCACAGCTTATGAGTTCGAGTCCCACGTCTGTGCTGACAGCTCACAGCCTGGAGCCTGCTTTGGTTTCTGTGTCTCCCTCTCTCTCTGCCCCTTCCCTGCTTGTGCTCTGTGTCTCCTTCAAAATAGACAAATGTTAAAAAAAATTTTTTAAAAAGCTCTTAGTTTCATTGATCCATTGTACCTTTTTTGGATGCTTTATTCTTCATTTCTGCTCTCATCTTTATTATTTCCCTTCTTCTGGTGGCTTTGGTCTTTATTGGCTGCTTCTTTTCTAGCTCCTTTAGGTGTAAGGCTAGACTTTGTGTTTGGGACTTCTCTTGCTTCTTGAGATAGGCTTGAATTGCCATATGTTTTCCTTTTAGGAATGCCTTTGCTTCATCCCAAAAGATTTGGACTGTTGTGCTTTTATTTTCACTTGCTTCCATATTTTAAAAAAATTTTTTCTTTAATTTCTTGGTTGACCCATTCATTCTTTTTTTTTTTTTTTGATGTTTATTTTTGAGACAGAGAGAGAGACAGAGTGCGAGCAGTGGAGGGGCAGAGAGAGAGAGGGAGACACAGAATCTGAAGCAGTCTCCAGGCTGTGACCTGTCAGCACAGGGCCCAATGCAGGGCTAAAACCTACAAACCATAAGATCATGACCTAAGCTAAAGACCGACGCTTAACCAAATAAGCCACCCGGGCACTCCACCATTCATTCTTCTTTTTATTTAATATTTATTTATTGAGAGAGAGTATGCATAAGCAGGGGAGGGGCAGAGAGAGAGGCAGACAGAGAATCCAAAGTAGTCTCTGTGCTATAAGTACAAAGTCTGATGTGAGGCTCAAACCTGCAAAATGTTAGGTCATGACCTGAACTGAAGTGTGGCACTCAACCGATGAGCTACCCAAGTGCCCCGAACCATTCATTCTTTAGTAGGATGTTCTTTAACCTCCATGAATTCGGGGCCTTTCCAAATTTTTGACTTGTTGATTTCAAGTTTCATAGTGTTGTGATCTGGAAATATACATGGTAGGATCTCAATCCTTTTATACTATTTGAGGGCAGTTTTGTGACCTAGTATGCAGCTATGTGCTGAAGAAAAAGTTCTCAGATGCTTAGACTGAGCAGATGTGCAGGGCTGCCTCTGCCAGTGAAGCAGAAGCAACAACAAACTGCACATAGACTTTATTTCATATTACCCAAGTATAAACATCAAAGAATGTGAAAGCATGGGAGGAAGACATAAGGAGCCTCAAGACATAGACCATACACACATCTGACGGGTAAGGGAAAACATGCAGGAAAGATGTGTACCTTCAAGGACTGGTAGACAGTCACGAAGGGTCGGTCTCCTCGCAGGCTCCTGGGAGATCATGGGGCTCTGTTCTCATAGTGATCTCATGTCTGACAGCCTTGAGACCAGAACATTGCTAAAGATTCAGCAATTACCCCATTCGCTTTCTCAGGGCTTACAGTATACTCTCTAGAAGTAACTCTGCATCTCTCCCTTTTTGTTTTTATTAGCAGGACCAGGAGTTGTCATGGAAGTGGTGGATATCTGGGTATTGGTGAACACCTTGGGTGGCTTGTTAGAGGAGCAAAGAGACACCATCATTTAGACAACGGTAACAAAAGATAAGAATTTTAGCAATATTACACTAGTATTAAACCAGGAGTGTAGACTGAACCTGGAGAACCAGTCTTTTGAGTTGATCCATTTAGAAATACCATTGAGGGTGTCAACTGTGGCCTCTTGGCCTTCTCGTTGGAACTCTCATAGTTGCTTTTGCAATCTGATTTTTAAGTCGTCAATAGAGACATTTAGGGGTGAGCCGAATGCCTAATTTTGATGTCTACACATTTGACTCCTGGACTCAAATGTTGATATTTGATAGTACTTACCTGAGATTCATCTTCTGGTGTCTTAAGTATGTTATTCATATACCATTGTTTGTCAAGAGGAACACAGAAGCTTAGGTTTTTATTGCCAATATTAAGATTATAATAGAAACAGGGATGCCGAAGTGAGAAAAAGTCCAATTTATTGAGACTATGATGGATAGTCAGATGAATCATCGGTGTTAATAGGAATCCAGTGTCTTCTGGGAATAGAGGAGTCACTAGATGAGATAGGAATTTCAGGATCTTCCCAGGAAACTAGAACAAACATAGGAGGGCTAAGAAGATGAGCCCAATAGGTCAGAGTAGAGTGTGGGTGAGTAGAAGCAACAGGTAAAGAATGCAGACACATTCCCAGGAGTGTTGCCTTCGTTGGGTTGGCGGTAAGACAAGAGATGAATGGATAGAAACATATTTTCAGGGGTCACAGGTATGCCCGTGATTAAAGTCGCTTCAGCCTAGGAGGTTACACCTTTTTTAATGTTTATTTGATTTTGAGACAGAGAGAGACAGAGCACGAGTAGAAGAGGGACAGAGAGAGAGGGAGAAACAGAATCCAATGCGGGCTCCAGGCTCTGAGCTATCAGCACACAGCCCAATGCGGGGCTCAATCTCACACACTGCCAGATCATTATCTGAGCTGAAATCAGATGCCCAACCAAATGAGCCACCCAGGTGCCCCCGGGGGGTTAATTTCTTAACATCACCCAGGTGATGTCTTGGCTGGCTTCCTCTTCTTTGGATTTGACATCACATTGGGAGGGGCCACTGCCATCAATTTGAAGTCTGGTACTGGATACCTGAGTTCCTCATGCCAGTTCATGATGTGGTTTTATTAACCGGGCAGTTACCCACACAGGCCTTGAGGAGAAAGCACAGCAGCATAACTCTTCCCCCTGATTAACAATGGTACTAGACCCTTCCAGGTTGGCCCCTCATTGGGCAATCTATACCTTACCTTGGGTTTTGGGAGTTGTTGTTCCATTTGGAAATGTGTGAACATTGCAGAATGAGAATTTCTGTCTCATTATAAATGACTTAATGTGAACAGGGCTCATTAATGTCATTAATCTGGCCCTGGGTGTGGCATTTCCCCCGTCTGTTTTAGTAAAAGTAATTTTAGGAGGGCATATGTGTGGTCCAGGATGGCTTGACGTTGTGGGTAAGAAGAAATTCCAGTGGAATAGTTTTATTCCACTGTTGTAAGAAGAGTTGTAATTGTCGTGAGGTGTAAGTTGGGGCATTATCGGTTTTGATTTTCAAGTCCAGCCATTACTGTACTGCATTCCAATAAATGAGAGAAGACATGTGAGGTACATTCTCCCCTCTAGTCAGAGGCCCATGTATATCCAGAAAAAGTGTCTATAAACACATAAACCCTTTGAAACTTACCAAAACATGATATGTGTGTAACATCTATTTGTCAGAATTGATTAACCTTTAGGCCCTGAGGGTTTATTCCATGGGTCAAATAAGTAGGGGAGAATTGTTACCCTTCTGGGCAGGAACCAATGACATTCTTCTCTTAAGCAAGAGGAATAGAAAATTGTTTGCAGACAGAGCGTGCTGTTGGAGAAAAATGAGTGAGAAGTGATAGGGGATGAAAAAAGTTTTTATTAAGGAGTCAGCTAAGTCATTTCCGTATGTAAAGAGTCCAGGTAAATGGGGATGATTTCCAATATTAAGTAAGAAAATGAGATGATGACGCATTTACAAACATGCATGTGCTTCTAGAAACAAATTGAAGGAAGGTTGATCAAAGTTAGTATTGAGAGTGGCACAGGAAGGTCATTAATTGAACAAAATATTGAGAGTCAGTAATTAAGTTAATTCGTGGATTCAAATAAGTTTGAGAGCTAATACAGCAGCAGGCAGTTCAACCCTTTGGCTAGAAGTAGTGGGAGCAGTAAAGGCAAATCTCCAGCAAGTGCCTCCTGTCCATTGACATCCCAGGAGAACCCTATTGAGCCATCAATAAAAGCAGTAAGAGGATTCGAAAGTGGTTGTTTGGAAATGAGCGGTGTAGCAGAGAGATGAAGAAATTGAAGACCTTGGACTCTTTCACCATCCAGGAGAGAAGAAAGAAAATCACCTGTGTAATCTGCCATCGTGATTTGGAAAAGTTCATTGCACGTCCAAAGGTACGCTATCTCTTCATTATTAATTCCTGGGAAAATAAATATAGCGTCAGCCCTGACAGTTGAATGATGCGATTGTGGCCTTCACAGATTAATTGTAGTCAGAGTGACAGATAAGGATTTACCTGACATTTTGGGTTGGGAAAATAAAAGTAACCATTCAATGATCAGATCTTTAGGAAGCAAAAGTTGAAAAATAACTCCAGTGGGAGAATGGGTGTGTTTACCATTAAAAGAGAGAAAGGAAATTGGGATGCCTATTGATCTATAAAGGGAATGGAGTCCCGATGGGTGACATGCCATAGGAAAGCAGGACTAGAGTCCTCTCTTAACAAGTGAACCCATGAAGTAAGGTGATATGTCAGGATTCCTAAAATGGGTCTAAGCCAATTGTCATGTCCTATGAATTGTTGTAGTGAACTAAAAGTCAAAGGGTTAGGAAGATAAATTTTTGTATGTTGTGGGATAACATAACTTTGCAAAAATGTATATGCTAAATATTTCCGTGGAGTCGACCTCTGAATTTTTTCAGGAGCAGTGAGACCAATGGAAGTAATTGATTGAATAAGAAATTGTAAACAAGACTCAGGAGTATTTTGTTGGTGGGCTACTAATAGAATATCATCCATGTAATGAGAAATGAGAACTTGGGGCTTTCTGGTGGGTGTTAAGACTGCAGTACGAACGACTGACACATGGTGGGGCTGTTCTTCATGCGTGGTGGCAAGAATTTCCAGTGAAATCTCTATGTTGGTGCTTGTTACTAGTAGGTACAGAGAAAGCAAAGTGTTCCTTGTCATGTGGAAGTAATGGAATAGTGAAAAACCAATCTTTCAAATCAAATTTAATGATATAATCTCAAGGAACTAAAGCTGAGTTAGGAAGGCCAAATTGCAACAGCCCCATTGAGATCAAGCGAATATTAACAGCCCTTACCTCATGGAGGAGCCTCCATTTACCTGACTTCTTTGGAATCTAAAAAAAGGAGTATTCCCGGGGCTAGTTGAAGGTTCACCATGTCCAAGATTAAGTTGTTCTTTTACTAATATTTGAATTTGCTGTAATTTTTCCCCTTTTAAAGGCCACTGCTCCACCCAGACCAGTTCCCAGCTCTCCAGGACAGTTGGGGGTTGGGAGATTTTTCCAGTAAGGTCTGTTAGGGTAAATTTGACTGTATGGACAGGTTTAATTGGGTAAGTCGCAACCCCATAATATCAGGGGGTGAAGGACAAATGGCGTATGGTAGACTGGTATTCCTCCGAGTCAGTACAGACAAGACATTTATTTCCTAAAGGACGTCCTTGTCCCGCTGTGCCACTAATGGTCTGGGTTGTGGAGACAAGGGGTATCTCAGGTGGCCAATCATGTGTCTTAATACCTGTAACATCGGCCCCAGTATCAATTAGAACATTAAGGGTTTGGTTTGCAATTTTTATTTGTAAATAAGTCTTGCCCGTTGTATGGGCATGGCCTGGAATGCTGCATATTTAGGATTAGTGCTACCAAAACCTTTAGGGCCATGCCTAGCATTGGCAGTTGCCAGCACCCATTAAAGTAATAGAAGCATTTGTGCTACAGGGATATTTGCAGGAATCTCTGTGTAAACAGAGGAAGTAAGCACCATATGAATTTCTGTGGTAAAGTCAGAATCAGTAAGTCCAGGTAAAACAAATATCCCCTTTAAAGTGATGCTAGAATGAGAAAGAATGAAACCTGGCCATGCGTAGCAACATGGATGGCACTGGAATGTATTATGCTAAGTGAAATATGTCAGAGAAAGACAGATAGCATATATTTCCATGCATAGGTGGACTTTGAGAGACTTAACAGAAATCCAGGGGGGAGGAGAAGAGGGAAAAGAAAAAAGACACAGAGAGGGAGGGAGACAAAAACATAAGAGACTCTTAAATACTGAGAACAAACTGAGGCGTGAGAGGGGTATGGGAGGGGGGAGAGTGGATGATGGGCACTGAGAAGGACACTGGTTGAGATGAGCACTGGATGTTGTATGGAAGCCAATTTGACATTAAAAATTAAAAAAATAAAATAAAATCAGTGACAAAATAAGAAAATAAAGTGGTGCTAGGTCTCCCTAGTAGAAGTCCTATGGAACCAGGAGGCAGGGGGCTGAAAAATGCCTGTAGGTCCCTTCTTGACTCCCCCATCATGTTAAGGGATAAAATTGATGTAAGGGCCAAATCAAGTCCTGCATTGCCAGAGGTGGCAGCCAGGAGATCTGAAATTAGTCTAGGTTTTGGTTGAAAGGGTTGTTTGCTGATTTGGGGATCCATTTCTTGGTATCCAAATTTGGGATGCCTGACTCCGATTTTTCTCTCTGGGCATACGCACCCCTCTTCAAGTTTCCCTGAATAGAGTTACCCTGGGAATCTATTCTTGATCTGCATTGATTGGCCCAATGATATCCTCTTTTACATTTGGTACAGTTTTGAATAGGATGTTTTAGGTCTTGTTTTCCATATTAAAAATACTTTGGGGGTTTTAATGCTGAGGCTAATAACACAGCTTTATAGGATTCAGTCCCACATTTTGTCAGGCTTTAATCATTTCAGCAATATTAGGGTTCTATCCCTTTAAGGGAGCAAGGATCTTCTGGCAATCTTGGTTAGAGTTTTCTTCTGCCAACTGAAGAGTTAAGACATTCTGAGCAACCACATTATCAACCTGTCTTAAGACAGCAGGTTGTAACCATTCAATAAAGGACATAGAGAGTTCATTTGCACCTTGTTGGATGGTGGCAAAGGAACCCATGGGTGTCTGAGCATCAGGGATACAGGATCAAGCTTTAGATGCCACTTGTGGTATCTGGGGAAAAACGCTTTGGTCTGTGTTTATTTGAGCCTGTACAGTCATATAGGGACCCTCTCCCAAAAGCATGTGCATTACGATAGGAATTCTATTCTTTAACTTCTCCTTAGGTGGGGGTGCCTAGATGGCTCAGGTCATGATCTTGGAGTCTGAGTTCGAGCCCCACATGGGGCTCTGTGCTGACAGCTCAGAGCCTAGAGCCTACTTCAGATTCTGTGTGTCCCTCTCTCTCTGCCCCTCCACTGTTCGTGCTCACTCTCAAACTAAACATGAAAAATTGTTTTAATAAATATATTCTTCATAGATGCAATTTGTAAGACATCTTTAAATTCTTGCACCAGAGGGAATATTGAGCGGTATTGAGAACCGTTTTAAGTAAAGTTTTCCAATCCTAAAGGATCAGTTCGTATCCTCCCCGTTTCCTCTACGATTCCCCCTGGTAAAGGTGCTCTAGAGTCTATTTTTGTGTATGCTTTTACAGAGTTCCTTAAAATCCTGGAACGGAAGGTGATCACATCGAGATGCCTGGCCTTGAGCAGGTAGAATTGGTAAGGCCATAGCAAAACCTGCCCATATTTGTCCTTCCATTACCATGTGTTCTACCAGAGAAAGTGAAGGCGTCGAAGGCTTAAGCAGGATGGAGAAAAGGAGGGTCCTGCATATTATCGGAGCCAGGATTTGACATATTTGGCAATGTGCCTGGGACTACAGGTTTTGGGGTCCTAGCCCTAAGGGGAGATGGAGGTGGAGAATTAGGAAGCAGGGGAATTAAGTCCTGCTGACTATTTTTATCAGGATTTTCTTATAAAGTGTGAATAGCAATGTGGCATAAGGTGTGTAAATGAGAGATCTTTATTGAGCCATGATCTTTTTTTTAAGTAGTGCCCGATGCCCTCCCTATCAATCAATCCAAGGGATCCCTCAGCAGGGTATCATGGGCATTGATGATAAAGTCTAAAAGGTAATTGGGTCAAATCTTTTGGGCTTTACATCCTGATGAGTGCAAAAGCATATTGAGTTGTCCCTTATGTATATTATTCTGTTTAGTGAAACTCATAACAGGCGATCATGAGAAAAAGTAAGAGTCAAGAAAATGAACAGTTCTGCACGCCTGATTGGCAAGGGAAAAGACTAGGAATATTTTGCTTATGTTGTCATGGGCATCAGGTGCCAGTAGTTCCTACCTGAATGAGCGTTATGGGCCCTGAGTGCCAATAGACCCTACCTAAATGAGGTTTATGGGCACCAAGGGTCAGTAGCTTCTACCTGAATGAGGGTTATGGGCACTTACTGCTAGTCGTTCCTACCTGAGTGATTGAACATCCTTTTCCCTTTTTTGGGCTTGAGAGATGAAGTATGGCAGCTGGGAGCCAGTCAATTCTGCTGGTCCCTGTTCAGACACCCCTTGTAGCCAGTCAGTGAAGAAAAAGTTCTCAGGTACTTAGACTGAGCAGACGTGCAGGGCTGCCTCTTCCAGTGAAGCAGCAACAGCAACACACTGCATATAGTCTTCATTTCACGTTCACCAGGTATAAACATCAAAGAATGTTAAAGCATGGAAGAAAAACACAAAGAGCCTCAAGACATAGATCAAATACACATCTGTGTTTATGGGGAAGCATGCAGGAAAGATGTGCAGCTTCAAGGACTGGTAGACAGTTACAGTGGGTCTGTCTCCTCTCAGGCTCCTGGGAGATCACAGGGCTCTGTTCTCATAGTGGTATCACATCTGACAACCTTGAGACCAGAACATCACTGATGTTTCAGCAGTTACCCCATTCACTTTCCCAGGGCTTACAATATGTTCTCTAGAAATAACTTGATGTATTCTGTGATCTATTTGGCAGAATGCCTCATGTGCATTTGAGAAGACTGTATTCTGCTTTGGGAAGAAAAGCTCTAAATATATCTGTTAAGTCCATCAAGTTCAATGTGTCATTCTGAGCTGTTGTTTCCTTACTGTTTTTTTGTTTTTTTGTTTTTTGCCTAGGTGATCTTTCCCTTGCTATAACTGGAGGATTAATGTCCACTACAATCACAGTAGTATTATTAACTATATATTTATTTATGCTTCTGATTGATTTATATATTTGAGTATTTCACATTAGGGGTATAAACATTTACAATTGTGAGTTCCTCTTGATGGATAGGCCCCTTAATGCTGATATAATGCCCTTCTTCATGTTTTGTTACGGTCTTTGTTTTAAAATCTAGTTTGGGGGGACCTGGGTGGCTCAGTGGGTTAAGTGTCCAACTTCGGCTCAGGTCATGATCTCACGGTTTGAGTTCCAGCCTCTGTCAGGCTCTGTGCTGATAGCTCAGAGTCTGGAGCCTTCTTCAGATTCTGTGTCTCCCTCTCTCTGTCTGCCTATCCCTTGCTTGCATTTTTCTCTCTCTCTCAAAAATAAATATTAAAATTGTAATCAAGTTTTTCTGATAGAGGTATGGTTACTCCATCTTTCTTTTGATGTCCATTAGCAGGATAGATGTTTCTCCATCCCCTCACTTTGAATCTGCAGCTGTCCTCAGGTCTAAAATGAGTCTCATATAGGCAGCATATAGATGGATCTTGTGTTTTTTTCTTTTGTTTTTGTTTTTGTTTTTTTTTTATCCATTATGATACCATATATCTTTTGATTGGAGCATTAAGTCCATTTACATTCAGAGTGATTACTGAAAGATATGGATTTAGTGTGATTGTATTATCTAAGGTTTCATATTAGTAGAGATATCTCTGGTCCTTTATATTCTTGGCTGTTTTCCACGCAGAGAGTCCCCCTTTCGATCTTCTCCTGCTCGGCTGGTTTAGTGGTCATGAATTCCTTTAGTTTTTGTCTGGGAAAGCTTTCCTCTCTCCTATTTCAGTAACACCTTGCTGGATATAGGATTCTTGGCTGCATATTTTTCCTATTTAGCACATTAATATTTCCTGCCCCTCCCTTCTGACCTGCCAAGTTTCAGTGGGCAAGTCTGGTACTCCCTTATGTGGCTGCCCTTGTAGGTTAAGGCCCGTTTGTCCCTAACTGCTTTCAGTATTCTCAGGACTTATATTTTGTCAGTTTCACTATGCTCTGTTGTGGTGTTGACGTGCTTTTGTTGATTTTGAAGAGAGTTCTCTGTGCCTCTTGTACTTGGATGCCTGTTTACTTCCCCAGATTAGGCAAGTTCTCTGCGGTAATTTTTTCAAGTAGCCATCTGCCCTTTTCTGACTCTACTTCTTCTGGAACTCCTATGATATGGATACTGTTTCATTTCATGGAATGAAAATTCCTTTCATGACTTTACCACATTTTTGATATATGCAATATTCCATTTCAGTATGAATCCTGTGGTGTTGAATGAGACTTGAACATGGATTAAAGAGCTTGACAAATTCTTTATATTTGTAAAATCATCTCCAATATGCATTCTCTGATAAATAATCAGGGTTTACATTGCTCAAAAGACTTACCACAGTTTTTACATGTATCATTGCTCTCCAAAATGAGTTCTCTAATGTGGAGTAGAGTTGAGCCATTCTTACAAATTCTGTCAGTCTTAAAATTTGTAAAGTTTGCTCCGTTATGAATTCTAGGATAATGAATAAATATGGAACTGTGATTAAAGGACTTCCCAAGTTCTTTACTTTGGTAAGAATTCTCTCCAGTACGCATTCTGTGATAGTTGAGTAAGGGTTGTGTTTGGTAAAGTTCTTGGAGCATTCTTTACACGTGTTTGATTCCTCTTCAGTATCAATTTTGTGATGTCAAGCAAGAATTTAATGCCCCTTAAAGGCCTTGTCACATTCTTTACCGTTGTAAGGTTTCTCTTGAGTATCAATTCTTTGATTTATAATAAGATTCGAATTATGGTTAAGAGCTTTGTCACATACCTTATTTTATAGGGTTTCTATCCATATGAATTGTGCAATGTTGATTAAGGTTTGGATTTTAAAGGTTTTAACACATTCTTTATATTTGTAGGGTTTCTCTTGAGTGTGAATTCTTTATTTCGAATAAGATTTGAATGATGGTTAAAAGCCTTACACATTCTTTACATTTGTAAGGTTTCTTTCAGTATGAATTGTGCAACGTTGACTAAGATCTGGGTTTTAATGGTTTTTACCAAACATTCTATTTGTAGGGGTTCTCCCCAGTATAAATTCTGTGATGTTGACTAAGGCGTGAGTGACTCTTACAGGCCTTGCCACATTTTTTACATTTGAAAGGTTTCTTTTTAGTATGAATTTTTTATGTTGAATATGGTTTGATCGACTGTTAAAAACCTTGCCACATGCTTTACATTTGTAAGATTTCTCTCCAGAATGAATTCTGTGATGTTGGGTAATGGGTTTTATTGGTAAGCCATACTTAAAAGTTTTACCACACTCTTCGAATTTCTGAAAGTTTCTCTCTGTATTCACTGATGATAAGACTGTCTTGAGGGCCAAGGTTTCCCACATTCCTTACAAATGTTCCTTTTCTCTCCAGTACCAATTGTCTTATGTATATTTAGTCTTGGTGACTGACTAAACTTGTTCCCAGGTATTACATGTGCAAGATTTTTTCCCCCACATGAATCCTCTGAATCAGGATCATTGGAGGACTGGTTCAGGGCTTTGCTACATTCATTATATTTATAAGGATTCTTGCCATAGGCAAATATATAAATGTTAGAGCTTTGATCAAAGTCATCTGCACATTTAGTATATTCATAATGGTTCTCTGGAAAATGATTCCTTGGATGTTTGTTAACATTTGACCCTTGATTAAATTTTTTCTCAGATTCACTGCATTGAGCAATTCTGTCTCCATTAACAATGCTCTGGTAGGATCGTTGGTTTGACTCCTTGGTGAGGGAAGTCTCAAATTGAAGCCACTTAGCACTTTGTTCATTTTTGAATCTATGATTTTCAGAAATATTTAACTGAAAAATCAATGCAACCCTATTTTCAAAACGGCTCAAGTAATTACTTTCAGCATGAATGAGGTAACGTTCCAGATTTTCCAAATGTTTATTCTGCAGATATGTTTCTTTTGCCATTTGATTTGACCTTTTGCTTACAAAAAGACACCGCTTTCCTGAAGTAACTGACTTAAATAGGGAGGTTTTCCAAAGTGTTTTATATCCTTTAACAGTTTGGGCAATGAGATTCTCATCACAACCTGCTGTCTCTATTTGGATATGTCCTTCATGATTTCTTTGATGAACTTTACTCTTTCTATCCTTGTCCTGATCTATCATTACGTGAAAACTCTCAAGGGCACTAGGTTTGTATCTACTCATTGATGTGTTTTGGAAAGAAACTTCTTTGTATGACTTTGGCAGGAAGTTCGGGGTGCCATGGGAAGATACGTCTGACAGATACCAAATAACAGAAAAGTAAACTCATTCCTTTTATTATTCTCAGAGGATATGTTGACAACTTCTATACAACCTTAAAATCAGTCAGAGAATGTCAGCAAGGTGGCTGAGAAAGAATCATCAGGACTTCATTCCTCCATAGACACATAATCTTGCACACACCTTAATGACCTCATAGCCTGATAGGTAATGTTGTGATATTGTCATGGTATAACACAAATCATTTTCATATTCCTCAAATACTTGGAAAAAATCAATAGAAGCCCAAAATACCACAAGCAAGGATATTTAAACATAAAACATAAATTAACAATGTAGGATATAGCAACACTATTATATCAACAATAGAGTTTGTTTTCAGAACAAATCAACAAAACTGACACACCATTAACTTAATGAAGAACAGAGGAGGAAGACCAAATACAATCAGAAGTGAAGGCAGACACAGTGTAACTGATACCATAGAAATAAAGTTATTTAGACGAGGTGGCAATAGGGAATTACATACCAAGAAAAGTTGAAAAATGGGTTTAAATGTTAAAAACGTAGAACCTACCAGGACTCGGTCATGAATAAGTATTTTTAAGTCTCCACTGATCTTCAACTACTAGGTATATTGAACAAGGAATTAAAACAAAACAAAACACTCCCAAAAGAGAAAAGTATTTTTCCAGATGAACTAAGTGTAGAATTCATAAAACACATTTAATAACAAAGTACTTCATATCTCCCAAAACATTTCCAAGGAGGATAAAGAAGGGAGATTAAGAACATACTGGCTGTGACCCCAGTATTAATAGGGTATCAAAGCAAAGGAAGACATTACAAGTAGAGTACAAACTACTACCTGTGGTGAATATTCATGGTGTGTCCACAATAAGACCAAGCAAATTAAACTTTAAAAATTAATATTTTAAACCATTAGCAAGGGCGAATTCTTGAAATTCAAGAGTGTTTCAACATATGGAAAATGATGAGCTTAAGCCTGCACCTTAACAGAATGGAGATCAAAAGTGGCATGATCATATTAGTTGATGCTGAAGAGGAAGTAAGCATATTGGGCACAGTTTAGTGATTGGAAACACTTAATAAGGCAGGAATAGAAGGAAACAACGGCAACCTAATAAAGGCCATGCATGAATGGAAAGCTGACATCTGGCATATTCAGTAGTAAAACACTAGAAGCTTCCGTATGATCACAAAGAAGGTAATGAAGTGACCTCACAGGTTCCATTCAGAATAGCACTGGATCGCCCTTTCAGAACAATAAGGCAAGAAAAAAAATACATTAAAGACATCTAAAATGGAAAACAAAAAACAAAATGATCTCTGTTCACAGATGATGTGATCTATAGAAATCCTCCAGGATCCTTATTTTTATAGTTTTGATGTTTTTGGTTATCACTTGAATTGCTTATTTCTGCTAATTTTATCTAGTAGACACTCCATTTTCAAAATTTGATACTATCTTGAATCCAGTTGTTTATTTCGGCTTTATTTTCTTTCGTTTCATGTTCGTTTATTTTTGAGAGAGGGAGCAGGGGGCAGGAGCAGAGAGAGAGGGAGAAAGAGAATTCTGAGAAGGCTTTGCACTGTCAGCACAGAGCCTGACTCGGGGCTCGAGCTCACAAACCATGAGATCACAACCGGTGCTAAAATCAACAGTCTTACACTAAACTGACTGAGCCACCCAGGAGCCCCTCATTTTCTTAACATTACATCACAAGGAACTAGAGAAAAGAACAAATATAGGCGAAACTTAGTAGAGGAAGGAAGTAACAAGGAAAAAACAGAAGTAAATAAAATAGTGACGAATACACAAACAACATGGAAAATGATGCCCAGTTTTTTAAATAAACATAATAGGCAATGAGTTAACTACATTAAGAAAAACAGGAAAGAAAGCTAAAGAAAACAAATGAGAAATGGAAGAAAAAAATGACACAACAATATCTGTAACACTATATCATGTGATAACGGATTACTATAAACAAATCAGATAACTTAGGAAAAAAAACAGGTAATTACTAAAAATGGATAAGTTATCAAGTTCGAAATACATATCTTGAACCCAAGAAACAGAAAATATTCTTAGACCACAAAAATGAAAGTAGGATTTGGAATAAAAACCTCCCAGCACAAAAAAGTCCAAGACCACATGCCGTCATTGGTCAATCCTAACACACACACATACACACACAGGATAAATGACAAGAAATGAACACAGACATAAGCAACTTAACAGAACAAGAATATAAAATGATACACGTAAAAATACTCGCTGGGCTTGGAACAGCGAAGAAGAAAGCAGGGGAACCTTCGAAGGAGAGATAAAGTTCCTAAAAAAATGATCAGGAGGAATTAAAAAATGCTTTGAATGAGGTGCAAAACAAATTGGAGGAGCCCACAGCGCGGATAGAAGAGGCAGAAGAGAGAATAGGGGAATTAGAATATAAAATTATGTGAAAGGAGGAAGCAGAGAAAAAGAGAGAGAAACTGATTCAGGAACAGGAAAGGAGAATTTGAGAGTTGAGGGATGCAATCAAACGGATACCCGTATTTTTGGAATTTCAGAGGAAGAAGAGAGAGAGAAAGGAGTCGAAGGGGTATTTGAACAAATTATCGTTGAGAACGTCCCCAACATGAAGAAGGTAATGGGCATGGAAATCCAAGAGGCACAGAGAACTCCACTCAGATGTAACCATAATAGACCCTCAGCACACACATCATAGTGAAGTTGGAAAAATTCAAAGACAAAGAGAATTCTGAAAGCAGCTAGGGATAAACAGGCCTTTACTTGCAAAGGCAGACACATTAGGGTAGTAGCAGACTTATCTACAGAAACTTGGCAAGCCAGAAAGGAATGGCAGGACATCTTCAATGAGATGAACAGGAAGGATATGCAGCCAAGAATCCTTTACCCGCCAGCCTGTCATTCAGAATGCAAGGAGAGATAAAGGTCTTCCCAAACAAATAAAAACTGTAGGAATACATCACCAGAAACCAATCTTACAAAAGATCCTGAGGGGGACTCTATGGAGGAAAGATGGCAAGGACCATAGAGTACCAGAGTGGCTCAGTCCATAAGGCATCCAAATTCACCTAGGGTCATGATCTCATGGCTTGTGGGATTGAGCCCTGTGTCAGGTCCGTACTGACAGTTGGTAGCCTGGAGCCTGCTTTGGATTCTGTGTCTCCCTCTCTTTCTGCCTCTTCCCCACTCACGCTCTATCTGTGTCTCTCCCCACAAACACATAAAAAAAGTTCTCTCACAGTCTTCAACTCTGAAATTGGCTCCTAGTTGATCTCTGTGATTTGAATATGGAAGAACGGTGATTAAAGCCTTTTGCACACTCGTTACATCGGTAAGTTTCTCTAAGTATGAATTCTGTCTTACCGACTAAGTTTTGAGTGTTGGTTAGAGGCCTTGCCACATTTCTTATATTGGTAAGGTTTCTCTCCAGTGTGAATTCTGTGATGGTCAGTAAGGTTTGTCTTCAACCTAAAGGCTTTGCCACATTCTTTATATTTGTGAGGTTTCTCTCCGGTATGAATTCTGTGATGTTGAGTAAGTTCTGAGCAACGGGTAAAGACTTTTCCACATTCTTGACATTGGTAAGATTTCTCTTCAGAATAGATTCTGTGATGCTGAGTAAGGCTTGAACAGAACTTAAAGGTTTTGCTGCATTTGTGACATTGGTAAGGTTTCTCTCCGGTATGAATTCTGTGATGTTGAGTAAGCTGTGAGTACCCTTTAAAGGCCTTGCCCCATTCTTTATATTTATGAGGATTCTCTCTAGAACGAATTCTGTAATGTTCCCTAAAGTGTGAGTGCTGGCTGAAGGCCTTGCCACATTCTTGACATTTGTAAGGTTTCTCTCCAATATGGATTCTGTGACGTTGAGTAAGGGATGAGTGCTGTCTAAAGCACTTGCCACATGTTTTACATTTGTGAAGTTTCTCTCTAGTATGGATGGTGCGGTGTTCACTAAGGTCTAAGTGCCTGCTCAAGGATTTGCCACATTCTTGACATTGGTCACATTTCTGTGCAGTATGGATTTGCCTATGTGCACTGAATCATGACCCATCCTTAAAGGTTTTACCAGATTCTTCCCATTTGTCCATTTCTTTGCAGTATGCATTTGCTGATGTTGAGATAGCATTGAGTGCCTGTCAAAGGCTTTGCCACATTCCTTGCAAATGTACCTTTTCTCTCTAGTACCGCTGTCTTCCGTGTATTTAGACTTAATGACTGACTAAACATGTTCCCAGATTCCTTACATGTGTACAGGTTTTTTCCCCACACAGATCTTCTGAAGATCAGCAGTATTGGAGGACTGGTTCATACCTTTCCCACATTCAACATATTTAGAAGTGTTTCTCCCATCTGGATACTCTTACAAATATTAAGTTTGGAGTTTTGATGAAAGACTTCCTCATACTTATTAGATTCAAAATTGTTTTCCTGCAAACGAATCCATAGATGATTGCTAACGTGTTAGCCCTGAGTGAACTGTGTTTCACACTCACTGTATTGAGCCGTTCTATCTCCATTGAAAATGCTTTTAATGTAGTAAGGTCAACTCCTCTGTGGAGCACCTCCTAAACTGATACAACTTAGGTCTTTTATCTTCATTTTTGAATGTCTGAGTTTTAGACATATTTGACTGGGGGCGCTTGGGTGGCTCAGTCGGTTGAGCGTCCGAGTTCGGCTCGGGTCATGATCTCTCGGTCTGTGAGTTCGAGCCCCGCATCGGGCCCTTTGCTGACAGCTCAGAGCCTGGAGCCTGCTTTGGATTCTGTGTCTCCCTCTCTCTCTCTACCCTTCTCCTGTTCACGCTCTGTCTCTATGTCTCAAAAATAAACATTAAAAAAAAAAAAAGAAATATTCGACTGAAAGTCAATCCAATGCCATTTTCACAATAGTTTAAATCATTGTTTTCAGCATGGAGGAGGTAACTTTTCGAGTCTTCCAAATTTTCGTTGCACAAATACGTACGTTTGCACATTGATTGCAAATTCTGCTTACAAATGCACAATGCTTTGCACAAGTAGTGGACGTAAAAAGGGAGGTTTCCCAGGATGTTTTATCTCTTTCACCACTTGGGTAGTGACGTTCTTATTCTGGTCTGTCCTCTCAATTGGACCATGTCCTTCGTGAAATTTCTGATGCCCTTCATTCTTCCATCACTGTTCCAGTTTATCTTAAGTGTAAATTCCCAAGATCATGATGTTTCCATGTACCCAGTGACACATTTTGTAAAGAGGGTCTAGGCATGGCTTTCGCGGGAAGCTCTGAATGCCATGTGAAGATACAGCTGAAAGATAGCAAACAACAAAAAAGGAAAATCATTCCAATTACAACTCTGACATGAATGTACTGACAGCTGCTAATATACAACCTTACAATCAGTTGGAGAATGTCAGGAAGATGGCTGAGAAGGAATCTTCAGGACATCGTTCTTCCATGATACCAAAACTTACACACAACATGCTGAAGACATACCCCAATAGATCGTTCTGTGGTTCTTTCCATGGTATAACACAAATCACATTCCAACACAAAGAATCAGGAAAAGTACCCTATGATACGAAATTTCATTCCCAAAGTGCCCAAATGTAGTAGAAGGAAGGACAATTAAACGTCAAAAGAAATGATGATCATCCGATATAATAAAAATAGAGACACAACAACAGAACAAGTTGGTTTTCAGAAATAATCAACAAAATTTACAGACCTATAACTCCATCAAGTAAGAATGAGAGTTGAAGTTCACCTAAAATCAGAAGTGAGGAAGTAAAAGAAGACACAGTACAAGTGGTATTCCATAAATAAAAATAATTATAATTGGGGCAAAGGATAATTATGTGACAACAAAAAAGATTGAGTAAAAAGAGGTCTCTGGTGAGTGAACAGGTTCCCCTTCCTCCATTATGGTTGGGTAGGACAGCACAGATTATGGGCCCAGGACTTACTGGTTTCTCACGACAATTCCAGGTCCTCACTTGCTAAGTCTCCTAGAGTCCAGGGGGAATGGTAGAGTGAGGCTGGCTTGAGGTGACAGACAAGGAGGCTGCCGAAATTCAGGCAGGGCGCGCCTTCCCCTTTGGGTTCCTCATTCCTTCACTGACTCGCCATTTGCCCAAACCGGTCGCAACAGTGGGCCAGCACAGTAGCCTTTCCCAATCAGGGAACAAAACGTTGCAGAAACTGGTCTGGATCACCTGGCAGGAGAACGAAGCAACACTCGGATATCTTGGAAGGTAGGAGGTTTATTTATACCAGTGGGGTCAGAGGAGATCACTCTCCAAAGGTCTGAGGCATGAGCATAAGGAAAGTTAATAATTTAGACTCTGTTACTTCTGTATTCCTCATTAATGTGCTTGCAAGCAGGGTGGAAGAAGCCAGAGGATTTTTCTTATCACTCCTGTCCTCTATCTGATAACAGGCTTTTCCCTGTCACCATTTATGCCCCTCAATGTTTACAATTACCACTCATCTACAGAAATGATGATCTTACCTTAAGGAAGGGGAAGCTAGAGCTGAAAAGGAAACCTTGGGAAAATATTTCACTATTCCTGCAAACCCCGACTTTTTTCCCTTACTGCAGGGATCTGAATCCCAGTCATGCAAAGAGAAGGCTTCCAAGAGATAGTCTTCAAAGGAAGGAACAAAACCTGAGTGTGGTTTGGGTAGTCTGGAAGGAATTATCCTCACCCAAGAAGAGGAGGTGTCCGTAGTTCTCGAACATCACTTCCTCTACAGTAATCACTGACTCTAGTTCAGGCATCCCCACTCCTCCTGAGAGAATTCTATGGCCACATCGCTGAAAGTCATCAGTCCCTGCAACCAATACCAGAGTTACCAAGTGACCATAGGCAACGTTCATAATGGTACCCAAGATGAAAAAGAGAGTTAATGTCAGCAGCTGGACCCCAAGACCTGAGCTTCACTGTTGACCTGCTTGTGCCCACAGAACAAGCCCTCTTTTTAGTTAAAGTCTCTTTACCACTTGATCTCTTACTTCAGGCAAAACACCCCGGAGGTATAGGCTCTTGTGATGGAAACAGAGAGTATACAACAAAAGGTAATGTCTTCTGACAAAGAGTTTATACCCAGCAGTCTAAGCTCACCCTCTGACTTACTCCTAAGCAGGTGGACAGTGGTGTCAACCATGGATATAGGGTATTACCATGACCTCGTTATGATACCTATTTTTCTACCCAAGGACGACCACAAACCTCATTTACTAGGTGACATCCAGAGTATGTATAGACCTGTTTGCTACAAAGAAACAAAATTTCTAATATTTGTTTATTTTTGACAGAGACAGATTGTGGGTGGGGGAGGGACAGAGAGAGAGGGAGACCTAAAATCTGAAGCAGTCTCCAGGCTCTGAGCTGTCAGTCAGCACCGAGCCCAATGAGGGGCTGGAGCTCACCAACACTAGATCTTGAACTCACAGACTGCAAGATCATGACCTAAGCTGAGTCAGATGCTCAGCCAACTGACCCACCCAGAGGCCCCTTTAGAGAACTGTTTTCTTAAGGCCCAGGTTCAACCTTATCTCCAGCTTTACATAAGATAAGGGATTCCCCCCTCTAAATATCCACTCTGAGTATACATAAAAGGAACCATTCCCTTTCCTGAGTCTCTGATTTGGAAGTTTTCCCCAGTGATCTTCTTAATTGTTGTAAATCAAGTTTCCTTTGTGTGACCCCAGCTGGTACAGATTGTATCTGTGACTCACCAAAATCTGAATTCCTGTTTCTACAGGTACATTGGGAGAATTGGTGCTGGCTTAGATGAGTTTCCACTTTCTGCAGGAAGGTCATTTTCAACCCAATAATACGCTCTCAAATATTTTCTAACTTGGAGGTAATAATGCTTATAAATATTGTGTTTATTCCAGACAATTTATAAAATGAAGGCATCAACAAAGGCATACCCTTTTTTTAATCCTGTATTTCTATCATGTAGTATATGTGGTATATATTTCTTAGACGGAAAGTTAGAGTGTGTTACAATGTGCTTATATTATTCTAATGTGAATGACAGTTTCAGAACAGTGCACTAGAGAGCTTTTTCCCTAAGTTTATATACTTATTTTGAGAGAGAGAGAGACAGAGAATCTCACGGAGGTACCCCTTTTCAGCGCAGAGCCTGACTTGGGGCTTCATCTTAGGAACAATGAGGTACTGACCTAAGATGAAATCAAGAGTCAGATGTTTAACGGACTGAGCCACCCAAGTGCCCCCAGATTCTGCATTTCTAACAAGGCATGAGGCTATTGGCCAAGGAATATATCTTTGAATAACAAAGAGGAAGAGTTCAAAGGCAAGAACTCTTGGAGCACTTGGAACTAAATGGGTTTTGTAACAACCACACTTTCTGCTACAATAGCAAAAAAGGCAACAATGAGCCTTTCTGAGCCTTTCCTAGTTAGTAAATAGCATACCAGTTTTTCATAAATTAATGGAAAATAATCATGATAATTATAAACAGTTATCTATGAAAGTCAACACGTTATTCTTCTATTTTTCTCTGAATATTTTCTCAAGCATCCAGTACAGGGAAGGGATTAAGGTTTTAACTCAGGTTATCTGACCTAGAGTTGATCTAAAATGACACATGGTCAATATCCAGAGGGTAAAAGAATGTTCATAACAAGTGTCTGAGCTGAAAAGATGGAAACAAGGTGTCCCTACAAATTTGATCTCCTTTTTTTACACTTCATGTACACATCCATTCGTTTAGAAAGTAGTTATATACATACTAAAAATGATAGACTGGAGGGGCTCAGTTAGGTAAGCATCCGACTCTTGCTTTCAGCTCACATTGTGATCTCAAGGTTCCTGAGTTTGAGCCCTACATTGGGCTCTGTGATGATGGCAGGGATCTTGCTTAAAATGTCTCCCTATCCCCCTCTTTCTCTGCCCCTTCTACACTTGTGTTCTCTCCATCTCCCCCTCTCTCTCACACACACAAAATAAATAAACTAAAAAAAAAAACAGGTGAAGAGAAGAAAATGGTCATAGTAACTTAGAAATATATTCAATGACATTAAACGCATAAATCTAGTTTTGGAAAATGATGCTAGGTCTTTTATTCACACTATCAATGCAAACACAATGAATTATATAAATAAAACAGCTATTATTTCTGAGTCTAGAATGATGAGGGATACAAACAGAAAAGTGTTCACCTTTAGCCCAAAAGACTTACCTAGAGTCTGCAAAGTTTTCATAAGCAGCAAGTAAGTGCTGGTTGCTACATTCTTAAGAGGTCATTACTGCCTGTCCATCTCTCAGTAATTAACATTGAGCTGAACGGTAATCACCAGAGAAACCTTGCAGAACCAGGAACAGATTCAAAGGAAGGGGCATCTGAGTGGCTCAGTGGGTTAAGCATCTGACTCTTGGTTCTGCCTCACATCATGATGTCACAGTTTGTGAGTTCAAGCCCCGAATAGAACTATGCACTGAGAGTGTAGACCTGCTTGGAATTCTCTTTCTCTCCTCATTTCTAGCCCGCACTCTCACGGGCTCCATCTCTTTCTCAAAATAAGTAAATACAGTTAAACAAAATTCAAAGCAACATCTGTGATCTAATACTCCATGCACCTACCCTCCCCCCTAGAACATATAAGCTTCATGAAGCCAAAGTACAGCTGTCTCTGCCCATGTGTCCAGTCTCTGTTGCTACTTCAAGAAACTACCTTGCACCATCCAAATTCTCAAGAATTGTGTCTTGACCACTGTGCCCGATGCTCCCACAATATAGTTTTCATTGCAAGGTTTTGTTTCAGTCCTCATTTCTGCTCCATTCTATTTCAGCGTTTTAAGACTCAAGCATGTTACTTATAGGATTCTTCTTTTCTTGTTACGAAAATACAAAGTAAATAGAAGAGTATAGTTGGATCATGAGTGTGGAGTAAGAATCTACAGGATGGAGGTCCGAGTGACTTAGAACCTCCACTCTCAGAAGTCAGTATCTCCTCTACACAAAGGTGAGGGCCTTCATTGTCCAGTGGAAATTGCTGTGATGTGGGTTGTGAGAAAGTGGTCAGGAAAGTATCCTGGAGACCCCTTTGATCACAAAACCTGTTTACGATAAAGCACAGGGAGAGGAATTGTGGGCACCAAGAGCTGCAGTATGATTGAGAGGAGAGACTGAGTATATACTTTCAGTAGGAGGCAGAGAGATAAAAGCAGTTTCTAAAGGAATTTCAGATAGTAAAGAAGACTTGCAGGATACTGGAAGTCTGGCTCTCCTCAAACTAAGCTGCCCTTTTGCCTCTAGCAAAGCATTAACATGAGCCAATTGTGAATTCCTTGAGGAATGTCATACTCTGCCTATCTGTAGTGTTTATCAAATGGCGGCAAGTGTAAGAAAAGTTAATCCTATCAACAATTCTTTTGCCTCTGTTCTTCTCATCAGAAACTACAGGCAAACAGAAACTCAGAAGGAAGAGGTTTCCAGTTAAAATGGGATGATTTGTGCACTCAGTAAACCCACCTTAAATCCTTAGGAATAAGAAGGGAAGTGTGAACATTAGAGGGGAGAAATCTAGCAGAGAGCACAAAGCCAAGTGAAAGCATTTCACATCAGCAGTCATGACATAAATCATAATGAAATAAATGGAAAAGAGGGTGTCTTTTTCACATTCTCAAGAGCAAGAGTCTTCTTTTTATCAGAGAACTTTGGAGTTAATGTGGGTCTCCTATCCATCCTGTGTATTCATGCACTTTCTTAATCCTGGTCTGCAGACAGGTGATAAAGCATCCAGTTCTGACCTACATGGGAACTATTTTCCTTGAGTGCAATCCCAGGACCCGACCCCATGAGCAATAGGAATCTTGGACTCAACACATTGTCCTGTGGGTCATTCACAAAGGGAATATTTTCAATACTTGCAGGACTTGAATTCGAAGAAGGGAGAGAGGGTTCAGGGATACAGGGAAGAGTGTTCTAAAAACCTAATCTTGAGGATCATCTGAAAAGGTTTAAAAACTAGGTGAAAAAAATAAAGCAGAAACCTCAGAACCTCAGATAATTGAGACTGGCAAAGATAATCCTTGTAACCTGTTTCTTTTCAAAACAGTCAATTGACATCAAAGCTTAACATAGACCAAATGAACTTCAGCACATTTATCCATTTCAATTCCTCAGACAGGAAAGGTCTATTCATTATTAACTAGTTACCAGTGTCTTTCTTTACATGCTGACACATTCACCTGCATTTTCTTCTGTCCCAGGGAGTTCACTATTACAATTATAACTGAAATATTTTAAACATGCTCATGGAATTCCTTGAGTATTTCATCTATCAAGACTTCAACATTTCTCCCAGGCTACCAGGAAAATATTCACCGCTTGGTCTCTAATGCCTATATTCCCTAAAACCTAGCTTTCCTACAGTTTCATCTGTGGTCAGTAGCATTACAAATCAGAAACAATTACCTTTACCCCTATTTCTTGACAGATCCTCTAACCTTTTAACTGTCTTTGTGCAACCGTTTTCAAACCGTCTTCAAACTCCACGCCCAGATAAATGATGGGCATGTATACTCTCTTATATTGGAAGATAAACGTTCAATGATAATTTCAAGTATTTCTTCATTATTACAGGACAAACTGCTATATTGCTGGTAAGACTCTGGCCTTATTGCTGGGACTTTTAACAACATAATTGTATAGCTACTTATATGATAGAAAAGGTTTAATTTTATGCCTATGATTTATTGTTTACTACTAGAATAGATCACATTTTTGTGAGTTTATGTTTATTTATCGACAGAGAGAGAAGGAGAGAACACAAGATGGGAAGGAGACAGGGAAGGGAAGACAGAATCCCAAGCAGGTTCTGCATCATCACCACACAGCCTGATATGGGGCTGGAACTCAAACTGTGAATTCAGGGCTTATCTAAGATTAAGACTCAGAGGCTTAACAGACTGGCACGACCCAGAGTCCCCTAGAATACTTTATTCACAATTTCACTTGAAATGTCACTGATGTGTAATTGAGCATAACACTCTAGGAGGCATGAATATATCAGTGACTGACCTGAAGAACAACAGCCTGCATATTTCTTTTTTTTAAATTTTTTTTAACATTTTTATTTATTTTTGAGAGACATAGAGACAGAGTGTGAGCAGGGGAAAGGCAGAGAGAAAGGGAGACACAGAATCCAAAGCACAGCCTATATATTTCTTATGAGATGGGGAAGTTTTGTAATTTCTGCAGGATACAGAAAGGAGCCAAAATACATAAGGGTCACTCAAGATGAAATTCCTGACAGTTGGGGAAAATGACTTGATTAAGGCCCAGTTGTTTACTTGCTTCCAGGTGACCTAAAGAAAAGGAGACAAATTGCAACGACGGAAGAGAGGTATAAAAGTTACACAAATGCTCCCTAGGACAAGGATGCCTGGGTTAGCTGTTATTTCAGGAAACGATCTACTTGTGTTGCTGTTCCTATCGATGGGTAGGCCCATCAGTTTGTGCATGCAGGCATGAAAACCATAAATGAGACCTAAACATAAAACATCTGAGATGTAAGGGTCATCATCTTGCATAGAAGATGTGGGGATCTACAAAAGAAATCTTAAGATATTTAGGAAGAGTAAAATCATACAAGTATCTTATTTTGGCCACCATGGACAGAAACTAAGATTTTCTTTACTTTTAATGTTTTTTTATTTGAGAGAGTGAGCAAGTGTGAGTAGGGAAAGAGAGGCTCCATACTCACTGTAGTCCTCCCTGTGGGGCTTGACTCATGCCCATGAGACCAAGACCTGAGGCAAAATCAAGAGTGAGGCACTCCACCAGCTGAGGCACCCAGGCACCCCTAATCCTCTTTTTAGTTATTTTAAAACCTCATCCTGTTCTCCTGAGTGGCTGCACCACTTTGCTTTCCCACAAGCAGTGCAGCAGGGTTCCCCTGCTCTTCATCTATGCCAACACCTGTAGTTTCTTATTTGTTAATTTTACCCAGTCTGACAGGTGGGAGGTGGAATCTCATCAATGTTTTAGTTTATGTTGCCGTGATGATGAGTGATGGTGAACATCTTTTCATGTGTCTGTTAGCCATCTGGCTATCTTCTTTCAACAAGTGTCTATTCATGTCTTCTGCCCATTTCTTAACTGGGTTGCTTGTATTTGGATGTTGACTTTGAGAGGTACTTTATAGATTTAGATATTTCGTTGAAGTCTCAATTACTGTCTCATTTCCCACTTTGCAAACAACAGGGTAAGGTTTGTCCTATTTTCATAAAGCATATACACTTTGAGCTGTAAGACAGTTTTGGAATCCAAAATTGGCAATAACCAGTCCCAGAAATCCCCATGAATCGGTAGTTTTCGAGTTTGATTTTCAGGATGCCTTGAAATCTAGGCCTTTTTCTGACAGCAGGTGCTTTAAATATCAGAGCTGGGTTTGACCAAACTGCAAGTTTAATTTGGGTACTTTATGTCTCTTCCAAGCCACAAGTTTACACAAGTGTATGCTGGTGTCATGCAAAGACCCTTGAGAAGGGGAGTAGAGAACAAAATTATGTACATAGTATAACAAAGGACAGACTGCAGAAAACTGACTATCATCTACTATAGGCTTTAAGGGTATCTCATATAGGATGGACCCTGTGTTGAACCCTGAGGCATTACTGACCAGATATATTGCCGTTCCTCCCAAGGGAAGGTAAAAAGATACTGGATATCTCTTTTAATTGGAATATTTTAAAAAGAACTGCATGGGTCAGTTTCAGGGAAAAATTGGTTTTCAGTGGAAATCAATGCGACTAGTGTGTGAATGTTGGGAACAACAGGATGCAGGCAGATAACAATGTGATTTATTGCTCAGGGGTCCTAATCCAACTTCCATCCTCAGCCTTAAGGTTTTCTGACATATAAAATACGAGAATGACAAGGATTGGTTTAACTCCTTCTTCTAATATCCCCTTCCCTTGCCAGCACTCTCCTTCCCAGGAACCTCTTTTCCCCTAGGACTCCTCTTCCTCCCCCTAGGACCTGCTCGACCCCTTGCTCTCCTACTCTCCTCTAGGTTGCTTTGGTTCCAAATCCTGACCTCTCAGCAGCTGGGTCCAAGATGGCTTGAGCGTGACCCATGATCTATGTCCTGAGCCTTGTAATCCTCTATTATGTGCTCAATGCCCTGTTGGGTTTCTTTACTTCTAGAGTAATGATTAATTATAGGCAGAGTTTTTGAGGGATCTATTTGAAACTTGATGAGCCATGCACTGTGGATTGTGCCAGTATCTGTTGACATATTCCTCATGAGGAGGATGGAAGCTCATCCAATAGGCCTAAATGATGAGTACCACTAACCTCGCTAAAGTGCCATCAGAGACAGACCAGAGAAATCACGTTGATATGTCATTTACCCCCCTCTTGTTTCCGAATGTGGTTACTACTGTCAAATTCTAGATGTTTTCCCCTTTTAGGGAAAAAGAAATTCTGGCATGATATTTTTCAAAGAAATCTCAGTCCAGTAAATGAATTGGGGCAGATAAACTAGGGAGAAATGGGTGTGTAATGCTCCAAAGGCCTAGACACAAAGGAATAAGTTCATAGACAGCGACCCATTGCTATTAATGGGAGACCCATATTCCTCAAACTGTTTTAGTTCTCTGAGACAGAGGCTGCTTGAGAGCATAGGGTTTGAGGACCAAGAGTAGAGCTAAGTTGTCAATAGGGCAGAGACCGTTTTATTCCCAGCGCAGAGAGTAGTTTCTCCAAGCCAGTTGAGAGGGAGGATTGGGAAGAGCCCTGTGGTTCCTTGGGGCCCAATCATTGGGAATGAGGAACATGGAAAATGTTGGCTAAAGAGCTGAAGGTGTGTTCATCTCTTAAATTTGTAACTTTTTCCCAGTGTCCAGAAACTGATCAATGGAGAAGAAATGGGTTTAGATCTGGATAATCACCATAGCCTTCCTTACCTCCCCAAATGGTTCCCAATGGGTTCCAGTGTGGAGTCTCATAAGTGACTTGTTGTTGCCCCCTCCACAGATTCTATCAATTGGTGTGGATGGAAACAAGAGTGTTGGTTTAATTAAGTGCCCCAGGTGATTCTCCTTGAGGCCAGCATTACCTGGCAGGACTTCCCTTTAATTTATGAGAGTTGAGTGCAGGCTTTTGCTCAAGGAGAGGTACCTGGGTCTCCTCTACGTGAGTGTGGGAGGACTAGGTCTGTGCAGCACACTGTTCCATGGCGTAGCAGAATTTTTGGGTGTCTGTGGGAGTGGAAGTCCCTGAAAGTATGGAAGGAAAACGCAGAGATTGGTTTCCAAGTAGATAGTCTTAGTTTCTGAAAAGCTCCTGACACAAAAAACTAGGAACTTGGGCCCTTCTGCATTTCAGAAACCTCCTTCCTAGTGAGCATGTTTCTGGTGTAGAAGTTCTGTTGGTGGCTTTAAGAGCGTTTTCTCCTGATGCTGCTGTGATTTCTCCACAAATATCTTTTGAGAAAGAAATCTAGAGAACGAGGGGAAAGAAGAAGAAATGGCCAGCTCACAGGTAAATCTGGTGGCCCATGTCAGAGGCCGAGTCATCTTTTCCCCCTAAAATTCCATGCATTTAGAAATCGCAAGTGTTGATTTCTCTATTTTTGATGTTTCTGCCTCCCGATTTTGCCGAAGTTTTAAAACCTTCCCAGGAAGGATACGAAAGGTTAGATCTTTAGAACTCTTCTCCCCTAGTACCTGGAGTCTTCTCTACGTTCTCCAACCAGGCTTTCAGTAGGGAACTAACACTTGTTACTTTGCAGGAAAGTCCTACACGTATTGCAAACATTCCCTTTAGGACAGATCCAAAGGAGAAGTGGTTGAGTCCAAGATTCCTGTGGCTCATGGGGTCTGGTCTTAGAATTTCTGTCATGGAGAACAGTTTCCCCTTTAATTCCCCATTTCATACTTCTCTTTAGTCCAGGATTAAGAAAATGAAAAATACAAGGCCACCAGTATTGTTAGGAGTCCTCTTAAGCATATGAGAGTCCTTTTGGAAGCCTCTTTTTGGCTTTTACCTCCCCCAGCTGCATAGTATGTAACTGGTCACTCTTCACAGCCCCATTGTGATACTTGGTGCTCACAGGACCTCTCCTCGTGTTTCAATAAAACCGCTTTTTTGCAAAAAAAATAAATGCAAAAATACACAGGATGGATACGAGGCCCAGAATATCTTGGAAAGTTAAAAAAGCACAAGGGAGGGGGCAATCTTGGTGTGTAAAATGTGAAAAAGATACACTGTTTAAAATACAGTATACATGATAGGACGTGGAAACAGGTATCTAAACGTAGTGTTTTTCCCATTCACGTGGGGGCTCCCAAAAATGGGTTGATGATCCTGTGGAAGCCGAAGTCATGAACGTTGAGAAGAATTCACCTGTGGCAGAATAAGATGAAAGATTTATGAATACACCTCAAGGGAGTAGTGGGTCAGAAAGGAGAGGTGAGGCTGCCTGCGTCTTGGGGCTGATATTGCAAGGGGAAGATGAGGATGTATGGTGACTTATGGAATTTTCCCTTAAACGGCAATTATGCCTGGTTGTGAGTACACCATTTGATAGTTAGTGAGGGCCTATAGGTATTTTGAGATGGGTCACCTGCTGTGCCTGCTTCTGTTCAGCCAGGTGGGCCTTATGGGGTCCTCTACAATCCATTGCCTAAGCCTGTTTCCCGCATAGCAGACCCTACTGAAATTATATGTGACTGAACTTTGTATAAATCCACTGTATTCTCATAATTAGACTGATAATCAGATGTACTATTTGGGGGCCAAGAGAACACACCAGTGATCGTGTGTCCTTTGGTGTGTCTTAGGCACTGATAGCAATTTGTTTCATTGCAGTTCCTGTTCACTTCTTTAATTGGTTGGTCCTCTCTGCCAGATTTATCCTCTATAACACTGATATTTCCCTTCTATCATTCCTAAGGATTCTAGGTATACTGAGTAAGGTGCCGAAGCCTTCACATTTCAGCTAGAAACTTCTTTCTTCTGAGTTTCTCTCTGCTGTAATTTCTGATGAGGAGGAAAAAGGCAAAAGAAATGGATCTTGAATAATTTCCTTACACCTTGCAGCCTCTTGACAAAGGAAGGTCATCCTCTGCCTGTCTCACGTATTTCGTAAAAAAGAAGCTTTAAAGCACTAAAGCAGCTCTGATTTCCTGGAGGAAGGGCATGGTCTGCATGTCTCAGGTGTCTATCATTGGGCTGCAAGGTGTAAGGAAATTTAAGTGAGCTCCATATCTCTTCTCGCTGTGTCCCTCATCATTTTCACTCTTGAATAATCTTGACTCTTACATGTTTAGAGTTATTAAAGATGGAAGGTCTCATCTTCTGTTGCTTTTTCTGCTGAATAAAGGCACAGGGATGTTCCTACCTCTGAGCAAAGGTTGGTCAGTTGAGAATAGTAGGGGTTAGGAAAGGCTAAGGCAGCTGTCTCTAGAGTTGGTAACATATGGTAGTTGCCTTGATTAGAAAGAATCCTCTGTCCCCTTGAAGTTCTGCCACTGAGTATCCTCACCAGGTGGAGAGAAAAAGGAAAAAACAGCAAAACATGATAGAATAACAAAAGGGGGAAAGGGTCAAATAAATGTTTCTTTTAGGCCACACTCTGGTCACAGAAATACCCTTTTATTTACTGCTTTATATTTTAGAATCTGAAAACAAGAATCACATAATTGATGTATTTGCGTGTGTTAATATCCTCAAAATAATAGAGTTCTAGACAGAAAGTACAGCGACTGGGGTTGTCACACACAGGAAACTTGATTTACATCAAGTAAGGAGATCAGAGGAAATAATTTTGAAAGGAGAGACTCACAGAGCAAGAGGGGGTGGAGTGATGATTTCCTTTTATTTAAGATTTGCGTGGACACTTAAGACCTGGAGCCTTGTCATTTTATCTGAACAGGACATAGGGTAGCACGTGGGCCTTAAGAGAACACTTGTATACATTTTGTGTTAGTAAGTGAGGTTTGTGCTCCTTGTTGGGTAGAGATTTTGTTATTACCAGGAAATCTAGGTAACTGCACTCACTCCATGAGTTCACTCCATCACCCATCTGCATAATTATGAGTCAGGGATTAAGCTCAAAGTGGGCCTGTCCAACCTCTTCCTTAGGGCACTCATTACATTTTGTTGCATGTTTTCTGTTTTCATGACAGGAGACTGTGTCCTTAGAGTGTTTTGCCATAAGCAAAGATAAGATAGAAAAAAGAGGTGAAGTAAAATGAGGGAGTGTAGTCCATGGGTACTAGCAGGTAAGCAGTGAAGGTCAGCTCCTAGAATCTACGTTTTGGCATTCAGTCCTTTTTCGTCTTTTGTACCATTATGAACTCTGCCAGTGGCCACTGGATCACTGTGGTGTTTATTGCAGGGACTGGTGACCTTCAGGGATGTGGCCATAGAATTCTCTCAGGAGGAGTGGGGATGCCTGAATCACAGTCAGCGGGAAATGTACAGGGATGTGATGTTAGAGACCTATGGACACCTCCTCTTCTTGGGTGAGAATAACTCCTTCTGGATTTCCCAAACCACACTCCTAGTTTTGTTCCTTCCTTTGAAGACTCTCTTAGAACCTTCCCTTTAGTATGACTGGAATTCAGATCCCTGCAATAAGGGAGAGAATTAGGGGTTTGTGGAGGTAGAGAAATATCTCCATGAGGTTTCCTTTTCAGCTTTAGTCTCCCTTTTTTTAAGGTACCATCATCATATCTGTAGACTAATGGCAATTCTAAACATTGATGACACAAGATGGTATTGGCCACTGTTAAACTCCCATTTTGAGTGCGTATTGTATTGGTAGCATTTGGAAGGCAGGTCATGATATGAATATTTGAAATCCCTCTTGCATGTTCTTTTGGGGCTCTTTGTTGGTCAACGGTGTTTGGGATATCATTTTTTAGAACTCTACAATGTCCTCTACTGTCTACTGAGTACGATACTGGGTCGAAAGGTAGAATCTCCAGCAATACTTGTATTCCTTTTCCTATCAACAGGTCTCATGGTATCAAAACCAGACCTTGTCATCTTTTTGGAGCAAGAGAAGGAGCTGTGGGGTGTGAAGACCAAGGAGACACTAACTGCCTCACAGTCAGGTAGGTGGGAATGAAACAGATGACAGAGGTGAGGTCCGAATGTGAAAGAGGAAGCTACACCTTAAAATGTAGTTCAAGTAGCTCTCGTTGAATGGAAATTTTGGTTTGCGAAGCCTAGTTTTATGTCTTTCCCTCTCAGTGAGGGACATGTGCTATCTAACACATCATGTTCTTTGATTCTTCAAATATTCTCCTTCAGTTCTGGTGAAGGTCCGCCTCCTCCGCAGTGAGGACCTCCATAATCTGTGAGCTTCTCCATTGCTTTGAGAGCACCAAGGGATATCTTTGTATTTCTGAGGAACTTACCTAAGTCATTTTTAAATTCTTGTGACAAGTGTGTCATGGTACTAGAGGGCATATTGAGGTTTGATGCAGAAATCTTGGGAACAATGGAACAGAGATCACACGTTTTCTGATTTATGCTTTCCAAAGTTAGAGTCTTTAATCTTAGTTGTACAAAATGGAGGCTCAGGAATTTCATAAGATCACAGAACACCTTCGTAAAGTATGAACATCTAATCCTTCATTTCACATCAAAACATCATTTGTCTTTGTATTAACTACAATTTGAAATTTCCACTCCTTGTGATCAATTTCTCCATGGTGAAATAACTTAATGTATCTATTTGTATCCTAGTATTCTTACATATTAATGCCAAATGGACCTGGAACATCTAGAAGTTAGGACTCGACGCTTCTAATAAAGCTCACTGGGACCTTATTTCCTAGGAATTGCATCATTTTCTAATTTTGTAGAGCAGGAAGTTCTTGTGTCTTTTTCATGTGTCCTTTCACTTTCTAATACAATGTATATGAGATGCTTCTTTGATTGTTTTGAATCAGAAGTTTTCTATGACATGGTTATGTGTCTAATGAGAAATGAGGTAGAGGGGCACCTGAGTGGCTCAGTCGATTGAGCCTTGGACTGTAGCTCAGTTCATGATCTCATAATTGGTGTGTTTGAGCCCAGCATGGGGCTCTCTGCTGTCAGTGTGCAGCCTGCTCTAGATCATCCGTCCTCTCTCTCTTTGCCCTTCCACAGCTTGCATGATCTCCCTCTCTCTCTCAACAATAAGTAAACCTTTAAGAAAGAAAAGGAAGTAAGGTAGATACTTAGTAAGATTCCATTTATAAAAGAAAGCTTGTTCATACATGTAGTTTTACTTCAGGAAAAAATTAATTACAAGATTATTCTACTTTCCTCAGAAGGTATCCGAATTTGATCTCAAATACTTACTTGTTTATAAAGTGATTCTCAGGCTATTTTACAACTTTGGCAGTGTTTGTTGATTTAGATAGGAAAGGTTTTTGTTAGTCAGCTTGGTTCTAAAGGATGGACTATACCCTTACTCTCTGTGTAATAGAAGGAATATATTAATAAAAAAATACATTTCTAATGTATTTAAGTGTTTATTTGTAAAACTTTTTTCATTAGAGAATTTTGTGTTTGATTTTAATGACTATCTTGCCGGTTGTATTGTCAGTGAAAAGATGACAACACTTCAAATGCTCCTTTTTCCTGGGTACATAGTCACAGTTTAAAATCATCATTCTATAGTAGTTTTCCTTGAAAAGGATTAATCTCTAGCTTTTGTAGACTGTTTGGGGTTCAATTTTGTCTTAATATTGTTTTGCATTCTATAGTAATGTGCTTTCTTTTGTGTGGGACCTTCCCCACATGAGTTACTTGTAGTTTCAACCACCTGTGTATTTTGTTACAGGATGACAGTGTTCCTCTAGTACATTTTAAGACCATGTGAGTTTAAGTCAAGTAGGAATCAACCATGCCCTTTACCAGTAAAATTGTGTATGTATTTGTTTGTATTAATAGGACCCATGCATACTTTGGGCCTTATCTTGTTTCTTTGTTTAGTTAGTGGTCAGTGAATGTTTGATCATGTCAGGTGAATTTTCATAATAATAGATGACCTATGTGTTGGTGAGTTGTCATAATAGACCGATAATTTCATCATTATATTTAGGTCAGTTTATATTCTCCTTGCATGAGAGAATCACTGTTTTGAATTGAACGTAATTGTTCAACATTCTGTACCTCCAGGCTGCCTGGGTGACTCAGTCTCTTAAGCATCTGAGTCTTGATTTTGGCACAGGCGATGAACTCAGGGTCATAAGATTGAGCCCCTTGTCAGGCTAGGAGCTGAGAATGGAACCTGCTTAAGATTTTCTCTCCCTCTCCTTCCACCCTTCCCCTAGTCTCTCCGCCCACCCGCCTGCCCCAAGTAATAAGAAGTTTGTCCCTCTTTGTCACGTTTAGATTTTTTATCCTTAATTGTGGTGTTATTCCCATGACACACTTTGATACCATGCTCATAAACTGTATGTGTCTTCTTTTTGGTTTACAGAGAGATTACTTGAAACATCTTAAAGATATAAAAACGCATTTAAAACTGATATTTATTTTTATTAAAATTTATATTTATATTTATTAAAACTGATATTTATTATTTTGTCCCTCTGTGTCAAGTTTAGATTTTTTATCCTTACTTGTGGTGTTATTCCCATGACACACTTTGATACCAATGCTCATAAACTGTATGTGTCTTCTTTTCGGTTTACAGAGAGATTACTTGAAACATCTTAAAGATATAAAAACGCATTTAAAACTGATATTTACGTACAAAATTATTCTTATCAGGTCCACCTCTGCACCCACCTTAAGTTGCTGACATCACAAATTCTATCTTTTAACATGTGCTTATTACAGAGATTGATGCTTTTTATGTCTTTTTTAAAAGATTGTTTATTTATCTAGAGAGAACAAGCAGGAAAGGGGCAGAGAGAGAGGGGGACAGAGGATAGGAAGCAGGTTCTGTGCTGTCAGCACAGAGCCGGTTGTGGGGTTCAAAATCACGACCTGTGAGATCATGACCTGAGCTGAAGTCTGATGCTTAATCGACTGAGCAACCCAGGTACCCCTAATTTTTTATACTCTGACTGTTAAAAATACAGTAAGAAAAGTTAAAGTGACTTGTGCTACCTCATTACAACAGGACAGGTTTCTATAATTGTGGGGTGTTTTAAATTTATTAATATGTTTTTATTGTAGAGAGTGCAAACTGGGGAGAGGCAGAGAGAGAGAGACACACAGAATCTGAAGCAGAGTCCAGGCTCTGACTATCAGCACAGAGCCCGATGTGGGGGTAGAACTCAAGGGCGTTGAGATCATGACCTGAGCCAAAGTCAGTCGCTTAACTCATTGAATCACCCAGGCGCCCCCATTGTGTCATTTTTTATATTTAGCAGAGTGCTTTGTGTTCGCATGTGGTTTCAGTTACTTTTAGAATCCTATTATTTCAACCCAGCTTCTGGGCCCAGACTTCATTTAATATTTCTTGTAGGACAGATCTACTTATAAACTTAGAGGGGTTTTAACTTGGGAAAGTGTCCATTTCTACATTCATGGAAACCCGTTTTGGCAGGTGGGGTATCCAGTATCTTTTGACCTTTCAGTACTTGAATACACTGGCTCGTGCACTTCCTCTTATAAGGTCTACTAAGCATCCCACTACGAATCTTACAGGAACTCTCTTGTAAGAAATGAGTTGCTTTTGCCATGCTGTTTCAAATTGTTCTCCTCACCTGTGAGTTTCGATAGGTAAATTACAAGGTGTCACTGTGTTCATGTCTTGAACTTTATCCTGCTATGAATTTACTGAGCCTGTTGCGTTTGTGTCTTCTTTCAACATACAAGACTTCAGTTCTACATGTCAATCCTCTGACCCTTTCCCTCCCCTCTCCTAAGGGGTTCCCTTAATGTATATATTGTACCACCTATTGATGTCATGTGAGTCCCTGGACTCTGTCCTCTGATTCTTAGTAGATAATTTATCACAGGAGTACTTGATGTTGTCTGACTCTTTCTTCTGCTTGATCAAGTCTGTCGTTGACACTGAGTGTATTTTTGAATTCAGTAATTGTACTCTTTGTCTCCCCATTTCTTGTTCATTGTTTTTTGTACTTTCTGTTTCCTTGGGTTTACATTTTGGTTATGCCATCATTGAGGTACCTATCTATTTTTCTTCTTGCATGAGCATCTTTATGATGGTTCTTTGGACGTCTTTGTCAGGCAATTAATAGTACTTAATGACTTTAGTGGCAGTTTTGGAGATATATTTTGTTCATCTAATTAGAACAGGATTTCCTATTTATTTGTATCCCTTTATACCTTTGGTTGACATTTGGGAACTAAAAATCAACCCCACAAAAAACAAACAAACAAACAAAACAACCCAGCTTCTGGGCCCAGGATTATGGACTTTCTTTGTACAGAAGAACACAACTTATAGTAATTCTGTCAACAGTGACAGCTGTTCTGGGCATTTGTCATGTCTGAATTTCTGTAACTGCCAACCTTAAAAAGTGTAGTAACTTTTTAGAGTCCATGACATCTTCCTCTCTCTGTCTTGCTCTGTAGTCTCTCCAGTGTTGTAATAACGGCTCATCTTTTGTCTGAGCAGCCACCACAGTGTATCCAGAGGGCACTCTCATTCCTTCTGCTTTCCATATCATACATGACAGAAACAGGCCCCTCAGGACAGCAAAGAAGCCAGATCACTGAACATGCAGGTCACTCCTTTGTTTCTTTCCTGAATAGAGGGAAGACTTTTCTCACAGTGTTGCCATGGAGTGTCAGGGAGGCTGAGCAGCTGTTGTGGGCAAGTGTCCTACAAGTTCTTTGTTTTTTCCTGTGGCTCTTCTTCTTTTACACTTGGTCTGAGTATGCTGTGTTCTACCATCTGGCCTGTGGAGCACTCAAGAAGGTCTTTTGGTCTACATTTTGTCTCCATGGAGGAGTAAAGTCCTGATGTTCCATACTTCTAACATTCTGCTGATGTCCTGTCGTGGGTATTAATGTTGCATATTAGTATTTTTACATATATGCATGTCAGTGTAGTAACTGCAATGACTTCTTTTGTATCTATTAGTTGTATCTTTCCGTAACCCCTTAGGCTTGTTGACAGGCAGGCAAAGGATGGTCATTTGGTACATTGACTTGGGAAGAAGTGGAAGCTGTGGCTCTGAGTATTTTTATTTAAGAAATGACAAGGTGAAGGTAATGTAATGAAACTCAGAAAGTTTATTATTCTGGGTATAAAGAAAGAGGGATGGTTACCCATAAAGAAATTCTACTGCTAGAAGAGACCAAGGATAGAAAACATTTGGGGGAAAAACCCCACCTTAAGTCAGATACATTTGCAGAACAATGTCTTTGAAGCAAAAGCCAAAAACCCGGTTTAATCATACGCATTCTCTGGAAGGACATTTGGATATTTTGGAAAATCACCTAGTCTATACCGGAAGTGATCAGTGGAAGCATTTAAAATATAAAATTGGATTAATCATCCATGGAAATATTTCTGAAAGTTACAGATTTGAAAAAGAAGATAAAAATTCTAAATGCGATTGATTTGAGAGGTCCTGTTTGGAGGGTTCCTTATTCTTCCACCAACCCATAAGCTCCCGATTCCAAAGTCTCTAATTTTGATAAACACAGGAAGGTTTTATCCAAACATCACTGTTCAATAGTTATCATGTAATTTTTAATTCGGAGTAAGTATTTTTGTGCTGTGTTGTTAGGAAAGTCTTTAGTAAGGACCCTAGCTTCTGCAATTACTGAGGTGTTTATAGTGGAGACAGAACATACAAAGGCAAGGAGTGTGGGGAAAAAACATGAATCAAGGGTTAAATTCTAATAAACATCAGAGAACTTCCTCTTGAGAAAACCAGTATTAAAGTAAAACCTGTGGAAAAGTCTTCTATGGAAACTCAAATCTTATTGTCCATCATTACATCCTTACTGCAGAGAAGACTAACAAATGTAACAGCTCTAGAACAGCTTTTAACTGGTCTTCCAAACTCACTCAACAGCAGAGATTTCATAACGGGAAGAATTCTAACAAATTTAAACAACGAGGCAAAGTCTTTACCTCTCAAAACTTATCACCTAAGAAGATACACCTAGTGGGGAGAAGGCTGACTGATGTAGGTGTGTAGGTGTGTGTACACATACAAGTAAATAAATAAATAGCAAAGTTGTTCATCAGAACTAGAAACTTTCTGAACATCAGAGAAAGCATACCAAATGAAACACTACAAATGTAAAGGGTGCGGTTAAGCAATTAGTTTTTAAGCAAAACTTTGCAACGTGAGACACTACATCTTGGGAGGTAAATTACAAATGTCAGGAATATTGGCAAAGTCTTTACCTGGAACTGAACCCTTACTTACCATCAGAGAAAACCTACTGGATAGAAACCCTAGAAATGTAATGAATGAGGAAAGACTTTAGGTTTTAATATACATTTCAGTAGAAACCACAGTCTTTACATCTTTAAAGTTTTTATCCTTTATAAACAGTTGGCAAACTATTAATAAAAGGCAAATCTAAATAAGAGCATTCACAGCAGGAAGGAGTAAGTCAATCCCACTTCTCAGACAGGATTCTAAATGAGAATGTTTATTAGAGAGAAAAGCCAAAGTGAACTACCAAGATTAATTACATCAGTGTAGGGTAAGGGGCACTAACCCCTCCACCATTGAAAATCTGTGCGCATCTTTTGAGTCCCCACAACTGAAAAAACGATGCCTACTTTTCCATGGAAATACCTTTTGTTGACCTGAAGCCTTACCTAGAACATTACCAGTTAATAACCCCTTTCTTTATATGTTGTTTATAAATGGTAGTGTTATAATAAAGTAAGCTTGAGGAAAGTAAAGAGTAAGGAACCGATAACGAAAACACATTTACGGTTGTATATCAGATTTACATTTTAAAAATCTGTGTATAAATGGACACGCACTGTTTAGACCCATATCATTGAGAGGTCAAAAGTATAGTTTTATTCCATGTGTGCTTTCACAATGTTTTGATAGTTGCTGTCTCTCAGACATGTGGGATCTTGTGTGATGGGAAATTCATAGGTATCTAATTTTCCATGGAAGATTAAGGACATTGTCGTGTGCAGTGTGTGAAGATAGTCTCCATGGGGATGCCATTTGTGATTGACATATGAGAGTGATATCAGTCACCAAGAAATAAGTATTCAGGGCATCATTCTTTGCATTAAAGTTAGAGAAACATTCCAGAGGCATCTGGGTGGTTCAGTTGGTTGGGTTTCCGACTTCAGCTCAGGTCACGATCTCGTGGTCTCTGAGTTCGAGCCCCGTGTCAGGCTGTGTGCTGACAGCTCAGAACCTGGAGCCAGCTTCAGATTCTACATTTCCCTCTCCCTCTGCCCCTCCCCTGCTCACGCTCTCTCTGTTTCTCTCTCCTTCGAAAATACACATTTAAAAATATGTTTTATGATAGAGAAACATTCTGAATTTCAGTGTTCTTTGCCGATTAGTGTATACAAAAGCACAATAGCAACTCATGAAGATCTGAGTATATCTTCCTAATAGGAATTGTTATAAGTCAAGAATATTAGCTATGCAGTTGAAATCGAGATTTTCACAGATATCTGAGGAAAGTGTAGCTACTCATCTGTAAAAGGGTGTAAAATTATTGTAAATCTACTTTTACTCAATAATTAGTCTTAATTTGAGTAGCATGGAAAGTACAATGCACAGATCATTATATCAGAAGAACAAGAATTGTTCTCAAAGGACTGTAATGTGCATTTTGACCAGGGGTCATAAATGATTTTGCAGTGGTTTAAAGTGTATTTGAAATTAATATATATGCATTAATAACCCTGAAGAGATTTTACAGTCATGTGTAATGAAAGAAATGTAATTCTATACCAATCTTAGCGTCCCCACCTTCATCAAGGTTGCAGGTAAAGAGTAACGCAAAATACACTTGACCCTTGTAACACATGGTTTTGAATTGTGTGGGTCCATTTACGGGCAGACTGACTTCTAGTACAGTACTATAAATGTATTTCTCTTCCTTCTAATTATGTTAATATTTTCCTTGAGCTTCCTTTATGGTAGCATTACCATATAGAACAACTATAATATCCCAAATATATATTTACTGACACTTTGATAAGGTTTCTGGTCAGTAGTAGGCTATTAAAATGACATGTTGGGGAATCAAACTTGTACATGGAATTTCAACTGCATGGGTGTGGGTACACTGAACTCCTGCATTATTCAAGGGTCACTTGTACTTTTTAAGCAATGGGGTGATCTCACTAATCATCTATTTTCCCAGGGGACTTAATCCTCAATTATTTGATCTTAATTTTCCCAAAGTTTATGTATTATACATACTTTTCCCTTTTGTAAGTGCTGAGGCATTAGGTGTTTTCAATAAGGATTCTATAGAAGTGTTCCTAAGAGTGTAGCTGACCAATTTCTTGATACTGCTGCCTTGGAATACATTTTGTATAACCAGGGTGGCTGCAGGGATTTGAACTTCTCGACCTCCACCAATAGCAAACTCACTAGATACCAGCCCCACAGTCACAAGCAAATAGAAGTTCCTGATAGGAATTCCCTAGTAGCCTTTGTGAAAGAGTGCCCACTCTCACTGTATTTACCTTGTGCACCCCTTAGAGAAGATCCCCGTAGAGTCTGCAATTCTCTATTCATTTTGATTTGAATTGTGCGTTCTAGACGTAGCCCAGGAACTCCAAAGCACTCCAATCACGCACCTCAAAAAAGACATCTGCCCCAATTCCTGCCATTCTCTATGCCTGTACTCAACCTTGATCTCTCCCTGGCACCCTCATGGCATATTGTATACATTCCTCATTATCTATAGTAAGAAACTATTTCAATGCTTTTTTTATTCTTTTTGGATCCATGGCTCACAAAATAATGCAGAGGAGTTGTACTTAACTACTGCTAATTGAAAAAAAGTTCCTACAAATATTGGACATATCTACAGAATTCTCAATCACTATTTAGTCTTATCCTGTGTTTTTTTGCTTTGTTTTGTTTTTGCTTATGTTGTTTCTGTGAGCATACAGAACACAGCCGTTTTATGATTTTGATATACGTAGAATGCAATATGATATATTAAACTAAAGATGGATTTTGGAGTGACACTACTAACTAGGAAGAAGTATGTGTGTGTAAATGTGTGTATGCAAATCTATATCTTTAGAAGGAAGGGGAATATTGGTTCAAATGAGGTTATTTCAAATTTCAAAATTGATGATTTTCTGACAATCAAAAATGTGTCAGATTTATAATGGGAGTAAATCGCTCTACAAGGTTTGTATTGAGTTTATGTCTCCTAAATCTGGGTATCCTTATCTTGGTTTTCAAGTCCGTGCAAATCCTGTCTTGTCTACCTGGCCGTTAGTCCATGTAGGATCTACTCTGTTTCCGTGTACTAGTGTTCATGACTGTGCTATATGACTTGATCATGGATTTTAAGATAGTATGCATGAAATGACATGGTGTCCAAATGTTAATTGGAATATGGGAGTAATTCTACAGGGAGCCTATTAAATTTCATGTAGTTGAACTGATACATTTCCTTCCTTCTCAATTGGAGAAGAGCACTAAGGTTTCTTTAGTTAGTGTTCTTTTCCTTTCTTGGAAGTGATTCTATGCTTGTTATTCACTTTACTAGAACAATCGGTTAGGTGACAATTTGGAGACACATGAGTCATGCTTGCTTCCACATGTATTCATGGGAACATACATGGTCAGTGCTGAGAGTTTAATAGATGTTCTCGAAGTAGGAAGAAAACAATATTCTATTAACTTGAGGATGCAACCCATGATAAGAGAGACAAAAGCATCTAGGCTGAAGCATTGGCATAAATTCTTCTTGTGGGGAAGGACATCTGTCCTAGGCTACACCAGAGACTCTGAATTGTAGAATGATAACTTTTCCTTGTTTTCTTTCCAAATCATCTCCAGCTCTGGTTCTTAGTAGCTTAGAATTTTTAATTTTTTTTTAAGTTTTTTAATTATGTCGAGAAAGACCAACAAGAGAGGGATAGAAAAGAATCCCAAGCAGGATCTGCACTC